>OX422217.1:88201220-90601220 GCA_949130495.1 Sambucus nigra
ATCGGCAAAAAAGGTTTAAAATATTAAAGTTTGGAACCGAATCATCAGGTACTTGTGACGGTGGGATAATAGAGAATGAAAATGGGGATGAAAGAAATTCAAACACATGAGATGAATATTTATTGCATGAAGTTTGAGTTTCGAATGAAATAATATCATTTTCAATGAAATGTTCTTCTTTGGGGACCAAAGAAGAAATCATTTCATTGCAAATAGATTTTACATCATTATCATCCTCACTTTAAATATCTATTATGCAATGGGCAAAGTCTAGAATGGTTTGTTCCGAAGTAGGTAAAAGTACATCATTTGGTTCAAAACATTCGTCTTCAAAAGTCTTGAAACCAAAATCGGCGTCGGACTCAAATAATAAATCCAATTCATGTTTCCACAAACAATTTTCTTCCCCATAACAATTTTCAATTTTCTCATTATCATACATACGCAAACCCTCACCAAATTTCATAGGTCGAGGTGCGGATACATGAGAATGGGAACTTTGAAAATTACCATCGGACTTAAACAAAAACTCATTAATATAGGAATCTTGAAAACTATTGCAATTCGTTTCATAATTCCTATTATAAGGAGGTAAAGGCCCAAAATTATTGGCATCATCATCAAAATTCCAATAACCTAAATTTTGATTGTCGTTATACTCGCCCAAAGTCATATTTCAATTTGTTATACTTTTGGATTCTAAGTATTCATCAAAAGTCATAGTTTTGAAAGAATTTTGAGAATTATAACAAGGATTGCCGAAAGAATTGGAATAATACATGCTTACCCCAAAAATGGCTCAAGTGGCGAATTCCACAAAGCAAGTGCGCGTGGGAAAAATTCGAGCGATTCTAAGTGCTCAAATTTGGAAGTCCTGCAAAAATATTAGCAAATAATACAAATAGAAAGAAACTACCATGAAATACTAAATCAAATAAAGTCTAAATCAAACTAGTCCCCGACAACGGGGCCATTTTGGTAGCGCGCGAAAGGTGTGCACGTGTAAAGTGCATGATCGTTGTTTTCTGTCTCGCTGTGACTATACAAACAAACCTAAATTATGACTAGACTTGCGAGGCAAGTATAGCGGTAACTCGACTATCAAAAATCCACAGGGATGAGTTATTAGAATTTATAAGATTTAATATTCCAAAATAAAAGTGTAAAAGGTGATTACAAACTAAAAAGTAAAAGATGCATAAAAGGGAAATGTTAATCTAGGCAAGGTATTGAAACTAGATTATGAAAGTGCATAAAACTATAGGTTGCGTCGAATATCCCTCACCCGAGTTAATTTGTATAAAATGGTTACATGGGTCGATGAGTTATTACAAATGCGTCTCGTTTCGACAGTTAATTAATCATGGGTTGTCACGCCCCTAAATCCTCACAAAAGCCTAATAAGATTTTGGCATCAACAAATATCCCAGCAATTACGCACGAAAGGTCGTATGCACGGGACATACATGATATTCCCCGTCAAATATCCTAGGCATAATAAATAGGACAACGCACCCGAAATAGACCTGTAAACACCATCACCAAAGCAAAGCAACGCGTTAACCCGAGTGAGTTCCATTCAAGCACAACCTAATTTTCATTACCTAGAAATCATATTAAAAATGCGGTAAATAAAGCGAGTGAATAAACGCGGTAAATCTATAATAGAAAGAAAATAAAGAAACCAAGTAAACCTAATTTAGAAAGATTGTAAATTACAGTACAGAGCAGGAAATTAAAGAAAACAAGCTATATTAATGGAAGGGATGATGGACAGTACAAATTACAAACCCAATTGTTGTCACACCAAATGAGGAATAAAGATGAACTCTCCAACAATCCAAACCCTAACCTACAACTCTCTAAAACCTATTCTAACTAAGTATATCTAAAATAGAAACCAAAAAATGGGTTATATAGTAAGTGGGAAAGAAAATAAAGGAAAAAGAAAAGAAAAGAAAAAGATCTCAAAATATCTACAATCATCGGTCGACCGGTCGTAGGGGCGCGATTGACCGGTCCCTTAGGCAAAAGTGCACTGCCTCCTTACCATGAAAAAATTCCAAATCGTGGTCGACCAGTCCTAGGGACGCGATCAACTGGTACTCTATTATCACGCTGCATTTGGTCATCACATGGAAGAAAAGTTTCATTACGGAATCGAGCATATCTCCTTCGTCCGAACTCCAAACGACGCACCATTAGCGGCCACACGATGCTAACTCCATGAACTACGCATCCGTGGAATTTCCATGAGTAGGATAAGAAGATTGATTTGACTACATGCCCTTGAATTAGTGTCCGGCGATGGAAGTTCTCCGAAATGTAACGGATCCTCACTGTTAGCGTTCCAATACCTACAAAAGCACAATTAACCCCTGCAAAATATGTATCTATACAAATACAAGGTTGTCTAGTTAATGAGCATAAATATAGGCATTTAGGACCGTAAAAGCTCTAGAATGCATAAAGATATGGGGGAGAAATATGTAATATTTGATACGAATCAATTATTCAAGACATTGACATGAAATTTCACATGGATCATAACATAACTAAATGAACTCCAATCGCCTCAACAACATTTATTCATACAAGCATTAAATATTTAATATCATCATTTTTTTAAGTTCTATTATGATCCTAAAAGCCGAAAATTAATATTTTTTACGAACAACCACAACATTCATATAAAAAATGAAGTAAATCTCAAAAAGAATAATCGAAATTGAAAAAAAAAATGAACAAACTAAGTTGATTTCATAGAAAACTAAAATCAAAATTTTTTCAATGACGTTCATATGCATGTATGTGCATCTGTGTATAAGTTTGTTTCTTCGTGCATGTGTGTGTTTGATTTGGGAGAGAGAGAGAAGAGTATCTGAATTGAGAGATACGACAATGGTTCATGGGAAGCAAATGTGCAAACTTTTTGATAGGACTGATTTTGGGGGAATGTTTTGTGGGGAAATTTTTGACGAGGTGGGGGGGGGGGGGGGGGGGAAGTTGTCCTCCTTTTTTGTCTTATTGGAGCACACGGCTTGTTCAATTTTTGAGTAAAAATGTCATAATATGTATACTTAGTATACAAATTCTTAAAAATGGTTCATAATATTAATATATATAAAATGACATTTTATATTAGAGATGTCACATTAATAACAATTTTAACTTTTAAATGAAATTTTTATATTAAATGTCTTTAAGTTAATTTTTCGACTGTCATGAAAATGTGTTTTTCTTATAGTGTTAGTTTTATTCTAAATGTTTTGAGACAGAAAATTGTATTCGGGTTGAGAATCAATTCATGATTTTGTTTCAAAGAAAATTAGTATATGATTATCAAAAATATTTTAAGTATATTTGATGCTTAAACGTGTAATGAATTTTTTTGGTAATAAATCATTTGGTATTTAATGGTTTAATCAGGTTTGACAATAAAAAAATGTTATTTTTGTCTTTTAATAAGAAAAATGTTATTTCGAGTAATAAGTAAATCAACTTTAAATTTCAACACATATAAAATATTGGTTGTTTGAATGAAAATAGGCTAGGGCCGAGAAATAGCCTCGATTAGAAATGTCCAAAAGATGCTCCAAATGTCCCGAAACATGGCCCAGTCCATATATTAAACCAATGAGATAAGATCCACTTGTGGTATTATTAATATGTACTTTACAAACATATGAACCTACTCTAAGCTTGACATATTCAACAAGTCAATCATTTTATTACGTTAATTTAATTATCTTAATAAATAAATTTATTTGCCAATTCACGCAACTTAAGTTAATATTGATTTTTAATTAGTTTGGTTGAGAATAATTAGTATAAGAACCTATTTCACGATTGATGGGACTCAATATCGATGGAAGAATATAAACAAAGGAATCCCAATGCATAGCTCCTGACCATTCCATATCCCTCCCCCCCCCCCCCCCCCATACTATGTCATTTAAATATTTATCTTAATGGTTTATTATGAGTCCGCTAACATCAATACCAATATGATCAAATCAACTCACAACTATAATACAGAATAAACCATATGTAGCCTCCTACAGTCACATTTCAGTCAACCAAATAATGTATCGAGTGTCCATTATCTAAAATCATTCAATGAACACCACATGTCATATAATAATTCATACTTATCCGATAATCAATTTCACAATTAACTAAATACTATAAAAATACGGGTTATTAAATTCCCCTCTTATCTTGCTTATTATGATTTTTAAGTCATTTCCCTATATTATGAACCTTATCGATGGCATAGAAATATAAATGACATAGGATATGAACTCATAGGATATTTGAGATATGATAAAGATAATGTATCTGCACATAAACTAAGGATAGGTAAGTACAAACCTAACCTTCCTTAAGGATAGGAAACCACATGAGTAAGTAGTAATAGGGGAACTAAGCCTAACATTAAAAGTGCATGTCTAAGTCCCTTTAGACTATGAATGACCAAATAGGTCTTACCTAATAAACTTAATGATGAAAGGCGTTGTGAAGAAAGTTGTCACAGGTGGCACTTGTAAAATTTATAATCATTATAGAAGTGAAGAAACAAGGTTCATAGAAAACTTTTTAAACAGGCGCCCACCTAAGGCAAAATCTTGTAATGACTGGGGATAAGCATAAAAGGAAAATTCAAAATTTTGTATTCGATTGTTACTTTCGAAAACACTTCCATTACCATTTATATTATTCGGATAATCGGAGAAAAATATGTTCAAGGAAAAAATATCTAACATATCACAAACCAAGTTCACTTTTGGCCTATAAAAGATGGTCTAGTGCATAAAAACTTAAGTAATTCAGTTTAGCATATGGAGGTAAATGATTAAATAAAATTAGAAGTACAATATGCTCAACTATAATACTTAAGGAATGATGCACACATCAAAATAGTGAATACAGAAGAAGAAAAACCTAATCAACACATAGATTCAAACAATGGTTAATATAAGACCCCTTAGAGGGGAAAATATTCGATTACATACCATTTCCATGTCAAAACAATTAAGAGGCCACGTAGGTCAGAAGTAAAGTCCATGAAAATAAAGATATTAAGAAACCTTCTCCCCATGAGTGTTGACGTTAATGGGGACATTGGTAAAAATTGGATCCTCAGCATCACAAGAACCCTCAACATATATAGGTCTCTTAACCACAACTCGTACTTTGGCTTTGGCAGCATACTAAGTATCCTCATGGGCATCAAAGTTAGTTGAAATGGCCTTCCCATTGACATTATCAATATGTCAAGTTACTATCTCCTCGATAATGTGAAGGTAGTTATATCTGGTCCTCATCATAATCTCTTCATAACCTTGACATATATAGTATAATCCAAGGCCTTATAATTTCAAGGAAGAGTAATCGCAGACACAACATCCTTGTTTACATGCTCCATAACTTTGGCAACATGCTCATTGTTTTTTTTGCTAGGAAGGTTCGACAAATTTAAGAGCAAGGTCAACTTCATCCATTTCCATATTTAAATTGGCGATCTCATTACCCTTCTCCTTCCTTAAAACTACCAGTTCGATGTTTCTCTTTACTTTCACACCTTGCTACTTGACTTTTTAATGATTTAAGGCTTTTTAATTATTATTATCCTTGGAGAGGGTATCATTATTCCTCTTAGTCCACTATTGAAGGTCAACTATAAACATCAAACCCTAGATCAAAAAGAGAAAATGAGTTAAAGCAAGGCTGGTCTTAACTTGAAAAATAATTTAAGATGAGAATAGTTGATCAATAAAGGGTACAAACCAAAATACCTTATCCACAATAAGATCGACTTCCCTCTCATCCTATGTTACCAAAGTATCTGTTCTCATAATTTGGGATACTGGTGATTAGGAAATCTCTAAACCTAAGGGAGTGAATGTAAAAAATTATTAGGGTTGGCCTGTAAGGCCTGATAGGTAACCATTGTTGATGGAAGGTTTATAGCCATCACTGGACCTCTGGGGCTTAGGTTTGTCTTGGAAGGACCAGTCTAGGTGTTACGAATTTTTAAAGGTTTTCTCCTAAACAACTATGTATCCTTCTCGATAGTCTCTCCATGTTTACCACTAGTCTTGGACACATAATCCATGACAACCATTGGTATCAAAATATCCCATTCGTCTTTTAAATAGATTTATTGGATGGTTTGGAAAAAAATAAATATCATGTTGAGGCAAGTAACATACGAATATAAAGACTCAACTGAAGTATGAGTCATCGACTTACAAAGTGCTTTAAGAGTTTAGGCATTGGATATGATACGTACCTCCTCCAGCCTTGACAGAAGAGAAAGCACCATGTACGTTTTGATCCTAGTATTGATAATGTCATTTGCTTACTTGAAGTGCATAACACTAAGGACAACTGAAGACCAAGTTACAAAGAACATAAAATCCATACAAATTATTAGTAGGGAAAATCATATAGGTTAACTTAAATTAATGTAAGAGAGAGATGTACTACTAAGATGAGAATTTACCCAGTCATAGAGGATTCTGACCGCTTATTTTTACTCCTCATCTTTCAATATTTCCCAATCACCATTCACAAAGAAAAAAATAGTCTTCCAATGATGATTACTGGTCTCGTATATTCTCAAAAGTTTATGCGCTGGGTTATAATGGCTCATATGACAAGAGCCGAGAAAGTGGTTAGTGTAAACTACCTTATAAACAGTATGAAATATAACATCGATTATATTCTTAGCATGGACATATATCGAAGTTATGATTGAGTCGACGATGATCCACCTAGGATTATGAGCTAATTAGTCGGGGCAACACCTAATTCTAACATTGTATCAATAAAACTACGAAATGGGTGTCTGAATCATAAGTGGAAAATAACATCATACACAAAAATCTCCTAGTGATCTTTGTGTCCTAGGCTCTCTCATCAACCTCGGGCACAGTGAAAGTCATAATTCGTCTTTATCCAAAAAATGTGTTAAATCCAACAAGAACTAACTTAATTAATGGTTCTTTTATAAACATCGTCTATTGATAGATCTAACTCACCACCCTCATCGTCATTATGGAACTTCTTAGCAACATCGTAGTTATAAGGTTTGAATCTTATGAATAAATTAGTGAAGTATGTATTCTCCAACTAACCATCATACCCCCCTCCTTTATAAGGTCAACCAACTCATGAGCACTGGAGTATCTCACAAATAAAGTAGACTTTGCATCATAATGATGGGATGATGCGAACGTAGAGAAGGAAAAAGAGGTCAAAACTGAAGAATAGGATGATTCCAAAGCTTCAACCTTAGTATCACTCCTAGAGGAGGAGTTAGCCTAATAGTAGTGTATGATTTCTAGATTAGTACACCACAGGGGTGTAATACCCCGTATTTTTATGTTATATTAATTTGGGGATTTATTAAATTTAATGTGAGTTAACTATTTAATAAAAATCCGGAAATTCATTATGTTATAATTATTAATGTGACGAGAGTTAGTAATTATGGGAAATTTGTTGAATATTACTAATGAGCAAAGTAATATGTAATATTGGTTCTACTTAATGTCACGAGTATTGAATATCACGAGTGAATAAAATGACAATTTTGGAAATTTGAGTCGGGACGCGCCCGTGTCGCGTCAGGACTAAATATTGTTAAATAAAAGTGAATATTTTATAAGTTGTTCATATGGTCATTTTGAGTGCGTCAACACGTCCGGAAGGGTCTAGATAGTCAGAAAAGTGTACCCGGGTGTTTAGTTTGGGTCTCGGGGCGTTTTTAGGCCTAATTAGTAACCCGGGAGGGCATTTTGGTCCTTTTTAAATTTTTGGGTAATTAAACCCACGAAAATTAGAGGAGTTATATCAGATACCTAGGTTACCTTCTAGGGTTAGAACCTCTAAACACAAGTGACGGCCATAGAAGAGGAAGTAGAGAGCTCTCAAGGCAAATTCAAGGCCCAAAACTCAACGGTTTGCACCGCCGCCACCACCAATGCGTAAATCGCGAGACGAGGAACGCAACCATACCGAATTCGGCACCAACCCAGACCTCTAAAAATACCAGGAAAGTGTTTATATTGATTATTTCATTGGTGCATCTTTCATATTAGTTTAGGAGTAATTAAGATGAGTTTTAATGGAAGAAAACCCGATTTATGATAGGAAAATCCATGAAGTATTGGTCAAATAGATAATTCTGGAAACCCTTGCCATGTAGAGGAATTTAAACCACGAAATTATGATGTGTATAAGAAGGGAATTCTAGAAATAATTGTTAGAACCATCTTTAAGAGAATTTTAGGATTCTTGAGATTTTATATGAAATTGGGGCTGTTAATTCATGATTAAGTCACAGTAATTCACATGCTTTACGTTGAAAATACCTAATATGATGATATAAGTTTTGTAGCATCAATTATGGGATGATTTGGATTAGAAAATATGGAAATTGTTGGTGTTTGGAGATGAAACCCGTAACTGCAGAATTTCAGTTTTCGCAGACCTGCTTGATCGATCGATCGAGCCTAGAGCTTAGATCGATCGAAGGTTCGATCGATCGAGATCCAAACCTCGATCGATCGACCCCTCCTGGGAGACTCCTTTTTCCTTTTTTAAATGAGTTAAATTCAAATTGTCGTGATAATTCTTGGGCATTCTTAATAAAATGATTTCGGAGACATTGAGGACCAGTAGGGCATATGAATAAATGTTGGGATCTTTAATATTCGACGAGAATGGTATTTATGGGGTATTCACTTTAGGGTTGGTAAATTTATGTATTAAAGGGTGAGGCGCGTAAGGGAGTTAAGTTGGAATATAATAATGACACCTACTGAATTGTATACTTGGGAAGATAGAGTCCATGTGAGTTACGTAATAAGATAGAAGAATCCTTCGAATTTAGGTCAGAGACGAACCCTTATACGCGATATCAATAATGTGAAAATAAGGATAAATGTCGTAACTATGGGATTTGAGATATACCTAAGCTTGTTAGGGTAATATTAGTATAGTTATATGATTGTGTATGTATATGCTATCTATGTGTGAAAATCATACCCACGCTACTTGCTATCCCTGAGGTTACCGCGCTGGGACAGTCTTATCTCGATGGGACCTTTATGGGGGATATTGACTTGTACCCTAGAAGATAGATATCCTTGGTACAAGCTATCGATGTGATAGTTCAGATGGTCCTAAGAGACACAGCCATGTGCCATCCTCTTAGAGACTTGGAATCTATACTTCGCCTATATATTGTTTGTGTATGTCTGTTAATACAATTCGAGAGTGATTCCGAATGTATTCCCCTTAATATGAGTGATATGGGGCTTTGGATAGTAGAGTATGCCTGCACCATAGTTCTATTTGACGTGCTGTTATGATATATATATTATACGAGTAGTTACTATATATATAAAATTATGAAATGTGGAACTACCTATTGTGAATTGATATGTAGGACATGGTTGATGACTCAAATTGTAAATACTTGTTTTGAGAGAGTATAATATGACACTGGAAAACTTTGTTGATTAATAAAGTTAAAATGAGACCTTTGGTTATTAATTGAAATATCATTTTCAAACAATTGAATCGTTAAATTTTGAATCCTGCGAATAACCTAAGATAAGTTAAACCTTTGGGAAGAGATAGGGTGTTCTATGACGAGATAATCCGTTGGGAAGGTTAGTACGATAGACGTGCACATTAGAAGAGAGGTGAGAATTTCACAAGAGAGTGTCGAACTAATATGTTGTTGCATTGGCCTGTATCAATTTAAATACTTGCTAAACGAATTTTAAATCATACACACTATCGAGCTCTGACCCGTTTCTTTTTCTCTCTCTTGTATGTATATGTATATATTACAGGTGCCCAGCCACAAGGGCGTCTTGCTTAGGATCCCTTGAAAGGAACGTGCTACAGCTTAGGTGGGAGTTGCAGGCCACTTGCATAGACGACTTCGTTTACTTGATTCCACATCTATCATTCTCATTTATTGGTCATGTGTCGCCCCTTCCTTTATTGATTTGTTTTATTTGGGAAAGTTGTATTTCAGTTATTTCTAGTTCTGTTACTATGGGATTTATTCAGTATGGATGTGTAACTTTAAATTTTACTTGTTGGGATTCGATTGCCGAAGGATTTTAATTAATTGGATTATGTTCCAGGATTATTGTGATGTGATTCTTACTTATTGAAATGTTGTTAATAAATAAATAAATTATTTTTCTTTAAAACTAAAATTAGGAAAGTAATGTTTAAATATGGTTTTGACACTTAGCTTAATTAATTAGGGTGTTAAATTGGAAAATTTATTTTTACGACAGTAATGCTAAGAATGAACCAACTGTTCACCTTGATTTTAATTTAATAAAGGAGTGATCGCCCAGTATTTAATTAGGCGGGGTGTCACAGGTGGTATCAGTGCATCAGGTTCTAGTGTCCTTTAGGATCTGTGCGACTTTTTATGCTTTCAGCGTTGCTTTCTTTGATATAGAGCCCTAATACTAGGAATGTTGTGTTCATCTCTATACATTGGAAATTCGTGCTTCTGCGATTTGTTTATTTGAATGATGAACTCATCCAAATTTACTTAAATTTTTAGATGGATCATCAAGAAGAACTAGCTAAAACGGTTGAGGGAGTCAACGAGCAAGATCGACTCACACCTCAGGTACCCCCAGAGAGAATATCAACCGCCGAGTTAGCAGGAATCGTGGCACAAGCAGTTACCACTGCAGTTTTACAATACCAAGAATGCAGCATACAACTTAAAGGAGGCAAAAGACCTAGAGAGGTTAGCCAAATGCATGTGACTAAAGCTGACAAATGTGCGAAGACCCCGAAATTGCGACAACAAACTACCCAAGACCGAGTCAGTTCTAGTCAACAACGTGGTAAAGTGAAGCAGTTTCGAAACAGGAATAAAGTCTCAAGTCAGCAAGGCCAACACCGACAACAGCAGGGTCGGAGGGGGAGTAACTTCAGGGGCCGATGTTTTGTGTGTGGCGAGCATGGCCATAAACGTCAGGAATGCCCATAGGGTGTTAGGGCCCCACAGCAGCAGGGTACCTGTAATGAGCCACAGGGGACACTTTTTCGAGTCGTTCTCCCAGCACCAGCTCAGGTACCAGCCCTACCAACCTTTCCAGTAGCTCTAGTGCAGCAGGGGCAGTTACAGTACAGACATATCTATAATGTCCACCAGGCAGCAGCCCCACAGGCACCACCCACGATTTGGGGTATGTTTTCTATCCATGAGACTTTGCGTCGAATTTTGTTTGTTACTGGGACAACGCATTGTTTTATAGCTACATATTATGCGAAGACCTTAGGGTTATTAACCACAGTAGAGAGAACTGTAACGTAGGTAGACTCACCAGTGGGAAATGGTTCGCTTATCTTCTTTATATGCCGAGGAGTGGGGGTAGATATTGGTAGTTTGGTATTACCTGCAGACATGTTAGTCTTAGATATGCATGAGCATGATGTTATTATCGGTGTGAATTAGCTTGCAACTTATAGAGCCATGATTGATTGCTTCGGTGGGAGCATGATTTTTGCCATTCCGGGGCAAGAGATGTTTGTAGTGGCGATGCCTCGCCCAGAGGGAGGTTCGACCGCTCATTTGTATTAATATAGAGAAGGATACCTTTAAGGAGCCGTGATTCCGTTAGACTCGATTCCATTAGTTCGTGAGTATTCCGATGTATTTCAGGAAATACCAGGCCTACCCCCTGTCAAGAGATAGACTTTATTATATATTTATTGCCAGATACGAGACCTATAGCACGCTCACCGTACCGTATGGCTCAGGCAGAGATGCGAGAGCTATGAGATCAGATAGAGCAGTTGTTAGGTCAGGGCTTCATTCGTAGGAGTACCTCACCTTGGGGCACTCCAGTCTTGTTTGTGAAGAAAAGAGATGGTTCACTGAGGTTATGTGTGGACTACCGGGAGTTGAACAAGGTCACGATACGGAATAAGTATCCGTTGCCTCGAATCGATGATCTGTTCGACCAGCTGAGGGGAGAAACCTTCTTTTCAAAGATAAATCTGAGGTCGGGGTACCATCAGCTATGTATTAGAGAGCAGGATGTTTCAAAGACTGGCTTCTTGATGAGATATGGGTCTTACGAATTCAGAGTGATGCCATTTGGTCTCACAAATGCTACAGCCGTATTCATGGACTTAATGAACCGAGTATTCAGAGAGTTCTTGGATCAGTTTGTCATCGTCTTTATAGATGACATTTTGATATATTCACACTCCGAGGAGGAGCACATCGAGCATTTGAGCCAGGTTCTTCAGACTCTACGAGAGCATCAGTTGTATGCTAAGTACGAGAAGTGTGGATTCTGGTTGCGAGAAGTACAGTTCTTGGGCCATGTTGTTTCTGAGCAGGGGATAGCAGTTGACCCGAGTAAAGTGTCAGCGGTGAGGGAATGGGGACAGCCCACGACATCGATGGAAGTGCGTAGTCTCTTGGGGTTAGATGGATACTATAGGAGATTCATTCGGGGATTCTCCAAAATAGCGGGTCCATTAACGAACCTGACTCGCAAAGGGGTACCATATGTTTGGGATAATTCTTGTCAATTGGCTTTTGACGAGCTGAAAGACAAGCTTACTTCAGCACCAGTCCTTGCTTTACCGAAGCCAGGAGTGGTGTACCTGGTTTACACCGATGCCTCTTTATGGGGACTTGGGGGAGTACTTCAGTAGGAAGAGAAGGCTATAGCTTTTGCCTCCCACAAGCTTAATCCTCATGAGAAGAATTAACCCACCCACGACCTGGAGTTAGCAGCGGTCGTTTTTACATTGAGGATATGGAGGCACAACTTATTGGGGGAGAAGTTCCGTTTGTTCACAGACCACGAATCACTGCAGCACCTGTTCACTCAGCGAGAGCTGAATATGCGACACCGCAGATGGTTAGAGTTTGTGAAGGACTATCAGCTCGACATATAGTATCATTCGGGGAAGGCCAACGTAGTTGCTGGTGCGTTGAGCCGTAGACCGATAGACGAGGTAGCGGTTGTCTGGAAAGCGAAGTGGAAGGAGTTGGGTAACCAGGACCCAGTAGCCCGTTCCTTCATATATGTTATGACAGGCACACCCGATATTGTTACGAGGGTAATACAGGCACATACCACATACCCGTTTTGCCAGGAGCAGATTGAACGACTTTTAGCCGAGGGTGCTGAGTCCTATTCTGCTAGTTTTGATGGGGGTTTGAGGTTTAAGGGGAGGTTAGTGGTTCCAGAAGGGGCAGAATTGCCTCATGCAGTGATGACCCAATCTCACGAGTCCCGATTTGTTGTGCATCCTGGAGGAGATAAGATGTACCAGGATATAAGGAGACAATACTGGTGGAGTGGGATGAAGAATGACATTGATGAGTTTGTGTCCAAGTGTTCTACCTACCAGCTGGTGAAGGTGGACCATCAAAAACCGTAAAGATTGCTTCAGCCATTGGAAGTACCTGCATGGAAGTGGGAGAGTATTTCCATGGATTTCATTACGGGGTTGCCTACATCACAACGGGGCCACGACTCCATATGGGTGATTGTAGATCGTTTGACCAAGGTGGCTCATTTTCTGTCGGTGCGAACAGATTATACAACGGGTCAGTATGCTCAGTTGTTCATTTCTGAGATTGTCAGATTACATGGGGTGCCCCTGAATATTGTGTCAGATAGAGACAAGATTTTCGTGTCACGTTTATGGGCAAGTTTTTAGGAGGCTATGGGTACTGAGTTGAGACTGAGTTCAGCTTATCACCCACAGACAGATGGACAGACTGAGCGTACTAATCAGATGTTGGAGGATATGCTACGCATGTGTGTTCTTAATTTTGGGGGAGGTTGGGAGCCACACCTTCCACTGGTAGAGTTTGCTTATAATAACTCTTATCAGTTCACGATTGCCACGGCTCCATTTGAGGCTTTGTATGGCAGGCCTTGTCGTTCCCCAGCTTATAATAACTCAGGAGACCTCGGCGAGGATTGAGATGATTAGGAGTCGCATTCGGGTAGCCCAGGATAGGCAGAAGAGCTACGCCGATGCGAAACGGTTCATTCGAGAGTTTAATGTGGGGGACCAACTGTTACTGCGTGTACCTCCTATGAAAGGAGTGATGAGTTCAAAAAAAAAGGGGAAATTGGCCTCGAGGTACGTGGGACCATTTCCCATTATCGACAGGATTGTGCCGGTAGCATACAGATTGGGACTACCAAACATTTACATCGCATTCACGATGTATTCCACATCTCGTCGTTGAAACGGTATCTTCAGGATGATATGGCCCATACTCACATTGCGATAGATGAGATCGACTTACAGCCTGACAGCTCTTACGAGGAGAGACCGGTGGCTACCCTAGACTATAGTGAGAGGAGATTGAGGTCAAAGATAGTTCCACTTGTACGAATCCACTTGGGAGCGCGAGGCCGATATACGCGAGAGATATCCAGATTTGTTCTTACCAGGTATGCCTTATTTTCTAAATTTCGGGATGAAATTCCATTATTAGGGGGGGGGGGGGGGGGAGTATGTAATACCCCATATTTTTATGTTATATTAATTTGGGGATTTATTAAATTTAATGTGAGTTAACTATTTAATAAAAATCCGGAAATTCATTATGTTATAATTATTAACGTGACGAGAGTATGTAATTATGGGAAATTTGTTGAATATTACTAATGAGCAAAGTAATATGTAATATTGGTTCTACTGAATGTCACGAGTATTGAAGGTCATGAGTGAATAAAATGACAATTTTGGAAATTTGAGTCGGGACGCGCCCGTGTCGCGTCAGGACTAAATATTGTTAAATAAAAGTGAATATTTTATAAGTTGTTCGTATGGTCGTTTTGAGTGTGCCAACACGTCCAGAAGGGTCGAGATAGTCAGAAAAGTGTACCCGGGTGTTTAGTTTGGGTCTCGGGGCGTTTTTAGGACTAATTAGTAACCCGGGATGGCATTTTGGTCATTTTACATTTTTGGGTAATTAAACCCACCAAAATTAGAGGATTTATATCAGATACCTAGGTTACCTTCTAGGGTTAGAAACTCTAAACACAAGTGACGGACATAGGAGAGGAAGGAGAGAGCTCTCAAGGCAAATTCAAGGCCCAAAACTCAACGGTTTGCACCGCCGCCACCACCAACGCGTAGATCCCGAGACGGGGAACGCAACCATACCGAATTCGGCACCAAACCAGACCTCTGAAAATGCCAGGCAAGTGTTTATCTTGGTTATTTTGTTGGTGCATCTTTCATATTAGTTTAGGAGTAATTAAGATGAGTTTTAATGGAAGAAAACCCGATTTATGATAGGAAAATCCATGTAGTATTGGTCAAATTGATAATTCTGGAAACCCTTGCCATGTAGAGGAATTTAAACCACAAAATTATGATGTGTATAAGAAGGGAATTCTGGAAATAATAGTTAGAACCATGTTTCAGAGAATTTTAGGGTTCTTGAGATTTTGTATGAAATTGGGGCTGTTAATTCATGATTAAATCACAGAAATTCACATGCTTTACGTTGAAAATACCTAATATGATGATATAAGGTTAGTAGCATCAATTCTGGGACGATTGGAATTAAAAAATATGGAAATTGTTGGTGTTTGGAGATGAAACCCGTAGCTGCAGAATTTCAGTTTTCGCAGACCTGCTTGATCGATCGATCGAGCCCAGAGCTTCGATCGATCGAAGGTTCGATCGATCGAGCCCCAAACCTCGATCGATCGACCCCTCCTGACAGCCTCATTTTCCCCTTTTTAAATGAGTTAAATTCAAATTGTCGTAATAATTCTTGGGCATTCTTAATAAAATAATTTGGGAGACATTGAGGACCAGTAGGGCATATGAATAAATGTTGGGATCTTTAATATTCGACGAGAATGGTATTTATGGGGTATTTACTTTAGGGTTAGTAAATTTATGTATTAAAGGGTGAGGCTCTTAAGAGAGTTAAGTTGGAATATAATAATGACACCTACTGAATTGTATACTTGGGAAGATAGAGTCCATGTGAGTTACGTAATAAGATAGAAGAATCCTTCGAATTTAGGTCAGAGACGAACCCTTATACGCGATATTAATAATGTGAAAATAAGGATAAACGTCGTAACTATGGGATTTGAGATATACCTAATATTGTTAGGGTAATATTAGTATAGTTATATGATTGTGTATGTATATGCTATCTATGTGTGAAAATCATGCCCACGCTACTTGCTATCCTTGAGGTTACCGCGCTGGGACAGTCTTATTTCGATGGGTCCTTTATGGAGGATATTGACTTGTACCCTAGAAGATAGATATCCTTAGTACAGGCTATAGATGTGATAGTTCAGACGGTCCTAAGAGACGCAGGCATGTGCCATCCTCTTAGAGACTTGGAATCTATACTTCGCCTCAATATTGTTTGTGTATGTCTGTTAATACAATTCGAGAGTGATTCCGAATGTATTCCCCTTAATATGAGTGATATGGGGCTTTGGATAGTAGATTATGCCTGCACCATAGTTTTATTTGGGGTGCTGTTATGATATATATATTATACGAGTAGTTAATATATATATGAAATTCTGAAATTTGAAACTGCCTATTGTGAATTGATATGTAGGACATGGTTGATGACTCAAATTGTAAATACTAGTTTTGAGAGAGTATAATATGACACTGGAAAACTTTGTTGATTAATAAAGTTAAAATGTGACCTTTGGTTATTAATTGAAATATCCTTTTCAGACAATTCAATCGTTAAATTTTGAATCCTGCGAATAACCTAAGATAAGTTAAACCTTTGGGAAGAGATAGGGTGTTCTATGACGAGATAATCCATTGGGAAGGTTAGTACGATAGACGTGCACATTAGAAGAGAGCTGAGAATTTCTCAAAAGAGTGTTGAACTAATATGTTGTTGCATTGGCCTGTATCAATTTAAATACTTGCTAAACGAATTTTAAATCATACACACTATCGGGCTCTGACCCGTTTCTTTTTCTCTCTCTTGTATGTATATGTATATATTACAGGTGCCCAGCCACATGGGCGTCTTGCTTAGGATCCCTTGAAAGGAACGTGTTGCAGCTTAGGTGGGAGTTGCAGGCCACATGCATAGACGACTTCGTTTACTTGATTCCACATCTATCATTCTCATTTATTGGGCATGTGTCGCCCCTTCCTTTATTGATTTGTTTGATTTGGGACAGTTGTATTTCAGTTATTTCTAGTTCGGTTACTATGGGATTTATTCAGTATGGATGTGTTACTTTAAATTTTACTTGTTGGGATTCGATTGCCGAATGATTTTAATTAATTGGATTATGTTCCAGGATTATTGTGATGTGATTCTTACTTATTGAAATGTTGTAAATAAATAAATAAATGATTTTTCTGTAAAACTAAAAGTAGGAAAGTAATGTTTAAATATGGTTTTGACACTTAGCTTAATTAATTAGGGTGTTAAATTGGAAAATTTATTTTTACGACAGTGATGCTAAGAATGAACCAACTGTTCACCTTGATTTTAATTTAATAAAGGAGTGATCGCCCGGTATTTAATTAGGCGGGGTGTCACAATGGGATGTTATTTATCGTATTACCAAAAGAATCCTCATCCAAACTTACAGTATTTATACTGAGTAAAACATCACCCGGGAAAACGAGGTATGGTCATCCTAAATATAACGGATTGTTAAGGAACCCCTGGGCTATAAAGATAAGAAGATACCTCGAAACTATGTACCGATAGTTAAATAACCAATAAGTGTGTTTGGATAGAAGATATCATTATATATAATTAATATATTTACCCTCATCCTCATACCTTTGGCATCAAGTCCATAACCCCTTAGGGTCAACCTAATCTTGATAGAAATCTACGAAAGAACAAATTTCATCAAAAAAAGGAATTTCAAGCATTTCAATAATACATAAGCATGTGCACAAATCAATATTACACGTGAATGGATAATTATGAATTCTACACACATTCTAGAAGGAAAAGTGGAAGGACTTAATAGGACCATATTAATTATCATGAAACATGTGACTTGCAATGCGCTTTACACCACAAGTTCCCTATATAAACCATTCATTTAATAAATTCTACTCCAAGTTAAATCCAATTGTAAAACATACTCAGAGTATACTCAAATTCACATTAGATAGATAAAGTACCAATCGTATCTTGTAAAAAACTCTTGAGTTACTGAAGAATGTGTTACTTGGTAGGGGATGCAGGACCAAAAGCCTAAACCACATAAATCTGATTTGTCGATATATTTTATGTTCGTATTTTTTGTGTTTTTACTATTCATTCCCTTGCCCATATAATTTTTATATCAATACTTCATTGAGTTCATATTTTGACTTGATTATTTCCTTTTGGTGTAACATCACACTATTGGAGATTGATATTACATGCCAATTGTATTCATTGGGAGCTCCTTAGAAAATGTTATTACAAAACGGAGGTACCTGGCTCTTTAGGACTTTATTATATTCGTGATGAGTTACTCAAATCTTTTAGATTCCTTTTAGAGGTTTGAATTGTAGGCGACCACATACTTACTGAACTTAGTTACTTTTAAAACGATCTCAATAACTCCCAGTCAATTATGGACTGGGTGCAAACCTAGTCTAAGACAGATTCTGATCTAGGGTTCCCACCACACGTGTTAAGGAAGGAGTTCGGGAAGTTACAATCAAAGATGGACGGATGTCCCTTTATGGATCATCTAAAAGGAACTAATGGTAGTCAACCTTATGATCCTAATGACCAAAGTATTTGTTTGCAGAAATTCTTGGCACTTCGAGTAGATTATATGATGGACCATATGCCGAGGAGCAAGATTACCATGCAACAACTAAGTGGGAAATACTAAGTAACTGATTTTTAACCACCCATATATAATGAATACAAAATGATATCAATTATTAACTTGCTAACCTTAGTGGGAGTATTATCGATGAACACGATATATGTGTCACTTATACTAGAGAACAAGTGGAACCACATTGAACTGGGATGGTCAAGCGTATGTGAACACTTTGGTAAGATCCCTGGTAAACACGAACCTAATTTCAAGAACTATGAAGAGGCACATCAAGATAAGGAATCCTAGATTTTATTAAAGGATATGAATACAGTGATGGATTTGATATATTTGAATCAAGTTTTAAAAATTATAGATGGTGAGACACAAGGCACCCCAATTTTTAAAGTCTTAACAAAATGATAATTTTAATTTCCTTTTAAAGACGTGGAAGCGAGATGGTTCAATTAAACACACACACACACACACAAAATTTTAATCTCTTTTACAAATTAAAATTAAACAAATTCAAAGTGAAATTAAATTAATTAACAAATGAATTTTTCACTTTAACACGTTAACTTAACCCAAGTCCTAGAAATTTGCCTAACGATAAATATTCAATATAGCCAAATTAGGCCAAACCAATTTTAACAAATTAAGTGATGACTTGAATTAAATTAATATTTACCCAAATTGAATTTTCACAAAATTAAACAAGTAGTGATTTAAACCAATTTTATCTTTTTACCTAAGCATGCATCGAATGTGACTTTTGTAAAAGATGAAATGAAGAAATATCCACTATTCCGCGATGTACGAGGAAAACCCCACAATGGGAAAAAACCTCGTACGACCCTAGCCTTAAGTCCACTAAGTACGTAATTTACAATTACAAGTAAGAGGACTTACAAGACTCAACTAGACTCCTTCAAGCCCCGACACGTCTTTTTGTAACTACATCTACATCGCCGACAATCCCGGAACTCCACCAAAACTTGGAATCCACCATTGAGACTTTAGGAACCACCTTCAACCACACATGGTGCCTTTTACCATGTGAGAATGCCGCAGTAAAACAACGAAACTTCTTCCTTATGGGATGTATAAGTAAACCCAAATGAACTCTTCAACTCGGTAGAGTAAACATATATATATATATATATATATATATATATATATATATATATATATATATATATGTGGAAACTTGGATTAAACAAACTATGGGTGTAAGAAAGTGTTTTTCAAATAATGTTGTTGAACTACAAACACTTAAACATGAACTTTTGAACTTAGGAAATTTCTCTCAAAAATGTTCTCTCTAAAAAGTGTTTAGAAAATATCAAAAGTTTGTTTTTCAAAATTAGTTCCCGCACATATAACTTCTTCCAAAAGTTAGTGGGTAAAGGTGAGTGGAAAGATGGGAAAAACTATCAAAACTTCTAGAAAAATTTGCCACCTGAAATCTGGTTCGAACGAGATTTTCATTCGAACGAAGCCTCGTTCGAACGATACTTCTAACGAAGTTCTAGAGGCAGGCCATTGGCAAACCTCTTTCGAACAAAATTCTCTTTTGAACAACAATTTCTAACGAAAATCTAGAAAGATTAAAATTTTGATTTTACCCCGAAAACTTTATTTTAAAGTTTTAAGGAAACCTTCTGAAAATAAACCACAGTTTAAACAAAACTTACACCCAATACTAATTGTTCCAAGATCCTATATAAATATGTAATGCATTAATACCTTAGGAGTAAACGGAACAAATGTTGTTGACGTAGAAACGAGGCACAATAAACTCGGCATTTGATGAAGCTTTATAATCTTGGCCACTACGTCTTCAACTAACACGTCAGAGGCTTGAATGGATAAAGTTGAACACTATGCCGTGACTCAAATTTTTTTGTCCGGAATTGAGCCAAAACTTCAAAGGACTCAATTGAAAATTTGTGTTTTTACAAATCTCCCCCTTTGGCTATTTCAGGACAGAAACCAAACAAAAATCCTAAAGGGCTGTCAAGCTCTACTAGACTTCAATATCCCACCCAAACTTGACTCAAGACCCAAGGATTAATCTCTTTGCCGATGATGAAATTTGCCACTTAGAAGAATTTCTGCACACTTAAGCAACCTATCAAACGCATAGGGAATATAGAAATATATAATGCAATTAAAATAATTACTCCCCCTAAATTAATTCTCCTTTATCAACAATGATCAACCAACGGAGATAGCGCTCTCCCCTAAGTTAAATCTCCTAAACTTAGTTAAGATTACAATAAGATTAGATACCATTTCTTGCCCTATCATTCTCCCCATTTTTGTTCAGGAATAGACAAAGGATAAAAAAACTAATTGAAACACGATGAAGCTTAGACTGATAAGAACATGAAAGCATATGGGCAACAAAAGAATAACTAATCCATACAACAAATAAAGGATATCAGCTAAGATGCAATAAAACGAAACCAATATGATACATAAAGTATTAATCATGTGATATCAACAAAGAATGCAACAAGATAGATACCAATCATGAAGTAGAAGCATATATAGACTAAAACTCAAGGCAAAGACAAATAGAATACCTCGTATATGAGTAAATAATAAATATCATTAACACACATTCACATATACTAGGTATAAACACCACACATGACACAAAATAAAATAAGCTTTTCACACTCGTATGGCAAAAATGTGTCATGTGGAAATGGAAGTGTAGGGGTGCGAACTAGCAACAATTAAATTTAGACCCAAGCACTTAAAACATGTTCACGGAGTTCTCAATTGATTGAAAACTTCATCACATTTGAATATAACCTCACGTGACAATATACATTGAACTTAATGAACAAACCTACACAATGCATACAAGCCTAGACTTTTGATGATTCTACAAACCAATAGAGTCATCGCATTGAGAGAACAACTAGGATAAATGGACATTGTGCAAACCATTGATATACCATCCAATATCCCTCGATAAACATATATATTTTTGAATGAATATATCAATTAAAAATAGGCTTTGGCAATTATTTTTCTTTTTAATGCCATTAATCTTTTAGGCCTTTGGACCACGTATTTCTTTTAGGTCCATTCCAAACGGTGCCTTACTCATAAAGGATGATATTTCCTTTCGGAGCCCTTCTCCATGCACATTTATATATATTATTTTCATATCTCACAAATCTCACGTGCAACAGATTTTGACATGAACTAGTCCTCCTAGGTCATAAATATGTAGATGACAAGATTGGAAGGATACCACCTCATAAAGATAAAATATAACATGTGACAATTAAATTTCGAACGAGCTCGTGCATGAGTGAATAGAGGCATATAAAAATAGAATTCATTTAAGGAACAAAAAATCCAACTACGACATGTAGGCATGGTAAAGAACATTTTAAGGATTGACAATCTTAATCAAAATTTTTAGCCATATGGGAGAGAAAAAGAGGGGATTCAAACATAAGTATATGCCACATAGAGTGTGTCAAACTAAAATACACACCAAAAAATCTTTTTGAGTTTTTGACATTTTTAACCAAAAATAAAAATATTTACTCTAAAGACAAACAAAATCATTGGTATTTTTCATAAAGCCTAAATTACTAACAAGGTAAAAGACAAATGATAAACAATTTTTTTTTTTTGTATTTTTCATTTAATGCAAACTAAAATGAAAGAAGTATAATAAAACAGAAAAAAAAAATCATAATTCTAGCATGTGATTAAGCATGGGCCAAAGACTAGAAAATGATTAAACATGCATACACCTAGCAATGATATATAATATGAAGCACAAAAAGTTATAGTATGTAAACAAAACTAACACATTCAACCTTTAAATTTACCAAGGGAGGTTTCGTGTGAATGTAAATGAGAATCAACAAATCTAATATCTAGCGCGTCTAAAAATGATTTCCTAACCCATATATATGTATATTTGAAATGATGGGGTTTGGGAACTAATGAAATGCTAGACATAGACTTCCAAGGACTTCTTTTAAGATCAAAACAAAATTACCTAAGGTTACCTTTGCTACTACAATGCAAAAATGTGAAAACACAAGGAATGATACCTAAGGTGTGACCTTTTCTAAAGTCCATGGATAAAGTTATCCCTCTAAAACAAACAATGGTCTTAGCTTTAGCAGCAGAAATATTTGAATTAGATGAGCTAGAACCATTATACCTACTACTCGATTCTTGTGAGTTATTTTTCATTTTTATAATTTTGGACTCAAGTAATAAATTAGACTCCACAATTTTACGGGACTCCTTATTTAAATTTTCTATAACTCCTAGAAGGTTATCAAACTCCCCCTCAATGTGAGAAAACTTGTCCCTAAGAGTCTTTTGTCGACTATCACTCTCTTTCTTGGACATTTCTAAAATATTAAATTCGTAATTAACACCCATGAGCTTTTTATGAAAAATATCTTTTGAGATAGTGAGGTTTGCAAAAGTTCAATTCTAGATCTAAAACATAAATTTTCACTTTCAAAAGACTTAATTCTTTTTCCAAATCCCAATTTTAATTCTCTTATTTTTTCATTACACTTATTAAGTCCATTAAATTCCTCTCGAATAGTAAAAACTTCATTATCATTACAAATGGACAAATTATCATTAAGACATCCCAACGAGAGATACAAAACAAAAATGAGAGTGAGTAAAAAAATGAACCACCTAAAAATACAAGGAGCACAAAAATTATAATAGCTGAAAAATGAATATTTGATGCGAAAAATTAGCGCTCCGACTCTGATACCACTTGTTGAGACACAAGGCCCCCCAATTTTTAAAGTGTTAACAAAAAGATCATTTTAACTTCCTTTTAATGATGCGGAAGAGAGATTGTTCAATTAAACACACACAAACACAGAATTTTAATTTCTTTTACAAATTAAAATTAAACAAAGTTCAAAGTGAAATTAAATTAATTATCAAATGAATTTTTCACTTTAACACATTAACTCAACCGAAGTCCTAGAAATTTGCCAAACGATAAATATTCAATATAACCAAATCAGCCAAACCAATTTTAACAAATTAAGTGATGACTTGAATTAAATTAATATTTACCCAAATTGAATTTGCACCAAATTAAACAAGTAGTGATTTAAACAAATTTTATCTTTTTACCTAAACATGCATCTAATTTGAATTTTGCAAAAGATAAAATGAACAAATAACCACTATGCCGCGATGTACGAGGAAAAAACCACAATGGAAAAAAACCTTGGACAAGCCTAGCCTTAAGTCCATTAAGTACCGAATTTATAATTACACTCAAGATGACTTACAACACTCAACTCGACTCCTTCAAGCCCCGATGCATCTTCTTGTAACTATCTTTGCCTAGCCGATAATCCTGGAACTCCAACGGAACCTTGGAATTCTCCAATGAGACTTTAGGAACCACCGTCAACCACAGAGGGTGCCTTTAACCATGTTAGAATTCCCCAGCAACACAACAAAACTTCTTCTTTATGGGATGTAAAAGTAAACCCAAACGAACTCTTCAACTCGGTAGAGTAAACTCGGTGCCAAACACTCCAAGCAAGATATATATATATATGGAAGCTTGGAATAAACAAACTGTTGGTGTAAGAAAGTGTTTTTCAAATAATGTTCTGGAACTGCAAACACTTAAACATGAACTTTTGAATATAGGAATTTTCTCTCAAATCTGTTCTCTCTAAAAAGTGTTTAGAAAATGTCAAAAGTTTCTTTCTCAAACTTGGATCCCACACATATAACTTCTGCCAAAAGTTAGTGGGTAAAGGTGAGTGGAAACACGGGAAAACTGCTCAAAACTGTCAGAAAAATTTCTCTCCTAAAATCTCGTTCGAACTAGAGTTTTGTTCGAACAAAGTCTCATTCAAACGATACTTCTAATAAAGCTCCAGAGGCAGGTAGTTGGAAAAACCTCGTTCGAACGAAATTCTTGTTCGAACGAAAAACTCATTCGAACGACAATTTCGAACGAAACCAAGAAAGCTTAAAAAATTGATTTTAGCCCAGAAACTTTATTTTAAAGTTTTAAAGAAACCTTCAAAAAATAAAAAATAGTTTAATGAAAACATACACCCAATACTAATTATTCCAATCTCCTATATAAATATGTAATGCATTCACACATTAGGAGTAAATGGAACAAATGTTGTTGACGTAAAAATGAGGCAAAATAAACTCGGCATTTGATGAAGCATTATAATCTTTTTCGCTACGTCTTCAACTAACACGTTATAGACTTGAATGGAAAAGTTGAACACTATCCTATGACTCAAATGTTTTTTGTCGGAAATCGAGCCCAAACTACAAAAGACTCAATTGGAAATTTTTGTCCTTACAATTGACTTGTCGAATGTAATAAAACACATCTAAAGTAAGAGGATGTACAAGAAGAAAAGAGGGGTAAATAGGAAGGTGGAAGACTTCAAGGCAAGGCTTGTTGCAAAAGTTTTAACTCAAAAAGAGGGGATCGACTATAAGTATATCTTATTACTAGTATCCACGTTGAAGTCTATTCAGATTCTTTTATCCATTTCCAATCATCTCGATCTCGAGATTTAACAAATGGATGTTAAAACTGCATTCTTGAATGTTAGATGGATGAGTTCATCTATATGATACAACCCCAGGGATTCATATCAAATGGACAACAAACCACGTTGTGCGAGCCCATAAGATCCATATATGTACTTAAGTAGGCATCAAGGTCTTGAAACGACTTAATAAGGCAATCCAATATTTTGGTTTTTATCGATGTTAGGATGAGAATTATGTTTATAAGATGCCGGGAGGAAACTTAATGGTATTTGTAATACTATACATGGATGACATTCTCCTAATCGAGAACAATGTCAATGTATTGTCTAGTCAACTCGATATGAAGGTTTTAGGAGAAGTCAATCACATCCTTGGAATTAATGTTTCATGTGATTAAAAAAATAGGATTTTGGGGTTTTCATAAGTGTAACACCCCGCATTTTTTTCATGCATTAAATGTTTAATTAATTCTGGAATTTAAAATTTCTTGTGAGTCGTAATTTAATTGAATTAATCAGGGAAATTTTATTTAAATATTAATCGAGGAGTAAATGATTAATATTTAGGGGAATTTTTTTACTAAGCGATTAGTAATTATTTATTTAAGTCATTTTGAGTATTAACGACAGGGTATGCACTTATCCCAACCGGGGGTCGGTATAGACTAAAGGGGTGAGGGGAAAAAGATTTTTATAAATTAATTTGGATGCCAATTCTGAGTGTACGATTGAGTCCGGTTGGGCCGAGATAGTCTGAAAAATGTACCCGGGGGTTGTAAACGGGTCACGAGGCGTTTTTAGACATAGCCGGGCCCACACGGGGGCATTTGGGTCACTTGGGCTTGGCCCATTAGGCAAAAACGGGATTTAATTAAATTAAGGAATTAGAAGGAATAAGAAAATGGCTGATAGAGTTTTAGAAAAAGGCTAAGTGGATTAAGGAACCCTAATAGTAGTTAAAGGCAATTTTGGGATCACTAGAGAGCCAATAAGGATCATATTCAACCTTGGAAATTCATCTCCGAATCAGACACTACGAAACCTAAGGCAATTGGATAACTTGCAATAGTATTGAATCTGTTTTGAAATTCATATTCATGTGATTTGTTTGATCAAATTTCGTTTTGGGTGTTCTTGGCATAAACATGGGGTTTTAAAAATAATAATCTGATTTTACGAAATTGAATGAGGATTCTTGTAGAAATCTGATATTATAAATTGATATATATCTGGTAGGTTGTTATCTGGATAATTAGAAACGGATTTGATGATGGAACTTGATTTGTAAATGGGTATTGGGTTAAAGATGGATTTTTTCCCAAATACCAAAACTATAGTTAATGGACGAATTAATAATGTTGATGGACACTCTGGAGGTCCCTAATAAGGTTTCTAACATGTATTAATGTTAAGAGGGCTTAAGGTTGCTGGTAGAGAAAACTAGGGTATGTGAAAGTTCGTCCATGGATTAATCTGTCTTCGCGAAGAAGACGAAGACCTGCTCGATCGATCGGTCGAAGGTCTGGGGTCGATCGATCGAAGGTCGGTAGATTTCGGCAATTCTTCCCAGTTATGTATATAAAAGAAAATTTATATAATAAATCCTTATGTAATTAATTATGGGGAAATTAATACATGGGTTTAAACCTAATTAATCATGAATAAAGTTAATTAGGATTTGAGGAAATTTTTGGTGACACGTCATGATTATGAATTCGAGAGTCGAGAATTTAGACTCGAGTCAGGTTATTTCGGGCTATGAGAGTAAGTCCAAATTTATGGTGGGGGTGACACCAAAGGTGACTAAATTAATTAATCTGCAAATTAATTTATAATTAGGGTTGGACCATAAACTCTTAATGAATTAAATAGGCTTGTGTTACGGATTTAGTACATGGTGTAGCCGGGACATTCTATATTTATATATATATACGGTGTGTGATAGTATATATATATAGTGTGTGCATAAATATCAGATATTGAATATTACTATTATATACTCTAGTGCTATAGGGGGAGGTTACGCGTAGTGGATGAATCCCCTAGCTTGAGGAGTAGGGCGAGTATAATCCCAGGTCATAGCGTCCGTTATATGGGTGAGGGGCATCTCACTCTCAGGGAAGGAATATGACCGCCTCCAAATTTGTATGTTGAACTGAGTTAGTGAGCGAATCTAACTTGGATAACTAGGATATGTGAATACACCTAGTGGTATAGCACTTGGGAAAAATTTATATTTTTCTCTGAGTATTTTTACTCGGTCGAAAGTTTGTATTAAATGTTATTTCAGTATGTTTGTGAATACTGTAGTTTGACTAAATATATAATTAGGTAAATAATTATATATGGGAATAATTAATACATAGTGAATAATGTATTATAAGTATAACAGGGGTGGGTGTTATATGAAATTTAAAAAGGGTAAGGATTAAATTAAGTTGGTGTTTATAATAACTTAAAAATCATGATTTAAGGCATACTCGGTTAGAGTAGGTAAATTGCAAGTGTTAACATAAATATTGGGTCAAGAGTGTAGGACCTAGAAAATTAAATGGAAGCGTTCATAGTGCACATTAGAGGAGGGGTAAGGAAGTCCTCAAGAGAGTGCGGCACTAACTAAAATATGAAGAGCATGCATATTTATTTATTACTGCAAGTTAATCATTTGTTAAATGTTTTCAAATGTTTTTGGGTACTAACCCTTGCTATATAAATTTTTTAAAACCTTTTAGGTGTCCAACCACAAGGGCGCCGAGCTGGACTCTATTCCAGGTATCCTTGCTGCAGCACATGTGGATGTTGCGGGGTTTTGATAGACGCCTCCTTCTTTTATTCGTGTAGAAACTCTCTAGTAGTTATCTGAGCATGTCGCTCATAGTTCATTTATCAGTATTAGACTTGTTAAGATTTTCTTCTTATCTTTACTTGTATTGGTTATTTGGACCGATGGTTTATTCGGTTAATCATTTTAATTGTGGATGTTTATTTTAGTTAACTGTGATTTGGTATTATTTTATGTTGCGCATTAGTTTTAATAAATTTGAAGATAAAAAAATTGGCACCAGTCTATTTTTCTCACTTAGGTGGTTAGTAATTAAAAAGACGACAGTGATGCTAAGAATGGACCAACTGAGAAACCTTTTCTAACTTTATTTAGAACTGATCACCTGGGATTAATTAGGCGGGGTGTCACAGATGGTATCAGAGCATCAGGTTCTAGTGTCCTTAGGATCTGTGCGGCTTTCTACGTTTCAGCGTAGCACTCGGTTGTTATAGAGTCCTATTTTTAGGATTGTTGATTCATTTTCCGCTTGTGAGATAATCGTATATCTTCTATGTATATTATTGTGTAAATTATGTACTTATACAATTCAATCTATTTCAGATGCCACCAAAGAGGCAAAGAGCGGAGAGGGCCGAGGCTAGGAATGAAATCAGGGAGGCTCATCAGGAGCCACAGGTACCGCTACCAACCCCCCCACCCGATATGATTTCCACTACTCAGGTGGCAGTGATAGTGGCCCAGGGAGTCGAAATAGCAATGAAAGCTATGGCATCTCACTTTCCACAGCCCCAGGCACCACCTCCAGTGGCACCAGCAGTTCAGGGTCCAGTGGGGCCGCCGTCTTGGCAGAGAGTTAAGGAGACCTTTCAGAAGGGTCACCCACCTGAGTTCCGGGGTAGTACAGATGTGATAGAGGCTTGTGACTCGAAGAAGAACATTCAGCGCCATCTGCGCATGCTAGAGTGTACCGAGGTACAGAAGCAGATGCTTGCTACCTTTCATCTATCAGGGGCTGCCTTACAGTGGTAGGAGTCAGTTACCACCGCCGGGGAGCGAGACTTGATGCCGATAGTAGAGTTTTGGGTGCAGTTCAACCGCAAATACTTTCCACTAGCAGTAGAGACTGAGATGAGGAAGAAATTCAGTGATTTAGTTTAGGGTGACCGATCAGTGGCAGACTACGAGGAAGAGTTCACCCGTTTGGCAAATTTTGTGCCAAATGAGGTGAGCGATGAGGAGCTGAAGAAATCGAGGTTTATGGACGGTTTAGCCTGGAGGATCAGGCAACACTTGATCGGAAATCCGGCGTTAGTGACGTATACAGACATCGTTTATGTCTCACTTGTACACTGCCGGGACCATCGCTTCCATGCGAAGGGGAGCAAGCGAACAGGGGAGCCGAGCCAACATGGCAAGGCTGTTATTAGTAGTGACACTAGTGGTGATCAGTAGCAGGCGAGTAGTCAGCAAGGGAATTAGGCTGAGAAGTTTAAGCCTGGTGGTTTCCGACAGGGAGGACAAGGGTTCAGGCAGGAGCAGTCGGGCCCGAATTAGCAGCAGCAGGTTCCTCAGGGCCGTTAGGGCCAAGGGAACAACGGGGAGGCCAGCAGGGCCAGGGCCAGCCGCGCCAGGGCCAACGACAGGGGGATGGTCAAAGACGCTGCTTTGTGTGTGGCCAGCCAGGACACTTCAAGAGGGATTGCCCACAGAGGGGCAGAGGTCAACAGTAGGAGGCCCAACAGGGGCAACGGGGGCAATTACCACTAGCAGCACCAGCCCCACCCGCCCGACCTCAGCAGGGGCAGATGCACTACGGACGTGTGTATAACGTCCGGGATGTTCCTAATCCCCCGGCGTAGCAAGCACCACCAGCAGTTGTTGGTATGTTTCTCATTCATGGTTATGAGGGTAGGATTCTCTTTGATACGGGAGCATCACATTCATTCATTAAATTAAATTTTGCTAAACGGGTCGGACTACTAGAGGCCGCGGGTAGTCTTCGGATGTGTGTAGAGTCGCCAGTTGGCAGTGGGGCTATGATTCACTCAATTTTTCGGGGTGTGGACATTTTGATCGGGAGACTTAGTTTAGCAGCGGACCTACTAGTGTTAGATATGCAGGGGTACGATGTCATCTTGGTTATGGATTGGTTGGCAGGTTATCGGGAGACGGTGGATTGCTACGAAAGGACTATCGTGTTCTCCATTCCAGGGCAGGAGATGTTCTTAATAGCAATGTCACTACCCGAGGGAGGGTCACGCACACACTTGTATTACATTGAGGAGGAAACCTCACAGGAGGTGGCTATTCCGTTGGATTCAATTCCAGTGGTGAGAGACTTTGAGGATGTGTTTCAGGAGATACCAGGGTTGCCACCTAGCAAGGAGATCGAATTTGTGATCGATTTAGCACCGGGGACGAGGCCAATTGCTCGGGCCCCATACCGTATGGCCCCTTCAGAGATGCATGAGCTGAGGGAGCAGATTCAGCAGCTTCTGGGCCAGGATTTCATACGACGGAGTACATCACCGTGGGGTGCACCGGTGTTATTTTTGAAAAAACGAGATGGCTCACTACGGTTATGCGTGGACTATAGAGAGCTGAATAAGGCCACGATACGGAATAAGTATCCGTTGCCTAGGATTAACGACCTATTTGACCAGTTGAGAGGGGCGTCTTATTTCTCTAAGGTCGACTTAAGGTCAGGATGTCATCAACTACGTATCCGAGAGGAAGATGTTTCGAAGACCATTTTCTTGTCGTGGTATGGATCTTACGAGTTCAGGGTGATGCCATTCGGACTCACCAATGCACCAGAAGTGTTCATGGACCTCATGAACAAAGTATTTAGGGAGTTTCTCGATCAGTTTGTTATCGTGTTCATTGATGACATCCTGATCTACTCGCGTACCGAGGAGGAGCACGCAGATCACCTACATGTAGTGTTATAGACATTACGGGATCACCAACTCTATGCCAAATTCGGTAAGTGTCGATTTTGGCTATGGGAGGTCCAGTTCCTTGGCCATGTGGTGTCAGACCGGGGTATTGCGGTGGATCCAAGTAAAGTATCGGCGGTGAGGGAGTGGGGATAGCCCACGACACTGAGAGAAGTGCGCAGTTTTCTGGGGTTGGCCGGTTATTATAGACGGTTCATCAAAGGATTCTCAGAGATTGCGGGCCCTTTGACGAATCTTACCCGTAAAGGGGTACCTTTCACTTGGGATGATCACTGTCAATTAGCCTTCGACGAGTTAAAGGACAAGTTGACATCTTCACTCGTGCTTGCATTGCCAAAAGGAGGATTAGAGTATCGGGTTTACACTGACGCATCCTTCCAGGGACTTGGGGGTGTACTTCAGCAGGAGGAAAGGGCTATAGCTTATGGATCCAGTAAGCTAAAGCCCCACGAGAAGAATTACCCCACTCACGACCTGGAGTTAGCAGCAGTCATTTTTGCTTTGAGGATATGGAGACATTACCTCCTGGGGGAGCAGTTCACGCTATTCACGGATCACAAATCACTTCAGTATCTATTCACTCATAAGTATATGAATATAAGACAGAGGCGATGGCTAGAAATCGTGAAAGACTATCAGTTTGATATTCAGTATCATCTTGGTAAGGCTAATGTGGTGGCAGATGCATTGAGTCGGAGACCGACTGGGGAAATATCTGAAGTCTGGAAAGCGAAGTGGAGAGAACTTCGATATGAGGATGATGTAGCTAGGGCTTGCATGTAAGCATTATCCATCACACCCGAGATCATTATGCGGGTTGTGAGGGCTCAGGCAGAGGATCAGACCTGTTGGGATAGGGTGAGCCAGTTGTTAGCCGAGGGAGCAGAGGGCTACTCGATCAGCTCGGAGGGAGGCTTACGTCATAATGGGAGGTTGCTTGTGCCAGAGGATGTGGAATTGAGGCACGCTGTTATGACGGAGTCTCATGGGTCGAGATTTGCGGTATATCCCGGTGGGGATAAGATGTATCAAGATATGAGGAGGCAGTATTGGTGGGCAGGGATGAAACGGGACATAGCAGAGTTTGTTTCGAAATGTGCCACGTGTCAACTTGTGAAAGTTGACCATCAAAGACCATCAGGGATGCTACAGCCACTTGAAATTCTGGTGTGGAAGTGGGAGAGCATCTCTATGGATTTCATTATAGGGTTACCGTCATCACAGAAGGGTCACGATTCCATATGGTTTATTATGGATCGGCTGACCAAAGTGGCCCACTTCCTACCAGTTCGCACAGACTTTGAGATGATGCGTTATGCACAGTTATTCATAGCGAAGATCGTTAAACTGCACGGGGTACCGGTTAATATTGTGTCGGATAGGGACAAGATCTTTGTGGCCCATTTCTGGCAGAGTTTTCAAGAGGCCATGGGCATGGAGTTACGTTTGAGTACAACCTATTACCCACAGACTGACGGGAAGACCGAGAGAGTCAATCAGATGTTGGAAGATATGCTCAGAATGTGTATACTAGACTTTGGGGGAGGTTGGGAGAAATATCTTCCTCTGGTAGAGTTTCCGTATAATAACTCCTACCAATTCACGATCAGCATGGCACCATTCGAGTCATTATACGGGAGACCTTGTCGTTCACCCGCTTGTTGGTTAGAGGTGGGGGACAACAAACTGTTGGGGCCGAAGATTGTTCAGGAGACATCTTCCCTAGATAGAGCTGATCCCAGGGAGGATTCGGATAGCCCAGGATAGGCAGAAAAGTTACGCAGATGCCTCACGGAGACACATGGAGTTAGAGGTTGGGGATCAGGTATTGGTCAGGGTGTCCCCCATGAAAGGGGTGATGAGGTTCAGAAAGAAGGGTAAGCTAGCCCCGAGGTACGTGGGACCTTTCCCTATTATTGAGAGGGTGGGGCCTGTAGCCTACAGGCTGGGATTGCCGGAGCATCTTCAGCGGATACACGGCGTGTTCCATGTAGCATTGCCGAAGAAATATCGCCGGAGTGAGAGTGCCTTCTGGCGCATTCCACTCGAAGGAATTGATTTATAGCCAGACATCTCATATGACGAGAGGTCGGTGGCTATCCAAGACCGTAGCGAGCGGAAATTACGATCCAAGGTTATTCCACTAGTTAGAGTACAGTGGAGTCATCACAACATTGATGAGTCTACCTGGGAGCGGGAGGAGGATATGCGGGAGCAATATCCAGATCTGTTTCTCACAGGTATGACCTAATTTCGGGGAGGAAAATCCTTTATAAGGGGGGGAGTATGTAACACCCCGCATTTTTTTCATGCATTAAATGTTTAATTCATTCGGGAATTTAAAATTTCTTGTGAGTCGTAATTTAATTGAATTAATTAGGGAAATTATATTTAAATATTAATCGAGGAGTAAATGGTTAATATTTAGGGGAATTTATTTACTAAGCGATTAATAATTATTTATTTAAGTCATTTCGAGTATTAATGGCAGGGTATGCACTTATCCCAACTGGGGGTCGGTATAGACTAAAGGGGTGAGGGGATAAAGATTTTTATAAATTAATTCGGATGTCGATTCTGAGTGTACAGTTGAGTCCGGATGGGCCGAGATAGTCGGAAAAATGTACCCGGGGGTTGTAAACGGGTCACGGAGCATTTTTAGACATAGCCGGGCCCACACGGGGGCATTTGGGTCACTTGGGCTTGGCCCATTAGGCAAAAAACGGGATTTAGGTAAATTAAGGAATTAGAAGGAATAAGAAAACGGCTGATAGAGTTTTAGAAAAAGGCAAAGTGGATTAAGGAACCCTAATAGTAGTTAAAAGAAATTTTGGGATCACTAGAGAGCCAACAAGGATCATATTCAACCTTGGAAATTCATCTCCGAATCAGACACTACGAAACCTAAGGCAAGTGGATAACTTGCAATAGTATTGAATCTGTTTTGAAATTCATATTCGTGTGATGTGTTTGATCAAATTTCGTTTTGGGTGTTCTTGGCATAAACATGGGGTTTTAAAAATAATAATCTGATTTTACGAAATTGAATGAGGATTCTTGTAGAAATCTGATATTATAAATTGATATATATCTGGTAGGATGTTATCTAGATAATTAGAAATGGATTTGATGATGGAACTTGATTTGTAAATGGGTATTGGGTTAAAGATGGATTTTTCCCCAAATACCAAAACTATAGTTAATGGACGAATTAATAATGCTAGTGGACACTCTGGAGGTCCCTAATAAGGTTTCTAACATGTATTAATGTTAAGAGGGCTTAAGGTTGCTGGTAGAGAAAACTAGGGTTTGTGAAAGTTCGTCCATGACTGAATCTGTCTTCGCAAAGAAGACGAAGACCTGCTCGATCGATCGATCAAAGGTCTGGGGTCGATCGATCGAAGGTCGGCAGATTTCGGCAATTCTGCCCAGTTATGTATATAAAAGAAAATTTATATAATAAATCCTTATGTAATTAATTATGGGGAAATTAATACATGGGTTTAAACCTAATTAATCATGAATAAAGTTAATTAGGATTTGAGGAAATTTTGGGTGACACGTCATGATTATGAATTCGAGAGCCGGGAACTTAGACTCGAGTCAGGTTATTTCGGGCTACGAGAGTAAGTCCAAATTTATGGTGGGGGTGACACCAAAGGTGACTAAATTAATTAATGTGCAAATTAATTAATAATTAGGGTTGGACTATAAACTCTTAATGAATTAAATAGGCTTTTGTTGCGGATTTAGTACATGGTGTAGCCGGGACATTCTATATTTATATATATATACGGTGTGTGATAGTATATATATATAGTGTGTGCATAAATATCAGAGATTGAATATTACTATTATATACTCTAGTCCTATAGGGGGAGGGTACGCGTAGTGGATGAATCCCCTATCTTGAGGAGTAGGGCGAGTATAATCCCAGGCCATAGCGTCCGTTATATGGGTGAGGGGCATCTCACTTTCAGGGAAGGAATATGACCGCCTCCAAATTTGTATGTTGAACTGAGTTAGTGAGCGAATCTAACTTGGATAACTAGGATATGTGAATACACCTAGTGGGATAGCACTTGGGAAAAATTTATATTTTTCTCTGAGTATTTTTACTCGGTCAAAAGTTTGTATTAAATGTTATTTCAGTATGTTTGTGAATACTGCAGTTTGACTAAATATATAATTAGGTAAATAATTATATATGGGAATAATTAATACATAGTGAACAATGTATTATAAGTATAACAGGGGTGGGTGTTATATGAAATTTAAAAAGGGTAAGGATTAAATTAAGTTGGTGTTTATAATAACTTAAAAATCATGATTTAAGGCATACTCGGTTAGAGTAGGTAAATTGCAAGGGTTAACATAAATATTGGGTCAAGAGTGTAGGACCTAGAAAATTAAATGGAAGCGTTCATAGTGCACATTAGAGGAGGGTTAAGGAAGTCCTCAAGAGAGTGCGACACTGACTAAAATATGAAGAGCATGCATATTTATTTATTACTGCAAGTTAATATTTTGTTAAATGTTTTCAAATGTTTTTGGGTACTAACCCATGCTATATAAAATTTTTAAAACCTTTTAGGTGTCCAACCACAAGGGCGCCAAGCTTGACTCTATTCCAGGTATACTTGCTGCAACACATGTGGATGTTGCGGGGTTTTTATAGACGCCTCCTTCTTTTATTCGTGTAGAAACTCTCTAGTAGTTATCTGAGCATGTCGCTCATAGTTCATTTATCAGTATTAGACTTGTTAAGATTTTCTTCTTATCTTTACTTGTATTGGTTATTTGGACCGATGGTTTATTCGGTTAATCATTTTAATTGTGGATGGTTATTTTAGTTAACTCTGATTTGGTATTATTTTATGTTCCGGATTAGTTTTAATAAATTTCAAGATATAAAAATTGGCACCAGTCTATTTTTCTCACTTAGGTGGTTAGTAATTAAAAAGACGACAATGATGCTAAGAATGGACCAACTGAGAAACCTTTTCTAACTTGATTTAGGACTGATCACCCGGGATTAATTAGGCGGGGTGTCACAATAAGACACTTATATTGATGATGTCCTCATAAGGTTTAACATGACATATTGCAAGAAAGGATTTCTCTCTTTCATGCACGAGATTTATTAATCTAAGTCCCAATGTCCTGAGACACATGTTTAGATGGACATGATAAGGAATATACCTTATGCTTTGGTGGTGGGAAATCTCTTGTATGTTATGTTATGTGCAAGACCACGTATCTTCTTTTTCATTCGCTTAGTTAGCAGATTGTGTTGTTAAGCACATCCCCAAGTACCTCGAAATGACTAGAGATTATGTCTTGGTTTACTCAATGCATAGTCTACTACCTATTTGGTACATAAACTCATATTTTTAGTTAGTTAAGGGTGTTAGGATATCAACCTCATGATATGTGTTTACCTTAGTAGGTGAAGCCATAATTTGTAGGAGTATTAAGAAATCATATATTTCTCATTCAATCATGGAAAACGAGTATGTTTTCATTGTGATAGAAGAAAAAGAGGTTATTTGACTCTAGAACTTCCCAATAGACTTGGGTGTGGTTATTTTAGCGCATTTAGCTATTGCAATATGTTGTGAAAATAGATGGTAGTTGCAAATTCAGAAGAACCAAGGAGTCATAAGCGGTAAAATCACATTGAGCACAATTAGCACCTGGTTCAGGAGATTATTCAAAGATACGACATCATAGTGACCAAGGTTTAATCTCTAGACAATCGGGAGGATCCTTTTATGAAAATGTTACCAGTTAATAATTTGTAGAGTCATGCAAAGGTAATGGGATCTATATGCATAGGTACATGTCTTTATGACTAAGTGTGAGATTGCTAGGATTTTATTCTTAAAAACATGCATGACATTTAATTTTTCGAAAAGGTTAGCCTGTTCAATTTCAAATAAGAATCAAGGTTACAATAATTCTTTATATTTATGATTAAATATATTTGTTGGATGTCGATCAATTGGACTTAGTAGGAATTCTAATGAGTTTGGTTCAACTTGATCACACAACATTAGAATTTTGATTCTTGTTTTATAAAATAAGTTGACACCCTAGATGGGGTGTGATATGCTATCGGTTGAAGTTGTGTGTGCAATACTCGTAGTTTATCTTAAACTACGGAAACCAATATGATGGTTAGAGAACTTGTATGATAATTCAAAAGAGAATTGTGAATGATACATTCATTAATGAATTGAACATGACCACTCATGTTATTTAAGTCTAAGGGATTTCTTTACTACAATTACATAATCTTACACCATTTGCAAAGGGTAATTGACTCTTAATCTCGAGGGTTATGAGGATTGCACTACTTTAACAATAGTTTCTTTGATTTCTATGGGTGCGATTCGGTTATATATCGAATTAATAGATCCCCACAAGTTGGGAAATGGCTATGTGAGTAGGTTTAAGATCATAAAAGAAAGGAATCCATGTTCAAGAAAGATATTAGATTATTATATCCCCTTGATGGACTTAAAAGATTTGTTTCTACCAGTAAACCTGATTAATGGATTATTTTATAATCTGGGGGAGTAGAAAAATAAAAATTTTTGAGAATCTAGGAATTAATTAGGCGTGGGTTAAAATCAACTAGAGGAAACATTATTTCACCAAGAAGGTATCATAAACTTAACGTGGAGAATCATATTATGTACCTAATCAAATTTACAAATAATACCTCATTATTCGAAGTGAATTTGAGATAATTCAATTGAGATGTACTCATAATTATTTAGTGGAATTAATTATGATTAAATAAATATAGAAAATATTACGAGAATGTAAATTGGAATTTCCAATTCTTTATTTGGGAAAAAATTTAATTATTCATCTTGCGATGCTACTATAGTCTATATTCCTAAGTAACAATGTGCAAAGTCTCTGGAAACACAATTTAGATCAAGTCCATGACTTATAGTGAGATATATTAGTGTAAGTTAGGGTTTTAGGTTGTATAATCACTATTAAGGGTTAGAGAGTGGGGAGAAAAAAAGCCGTTCACGTCTTTGTGAAGAGTCTTAGAGAACTTCCTTATCTCACTCAAAACCAATGGTTTTCATCTGGAAAGATTCACACACACTTTCCAAGCTTTAGGAGGATCATCTATTGAAATATCTGAGCATTTCATTGAACATAAACAAGTTTCTGGAGGACCAAAAGTAGACAACCCTATTAATCTTCATCAATACATTTTCTCCATATTCAGATTCCAACCATATCCACAAAGGGATTATATTAATAAGCCTAGGTTTAATGTTTTAAACCTAGTTTTTTTTACTTTTCATAGCATTATTAATCAACATTTTTGGATGAATTTTTTTTGCATATATCGATCCCCAATAATTGGACTCTGAGCCCTCATATTATATTGATCATAATCTAAAAGGGTCCATGTTGTTGACATTGATAAACCCTACTTTCCATGTTATATTTATATAAGTCTTTATGTTGTTTCATACTAAATACCTATTTTATACCTAAGCATATATCTACGTTTTAAATAATCATCAAACTAAGGTCCTTTAGCATGTTCTAAAATAAACTAAAAGTAATTAAAAAATGTACATTACGATAATCAGTACCTATATATGGAAGCATAAATATCAAATGGGGTTCCTAATGCCTTCCCCACTTGTAATATGGTTCTCAAATCTCTCTGGATCATCCAGAGAACTCAACCTTCCTTAGGTAAAGCCTCAAAGGGATAACCATACCCATTTTGTTTATTTTTATATAAAATAAACTAGTGACTTTGAACAACCAATAATCCCTCACACGAAGAATTAGGCTTAGGCCTAAATAGGGGCGTGCAACAAAATGGGATATGGTGTCGAACAACTTTCAAGGGACAATCATAACATAAACCCAACCCCAGGGGGAGCGATGACCGATCGACAAGAACTCTCACTTCCTTGTAAGGAAAACATTATAAAACTTCTTACGGATTAATGCGGCATACATCCCTTGTGCACACATGCACCACATCCCTATATCCCTCAAGTCTGTTAAGGGGCCCATAAGACCACACTTATACTAATATATATTGGAGTTAGGTATCATTTTAAGGTACAGTGTCCTTGTTGAAGGTTAGAGCGCGGGGAGAGAAAAAAGTATTCACATTTATTTTAATCGGCTTAAAGTGAGACGTCCATATCTTTTTCAAAACAAAAAGTTTTCATCTCAAAAGTTCCCACACACATACCTAGCTTTGCGAGGATCGTATACTACAATAAACAAGTGTTTCAATGAATATAAGAAAGCTTTTAGAGGACCAAAAGAATACGTTTAATCTCCGTGAATACATTTTGTCCATACTACGGATCTCAACCGAATCAACAAAGCTATTGTTTTATCAATCCTAGCTTTAATCATTAAAACCTCATTTTTGTTTTTGTTTTCTCTTTTGAACTTTCCGTAGGATTATTACTCAAAATTTTTGGGCTAATTTTTTTCTTTTGCGGATATGGATCCTCAATATGGGGATTGAAATCACTCACATTCAAATTCTAAGAACCATAACATAATCTTTTTAGGAATACCAGATACCATGATTAATTCTCTTCGTTAAAGAGGAAAACAAATCTTATGCGAGGAATTTATCACATCAAATTCTTATTACACCGATGGATATCAAGAGGTTTATGTTAAAACCCCGCGTCCACTTAATATTTTGGAACTCATGGTGTTTTTTAAAATAATATTTATTAAACTCAAACACTTGAATTAAATCATTAGTTCGTTTACAATTACTTATAAAATTAAATTATCCGATGTCTTTATCTTAAATTTATAAAAATAAGAATATTTTCAACTAAAATAAATCTTGAGGTCATTATTTAATTTATAACTTTAATAAATTACCTTATTAAATTCAATGTTTAGAAAAGAAAAAATAAACTTGGTTTTATTGAAAAATTGTGATCTAGGCCAGGATGATAATTAAATCCATATTGTCCATAAATTGTGAGACCCTAATTAATTTGCATAGAAAATTTTTCATCTTTACCAAAAAGATAATAGATATATAATCAAACATAAACACATGAAATTATGTATCAAATAGGAAACAAAGTTTCATTCAATCATGGCCAAGAATTCTTCCTTGAGTCAAGTCCTTTTAGGTTAATAACCTCCATTAAAAAGAGTCCATCACAAACTATAATCATGGGGAGAAAGTCCAAATACAAAAAATAAAAGTGAACCTTTTAGTCCTGACCCGCAGTCATGGCTAAGAGTGATGAAATCATTGATATGTTCATTCCTTTCCATCATCTTGGTTTTTATGGTTTTTGCTATGCTATCAAAACCATGTAGTTTTTACCTTCCAATAGAATTGAAACCCCCATTAAAGGACCTTCAATTTTTATCACATTGCTTCCAAATTCCATGGGACTTTCACCCTGATGAAACCCAATACAAATGTAGGATTACATAAAATAGAAGATATTGCATCCCATCATAAACTACTCCATATAAATTTATTAATGCTATAATTAAAATAACCTAATTATTAAATCCTGATGGAATCGATGATGAGATTTAATTATGGATAAAGCAACTTAGGATTGTACCATCCTCAACTACTTGGTTAGCCTTGATGTCGTCTTCAGCTACAATTGTTACTTCATAAACTTCTTGAGTTTGAGAAACTCCTTCATGTTTGTAATATCCTAGCTCAGTGAACATCATTAAGTTGTATAGAGTTTCAAAGGTAATATGTTCGGCCATACATATTTGTAACACCCCGCCTAAAATAATAACGGGTGGCTAGACCTATACTGTATTTAATCAAGATTTTCAGATGGTCCAGTCTCATCATCAATTGCCGGTGCTATATAATATAGGACTAACTACCCGATATCATATAAGCGAGATGCTAAAATAATTTAAAACATACAACATAGCACGACACAACACTATAACACTACGAATAAAGGAAAGAAAGATGCAGGAAAGAACGATGATAAACGAAATGCTATAATAAAATGATATAAATAACTACAACAGAATGTGATACAAAAAGTAGACCCGAATAAGCTGTCGGGTCACATAAAATACAATAACTGAAATGGAATAACTATAAACATGTATATAAATATCCCTTGGGTACAAACCCGATATACAACATGAATCCTACCTAGAATTTTAAAGAAGTAGGAAGTGGCTACAAAATACATCCCGCAACAGTCCGCACCTGTCACGGCTCCCAAGACTCTGGATAGAAGGTCATCCGGCATCCATGCGGTAGGACACCTGTAATAGTATATATATAAATACTGGAAGGAGAGAAAAGTAAACGGGTTAGAGCCTGAGTTGTGAAAATATTTAGCAAGTGTGTTAACCGTGCATAATAAATATCGGTGCACATATTTCATAATTAAAGTGGAATCGCACTCTCGTGGAATCCCAACTCACCTCTCATCTAACGGCGCGCACCTATTCGCGTCCTCAAATTTTAGTTAAATTACCCCCATATATTAGGACAACCTAACTTATCATAGGCCTAGCCTATACCCACGAGAATTTTCCTTCCTATCTTAACCCAAGAATCCACTCCTCTCTAAACCCATTTATATTTGTTTATAAACATGTATGCCATGTTAGGCTATAATTTATTCAATTATCATTCTTAATACGTTACCCATTTATATTTGGGTTGAAACTTATGATATAATTCCTAATTTAATAAGCATGCAAAATTATTATTGACACAACTTCCCTCCAATTTCAACGCTGCGCTGCGTTTCGTGCGTGGGGTGTCTCGCAAAGCGAAATACAAATAAGTAACAACCCCGTTACACTACTCCTTTTCAACGTAGATCCTGGAGATCCATATGCCACACATAAATATCGACAGAACTTCTCTCTATTCTCAACAATGTGCTATGTTTCGTGCGTGGGCTGTCTCACAAAGCGAAATCCAAACAAGGAACCGCCCCGTTACACTACTCCTTGACAATGTCGATCATAGAGATCCATAATGCCGTACATACAATAATTGGTAGAACTTTTCTCCAATCTCAACACTGCACTGCGTTTCATGCATGAGGTGTCTCTCAAAGCGAAATCCAAACAAGGAACCTCCCCATTACACAACTCCTTGACAATGTCGATCCTAGAGATCCATAATGCCATACATACCATATAATTCTACTACTACTACTACTAAATCTCCAATAATATCATTGGGATGAAGTAACCGAAATATTCCTTAAATGCGATACATCAACCCCCCCTGCCCCCCCATCAATCTAGTACATCATAATCATCCAAGATGTACTCCACAAAGTTTCCATATCCTTTCATCTATAGGAAATATAAATATATATATAGGCATTTCATTCTAACCATATATATATACACACCATCATCAAATCCCATGACCATGTATACATACCATATATGATGTACAAAGGCCATGGACAAATAAATACCCGGCTATATATAGCGCCGATAAACTGCATCGATGCTATCATCTTCCCAGTGCCCGGCTCACGTAGCAATATTGGGGCCACCATGGTGGGACTAAACGACACCCATCTCGTGGTAACTCACACACACGACGTCCCGGGAAGCGGTCATAGCTCCTAACCGGCAATGAGACAAAACATACCCACCACGTCTCATCCCAAAAATAAATATATATATCAGATAATAACACACGGGACGACTATGACCTGGGGTATATCCACACCCTGGTTTTCTAGCCAGGATGCTCACCCTCTACGTGCGCAACTTCCCAATGATAGCATGAGCGGGGTATGCTTAACCAAATAAGTATATATATCATTCACATGCACAATATATATACATCCATATGATCCAATCATATAATTCAATATTAAACCATCACATAAGGTTTAAATATCCATACCATGTATGTCCACAACATAAATATATCCATATATTCATATTCATACATAGATATATGTACATATATTCACACATCACTACATCATTATATATACGAACTAATTCCCGTTCATATGTATAAGATATATAAAATCGGCTATAAGTATACATAGTCCTCAATATACAAGTCGTCACCATAATTTCCTTTTAAATTTACCTCGATATCTGAATACAATCCCTCACTTGAAACATATTCAATCATTTTTCCTATGATGAAAAGTCTCCCAAAACCATATGTATATATCTATACATATATATTCAACATTAGGGTTATCACCCAAGAGTTTGTGTAGGAATCCATCACTACACATTTCACCTCTAAATGTGAAAGTACATAATTTCCTTTAGTACTATTTAACCATAGGCACACACATGACTTAATAGTCGAAAACCTCAATTTATTCCAAGCTCGTTTCAAGTATTGGAATCCCACCTAAGGTTTAATAGTTCTAATGAACTCTAAATCTTATTACGTTCATAATTTATTCCATAAGTCTATACTCCTCAAGGATGTATAACATCTTCTCTCGTCAGTCCTCAATCATATATAAACTCACTTAGGACCTCGAGTGAGAACTACCGTCCTCACTGAGATCCCCCACTATACCTAAGGGTATCCATTTTGATACACGTATAGGCCAAAGAGACTATCCCTATTCCATTTATAAACATTTCATGATAATTCACCTCTATCATGATAAAAACAATCCGCCAATCACTAAAGTCCCATGTTCCTTTCATTACTAAAAGAGGTATCCCATCCTCCTAAATCAATTTAACATAGGCCCGCAAGCCCCTATTCGACCTAGGGCCCAATTCCCTAGATCTAATATCGTAACCCTTTATATTGAGCCCATTTAGAAAGCCCCTAAGAATAAAACTCCAAAAGAAAAAGGGGCAAAAGAACTCCAAACTTTGAGCTAAAAATAGGGGACCGGTCCCAGACCCCCGGTCGACCGCGGGTCCAAATTTTTCCTACGAAGAAATGCAGTAGGCTTTTCCCTTAAGGCGCGGTCGATCGGTCCCCAGACCGCGGTCGACCGGCCATACCAGTTATCTTGGCCGATTTTCCCATTTTCAGCAAAAGCCATGAATTTAAACCCTAAAATTTCCATTCTAACCACCAAATCTCTATCACAACATGATTTTTAAGCCAATAAATCAACCTAAGTTGATCCCAACCATTTCTACTCCATTAAACCCATTTTTAAGCATTGATTTCAAGATTTAACCCAAAAATCTAGGTTTTGATGTTTATAACCAAAAACCATTTCTTTAACCCACAAATTATGAAATAAAATACCCAAATAACTTATTTAGCAAGATTAAACACTTGCCTCAGATTTGTAGAGGTTGGATCGTCCTCGATGTCGCGATTTTGGGCCGGAATCTCCAAGCTTTCTTCCTCTCTCTCTTCCTTTCTTCTTCTTTCCTCTTCTTTCTCCCTCTAGGGATTTTTCTCTCTTTCTCTCAAATGAGAAATGGCTTCATCCGTAAGCCTCATAAACCTTTAAAACAAAATCCCAATTTTAAATGTTAATACACACTTTAAATGACTCGTTTACTCCAATTCGAGTCAAAATAACTTAAAAACATTTCGGAGCCGAAATAAGACCCAATGACAGTCGTTTTGACTATTTTGACCCTTACGGGATCAATGTTACCCTCAAAATCATCATCCGGAATACTTTAAAATGTTCTCTATTTCTTGGACCTCATTTCCCAAATTTTAAAATTCTCCAATTTAATTAAATTTTATTTTCCCAAAAATTTAATTTCTCAGTCTCAAAAGACTTGGGGTGTTACAATCTTCCCCACTTACAAAAATTTCGTCCGCAAAATTTAAGATATACTTAGGACCTCAAACTCATCTTGTCCTTACATCAACCCTCATAATCACTATACCGATCCTTTCTAGTTCTCAAGTCGAACTATATAGCTTTTAAAGCAAACTAAGTACCCAGGGCACCCATACACCCCGTACCCGAGCTTCCACTCGTAAAACTATAATCAGTCTCCATTAGCCTCAAATCATAATATAACCCTCAGCAATATGCTCTATAACAACATACTAAATAAATAGAAGTTTGAAAATTTCCCAATGGTTGAACTCTCCTCAATTCCTGACGCTAGCCACCTTCGTGCAGGGGAGGTCTCGCAAGAGAAATCCAAACAAGGAACCCTCCCAATACACTACAGTGTAGCTAGGTCGGGAATTGAGATTAGTTGAACCAGGGCTAAAGTTTTATAAAAAGATTTTCATATTTTAGATACTGCCCGAGGGCCTATACAACAATACGATATAATTTATATTCCGCGTCTTTCAACACGCCAAACAAACACCTTATGTTTAGGACACAAGGCCTCAACAAATACAACACTCTAACCAATACCTAGTTCTCAAAACTAGCACAACTATGAGCTAAATTCTCCGCTCGCAATAAAGCTACCAAACTTGAACCTCTCAAGTATAAAAATTCTTCTACTTCAACTCAACACCTTTCCATGAAATAAATTCTTCCGTCATTGGAACACCACAATTACACGCCCTAACCCATCCATAAGACGAATAACCACTACTCAACAAACCTTAACATTTCGCACCTCCGGAATTCAATATTATAACTCTCGACGTTCCCGATATCGCACAAAGCATGACTTAAACCCAAAGAAAGGTATTCTACCTTATACTTCCATAACCCCATGGTTTTACTTTATCCTTGAATCCCTATTTAAAGTCCTCTACTCCTTACAGGACCATCGTTCTTCCTAAACCTATTTCTCCACAAGAGAAACATCCTGCTCAAAATCCTTCCTAACCATTTTGAAGGACAGTACTATTGCGACTATCGAAAACTCCCTCAGTCCCACTCAACGAAACTGAGTCTCCAAATTTCTTACTCTTCCTAGAAGGCAATACTCCTGATATTGGGACAACTACACCTTCCTCACCTTGGAAGAGTCACCAACACCAGGTTTCCTAACGAAGGTTAACGGGTTTCCCAACCTAAACCTCCCAAGGACTACACTAATCTATCCTCAGACTTACTTTACTAAGTCCAAGGTTCGCCATTTCAGTAAATTTTTCCTTTCTTACTCAACTGCCGATAAATCACCTCGAACCACTGCTAAAAATCTCCTCAATATCTCCTCCTGAATCGGGGAAAACAAATATCCCCGAATAAAGCGTACCCAAAATATGCTATGGGTATTGTACTTCTAATCATATCCTTTCCTTAGACGACAAAATCTAGGCGACGTCTGAAATGAAAGAAGAGCAACTGTTATCAGAACGCCAATCAAGTGAATATACTTCACAGAAGAAAACAACGCAGTGAACACAACAATCCTAATTGTAGGGCTTTATGTCAAGAACGTTAACGAAAGAATGCAGAAAACTCGCACAGATCCAAACGACTCTAGAACCTGATGCTCTGATACCATTTGTAACATCCCGCCTAAAATAATAACGGGTGGCCAGCCCTATACTATATTTAATCAGGAGTTTCAGATGGTCTAGTCTCAACATCAACTGCCGGTGCTATATAATATAGGACTAACTACCCGATATCATATAAGAGAGATGTTAAAATAATTTAAAACATACAACATAGCACATCACAACACTATAACACTACGAATAAAGGAAAGAAAGATGCAGGAAAGAACTATGATAAACGAAATGCTATAATAAAATGATATAAATAACTACAATGTAATACCCCGTATTTTTCTGTGATATTTATTTTTGGGATTAATTGAATTAAATGAGAATTAATTGGGAATTAATCCGGATAAAATACTAGCGAGATGTGAGTTGGTATTTGACTATATTGAGTATATATGATGTTATATGAATATTGAATTATGAAATTTGTCGTGAGATTGATATACGGCAATTTGGACATTTTATTGGGACGCGTGTGACAGCCGCATCATGATATAATTATTTTACTTATAAAAGTGAATTTAAATTCTATTAACCGTATGGTCGTTTTGAGTGTGCCAACGCGTCCGGAAGGGCCGAGATAGTCAGAAAACACTAGACGGGTGTTTAGTTTGGGTCCCGGGGTATTTTTAGGCCATACCGGCAACATAAAAGGGTATTTTGGTAATTTTGTATTTTTGGAAATTAAAAGTGACGAAAATTAGTAAATTATATCTGATGTGGATTTGACCCACTAATCCACTAACCAACCCATGTTAACCCAATAGGGTACGTAGGTTATTAGAATTAGGTTTCTAATTTCTTTCCCAAAAACAAACCCTAGCCACCATAGCCATTGGAGAAGAAAGCTTGGAGAGAGAGAGATAGAAGGGAATCCTGCAGAAAGAGAGAGGGAACTTCTTAAAATCGTCATCAAAATCAGAGATTGAATCAAGGTAAGTGGTTTAATTTCAATTGATTCAATGCTATGTTTTCCATGTTTAGGAATTTTTGAAATTGATCTTGGAAGACGATATAGACCCATGAATTGGAAGTTAAAAGCTATGAATTATGTTAGGGATTGCATGTAGTAACATTCTGGACGAATTATGTGTTCAAAACAGAACCACTGATGATCTAAAAATGGATTTTAGAAGAAGTTTGTTAATGTTCTTGAAAGAAATAGAAATCTGGAATTTTTGATGAAGTTTTGATCTAAACAAAGCCCTTGACTGACGAATTATTGGTTTTAGAACGTTAATACTGTTGTAGGATGATAGTATGATGATATTATAACCTTGTCTTAGAGTTTCATGCTTGTAAATGGTGTTTTGGGACGAATTGAAAACTGCAAAACGAAGCAGTCCGTAGCCATACCTGATACGTTCGATCGATCGATGTTCATCAGTCGATCGATCGACCACCATCGATCGTTCGAAGGAAAAGGTCGATCGATCGACCTTCCCAGAATGAGTAAAGTTTTCCCTAATTTAATTTTTATTGGTGGTAACCCTCGGAAAATATTATTGGAGACCTTATGAATACCCTTATCCTTAAGGAAGACCAGTAGGCATGATTATGATATTGGACCTTAATTAGAATTCAATTTGAGGAATTATTCTAAATTATTGAAATTCGATAAGTGAGATAATATTTGGGTTAATAGTGTAAATTTGTATAATTTGATGAAACGAGGTTTGGGCAGAAGTAAAGACCTTAGGAATAAAGATGTTATATGTGGGAATAATAGGAACTTAATAATCTATTTTAGATAGGTTTTAAGTATAAGAAACTACGACGTGAGACGTGTCGACAGTTTAACTTTTATATTATCGGGAGAATTGAAATATATGAATCTGGAATAACGGTATAAAGATGTAGAGTATACCTTTATTAATATCGAGATATCTAAGATGTGTGAATGCTTAGTATATAATTTTATGTGTATGACATACCTACCATACTTGCTATCACGGGAGGTTTACGTTCGCTTAGGGCCTTCTTATCCTTGTGTTGCCCGGATTTAGATTGGTTACCTCGATGAACATAGGTCAGAGAAGGACTTATTGGGATGTTAATAAGTTTGCTGATCGTGGGAGCGTAAGTATGTGCGTGACCCATGTGATGTGACTGTGTTCGCCTCCATTATTTGTGATGTTGTTATCTGAGCGATTTCTAAGAGATTCGGAATGCGTAATCCTTATGTACGTGATGTACCGGGGTGGATAGCAGAGTATGTGTGCACCGCAGCTTAGCCTTTGGGTGCTTGTATTGTATATTTATGATGTGAATAATATACGGTTAAATGAAAAAGAATTTGCTATGTTAAATTGTGAGTATAGTTATAGTCACGTTATGAACAGATAAAAAGGGGACTGATATCAATAGATGGTTTTGTTAATAATTGGGAATTCGAGAATTAAAGTAGAACTTTCTATTTAATTGTTAAGGTTGAAATTAAAAATGTGAACCAGGTAGAAGTGTTAGAAACTCTTTTGACTAGTTAGTTATGAGAGATCACATGAATGGGTACAGGAACGTTAGGAGTGAACAGTTAGACGAGAGGTGAGTATTCCATGTGAGAGCACGTCCTAACATGTACTTTACATTATTGTTCTAACTGTTATTAAAGCACTTGCTGTTTTCAAAATACTCTCCACTTTCGGGCTCTGACCCGTTTACTTTCAAATCTATTTTTTTTGTAAAAACCATTTTAGGTGCCCAGCCACAAGGACACCATGCTTAGGATTCTCATTCAGGTGACGAGTTGTAGCTGTTTGTGGAAGTTACAGGACATTGATTATAGACGCTTCATGTATTTTGACTCTATACTCCGCATTTATCAGTTGTAGGGCATGTCGCCCATTTCTTTTAGAGGCATTTCATTTACTCAGTTTTTCAGTCTTCGGGCATGTAATTAATTCAGGATTCGGACTTGTTTTACTATCTTCAGTTGTGAGATTGTTGTGAGGAGTTTTCCTCCGGACTTATTATTATTGTTGGTTATTTCATTACTTCGTTATGGTGAATGGATTTATCTTGTTCTTCCAATATTCTTTTATTGCATGTTAATCAGACTTAACTTAAAATTTGGCAACTTACTTTTTAAGTACTAGGTGGTTAGTAATCATTAAAAAAAATTCGACAGTGATGCTATTAACTGGACCAACTTGGCATTTTGTATTAATTTAATAAAGGAGTAGCTACTCAGTATTTAATTAGTCGGGTGTCACAGGTGGTATCAGAGCATCAGGTTCTAGTGTCCTTTAGGATCTGAACGACTTATTATGTTTCCGATGAGCTTTCTTTGGTATAGTGCCCTATATTTTAGGACTGTTGTATTCTCTTATTTATGCTACGTTCTTCAGCTATTTTGAGTTTATAACTACGAACTTATAAACTTCATTCTTATTTCAGATGCTTCCACGATGTTCACAACGAGTTCCCAGGGATGCAACACCAGAGCCCCAGCCCGCTCCAGTTCAGGGCATGATGAACGCCGCTGAGGTTGCAGCCATTATTGCCCAAGCGGTAAATGCCACAATTGCCGTAGTTCAGCAGGCACCACCTCAGGCGCCGGTTACCGTGCCAGTACAGGCAAATGCATTTCCGTCTGCTTGGGAACGTGTACGTGACACTTTTCAGAAAGCGCATCCGCCAGAGTATGCAGGTAGCTCAGATGTGGTAGTCTCGAGACTGTGGAGGAAGGATATGCAGAGGCACTTGAGGATGTATGAGTGCACGGATGTTCAGAAGCAGGTGCTAGCTACTTTCAAGCTAGTTGGATCTGCACTGCAGTGGTGGGAGTCTATTACCACCGTGGAGGAGAGGGATACTCTCAATATTCAGGACTTTTGGGTGCGGGTTGACCGCAAATACTTTCGGTTCGCTGTTCATACGGAAATGAGGAGGAAATTGATGAGTCTAAAGCAGGAGGGTAAGACCGTGGCTGAGTATGAGGCCGAGTTCACGAATCTGTTGAATATCGTTCCGGATGAGGTACCGACAGAAAGGAAGAAGATTGAGAAATTCACCGACGGGTTGACATGGAGGATCCGTCAGCATCTGTTAGGGAACCTTTCGTTGGCCACTTATTCTGATATGGTTAACACTGCTCTGTTACATTGCCAGGATCACCGCTTTCACATGACTGAGAGCAAGCGGTCAGGAGAGTCCAGCCATCAGGGCAGGACCGGGGGAAATGGTGCCAGTGGGGCACAATCTGTTCAGGGGCAGAGGCAGGGTGATCAGGGCTCCCAGCAGGGGGATCACAAGAGATTCAGGACAGGAAATTTTAGGCACGGACATGGAGGTTTCCGGCAGGGCCATCAGGGTCCGAACGGCCATCAGCACCAACAGGGTCAGCAGGGTCAGAATAATGGTCAACAGCAGTTTCAGCAGGGCCAGTAGAGGAACGGCAACGGCCACCCGGGCCGGGGGCAACAGGGACAGAGAGGGGGGAACTTCCCGGGGAAGTGTTTCGTTTATGGCAAGACTGGCCATAAATGCCAGGACTGTCCTGATAGGGGTAGGGCCCCACAGCAGCAGCAGGGCGCTCGACATGAGCCACAGAGGCCACTTTTTCTACCAGCCCTCCCAGCTCTAGCCCAGGTGCCAGCTCTTCCAGCCATTCCTGCAGTTCCTATGCAGCAGGGACAGTTACAGTATGGACGTGTCTATAACATCCACCAGGCAGCAGCTCCGCAGGCACCACCCGCTATTGAGGGTATGTTTCCTATCCATGGTACTATGGGTCGGGTTTTATTTGATACGGGGGCAACACATTGCTTTATAGCTGCACATTTTGAGAAAGCCTTAGGGTTGTTAGCTACGGCAGAGAGCACAGTGATGTGTGTAGACTCACCATTGGGGAGTGGGTCATTTATTTTCTTTATATGCCGGGGAGTGGGGGTAGAGATTGGTAGTCTGGTATTACCTGTAGATATGTTAGTATTAGATATGCATGTTCACGATGTGATTATCGGTATGGATTGGCTCGCTGATTATAGAGCCATGATTGATTGCTTCGGTGGGAGTATTGTTTTTGCCATTCTGGGGCAAGAGATATTTGTAGTGGTGATGCCTCGCCCAGAGGGAGGCTCGATCGCTCATTTGTATTACCTAGAGGAGGATACCTCTAAGGAGGTTGTGATTCCTTTAGATTCGATCCCTGTTGTCAGAGAGTATTCTGATGTGTTTCAGGAGATACCAGGCCTACCCCCCAGTCGAGAGATAGACTTTGTTATAGACTTATTACCAGATACGAGACCTATAGCACGCGCACCGTACCGTATGGCTCCGGCAGAGATGCGAGAGCTACGAGATCAGATTGAGCAGTTGTTGGGTCAGGGGTTTATACGGAGGAGTACTTCGTCGTGGGGTGCCCCTGTGTTGTTCGTGAAGAAGAAAGATGGTTCACTGAGATTGTGTGTGGACTACCGAAAGTTGAACAAAGTCACGATACGGAATAAGTATCCGTTGCCTCGAATCGATGACTTATTCGACCAGTTGAATGGAGCTTCTTTCTTCTCGAAGATTGATTTGAGATCGGGATACCATCAGTTGCGTATCAGGGAGGAGGACGTCTCAAAGACTGCGTTCTTATCAAGATATGGTTCTTATGAGTTTCGGGTTATACCTTTTGGTTTGACCAACGCTCCAGCCATGTTTATGGACTTGATGAATAGGGTGTTCAGAGATTTCCTAGATCAATTTGTCACTGTCTTCATTGATGATATTCTGGTTTACTCCCAGACAGAGGAGGAGCACGCCGAGCACTTGAGGCAAGTTTTGCAGACACTGCGCCAGAATGAGTTGTATGCAAAATATGAGAAGTGCGAGTTTTGGCTGAAGGAGGTTCAGTTTTTGGGGCATATTATTTCCGACCGGGGAATATCGGTTGATCCGGGGAAGGTATCCGCGGTGAGGGAGTGGGGATAGCCCACGACACCGACGGAGATCCATATTTTCTTGGGCCTAGCAGGATACTACAGGAGGTTCATTCGAGGATTCTCGATGATAGCGGGCCCTTTGACACATCTGACTCGTAAAGGTGTGCCGTACATTTGGAGTGATGCCTGTCAGTTGGCATTCGATGAGTTGAAGGATAAGCTGACCTCAGCACCTGTGTTAGCATTGCCGAGACCGGGAGTTGAGTATCTAGTTTACACCGATGCGTCCTTACAAGGACTTGGAGGTGTATTGCAGCAGGAAAGTCAGGCCATAGCTTATGCTTCCCGTAAGCTTAAGCCTCACGAGAAGAATTACCCTACCCATGACTTGGAGTTGGCGGCGATGGTATTTGCCCTTCGGATTTGGAGACATTATCTTTTGGGGGAAAAGTTTTGATTATTCACGGACCACAAGTCCCTACAGTACCTATTCACGGAGAAGGAGTTGAATATGCGGCAGAGAAGGTGGCTTGAGTTTGTGAAGGATTATCAGTTTGATATCCAATATCACCCGGGGAAGGCTAACGTGGTAGCAGACGCGTTGAGTCGTAGACCAGTAGAGGAGGTGGCAGATGTGTGGAAGGCCAAATGGAAGGAGTTGGGACACTAGGATGCAGTGGCCCGATCATTCATGTCTGTGATGACTGTTACACCGCAGATTGTCACGAAGGTAGTGAGGGCACAGGCAAATGACTAGTTCTGTCAGGAGCAGATAGTTCGATTATTGGGAGAGGGAGCCGAATCCTATACCGTTAGCTCAGACGGGGGATTACACTTCAATGGGAGATTGGTAGTTCCGGAAGGGGAGGAATTATGGCACGAGGTGATGGCAGAATCACACGGCTCACGGTTCGCGGTACATCCCGGTGGGGACAAAATGTACCAACACATGAGACGTCAATATTGGTGGAGCGGAATGAAGAGAGATATTGCCGAGTTTGTTTCTAAATGCGCCACTTGTCAGCTAGTAAAAGTGGATCATCAGAGACCAGCAGGACTACTACAGTCGTTAGAGGTCCCGATGTGGATGTGGGAGAGCATCTCTATGGACTTTATCACGGGGTTGCCTACATCACAGAGAGGTCACGACTCCATTTGGGTAATTGTGGACAGGTTGACCAAAGTCGCTCATTTTCTACCCGTGAGGACAGACTACACTGCGGGACAGTATGCCCAGCTCTTTATTTCTGAGATAGTGAGACTTCACGGTGTGCCCCTAAATATCGTGTCTGACCGAGACAAGATATTTGTTTCACGGTTTTGGGAGAGTTTTCAGGAGGCCATGGGCACATAATTGCGGTTGAGTACAGCTTATCACCTGCTGACCGATGGGCAAACTGAGCGTACAAATCAGATGTTGGAGGACATGCTACGGATGAGTATCATTGATTTTGGGGGTGGATGGGAGCAGTATCTGCCACTGGTGGAGTTTGCATACAACAACTCCTACCAGTTCACTATTGGCATGGCTCCATTTGAGGCATTGTACGGTAGACCTTGTCGTTCCCCGTCATGTTGGTTGGAGGTGGGGGACAACAAACTACTTGGGCCGGAAGTGATTCAGGATACTTCGGCGAGGATAGAATTGATTCAGAGTCGCATTCGGGTAGTTCAGGATCGGTAGAAGAGCTATGGTGATGCGAAGAGGTTCTTCAGGGAGTTCCAAGTGGGGGACCAGGTTTTGCTCAGAGTATCTCCTATGAAAGGGATTATGCGTTTCGGGAAGAAAGGGAAGTTGGCCCCGAGATATGTGGGACCATTTCCTATTATTGAGCGGATTGGACCGGTTGCGTATAGGCTTGGGTTACCAGAGAATTTGCATCGGATTCACGATGTGTTTCATATTTCCTCGCTAAGGATATACCTTAGAGATAATTTGGCTCATTCTCACATTGCTGTGGAGGACATCGATCTCCAGCCGGATAGCTCCTATGTGGAGGGGCCGATTGCTATTCTAGACCGAAGTGAGCGGAAACTACGGTCAAAGATAGTTCCGTTAGTGCGTGTTCAGTGGTGACATCATAATGCCGAGGAAACCACATGGGAGCACGAGGATGAGATGCGCGAACGTTATCCAGATTTATTCTTACTAGGTACTTTCTAGTTCTGAATTTCGGGACGAAATTCAGTTATTAGGGGGGAAGTATGTAATACCCCGTATTTTTCTGTGATATTTATTTTTGGGATTAATTGAATTAAATGAGAATTAATTGGGAATTAATCCGGATAAAATACTAGCGAGATGTGACTTGGTATTTGACTATATTGAGTATATATGATGTTATATGAATATTGAATTATGAAATTTGTCGTGAGATTGATATACGACAATTTGGACATTTTATTGGGACGCGTGTGACAGTCGCGTCAGGATATAATTATTTTAATTTTAAAAGTGAATTTAAATTCTATTAACCGTATGGTCGTTTTGAGTGCGCCAACGCGTCCGGTAGGGTCGAGATAGTCAGAATACACTAGCCAGGGGTTTAGTTTGGGTCCCGGGGTATTTTTAGGCCATACCGGCAACATAAAGGGTATTTTGGTAATTTTGTATTTTTGGAAATTAAAAGTGACGAAAATTAGTAAATTATATCTGATGTGGATTTGACCCACTAATCCACTAACCAACCCATGTTAACCCAATAGGGTACGTAGGTTATTAGAATTAGGTTTCTAATTTCTTTCCCAAAAACAAACAAGAAAGCTTGGAGAGAGAGAGATAGAAGGGAATCCTACAGAAAGAGAGAGGGAACTTCTTCAAATCGTCATCAAAATCATAGATTGAATCATGGCAAGTGGTTTAATTTCAATTGATTCAATGCTATGTTTTCCATGTTTAGGAATTTTCGAAATTGATCTTGGAAGATGATATAGACCAATGAATTGGAAGTTAAAAGCTATGAATTATGTTAGGGATTGCATGTAGTAACATTCTGGACGAATTATGTGTTCAAAACAGAACCATTGATGATCTAAAAATGGATTTTAGAAGAAGTTTGTTAATGTTCTTGAAAGAAATAGAAATCTGGAATTTTTGATGAAGTTTTGATCTAAACAAAGCCCTTGAATGATGAATTATTGGTTTTAGAACGTTAATACTGTTGTAGGATGATACTATGATGATATTATAACCTTGTCTTAGAGTTTCATGCTTGTAAATGGTGTTTTGGGACGAATTGAAAACTGCAAAACGAAGCAGTCCGTAGCCATACCTGATACGTTCGATCGATCGATGTTCATCAGTCGATCGATCGACCACCATCGATCGATCGAAGGAAAAGGTCGATCGATCGACCTTCCCAGAATGAGTAAAGTTTTCCCTAATTTAATTTTTATTGGTGGTAACCCTCGGAAAATATTATTGGAGACCTTATGAATACCCTTAACCTTAAGGAAGACCAGTAGGCATGATTATGATATTGGACCTTAATTAGAATTCCATTTGAGGAATTATTCTAAATTATTGAAATTCGATAAGTGAGATAATATTTGGGTTAATAGTGTAAATTTGTATAATTTGATGAAATGAGGTTTGGGGCAGAAGTAAAGACCTTAGGAATATAGATGTTATATGTGGGAATAATAGGAACTTAATAATCTATTTTAGATAGGTTTTAAGTATAAGAAACTACGACGTGAGACGTGTCGACAGTTTAACTTTTATATTATCGGGAGACTTGAAATATATGAATTTGGAATAATGGTATAAAGATGTAGAGTATACCTTTATTAATATTGAGATATCTAAGATGTGTGAATGCTTAGTATATAATTTTATGTGTATGACATACGTACCATACTTGCTATCACGGGAGGTTTACGTTCGCTTAGGACCTTCTTATCCTTGTGTTGCTCGGATTTAGATTGGTTACCTCGATGAACATAGGTCAGAGAAGGACTTATTGGGATGTTAATAAGTTTGCTGATCGTGGGAGCGTAGGTATGTGCGTGACCCATGTGATGTGACTGTGTTCGCCTCCATTATTTGTGATGTTGTTATCTGAACGATTCCTGAGAGATTCGGAATGCGTAATCCTTATGTACGTGATGTCCCGGGATGGATAGCAGAGTTTGTGTGCACCGCAGCTTAGCCTTTGGGTGCTTGTATTGTATATTTATGATGTGAATAATATACGGTTAAATGAAAAAGAATTTGGTATGTTAAATTGTGAGTATAGTTATAGTCACGTTATGAAAAGATAAAAAGGGGACTGATATCAATAGATGGTTTTGTTAATAATTGGGAATCCGAGAATTAAAGTAGAACTTTCTATTTAATTGTTAAGGTTGAAATTAAAAATGTGAACCGGGTAGAAGTGTTAGAAACTCTTTTGACTAGTTAGTTATGAGATATCACATGAATGGGTACAGGTACGTTAGGAGTGCACAATTAGACGAGAGGTGAGTATTCCATGTGAGAGCACGTCCTAACATGTACTTTGCATTATTGTTTTAACTGTTATTAAAGCACTTGCTGTTTTCAAAATACTCTCCACTTTCGGGCTCTGACCCGATTACTTTCAAATCTATTTTTTTTGTAAAAACCATTTTAGGTGCCCAGCCACAAGGACACCATGCTTAGGATTCTCATTCAGGTGATGAACTGTAGCTTTTTGTGGAAGTTACAGGACATTGATTATAGACGCTTCATCTATTTTGACTCTATACTCCACATTTATCAGTTGTAGGGCATGTCGCCCATTTCTTTTAGAGGCATTTCATTTACTCAGTTATTCAGTCTTCGGGCATGTAATTAATTCAGGATTCGGACTTGTTTTACTATCTTCAGTTGTGGGATTGTTGTGAGGAGTTTTCCTCCGGACTTATTATTATTGTTGGTTATTTCATTACTTCGTTATGGTGAATGGATTTATCTTGTTCTTCCATTATTCTTTTATTGCATGTTAATCAGACTTAACTTAAAATTTGGCAACTTAGTTTTTAAATACTAGGTGGTTAGAAATCATTAAAATGTTTTCGATAGTGATGCTATTAACTGGACCAACTTGGCATTTTGTATTAATTTAATAAAGGAGTAGCTATCCGGTATTTAATTAGTCGGGGTGTCACATACAATAGAGTGTGATACAAAAAGTAGACCCGAATAAGCTGTCGAGTCATAGAAAATACAATAACTGAAATGGAATAACTATAAACATGTATATAAATATCCCTTGGGTACAAACCCGATATACAATATGAATCCTACCTAGAATTTTAAAGAAGTAGGAAGCGGCTACAAAATACATCCCGCAACAGTCCGCACCTGTCATGGATCCCAAGACTCTGGATAGAAGGTCATCCGGCATCCATGCGGTAGGACACCTGTAATAGTATATATATATACAGGCAAGAGAGAAAAGTAAACGGGTCAGAGCCCGAGTTGTGAAAATATTTAGCAAGTGTGTTAACCGTGCATAATAAATATCTGTGCACATATTTCATAATTAAAGTGGAATCGCACTCTCGTGGAATCCCAACACACCTCTCATCTAACGGCGCGCACCTATTCGCGTCCTCAAATTTTAGTTAAATTACCCCCATATATTAGGACAACCTAACTTATCATAGGCCTAGCCTATACCCACGAGAATTTTCCTTCCTATCTTAACCCAAGAATCCACTCCTTTCTAAGCCCATTTATATTTGTTTATAAACATGTATGCCATGTTAGGCTTAATGGATTCCGGTTTATAATTTATTCAATTATCATTCTTAATATGTTACCCATTTATATTTGGGTTGAAACTTATGATTTAATTTCTAATTTAATAAGCATGCAAAATTATTATTGACACAACTTCCCTCCAATTTCAACGCTGCGCTGCGTTTCGTGCGTGGGTGTCTCGCAAAGCGAAATCCAAACAAGGAACCACCCCGTTACACTACTCCTTGTCAACGTCGATCCTGGAGATCCATTATGCCACACATAAATATCGACAAAACTTCTCTCTATTCTCAACAATGTGCTACGTTTCGTGCGTGGGGTGTCTCGCAAAGCGAAATCCAAACAAGGAATCGCCCCGTTACACTACTCCTTGACAATGTCGATCATAGAGATCGATAATGCCGTACATACCATAATTGGCAGAACTATTCTCCAATCTCAACACTGCACTGCATTTCATGCGTGGGGTGTCTCGCAAAGCGAAATCCAAACAAGGAACCTCCCCGTTACACTACTCCTTGACAATGTCGATCCTAGAGATCCATAATGCCATACATACCATATAATGCTACTACTACTACTACTAAAATCCAAAAATATCATTGGGATGATGTAACCGAAATATTCCTTAAATGCGATACATCAACCCCCCCCCCCCCCCCCCCCCATCAATCTAGTACATCATAATCATCCAAGATGTACTCCACAAAGTTTCCATATCCTTTCATCTATAGGATATATAAATATATATATATAGGCATTTCATTCTAACCATATATATATACACACCATCATCCAATCCCATGACCATGTATACATACCATATATGATGTACAAAGGCCATGCACAAATAAATACCCGGCTATATATAGCGCCGATAAACTGCATCGATGCTATCATCTTCCCAGTGCCCGGCTCACGTAGCAATACTGGGGCCACCATGGTGGGACTAAACGACACCCATCTCGTGGTAACTCACACACACGACGTCCTGGGAAGCGGTCATAGCTCCTAACCGGCAATGAGATGAAACATACCCACCACGTATCATCCCCAAAATAAATATATATATCATATAATAACACACGGGATGACTATGACCTGGGAAAATTTCCACACCCGGCTTTTCTAGCCAGGATGCTCACCCTCTACGCGCGCAACTTACCAATGATAGCATGAGCGGGGTATGCTTAACCAAATAAGTATATATATCATTCACATTCACAATATATATACATCCATATGATCTAATCATATAATTCAATATTAAACCATCACATAAGGTTTAAATATCCATACCATGTAGGTCCACAACATAAATATATCCATATATTCATATTCATACGTAGATATATGTACATATATTCACACATTTCTACATCATTCTATATACGAACTAATTCCCGTTCATATGTATAAGATATATAAACTCGGCTATAAGTATACATAGTCCTCAATATACAAGCCGTCACCACAATTTCCTTTTAAATTTACCTCGATATCTGAATACAATCCCTCACTTGAAACATATTCAATCATTTTTCCTGTCATGAATAGTCTCCCAAAACCATATGTATATATCTATACATATATATTCAACATTAGGGTTATCACCCAAGAGTTTGTGTAGGAATCCATCACTACACATTTCACCTCTAAATGTGAAAGTACATAATTTCCTTTAGTACTATTTAACCATAGGCACACACATGACTTAATAGTCTAAAACCTCAATTTATTCCAAGCTCGTTTCAAGTATTGGAATCCCACCTAAGGTTTAATAGTTCTAATGAACTATAAATCTTATTACGTTCATAATTTATTCCTTAAGTCTATACTCCTCAAGGATGTACAACATCTTATCTCGTCAGTCCTCAATCATATATAAACTCACTTAGGACCTCGAGTGAGAACTCCCTTCCTAACTGAGATCCCCCACTATACCTAAGGGTATCCATTTTAATACACGTATAGGAAAAAGAGACTATCCCTATTCCATTTATAAGCATTTCATAATAATTCACCTCTATCATGATAAAAACAATCCGCCAACCACTCAAGTCCCATGTTCCTTTCATTACTAAAAGAGGCATCCCATCCTCCTAAATCAATTTAACATAGGCCCGCAAGCCCCTATTCGACCTAGGGTCCTATTCCCTAGATCTAATATCGTAACCCTTCATATTGAGCCCATTAAGAAAGCCCCTAAGAATAAAACTCCAAAAGAAAAAGGGGTAAAAGAACTCCAAACATTGGCCTAAAAATAGGGGACCGATCGATCGGTCCCAGACCCCCGGTCGACCGCGGGTCCAAATTTTGCCTACGAAGAAATGCAGTAGGCTTTTCCCTTAAGGCGCGGTCTACCGGCCCCCAGACCGCGGTCGACCGGCCATACCAGTTATCTTGGCCGATTTTCCCATTTTTGGCAAAACCCACGAATTTAAACCCTAAAATTTCAATTCTAACCTCCAAATCTCTATCACAACATGATTTTTAAGCCAATAAATCAACCTAAAGTTGATCCCAACCATTTCTACTCCATTAAACCAATTTTTAAGCATTGATTTCAAGATTTAACCCAAAAATCTAGGTTTTGATGTTTATAACCAAAAACCATTTCTTTAACCCACAAATTATGAAATAAAATACACAAATAACTTATTTAGCAAGATTAAACACTTGCCTCAGATTTGTAGAGGTTGGATCGTCCTCGATGTCGCGATTTTGGGCTGAAATCTCCAAGCTTTCTTCCTCTCTCTCTTCCTTTCTTATTCTTTCCTCTTTTTTCTCCCTCTAGGGCTTTTTCTCTCTTTCTCTCAAATGAGAAATGGCTTCATCCGTAAGCCTCATAAACCTTTAAAACAAAATCCCAATTTTAAATGTTAATACACACTTTAAATGACTCGTTTACTCCAATTCGAGTCAAAATATCTTAAAAACATTCCGGAGCCGAAATAAGACCCAATGACATTCATTTTGACTATTTCGACCCTTCCGGGATCGATGGTACCCTCAAAATCATCATCCGCAATACTTTAAAATATTCTCTATTTCTTGGACCTCATTCCCCAAATTTTAAAATTCTCGAATTTAATTAAATTTTATTTTCCCAAAAATTTAATTTCGCAGTCCCAAAAGTCTTGGGGTGTTACAATATTCTCTCCACCAAACATTTGAATGCATGTGTCACTTAGGAGCCTTGTTTACGGAAAAAGGATCAGACAAAACTTTTAGCACAAAGTCAATCAAATGAAATTAAAAAGAAGATAGATGAATGATATATACTAATGTGGTTAAACCCACACCATTCATGAGGAATACAATAAGATCCATTCCTCTAATTTTGGTCATATTCATAATTTTTTCAAGAACAAAAACTTATTCTTCCAACTGTGATTTCTCATTTGGGCTTATTCAACTTTCTTCAAGTGTCATTTTTAGGAGTGAAGTAGTAATGTCTAGGGGCCTTAGAATTGCCTTCAATTACATAGACAAAGATTAAGATATTCATCGTGATATCAAGTCTAGTGTGGATATTCTAATACACCATTGACCCTAAAATGGTCCAAAGGGCATTTGGGGTAGTTGGGTTGGAGCCACCCCTTAACCTCTTAAGAGTGGCCATATAATGGAGGGGAGAGCTAGAAGAACTACGACCTATAAATACCAAAGTGAGAAACAAATTTCATCTGCATGATGCCAATAAAAAACCATTTCATCAAAATTAGGAAATATTAATGTGATTATAATATGGAAAACATATGAATCTCACAACTGGTCTAGCTCGTCTTCACTAAGCCTTAGCATTTGTTGCATCATATGAACTTACATAGGTGATCTCATCTTCGACAAGGATGATGACAGGTGATGTGGAAGGCTTGGAGGATGCTTTAGACATGGCCTCCTCAATCGAGGTCCCAAATTTGATTATAGTCATTATGCAGTCAGTGTCTATGAAGTTTCATCCACCAAATTGACGGTTTGCATTATCAGAGCTGGTAGATCTTAAAAACTCTGATCAACTGTATTATAGACATGGGGTTCATGAGCTGACTCAATAGAAGATCGAACTTCAGAGTAAACATAGGTTAAGATGGATTGTCCTAGTGATGAACATTTAGAAGAGGAGTTAGGAACCTTCCTTAAGAACACTGAGAAAAACTCTATCCAACTCCCTAATATGTGCTGACACTATGTCAACCCAAGAATATTCACTCATAAATAATTGGTGTTAGTAGAGATTATAAAGCTTAGGTTTTTTATTTTATTTCAAGGAAGCGAATTAGGATGAGAAAATCCCATAACACTTAGAAACACTAAATATAGCAAACCCTTGGCCAACCAGCCCAATGTCCACCTAAAATATGTAATTTTTCATCCACACGTCAATCAACAATAAAACCAACAACAATAGACAACAACAAGAAAGAATCATAACAACAAAGGGAGAAAATAGCAGAAGAACCCAAAAAGAACTTCATAATTGGGTAAAGGCGTACCTAAAAACCACAAATGAAGGAATTAGATTTTTAAATCGCTCAGAACAGACGACAGATGACTGAAAAAGAGCACACGCCAAACAATGGAAGTTTTTAGGCAAAGGAATGTCCATAAATGGTAGAGTATGGAAAAAGGATTAAATGAGAAATAAAGGAGTTCGATTAAGGGAAGTTATCTCTCACTAGGGTTGCGTGCAAAAGGTATGAATGTGAAAAAGTTCAAATGACTTGAAATTGGGTTTTTAAACATTATAGGTGGTAAGAATTGCATTTTTGAAAACATGAGTGATATTGTGCCTTGGGAAGACAACTCACGCTTTGGAACAACACAAACACTGGCCGAGATGCATGTTCATTAAGTGTGCATACCACCAAATACAGTGATCGACTTGTGGAAGACTCAAGCCTACTCACAACTTTTTGAAAAGTTCATAAGTAAATATGCTCGACCACAGACCACATAGTTAATAAGATCCTTATAATATGACCAAAACATATCCCGATGACATCTAACAGTTAAAACTTCACTCACTCAATTTTTCTAGCATCTACCCAGAAGTTAAAAGCTTCAGATAATCACTTAAAAAATGCAATTATGAGCAAATTCTTAGGGTTATTGTTATACCATAATTATGGGATGACACATAAACCAATTAGAAGGGGACAACTGAACTCAAACCTACATAAATGAGATCGTCTACAACTAGTAATCGGGTCGGCCTTAACAACCTGATTGGAGCCACTAGTCTTGACATGTCATTTAACCCCGATGGTTGATAGTCAACTAACACATTTACTTGACTTCCTTACAACAAGCATGTACTATGTGATCAAATGACGTCAACAGTACATACATGTGGCGGGAAATATGCAAATATTTCCCCCATGTGACAAAAACTAACTTTTTGGATCATTCCCTTACCTCACGTGTCAGCCATGTACTTGCCTAACCTATAAAGGAAAGCCACGTGGAACTTTATTTTCTCTCTCATCTAAAATCATATAAATAGAATATGCCACCCGAATTTGGGGGGATCCGAGATATTTTCATTACTATTGTGTTATATGACTCTAATAGAACTTGAGAGATTCCTTATTGTACATGTTAATGGGTTTTTCCAAGTAAATAAATACAAACAAACACCGTACCTGTAAAAAGTATGCACCACTTTGGAACCAACCACAAAAATCCGGTTCTTATTCTCTTTCTATCATCTATCTATTGTTTTCTCTAGTTTGGTAGTCAGTAATTAAGATCTCTTACCTATTATCCTCTTATAATTAGTATATTCAATCAAAGATAATCATTACACTAGTTTTATGCAATAACATATGGATAAGGGAACTTAGGATCCATTCACATAAAAAATATGTGACCATTATGGAGGAGGTATTGAAATTATTCATAACTGTGTTAGCATAAAACATATACATCTATGTACATATTTTTAATGGAGCATAGGATTTTAGTGGTGTAAAACATGAACCATTATGAATCATGATTAATCTATAATTGGGGATCTAATACCAAATAAAGGGAATTGACATTGAGAGTGCATACCAAAATGGAGGACCACTAAAAATTTGTTTTGCACACCTAAAATACCATGTTAAAAAATTTACCCAAATTTTAATCAACCAGCTTCAAGTTTTATCTTATTTAAGCATGTGGATGACAAAAGATACGAAAGAGGTAAAGAGGATCAGACCAACAGATGTATGAGGATAAAAACCCACTAATGGGAAAAACCTTAGGCCAATGTGATAATCTCACTAAACACGGTAAAGACTTACATAGGGGCCTAATAAATTACACTTTTATCCATAGTAACTCATAGCTTCACACTATTTCTTCCAAATTGTAGCAAGCTAGAGACTCCTATTCGTCGATGGAGAGTCTGAATATCTAAATGTTATGACACACGTCGACAATGTTGTACAAGCCTTTGACTTCAAACATTGGAGACCACACGTGATATTAAACCCAAATGAGAACCCCAAAATTCACAATACTTCTTGTTGGGATAAAGAGACAAACTACGCAGAAAGTTTATTTTATGAAAATAAGTTCTTGTTCAAAACCTTCATATTTTTTTACATTAATCTCTAAAAAGAGAGATGATTAAATGAAAAGTAGAGAAAGTGAAAAAGATGGACTAGGTTTTGAAAATGTGTTCATTCTTTTTCACAATTGTGTTTTTTTCCCTTAGAAAGAAAGAAAAAAAAATACATACTAAAAGATTATCTTGGTATGTTGATCTTGAAAGATATCAGAGTCATTTTAAAATGAAGAGCATTAAAAATTTAAAAAAGGAATACTGCACAAATGGGTTTCCCAAATACCAAGACAAGCCAATGGACATATGTCTTACATAAAGCATGCGTAAGAGAATGGTTTAGGGGATAGATAGTGAAATAATATACCACAAAGGTTCTTTGCACACAATATATAGAATATATCCAAAGATCTTTATGACAGATTTACGAATCTATACGCCTTGCTGGAGGTGTTGCTGCTGTGAGGAAGGACGTCACTGGAGTAAACCTGATGCAACTCATGTCGCGCATATATCTAGAGATTTCTGAAGAGACCTTCAAAGGACTTGCAGGCCAACGTAGGAAGTACCATTACAACTAATGTGTCACTGCAATGATTCTTCATCGATAAGTTGCTCACTCTAACTTCTAGAGATTTTTGCCAAAGGAACTTCTCCCTTTCCTCTCAAGTGACAAAAATTATCGATCGAACTAGAAACTTTTGACTCTAGTTTCGCTATATTTTACTTATTTTTTATTTTTTAAAACAGTTTTTTTACAATCAAGATCTATGTAGAAAAACCTCGAGATTTACACACACATAAAACTTTTACCAAGATGTTTCAAAAATGGTTTGATAAGAACACATGACATGTGTGAGGGAATTCCAATTACCTTTCATCAAATAATATGATATATGTTGTAATGAGGATGATCGAGAATTGGGTTCAAGATCTTGAATGCTGATGAATCATTACAGTGAGGTAAATAAGGGACCCAAAGTATTTTGTAACCTATGAGGGCCCAAATTAGTATATGAATACTCTTTTGGTCTCCCCTTTGTCTATTTCGTTGTCAAAACACAACGACTAAAGATTTCAATTAGTATAAATAAATCCATATCCTCTATGACAAAAGGACCGGCCAAAGGCAAAACTAGATAGAAATTACAAATGCTTAGAATCAAAAAAGTAGAAGATACTTATTCAAAGCACCTGGAGCAAGATTGCCAGAAACACTTTAGAAAACTTTATCAAAATATCAATGTTTGAAGAAATACACAATACTCAAAGGATAGTCACAATATATATATATATATATATATATATATATATATATATATATACACACAAACACACACACACACACACACACACACATATATGAGTTCTATATTGTCTAGCATATGAAACAACATTCAACTCTCCTAAATAGGAAAACTCCCCCTTTGTATAAAGAACTTTCCCCCCTTTATTCAAGGAAATAGAAAAAGAAATGTAATAAATAAATTAGAATCAATAAAAGAATAAGGAGAACATGATGTTGATAAAATAAAGTTAAGGCAGTATACTCAGATTTTGCTATTTATAATTTTAAAATATCCAATACACAGTGAACACAAACTCCAAAACCTTTTTTTTATAAGGAAAATATAGATTAAAGTTTCCTACTTCACAAATGTTGTGGGATATATGACTAGTTCTCATAATGAAGGAAAGATTATCTTAAAATCTAATACCATTATGAGGTTTATTAGCCAAGAACATAATATCATATCTCACATGAAAAACATAAATACAGAACACCATTGAAAGAGTAAAACAAAGCTCGCGTTCAATTAAGAGTAATAATTTAAGAACATATCACTCAAATCTTCAATAGTACTAAAAAATTTCTACATATTTTGAAATATTTTCAACTAAAACTTTTTTCTTCCTCAATAAGAGATTTGGTTAAACCCTTTCATTTCATGTACTTAATGTTACTAAATTTTAGATGGATATTTATCTTTAAAAAATTGTTTTGTTCAAAATGTTTTTTCATGTGGCGACTATCACTCATTAATTACTAAGATGGTATATTATTTCCAATTTTTCAAGGTAGCATCATCCAATCAAGTTGTATCCCTACCCAAATCATCTCTCAAGATTTTAACATATAGTGTCTAACTTTTCAACTCCTTAAAATCATGATAAAAACTCACATATACACATTAGAGGATAATGGAATCACTCTCACAAATATTCATAGTTTTAAACCATTTGTCAAAGAAGTATAACTTTGTCATTCGTCATAAGGTTGTATCAAGACAATGTGTAGTGTGGTGTATAATGAAATAAGATATGATTATGTGTTCCGAATATGAAATTTCTCAAAGTTGATAATACTTGAAATAGAGACTTTTCTTATGATCCACGTAATCACTTTTATCCAAATAAAAGGAAAATGTATACAAAACTAACCATTTGATGTACGAAGACATGTTACAGAAAATAGCATCTAAGGAGCATATAAATGATTGTATTTAAAAATTTGTCTATGGAAAAGAATACAACCAACTCTTATAAAATAGGACAACATGGCATAGGATAGATAACACTAGAAAGCAAATAATTGCAAATCCTAAACATGTTATCAAATAATTCAATGAACGATGAAAATGCCTACGATGACCCAAGAAACTGAAATCTAGTCCAATTAAGATGTTTAGTTAAAATATCTGCTGGTTAGAGATCGGTAGAAACATAACTCAAAGACGCAACCTTTCTTTAACAAAATTTATGATCAAATGATGTTGAATATTTATATGCATTGTTCATGAACATTATATATACAACACAAGTATTGCCACAATATATAACCATGCAATATTGAGTAATACGAAATCTTCGAACACTTGTTTCATCCAAAGGACTTGAGCACAATAACTTCCATCGTAATATACTTTGCTTCGATCGTGGAAAGTGAAACACAATTTTGTTTCTTGGCGTACGAATAGAGTAACGAGCTCCCAAGATAAAATAATCCACCCAACGTACTCCATATCCCATCAACATCTCCTGCACAAATGACATCCAAAAAAGATGATAAGGATGTATGGTATTCACAAGATACCAAAAACCAATTCATATTATCACATAAACATACTTGATAATGCATTTAATGAATTTCAACTGCTACTCCTTAAGACAAGATTGGTAGCAAGCACAAACTCCTATAATAGAGGATATCCTGGGACCACTAGCTTATGGTATAACAAACTACCTATCATGCAATAATAAAGAGTCTCATTGACATTCTTTCCATTAACATCCTTTCCAAGATTAAAAAATCCACCTGTGGGGGTATGTTTAGGCTTTGAAGAGTCGAGGTAAAATTTCTTCATGAGGTCCTTTGCATATTTGAATTCCAAAATAAAAATTGCATTATCCTTTTTCCGCACTTGGAGACCAAGAAAGAAGTTAAATTCAACAACTATGGTCATCTTAAATTATTTTTTCATTGTTGAAGAAAAATCTTGAGCATGGTCTTCATTTTGGAGACAAAAAATATCATTAACGAATACCTGGGCAACCACAATGTCTTTTCCACAAGATCTAAAAAATATGTTATTGTCCACATTTCCTCTTTTGAATCATTTCCCCATAAGATATGAGGTAACTCTTTCCTACCATGATTTAGGTTATGGTCTTAGGCTCTATAAATACCTTTTGAGATGATACACTTGTGCTGAGAATTTGGGATCCTCAAATACCTATGGTTGGGTATATCCAATAAGAAAGGATCTATTTACATCCATTTGATAGAGCTTGAAGTCTAAGTCACTTATTATGGCTGAGAGTAAATAAATAGACTCTAGTAAAGAAATCGACTCAAACCTAGAAACGGGGGGGAAAACTCATCAAAATATACACCTTCAACTTGTGTTAAGCCTTGAGCCACTAGAGTTTCTTCCTCAAAATGGCACCATCTTCATCACACTTGTTTTTGAAGACCCACTTAGTATCGATAACATAAACATCCTTATGAAAGGGGTTAAGAGTCCAAAAATATTGTTTAGTAAATTGATCTAATTGATCTTGCATAACATTGATCCAATATTCATATAACAAGTCATCATTTACATTCCTAGGTTCCATTGTGGAAACACAACAAGGAAAGTTAACATGCTTTTGGAGTTCAGATCTTTATTCTAACAAGAGGACTACCAATGATCTTGGAAGCATCATGGTCTTTCCTAACCCAAGTAGGTGCATCTCCTAGATTCATAACCACGCTAAGTGGTGGGGAAACCTCTTCACACCCATTCATTTCATGTTCTTCTTCCTCCTCCTCTTTTTCTTATTCTTATTCCTCTTCTTGTTGCTATTGGTGTTCTTATTGTCGTTGAAAATGAAAAGGCATGTCTTGACATCATTCTCTTTAAAGTAAAAGGAATCATGATCATATATGATTAATGATTTCCATAATTTTTTGAGAGACATAATTAAAAACATGATAGGCATGACTATTAGTGCAATAGCCAAGAAAACTGCCTATCTCGCTCCGAGAGTCAAGCTTTGTTAGATATTGTTTATCCTTAAGTATTTAGTACTAGATTCAAAATACTCCAAAGTGTTTAAGTGTGGGTTTCTTTGATTTCCAAATTTCATAAGTGGTTTGGTTGGTACCGTACCTCATATTAACACGTTTAGCCGTGTGAAAATATTCTACGCAACTCACATTGTAAAACTTTTAACCTTTCATGAAAATATTTATTCTCCATTTCAATCAAAAGGAGACTCGAACTAAGAGATGCACGTTGAACTTCAATATTGATCACAAGGGACCATTCTATTTTTAGATAAGAATTTTCCTTTTCACTTTTTTTCTGTTTAATTGAAAGTTTCAATAATCTTTTTTAATTGTGGCCTTTTCAGTAAATAGTTTATCTAAAGGTTAATATCTTGTTCATCTAAAGAACACACTAGAGCACCCAGAAAAAGACAAACTATTAATCTTAGAAGAGGATTAATCATTAATGGATGAAGGTTGACACGACTCTATATCATTTCATGAACCACCATCTAAAGATCTAAAATTATCGGTAGGTTGAAAGATGTACTAAAAACTAATGAAAGTGCTCTACATTTTTAAACCTTAACAAAGGAAGACTAAACCTTAATTGCAGTTGAAAGTGCGTATTGTGTACCGAAATGGATTCCCATGAAAAAATTGTTTTGGAAACCTAAAATATCATGTTCAAAAATTTATCCAAATTTTAATAATCCAATTTAAAGTTTTATCTTGTTTAAGCATGTTGATGACAACATATACAAAAGAGGTATATAGTATCACAACAACAGAAGCACGAGGACAAAAACCCACAAATGGGAAAAACCTTGATCCAATGAAACAATCTCACTAAACTGGGTCAAGACTTACAAAGGAGAGTAATGAGTTGTACTCATATGTGTTCTAAGTCACACCTTCACAATTTTTCCACCAAATTGTGGCAAGTCGAAGACTACTATTCGTCAATGGAAAATATCAACATCTCGATCTTGTGATACGCATCAATAATGTTTCCAGCATATTGTCTTCAAACATTATAGATCACCCGTGATATGAAATCGAAAAGGGAAACTAAACATTCATAAAACTTCTTGTTGGTAGAAAGACCCAATGTGTTTTTGTTAAAAATATTCGTCTTCTTTTATATTAATCCACCTCTAAAAGGAGAGGTTATTAACATAAAAGAAAAGAAGGTGAGAAAAATGAACTAGGTTTTGAAAATGGGTTAAATTTTTTTCATAAATGTGTTCTTATCTCCTTATAATGAAAGAAGAAAATTATACACAATAAAAGACTCTTTTTGTGTGTTGCTCTTGAAAGATATGCAAGTTATTTTGATAAGAAGAGCATTGAAAGTATGAATAAGGAAAACAACACATATTGGTTTCCTAAATACAAGGATAATCCAAAGGACATATATCTTACACATCGAAGGTGTGAGAGAAAGGTTTGAGGAAGAGTTATTCCAATCAACTGCCGAAAAGGTGTTATTCACACAAATATATAAAAGATCTCCATGGATCTTCATGGATGATTCATGGATCTATATGCATCTCCAGAGGTATCGTTGCAGTGAGGATGGACATCAGTGGAGTGAACCTTTCATGGTGCAAGTCATGCATTTATCGATAGATTTTTTATGATACCTTTAAAGGACTTGGTAGTAAGGGAGGGAAGTATTACTGCATCGAAGTTGTCGTTGCGACGATGCTTCAACGTTAAGCATCTCATGCTAACTTTTAGATATTTTTACCAAACTAACTTCCGAGTTTTTGCCCCAGAGATGAAAATTATTATTGTAGCCAAATTGATTAGTTTCACTCAATTTTGCTTGCTTTTAATTTTCTCAAACATTTGTTATACACGTAAGATCAAGGTAGCAAAACTTCAATATTTAAAAACACAAATTTATTTGACCAAGATGTTTTAAAAATGATTTTATAAGAACACGTGACATGTGTGATGGAATTGTCCAATTTACCTTTCATGTAATAGTTTGAGATATGTGATAATGAGGATGATAAAGAGTCAACTTCAAGATCTTGAATGTTAATGAAGGTTTCAAAAGAGTTAAATAAGGGACCCGAAGTGTCTTAGAAAATTGGAATATAACAACTACCTATGAGGGAACAAATGAGTATATGAATACTCTTACGGACATAATAAAAATCCTTGTTATTCTAAGAACATTGATTTATTGTAATTCCGAAAGTAAACAAAAATAATGAATTTTGGGTTCAAATCAGGATACCTTGTATGTAATCTGAATGAGGATAACATTTGATGAATTGGATGATGGGGATTCTTTTCTTTCTCATCAAAATCCTTACTATAATGCGTCAAATGTCTTGAATATTCTAGTATATGATCCTTCGAAAGTAAGCGTTGTCCGTTGGCATTTTCGGAGATGGAAACTTAGTGATTTATGAGCGAAATCACTTTCTCGCTCTTCACCCATTAATAAACAACTTTGATAAGTGTTTTTTTCTTCGTATATAACCCTAGGTAATGTCTTATCCAACTTAAACCCATCACATGACCTATATAAATAGGTATATGAAGTGGGTTTGGCCAAATTAGAGTTTTCAAAGATTTTGAGCCTGGTACATGGGTAATGGACTATATTAGGGACCCAACACTTATTATTAAATTGGTTTCTAAATAGATATATAAAAACCCCAAATTACTTCTCGTAATATATCTTCTTTACTATTTAGTAAGAAATAATTAAACTAGATAATTATAATTGTATCTAATTTGGTTATCTCAGAATTACATGAATATTGAGGTCTTTTTTCCTAAGTGAGATAATGCATCATATGAGCCTAAAATAACCTCTGGGTGAAATTTAATTCATTATTACTTGATTTTCACCAACATCTTATGTATTCTATGATCACAAACTTAACTTCTTTGATATTTTAGATTGCAAATTTCATCGGTCCACTTTAATGTTAGAATCGAAATTTATAAGTTTATCAAGGGTATAATAATAAAAAATATTTATGAAAGGCGAATTCCTCATATATATGATACCATAGATGTACACAAAATGATTGTGTAACTTTTGGATATTTAGAAAAAATAGTTTAAATCTCATCCGCAACATTCAAAGCAATAATTATATATACACTCCAATCCTCACTCTAGTAACCTAAATTTGAATTAATCAATTAAATGATTTATAATTTGTTAATTGTTCCTGAGAAGATAAATATGTTGGTAAATTTCAATTAAAGAAATTTGATTAAACGGATAAAACTAAATTTATAAAAAAAATTGATAATTCTTTGTGAATTATTTGGTTAAAATATCAATTTTAATAGTTGAATTACATTGTGGGAATTAAGTTATAACCCTAGGGTCGAGGGAGTCTTTTCCCAAGTATCGTGGGATAGGTTAAGGATTAAGGAAGACTGAATTTCATTTATAATAGTGTGTAATTTTTTTTAGGTATAAGTGGGTTCAATTTAGAATAGAGATTAAAAGATTAGCTTGCGAAAGGGAAGGAGAACCCACGACCGCAACTTAAGACCCCATGACCAGAGTTGGCTTTTGCACTACTACGACCCAGAAAAGGGCGAGGCTTGTCACATCCCTCCTTCGAGGAGGTTTGGCTTAAGGGATATATATATATATATATATGTGTGTGTGTGTGTGTGTGTGTGTGTGTGTGTGTGTGTGTGCACAATCATGATCTCCAACATACCTCAATCTACATACCAATGAACATACCAATTTTTTAGAATAGTAAAAAATTGAGTTTTTTAACCAAACTCGGTATATGTTATCTACATAGTAAGGAGACTATCTAAAAAAAATAATCAAAAAATTCAATCTGAAAATGGGTGATATGATGGTAAAAAATTTGAATAGCCATAAATGCTCATATATACCCACTTTTCATTTCTCCGACTTATGAGTTGAATTTTTTGATAAGTATTTTTTTGTTGATCTCCTCATCATGGAGATTTTGTACACAAAATTTTATCGAAAATACATTGTTTTATTTTTAAAAAAATACATATGTTGTTGGGAGGTATGTGGGAGAGATTAACTCTTTGTGCGTGTGTATGAGAATTAGTTTGTTTTATATTTCAAGTAGAATTTTAATAGGAGTTAGAAGAAGATCTTGTAGATTTCAAAGAGAAGAATAAGAATTTCAAATAAAAAATTGAGAATTTAATGAAAGGGAATAATACTCCAGTTTTCTCCTTTAGTCCGTAAATGATTAAGATATTCCCTAAATCTAATTGCTAGTTAATTTAAAATAAAATATAGATTTAAATAAGTAAAGATGAATCTAATAATCCCCATGTTGTTCATGGTTTATGTTGAATATCTGAAAACTTTTGAAGACAAGAATGCCTAGAAAATGATTTTGGGAATTAAGTTGTATAATTTCTTAAAAACATGAAAAGGTTCATATGATAATTGGATAAATATTGATATACGGGTCTATTTAATTTTAATAAATGAAATGTGAATCATGTATAATATTATCCCCACACAAATTTGATATGAATGGTTGGGTTTCTCTTGGAAAACTTCTCATGGTTGGGAAATTCATATGAATCCCATCTGAAATACGATAAAATATAAAATATAAAATTATATTCAAAAGCTTTAAATTTGATTACTACGCATATAAATTGAAAACCCAAAATGTTATAAATAAAAGAAGAGGTTATTTGAGGTTATATGCTATTATGTAGAGATTATGGTTCTAAACATATGTGACAGGAGTTGGGAATGTTATGCAGTTTAATTTCATTCATTGGAGAGATTATGATGTAAATTATTTGTGGTTATCATAAGGAGTTATTTGTGGGTATTTTCCATAGTTGAATGCTTGAAGTAATGTGTTGTTCTGCGTGACACCCCGCCTAATAAAATACCGGGTGATCAGTCCTATACCAAATTAAAACAGGAATCCCAGTTGGATCATCCTTAGCATCACTGTCGAAAACTTTTTAAAACTTACTAACCACCTAGTATTCCAAAAACTGGTGCCAATTTTAACTTTTTAATTAAACAAAACACTACATGAGGAATTAAAATATAAACCATTCACACAACTGAATGAAAGTAAACAGAATAGTAATTACACAACTTGCCGAATAAATCACCGGCCACCAAAAAAATAATCCAAATACAAATATTCAACACCCGAATAAATTACACCTAAAAACTGTACCGAGAAGTCTGGGCTACAAGCCCTAAATAAAACTGAGACTGATACAAGATTCCTACTCTAGGAATGAATGAATGATGCATCTAATCCAAACTCCTGCTAGCATCCACATATGCCGCAGCTCCGTGTCCCTGGAATAGAATATCAATCCTGGCGTCCCTGTGGCTGGACACCTAAAAGGTTTTGAAAATAGTTTTATAGCAAGGGTTAGAACCCAAAATATTTTGAAAATATTTAGCAAGTGAATTAACTGCAGTAATTTAAAATGCATGAATGCGCTTCATATTTAAGTTAGTGTCGCACTCCCTTGTGGACATTCTCACCCCTCCACTATTGTGCACACCTACCGGTTACCTTAACCCCACCTAGTTGTACTACCCCGTCCAACTAGTCCTGGTATAACCCTCCCTTGCCATACTACTCTAACCCGAGTATAATGATTCTTGAATTATAAATTATTTCACAATTAACTTAATTAATTCCTCTTAAATAGCAGCATATAACCGTCTCACAAGTTATATAAAGTACATACGTCACACTCTGTATTATTCCCACAAATGATTAACTTAATTAATTTCTCATTAATTAACTGCATATAACTGTAACCCGAGTTATATAAAGTAAATACATCACACACTGTATTATCACCTACATATAATATTTACTACCATATTATACGTACCTTTACTAACATCCACACATATATCATACGTGTATCCATCCTTCCAAGTTTACCCTCACCGGATGATTCCCTCTGGAATGCTATCTCACTAGGTGTGCTAACAAAACCTAGTTTCCCCAAGTTAGAATCGCTCACCAACTTGGACCAAAATATAAACGAAGTGGAGGCGGTCATATTCCTTCCCTGAAAGTGAGATACATCCCTCACCCATATATAACGGACGCTATGACCTCGGGATATACTCGCCCTACTCCTCAAGCTAGGGGATTCACCCACATCGCGCAACCTCCCTTGATAGCATTAGGGTATATAAATTGAATAAATATCTAGTCAGTGATATTTAATATCACACACAATGTATACACGTATATATATACTATCACTACACCGTATATATATAATATAAACCCAGGCTTTACCGTGTACTCAAAATCCCGTACACTGCATGTAATTTAATATCACACACAATATATGAACACGTATATATATATACTATCACTACACCGTATATATATAATATAAACCCCGGCTTTACCGTGCACTAAAAATCCCGTACCCTACTTGTAATTTCCTGAGTCTGTGGCCCGACTCAACGTAATTAATTTTCTCACTTAATAATTTATCATCCTCGCGAGCCTATGGTCCGACTCTAATATAATTAATTCACGCTTCAATTAATATAATACTTTCCCCGAGTCTGTGGTCTGACTCTAATTAAATTAATTAACACACTCACTAATTTAATACCTCCCCGAGTCTACAATCCGACTCTCATTAAATTAATTAACACACCCATTAATTTAATACACACCCGAGTCTACAATCCGACTCTTATTTAATTAATTTACACATTAATTAATCAACACAAATCCAAGTCTGTGGTCTGACTCTAATATAATTAATTTACACAATAATTAATTTATACCAAACTCCGGGTCTACAACCCGACCCTAAACTAATTAATTACAACATCAATTAATTTAATACTTTTTCGAGTCTACCCTCCGACTCTACCTTCATTAATTATCACATCCATTAATTTAATAACTTGGTGTCACCCAACCATTATTCCCGGACTCACTTACTTAGACCGAAACTTAATATTTCCCGAGTTTTTGTTCCTATCACAAGGGAACACACAATAGGCATTCACAACCCAAGTAATCCTATAAAACAGTAGGTATTTACACAACCCAATTCTTCATACTTGTACGTAATATATTTCTCTCTAATATTCACCGTACTTGTTTGCTTTACGAATTTATCTCACTTTCGTATTAATTCAAGTATTCACACAACTCTAAGGGTCCTAGTTACCCCTTGTTACATCAATTCAGTAGTTACCCTTGTTAACCCACTGACCTAAAGAATTTAAGCTCGCTCATGCTTTTTCGTAATTATATTCTTATCATCTCGAATTAGAATACGTCACAATCAAGCCCATGAATCTCCACTTTAACTCTCTCACAAAATTAAAGTCCAACACTCAATCATAGACCTACTTCCATATCATTATTCCATCAATATATTTCATCAAGGTCCCAAACACTTCCCCAATAACATTTTAGACATTTGAGGCTTAAAAAGAAAAATCTCAAATTTTCTGACAGATTAAACACCTTCTAGTAAAATTTCGATTTTTCCCTCTACATAACTCCGATTGACCTGATTCCAAGTTCATTGGATAGCTAAGAGAAATACCTTTCCAGTAATGTATGGCTCACACTCTAATTCGAAGTAAACTTCAAATCGTACACGTTTAAAGCCACGTTAAAAGTCTGGCAGATTACTATGTTGACAGATCAAACACCCTCTAGTAAAAGGTCGATTACTCCGCCTACAGAACTCCGATTGACCTGATTCCATGTTCATTGGATAGCTAAGAGAAATACCTTTACAGGAATGTATGGTTCACACTCTAATTCGAAGTACAACTCAAATGGCATACATTTAGAGTTGTATCAAAAATTCTGGCAGATTGACCTCTTGTGTTCATCAAATAAACCCTAAGTCATTCAAGATTCATGTTCTTCATCCAAGAACTCATAAAGATTCCATTAACAAAATCCCATTTTGTACCCATTTATCCCCAAAATGAATTTTAGTTACACATCACTAAAATATGAATTGGATATCACAATTTAGGAGTAAAAACAATTAATCACTTGCATGTAAGTGTTCGTAGTGTCTGATCCGTTGTTGATGTCCCTTAATTTGGCTCCAATAACCTCCAATTTGTTCTTGATTTGCTTTCCCCCAATTCTCCTCTCAAACCCTAGGTTTAGAGTTATGTTGGCTGCCATCCCTTAATCTCCCAATTAGGTTAAAAACCCTTAATCCCGTTTTTAGTCTAATGGGCTTAATTAAAGTGGCCCAACTCACCCCGTGTGGCCCCGGCCATGCCCAAAAATACCCCGAGACCCAATTACTACCCCCGGGTACTCTTTTATGACTATCTCGACCCATCCGGACTCAACCGCGCCCTCAGAATTGACATCCGAATTAATTTATAAAAATCCTTATTTCACACCCAATTTAGTCTATACCGACTCCCGGTTGAGATAAGTGTATACCTCATCATTAATACTCGAAATGACGTAATTAAATTATTACTATTCACTTAGTAAATAAATTTCCCTAAACATTAACCATTCACTCCCCGATTAATATTTAAATATATATATTGCCATAATTAATTCAATTAAAATTACAACACACCAGTAATTTAAAATTCCCGAATTAATTAAATATTAACTATACAAAAATACGGGGTGTTACATTCTGTAGGAGGAAATTATGGTTGGTTATATTGTTTTGCATATGATTTATGGATTTGTCCTTAGTGACTACAGTCGACGGGACTTAGGTTATTGAATCATTTATTGGAAGTTGGACCTTGTGTGTTAGATAACGAATGTTATGATTATATATGTATGATGTTTATGGTGCCATTTTATTCACTAGATAATTATTAGTGTAGGTTATTTATATTTCTTACTATATGTATTAAAATCGCAACTGAAAGATGTTTTCTTATGATAATTATTCTAGGTAGTAATGATAGTTGGGGGTTATATTAGTTCATTTAGAGTTATAATGTATGTAATGTAAATATGTAAGCTTGTATTAAAAGATATGATGTATCAAAGATACTTGTCATATCATAAGGAGTTGATTTGGTATTTTAATTTGGTACTAATGATTTATAAGGGTTAGAAGGTAGGTAATGACTTTTTTGACAAATCATGGAGTGAGCTAATAGTTACATGTGATTAATATATAATGGATGGTATAGGATAGAGGTAAGGTATATATAAAATTAGGTTTACTGTTTGTTCCTACTTAATCTAGACAATAGTGTATCGGGGGATGGGGGTGTGTGTTCCTTACTTGGATTTCATTTATGAGACGTCCCATTCATAAAGTATAGAGAAGCTTAGGATTTGAGAGTTTACGAGGTATAATAAAGAGTAATGGTTCTTAAGTAAATTAATAGTTAATACATAATTAATATAGATTCTTAACATCCATCTAACCTACACTGAAATGTATCAGGTGGTTCCTTGTTTGGATATGATATACGAGACGTCCCACACATGGAGTTTATAGAAGGCTAGGGCATAACGAGTTTAGGATATGTAAATTACTTTTTAAAGTTATCTTGGGTGTCTTTGATATTGAGGGGTATAATGTTGATTGGGTATGAAAAACTCGTATGTCCAGGGCCTATGCCGGCGAAAACTTTGATGGTTAATAATGGAATCACATAGCTATTAGTAGGGGTTTAGTGTGGACTGGATATAGATGTATTGTATGTGTAGGTCCTCTAATTTCTACCGATTGTACACTTTATTTCTCCTTCGTTTACGTGGAGGTTATTTATTTATTTAAATAATGTAGGCGGGTAGGGGAAATTTTAGTTATTTTTTTTTATAATATATAGGCAAGAGAGGGAGATGCTGATTATACCAATTTGATATTGTTTACCGACATATATTAGGGAGGAGAGCGAGGGAGATGTTAATTATATTAATCTTTGCCTATTCTCGATGAGCATTATGGAGGTGGGCAAGGTAGATGCCGATTATATGTATTTGACTCGTAGTTATTTGGGGTAGATCTTAGTTATTACTTACGATGATTCCATCATGGGTGTTGGGTATACTAGTCATATCTTCATTATCGAAAATAAATGTGGTGCATACCAAAGAATATTTGGGGTCATTAAATGGGCGAATTAATAAGAATAAAGTGACATAAATGATATTAAATATCGTATGATTATTCTGATCATTAAAAAAAAGGGTCGGTTGATTGAGTTACAAATGAAGTACAGCATATTATAATTAAATGAGAGTGAACATATCAATGTAACCTAGTATAAGAATGGAATGCGGATAAAAAACTTTTAACAATAATTATAAATTAGACGTTTCATGAATCGGGGGTTGATAAAACTCATATAGTAAATATATGGTGTTAATACTGGACAATGCACATATAATGGTAAGTAATCCGACATTATGTGATAAGTAGTTTCATCTTATTAAAATTTTGATAGCTCTTACATTAGTGATAGATTAATAAATCATGATATACCCCTAAGTAATTCTAGTATTGCATTTTATCTCATGCACCCTTTTATAAGATTTCAGGTTTTAAATGGTATAATTTATTTATAAAAGACTATTGCAGTTTTAATTTAATTTAGTACTTTTAGTTGGTTAATTTTACACTATTTAAGAAATATAGCTAGTGTTCTTGTTGTCAGACCTTACTCATTCCATTGAATAATCTCTCGGGATAGGTTCTTATTATAGGAGCAATTATACGTTGGAATAACAAGGTGATGATTTGGAGATTTACTTTTATTCTCGAGTCTAGTTTTCTTACCATTGTATTTTACATGGGACAAGTATTGGATTTCTGAGTCGCTTGTGACTCTGTCATTGTATTTGGGAATTTTGCAAGGAGATTATTTTAGTACGATCGAGTTATTGGAAAAAAATGTTGTATTCATATATTTTTAATGGAATTTATTCACATAGTTATATCTTGTGTATTCTTTTGATTGAAAGAAGTTTTAAATCGTCTTATATTTCTGTCACATGCTAAGAATGATACTGAAAAATTTTAGCACCTTGCATATTTTTGTATTCGTGCTTCACCAACTCTAATATTAAAACATATGAGGTGTTAGAGTTTGTCTCGGACCATTTTCCTAGGTCTCGAGGGTTATAGGTCTATGCTTATTTTTTAAAGTTACATTATCTTATACATCTTGTTGATTTGTACGCCTTTTAGGATATGATTTTGATATGTGTTTGTTCATCTTGATTAAAGTGGAGAACAATAGGATGAGAAGAGCGAGTAGATCCTTGACGGCAATTGTGACGGTGATTTTTGTAGGTGAGGCTGTAACACCCCGTACTTTTAGTGAGAATTAAATTACATAAGTGGGAGCAATGGATTAAGGAAAATTCTGTGAGCAAAAATTTTGGGATTTATGAGCATTTTATTATTACCAGTGCATGTTAAAGTTACTTTTGAGACTGAGTAAATAAGTCGGATCATTTTAATTACTTGTCGCAGTTGAGTAAAGCGACAATGGGTAATATTTTAATTGGAAAACCCATATTAAGAAGTGGGTTTAATTTGTATATTGTAGTTAACTGACTCGGCTGGAGATTTTCGAGTGCGCAGTTGGTTTCAGAATGATCGAGATAGTCAGAATGCAGTATCCGGGGGTAGTATTAAGGTTCTGGCAATTTTTGGGCTAATAGGGACTCGTAATTGAGTAAACGAGTCATTTTTTGGTTTATAAGGGATAAACCCTTATTCTCCCCTATAAAAGACACGAGAGAGGGAGAAAGAAGAAAACAAAATTGGGAAAAAGAGTGAGAAGAGAATAAAGGAGAGAAAGGAGAGAAGAAAAGGGAGATTCCGGCCAAACTCCGCAGGATTCGACTCGGGGTCGTCGAATTTTATCCTCCAAGCAAGTGTTTACTTGCTTTATTTAATTTAGTGTGTATATCTCATATCATAATTGGTAACTTATGTGATTTTGGGTTAGAAGTCTCAAAGTAAATTTGGGAAAATTTGAGTATGAGGTTAAAAATAGATGAATTGTAAACTTTAGAGGATTTCTAGGTTTAAAATCATGTTAATGGAGTGTAAACTTGAATTGAAATGGGAGAAATGTCAAAACTAGGGGTTTTATCGCTTTAAGGTTTAAACCTAAGAGAAATGGTTTAATACCCCAAATTTATTGAGGCGTTAGTTGTAAACTAGTGTGAAGATGATCATAGGATTGTTGGTTGAGAGTAAAAACCACAAAAATGGAGGTTGGGTTGTTGTTTGGGTATTTTAGAGATTGAAAAATTTCCCAGACAGTGCCCCTCGAACAGGCTGAATCGATTGGGGTCTAGGCCAAACTGATTCGCTTGAGGGGATCTGTAGTGTTACCTTGGGCCGAATCTATTTTCCTTTGAGGACCTGCTTGCCATGTACTTTCTGAATCAATTTTGATTGGGGGCCGAATCGATTAAAAATAAGGCCGAATCAATTCGCTTAGGCTAGTTTTGTTAGTCTTCTTCCTCAAGAGTATTGGGAGTCAAATTTCAATTTGGGATTTTATATGGGGGCTCATAGTTATAATATTGGGACTCCTAAATGGAAGTTTTTTAGGGTAATTAAACCTTGAGATGAAGGAGAGAACTTTGGTTTTGTATAGGGTATAATCTGGGGAACGGACCACGTGAATGTGCGAGACGAACAACATTTGAGAGAGAGGTCTTCGCTAAGAATGTAGAGATATTTAAGCGGCTAGTACGTGTATGATTTGAATGCATCCGAGTGAATCCTTGGCTATGATTTTTAGGAATTAGGGTACTCGGGGTTATTTGGCTATCGCTTCTTGTGATTGACAATTATAGCCGTATATGCATCTAATTGAAAAGTATTATAGGACTCGTATATACTACATGATTACAGTATATATAATATAATACAAATATATATATATATATATATATATATATATATATATATATGTATGTGATTGTTGTATTTGTATCTTAGAGGCTGGTTCCACATGCTTTCCTTTGGTGTAGGGTTGGAACAACTAGATTATATTTCTCCAAGTACGAGCCAGAGAGGTTGCGCGATGTGGTTGAATCCCCTGGCTTGAGGGGTTATGAGGGTATATATCCCCAGGTTATTTCGTCCCACGTTCGGGTGCGATTTTTGTATCCCACTTGTAGAGGGAAAATGATTGTCTCCACCGTTGTGTATTTATACCATGACCATGAGTAAGTCTGGATTGGTACCGTGGTACAGTGTGTAAACCCGGATTTGGATAGGCACTATGAGATTGCATTCTCGAGTTATAGCTCGGTGGGATGGTTATTATACTGTGATATGTATAATTATATGTTTGTATATGAAGGTGAATGATCATTTATAGTAAACACATATAAGAATGGAAAGTATGATAAATTTTTATTTTGTTTCCGATAGTTATGTATATACGGATTTATACGAACATGATTCTAGGATTATAATGAGACATATATTATATATATATGAGTTATATATATATATATATGCGTAGGGTGCTGCGGTCCTAATGGATTTCGACGAACAACATTGCCAAGTAGTAGGGTATCGGGGGGGGAGGGGTCCTTGTTTGATTTTTCTTCCCGAGACACCCCACGCATGAATTTAGTGCAGTGTTGGGAATGGGGAGAAGTTAAGCCCTTAGTACTCGGGATAATTAGGATTTTTGAAGATCGAGTGAGGGGTATCTAGATGGATTAGTTAGGGAAGTCAACTGACTAGATTATTTAATAGGTACGCATTAGTTGTGCACTATTAGAAGAGGGGTGAGGGGTATCTCATGGGAGTGCGATACCAATTTAAATATGAGGTAAAGCATATTTTAAATAATGTAGCATATATGCACTTGCAAAATATTTTCACAACTCGGGCTCTGACCCGTTTATCTATTTTCCTTCTTTTTCAATATATATGTATTTATATAGGTGTCCAGACAGAGGGACGCCTAGATGATGATTCCTTCGAGTCAAATGATTGCTGAAGCAGTTGTGGATGCATGAAGGTTTCGTGCAGACGCTTACATCCTTGAGATCTAGATAGGAAGCAATGTAAAATCATTCGGGCTAATAGTCCAACTGCATTTTTTTATTCTTTTGCGGCTTTTTAGTGCGGAATTTGATTTGATTGTTCTAAGTTAAACCAAGTGTTCGGTTATTTTATTTCATTTCAGTTTCATATTTATAAACTATGTCGATGTTTTAATTGTATGGCTTTTTTAAAAATATTAGTTAAATAAAAAATTTGACGCCTGCCTAATAGGTTATTAGTAATTAAAATGGTTTTCGACAATGATGCTAAGAATTACCCATATGAGACTCCTATTTTAATTTGGTACATGATTGATCGCGTGGTATTTTATTAGGCGGGGTTAAACATATGGTATTAGAGCATCAAGTTCTTGTGTCCTTAGGAATCTGTGCAGACGTACTACGCCTCCACCGTTGCTCTCAATTTGATATAGGGCCTTAGGATTAAGATTGTTGATTCCTCTCACGAGATTTTGTTCTCTGCCCTTATATAAGGTTATTATAAATCTTTTGCGTGCTCGTTTGAGATTCTTGTGTTGATCGATGAAGAGCGACCTCAGGAGGTCCATTTCATAGGCAGCAGGAGCTGGGGCTTTATTGGAGATACAAGTTCAAGTTGTGGACGAGGACCGCGGTAGAGGTCACCCCTTTTGTGGCATTACCGAGGATTATTGCAACGACTACTAAAGTATAGTAGATATAATCATCCAACTACCACTGTAGTAGAGAGTGGTGCTAAACTTAAATTACCCCGTGAAGTTAAGTTGGGGAAATTTTTTGAAAGGGTCTTTGATAAGGACCATATGTTGAAGTTAAGTCGTGTGAAGTAAGTGTAGTATTACACTGTGGAAGTAGAGGCCTCCGAAGCTTCGTCTTAGAGCAGGGTATGGAAATACCCTTACGTGAAAATTTGAGGAAAAATTTTCACCCCTGGGAGAAATATTAAAATGGTGGGAACGGTAGTCACCATATTTAAGGGAGCGGGATGCTTTGCTCGTAGAGGGATCTTACAGACGATTTTAACCACAAATTCCTTTCGTTTATCATAAATGAAGAGAATGTGGTTCCTGGACTATTCACATAAGGATCGGTCAGAGGATGACAGTGAATACAGAGTGATATGGATAAGTGAACCTTCTATGGAAGTAAGGCAGGTACAGTGAAGAGCGAGTCCTTTAGTGAAATGATAGTCTCACTAGTAAGGGTTGTTAACACTTATGGAGATGTTGTGTTTGTGGAACCCCTTTGGTGGACATCCACCTGAGCAATTCTTTAAGATAGGGCTTTTGAGGCCGATGATGGAGTTCCTTTTGACAAAAAAGTTGAGGGGACTATTAAGGAGATTGTTAAAATCGAGGTTGTAGAGTCCAAGATAATGATAACCTTAACTTGGGAAAGATAGCCAGAGATGGGAAAGGTTGCAATGCGGAGTGTACAACCACATGATTTGATCTTTTCTAGTAAGACATAAAGAATAAGAATAGGGTGCCGAGGGGGGCATCGATTAAAGTAGTTTTTAGGTTCAGTGAGGACAAATGTGTTATGTAAGGGAACCAATCAGAGCAACTGGGGAGACTGGAGAAGTTATTGTTCTGAGTTTCACCTCAGATGGAAGAGGTATATTTGGTGTGGCTAAATAGAGATACGGTATTTTACTAACCCTAGATTCGTGTGTGTAATTCGAGCTTTGTAGCGATATCGCTAACATTAGATAGTGTATGTCTATATATTTTTCTGTGGTAGTGGGGTTCTACTTTGAAATTTTATCTGGTTTGTACAACTCATTTTGTATGTGTTATACGATTATGGTATTATTTTGCGTATTATATGTTCCTCAATGATCGGAGCGATAGCAAACTAATGATTACAAGACTATCATGTCCACGGTTCCAAGGTGGAATAGGTTTTTGTTGCGATATCTCATCTGGATACAAATTGAGGTCGCCTTTATTTATATGTTTAAGTTGAACTTCAGTAAGTAGATGTTTCATTATTATGATTTGAGTGTGTGGCGATCTTATAGATGTGATTTAAGGTCTTTGATAAGGACCATATTTTGAAGTTAAGTCGTGTGAAGTAAGTGTAGCATTACACTGTGGAAGTAGAAGCCTTCGAAGTTTTGGCTTAGAGCAGGGTATGGAAATACCCTTATGTGAAAATTTGAGGAAAATTTTTCACTCGTGGGAGAAATATTAAAATGGTGGGAACAGTAGTCACCATATTTAAGGGAGCAGGATGCTTTGCTCGTAGAGGGATCTTACAGACGGTTTTAATCGCAAGTTCCTTTGGTTTATCAGAAATGAAGAGAATGTGGTTTCTGGACTATTCACATAAGGATCGGTCAGAGGCTGACAGTGAATAAAGAGTGATATGGATAAGTGAATCTTGTATGGAAGTAAGGCAGGTACAGTGAAGAGCGAGTCCTTTAGTGAAATGATAGTCTCACTAGTAAGTGTTGTTAACACTTATGGAGATGTTGTGTTCGTGGAGCCCATTTGGTGGACATCCACCTGAGCAATTCTTTAAAATAGGGCTTTTGAGGCCGATGATTGAGTTCCTTTTGACAAAAAAGTTGAGGGGACTATTAAGGAGATTGTTAAGATCGAGGCTGTAGAGTCAAAGATAATGATAACCTTAACTTGGGCAAGATAGCCAGAGATGGGAAAGGTTGCAATGCGGAGTGTACAACCACATGATTTGATCTTTTCTAGTAAGACATAAAGAATAAGAATAGGGTGCCGAGGGGGGCATCGATTAATGTAGTTTTTAGGTTCAGTGTGGACAAATGTGTTATGTAAGGGAACCAATCAGAGCAACTGGGGAGACTGGAGAAGTTATTGTTATGAGTTTCACCTCAGATGGAAGAGGTATATTTGGTGTGGCTAAATAGAGATACGGTATTTTACTAACCTTAGATTCGTGTGTGTAATTCGAGCTTTATAGCGATATCGCTAACATTAGATATTGTATGTCTATATGTTTTTCCACGGTAGTGGGGTTATACTTTGAAATTTTATCTGGTTTGTACAACTCATTTTGTATGTGTTATACGATTATGGTATTATTTTGCGAATTATATGTTCCTCATTGATCGGAGCGATAGCAAACTAATGATTACAAGACTATCATGTCCACGGTTCCAAGGTGGAATAGGTTTTTGTTGCGATATCTCATCTAGATACAAATTGAGCTCGCCTTTATTTATATGTTTAAGTTGAACTTCAATGAGTAGATGTTTCATTATTATGATTTGAGTGTGTGGCGATCTTATAGATGTCATTTAAGGTCTTTAATAAGGACCATATTTTGAAGTTAAGTCGTGCGAAGTAAGTGTAGCATTACACTGTGGAAGTCGAAGCCTCCGAAGCTTTGGCTTAGAGCAGGGTATGGAAATACCCTTATGTGAAAATTTGAGGAAAATTTTTCACTCGTGGGAGAAATATTAAAATGGTGGGAACGGTAGTCACCATATTTAAGGGAGCAGGATGCTTTGCTCATAGAGGGATCTTACAGATGGTTTTAACCGCAAGTTCCTTTGGTTTATCAGAAATGAAGAGAATGTGGTTTCTGGACTATTCACATAAGGATCGGTCAGAGGCTGATAGTGAATAAAGAGTGATATGGATAAGTGAACTTTGTATGGATGTAAGGCAGGTACAGTGAAGAGCGAGTCCTTTAGTGAAATGATAGTCTCACTAGTAAGTGTTGTTAACACTTATGGAGATGTTGTGTGCGTGGAACCCATTTGGTGGACATCCACCCGAGCAATTCTTTAAAAAAGGGCTTTTGAGGCCAATGATGGAGTTCCTTTTGACAAAGAAGTTGAGGGGACTATTAAAGAGATTGTCAAGATCGAGGCTGTAGAGTCCAAGATACTGATAACCTTAACTTGGCCAAGATAGCCAGTGATGGGAAAGGTTGCAATACGTAGTGTACAACCACATGATTTGATCTTTTCTAGTAAGACATAAAGAATAAGAATAGGGTGCCAAGGGGGGCATCGATTAAAGTTGTTTTTAGGTTCAGTCAGGACAAGTGTGATAGGTAAGGGAACCAATCGAAGCAGCTGGAGAGACTGGAGAAGTTATTGTTATGAGTTTCACCTCAGGTGGAAGAGGTATATTTGGTGTGACTAAATAGAGATACGGTATTTTGCTAACCCTAGATTTGTGTGTGTAATTCGATCTTTGTAGCGGGATCGCTAACATTAGATAATGTATGTCTATATATTTTTCCGCGGTAGTCGGGTTGTACTTTGAAATTTTATCTCGTTTGTACTACTCGTTTTGTATGTGTTATACGATTATGGTATTATTTTGAGTATTATATGTTCCTCGTTGATTGGAGCGATAGCAGACTAATGATTAGAAGACTATCATGTCCACGGTTCCAAGGTGGAATAGATTTTTGTTGCGATATCTCATCTGGATACAAATTGAGCTCACCTTTATTTATATGTTTAAGTTGAACTTCAGTGAGTAGAAGTTTCATTATTATGATTTGAGTGTGTGGCGATCTTATAGATGTGATTTAAGGTCTTTGATAAGGACCATATGTTGAAGTTAAGTCATGTGAAGTAAGTGTAGCATTACACTGTGGAAGTAGAAACCTCCGAAGCTTTGGCTTAGAGCAGGGTATGGAAATACCCTTATGTGAAAATTTGACGAAAATTTTTCACTCGTGGGAGAAATATTAAAATGGGGGGACCGGTAGTCACAATATTTAAGGGAGCAGGATGCTTTTCTAGTGGAGGGATCTTACAGACAGTTTTAATCGCAAGTTCCTTTGGTTTATCAGAAATGAAGAGAATGTGGTTTATGGACTATTCACATAAGGATCGGTCAGAGGCTGACAGTGAATAAAGAGTGATTTGGATAAGTGAACCTTGTATGGAAGTAAGGCAGGTACAGTGAAGAGCGATTCCTTTAGTGAAATGATAGTCTCACTAGTAAGTGTTGTTAACACTTATGGAGATGTTGTGTTCGCGGAACCCCTTTGGTGGACATGCACCCGAGCAATTCTTTGAAATAGGGCTTTTGAGGCCGATGATGGAGTTCCTTTCAATAAAGAAGTTGAGGGGAATATTAAGGAGATTGTCAAGATCGAGGCTGTAGAGTCCAAGATACTGATAACCTTAACTTGGCCAAGATAGCCAGAGATGGGAAAGGTTGCAATGTGGAGTGTACAACCACATGATTTGATCTTTTCTAGTAAGACATAAAGAATAAGAATAGGGTGCCGAGGGGGGCATCGATTAAAGTAGTTAATAGGTTCAGTGCGGACAAATGTGTTATGTAAGGGAACCAATCAGAGCAACTGGGGAGACTAGAGAAGTTATTGTTATGAGTTTCACCTCAGATGGAAGAGGTATATTTGGTGTGGCTAAATAGAGATACGGTATTTTACTAACTCTAGATTCGTGTGTGTAATTCGAGCTTTGTAGCGATATCGCTAACATTAGATATGTCTATATGTTTTTCCGCGGTAGTGGGGTTATACTTTGAAATTTTATCTGGTTTGTACAACTCATTTTGTATGTGTTATACGATTATGGTATTACTTTGCGAATTATATGTTCCTCATTGATCGGAGCAATAGCAAACTAATGATTACAAGACTATCATGTCCACGGTTCCAAGGTGGAATAGGTTTTTGTTGCGATATCTCATCTGGATACAAATTGAGCTCGCCTTTATTTATATGTTTAAGTTGAACTTCAATGAGTAGATGTTTCATTATTATGATTTGAGTGTGTGGCGATCTTATAGATGTGATTTAAGGTCTTTAATAAGGACCATATTTTGAAGTTAAGTCGTGTGAAGATAGTGTAGCATTACACTGTGGAAGTAGAAGCCTCCGAAGCTTTGGCTTAGAGCAGGGTATGGAAATACCCTTATGTGAAAATTTGAGGAAAATTTTTCACTCGTGGGAGAAATATTAAAATGGGGGCACCGGTAGTCACAATATTTAAGGGAGCAGGATGCTTTTCTAGTGGAGGGATCTTACAGACGGTTTTAACCACAAGTTCCTTTGGTTTATCAGAAATGAAGAGAATGTGGTTTCTGGACTATTCACATAAGGATCGGTCAGAGGCTGATAGTGAATAAAGAGTGATATGGATAAGTGAACCTTGTATGGATGTAAGGCAGGTACAGTGAAGAGCGAGTCCTTTAGTGAAATGATAGTCTCACTAGTAAGTGTTGTTAACACTTATGGATATGTTGTGTGCGTGGAACCCATTTGGTGGACATCCACCCGAGCAATTCTTTAAAAAAGGGCTTTTGAGGCCGATGATGGAGTTCCTTTTGACAAAGAAGTTGAGGGGACTATTAAAGAGATTGTCAAGATCGAGGCTGTAGAGTCCAAGATACTGATAACCTTAACTTGGCCAAGATAGCCAGTGATGGGAAAGGTTGCAATACGTAGTGTACAACCACATGATTTGAGCTTTTCTAGTAAGACATAAAGAATAAGAATAGGGTGCCGAGGGGGGCAATGATTAAAGTTGTTTTTAGGTTCAGTCATGACAAGTGTGATATGTAAGGGAACCAATCGGAGCAGCTGGAGAGACTGGAGAAGTTATTGTTATGAGTTTCACCTCAGGTGGAAGAGGTATATTTGGTGTGACTAAATAGAGATACGGTATTTTGCTAACCCTAGATTTGTGTGTGTAATTCGATCTTTGTAGCGGTATCGCTAACATTAGATAGTGTATGTCTATATATTTTTTCGCGGTAGTGGGGTTCTACTTTGAAATTTTATCTCGTTTGTACTACTCGTTTTGTATGTGTTATACGATTATGGTATTATTTTGAGTATTATATGTTCCTCGTTGATCGGAGCGATAGCAGACTAATGATTACAAGACTATCATGTCCACGGTTCCACGGTGGAATAGATTTTTATTGCGATATCTCATCTGGATACAAATTGAGCTCACCTTTATTTATATGTTTAAGTTGAACTTCAGTGAGTAGATGTTTCATTATTATGATTTGAGTGTGTGGCGATCTTATAGATGCGATTTAATGTCTTTGATAAGGACCATATGTTGAAGTTAAGTCATGTGAAGTAAATGTAGCATTACACTGTGGAAGTAGAAGCCTCCGAAGCTTTGGCTTAGAGCAGGGTATGGAAATACCCTTATGTGAAAATTTGACGAAAATTTTTCACTAATGGGAGAAATATTAAAATTGGGGGAACGGTAGTCACCATATTTAAGGGAGCAGGATGCTTTTCTAGTGGAGGGATCTTACAGACGGTTTTAATCGCAAGTTCCTTTGGTTTATCAGAAATGAAGAGAATGTGGTTTATGGACTATTCACATAAGGATCGGTCAGAGGCTGACAGTGAATAAAGAGTGATATGGATAAGTGAACCTTGTATGGAAGTAAGGCAGGTACAGTGAAGAGCGAGTCCTTTAGTGAAATGATAGTCTCACTAGTAAGTGTTGTTAACACTTATGGAGATGTTGTGTTCGTGGAACCCCTTTGGTGGACATGCACCCGAGCAATTCTTTGAAATAGGGCTTTTGAGGCCGATGATGGAGTTCCTTTCGACAAAGAAGTTGAGGGGAATATTAAGGAGATTGTCAAGATCGAGGCTGTAGAGTCCAAGATACTGATAACCTTAACTTGGCCAAGATAGCCAGAGATGGGAAAGGTTGCAATGCGGAGTGTACAACCACATGATTTGATCTTTTCTAGTAAGACATAAAGAATAAGAATAGGGGGCCGAGGGGGGCATCGATTAAAGTTGTTTTTAGGTTCAGTCAGGATAAGTGTGATATGTAAGGGAACCAATCGGAGCGGTTGGGGAGACTGGAGAAGTTATTATTATGAGTTTCACCTCAAGTGGAAGAGGTATATTTGGTGTGACTAAATAGAGATACGGTATTTTGCTAACCCTAGATTCATGTGTGTAATTCCAGCTTTGTAGCGGTATCGCTAACATTAGATAGTGTATGTCTTTATGTTTTTCCGCGGCAGTGGGGTTCTACTTTGAAATTTTATCTGGTTTGTACTACTCGTTTTGTATGTGTTATACGATTATGGTATTATTTTGAGTATTATATGTTCCTCGTTGATCGGAGCGATAGCAGACTAATGATTGGAAGACTATCGCGTCCACGGTTCCATGGTGGAATAGGTTTTTGTTGCGATTTCTCATCTGGATACAAATTCAGCTCGCCTTTATTTATATGTTTAAGTTGAACTTCAGTGAGTAGATGTTTCATTATTATGATTTGAGTGTGTGGCGATCTTATAGATGTGATTTATGGTCTTTAATAAGGACCATATTTTGAAGTTAAGTCGTGTGAAGATAGTGTAGCATTACACTGTGGAAGTAGAAGCCTCCGAAGCTTTGGCTTAGAGCAGGGTATGGAAATACCCTTATGTGAAAATTTGAGGAAAAATTTTCACTCGTGGGAGAAATATTAAAATGGGGGGACCGGTAGCCACAATATTTAAGGGAGCAGGATGCTTTTCTAGTGGAGGGATCTTACAGACGGTTTTAACCGCAAGTTCCTTTGGTTTATCAGAGATGAAGAGAATGTGGTTTATGGACTATTCACATAAGGATCGGTCAGAGGCTGATAGTGAATAAAGAGTGATATGGATAAGTGAACCTTGTATGGATGTAAGGCAGGTACAGTGAAGAGCGAGTCCTTTAGTGAAATGATAGTCTCACTAGTAAGTGTTGTTAACACTTATGGAGATGTTGTGTGCGTGGAACCCATTTGGTGGACATCCACCCGAGAAATTCTTTAAAAAAGGGCTTTTGAGGCCGATGATGGAGTTCCTTTTGACAAAGAAGTTGAGGGGACTATTAAAGAGATTGTCAAGATCGAGGCTGTAGAGTCCAAGATACTGATAACCTTAACTTGGCCAAGATAGCCAGTGATGGGAAAGGTTGCAATACGTAGTGTACAACCACATGATTTGATCTTTTCTAGTAAGACATAAAGAATAAGAATAGGGTGCCGAGGGGGGAATCGATTAAAGTTGTTTTTAGGTTCAGTCAGGACAAGTGTGATATGTAAGGGAACCAATCGGAGCAGCTGGAGAGACTGGAGAAGTTATTGTTATGAGTTTCACCTCAGGTGGAAGAGCTATATTTGGTGTGACTAAATAGAGATACGGTATTTTGCTAACCCTAGATTTGTGTGTGTAATTCGATCTTTGTAGCGGTATCGCTAACATTAGATAGTTTATGTCTATATATTTTTTCGCGGTAGTGGGGTTCTACTTTGAAATTTTATCTCGTTTGTACTACTCGTTTTGTATGTGTTATACGATTATGTTATTATTTTGAGTATTATATGTTCCTCGTTGATCGGAGCGATAGCAGACTAATGATTACAAGACTATCATGTCCACAGTTCCAAGGTGGAATAGATTTTTATTGCGATATCTCATCTGGATACAAATTGAGCTCACCTTTATTTATATGTTTAAGTTGAACTTCAGTGAGTAGATGTTTCATTATTATGATTTGAGTGTGTGGCGATCTTATAGATGTGATTTAAGGTCTTTGATAAGGACCATATGTTGAAGTTAAGTCATGTGAAGTAAGTGTAGCATTACACTGTGGAAGTAGAAGCCTCCGAAGCTTTGGCTTAGAGCAGGGTATGGAAATACCCTTATGTGAAAATTTGACGAAAATCTTTCACTCGTGGGAGAAATATTAAAATGGGGGGAACGATAGTCACCATATTTAAGGGAGCAGGATGCTTTTCTAGTGGAGGGATCTTACAGGCAGTTTTAATCGCAAGTTCCTTTGGTTTATCAGAAATGAAGAGAATGTGGTTTATGGACTATTCACATAAGGATCGGTCAGAGAATGACAGTGAATAAAGAGTGATATGGATAAGTTAACCTTGTATGGAAGTAAGGCAGGTACAGTGAAGAGCGAGTCCTTTAGTGAAATGATAGTCTCACTAGTAAGTGTTGTTAACACTTATGGAGATGTTGTGTTCGTGGAACCCCTTTGGTGGACATGCACCCGAGCAATTATTTGAAATAGGGCTTTTGAGGCCGATGATGGAGTTCCTTCCGACAAAGAAGTTGAGGGGAATATTAAGGAGATTGTCAAGATCGAGGCTGTAGAGTCCAAGATACTGATAACCTTAACTTGGCCAAGATAGCCAGAGATGGGAAAGGTTGCAATGTGGAGTGTACAACCACATGATTTGATCTTTTCTAGTAAGACATAAAGAATAAGAATAGGGGGCCGAGGGGGGCATCGATTAAAGTTGTTTTTAGGTTCAGTCAGGACAAGTGTGATATGTAAGGGAACCAATCGGAGCAGTTGGGGAGACTGGAGAAGTTATTATTATGAGTTTCACCTCAAGTGGAAGAGGTATATTTGGTGTGACAAAATAGAGATACGGTATTTTGCTAACCCTAGATTCATGTGTGTAATTCCAGCTTTGTAGCGGTATCGCTAACATTAGATAGTGTATGTCTTTATGTGTTTCCGCGGCAGTGGGGTTCTACTTTGAAATTTTATCTGGGTTGTACTACTCGTTTTGTATGTGTTATACGATTATGGTATTATTTTGAGTATTATATGTTCCTCGTTGATCGGAGCGATAGCAGACTAATGATTGCAAGACTATCGCGTCCACGGTTCCAAGGTGGAATAGGTTTTTATTGCGATATCTCATCTGGATATAAATGGAGCTCGCCTTTATTTATATGTTTAAGTGGAACTTCAGTGAGTAGATGTTTCATTATTATGATTTGAGTGTGTGGCGATCTTATTGATGTGATTTAAGGTATGCATGACTTATTGTTAAGCTATAAGTTTAAGTTTGTTATTATTTGCGCAAGGACTTAGTGTTAGTACGAGCGCTTGGTGGTGTGGCTCCTAGAAAGAATTAGGAGTTCAGACCACCTTTTGTTGAAAAAAGGGATAGGGTAATCCCGGTTACATATTTTAAGCTAACGGACCTCCACGACCGACAAGATTAAGTAGTAGTCTACTAGAGGGGTTCCTTATTTGGATTTCTCTTGCGAGATGCTCCACGCATGAACCTTAACTACGTTGAGGAGAGATGTTATGGGATGGGAGTATATTGGTTTTGACGATAAGTTACATAGTGTGGAGAAAACACTCTAGAGTGAGGGCCGTGTAATGATTGAAAGTTTATGGGGAGGGAAGTGCTTTGGAAAAGCACTAAAATGGTTCTATCACCATAAGTAAGTGGGTGAGGCAAGGTAAAGGAAATTTATTTAAGTCTTGTAGCTAGGCCTTGATGAGAAGGCTAATTCAGCGATATTTTATTTTGGGTGTGATGGTCATAACATGTATGAAGAGAGTAGGAACCTCGATTCGTTAGATTTTCCATTTTGCCAAGGTGGAAGGATAGAGTGGTAGAAGAGTGTTAGTAGGTTAGTGAGGTAGGACATAGGGCATCCCGCTGATGTGCCTATGTCCATTATATCTTGATGACTAATGATATAAGGAAGTAGTGTAATGGGATGGTTCCTTGTCTTGATTTCTCTTTGCGAGTCGTCCCACACATGAAACCGAGAAAATGTCTGAAGTAAAGAGAGGCCTTGGGAACTAGGGATATAGTTAGGATAGTACTCATTTCACGTAGGAAGGAAAACACAGCGAACGTATGGTTATTAGGAAGTAAAGCCAGTAGGACTAGTGGCCCCGATATAAGGAGATTGTTATGAGTTCACCTCGAGAAGATTGGCGGGTTAACTATATGGGGGATTGGATTCCCAGGTATAGGAAGAATTGAATTTTATGAGTTAGGAAAACCCATGTGTGAGTATTAAGCCGAGGAAAGGAGTCCCATTATTTAGAGAAAGTATTACGTGTCGAACGTTCACAATGGTCACGCATTATGGCACGGGTCATAAAGGTGTATGGGCACCTTGGTAAGTTGGTTTTATATATCGTCTCAACTAGAAGGGGGCGTAGTATATAGGGATGAAGTATATGATGTGGGGCAGTTATACGTGCGATTGAAGTTCGTTGGATGGAACATCGTAGGAGGTACACGACAACCCTAGGGTGTAGGTGCAACGAGAGTTAGTACACTTAAGATATACAAGCACATGACGGGAGTAGTAGAACGCTAAGGTAATGTCCTTTTTGGGAAGGAGTTAAATTTCTAGACGTATATGAGTGGACACCTAGAGTAGAGGGTCTTCGATGGGATCAATAAGTTAGAGCGACGGTTATAAGCTCATTTTCCTCATATATGGATATAGAAACATTAGGTGCGATGTGACATGATAGTAAACCTTACGAAGAGGTAGAATTGTAGTACATGGGATTTAAATAAATTTGTAGTTAAGCTCGTACGTTAGAGAATACGCCTTGAGATAGGTAGAATATGGTAGGGGACCATTGTGTTAGCACATTTCCACTTGGGTGTACCAGGACGTAACATAAGTAGCGATCATAGGTTGGTTCTGGTTTTATCCGAATTTCTTGGACGAAATTCAGTTGTAAAGGGGGGAGTATGTAACATCCCATACTTTTAGGGATAATTAAATTACATAAGTGGGTATAATTTGGAGATTAAGGAAAATTGTGTGATTAGATAGTTAGGGATTCATGAGCATTTGATTATTACCGGTGCATGTTACAGTCACTTTTGAGACTGAGTAAATAAGTCGTATCATTTTAATTACATGTCGCAGTTGAGTATAGCAACAACGGATAATATTTTAATTAGAAAGCCCGTATTGAGAAGTGTTGGGTTTAATTAGTATATTGTAGTTAAGTGACTCAGATGGAGATTTTGAGTGCGCGATTGGTTGCAAAATGGCCGAGATAGTCAGAATAGAGTATCCGGGGGTAGTATTAAGGTTCCGGGAATTTTTGGGGTAATAGGGACTCGTAATTGAGTAAATGAGTCATTTTTGGGTTTATAAGGGATATACCCTTATTCTCCCCTATAAAAGACACGAGAGAGGGAGAAAGAAGAAAAGAAAAGAGGGAAAAGGACATAAGAGACGAATGGAGCGAATGGAGATAAAAGAGAGAATAAAAGGGAGATTCAGGTCAAACTCCGTAGGATTCAACTCGAGGCGTCGGATTTTATCCTACAGGCAAGTGTTTACTTGCTTTATTTAATTTACTATGTATATATCTTATCATAATTGGTAAATTATGTGATTTTGGGTTAGAACCCTTATAGTAAATTTGGGAAAATCTGAGTATGAGTTTACAAATTGATGTACTATAAACTTTAGAGGATTTCCAAGGTTAAAACCATGTTAATGGAGTGTAAAATTGAATTGAAATGGGAGAAATGTCAAAACTCGGGTTTTTATGGCATTAAGGTTTAAACCTAAGAGAAATGGCTTAATATCCCAAATATATTAAGGTGTTAGTTATAAAATAGTGTTAGGATGATCATAGGATTGTTCGTTGAGAGTAGAAACCACAAAAATGGAGGTAGGGTTGTCGTTTGGGTATTTTCGAGATTGAAAAATCGCCCAAACAGTGCCCCTCTAACAGGCAGAATCGATTCGGGTCTAGGCCGAACCGATTCGCCTAAGGGGATCTGTGGGGTTGACTTGGGCCGAATCGATTCAAATTTAGACCAAATCGATTCTCCTTTGAGGACCTGCTTGCAGTGTACTTTGAGAATCGATTGGGATTGGGGGGCGAATCGATTCGCTAGCCCGAATCAATTCGCAATAAGGGAGAATCGATTCGCTTGGACCAGTTTTGTTAGTCTTCTTCCTTTAATAGTATGGGGATTCTAATGTCAATTTGGGATTTTATATGGGGATCATTGTTATGATATTGGAACTCCTAAATGGTGGTTTTTAAGGGTAATTAAACCTTGAGATGAATGAGAGAACTTTGGATTTGTTTAGGGTATAATCGGGGGAATAGACCTAGTGAATGTTCGAGATGAACAACATTTGAGAGAGGGGTCTTCGGTAAGAATGTAGGGATATTTATGCGTCTAGTATATATATGAGCTGAATGCATCTAGGTGAATCCTAAACTGTGATTATTAAGAATTACGATATTCGGGGTTCTTTGACTATCGCTTGTTATGATTGACAATTATAACTGTATATGTACATAATTGAAAAGTATTATAGGACTCGTATATAATATATGATTACAGTATATATAATGTCATACAAATACATATATATTTTTGTGTGATTGTTGTATTTTATCTTAGAGGTTGGTTCCACGGGCTTTCCTTTGGTGTAGGGTAGGAATAGCTAGATTATATTTCTCTAGTGCGATCCAGGGAGGTTGCACGATGTGGGTGAATCTCCTGGCTTGAGGATCGGGGAGAGTATAACCCCAGGTCATCTCTTCCCGCATTCGAGTACGATGTGTGTATCCCACTTGCAGAGGGAAAATGACCGCCTCCAGCGTTGTGTATTTTTCCCACTACCATGAGTAAGTATGGCTTGGTACCGTGGTACAGTGAGTAAACCCAGAGTTGGATGGGCACTATAAGACTGTATCTTCGAATTATAGCTCGGTGGAATGGTTATTATACTGTGATATGTATAATTATATACTTGTTGTGTATAGTATATTATTTGTATATGAAGGTGAATGCTCATTTATAGTAAACACATATAAGAATTGAAAGTATGATAAAATAGTATTCCTTTTGCGGTAGTTAAGTATATCCGGATTTATACGAATATGATTCTAGGGTTATAATGAGACCTATATTTTATATATATGACCTTTATATATATGCGTAGGGTGTTGAGGGCCTAATGGATCTCGACGAACAAAATTTCCAAGTAGTAGTGTATCCTGGGGGGGGGGGGGGGGAGGGGGGGGGGGGGTTCCTTGTTTTGATTTTTCTTCGCGAGACACCCCACGCACGAATTTAGTGCACTGTTGGGAATGGAGAGAAGTTTAGTCCTTAGTACTCGGAACAATTAGGATTTTCGGACATCGGGTGAGGGGTATCTAGACGGATTAGTCAGGCAAGGTAACTGACTAGGTTCTTTGATAGGTACGCGTTAGTTGTGCACTATTAGAAGAGGGGTGAGGGGTATTGCTTGGGAGTGCGATAATAATTTAAATATGAGGTAAAGAATATTTTAAATAATACAACATTTATTCACTTGCAAAATATTTTCACAACTCGGGCTCTGACCCGTTTATCGATTTTCCCTCTTTTGCTATATATATGTATTTATATAGGTGTCCATACACAGGGACGCCTGGATGATGATTCCTTCGAGTCAGACATTTCCTGCAGCAGCTGTGGATGCATGCAAGTTTCTTGTTGATGCTTCCATCCTTGATATCTAGGTAGGAGGTACTGTAAAATCATTCGGGCTAATAGTCCAACTGTATTTATTTATTCTTTTTAGTGCGACTTTTGATCTGATTGTTTTAAGTTAAACTGAGTGTTCGATTATTTTATTTCATTTCGGATTCATATTTATAAGTTGTGTGGATGTTTTAATTGTATGGTTTGTTTAAAAAGATTAGTTAAATAAAATTTTTGACACCAGCCTAATCGGTTGTTAGTAATTAAAATGGTTTTCGACAGTGATGCTAAGAATGAACCATATGAGATTCCCGTTTTAATTTGGTACAAGATTGATCGCCTGATATTTTATTAGGTAGGGTGTCACATCAGATGTTTACTAGGCAAGGGAAATTTTTCACAAGGGTAATCAGCCCACGCTCTTAGGAGTATTAAACCTAATTGTGGATTATCGACGTATGAGAGACATAGAAAGAAACCATAGGATGGTTGGTGTGACAACCCGCTCACCAAAAATATGGGGTGGACAGCACTATACTTCAATATAACAGGAATCATGTATGGAATCATTCTCAGCACCACAATAAGTATACGGGATAACCACCCTATATTTAGGAAAAACGGGTTGCCAAAAATTTTTGTTTTAAGGTTGAGGAATGAATTTAAACAACCCAATTTGAAAAGAAAGTGGAAACCCATAAGAAATTTTTTATTACATACCCAGCAAATGTACGATAAAGGGGCCGAATATGCTGTCGGACAACAGTCTCATACAACCATATTACAACAAGTTCTTAAGTTACATAATAAATTACAATAAACAATTAAAAACTATTGGGCCACCCACCCGAGTAAATGACCCGGTCATAACTAGAGTACAAAAAAGACAGCTATAACAACGTATCCCATAATATCCGCAAAATGTCATGGCTCCCCGAAAACACCTGAATAGGAAAATCAGTACGGGCATCCTTGCGACGGAGCACTTGAGCAAATACAAGATTCATGCACAACAAGAAGTATGAACGGGTCAGGGTCCGGTTTTATATAATCACCAGATGAATAAAGAGTATGACAGTTACGAACAGTTAATCATGAATGATAAAGATGATAGTCTAACAGCTTAATCTCAAAGCACAAACTAAAACAATTTAAATAATTATACATTTAATTTTAGTTATGCAAGAGGATATAATTAAATATCTTTAATTAAAAGCCTCCATCATTTTACAATGTTTCATTTCATTTTCTTTTCCTTATCAGGAATATACTTACTATCATATGCTCTTTGTGGCATTTCATTCCTTATCAGGAATATAATAACTATCATATGCTCTTTGTGGCATTCCATTCCTTATCAGGAATACAATAACTATCATATGCTCTTTGTGGCATTTATCATACATCAAGTCCCACTTGATTAAGAATTGTTATATTCATATACGTATTAATATTCTAAGATCGTCCCTCCGAGTTTCCCCACTGTACGCGCCCTTAAATGACTATCATCTTCCAGGGCCTATCAACAAGACAACCTGGGCACCTAACGCAATGTCGATAAGTGGCCATATACCTACGAGTGAGTCATAACCACACCCAGAATTACCTCACTAGGGCAAAATACACATATATCAACCAGTCATATGGCCGAGGACTACAGTCTCCCTACGTTCATTAGTCAGGGGACATTACCTCACGCGCGAACTTCCCTTATGATAGCATTTAGAGAGGTGTGTGTAAGTAAATTACCATTTACCATATTGATGATTAAGTAAATCATAATCTACCATAATCATTACCATTTTACATATACATGTTTCATTTTGTCCGAAACCATAAACATTTAAATTTTAATGAATACATCGTATTTTTATCCGGAGCCACACATAATTTCTATCATCATTACGACCTCAATGATTAAATAATTTATCGATTCATTCTCCAAACATTTTAGGGTGTTATCACAACCCACCATGATTATCATACCTCAATTGACCCTCTAAAGTCTCCCAAAGTGACCTTAAACCTCCTAGTCCCATAATGGTTAACTAAAAGAAGAATGCATTTAATCCATTTGTAATGTAGGGTAGTTAACTCACTATCGATCCTACCTTTCTACGGTGGAATAAGATACCTGCGTGCCTCGGCACAAATTGCTTTACTTCCTGAATCACGTTACACCCCTCCTTGGGGATACCTACACCAACACTAAGTCGCTTAACCCCAACACTACCCAAATTCTCTTTGCATTGGCGTAGACCTTCAAATTATGTGGCTCAATGAGCTCAATCATTAAATAAATGTTCCGGGACCACTCCAAGTCCAAGGAATATATTGTCCACTGGTTCCATCCAATGAGTATGCGAATTACTCAACCGGCTACACCAGGCCACTCACAGTGCCATACATTAGAGAAAATAGTCTGAACTATTGTAAGGAAATTTTGATCCATACAAGCTACTACTCTCCTCCATCAATTTAGCCTAAGGCTCACATTCGAGGTATGCCCTTCGGCATTAGGTTAACTTCCCCCATTCATCCTTCCACTTTAGGGTCGTAAGTTATACCCCATTTACATACGGTTCCCATTACTTCCTCGAATCTTTACCAAACTTTTGACACGAATATCTAGTCTTGATCCACCACTATTTTGATAGCACTTCATACGATTTTACCCCTCCTCCATAAAGAGAGGGGCGTACTCCTCTACATATAGTCCACCCATAATGGTCGGAAAAGCAACAATTTGGTCAAACGATCCACACTTACTCATGTAGGATCATGATCGTTACGGTGCCGACAATTAGACGAAGACGTCCATGAATATACCCTTCTTCATTCCACCACTACTCTCTTCATACGAGTAGGTGAAATGGTCAGTCCCGGACATTAATGGTCTTACTACAAATTCCTCTTAGTTAGGCTCGTTCTACTTGGCTTTCCATACCTCCACTAATTCTCCGAAGGGTTTCTATTCGACGCAACTACTACCCCAATCGCATTCCCTTAGAGAAAGGGAATATCCAATTGATTGTCCTTTACGAACTCCAAACACCAACTCTGCTCCTCCCACCACATAATGCAACAACTTGTTGCTCGTGAAAAAGACCAAAATTTCTTGCCCACGAAATGGTGCCTATGTTTCTTTTAGGCGAGTACTACCGTTACGAACATTAAATCGAGAGTAAGCTCATCCTTTTAAATCATAGAAAGTTAGGTTATCGACATAACTCTCTATCTAAGAGAGGCCTTATCTCCTTTGGCCTAACATTCTGAATCCCTCGAGATCCTATACTTCTCGTTTCTAGGGACCTAATCCCTCTTAGAGTTAACCCACAACCTATTTATGGTTAACTCCCAACAGCCTTCCTAAATCAACTTCACGTGCCCTAAAGGCCTTACGTCCTATAATCCTAATGTCGATATATATCCTAGTCGAGTCGTATACGTATAATACTAAGTATATACCTAGTACCCAATACCTTTCTCAACTTCCGACCTTCGCTCAGTTTCATGCGTAGGACGTCTCGCCAAAACAAAATCCAAACAAGGAACCCTCCTGTTACACTACTACCTCGCATCATGGGTCATCAAGATATAATTCCAAGACACATGATCAGGACCGGTAAAATTCTAACTCGTAAGAATTTACTTCTATGTCTTACCATTTCAAATAATTGAAGATTTCAACTAATCGGACGTTTACTTTCTGTAAAGTCTCACAAGTATTTATCCCACTATATAAAAATGTCCTTCTCATCAAGGCATAACCATAAGTCTCAATTCAACATCCATATCTCAGTCTCCCTCACATCGATATGAGGAGAGAACTACCTACAGTGCCTCTATCTCGCACTTAACTTAACCCTTCAATCACTCAATCACGTGATACTCAGCTAAACCTTCCAACCCAGATTCTAACAACAAAATAAAATAAAATAAAATAAAATAAAATAAAATAAAATAAGAAAGTGGAGCATCTCCCCACTCCCAACGTCGTTAAGGGTCACGCGTGGAGCATCTCGCAAAAGCGAAATCCAACAAGGAAAACCTCCAAGGCATTACTACTTAACTTTATTGGTCATGGAGATAAGGCAAAACAAACAAAAAGAAAGCAAACAGACAATAAAACAATCAAACAAGATAACAAAACTAGTAATGAAGATCTCCTACCTACCTCAAACCACCTCTATAAAGTCTCAACCTGTATCCAGGAGAGATATTATAGCGCAACTAGTCCCCCTCTGAAACTAGAAGTAGGATAGACTCACAGTTTACTCGCTTGCCATTACCCCAATCAAACCAAAATATATTTACTCGTATAATACACATAATACAAGTAGCACATACCACACATATACATTCAAAATATCATCACTCGTTTCATAACGAGTGAAGAAAAATATAAAACTTCCCTACCATGGAAGTCGTGTAGATACACTTTCTATAATAGCCTCGATACTACCACAAGCTCAATATTCACACTCGAATCTAGGGTAAATACAATACTACACCATTTTATCGTAAGGAATACACCACCCACTACTAAGGTGGAATTCCTGCCAACATTCTTGCCAATCTTCCTGGCCACTACTAATGGTTCCCGGGCACAATATTCGAGTCTTATTCGAACCAAATTACTTCCATTAACACCCCAACTAGGCACCTTATCCTTTCCCTTATTCTCCACTCCACAAAATCAAAATGCGTGGATCTACATTCCACATCATAATCGTTGCTCCGACCCTAGCTGCCAAACAATTACCCGCGTAGTCTTTTAAGTTCCTCAACAAAAGAGAACACGCTACCGACCTCCACCACCTTAGTTCAATGAATCCTCCCCGTGCGGATATCCACCAATGGGGTTTCATGAACACTGTTCCTTCAGAAGTGTTAACGACACTTATTCTGGAGTCTATCATTCCACTGAAGGGCGCTTTCTTCCTTATACCTACCTTATTTTGGTGTACGGTCTCCCTAACCGTATAACTCCTTATTCACTGTCGGCCTCCGACCGAACCTCGTGTGAACATTTGAGAATCTACCTTCTTATCAGTCCAGTTATCCTAAAGAAACTCGTTGTTTAAAATGTCCACTGGGTTACTCCATGGGTAAAACTTCCTGCACCCACAAATATGGTGACTACATTCCACCATTTCAACCCTAATCCTACGGGTGAAGGATTTTCCTCCATTCTTTTCATCTGGTCATTTCTATACCCCTCTCTAGGCCAAAGCTTCTGGACCTTATTCTTCCACCGAATGAGGATACATCTCCTCCATCTTACTTCATCATGTGGCCCTTATCATGGACTCTCCTCAACTTCAATTTAACGTCGCTTGGAATCCTAAGCATAGTACCACTCTCTACTTCTAGTGGTACTTGGAAAACTATATCTACTGTAATTAGTAGTTGCAGTAGAAAGATAAGAAAATTCTACAAAAGGGAGCGACCTCCAAAGCGGTCCTCATCCCCAATCACAACTTACAGTTCTTAGTAATCCCATCTCGTGACGCCTTCACAACGGCCTCCTTATCATCCCTTCCTCAAACGACTTGCGAATCTCACATGAACATGTACAAGATTCCCGGGGTTCTCATATCATGGTAGGAGAACGAAATCTCACAAGAGATATCAACGATCTTAATCCTAAGGCTCTATGTCAAATGAAAAGTAACGTTGAAAGCATAATATGCCCACACAGATTCCTAAGGACTCAAGAACCTAATGCTCTGATACCATCTGTGACAACCCACTCACGAAAAATATGGGGTGCCCCACCCTATCCTTCAATATAACATGAATCATGGATGGAATCATTCTCAGCACCACAATAACACAATAAGTATACGGGATAACCACCCTATATTTAAGAAAAATGGGTTGCCAAAAATTTTTGTTTTAAAGCTAAGGAAAGAATTTAAACACCCCAATTTGAAAAGAAAGTGGAAACCCAAAAGAAATTTTTTATTACATACCAAACAAATATACGATAAGGCGACCGAATACGCTGTCGAACAATAGTATCATACAACCATATTACAACAAGTTCTTTAAGTTACATAATACATTACAATAAGCAATTACAAACGATTGGGCCACCTGCCCGAGTAAATGACCCAATCATAACTAGAATACAAAAATGACAGCGTCTATAAAAACATATCCCGTAATATCCGCAAAATATCATAGCTCGCCGAAAACACCTGAATAGGAAAATCAGTACGGGCATCCTTACGGCAGAGCACCTGAGCAAATACAGGATTCATGCACAACAAGAAATATGAACGGGTCAGGGCCCGATTTAATATGATCACCAGATGAATAAAGAGTATGAAAATTATGAACAGTTAATCATGAATGATAAAGATGAGAATCTAATAGCTTAATCTCAAAGCATAAACTAAATTATACATTTAATTTTAGTTATGCAAGAGGATATAATTAAATATCTTTAATTAAAATCCTCCTTCATTTTACAATGTTTAATTTCATTTTCTTTTCCTTATCAGGAATACAATTATTATCATATGCTCTTTGTGGCATTCCATTCCTTATCAGTAATATAATAACTATCATATGCTCTTTGTGGCATTCCATTCCTTATCAGGAATATAATAACTATCATATGCTCTTTTGTGGCATTTATCATACATCAAGTCCCACTTGATTAAGAATTGTTATATTCATATACATATAACGATTCTAAGACCGTCCCTCTGAGTTGCCCCACTGAACGCGCCCCTAACTGACTATCATCTTCTAGGGCCTATGAACAAGACAACCTGAGCACCTAACGCAATTTCGGGAAGTGGCCATATACCTGCGAGTGAGTCATAACCACACTCGTAATTACCTCACTAGCGCAAAATACACATATATCAACCGGTCATATGGCCGAGGACTATAGTCTCCCTGCATTCATTAGTCAAGGGACATCACCTCATGCGCGAACCTCCCTTATGATAGCATTTAGAGAGGTGTGTGTAAGTAAATTATCATTTACCATATTCATGATTAAGTAAATCATCATCTACCATAATCATTACCATTTTACATATATATGTTTCATTTCGTTTGAAACCATAACCATTTAAATTTTAGTGAATACATCATATTTTTATCCGGAGCCACATATAATTTATATCATCATTACGACCTCAATGACTGAATAATTTCTCGATTCATGCTCCAAACATTTTAGGGTGTTATCACAACCCACCACGATTATCCTACCTCAATTGACCCTCTAATGTCTCCCAAAGTGACCTTAAAACTCCTAGTCCCATAACGGTTAACTAAAAGAAGAATGCCTAACATCAATTTGTACACCTCCGGAATGAGCCCCATTTAATCCATTTCTAATGTAGGTTAGTTAACTCACTCAACTACGCCTCTAGGACTCTAAGTTTACTTCGTACAAGAAGGTTCCTATGTCCTAAGCCTAAAGAAAAAGGGGTAAAAATTGAGTTAGAAAAAAAACTAAAAACAGCATGATTTCGAATCGATTCGCCCAAGGGCCGAATTGATTCACCCCAGGCTGCGAATCGATTCGCCCAAAAGAGAATCAATCGGATGACAAATCCAACTTTCTTCATTTGGCCAAATCGATTCGGCCATAACCCGAATCGATTCGGGTTTGCAGACCTGTAGGCTGACACCTTAGTGAATCGATTCACCCTAGGGACAAATCGATTCACCCCTGCGATTTTGCCAAGAAGGGGCTACGGGTTAGGAACCCTAGTTTTTAACCAAAACTCAAATCTCTTCCAGTTTTACACACATCCAACAACATTAATCTACCCCAAATCATCCTACATCATTATCAACTACTATTATCCACAATATCATCAACATAAACCAAGATTAGGGCTTAAACACCATAAAATCCATATTTATCCCATAATTTCTAATACACAACTATCACATAATTTACTCATCTTAAACCATATGTTAGAAAGTAGAAAACTAGCCTTGGGGTTCAAATCTCTGATTTTCTTGTGGTAGCAATAATCACCAATCTTTAATCTTCAATTTCTTCTCTTATCTCCACAAGTTCTCTTCTCACTCTATCTCTCTAGGTTTGGTAACACACAAATGAGAAATGAAATAAGGTGCAAGACTTAAAATCGTGCCTCTCTCCTTAATTCCCATCACAATTGGTTAATACCATATTAAAATGACTCACGACTACACATTTAAGTTAAAACCAGTCAAAAGTGCTCGAAACCCAAAAACGCAATATGGCGACTATCTCGCACATTCCGGGACTAACTACGCCCTCTAATTTGGCATCCGGCAATTTCATAAATTATGTCAAGTTCCGGTTTAATTTAAACCATAAGTGTCATTCAAAGCATATGACACTATAAAATGCAAGATGATGATTTTTACTTACACATACAGTAAATATGCAACAATCTAGTAAATATTAACTTTCAACTCATTCAATTAATATTTATTCCATTCCCAACATTTTATATAATTACTTCATGCAGTAAATTGATATAAAATAATTCTTTTAAAAGCGAGGGTTGTTACAGTTAGATGCACGGAAGTGCACGAACAAATGTTAGGTACTTTTAAGCTAACTAATCATGTTTTGTAATTATAAGAGAGTGTGACCATAATCAAGAGGAGGTACCATTTGACTTATGGGAGGTTTGTGGCAAAGTTAAATGATAAATATCTTACATGTTCCATTAGACTTGATAATAAGAGAGTGTTCCTGTCTTTGGAATGAGGTCCACGTAGATTCATCATGTATGAACAATTTTTTATGAATCTATCCACATTTGTCCAAAAAAAGTGAACACCCACGGAAAATAAGAATATTTGTTTCATTAATGGCTTGAATGGGTCGATTAGGAAAGCTTTATGAGGGTACCCATTTTTCACCACTTATACTTTTTGTTTGAAAAATACCTTTCATTGACACTTAAAATGTGAAAAAAAAAATTCATCCCTAAAGATCCTTGATTATTCATGCATTGAAATTCTTAAAGATTAAACCTCGGGTTTCATAGAGAATCGGGTTTTGATTCATATGAGGAGATAAAGGTCGAAAAAATTGAAATTATTTCTTCCCTCAAAGTTCCACAAAAACCTTATGAGCAAACTCTGAACGCCTCAAATCTTCTGGTATATGATCCACCCAAAGTAACACTTGTGCTTGGAAACTCTTGAAGATGACACCATGATGCAATATGAGAGAATTGATCTTCTCTCTTATCACACTTTAAATGAAATATGAATAGTCTTTTCCTCTCCCTATATAACCTTTCACATTAGATTATTCACCTAAAATCCTTGCTTAGAGAAATATATATACGTATATTCCAACGACTTTAGTCAAAATGGTCTTCTAGAGAGTTTTGGTCATACTACTTGGGTATTAGACTATACTAAGGATCCAAGAGAAATAATTAACTCACTTCCAAATAAATAATCAAAAAAACTAATTACAATTACCGTAATTATTTTCCTTATTTATGTAATTGCGATTAACTCCATTAAACAATCATGACTGCACAATAATGTAGTTATCTCTAAATCACTCGAAATAAAGAGGTTTTATTTGTAAAGTTGATTATGGAACATAATATGATTCTCCATGTTATCTGTCCTATTACCTCTTGGTCAAATCAGTTTTCCTCTATTAAATTTTAAACATCTAATCAATTCCTTGATTCGCAAACTTGACTTATTTGCTACTCCACGAGGATTATAAAATAATTCAGCGGTCATGTTTGACTAGTGGAGATAAAACATATAAGTCTATCAAGGGGTATCATAATCCAAGGAATCCTCATACATGAATTCCTCCAAAATATGATAATAGATCCACTTACACAACATTCAACAAATGTGTGGGGATCATTTGACCAAATATAAAATGAGATCATACCCATCTCAATCAAAATAAAATTTGTGCAATAAATCTAATCTTAATAATTATTTGGATTATTAATCTATGCACCTGTTACATATGTTGTGAGATTACCTAAGCTTAATCAAGATATCCTTAGACTCAAATCTCATGGGTGGCCTTATTCAATATACTCCCAGGATGGACAAATCAAAATTATTTATTGAACTATTGTATTGGTTTTAAAACCATCATACATGTTCCTGTAATTTGAGATAAACAACAAGGATTGCATCGCAACAGTTTCGATAGGATGTCAACTTCATGTATAGGTTATGAACGGTTCAATATTATCGGGTTGTATTATTGATCCCCTATGACAAAGGCAAACCCAACAGAACGAAAATTCCTATTAAGTACAATTGACATAAATTTATAGCAAATAATACATTTAAAATAAGAAATATAACACATTCTCACTATGAAGATTCTTATTTAAAAATAAACTAACCCACCTTTACTAAAAAGTAAACATCATACATGGTTTAAAAATAAAACCCTTATAATCTTCCATTTAGTCTTAAATCCATGTATCCAACTCCTAACCCATCTTCACATAAGTTTATCTCATATTAATAGAAGGATTTACTTGGTCTTATTAGATACAACCTTGGTAATAATCATATCACCCCCTTTGTTTTATTTCTAGATCTAGTGAAACCTACTCTTAATATCCTTAACCCTTTTATGGGTTAATGGTTCTCTTAAACCTGAAATTATAACCCTATATACATTGCAAAGTGAAATATCAAATTTCACTTGAAGGAATCTTACCCAAAGTTCTTAGGAAGTAACAAAGACGTATTGCCTACTTAGCTGCCTACGAAGTGGCAAACAATTCTACCTCCCTTATGGAGTCAGTAATCTAAGATTGTTTCACACTCCTCTAACTTACAGCTCGACCTCCTTTATTAAACAAATATTCAGAGGTAGAAAACTTGGAATACTTATGCGACTCAAAACCTAGTCTTTCTGCCTAAAATATAAAAGACTATTACACTGAAATCTCTTAAACATGATAGGGGGATAAATTTTTTTGGCCTTTGCACACAATATATGACATTCATGAATTTTAGTGTTTGGCCACCTTCCAAGCATTAGGCATATTCATCTTTCCTTCCATTAAGTCAAGTTTCCTAAGACGTTAAATCCTTAACAGAGCAATTCCATACTTGAAAAGAAAATATATTCATGGAATCCTTATTCTAACCTTATGAATAAGATATCGATATAATTGACTTAGTCATAAGGATGTGCTTGGCTTATTGTAAGTTATATATATCAAAATACTCGGACAAGCACACTATTATCTGATATAATACTCCCACCTAGTTCCCGATTAGGAAAATATTATCCATAAATTTTACTTAGAAATACCATCACATTTTCATCATGATTCTATACTAAAAAGTATTATGTGGGCCTTGATAAAAATAAAAAAATTCATTACTATATGAAATTTGTTGATCCAAGACCATGATGTTATATTAAATCCATAAATGGAAGTTAGAATCTTACATCAATTTAATTATCGACTTTTTACAATATACATATAAAGATGATCCTTTAAGAAGTCAGTCTCGATGCTAAAATAATCTTGACATACTTTAGCAAGGCTACTAGTAAGATGGCTTTCTCATAGTGAAGCCCTATCATTTTAGTAAACCCTTTTGAAAGACATGGCCTGAAGGTTTGAACCTTACCATCCATCTATCTTATTACTTCTTTTAGGTATACTTAGGCGTAGTGGTTTCAAAAAATCAAAATGCTTACTAGCCCCAAAATTTGATTTGAATACATCGAATCATTTTTGGTATCCATAGTCTTAAGTCAAAGAAAAAGTCCTTATCTTGGAATGCCTCATTAGAGTTCTCGAAATCTTGTTCCTATTTTCCAAGGATCTTATCAAAATCATCAACTACAATACTAATAGTTTAGGATCTCTCCTGATGCTCTCCCTGGATGACATTACACGATTTCTCCATCTATTATGTAGAATCCCAATAAGAATGTTACGGTCCTGAATAACTAAACATGGCCCTTATCATATCTCAAACACACATATACAAATAAATAATTTTGATAACTATAAAAATCAATACTTTTAATAAAGAAAACAATATTAACCTAAGAACAAATATTACTTCCCCCAAAGCAGTGAATGGGGACAAAATCATGAAAAATTATAAAAGCATGTAGAGCACATGAAATTTGACAGGAATTTGCATATTAAGGAGATATAGTAAATCGCATGGAAATGATATTACATATATGATAAGATATGAGATTATAAGACAATAATAAAATATGTCCAAAAGATAAATGAGAACTAGATATATTAACAAATATCCAAATATAATGAGACTAAATGCATGAAAAACAAAGGCTATATAGGGATATCACTCTTATAAAACAAATTAATATAAAATTTCCCATAAAATATTAGACCATATATCTAAGAAACAAGTTATAATATTTTTAGGAAAGTATATATGTCATCAATAGCAACAACATTACTACATCATAAAAATGGTATACAAATATTAGAAATAAGATGCAAACATTAAGGACATTTTTATTTTTCATTTTTGTTTCATATTTATTTAGGATTTACAAAGAATTTAGGTCTAAATATATTTCAGTCTAGAGTTCTGATTGAAAGCATGGTAATGAATAGATGCAATATGAATTTTCTTTATCAGACTGGATATCTTATTTTTTTAGGGGTGGTAGAGGTAAAATAATTTTTTGACTTTCCTTACGTCATATTTGAGTCAATGAATTAATAGGTAAGCATTTTTTGGATATGTTCACAAAATAAATTTTGGATCGATTTGAAAATCTTTTATGAAGTTATTCTTGTGCAAAAAAACCTTGTATAAAGAAGCTTTCTCACAAGGAATTGTTTTGAATCATAAAGTTTCGTAAGAGAACATATATATGCAAGAAAGGGCTGGCACAATAAGTTTTCATCATAGAGACCCTCGTACGAAATAATTTCTTATATGAGGAGCTCGTACTAAGTTCTGCATTTGTCCAAGGGAACCTTCATTCGTACGACAATAATTTACCTAAAAATCATTTTTATGAACCCTAATTTCTATAGAAACATATAAATGAGGAAGATAATTTTTTAAGAGGCACGAATGTGTATTAACCCCTACTTTTGAGAGATTTATTTTATATTAATTTACTGGGTGAAGTAATTATATAAAATAATGAACGATGGAGTAAATATCAATTAAGTGAGTTAATAAAGAATATATACTAGATTGTTGCATATCTGTTACGTGTATGTAAATATCATCATGTTATGTTTTATAGTGTCAGGTGCTTTAAACGACATTTATGGTATAAATGAACTCAAAACTTGAAATGATTTAAATATCTTTGGATGCTAATTTAGAGGGCGTAGTTAGTCCCGAAATATGCGAGATATTCAAAATAACTACCATATTGTATTTTTGGGTTTCGGGCACTTTTGACTGATTATGACTTAGATGTGTACTTACGAGTCATTTTAATGAGGTATTAACAATTTAAGATTGGAATTAAGGATAGAGGCACGATTAATTCTTTCACCTCATTTTATTTTCTTAAGTGTGTATTTACTAAACCTAGAGAGAGAGAGAAGAAGAGAAATTGGTGAAAAAGAAGAGAAAGGAGAAGAATTGAAGATTTGGAGTTTGATCTTGCTTCTACCATAAAGGAATCCAAGATTTATGCATAAGGGAAGTTTCTTACTTGCTAATATATGATCTAGGGTGAATAAATTGTATTGATGGCTGTGTATTTGAAATGATTTAACAATTTTGGGGTTTTAAGGGAATTTTAGTGTTTGACCCCTTTGAAATTGATGTAGATGGTTATTGTGTGGATCAAATTAGTTATGATGCATTTATGATGGTTTTGGGTGGAATTAATTATGTTGATTTCAGAGAAAAGAGGTTGCAAGAAATTGGAGTATTAAAACTCCATAGACGAAATTCGGATTTCTGGGCTACGCGAATCGATTCACTAAAGGGGTAGGATACAGGTCTGAGTAAACCGAATTCATTCGGCCTATCTAAATCAATTAGGTAGTATGAAGAAGGTCAGTTCCTCTTGACCGAATCGATTCAGCCTATCCGAATCGATTAGCATTCAAGACCAAATCGATACGGCCAGGGCGAATCGATTCGGAATTCCAACTATTTTAAGTTATTTTTCTAACTCAATTTTTACCCTTTTGTTTTAGGCTTAGGACTTAGGAACCTGCTCTTATGAAGTAAACTTAGTGTCCTATAGTCTTATATTAGTTAGGTAGCTACAAAATTTAGACAGGGAATAGATGGGGCTTATTTCGGGGATTCCAAAATCGACCATAAGGTATTATTTTCCTTTAGAAAGTTTGTTTGAGATTAGGAGTTGTAAGATTTTATCTTGGGGGACTTTAGAAACTCTATTGAGGCATACTAGACTTTGTGGATTATAGAAATGTCAGGATTTCTTGAAAGACTACATTAGGAATTTATTATACGTGAAGCTGATAATGTTGACCTTAAACGGTTATGGTCTTGGATATAACATAATATATATATTAAAATGGGAATAAAACTGTAAATTATAATTTACATAAACACGGCTTTCTAAATACTATCATAAGGTAAGTACGCGCATGAGGTGAAGTCCCTTGGCTAATGAATGCAAGGTGAATATAGTCCTCGACCATAGGATCAGTTATTATATATTGTGTATTTATTGTTTGAAGTGAGGTAATTCAGGGTGTGGTTATGACTCACTGTCAAAGGTATATGGCCACTTCCCGACGTTGCGTTGTAGGATGCCCAGGTTGTCTTGTGTGATAGGCCCCGGAAGATGATAGTTATTTAGGGGCGCGTCCAGTGGGGAAACTCGGAAGGACGATCTTAGAATCGTTATGTATGGTTTAATATAACTATTCTTATTCAAGTGGGAATTGATTTATGATAAAGTCTCCAAGAACTAAATGGCTTAGAATACGTTTCCTAATGATATATGTAGTGTGCATTGTAACGGTGTATAAAGGATGGTTATTCTTAGTTAAAAATATTTATTCATATCCTCTTGTGTAATTGAATTAAAATTTATGGTCATTCTAATTGCTTTAGTTTATGCTCTAAGATTCAGTAGATAGATTCTTATCATTTTTAATTACAATTAACTGTTCATAATTGTCATACTCGTTATTCATCTGGTGATTATATAAAATCGGGCCCTGACCCGTTCATTTCTTATTGTGCATGAATCTTATATTCGCTCATGTGCTCTGCCGCAAGGATGCCCGTATTGACTTCCCCATCCCTGTGTCTTGGAGTTGCAACACCTTGCGGATGTTGAGAGATATTTTGCTATAGAAGGCTTCAATTTTGTATTCTAGTTATGATCGAGTTACTTATTCGGGCGTGTGGCCCATGATTTTGTATTTGCCCACTGTAATGTATTATGTAACTTAATGTAATTGTTGAATATAAGTTATAAGGGACTGTTAACAGACATCTTATTCTATTATTGTGTTATATATGTATTGTTCAGTTTAATTATTGTAGATTTTATCCACCTTCTTTTTAAATTTGGGTTGTTTAAATGCTTTTATTCAAATTTACAAAAAATATTTTGGCAATCCATTTTCTAAAATTATGGGTGGTTATCTCGTATGCTTATTATATTTTTGGTGATTCTAAGAATGGACCATCTATGATTCCGGCTAATATTGGAGTATCGGGATGGCCACCTATTTTTTTCATAAGAGGGTTGTCAAATATGGTTTCACATCATCAGGTTCTAGGGTCTTTAGGGTCTATGCGAACTTGTCAGGTTCTACTGTAGCGTTCTTTGATATAGAGCTTAATGTTAGGACTATTTTGTTGCCTATGTTTGAGATCTTCTGCAAAATAGATTGTTCTAAATAGTATTCTAATTCTATTGTTTCTTTGTCTCAGATGCCGCCTAAGAGAGGTCGCCCAGCTAAAAGAAACAGAGTTGTAGATGATGAGGTAGGTCCTCCTCCGCCGCAGTTAAGAACAATAAATGCAGCTGGAGTGGCAAATATTATGGCCCAAGCAGTCAATGCTGCGATGACTGCAGTAGTTTAGCAATTGTCAGAAGCCCAACATCCACGAGCTCAGGAGGTACAAGCTCCTGCAGGACCTTCTCCGTGGGAGAGAGTTAGGGAATCCTTTTTAAAGGGCCATCCCCCAAAATTTCAAGGAGGTTCTGACGTCATAGTATCTAATCAGTGGAAAAAGGATATGCAGCGCCATCTTCGCATGGTGGAGTGTATTGATGAAAGGAAACAAATCCTTGCTACTTTTAAATTAGTTGGAGTAGCATTACATTGGTGGGAGTCCATGACTACGCCAGAGAAGAGAGATACTATGACTATCAATGATTTTTAGGTTTTGTTTCATCGAAAGTATTTTCCTCCCGCAGTTCAAAGGGAGATGAGAGGAAAAATTCAAGATGTAGTGCAAGGTGAACGTTCAGTTGTGGAGTATGAGGAGGAATTCACTCGGTTAGCTAGTTTTGTGCTGAATGAGGTAACTCCCGAGGTGAGGAGGATATCCAAATTTATTGGACGTTTACACTAGAGGATACGGCAACATTTGTTGGGCAATCCATCTTTATAGACTTTTGGGGATATGATGAACGCGGCGTTACTCCATTGTCGAGAACATCGGTTGTATGTTCAAAGTAGTAATATGGTTTCTGTTTGGGGGCAAGCTGGTTAACACGAAGGCAATGGGGTGGGAGGAGGAGCACTACCCTCGTCCCAATCTTCGAGAAATAAACAAAAAGAAAGGGACACCCAGCAAGGGGAATTGTCTAAATGGTAGCATTTTGGTGGAATTAATGTTGGTGGCAATAATATTAGGCACGATCAGGGTGCCCAGCAATAAGTAGGTCGGGGGGCATAGAGGCCATCCAGGCCAAGGCTTTGTGCAGTTTAGAAATAACCGGGGATGAAATCAAGAGAATATGACAGGTCAATGCTTTTAATGTGGAGAGTGGGTCATTACAAGAAGGCATGTCCGCAGTTGATTGGGGGCATCTTCCTAGGATTCCACAGCATCCATAGGCCCAGTTACCGCCACAAGTAGCTAACCCAGTTGTCCCTCCACAACAGGGACAACTATAGTATGGGCATGTTTACCGTATAACGGATGCTATGCTTCCTTCTGCCCTACCAGTGCCACCAGCTATTGAGGGTAAGTTTCCCATTCATGGGCACATGGGTCGTGTATTATTTGTTACGGGTGCGACACACTCATTTATTTATAGAAGCTTTACCCGGTCTACGGAGTTAATTAAATCTGCAGAAAGTACTTTCACTAGTGCTTAATCTTCTATGGGTGATAGTTCACTCATTTTCTTTGTTTGTAAACTAGTAGAAATAAACCTTGGTAATTTGTGTTTTGAAGCCGATTTACTCGTCCTTGATATGGTCGGGTATGATGTAATTCTCGGTATGGATTGGCTAGTAAAGTATCATGCGATAGTTAATTGCTATGGGAAAAGTATAGTTTTTTCCATTCCGGGGCAGGAGATGTTATTAGTGGCTATGCCTCATTTGGAGGGAGGTTCTAGCACTTACTTGTATTATATCGCGGAGGTGACTTCTCGGGATGTAGTCATTTCCTTATATTCAATTCCGGTTGTTAGAGATTTTGGAGATGTTTTTCGGGAAATATCTGGTTTGCCTCTAAGTAGCGAAATTGAGTTTGAAATTTATTTAGCATCGAGAACGCGACCGATTCCTAGAGCCCCACACCGTATGGCTCCTGTTGAGATAAGGGAGTTTAGAGAACAGATTCAGAAATTATTAGAACAAGGATTTATTAGGTGAACTACATCGCCGTGGGGTGCTCCGGTGTTATTTGCGAAGAAAAGAGACGGTTCTCTCCGGTTGTGTGTGGACTACAGGGAGTTGAATAAAGTCACCATCCGGAATAAATACACATTTCCTCTAATTATTGATTTGTTTGATCAACTTAGGTATACTTCTCTAAAATATATTTGAGGATGGGGTATCACCAGTTATGGATATGAGAGCAGGTTTTGTCTAAAACTGCTTTTTTAACTAGATATGGGTCCTACGAATTTCTGGTTTTCCCTTTCGGACTAACCGATGCCCCCACCGTGTTTATGGACCTTATGAATAGAGTTTTTCGAGACTTCCTAGACCAGTTTGTTATCATGTTCATTGATGACATCCTAGTGTAATCTCAAACAGAAGCTGATCATGCTACTCATTTACGGTTGGTCCTGCGGATATTGAGGGATCATTAGGTGTATGCCAAACTTGAGAAGTGCGGTTTTTGGTTGTAGGAAGTACAGTTTCTGGGTCACATTGTTATAGCCCAGGGTATTTCTGTAGACCCAAGTAAAGTTGTTGTGGTGATGGCATGGGTTCAGCCCACGACACCTACCGAGATCCGTTATTTTCTGGGTTTGGAAGGCTATTACCGCAGATTTATCAAGGGTTTTTCAAAAATTGTTAGCCCTTTGATAAAATTAACCCACAAAGGGGTGAGGTTTATTTGGGATGACTCTTGTCACTTAGCTTTTGATGAGCTGAAAGATAAGTTGACCTCTGCTCCAATCCTTGCATTACCAAGGCCAGGATGGGAACATTGGGTCTTTACCGACACATCTTTGCAAGGGTTGGGAGGATTAATACAACAAGAGCAGTGGGATATCTCTTATGCTTCTCGCAAGATAAAGCCCCATGAAAAGAATTATCCAGTGCATAATTTGGAACTTCATGCAGTAGTTTTTGCGTTGAAGATTTGGAGGCATTATCCCCTAGGGGAGAAATTTAGTCTTTTCACGGACCACAAATCATTGCAATATTTGTTTTCACAAAAAGATTTAAATATGTGACAACGTCGCTGGTTAGAGTTTGTGAAAGACTACCAATTTGATATTCACTATCATCCGGGTAAAGCGAATGTGGTCGCAGATGCGTTGAGTCGGAAACCGAGGGGGAATTAGCCAGGATATGGAAGGCTAAATGGAAGGAACTTAGCCAACAGGATGAGGTTGCAAGGGTGTTTATGTCAATGTTGACTATCACGCCTACGATAGTGATAAGAGTTATTGAAGCCCAAAGAAGGGACAAAAGTTATCAGGACCGTATACGCCAATTGTTGACCGAGGGAGCAAAATCTTACTCTATAAGTTCTGAGGGTGGGGTACGTTTCCATGGGAGACTCATTGTCCTAGACGAAGGGGATTTAAAATGGGTCGTGATGATAGAATCTCATGGATCTAAGTTTACATTACATCCTGGTGGGGACAAAAATGTACCTAGACATGTGCCGTCAGTATTGCTGGCCACGCATGAAACGGGACATTTCTGAATTTGTTTCCCAATGTACCACTTGTCAACAGGTGAAAGTAGATCATCAAAGACCAACGGGTTTTTTCAAACCATTGGAAATACCAGTATGGAAGTGGGAAAGTATCTCGATGGACTTTATCACAGGATTACCAACATCGCAGAGCGGTCATGATTCCATTTGGGTTATTGTTGATCATTTAACTAAGTAGGCACACTTCCTACCCGTACGTACAGATTACAATGTTGCTCGCTATGCTTGGCTATTTATTACGGAGGTTGTTAGACTTCACAGGCTGCCCATAAATGTAGTCGCCGATCGAGACAAAATTTTTGTTTCCTATTTTTGGCGATGCTTCCAAGAAGCTACGGGAACGGAATTGAAGTTGAGTACTTCTTATCACCCTCAAACAGATGGGAAGACAGAAAGAGTCAACCAAATGATGGAGGACATGCTCTGAATGACTATGCTTGATTTCCAAGGTGGTTGGGAACAATATCTTCCTTTGGTTGAATTCACTATCGAGATGACACCCTATGAAGCACTTTATGGAAGGCCATGTAGATCACCTACTTGTTGGTTGGAAGTAGGGGATAATAAATTCCTTGGACCTGAAATAATCCAAGACACTTCTTCAAAGATTGAACTCATTCAAAATTGCATCCGAATAACTCAAGATCGTCAAAAGAGTTATGATGATGCGAATAGAAGGCATGTTGAGTTAGAGGTTAGAGATCAGGTGTTGGTGTGTGTATCTCCGATGAAAGGTATAAAGCGATTTGGGAAGAAAGTAAAGCTTGTTCCATGCTACGTAGGCCCTTTTCCCATTATTGCTAAGGTAGGCCCAATAGCGTACCAACTTGCTTTACCGGAACACTTACAACAATTTCATGATGTGTTTCATGTTTCCTCCTTGAAAAAGTATAAGTGGTGTGAAGGAGCTCACTGGCACATTCCTTTGGATGATATCGAATTGCAACCTGATATTTCATACGAGGAACAACCAGTTGCAATCTTAGAGCACGGGGAGCAAAGAATTAGATCTCGAGTGGTGCCCTTGGTTCGGGTTCAATGGTGTCATCACAACGTCGAGGAATCGATGTGGGAGCGTGAGGACGATATGCGGGAAAAGTATCCACGTCTCTTTTTGCAAGGTACGCCTAAATTTTGAGTGCAAAATTCCCTCATAAGACGGGGAGTATGTAATAACCCCTACTTTTGAGAGATTTATTTTATATTAATTTACTGGGTGAAGTAATTATATAAAATAATGAACGATGGAGTAAATATCAATTAAATGAGTTAATAAAGAATATTTACCAGATTGTTGCATATTTCATGTTACGTGTATGTAAATATCATCATGTTATGTTTTATAGTGTCGGGTGCTTTAAACGACATTTATGGTTTAAATGAAGCCGGAACTTGAAATAATTTAAATATTTTTGGATGCTAATTTAGATGGCGCAATTAGTCCCGAAATACGCGAGATAGTCAAAATAAGTGTCATATGGAGTTTTTAGGTTCCGAGCACTTTTGACTGGTTATGACTTAGATGTGTAGTTACGAGTCATTTTAATGAGGTATTAACAATTTAAGATGGTAATTAAGGATAGAGTCACATTTAAGTCTTTCACCTCATTTTATTTTCTTAAGTGTGCATTTACTAAATCTAGAGAGAAAGAGAGAAGAATAGAAATTGGGGAAAAAGACGAGAAAGGAGAAGAATTGAAGATTTGGAGTTCAATCTTGCTTATATCATAAAGGAATCCAAGATTTCTGGTTAAGGCAAGTTTCTTACTTGCTAATATATGATCTAGGGTTAATAAATGGTATTCATGGTTGTGTATTTGAAATGATTTAACAATTTTGGGGTTTTAAGGGAATTTTAGTGTTTGTCCACTTTGAAATTGATGTAGATTGTTATTGTGTGGATAAAATTAGTTATGAAGCATTTATGATGGTTTTGGGTTGAATTAATGATGTTGGCTTCAGAGAAAAGAGGTTGGGAGAAATTGGAGTATTAAAACTCCATAGCTGAAATTGGGATTTCTAGGCTAGGTGAATCGATTCGCCCCTCGCGAATCGATTCGCTAAAGGGGCAGGCTACAGGTCTGAGTAGACCGAATTGATTCGGCCTATCCGAACCTATTAGGTAGTATGCATAAGGTCAGGTCCTCTTGGCCGAATCGATTTTATCTATCCGAATGGATTGGCTTTCAAGACCGAATCGATTCAGCCAGGGCGAATCGATTCATAATTCCTAATGTTTTGAGTATTTTTCTAACTCAATTTTTACCCTTTTCTTTTAGGCTTAGGAATTAGGAACCTTCTCTTATGAAGTAAACATAGTGTCCTAAAGGCTTATATTAGTTAGATAGCTACAAAATTTAGACAGGGAATAGATGGGGCTTATTCCGGGGATTACAAAATCAACCTTATGGTATTATTTTCCTTTAGCAAGTTAGTTTGAGATTAGGAGTTGTAAGATTTTATCTCGGGGGACTCTAGAAATTCGATTGAGGTATACTAGACTTTGTGGCTTATTGTGACAACCTGCCAACTAAAATAATATGTGGCCAGCCCAATACTCTATTAATCACAGGAGTCATAGATGGTCCATTCTCAGCATCACTCTCAATTAAAATAATAGTACGAGATAACCACCAATCATTTTAGAAAGCGAATTATCAATAAAAGAAAATTTTCTAAATAAAAGAAAACACTTAGACAATACCATTTGCGAAAATGGTGGATTTCAAAAATCAATAATGAAGAACGAAAATTTCATAAATAATCACCGAATAAGCTGTCGGTGCACAGACTAATACACATAGTTGCACTGAGTATTACATTTCAATATTTACGATATAGTAAATGAGTGCAACGCTTGGGCAAACACGCCTGAATAAATAAACTGAACTTAACTAAAGTACATTGGAAAGAAGCGTCTAATACCAATAAGCTACAACATCCGCAATATGCTGTAGCTCCATGACAACCAGAATGGAAATGTAAATACTGGTGTCCATGCTGTAGAGCACCTGTAACGGCAATAATATGTGCAGAAACAAGGAAATATAGATACGTGTCAGGGCCCGGTTTGATATGATTCCCATGTGAATAAAATGCATGACAGTTAAGTGCATAATTCTCTCGCAGTTAACAATAATATTTCTCACCTCTCAGTCTAGAAGCAAGCTAGCGCAATATAAATGATGCTCAGGTTAAATAAAGAACATAAGGCTCACTTCTCTCCAGTCTCAACACTATGCCCTTATTCGTGCGTGGGGTGTCTCGCAAAGCGAAATCCAAACAAGGAACCCCCCGATACACTACTACTAGGCAAGGTTGATCGTCGAGATACATTAGACCCTGTCCTAATTAATTTAAGTACTAAAGGCAAATTTCTCCCCAGTCACAACACTATGCCCTTATTCGTGCGTGGGGTGTCTCGCAAAGCGAAATCCAAACAAGGAACCCCCCCCCCCCCCCCCCCGATACACTACTACTAGGCAAGGTTGATCGTCGAGATACATTAGACCCTTAGCAAAATATTATGTATATATATATATATATATATATATGTGAGAGAGGTCTCATCTACAACTACTAAAGGATACATAATTATATCCATTCACCATCAAAACATAATTCCCATTTATTCTTTAGGAATATATATAAATGGTACAAAATTTTATCAAATGTTTACCAATTCGTATACACTTTCATTTCATAGTCACATTCCTTATCAGGAAATATAATCACAGTTTTTATGCTCTTTGTGGAATTTCATCTCAAATATACACTTTGTAAAAATATCTTCCTTATCAAGAATATAATCATCATCATATGCTCTTTGTGGCATTTTCATTGTGCTGTTTATGTCACTTCATCATGCTCTTTATGGCATTTCAATTGTGCTCTTTATGGCACTCATATACATCAAGTCCAACTTGATTTAGAATAGTTATAATTACATATATATATAACAATTCTAAGACCACCCATCCGGGTTTCCCCACTATGCGTGCCCCTAAATGGCTATCATCATCCAGGGCCTATTATTTAGACAACCTGGGATCCTACCAAACGTCAGGAAGCGACCATGTGCCTGCGGGATAGACAAGACCACACCCGGAATCTCCTACCCATCGCAGAAATATACAATCACAAGCGCTCACATGGCCTAAGGACTATATCCACCCTGCGTTAATTTGTCAGGGGGCATCACCACAACGCGCGAACTTCCCTTAAGATAGCGATTTAGAGACGGTGTGTATCCATACCTTTTAACATTTATAAAAGTCATCTTCCTTTTCTTTTGAAAACATCCATTTTTATATTCTCAAAATCATTTGTACTAATTTATTAGTACAACATTTAATAATATACATTTCTTATTCTTAGAGTCATATTTCATTAATGACTTAAGACCCGAAGTGCCATTAACCTCAACTAGTTCCTAAGACTTCAATATAATATCATAAACCATTTAAAATGAATCTCCCTCAAGGAGTGTCTCCCAAATGTCTCAACATTGATATTTTATCTTCAATTTATCTTTCGGTTAATCTCCTATTTCATTCGGATATCAACCCACGCAACTAGCCCTCGGGGTAAGCCCAAACATCCCATTAAATCCTAGGGCATTAGTATACCCAAAACTACACTCTAGGACTCCCCATTAATCCCCAAAGAAAGGTCCCTAAGCCTTGGACCTAAAAGAAAAGGGCTAAAAATCAAACAAGGAAAAATCTCACAAAAACAGGGGTACCGAATGGATTCGCCCCTTGGGCTGATTCGCTAAATAGACGAATCGATTCGGTGAGCAAAAATTCATTTTCTGAAATTGCCAAATCGATTCGGTTTTAACTCAAATTGATTCGGTCTGCCAGACGTGTATCCCTCTCCTTATCCGAATCGATTCGCTCCTAGGGCCAAATAGATTCGGTCCGGAAATCTTGCCCAGTTTGGGCTACGGGCTTAAGAACCCTAAAATTCCTAAAGCTTCAAATCTTTGATTTTATCCAATATGAACAACATCTAAGTGTCCCAAATCATCTCTACACCATTAATGACTAATAGTTTATCCTCAAATCAAATTAAAACTATGATTTAAGGGTTTAATCACCAAAATCAATAAATACCCATTTAGGGTTTAAATCTCCCAAACTTAACTACACATGCATATTATCACATTAAATCACATCTAGAAATGAAGAAACTTGCCTCGAGGATCGTAGTCTCTGATCTACCTCCGGTAGCAATGGGAATCCGCCCCAAATCTCCATTTTCTCTTTTTTTTCCCATTTTCTCCCAACTTTCTCTTCTCTCTCTCTCTTTTTTGGCTTCTAACACAAAGGAAGAAAGAAAAAGGGGTGGGGGAACTTAAATGGGTCTTAAAACACAAATGCCCTCTTTCAATTGATAACACACCATTAAAATTACTCGTATACACTTAATTGAGTCATAACACGTTAAAAGTGCCCGAAACTCCAAAATACAACTTGGCACTTATTTCGACTATCTCGACCATTCTAAAAATCACAGGACCCCCTATTTTGGCCTTCGGGAAAGTGTGAACAAATTTTATGTTCCCATTTTATTTTATTTCATTAATTATACCAAAATTTAAATATGAGCCATAACCGTCGTTTTACATATAACGACGCAACATATCACAATATCATGCCATTTACCTTCTCATACGGTAAATAGACAAAACATAGTAAATATTATCCCTTAATATCACGGGAAACAATATTTACTCCAACTTCCCCTATTTTATAGAATTTTCCCATCGGGCAAAATAATATAAAATAACCGCTCAAAAGCCTGGGTTGTTACATACTCCCCCTCTTAGAAGGGAATTTTGCCCTCGAAACTTAGGCATATAGTATAACCATATTAAGGTATACTATACTGAACTATCGTTCTATCATTCATAGAAAACCCCTTGGTAAAAATGGCGTCCCTATTGGGCTCGAACTAAGGTCATCATTATTTGATCTTAGTCTATCTTATTCTTGCTCTAACATAGCACCTAGTCGTTCCTATAGAACTATCGATCCTACCTTTCTACTACGAAAGGAGATACTTATTTATCCCAACACTCTACTTACAAAAATGATCCAAACAATTGTACGGAGGTTTTGATTACTACACTACTACTCCCATCCTTCATCATCCCACCACTAATCACTTCATACTAGTGGGTGAATTGGTCAATCATAGACATAAATGCTCTTTCTAAAGCATCCCCTCGGAGAAGTTCATCCTACATGGAATCCCATGCCTTCCTTATTCTCTCCGACGGTTCCCTACTCGAAGCATCTAACCCATCGCATTTCTTTAGCGAAAGGGGATATTTAATCGATAGTCCCTCACGAGCTCCAACATCTTGCTCGCAAAAAGACCAAATTCCTACCCAGGAAGGAGTGCCTCTATTCCTTAAGGCAAATATTACCGCTACGAACTCTATAGCAAGCGAGGGATAGTACTTCTCATAGGATTCAAGTCTGTGAGACGCACAAACAAAGGGGTTTATGCGCTAAAATTAATACTTCCCATCCCCGGGAAAAGGCTCATCTGTTAAATCCACTCTCGAATTTAATAACACGAGTGCAGGTGAAATTGTCAACACATACTTCTACTCTTCAAAAGATAGGTTAGCAACGTAACGCTATATCTAAGAAAGGCCCCTCCTTAAATGGCCTAACATTCCTAATCACTCAAGCTCCTAAACTTCCTCGTTCTAGAGACTAAATCCCACTTAGATTTAACCCACAACCTATGGTGGTCAACTCCACACCGCCTCCCTAAAACCATGCTACATGCCCTAAAGGCCCTACCTTCTAAAAACCCTAAGGTCAATCCATCTATCCTAATCAAGTCGTATAAATATATCATCCTAATTAGATTCCTAGTGTCCAAGACCTTTCCCAACTCCTGACATTAACTCAATTTCATACGTGGGACGTCTCGCCGAGGCAAAATCTATATAAGGAACACTCCCATTACACTACTACCTCGCACCGTCGGTCGTCGAGAAGTAACAGTCGAAGACACATGATCGGGATCACTAAAATCCTAACTCTAAGTCTTACCACTACAATAGAAAAATAAAAAAATTAGCTGATCGAGTGCTTACTTTCTGTAAGGCACTACAGATACTTTATCCCAATATACATGCATACATCTTTTATAGATGGCCTTCTCATTAAGGCATAAACACAAGTCTCTATTCGACTTTCATATCTTAGTCTTCCCCACATATATCAGAGGAAAAACTATCATAGTGCTCATATATCGCACATCAACTTAACCCTTCAATCACTCATTTACGTGATTCTTGGCTAAACCTTTCTAACCCAGCATCTCAACAAACAGAACAGTAAAGGAAGAAAAGAAAAGAATATGCGCATCTCTCCACTCCCAATGTCATTAAGGTTCATGCATGGAGCGCCTCGCAAAGAGAAATCAAAACAAGGAACCCCTCCACACAATCCCCTTAACTAGTTGGTTGTGGGGATCATGAAACATCATACACAAGCAAAACAAACAAAGCAAGCAAGTAATTAAAAACAAATAAAGTAAGACAAATAAAATAAAATAAAAATGAAAACTAACTACACACCGTAAACCATCTCTATAAAGTCTCAATCCTATATCTAGGTGAGATATTATAGAACAACTAGTTCTTCTCTAGAACTAAAAATAGGATAGCCTAGCAATTTATTCGCTTGCTATCGCCCCAACCGATCCGAGAACATCTCTACTCGTATATTACATATAATACAAGTAGCACATACCACACATATAATCACTCGTCCCATAACGAGTGAAAGAAAATATATAACTTTCCCATCATGGAAGCCATGTAGATATACTACCAGAAGCTCAATATACACACTTGAATCTAAGGTAAATACAGTACCATTCTATCTTATCGTAAAGAACACTCCACCCTCCTCTATGTTGGAAATTCCCGCCAACATATTTGCCAATCTTTTTCCATTCTAATGGTCTTCAGACACATTATTCTAGTCTCACCCAATCCAACTACTTCCATCTCTAGCTACCCTACCGATCACTCGCGTGGTTCCCTGAACTTCTTTAGTAAAGAGAACATCCTACCGGCCTCCTCTACCTTAGTTCAATGAGCCTCCCCCGGGTGGATGTCCACCGCTGGGGCCTCACGAACACTACTTCTCCAAAAGTGTTAGCAACACTTACTTGTGAGCCTATCGTTTCCATTGAGAGGCTCTCTCACTTCCTTGTGCCAACCTTATTTTAGTGCACAGTTTCCTTGACCGTAACACCCCGTGGGGCTCTGACCTAACCTCGCATGAATACTTGAGAATCTTCTTTCTCGTCATTCCTGACATCCTAGAGAAACTCACTGTTACAAGTATCTAACGGGTTTCTCTATGGGCAAAACCTCTCGTTCCACCAAAATGAGGCTACTACCGTATCCGTCACTTAAATCTCACTCCAATCGGTGAAAGATTTTCCTCCAATCTTCGTACCTGGGCACTTCTATGCCCCATTCTAGGACAGACTCTCGGGCCTCATATTCTCACCAAATGAGATTTCACTTCTCTGATTCGTCCGAACATCAACATGTGGTCCTCATCAAGGACTTCTCAATCTTTAGATTGACACTGCTCGAAATCCCAAGCTTAGTACCACTCTCTACTAATAGTGGGACATGGAAAATTAACTCTACTGTAGTTAGCAGTCACGGTAGTAATACGAAAAAATGCTACAAAAAGGGGTGACCTCTAAAGCGGCCTACATCCCTGACTACAGCTTACAGCTCTTAGAAATCTTGTCTCGCGATGTCTTAACGACAACCTCCCTTAATGCCTATCATCTGACGACTTACTAGTCTCACACGATAGCGTAAAATATTTTCGGGGTTCTCATAACATAACAGAAGAACGAGACCTCAAAAAAGAAAATCAACTATCTTAATCTTAAGGCTCTATGTCAAATCAAAAGTAACGTTGAAAAAGAAATACATCCTCATAGATTCCTAAGGCTCTAGAACCTAATGCTCTGACACCATCTGTGACAACCCGCTAACTAAAATAATAGGTGGCTAGCCCAATACTCTAATAATCACAGGAGTCATAGATGGTCCATTATTAGCATCACTGTCGATTAAAATAATAGTACGAGATAACCAACAATCATTTTAGAAAATGGATTGTCAATAATAGAAAATTTTATTAATAAAAGAAAACACTTAGACAATCCCTTTTGAAAAAATGGTGGATATAAAAAATCGATAATGAAGAACGACAATTTCATAAATAATCACCGAATAATCTGTCGGTGCACAGACTAATACAAATAGTTACACCGAGTATTACATTTCAATATTTACGATATAGTAAATGAGTGCATCGCTTGGGCAAACACGCCCGAATAAATAAACTGAACTTAACTAAAAGTACAATGGAAAGAAGGGTATAATACCAATAAACTACAACATCCGCAATATGCTGTAGCTCCATGACAACCGGAATGGAAATGTAAATACAGGTGTCCATGCGATTAAACACCTCTAACGGCAATAATATGTGCAGAAACAACGAAATATAGATACGGGTCATGGCCCGGTTTGATGTGATTCCCATGTGAATAAAATGCATAGAAGATAAGTGCGTAATTCTCTCGCAGTTAACAATAATCTTTCTCATCTCTCAGTTTTAGAAGCAACCTAGCGCAATATAAATGATGCTCAGGTTAAATAAAGAACAGAAGGCTAACTTCTATCAGTCTCAACACTATGCCCTTATTCGTGCGTGGGGTGTCTCGCAAAGCGAAATCCAAACAAGGAACCCCCCCCGATACACTACTACTAGGCAAGGTTGATCGTCGAGATACATTAGACCCTGTCCTAATTAATTTAAGTACTAAAGGCAAATTTCTCCCCAGTCACAACAATATGCCCTTATTCGTGCGTGGGGTGTCTCGCAAAGCAAAATTCAAACAAAGAACCCCCTCGATACACTACTACTAGGCAAGGTTTATCGTCGAGATACATTAAACCCTTAGCACAATATTATGTATCTATATTATATTAGAGGGGGGTGTTTTACTGTTCCAAAAAATTAACGGTTGGGATCGAATTTTTTGGGGCGATCTAAGGGTTCCACATTGTGCCATGTATGATTATAGCTATTATGATGTGGCAAATGAAAGAAAAAACCCTTCACCCTCGACACTGAACCCATCTTCTTTTCATTCCTCCCTCAAAGCCTTTACCCTCAATGAACAAACCCTCCCCCAAAAAACCCTACCCGTCGTCACTCATCCCTCCAAACCCTACCCCTCTCTCCTTCTCACTCATCCCTCCAGCCGCCGTCCCTCCTCCTCTCATCTTCACGCTTCCCTTTCACCAAGCTCATGCCATCCCTCCTCCTCTCTCCCTTCCCCCACCACACACAAATCGCGCACACACACACACTCTGATTTCAACACATAATCGCACACAATTGTACACACACACACACACACACAAACAATCACGGTTGATTCGGCTGATGTTCCTTCGAAAACCCCCCTCAGGTATACACACACGTACACACTTTGGGGGTTTGGTTTTCCGCACACACAATCGTGCACACACATACACAATCGTGACTAATGGTTCCCCTCAGCTATACACACACTTGGGGTTTTGGGGTTTTTTGAAATTTCGTTTTGGGTATTTTTGAACTTTTCATTTTTAACCCCAGATTTAATGAGATCCACATCTCCCCGCACCTACAATTTGTTTTCAGATGTGATTTTTTACCCTAAATTCATTTTTTTTTGTCAGGTATACCCAGAAGGTGAAATTGTTTATATATAATTTGTGTTGTATTTTTAAGTTTCGAAATTCATTACTTATGTTTCCAAGGTGGAATTCTAAGGTTTGTCAATTAATTATTGTTGATTTGTTTGTGTGTTTTCATTTGTTAGTCTCTTTTTCTTTCAGTTACTAACTTGGTGCCTCTCTATTTTGTTATAGGTTTGGATTATTGGTCTGAAGATATTCATGGTATGACCTATAAATTTTTATTTCAATTTTAGCATTGTTTGTGAGTGTTTATTGTTTACTTTTAATAAATTTGTCTTTGAGAGCTTCTACGAAAGAAAAAAAAAATTGAACAATCCAAATAGTTAGTATATAAATGTAGTGTGTATTACTTTTAATATGTTTTCTATGTTCCAATTTAAATAGTGTTTATTATTTTGGTTCATTTCAATTTTTTTTTTGTTTTGGTAAATGTCAAAGCACTGTTTAGTATATAAAAGTAGTGTGTATTACTTTTAATAAATATGTTTTCTATGTTCCAATTTAATTAGTGTGTATTATTTTTGTTCAATTGTAAATAACCAAAAAATGCAATTTTTATTTCAATTTTAGCATTGTTTGTGAGTGATTATTGTTTACTATTAATAAATATGGCTTTGAGAGCTTCTATGAAAGAAAAAACAAATCGAACTAGCCTAATAGTTAGTATATAAAAGTAGTGTGTATTACCATATTTGGAACAAGAATTTCCCCATCTCTTTAAGTTGGAATAAGAATTTCCCCATCCCTTTAATATAAGAGGGGGGTGTTTTACTGTTCCAAAAAATCAATGGTTGGGGACGAATTTTTTGGGTGATCTAATGGTTTGGGATTGTGCAATGTCACTATTTATGCGTTGTGACATGGCAAATGAAGAGAAAAACCCTTTTAACCCCAAATCCTTCCCCGACTCCTTCTTCCTTCCCTCCCCTCTTCCTCTCCACGCCGCCCATCCTCCACTCCACCGCACCACTATAGGTAATCTCCCCCTCTCTCAATTTCTTAATCTCTACCGCATATTCATTTTATTGTTCTTTCGATTTAGTTTACAATGTATTAATCTATTCTTCTATATTTATATTTTGAGGTTTTTATTTTGAAATTATTGCCTTTTTATTTGTGGATCTCATATATGATCTCTCCCTCTTTTTTCTTCGTCTTAATTTTGGTGCTCGAATCTAACATGTATGCTCCCTCATTTCATCTAACTCTCATATTCGAGGTCACAGTAATAGCTATTTACATTTTTCATATATAAGACTAATATACTCCACACTCTATTTTTATTTAAGAAATATATTTGTTCTTTCATTTGAAATTTATGATTGTGATTTGCAATAACATAATGATACCTTGTAAACTTGGCATGCATTTTGTTGATATGTCTGTCCATTTATACATATATCTTTGCATTATTGATAAAATTTGTATTTTGTCCCACTAAATCCCATGAGCGCTACAATTCACTCATGTTGGTTAAACATTTATAACTAATGAGTGATGCTATAGCTTTAATATTGATAACTGTATTGCCAGACTTCAATATTGTTGTAAATAAATGGTTCAAAATGATTCTATTGAAATTGTGTAAGTTTTATTTCTTAAATCAATGCGAGTTAGAAGACGAATGATTGTTAGGATTGTTTTTTATTAAAACTATACAGACCTATGCTCCAATGCTTCTATATGCATCTCTATAAAGACCTATGTTCCTATGTTGTTTCATGCTATATGCTGTCGTATGATGTATGCTGATATATGTTGCTATATATATAGACATATGATGCTCGATTGATGACGGATATCTGTTATGGTTGTGACTGAGGTGGAAAATTAATGGTGAAACATTAGTAGCGTATTAGTATCAGATATTACTCTACCTAATTGGAGATATTCTTTCTTACAGCATAAGCTTGATAGGCTGCCAATCCAATCACATCAGCATTTGTTGGAGCGATGAAACAACCTAATCTTTACTTGTTAGGGGTGCTCGCATTTGATTTGTAGCAGGGATTCAACAGAGCACAAGTTTTGTGTATGCTTTCATTTTGTTCCTTTAAGGAGAATGAATAATCACATGTATCCCTCTCCCACTCCGCCACTCTCTTTCACTACCAGTTTGTTCCTTTAAGGAGAATGTATGATCGAAAAAATATCGAGGGGAGAGATAACAACAGAAAATTAGTATCTTTTAAAAAGAGTTTTTTGTAAGTTTATCATTTTTAGCAACATCTGATGTGTTTGCTTATAATTAATGTTTTTCTTGGGTTTTGGTATCGAGATATTGCATTGATGAATTCTTGCACGGTGAAGGAACATAAAGTGGTTTTTAAGTAGAAGGTTATTGAATTCTTGGTAAGTCCCTTTGTTTTAGATTTTTTTAATTAAATTACTCAGTTCATTACATAATATCTATGAATTTTTCCCATTCTTTTCATTTCAACATAGGATTTGTTTTGGATTTCTTATTTTTCATTCTGAACTTCGATTGTTTGTTTTTTTCTTTTGTGTCAGGGATATATGATTATGTTTCAGTGCAAGGCACGTCTGATCCTCATCAGCGACCACCATATCTCTTCCCTTTGCATATCATATGGGGTAATGTTATATGTCTGTTTACTCAGCACATCATATGTTTGAATAAATGTCGGCAAAAAGATTTTTTTAATAGATGACTTTGGTATAACAAATTAGTTAGTTTGGTATACTTTGGTACTTGATTTTCTCTTTGGCAGTGGAAAATATACATTCTATATGCATATGCATAATATTACTTATTTGCCTCACCTATTATGCATATGTATATATCCATATACATATATCCATACATATATGCATACAGTATGCATATATGCATATGTATATATGCACTGCATATATACATCTTCATACAGTATGCATATTCATATATGCATACATGCACATTATACATATATGCATACAGTATGTGGGGTTACATATATGCATACACCGACTCTTCTCTTTTTTAGAATTAATATTAAGGTGGGGTTTTCTTTTTACTTTTGATATAAAAAATTTGTTTTGTAGACTTTATCTCATTTGGTCGTGCTTTATTTTGTTGATAAAGAAGTGTATGCTTATGGAGATGTTTCATAAAAGATTTTGGCATGGTGTATTTGATTGGAAAGAAATAGTAGGACTTCCGAGGACGAGGGTGAAAGAAAAAATTTGGGGTTTTCTTTTGGCATGGTGTATTTTTTTTTTTTTTTTTTGCATGGTGGGGTTTTCTTTGGGCATGGTGTATTTTTTTTATATATTGTTGGATTTGCCCTTATCCCTTGGAGAAGGGTGGATAGGCTAATAAACAAAGAAGACTTTGCCCAATTTTTTAAAAATTTTGACACTTTATTTTTTTTAAGCAAAGAAATGTTCTCGCTAAATAGTATTTGTTTTCTTCTCTTTTCATTTTGTTATATTTTTTATGATAGAGATCAAGTCTTATTTCCCTAAGATTGTCAACTCAGTATAAAAAATAATAAGTATATATAAAGATTGGGCCTAAAGTTGAGAAAATAGGTAGTTGAGGCCTAAAGTTCTAACGGTTACCAAAGTAGACATGGTATTAAGTAAAAATAGCCCAGAAATTTGTTATAAAAAGTTAATTATGCTCACAAACAAACTATTTGGAAATGTATATTGCAAAAAATGTTAACCCATAATGATCCCATACTTATTTGCTCATAATTTCCCCTCTAACAGTTTTTTTTACATCTATTTTTCTCTTATGTGATTTTTTTTATCTTTTTTATTCAAGGTATTTTGTGTCAGGGTGTTTTATGACTCACTCATTTATGTACAATGTGTTTCATATTGCTGATTCAGTCATTGTTATACAAGATGTGCAAAGTATCGGGACAACTATACATGTTCTCACAACTCTACCATGAACTCGAGACAGCTATAGATGTTCTCACAGATCTATCAGGACATATCTATCGTGACTGTTGTACATCTTCTCACAACGCTACCACAAATTCGAATCTGATTTAATTGTTATTTTCTGCTTTTAATTTGTATTCAGATTCATTCAAATTACTTTTGGCACTTTAGTTCTTATTTCCACTCTTAGTTTTTCAGGTGTTGTAATGACACTACTCTCATCTGGATGTCATAAACATGATACGTATGGTGCCTCAGTTCAACATAGAAGTTGATCATGTTTATTTTGTAAGTTTTGTTAATTACTATCTTTTGAGAAAATATTTTATCGTTATATTCTCCCGCATTAATTGTAACTTACATTTAATGCATAGAAGTTGATCATGTTGCAGCCTTGAAAAGCATGGTTCGAGGGAGACGAGGAAGATGAGAAGAGCAGGTGAGGTTAAGAATTGAAAGCAAGCGGATCGAGGTTTACATATTGCCTACTTGAATTGGTTTTCATTTATTTTTCATTTTTACATTTTGTATTCGTGATATGATGTTATCAAATTGTTTTTGATCCATTTCACACTATCTATATTTAAGGTTTCATGATGATTTTGGGGTTGCTTGGGAACATTGAAATTCAGTGACTAAAGTATGTTTAATTAAACATACATGGGTTTCAAGATGACACACACAGAGATCACACTCACACACAAATGTGTTTTTTGAAATAGGTTTTTAAGTTGGGTGCTTATTTAAAATTTTCTTAGTAATTCGGATTGATGTGTATCTCCCCCCCCCCCCCCACCCCACATACTATATAGCTAACGTACAATGTTTTTGGGAACAAACTAATTGTTTTTTTTTTCATTTCAGGTTTTAATCCAAGACCAATCAAACACTGATTTAATTTTTATGCTACGAGACTTTATTGGGCTACTACGGGGCTTTTATTGGGTTGCTACGAGACTTTTATTGGGCTGCTACGGGACTTATATGGGGCTGCTACGGAGCTTCTACGGGGCTAATACAGGGCTGCTATGGTAATATCTACTACAGGGATGCTATGGGGCTACCACAGAGCTGCTATGGGGCTTCCATTGATATATATTTATTTTTTTAAGATGTTTGTTTCATTGAAGCTTTTGTCAGGGGAATTTTTTGTTTTTTTAATATTATTGGATTTGTTGTTATCCCTTGAGAATGGTGGATAGTCCAATAAACAAAGGAGATTTTGCCCAATTTTTTTAAAACTTTGACACTTGGTTTTTTTGAGACACAATGAGAATTCATTTGATGAATATTGTATATTATATATTATATCTGAATTTGTTTGATTTTAGATTATTTGAATGTTGTTGTAGTATTTGTTATTTGTTAAGCAGTGTGAGTAGTTTATAAACAAAGTTTTTTTTTTTTTATCAAAGAGGGACAGTACCCCCACAGATTTTATTAATATAATAAGGAGAAAAAGCCTCTCTGAAGCTTACAAACCCAAGAAAATTTAATATCTAGAGGTTGGGCCCAATACTCTAGATAGAATGCAGTAAATATGGGATTTTATAATTAACCCCATTACATAGAGAGAACTTGAAATAAATATGGAGATTTATCTTATCCCCATTTAAAACTTTAAAATTCTATGCCTTATTTGATGAGTATGCAGACTATCCAGCTTAAGTAAACCTTTAACCAACCTCGGGAGAGAGGAATTATCCCAATATAAAAAGTTCGTGTTGAAAAGAGAAGCCCTTGAAGCTAAATGGTCAGTGACTGAGTTTGATTGTCTCCATATATGATTATAAGTCACTACATCAGAGCATTGAAAGTCTTGAAGAAACTTTCTAGCTTGCCAAGGAGGTTTTGCTTTTTTCAATATCACATCTATTAATAGCTTGCAATCCGATTCCACTATCACTTTTTGAATCTTTAATTGAGAAACCAATTTCATACCTTCAACCAAAGCCAAACTTTCAGCAAAGAAAGATGATTGAACTCCTATAGACCTTTCAAACCCAACAATGAAGTTCCCATCCGAATCTCTAATCACCCCTCCAATACCACTATTACCCGGATTACCTTTAGAGGCGCCATCAATATTTAATTTAAAAACACCAATAGGGGGATTAGACGAAATGCATTTTATAAGTTGAACAACTTTAGGGCTTAATTGAACTTGGAATTGGTTAATGATATGAAGATCTAAAGAGTTGGGGAGATCATAGATTTTTATATTTTGAAGAACGGAAGAAGCTAGATAAATTATTTGATTGATTATAAAATTATCAGAAAACTTAGAGTTTTCAAAAACCAATCTATTCCTAGCTTTCCATAATTCCCAAAATATAATTTTAGGAATTATGGCATAAATAATATTAAGAAAGTCTTTGTTATTTTTAGTCATCCACCAAGATAAAATCATAGCCCTACAGGAATGATTTTTAGGAGTAACATTAAAAAGGTGACAAAAATATTTCCAAACTTTTTTAGCTAAATTACAATCTAGCAACACATGAGTATCGCTATCATCATTAGCTAAACATTCCCTGCAAACCGGAGCAAGTCTTATACCAATTTTTTGGATTTCAGACTCAAAAGGCACATAATTATTCAATAACTTCCAAATGAAATTAGAAATTTTTATGGGACATTCTATAGACCAATTTATTTTCCAAGTGAGAGAAATTGGATTATTATTCCTACATATTTGAAAAGCTTCTTTCAAAGAGAACTCACCAGAGTATGAAGGAATCCATATTTGATTTTCAAAATCAATGTGATCATCCGCTATGCTAGAAATAGATTTTATTCTTCTAATAGTGGAAGATCCTGACTTCAAAACCATAATGTCCTGATATTTATTTCGCATGAAAGAAGCCCAAATACCTTTATCAAATAAAAACTTCCAATACAATTTCATGCTAGAAGCATTAATAATATCTTCCATTCTTCTACAATTTAATCCACCTTCTTCAAACGGAAAACACATGTCATACCATTTAGACCATTGGTAAGGTTTATCTTTATTAACACCTCCCCAATAAAATTTAGAAAAAATAATGTGCAATCTTTTAATAATACTTTTAGGGGGGCAAATAACAGAAATGATGTGAATAGGGATAGATAAAAGAACACTTCTAATAAGAGTAGCCCTACCGGCTTGGGAAATAAGCTTGGACGACCAAGAATTAAGCTTTTCTCTAATAGAATTCATTAGATCAGAAAATTGAGACAGCTTAATTCTACCTTTATTAATGTTGCAACCTAAATACTTCATGGGCAATGTTTTGATAGATAAACCAGAAATGGTTTCCATCTTCGTTCTAATAGACGGAGAGAGATTTTTATCAATATAAATAGAGCTTTTAGATATGTTTATAGACTGACCAGAGGTATTTTCATAGGTTTTAAGCAATTTAGAAATAGCGAGCAAAGTTGTCTTATTCCCATTAGCAAAAATAATAATATCATCTGCATAAGCCAAGTGGGAAATCAGATTACAATTTCTAGGATGGGAAAAAGGAGTGGCTTTACCATACTTGAACAAATTATCTATATTCCTACTTAAGCATTCAGCATCTATAATAAATAAGCTAGGAGACAGAGGATCACCTTGCCTAAGCCCTCTGAAAGATTGAAAAAAACCTTTACTTTGGCCATTAACGGAAACAGAAAACCAATTATTGGAAATTAACCTCCAAATCATGTCAATAAACATTTCATTAAAACCAAATTTCCTCAAAACTTGACATAGGAAAGGCCAATACACTTTATCATAAGCCTTTTCCATGTCTAATTTAATAATAACATTATGACCGCGAACTTTTTTTCCTATATTTTGAGATAACTCATGAGCGAGAAGAATGTTATCATTAATACTTCTCCCTTTAACAAAACCAGATTGGTTTGGGGATATAATATTAGGAAGAATCACGGCTACTCTGTCATTAAGAATCTTAGAGATAATTTTATTAGAAAATTTACATAGGCTTATAGGTCTAAATTGAGAGCAATTTATAGGCATATCCACTTTTGGTATAAGAGCAATATTCGTAGCTGACCAACTTTTAGGAATTTCAGCTCCAGCAAAAAAAGAGTGAATTGCCTTTATAAGATCATGCTTTATGATGTCCCAATATTTATGATAAAATTCACCCCCATAACCATCAGGGCCAAGAGCACTATCAGTATTCATATTATTTATTGCTCTAAGAATTTCATCTTCAGATGGGAAAGCCAAAAGATTTTTATTTTCCTCTTCAGAAATAGCTTTATCAATAACATTAAGAAAATTATTGTTAATAGTGATAAGATCGGATTTCCAAATGTTTTGGAAGTGGGAGACAAACAATCTATCAATGTCCTCTTATTTATCAATCCAATTGTTATGGGAGTCTTTAATCTTGGTAATGTTCAATCTTCTATGACTGATCTTAACAGAAGCATGGAAAAGTTTTGTATTCAGATCCCCTTGTTTAAGCCATTTTTTGTTACTTTTTTGAAACTAAAAGCTTCCCTCCCTTTGTAAAGCAATATTCAAATTAGCTCTACTTTTAAATAACTCAGTTCTAGAAGATGAAGAAGGATTTTGCTCAAAAGCCTGCTCTTTCACCAAAACTTCATCTTCTAGATCACTGACAGATTGAAACACATTTTTGAAAACTTCTTTATTCCAAATTTTAAGTTTCTCTTTAAGCATTTTAAGTTTTATAGAGAAAAGTTTCATCGGAGGGGCATTAACATCACTGTTCCAAGAATTCTGAATAATATCTTTCACATTAGAATGGATACACCACATAGATAAGAACTTAAAAGGTTTAGTCAGATCATCAAGCTTACTTTTAATAGATAGAAGCAGAGGGCAATGATCAGAACAAGCCTTATGTAAATGCGATATAGTAGTAGAAGGAAACTTATCAAGCCAATGCATATTAACCAAACCTCTGTCTAATCTACAAAATATAGTACCATGGATACGATTATTGGACCATGTAAATCGAGATCCAGTGTACCCAAGATCAGACAAAGAACACGAAGTTATCATATCATTAAAATCTTCCATAGAATGAAAATCTATATCTGAGCCACCTAGTTTTTCTTCCTGTTTCGAAACAACATTAAAATCGCCAATTATGAGCCAAGGCATATCTGTATTTCGAGAAGTTAACTGACAAATATCAGTCCATAAACTTTTTCTTTCCATCGCAGTGCATTTGGCATATATTAAGACCAAAATTATAGAGGAATTCAGGTAATCAAAGTCAATTTTCAGACAGAGTAATTGATCTGTATTATAGGTTATGCTGACTTTTAATTCAGTTTGCCAAAAAAACCAGATTTTATTAGATATATTAGATGCACTATAAGGGAATTTCCACTTAATTTTATATTTAGTTATCTTATCAATACCTACTTTAGGTTCTAATAGGGCAATAGCATGGAGTTTGTATTTCCTAATAAGATTTTTCAATCTTCTATTAGTTGCTTTATTGGCAACACCCCTAATATTCCAGCATAAGAAATTCAGCATTTAGACAGAAGATTTAAAGTTTGAGGAAGAGAACTTACATGATTGTCTGGTTATTCTTCTGAATAGAGGATCAAAAGGAGCTTGCTTAGTAGAATTACCTTGCTTTGATATCTTGGAATATGCTTTGGTTATATCTGGACCCTTCTTAGTTTTTTCCTTTTCTTCTTTGTCTTTCTGAATCCCATTCCATTTCACATCAAACCATTTAGCAAACTTCAGTAACTCCTCAATCTTAGGAGACTTTTTTAAAGAAACTTCAGAGTCAGATACATTATCTTTTATTGCTGCTGGATGTTTCATTGCTGGAGGTAATATAGAAGCTTTGGGAGATAGATTTATTTGGTTAACAATGTAAGTCTCTTCTGAGTTCAGATTTTGAGAACGCAGCAGCACCTCCTAGTCTCTCTTGTCCCCTTTTCTTGTATAGATGGTTTGATAATCTAAATTCTCTTCTTCTGTGATCGAATTGTTTTCATCTTCTGTGATCGAATTGTTTTCATCTTGTAAGACATCAAATTTATTAGATAATCTTGCAAGCTGATTACCTTTAACTCGAGAAGCAGAACTGTTATGATCCACCTTGTCTGCTTTACCCGGACTGTATACAGTTATATGATTTACTATTGTATCCAACTGAGGTTCTTTATCCACTGATATCTTAGAAACAGTTTCTTTGGGCACTTTTTGAATTTCCTCACGCTTGGATTGATTTTTTGGCATATCTTTCTTAGGCTTTAATTCAGGGAACTTGATCATACATTTGCTCTCTGAGTGCCCTTGTTTTTTACAGAATTCGCAGAATAAAGGAAAATTTTCATACACAATATTCTGCCAGAATCCAGAGCTGCCACTACCAATCCAAATTCTATTAATTCTTTCTCTCAAAATGTTAATTTCAACACAAATTCGAGCCAAACTAGGTCTGGATATAGAGGCTGTAGATGCATCTAACTTTAGAGGTTTTCCCACAAGTTGGGCAATAGAATACAAAGTAGATTTCGCATAGAAATGTAAGGGAAGGTTGGGGAGATTAATCCATACTGGAACTATAGGGCTTTCTTCATCTGGTTTGAAGTCAGTTGTCCACTTGAAAGTTCGCATAGGGTATTTCCTAATGTACCAGATATCTCTTAGCCAAAGTCTCACATAGTCTTCCTCACTATTTAATCTAATCAGAATATGCTTTGAATCAAGAAGACCAATCGAAAATGCAGATTTCAGGGAAAATGTTTGGAATATTTTCCGAATATAATCAATTGGAGGTCTTCCATGAGAGAATTTCCCCACAATTGAATGTTTAAAAGGTTCAGCTAGGGCTTCAATGTCTTCTTGAGAGAACATGACAGCTGGCTCTCCCTTGAACATTGATGGACTCTTCAATGGCAGTTCTTTAGGTTGTTGGTTCATGAGGATAGTTGCGAACGATTTGGTCCAGGTGGGATCAGGTGGCTTAGGAGGAATCAGATGGTCAGTAGCAGGCATTGACATTGTTACGCAAGAGGAGAAAGAGAATTCTCCTTAGATTCTTGGAGGGTTCTTGAAGAGAGGGCTCATCCGCTTATTTTTTATAAACAATGTAGATTATGGTCAATTGTTATAAATTACTCTTTTTTTGCCGTTTTGCAATTATGCACTTCGAAAATTTTAACTATTTTGTAATTACGTGCTTTCGAAATTTTTGTCGTACTTTCAGGCTTTCGCATAATGGATAGTCCCGTAAACAATAAAGATTATGGTAAATTTTGAAAAAATTACACTTTGTTTTGTTGGGTAACGAAATTTTTGTTGCTTTGCATTTACGAAGTTTGAAATTTTTTTATCGTTTTGCGATTACGTACTTTGAAAATTTACGTCGTGCCTTCAGGCACGGGCATTTCGCTTGTATATATATATGTGAGAGGTCTCATCTACAACTACTCAATGATATATAACTATATCCATTCACCATCAAAACATAATTCCCATTTATTCTTTACGAATATATATAAATGGTACAACATTTTATCAAATGTTTACCAATCAATTTCATCGTATACACTTTCATTTCATAGTCACATTCCTTATCAGGAAATATAATCATAGTTTTTATGCTCTTTGTGGCATTTCATCTCAATTTTACACTTTGTAAAAATATCTTCCTTATCAGGAATATAATCATCATCATATGCTCTTTGTGGCATTTTCATTATGCTCTTTATGGCACTTCATCATGCTCTTTATGGAATTTCAATTGTGCTCTTTATGGCACTCATATACATCAAGTCCAACTTGATTTAGAATAGTTATAATTACATATATATATATAACAATTCTAAGACCGCCCGTTCGGGTTTCCCCACTGTGCGCGCCCCTAAATGGCTATAATCTTCCAGGGCCTGTTATTTAGACAACCTGGGATCCTACCAAACATCGGGAAGCGGCCATGTGCCTACGGGATAGTCAATACCACACCCGAAATCTCCTACCCATTGCAAAAAATATACAATCACAAGTGCTCACATGTCCTAGGGACTATATACACCCTGCGTTAATTGGTCAGGGGGCATCACCACAACGCGCTAACTTCACTTAAGATAGCGATTTAGAGATGGTGTGCATCCATACCTTTTAACATTTATAAAAGTCATCTTCCTTTTCATTTGAAAACATCCATTTTTATATTCTCAAAATCATTTGTACTTATTTATTAGTACAACATTTAATAATATACATTTCTTATTATTAGAGTTATATTTCATTAATGACTTAAGACACGAAGTGCCATTAACCTCAACTAGTCCCCAAGACTTCAATATGATATCATAAACCATTTAAAATGAATCTCCCTCAAGGAGTGTCTCCCAAATGTCTCAACATTGATATTTTATCTTCAATTTATCTTTCGGTTAATCTCCTATTTCATTCGGATATCAACCTACGCAACCAGCCCTCGGGGTAAGCCCAAACATCCCATTAAATCCTAGGGCATTAGTCTACCCAAAACCACCCACTAGGACTCCCCATTAATCGCCAAATAAAGGTCCCTAAGCATTGGACCTAAAAGAAAAGGGCTAAAAATCAAACTAGGAAAAATCCCACAAAAATAGGGGAATCGAATCGATTTGCCCCTTGGGCCGAATCGATTCGCCCTTGCGAATCGATTCGCTGAACAGCCGAATCGATTCGATGAGCAAAAACTGACTTTCTGAAATTGCCGAATCGATTCGGTTTTAACCCGAATCGATTTGGTCTGCCAGACCTGTATCCCTCTCCTTATCCGAATCGATTCGCCCCTAGGGCCGAATCGATTCGGTCCGGAAATCTTGCCCAGTTTGGGCTATGGGTTTAAGAACCCTAAAATTCCCAAAACTTCAAATCTTTGATTTTATCCAACATAAACAACATCTAATTCTCCCAAATCATTTCTACACCATTAATAACTAATAGTTTATCCTCAAATCAAATTAAAACTAAGATTTAAGGGTTTAATCACCAAAATCAATAAATACCCATTTAGGGTTTAAATCTCCAAAACTTAACTACACATGCATATTATCACATTAAATCACATCTAGCAAGTAAGAAACTTGCCTCGAGGTTTTTAGTCTCTGATCCACCTCCGGTAGCAACGGGAATCCGACCCAAATCTCCATTTTCTCTTTTTTTTCTCCCATTTTCTCCCAACTCTCTCTTCTCTCTCTCTCTCCTTTGGCTTCTAACACAAATGATGAAAGAAAAAGGGTTGGGGGAACTTAAACGAGTCTCAAAACACAAATGCCCTCTTTTAATTGCTAACACACCATTAAAATGACTCGTAGACACTTAATTGAGTCATAACGCGTTAAAAGTGCCCGAAACTCCAAAATACAACTTGGTACTTATTTCAACTATCTCGACCATTCTAAAAATAACCGCACCCCCTATTTTGGCCTTGGGAAAGTGTGAACAAATTTTATGTTCCCATTTTATTTTATTTCATTAATTATACCTCAATTTAAATTGAGCCATAACCGTCGATTTACATATAACGACACAACATATCACAATATCATGCAATTTACCTTCTCATACGATAAATAGGCAAAACATAGTAAATATTATCCCTTAATATCATGGGAAAAAACATTTACTCCAACTTTCCCTATTTTATAGAATTTACCCATCGGGCAAAATAATATAAAATAGCCGTTCAAAAGCCTGTGTTGTTACACTTTTAGAAATGTCAGGATTTCTTGAAAGACTACATTAGGAATTTAATATACGTGAAGTTGATTAGGGTGACCTTAAATGGTTATGGTCTTGGATATAAAGTAATGTATATATTAAAATGGGAATAAAATTGTAAGTGATAATTTACATAAACACACCTCTCTAAATGCTATCATAAGGGAAGTACGCGCATGAGGTGAAGTCCCCTGACTAGTGAATGCTGGGTGCACATAGTCCTCGGCCATAGGACCGGTTATTATGTATTGTGTATTTATTGCTCGAAGTGAGGTAATTCCGAGTGTGGTTATGACTCACTGTCGAATGTATATGGCCACTTCACGACGTTGCATTGTAGGATGCCCAGGTTGTCTTGTCCGATAGTTCCTGGAAGATGATAGCTATTTAGGGGCGCGTCAAGTGGGGAAACTCGAATGGACGATCTTAGAATCGTTATATATGGTTTGATATAACTATTCTTATTCAAGTGGGACTTGATTCATGATAAAGTGTTGTAAGAACTAAACGACTTAGAATACGTTTCCTAATGATATATGCAGGGTGCATGGTAATGGTGTATAAAGGATGGTGATTCTTAGTTAATAATATTTATTCATATCCTCTTATGTAATTGAATTGAAATTTATGGTCATTCTAATTGCTTTAGTTTATGCTCTAAGATTCAGTAGTCAGATTCTTATCATTTTCAATGGCGATTAACTGTTCATAACTGTCATACTCTTTACTCATATGGTGATTATATAAAATCGGGCCCTGACCCGTTGATATTTCATGTTGTGCATGAATCTTATATTTGCTCAGGTGCTCCGCTACAAGGATGTTCGTATTGACTTCCCCATCCCTGTGTCTTGGAGCTGCAACACCTTGAGGTTATTGCGGGATATTTTGCTATAGACGCCTTCATTTTTGTATTCTAGTTATGATCAAGTTACTTATTCGGGCGTGTGGCCCAAGCTTTTGTATTTGCCTACTGTAATGTATTGTGTAACTTAATGTAATTATTGAATATAAGTTATAAGAGACTGTTAACCGACATCTTATTCGGTTATTGTGTCATATATGTATTGTTCAGTTTAATTCTTGTAGATTTTATCCACCTTCTTTTCAAATTTGGGTTGTTTAAATGCTTTTACTTTAATTTACAAACAATATTTTGACAGTCTTTTTTCTAAAATTATGGGTGGTTATCTCGAATGCTTATTATATTTTTGGTGATGCTAAGAATGGACCATCTATGATTCCTGTTAATATTGGAGTATCGAGCTGGCCACCTCTTATTTTGATCAGCGGGTTGTCATAAAATGTTTTCTCAAAGCCCTTTTAATATTTTTTAAAGTTTTCATGTGGGTTAGTTTATGAGAAATTTTTTCACAAATCCCTTTCAGCTTTCGTTTAAAAGACCTAACATCAGAATTTATGCTGATTGATTGCATACATGCTTGAGAACAATAGGTTGTCGATACCCTAAAAGTGTGAAAGGTGATATTGTGGAGACTAAAGGAATTATAGTATAAGAAAAGGTGCCATATCATAAATATCTGGGATATTTTGGGATTATATTGCAACTTATGTAAGTACAGTTTAGTCTTGTGCAATTCACAAAACACTATTATTTAGTACTATTGGACTTAGATGGTTAAGGAATAATAATGGATTCCCCCAATGTTTTCCACCTTAAATGTCCATGTAAATATATGTTCATGATTTTAATTTCCTTCATTGATTTATTTTCATACAAACTTGTAAATTGGACCAAAATAATTTTATTGGGGAAAAGTTAAAATTTATAATGAAGTGAACCACTAATTAATGTAACGAACTAATATTCAACAATTTATGAATACTTATTGTTTTATGGATGCATATAATTTTAATATTTATTATTTAACAAGAATGTAGGAGTATATGTATACTAAAATTACCGCATATGATTAGGTTTTCTTATCCCGGTGATAAAAACCCAATTTGCATCTCTAGTCCAAGAGGTCGCTTCGACAAAGCTTCATAGCAAGACTTATTCACCCGAATTCATCAACTTCATCGAGGCATAATTTACTTTCACGTCCATGATAACTACACTTTAGGATAATGGTAAATAAATTTTATGACTTAGAGTACCCGTGTTTTAACGCTACTTAAATTGGACTTTCTTACGTTGGAAAATGTCTTAAACTAGTGTGTGTTTGAGGAGGTTTGTGAGATTTTCCATATACATATTCCATATATCTTTCGTATATAAACATACTTTATAAAAGGACATATCTTGTATTTAAAAGACTTTTTTTACATTTTAAAAACTTCTAAAAAAACATGTCTTGGATCACTGCAGTAAAGTTTTGCTTCACTAGTCGCACTTTGGGCAAATCTCAGTCGGTGAAAAATTTAGTGAAGTTGGTCACCTCTTGTTTGGAGCAAAATAATTATTGGCTGTAGCAAAGATATCACAGAGCCGACCATCATTCACTTTGACGAAAATCTAATGACCATTTTTAGGCACTTTTTCGTCTCAAACTTTGTGTAAATCACATTATCAGTTATATATTTTGTATAGATTTGATCTTAACTTATTTGTACGTGCAAGAAACCTCCTCGTTTTGTATCCACGTGTTCATTTTATATATTTTTGGGTGCATTTGGTGGTGTTCTTATCTAAATAAATTAGAGGTTTCTTTTATGAAAGCTGGAGTTTTTGAGAGAGAGAAAACATATACTTAAAATTACTATTGACTACAGTTTTTCTCCAAGCTTCTGCGAGCGTTGCTGATATATATATATATATATATATTTGTTATTATTTTTATTTAGATTCATTTTACACTTGAACAAACATTTGCGAAATTTGTTCTTTAGTGATTTTAAATATTTCAAATATCTAAAAAAATACTTGATTTTATTTTGATTAGCCAAACACTTTTAAAACTTCCACCAACCTTTAGGAGTCTCATCTTCTTGGGTGTATAAATAAATTTTGTTGTTTATCATAGTTCTATTCCATTAAAATACAAAAAAAATATTCAAACGTTAAATATCTATATGGAAAATAGTGAAAATACGACATTATCAATGAGGTTGACACATCTCACCTGATGAGTTGTTTGACAGAGATTTGTGCATGGTATTTTGACAACAAGGTGGAAACCATTCGTTCTGAAGGTTTTGCCATATTGAGTATGGGATATGCTCAAGTTCGTAAGTTATTTCTCCATTCTTATAATACTTTAACTTTACAGTGCAATGTGTCGGTCTGTCACGAGGTTTTTTCTATTGTGGGTTTTTTCCTCGTATAAATCCTAGTCCCGGGTGCAAGATTTACCTTTTTTTATTTTTGTTCCCTTATATTCTTCTAGGACCACTATGATGGCTTGCTCGAATCTCACTATAGGCATGATGAGCACAGTTAAACCAGTCCAGGTTTTTTGAATGATAGTCATCATATGCATGAATGAGCTCATGAATAACTACTTGGTTGACATCATCTTGAATGTTCATGTGATTACTACATACCATTATCCCTTCACCTCATACATATTCACTGCTAATTTCTTATCCCAATCAACGTCGTGATGAAATTACTCTCAATACTACATCTAGATTTCTCCAAATGTTCTTTCAAAAATTTCACCGTGGGAGTTGTGAGGCTTCTCTGAATCATTTCTTAGTAGTCCTCCATGGTTATGCCTCTCTTAGATTTGGAATTCAATGTCATTTTTGCTCAATCTACACAACTGGAGGTGTCTGGCATATCACCTAACCTAAGGCAAAAATGTCATAAATAAGGCTTATGTTATTTGCATTATTATGTAAGACAATGGGAGCATATAATCAATGTGATAAATAAAAAAATGTTATCAATATGCCAACAAATAAACAAATAAAAGGAGAATGAAAAAAGAAATCTCAATCCATAAAGGTTGTTATGTAGCATTCATAAAAAAAGTACACAGAGTAGTATTGGCAGAGCATCCATAAAAAAAGTTGTATTTAAATATAAATTCGTTACAGTACACATTGTCATTTATACACTGCATATATATTAGCAAACAAAATATAGATTAAATTTAACATTATTGTACTTGTAATGCTAACAAAACTTTCATTTAGAGATAAGACAACACCTCAAAGTCATCCTGTTCAAATTCAAATTGCCAAAAAAAATCAAAATAAATAAAGATATGAAAGTAAATGAGAATTATAATATGGCAATGGTAATGGGGAAGAGTGAAAATAGAGTGGTCCTAAATATAATTTCAAATAATATATTTCATATTATAGTTAAATTCCTTTAATCATAAAGTTCATTAACTATCCAACTTAAGCATGTATTTATAACCCCGAGTACATTGTTTTTTACAAATATAGCTTCAGAGTATGGAACCTAAAAGTGTTTCGCATTAACTTTTCAAACGATGCATAAGAACTATCGTCATTGACCTTAAATTTGGTCTAACTCAATACAATCTAAAAGTTAAACACGATCTAATTCACTTCTCCAGATCCTTTATAATGTATGGCCTATTACTTTTTTTCGAAGTTCGAATTATTGTATTATTTTCCATTAAAGATGATTTATAGCTTTTTATGTTAATGTACAACTCCATTTGCGGACGCAACAATCCTCACAAAAATATCCTACCTTCCATTGTAGCCATTAGACTATTAACTGCAATTTGAAAATTGTCAAATAATGTAACTAATCTATCCTAACACGCAAAGAGTTCAGATATAAAAACTATGAGAAACGCAACACGGTATATAAAATTAAAACATAGACTTCTTATTCTCATGAAGATCCAAAGCTCTTTCATCTCATGTTGAAACGAAAAGACATTTTAATCTCATTGTGAACCTAATTAGAGATAACCCACTACGTCAAAAATATGGAGACTACTCTCAGAATTATTTAACGGGCCAAATGTAAAAAACAAGCAATATTAGGCTTGAAGCTTAGAACTTAAACTATGATGAAAATAAAATGAAAAAAATAACTGAACCATGTAAAGAAGTGGATTATTCGATGTCAATCGTATGGTCACTGATGAGATGTTGGATAAATTCCAATATTTAATGATGTTGTAATTTTAGTTGTTAATATTTTATTATATTATTGGTGTTTTATTTTAAACATAGTTTGGGTTTTATTTCAGAAGGTAGAAACATGAGCAAATGGGTGTGAAAGATATGGGAGTGCTCAAAATCTCATATTGTCCCACATTGGAATAATACTACAAAAAGTAGTTGTATATCAACTAAAGGACAACTAATATTCGTAGTTGACAAGTCAAATAAGAGGCTATGATCCTACGCATCACGGTGGTGCGCGTAAACGCGACACGCCTAAGCACGTAAGCGCCACACACGGTGCACGAAAGGTTGATTGGGTGACTTAAGGCGCATTGCGCGCTTTGATGCACACATGGCACTTCGCACGTGTGCATCGTCGCTTGGAACGTGGGAGCCTAAAGTTTTGACGAGGTAAGACAGATCAACTGTTGTGATTAAACGATCCGATCAAAGGGTTTAAAATCCAAAATGACTTGATCTGAACCATTAGATGAACTCGTAGCGTTTCGTGTAGGGGATGTCCATTCGCTTACGATGGGACGCCCAATCTGATCCGTTAGATCGAAGTTGTTCCAAACAGGCATGATCCAATGACTACTAAGTTACTACATGAAGAGCTGTGACTGTTGAAGAACAGTCACAACAACGGCTATAAAAAGAGTTCCAGACCTCTATTTTGGACACCGAAAATTACAAATTTCTCCTCTCTCTGTCCTCTATATTTTGGCATTATCAAGTTACAAATTCAGAGTGTTCTAGGTTTGATCAAACAGTACATAGTTTTAATCAAACAACTGTTCGTACACTCCATTATATCCTGAAGGCAAATTCTATAAAACCCATAGTGTACTCGCGGTTCTGTCTCAACCGGATTGGGAGAAATTTTGCCTAAAAGAAAGCGTTTCAAGAACGTGCCTTGCAGAAATTAATTAATATATTTCATTCTTTCCATAACAAAACTCCAACAGTTTTAGGCAAAATTATTCTTATTACTCCACTCAAATGGAAGGACCTGCGGCACAATCTATCCATGTCATGGCTTAAGACATAATCCGACTCGACCGTTTTGATGGCGGAAATTTCACCCATTGGTAATAAAAAGTTATGTTCATCCTCACATCACTAAAACTTGCATACATTCTAGATGATAAACTTGAACAAATTCCCGAGCCCAAACCCGAAGACACCGAAGAAATAAAGAAAAAATGTGTGAAGAGGGAAGAACACGAATTTATGTGTTGAGGACACATCCTCAATGCTTTGTCTCAAACTATTTATAGCGCTCATCGAATGATGCCGACGACAAAGGAATTATGGAAGGCTTTGGAGACAAAGTATAAAAATGAGGAAGTAAGCAACCGTAAGTTTCTAATTTCAAACTATATCAATTTTAGAATGAGTAATTATAAATCTGTAATTACACAATCACATAAACTCCACTAAATTTTTGGTGACCTTAAAGTCGCTGGTATTAATCTTCAAGATGAATTTCAAGTAGGGGTGATTGTTTCAAAACTTCCATCCTTTTGGAATGGCTTTAAGAAGAAAATTAATCATGATGAAAAGACTTATACTGTGGAATCCCTTCTTCGTCACCTTCATGTTGAAGATGATACTCGTATCTGAGAAAAGAAGGATGAACAAGGTGAGGGTCATTCAAAAGCCAATGTGGTTGAGGACCAAAAATCCAAGATTACCATAGACTCAAAATTTAAAGCAAAGAATGATTCAAAAGTAAAGAACCAAGGTGCAAATAAGAAAAGAAAGGGAAAAAATTTATTCTGTTACAAATCGGGCCATTATTCTAGAGAATGTCGTCTTAAAAAGAAGGCATTTATGGAAAAACGAGGGTAGAAGGAAACCAACAATGTTGAAAATCTTATTGCTACTGTATGCGAAGAAAATTCTATTGATAATGAAAGTGGCTGGTGGCTGGATACCGGTGCAACGGTCCACATATGCAAAGACTACTCTTCATTCAAAACATATCAAGAATTTGATGGAAAAGAAGTGAAGATGGAAAATGATCTTCGCACCAATGTAGTTGGAAAAGGCACAGTGGAATTGAAGCTAACTTCTAGAAAGACACTTACTCTAATTGATGTACTTCATGTACCTGATATGTGTAAAAATCTTGTGTCTGGGGACCTTCTCAATAAGAGAGGTTTCAAACTAGTGTATGAGTCTGATATATTTGTCTTGTCTAAGAATGGCCAATTTATTGGCAAAGGGTACTTTTGTAACTACATGATCAAAATTAATGTAATCAATGATATTAGTTTTGCTTATATGGTTGAGTCTATTTCTTTATGGCATAGTAGATTAGGTCATGTGAATTATAAAAGTATAATAAATATGACTAAACTCGACTTAATCTCGGATTGTAAATTTGATAACCTTCCTAAAAGTGAAATTTGTGCTCAATCGAAGATAACTAGAAAGTCGTTCAAATCTGTTGAGAGGACATCCGAAATGCTTGATCTTATTTATAGTGATGTATGTGATATGAAGAGTGGTGGAAATAAATATTTCTTAACTTTCATTGATGATTACACTAAGTATGCATATACATATTTACTTAAAAGTAAAGATGAAGTTTTCGAGAAATTTCTAATTTTTAAAGCAGAAGTTGAAACTCGACAAAATCAGAATATTAAAGTCCTACGATCCGATAGGGGTGGTGAATATTACCCGAGCGAGTTTATGCAATTTTGTAATACTCATGGGATAATCCATCAAGTTACGTCGCTATATACACCACAAAAAAATGGAACGGCGGAAAGGAAAAATAGGAATTTAGTTGAAATGATAAATTCAATTTTAATCAGTTCTGGTTTACCTTTGTCGATGTGGGGAAAAGAAGTTTTATCCGCATGTTATATTTTAAATAGAGTTTCATTGAAAAATAAGGATATTATACCATACGAACTATGGTTTAATCGTAAGCCTAATGTTATGTAACAACCCGTCCTTTTTGGAGATGATTAAATTCCATAATTAAATATAAATTGGAATTTGGAGATTTTTCCTAAATAGTAATTTTTGGGATTTTCGAGGATTGAATGATTTTCGAAGGGTGTTATAAATTATTTTGGGACCATATAGGTCGAAATATTTTATTTATATGTCGCCGTGGAGTCTAGCGACAAACGAAGTAAGATTTTGAGTAGAACACCGCATATAATTATTTTGGGTTAGAATAGTGATTTGCGGTCAAGTACCTCGGATGGAAATTTCGACTGCGCCACGAGTCTCGGAATGTCCGAGATAGTCGGAAAAGAGTGTCCGATTGTCGAAAATGAGTTTCGGGTAATTTTAGAGGTAAAAGTAACTCGTAATTGGGTAAACGAGTCGTTTTTGGGTTTTTAGGGTTAAAACCCTTTTTCTCTCTATATATAGAGATAGAGAGGGAAGAAAGAAGAAAGAAGAGAGGGAAGAGAGAGAGAGAGAGAGAGGGAAGAAAAGAAGAAAAAGGGGGAGATTCCGGCCGGCCTCCGCGGGATTCGGCTCGAGGACGTCGGATTGTATCCACGAGGCAAGTGTTTACTTGCTTTATTTATTTTTGAGCATAAATATCTCATATCATTGTTGGTATAACAAACCCTAATGATTTTGGGTTGGGTATTCGTGGATAAAACGGGTTTTCGGGAGATAAAACGAATAAACCCCTAAAATTGGTAAACTGGAGATTTTAGTAATTAACCAAATATATTGGGTGATTCCGGGTCCTGGGATGTTTAGGACCCGTATTATAAGTGTATTTGTTGTTGGTAGAAGTTGTAGGCCGTTGGGTGTAGAGATGGAAGCTTGGGGGAAGCTTCCATGGCCGAAACAGCTTCTCGGAGAAGAAGCTGCCCGACATGATCGATCGATCGATCATCGGGAGTCGATCGATCGAAGCCTTCGATCGATCGACGGTCATGGGTCGATCGATTGACCTCTGCTGAATAGGGACAATTTCTTTAGGGTGATTTGGATGAGGTAGATTCCATTCCACCTTGCTTTGAGGCTAATTGGGTGATAACCTAAGGGACCTTTTTAGGACTTTAGGGTCCATAAATTTAGATAATTGAGGAGGGTAAAGTTAGGGTTTTAAGTATATAACCCTAAAACTATATTTTCGAGGAAAATAGAGTAATTGTAGAAATTGATGGATTAGAGTTCCTAACTTTAATTGGGGACTTCTAAATGATTATTTGGACTAGGTATAGTCTTGGGGTTTAAGGAAATGAAATCCTTAATCCATTAAGTTAAAGTTGATCGGGTGAGGTAAACCCTGAGGATAATTCTCGTAGGCATATAGGCCTCTATAATTATGCTTATAGAAAGCATAATTATATCGATTATCGTTAAGTATATCCTTGGAGATAATTGGGATAATTTGGAGGTATATATATATATATATATACTTCATTTAGAGAAGAATAGTATCATTGGAAATATCCAATAAATCCTTAGTTAGGATTTAAATACATATCGATTATTAAAGTAAGAAATACTTTGGATTTAGAATCATGCTAATATGAATGCATGATTATGATTCCTGGAGGGAATCTTTGGGATTATTGGTCATCGCTAGATGCTATAGGCCACTAAGGCCATTCATATATATTCTAGGAAGAATATATAGGATATATGTGTACTGTGTGTTTTAGGTATATATATATATATTGATGGAAATGATTTTGAAAATATAAAATTGAATATTTTCAAAATGGAAATATAAATGATTTTCATAATTAATAAAATTGAGGATACACACCTCTCTAAATCGCTATCATAAGGGAAGTTGCGTTCGTATGGTGAAGCCCCCTGACTGATGACGCAGGGTGGATATAGTCCTATAGGCCATGTGAGCGTTGTTGTTATATTTTTTCTGCGCTGGTTAGGAGATTCCGGGTGTGGTCTTGACTATCCCGCAGGCACATGGTCGCTTCCCGACGTCTTTCGATATAGGATCCCAGGTTGTCTTGGAGGCCCTGGAAGATGATAGCCATTTAGGGGCGCGCACGGTGGAGAAATCCGGTCGGGCGGTCTTAGAACGCGTTTATATTAAAGCAATTCATGATAATGGATTGGCTTTAATTACATTTCCTGGATATAGGAAGGGAAATGGATTATATGAATGGGCTTCGGTAACACTTCCCGGATGGAAGAAGGGATGTGGAAGCATATGTTATGATCAAAGCATTTTTATGATAATGAAAATGTCTTTGAATACATTTCCTGAGTATAAAAAGGGAAATGGGATATTTTGATAAGTAAAAGCATTTTTATGATAATAAAACTGGCTTTTAAAAGGTATATGATTTATTAAAGCAATTCATGATAATGAATTGGCTTTTAAATACATTTCCTGGATATGAGAAGGGAAATGGAAGTTTTGAAATGAAAAGGTTAAGTATTGATAAATACTTTGTGTATAGAATACACCTCAGTCCGGGAGATAGATCCGGATATGTATCATAATGATACAATTGATTTGGTAATCCTCAGTCCGGGTGATAATTATATTATCCGGAAGTATAATGTAGATGTACGTATATGTATAAATTGGGTGCCGAGGGTCTAATGAATCCCGACGATCGACCGTGCCGCTTAGTAGTGTATCGGGGGGGTTCCTTGTTTGGATTTCGCTTTGCGAGACACCCCACGCACGAATATCGCACTGTGTTGAGACTGGGGAGAAGTTAATCCTTAGTGCTCTTATTATTAAATATATATGGTATATATATATTATATATCTTTCTGTACTGACGGACTGGCGGATCTCAAAGATCGACCTTGTTGCATAGTAGTGTATCGGGGGGGTTCCTTGTTTGGATTTCGCTTCGCGAGACACCCCACGCACGAACATGGCATAGTGTCGAGATTAAAGTGAAGTTTAGCCCTTACTACATCTGTTTGACTATCTAGGGTAGATAGTGGTTGGGTATTAGACTAGTTTAGCAGGGTAGCTTGACTAGGATGTTTTATGGGATGCGCTAGGTGTGCACTGTTAGAGGAGAGGTGAGGGGTATCTCACGAGAGTGCGATACCAATTTAAATATGAGATAAAAACTATTTTTCTAAAAATAAAGCATTTATGCACTTGCAAAATATTTTCTAAACATTCGGGCTCTGACCCGTTTGTCCACTCCCCTTTCCTTCTCTATATTGTATATATATAGGTGTCCAGACACAGGGACGCCTGGATGGAAACTCTTTCGAGTCAGACGTCTGCTGCAGCAGCTGTGGATGCTTGCAGGACTTTCAGTAGACGTTTCCCTTCTTGTACTCTAGATAGGAGGTACTGTATATACATTCGGGCCAATGGCTCAATTGCATTTATTTATTCTTTCAGTACAGCATTCGATATGGTTGTATTATTTTGACCGAGTGTTCGGTTATTTTATTTCATTTCAGTTCATTACGCATTTAAATTGTGAATGTTTTAATTTGTGCGCTAAAAAGAGTAGTTAGATAAAAGTTTTTAACGGCCACCTAATAGGATATTAGTAATTAAATGGATTTTCAACAGTGATGCTAAGAATGATCCATATGAAACTCCTGTTTTAATTTATATTGGAGTGATCGCCCGGTATCTTATTAGGCGGGTTGTTACAGATGGTATCAGAGCATCAGGTTCTAGTGTCTTTAGGAATCTGTGCGGACGTACTACGCTTTCAGCGTTGCTCTCGATTTATATAGAGCCTCAGGAATAGGATTGTTGATTTCTATTGCGAGATTTCGTTCTCCTGCCATATTATGAGATTATAGGAATCTTTTGCGCGCTCGTTTGAGAATCGTGTGCGGAGCTTGGATGGCAGCAGGAGGTGAGGCTTAGCTAGTGCAGCTGGTAGAAGGTTGGGATGAGTACCTTAGTAGAGGTCACTTTCTCTATGGTAATTGTTAAGGATTGTCTCAATGACTACTAAAGCATAGTAGTTCGAGTATCATAGTGCCGCCGTAGTAGGGGTGGTAATAAAGTTAGATTTCCCCGTGGAGATAGGGAGTAGAAAGGGATCTTACGGATAGTTCTCACCGTGAGTCCCCATGAATAAGCAGGATGAGAAGAATGCAGTTTTGGGAATTATTTGCCTAAGGTTCAGCCAGAGGCCGACGGTGAATAAAGGTGAAGATGTTGTTAATGAGTTTTACCTCAATTGAGGAGGTATATTTGGCGTGACTAGATAAAGTCGCGGTATTAGTTAGCCCTAGACTCGTGTGTGTATTTTGAGTTGTGGCGGTCTCGATAACATTTTAATGTATGATTATGTGTTTTCTGCAATAGCGGAATTTTGTTTTCTTTCACCCTCCATAGAGGCGGGTGATTATATTTTTGTATATACATATACGGTATATGGTGTAACGGAGCAATAGCTGGCCAATGATGGCAAGTCTATCGTGTCCGCAGTTCCTGGAGGGAACAGGTTGTTATTATGGTGTCTCACCTTGATACAGGTTGAGTACACCTTTGTTATTATGGATTTATGGAACCTCGATGAGTAGAGGCCTCCTTATTATTGGGTGGTATATGTGGCAACCTTATAGATATAATTTAAGGCCCACAGAATTGTTGTTGATCGATAAGATTTAGCTCAGTATTGGTTTGCGCAAGGACTTAGATATGAGTGCGAGCGCAGGGTGGTATGACTCTTAGTTAGAGATAGGAGTTCAGATCACCTTTTGTTGAATTAGGGGACGGGGTTATCCCGGTTGCATGTTTGAATGACTGAACTCCACAACCAACGAAGTTAAGGGTTAATGTGTGGAGGGGTTCCTTGTTTGGATTTCGCCTTGGCGAGACACTCCACACATGACTCTTAACGGCGTCGGGAGTGGGGAGCTGTTATGAGATGCAAGGATGTTGATCTTGTGGAACGGTCTTATAGTGTGGATGAACCACTATAGGCTATGAGCCACACAATGTTAGTATACTTATGGAAGTATTGTGCTATGGAAAAGCACTAAAGTAGTCCCTTCGCCACAAATGGGTGGGTGAGGTTGGACTTAGAGAAATTGATTTGAGGACAATAGTCAGGCCTTAATGACAAGGCAAGTTTTGAGGAGCTACAATTTGGGTGTTATGTTCGTGACACTTTCTATAGAAAGTGGGCACTTGGTTAGTTAGGTTTCCTTCTGTATGGGCGGAAGGATAAGATAGTAGGAATGCGTTCGTAGGCTAGCCTAGTAGGATTTAGGACGTCCCGCTTCTGTGCCTTGGGTCTCTATATCTCGATGACCGACTACGCGAGGGAGTAGTGTAACGGGAGGGTTCCTTGTTTGGATTTCGCCTTGGCGAGACGTCCCACGCATGAAACCAAGCACTTGTCGGGAGTTGGGAGAGGCCTTGGGCACTAGGGACATACTTAGGATTATATTAGTTTCGTGTAGCTAGGGTGACGCATAGATCGTAGCATTTTTAGGATATAGGTTCGCTAGTATTAGCAGCGCCGAGGTTAGGAATATGGAAATGTGCGGGTTCGGAGGACCCATAGGTGAGTATTACACCGAGGAAAGGAGATCCTTATTGGGAGAGAGTGATGCGTGTCAGACGTTCGTAATGATTGTGCTGATATGCACAAGTTAGAAAGGTGTATGGGCACCTTGGTAAGTTGGTTTATATACCGCCTGAAATCGAATGGGCGTAGTATACAAGGTCGTAATTCATGCCGATAGGCATTATAGATGATTGGTATTATGTGACGTATAAGAGTCACTTTGCGATTGTGGTAGCAGTGTAGCATATGGTTAGGAACCATTGGGTTAGTATCATTTCCCTTGAGGTATTAGGATTTGGAGTGATCCTAAGATTGGTGGTGTAGGTCGTATCTGAATTTCGAGGACGAAATTCCGTTATAAGGGGGGGAGTGTAACAACCCGTCCTTTTTGGAGATGATTAAATTCCATAATTAAATATAAATTGGAATTTGGAGATTTTTCCTAAATAGTAATTTTTGGGATTTTCGAGGATTGAATGATTTTCGAAGGGTGTTATAAATTATTTTGGTACCATATAGGTCGAAATATTTTATTTATATGTCGCCGTGGAGTCTAGCGACAAACGAAGTAAGATTTTGAGTAGAACACCGCATATAATTATTTTGGGTTAGAATAGTGATTTGCGGTCAAGTACCTCGGATGGAAATTTCGACTGCGCCACGAGTCTCGGAATGTCCGAGATAGTCGAAAAAGAGTGTTCGATTGTCGAAAATGAGTTTCGGGTAATTTTAGAGGTAAAAGTAACTCGTAATTGGGTAAACGAGTCGTTTTTGGGTTTTTAGGGTTAAAACCCTTTTTCTCTCTATATATAGAGATAGAGAGGGAAGAAAGAAGAAAGAAGAGAGGGAAGAGAGAGAGAGAGGGAAGAAAAGAAGAAAAAGGGGGAGATTCCGGCCGGCCTCCGCGGGATTCGGCTCGAGGACGTCGGATTGTATCCACGAGGCAAGTGTTTACTTGCTTTATTTATTTTTGAGCATAAATATCTCATATCATTGTTGGTATAACAAACCCTAATGATTTTGGGTTGGGTATTCGTGGATAAAACGGGTTTTCGGGAGATAAAACGAATAAACCCCTAAAATTGGTAAACTGGAGATTTTAGTAATTAACCAAATATATTGGATGATTCCGGGTCCTGGGATGTTTAGGACCCGTATTATAAGTGTATTTCTTGTTGGTAGAAGTTGTAGGCCGTTGGGTGTAGAGATGGAAGCTTGGGGGAAGCTTCCATGGCCGAAACAGCTTCTCGGAGAAGAAGCTGCCCGACATGATCGATCGATCGATCATCGGGAGTCGATCGATCGAAGCCTTCAATCGATCGACGGTCATGGGTCGATCGATCGACCTCTGCTGAATAGGGACAATTTCTTTAGGGTGATTTGGATGAGGTAGATTCCATTCCACCTTGCTTTGAGGCTAATTGGGTGATAACCTAAGGGACCTTTTTAGGACTTTAGGGTCCATAAATTTAGATAATTGAGGAGGGTAAAGTTAGGGTTTTAAGTATATAACCCTAAAACTATATTTTCGAGGAAAATAGAGTAATTGTAGAAATTGATGGATTAGAGTTCCTAACTTTAATTGGGGACTTCTAAATGATTATTTGGACTAGGTATAGTCTTGGGGTTTAAGGAAATGAAATCCTTAATCCATTAAATTAAAGTTGATCGGGTGAGGTAAACCCTGAGGATAATTCTCGTAGGCATATAGGCCTCTATAATTATGCTTATAGAAAGCATAATTATATCGATTATCGTTAAGTATATCCTTGGATATAATTGGGATAATTTGGAGGTATATATATAGATATATATACTTCATTTAGAGAAGAATAGTATCATTGGAAATATCCAATAAATCCTTAGTTAGGATTTAAATACATATCGATTATTAAAGTAAGAAATACTTTGGATTTAGAATCATGCTAATATGAATGCATGATTATGATTCCTGGAGGGAATCTTTGGGATTATTGGTCATCGCTAGATGCTATAGGCCACTGAGGCCGTTCATATATATTCTAGGAAGAATATATAGGATATATGTGTACTGTGTGTTTTAGGTATATATATATATATTGATGGAAATGATTTTGAAAATATTAAATTGAATATTTTCAAAATGGAAATATAAATGATTTTCATAATTAATAAAATTGAGGATACACACCTCTCTAAATCGCTATCATAAGGGAAGTTGCGTTCGTATGGTGAAGCCCCCTGACTGATGACGCAGGGTGGATATAGTCCTATAGGCCATGTGAGCGTTGTTGTTATATTTTTTCTACGCTGGTTAGGAGATTCCGGGTGTGGTCTTGACTATCCCGCAGGCACATGGTCGCTTCCCGACGTCTTTCGATATAGGATACCAGGTTGTCTTGGAGGCCCTGGAAGATGATAGCCATTTAGGGGCGCGCACGGTGGAGAAATCCGGTCGGGCGGTCTTAGAACGCGTTTATATTAAAGCAATTCATGATAATGGATTGGCTTTAATTACATTTCCTGGATATAGGAAGGGAAATGGATTATATGAATGGGCTTCGGTAACACTTCCCGGATGGAAGAAGGGATGTGGAAGCATATGTTATGATCAAAGCATTTTTATGATAATGAAAATGTCTTTGAATACATTTCCTGAGTATAAAAAGGGAAATGGGATATTTTGATAAGTAAAAGCATTTTTATGATAATAAAACTGGCTTTTAAAAGGTATATGATTTATTAAAGCAATTCATGATAATGAATTGGCTTTTAAATACATTTCCTGGATATGAGAAGGGAAATGGAAGTTTTGAAATGAAAAGGTTAAGTATTGATAAATACTTTGTGTATAGAATACACCTCAGTCCGGGAGATAGATCCGGATATGTATCATAATGATACAATTGATTTGGTAATCCTCAGTCCGGGTGATAATTATATTATCCGGAAGTATAATGTAGATGTACGTATATGTATAAATTGGGTGCCGAGGGTCTAATGAATCTCGACGATCGACCGTGCCGCTTAGTACTGTATCGGGGGGGTTCCTTGTTTGGATTTCGCTTTGCGAGACACCCCACGCACGAATATGTCACTGTGTTGAGACTGGGGAGAAGTTAATCCTTAGTGCTCTTATTATTAAATATATATGGTATATATATATTATATATCTTTTTGTACTGAGGGACTGGCGGATCTCAAAGATCGACCTTGCTGCATAGTAGTGTATCGGGGGGGTTCCTTGTTTGGATTTCGCTTCGCGAGACACCCCACGCACGAACATGGCATAGTGTCGAGATTAAAGTGAAGTTTAGCCCTTAGTACATCTGTTTGAATATCTAGGGTAGATAGTGGTTGGGCATTAGACTAGTTTAGCAGGGTAGCTTGACTAGGATGTTTTATGGGATGCGCTAGGTGTGCACTGTTAGAGGAGAGGTGAGGGGTATCTCACGAGAGTGCGATACCAATTTAAATATGAGATAAAAACTATTTTTCTAAAAATAAAGCATTTATGCACTTGCAAAATATTTTCTAAACATTCGGGCTCTGACCCGTTTGTCCACTCCCCTTTCCTTCTCTATATTGTATATATATAGGTGTCCAGACACAGGGACGCCTGGATGGAAACTCTTTCGAGTCAGACGTCTGCTGCAGCAGCTGTGGATGCTTGCAGGACTTTCAGTAGACGTTTCCCTTCTTGTACTCTAGATAGGAGGTACTGTATATACATTCGGGCCAATGGCTCAATTGCATTTATTTATTCTTTCAGTACAACATTCGATATGTTGTATTATTTTGACCGAGTGTTCGGTTATTTTATTTCATTTCAGTTCATTACGCATTTAAATTGTGAATGTTTTAATTTGTGCGCTAAAAAGAGTAGTTAGATAAAAGTTTTTAACGGCCACCTAATAGGATATTAGTAATTAAATGGATTTTCGACAGTGATGCTAAGAATGATCCATATGAAACTCCTGTTTTAATTTATATTGGAGTGATCGCCCGGTATCTTATTAGGCGGGTTGTTACATGTTAGATGTCTTAAAGTTGGGGGATGTCTTGATTATGTAAGAAAAACCGAACCTAAAAGACCTAAAGTAGGAAATAGGACTTACAAATGTGTTTTTATTGGATACTCTATTAATAGTACGCCTTATAGATTTTTAAACCTTGAAACTCAAGAAATCATTGAGTCGGTAGATGTGCAATTCTTTGAACATCTAACAAAGTTTAGTACTTTGAATCAAGGTTTAGAAAATAATAATCCGACTGTTGATTCCTCAACTTTAGAAGAAAATTCACAATCAATATCTTCTTCGGATACAACGAATGTCGTTGAACAGCGAAGGAGTAAAAGACAAAGAACTGAAAAAACATTTGGGCCTGACTTTGTTATTTATTTAGTTGAAGGGGATTCAAATGAGACTAAGAATAAAACTAAATTTATTCTTAATGTAGAAGATGAACCGACCAAATTTCATGAAGCAATAACATTTAGGGATGTTATCTTTTGGAAAGAAGCAATAAATGATGAAATGAACTCAATTTTGTCAAATCAAACTTGGGTTATTTCCGATCTTCCCCCCGGGGCTAAACCTATTGGGTGCAAATGGATATTTAAAAGAAAATTAAATCCTGATGGTTCTATAAATAAATTTAAGGCAAGACTAGTTGCTAAAGGCTATAAGCAAAAATAAGGTATTGATTACTTTGATATATATGCTCTTCTTGCTCGAACCACATCCATTAGGATATTGACATCTCTTGCTTCTATTCATAATTTAGTTATTCATCAAATGGATGTTAAAACTACATTTTTAAATGGTGATTTAGAAGTAGAGATTTACATGGAACAACCCGAAGGGTTTGTTTTGCCTGGCCAAGAAAAGAAAGTGTGAAAATTGGTTAAATCTCATTATGGCTTAAACAAGCTCCTATGTAATGGCATGAGAAGTTTAATAATATTGTTATATCCCATGGATTTAAAGTTAATGATGCCGAAAAATGTATATATAGTAAATTTGAAAATGGTGTTCGTGTTATTATTTGCTTATATGTGGATGACATGTTAATATTTGGGTCCAATGTCAAATATGTTGAAGAAACCAAAAGGTTTCTATCATCAAAATTTCATATGAAAGATCTTGGAGAAGCTAATGTGATTTTAGGAATAAAAATTGTGAGAAAGGATAATTCTTTAGCGTTATCTCAATCTCATTATGTAGAAAAAGTTCTTAAAAGATATAATCATTTTGAACTTAAGCCAGCTGCTACACCAGTGGATCCTAGCATCAAATTAATGAAAAATATTGGGAGTACTATGGACCAACTTAAATATGCTAGTATTATTGGGAGTCTAATGTATGCCATGAATTGCACTACACTAGACATTGCTTATGCAGTGAGTGTATTGTGTAGATTTACAAGTAATCCAGGAGAAGAGCACTGGAATAATTTCTAGGGTGCTTAGATACCTGAAGAGGACTTTGGATTATGGCTTAAATTATGTAGGGTATCCATCTGTTTTAGAAGGATATAGTGATTCAAGTTGGAATAATCTTGAATCAAAATCCAAGTCAACTACTAATAGGATTTTTACACTAGAAGGAGCAAATATCTCTTGGGGATCCAAGAAACAAACATGTGTATCAGATTCAATAATGCAATCTGAATTTATAGCCCTAGAAGATGCATGTAATGAAGCACAATGGCTGAGAAATGTGTTGTATGATATTCTTGTTAGGAAAAAGCCATCACCTTCTATTATGATAAGTTGTGATAACCAAGCCACAATTTCTAAAGTTTCAAACAAAATTTACAACGAAAAATCTAGACACATTAGTGTAAGGCATCAAATTATAAGAAAATTACTCAAGTAAGGAGTAATTACAGTCGACTATATTAAAATGAAATAGAATTTGGCAGATCCTCTGACTAAAGGTCATGTTAGGTAGATGATATATATCACCTCAAAAGGAATGGGACTATGGTCTATTAAATAACATAACTATATTTAATAGGAACCCAACTCATATCTTGAAAATATAGATAGAGTTCAATGCGGTACAAACAAGTTAAATTATAGTTATGGAACACTAGGAATTTTATACAAAAAGCTCCATTCCTATGTGCCTAATGTTGGTTTTCTTCATGTTAGAGGATGAAGGTTGCTTCTTAATAAATCATATAAGTGTGACTCGCAGAATCACTAAAGTTGATTTACCTATACGAGTGTCGAAAGTGAGTTCGCTTTCTATGGAATCAAGACCGATCCTCAAGCGCTCGGGAAATCAGGATTAGCACAAGGCCATAAAAGTGCATTCTAGAAGAACACTCATAAACTCATAAATCGGTATGTGTGATTGTTCCAGATAGTCTTAAAATGTCCTTGGTTCGAGATACGTTCACCACAACACCTTGATGAAGCTTTGAATTATTTACACTATATGAAAGTTCAAGTCCGAAAGACACTTCTCATTTATGTACTAGATTTTAGCTATAATGCCAAAAGTTATTTATTGTCTTTTTTCTTTGCTCTTGTGTATATATTGAAATTGGTGGGGGAATGTTCGATAAATTCCATTATTTATTGATGTTTTAATTTTAGTTGTTAATTTTTTATTATTTTAATTGTCTTTTATTTTAAGCATAGTTTGGGTTTTATTTTAGAAGGTAGAAATATGAGGAAATGGGTGTGAAAGATATGGGAGTTCTCAAAATCCCATATTATCCCACATTAGAAGAATACTACAAAAAGTAGTGGTATACCAACTAAAGGACAACTAAGATTCTTAGTTGACAAGTCAAATAAGTGGCTATGATCGTACGCATCGTGGTGGTGCTTAAACAACACCAATCGTGACACGCGTAAGCGCATAAGCGCGACACGCGATGCGCAAAAGGGCGATTGGGCGACTTAGGGCGCATTGCGCGCTTTGACGCGCACAAGGTACTTCGCACGTGCGCATCGTCTCTTGGAGCGTGGGAGCCTAAAGTTTTGACGAGGTAAAACAGATCAACGGTTGTGATAAAATGATCCAATGAAAGGGTTTGAAATCCAAAACGAATTAATCTGAACCTTTAGATGAACTCGTAGCATTTCGTGTAGGGGATGTCCATTTGCTTATGATGGGATGCCCAATCTTAACCGTTAGATTGAAGTTGTTCCAAACAGGCACGATCCAACGACTACTGAGTGACTATATGAAGAGCTGTGACTGTTGAAGAACAGTCACAGAAATGGCTACAAAATGAGTTTCAGGCCTCCGTTTTGAACACCGAAATTTTTTAATTTCTCCTCTCTCCGTCCTCTATATTTTGGCATTATCGTGTTACAAATTTGGAGTGATCTAGGTTTGATCAAACGGTACATAGTTTGAATCAAACAACTGTTCATACACTCCATTGTATCCTGAAGGTAGATTCTATAAAACACATAGTGTACTCGCGGTTCTGTCTCAACCGGATTGGGAGAAATTTTGCCTAAAATAAAGCATTCCAAGAACGTGTCTTATAGAAATTAATTAATATATTTCGTTCTTTCCATAACAAAACTCCAACATGAGAATGGGCAACCATATAAAGCAAAGCACCTAGTTCTACAAATGTATTTTTTTATCATTAATATGGGAAAAGAAAAGAAACTAAGACCTCCTAATTATTTACAAATATAAAAACTTCTAAATTTAAAAGAGTCCCTTTATAAACAAAGATAAAGGTGGAAGAAGATGAAGTAGAAAAACCAAAAATGTGGGCTGAATCTAAAAATACCATATGATGAAATAAAGATACCTGCATAAACTACAAAACATCAGTGAGACTACTTAAATCAATACATGTAAAAAATATTATGCTTATAAATCAATACATACACTTGTTGTCATTCCACGATTTATTCTGTAACAAACAAACATGAAAAAAACAAAAATAAAAATTATATATCCCTTAAATTTTCTTCTCCATGATTTTTCGCTATGCATTTCGTAATATATCATTCTCTTTATTTCCTCACCAATTCCATATGTGTAGGCATCAACATCTTATAGTGGATCAAATCCCATATAAATACAAAAATCAACTACTTTCATCTTGTTTAAATTATTGCCCTTGTGGATTTGTTGGTTCCAAGCCTCTAAAGTGTGGCAAGCGATCACTTGTCCCTCCTATGCCATTCTAAAACAAGATGGTTAATTGCCACATAAGAAATAAAATGCCACGACTTCTCCAGTGCTATCAAATATTTTATATTTCCTAATGAGAAGAGAAAGGGATGGAAATTTGAGATGTCAGAAGAGGTTAGGAAGTTTGATCGAGATTGAAGAGAAATTGTAGCAGCAGGTGATAAAAACGTGGAGGAGTAATTATATTTGGTTGGGATGAAAATAGTCCACGTGGATAGACTCATTGAAAAGGAGATATAAATTTCTTGTATAACATTTTATAACAGTATATAGATTAGTATGAAACCCACGCGATGCAGGAGCATTTTATAAAAAAATCTACTTAAAATTTATTTAAAATTGTTTAAATAATATAAACAGCTAGTAATTGATAAAATTTGTAAACACACACACACATACATCTATATAATAACTTACAATGGTGTTTTCACTATTCATAATATGGGAAGACACTTCACGGTTCAGATCGAAGCCAACAAGGCAACGATCCAAGGGTTAAGATTAAATGACATTTTTTCCATTTTTTTCCTTTTAGTATTTCATTTCACCTTCTTTTCCATCACTCTTCATCATCTAAAAAAATTCAAAAATATGGGTAAAAGAGTAAATTACTTATCATTTAGCTTTAACAATTCACTTTAATTCAAAATTGGGGGCATTTTGGTAACACTCCTCCAATCCTCTCTCATCTCTCTCTACCTCACGACAACCAAACCACAAATCCCACCGGTTCCAAACACACACAACCTCTCTCATCTCTCTCTCTCATTTTGTATCTCTCCCAGCGCTCCATCTACACGCGAATCTGGGTTTAGATTTCTGTACGTTAGGTTCATTTTTTTCTATTTGGGTTTGAGGTTTTGAGGTTATTTGGTTTGTATTTTTGGTCTATTTATTTAGGGTTTTCAGATTTGATAACCCGGTGAAGATGATTGAAGATTTAAACTCAGGTATTCCCCCTCTCTCTACATACGCACATACAGAGCCTCCATCCACCACTTCAAGTAGTGGTGAATTATCTTGGATTAGCACTCCATCCACCACTTCAAGATTCATATATTCCTATGAACTGATATGATTCATTAAAATGAGTAACTTTGAAAATGTTTCCATGAACTGATATAATATGATTCATTGTTCATGTGAACTGATATGCTTACTAGGTTTTTATTTTCAAGAAATCTTGGAATGCTAGCTAGAATAGTGCATGAACTCCCCAAATCTATTATTGCACATCTGGTATTGTGATTGAATCTACACTCACTATTTAAGGTCTTAATCTCCATTTTGTCATTTTGGTTCATCATATTTTTTTCTTTCCTTATATCTCAGTGTTTGCAACATGTGTGCCATTTGTTTGATAAAATGCATCACACTTTTCTTAAGAAGCCTTGGGTTATTCGGCTTATGTTTGAACTGGTATGGTTGTCGGGGAAAATTAAATGTTTGTTATTTTTTTTGGTTTAACTTTGCATTTAATTGTATGCCAACTTTGCATTTAATTTGTAAGCTAATTACTATATGAACTAATAGTGAAGTGTGTTGCAGATTCACAATATTGATCGTTAGTTAAGGCTTGCGATTAACTATGATATGGGGAACTTTTACACTTCAACTTGGCAATAAAATTTGAATCTAGATGAAATGGATGAGGTATAGTAGCTTGATTATTTCCTCCTTTTGTTTTTATCAAATTATGTGCTTATTTGTTTATATGTCTTTTATTACAAAAATGATTCCAATGTCGTTCCATATTTTCAAAACAGAGTTTAGATATGCATTGACACTTGCTGCAATGAATTTCATTTATTTTTTTTCTACGTATTATGTTTAAATCTTTATTGTAAATTTATAAACTCAATCAAAAGCTTTACAATTTTCATTACAAATAGTAAAGAGGGAATAACATGAAATGTGGAGTAGAGTTCGCAGGCAATAATAACAAGTAAATGTTATGCTTCAAGATATAAAATCTTGAAGCTTAGTAATAGATCAATAAATGTACTCGAATGCTGAGGATATATAATGGAAATCTTAAAGTTTTTGAACTGGAAGATTTTTTTTTTATTCTTTACAATACTTGCAACAATACTGTAACACCCCGCCTAATTAAATACCGGGTGGCCAGTCCCATACCAAATTAAAACAGAATATACAGTTGGCTCATTCTTAGCATCACTGTCGAAAATATTTATAACTCACCCAATACCCAATTAAGCTGGTGTTAAAAACTTTCAAAATTTTAATTCAACAAAATTCATTTCTAGTTTAAGAATAACACAACACATTTTATTCTACAACATTGATAACCCAATAAATAACACAAAAGAATTTAAGTGCAATTGGAATAAACATTCCCAAATAATATTAATCCATTACAGTAACCCCATCAATAACAACTGTATTAAAAAGACCCGAATACAATAGTATTTGAGCTCGATAGAAAAGATAACTGAAATCCTTTGGGCGACAAGCCCTAACTAAGAATACTGTGAATCAAATGAAGATAGGCGTCTAAGCAAAACTCCATAAATCCATAGCCTGTCAAAATCAGCTAAGGTTGGCGTCCCTGTTGCTGGACACCGGATATAGAGAGACAATAGAAGAGAAAATATGTAAGGAAACGGGTCAGAGCCCGAATGTGTAGAGGATTTTTAAAATAGCAAGTATTTAACAAGTGCAATAAAGAATTTATTATGTACATGTTAGATCCAACTCTCACTTGTTATTCTCACCTCTCAACTAGAGTGCACACTTAACGTTTCCTATTAACCTCCTAGTTAATGCTTCCTCTTTTCCAGTCTCCATATTATAATTCCATTCCCATATCATAATCCCCGTATGTCCCATACCATATGTCACATTATTATAATTCATTTACATTTCTCCTTTATATGATTAGTTTCTCGTTAACATGAATCTTTACTCATTAATATGAACCGTTTCTCATTAACATGAGTTATTATTTTCAATCCTAAGCATAAACATTCATTAACTTAATTCCATTATATTTCTCTATTCACTGTAATCTACAATTATCACCGTAGATAGATTTAACCACAATATATCCATTCAATCATTTAATCCATTATATATATATTCATATATAATACGGCACCCCGAGTCACAGCTGCGGTGCAATGCATTACTATGCTATCATGTCCCATCATCGCAGGTCACCGAATAGGGGACTAAAGGTTCGGTAAGATTCCACAAACCACAAACAACAAAAAACAAATTGGAGGCGAACATAGTTCTCGTATCCATGGGTCACGCACATGCCTACGTACCCACAGTCAGGGGACTTATCAACTCCCCGATAAGACTTTCATAGACCTATGTTCTCGAGCGACAAATCAAAGATCCCATGGATTCATCAGGATATGATTGCCCTCACGCGCAAACGTCCCACCGATAGCAAGTAAGCTTGGTATGTAATACACATAAATCATCAATTAATCCAATAGGTATTATCATACCTATAATATGATATCAATAAGGTAATATCACTACCCTAAGATAATTTCCTATACATAGCATCATATCTCTTTTAAATTACACGTATTAAAATATCATATCTTTACTTCATAATTTAATTATCCTCGCATCCTATAACATCTCTCCACTCCCGACGTCGTTAAGGTTCATGCGCGGAGCGTCTCGCAAAGCGAAATCCAAACAAGGAACCCCTCCAATACACTACTACATGAATTTGTCGATCGAGGAGGTCCGAAAACTTCAACTATGCGATCGGGATAATTTCATACCCTCTTTCAACCAAATGTGTTCTGGACTCCCATCTCTATCCAGGATCCATACCACTACGCTCTGGTACTACACTCAGTCCTTGCGAAATTAATAATGAGTTTAAACTCAGTCCTTGATGTTCAAATTGTAACCCTAAGGCTACCCTCACTCAATACCCAAGATTCAAATAGGTTTTTCCTCAACGTATATTCAGAAAGAAGTCACTAATATCCTACTGGTCCATAAAATTATTTCTCCCGAGTTACTACGAGTTTAGTTCTCCTTTTAATTAAGGTTAAAACCAATAGTTTCGAATCTCTTATAAAAACATCTTCTTTCACTTAGTATTAAACCTTCTTGTAAACTTTAGGATACCCAGGTGTTATATTCAATCACCCCTACTGGTCCTATCTTTAATTCTCCTACATCTCCATTTGGAATTTAACAAATGAATCTAGCAACCGAAATTCCATTCAATATAATTTTCATCATTTTAATCTCTTGAATCCAAATCAAATTAATTCAAATCTTATCAAGGGTTTACTGATGTTTTCTATGTCCCATAATATCCAAATAATAATCACCAAAGATCCACAAAAGGTTTGGGATAAGAATCAACATTTAAAAAGAAACAACTTTACATGTTCTGGGGAGGTCGATCGATCGAAGGCAGGGGTCGATCTATCGATCCCTCAGGTCCAAGCCTGATTTTCTGCAGTTTCTGCAACTACGGGTTTAGCAACTTATGATCATTTAAACCTTCATCTAATCAACTCAAATGACTTATAATCTTTACTACATGATATATCAACATATATGAACGATTTCCAATACTCTAAACATCCTTGAATCATCAAGGGGTTGGATTAAAAAGCATGTTTATCTCCTTATTTCCAGAAATTTATCAACATATCATCTTCAAGAACACATCATGGTTTTCATAATTTCTTCAACAGATTCATGACTATTTCGTGGATTATTATCAACCTAAAACATGAGTTTAATTCCTATATCATTTCAGTTTCCAGAAATCCATTTAATACTCCATTATTTCTTCCAAACATGAATAATCTTCTCTTTTCATACTATTCTAACATGGAAAATATACAAACTTAAATTGCCATTATCAAACACTTGCCTTTACTGAAGGTCTGATCCTTTGGTGTAGTATATCTCAGTTGGTTGTCCCTTCTCCGGTCAAACTCCGGTGGTGGTTGGTGGTGGTGAACCTTAGTTCTTGTTCTTCTCCTTCCCATGTAGACTTTTCCCTTCCCAAGCACTCTTTCTCACTCTCTCTAGGATGATGACTTCTCTATTTTGTGTAGAGAAGATGAATAACCCACATACACTTAATCTACCAATACTTATAATAGGCCAAAATCCGAAATCACTATTCATCCCCCCAAGAAAAATGACCAAAATGCCCTTTCGGGTTGTCTATTCATTTCCAAATGACCCAAGACTCAAAATTAACATCCAAATAGACTTTTCTGACTATTTCGAACCTTCCGGACGCAACGACGCAGTCTAAATGACTGTAAGGTTGATAGAAAATAAATTTTCTTTTTAATTTAATAAACTAGTCCCGACACGTCCCATACCGCGTCTGACTAAAAATATAAATTACCGAATTTATATCATACAATCATATCAATGACATCACATTCATATACTACCTAAATATCTTTAAGTAATATTCAGAATCATCTATTATAATATCCATCGTCCGGATAAAACCCGAATGAATTAATTAATAAGAAAATCCAATTAATCCATTAATTTAAAATATATCCCATTTTAAAAGTCATTTAAAATTACGGGGTATTACATACTTCCCCCCTTACAACAGAATTTCATCCCGAAATTCAGGAATATAAATCATACCGATAAGGTCAACTCCGAGTATAAATCTCCCATCGCAAGAAATCCAAGATGTACCGCCCATACAGTACATTAACAAAATCCCTATCGATGTTATACGCCAAGCCTCACCATATAGTTTCAACTAAATCAAATTTAGACTTTACCTAATCTTCCCTATACCGTCCTCGTGACAAACTTTGGGAAAAATGATCCTCTCGTAGTGAACAAATAAATCCTGAAGTCTCAATTACTTACCTTTTTCACAATTATGAAAAATACTACAATCCAATCATCCAGGGCGCCCATACACCCTCTCATACCGCTTTCAATATTAAAAGTTTCGCAAAAGTTATAAACTCATTTCCCAAAGACCTAACTTATTTCGACTCCCAACGGTTATTAGTTTCATGCGTGGGGTGTCTCGCAAGCGAAATCCAAACAAGGAACCACCCCGATACACTACTTCCTAAAGTAGTCGGTCATCGAAGCTCCTAAGGTCCTTAGTCAATAATGTATAAAAATTTGGTTTATATAAAAAAAATCAGGTTTATTGATTTAAACAAAAATTTGTTTTTTTTTTTTCCGATTTCAAATAGAGTCTACGCATCTACTCTCTTATAGAAGACAAGATGAAGACATATGCTCTCATATACCACAAGTCAATGCAAGCCGATAGTCACATCACGCTCGGACATCCCCAAGGTAAGTAATCCCATAAAAATCAAACCCACGTGATAACAAGTAATATATAGGTGTTCCACACCCCCTCAGTGAGTCTACGTAAATAACGATGCCATAGGCTAAGTTTAACAACCCTTTTGCCCACACAATATCAATCACTACAACAATCAATACACCTCATACTTCCTTAGATAGGAAACATACCCTCATTTGCGGGTGATGGTTGTTGAATCCCAATATTATAACTTTGCTCCAATGAGTCAAGAAAAATTTTACCCCAAATTTTCAGTTCTAGTTAACCACACTCCACTATATACCCAAGCCTTTCAATATATTGCCTTCCTTAGGGAACATACGCATTTCAAGAACCTCTACTGATGACTCTCCTCAATTTTTCCATAATAGGGGTGACCTCGACTACGGTCATCATACTCGAACATACTTCATAACCTCCTAAGTACGATCTTCACTATCCGTCCAATGGCCCTCATTAGCCATACGTACGTAATGAAAGATTTCCCAATAAATGTTGGCGAATTTTATAGTTCAACCCATCAGTGAACATTAGGACTCTCCTCTCCTCAGTAGGTACTTTGGCTGGTACCAAATTCGTTAATCGCGTAAACTCTTCCTCATATTCCGCCACAGTTTTCTCTCCCTATTTCAAATCAAGTAGCTTCCCCCTCATCTCTGTCTGGATGGCAGAAGCAAAATACTTCCCATCAAACCGTATCCAAAAGTCTTGGATAGTCATTATGTCCCTCTCCTCCATAGTGGTCGTAGCTTCCCACCATTGCAAAGTTTTCCCTACTAGCCTGAATGTGGCTAGTATTTGACGTTGAACCTCAGTGCATTCAATCATTCTCAAGTGCCGTTGGATATCTTTCTTCCATTGGCTAGCATTCACAACATCTGATCCTCCCTAAAACTCAGGTGGGTGCGCTTTCTGAAAGGCATCCCTCGCTTGTTCCCATGCAGTAGGAAACACTTACCCTTGCGCGGGTGGCACAACCGGTTCCGGTGCGGGAGCGTGCTGAACAGCAGCTACAGCAGCATTGACTGTCTGAGCGACAATTGCAGCAACTTCGGCCGCAGTCATCGTATCCTTGTAGGCGTAAATAGAAAATCAATAATCCTACTCATAGGACTCTACATCAAAGAACGCTAAGCTGAAAACACAGTAAGACGTACAGATCCTAAAGGACACTAGAACCTGATGCTCTGATACCACCTATAACACCCCGCCTAATTAAATACCGGGTGGCCAGTCCCATACCAAATTAAAACAGAATATACAGTTGGCTCATTCTTAGCATCACTGTCGAAAACATTTACAACTCACCCAATACCTAATTAAGCTGATGTTAAAAACTTTCCAAATTTTAATTCAACAAAATCCATTTCTAGTTTAAGAATAACACAACACAATTTATTCTACAACATTGATAAGCTAATAAATAACACAAAAGAATTTAAATGCAATTGGAATAAACATTCCCAAATAATATTAATCCATTACAGTAACCCCATCAATAACAACTGTATTAAAAAGACCCGAATACAATAGTATTTGACCTCGATAGAAAAGATAACTGAAATCCTTTGGGCGACAAGCCCTAACTAAGAATACTATTAATCAAATAAAGATAGGCGTCTAAGAAAAACTCCATAAATCCATAGCCTGTCAAAATCAGCTAAGGTTGGCGTCCCTGTTAGTGGACACCAGATATAGAGAGACAATATAAGAGAAAATATGCAAGGAAACGGGCAGAGCCCGAATGTGTAGAGGATTTTTAAAACAGCAAGTATTTAACAAGTGCAATAAAGCATTTATTATGTACATGTTATATCCAACTCTCACTTGTTATTCTCACCTCTCAACTAGAGTGCACACTTAACGTTTCCTATTAACCTCCTAGTTAATGGTTCCTCTTTTATAGTCTCCATATTATAATTCCATTCCCATATCATAATCCCCGTATGTCCCATACCATACATCATATTATTATAATTCATTTACATTTCTCCTTTATATGATTAGTTTCCAATTAACATGAATCATTACTCATTAAAATGAATCGTTTCTCATTAACATGAGTTATGCTTTTCAATCCTAATCATAAACATTCATAAACTTAATTCCACTATCTTTCTCTATTCCCCGTAATCTACAATTATCACCGTAGATAGATTTAACCACAATATATCCATTCAATCATTTAATCCATTATATATATATTCATATATAATACGGCACCCCGAGTCACAACTGCGGTGCAATGTATTACTCTGCTATCATGGCCCATCATCGCAGTTCGCCGAATAGGGGACTAAAGGTTCGGTAAGATTCCACGAACCACAAACAACAACAAACAAATTGGAGGCGAACATAGTTCTCGTATCCATGGGTCACGCACATACCTACGTACCCACAGTCAGTGGACTTATCAACTCCCCGATAAGTCTTTCATAGACCTATGTTCTCGAGCGACAAATCAAAGATCCCATGGATTCATCAGGATATGATTGCCCTCACGCGCAAACCTCCCACCGATAGCAAGTAAGCTAGGTATGTCATACACATAAATCATCAATTAATCCAATAGGTATTATCATACCTATAATATAATATCAATAAGGTAATATCACTACCCTAAGATAATTTCCCATACGTAGCATCATATCTCTTTTAAATTCCACGTATTAAAATATCATATCTTTACTTCATAATATAATTATCCTCGCATCCTATAACATCTCTCCACTCCCGACTTCTTTAAGGTTCATGCGCGGAGCGTCTCGCAAAGCGAAATCCAAACAAGGAACCCCTCCAATACACTACTACTTAACTTTGTCGATCGAGGAGGTCCGAAAACTTCAACTATGCGATGGGGATAACCTCATACCCTCTTTCAACCAAATGTGTTCTAGACTCCCATCTCTATCCAGGAGCCATACAACTACGCTCTGGTACTACACTCAGTCCTTGCGAAATTAATAATGAGTTTAAACTCAGTCCTTGATGTTCAAATTGTAACCCTAAGGCTACACTCACTCAATACCCAAGATTCAAATAGGTTTTTCCTCAACGTATATTCAGTAAGAAGTCACTAATATCATACTGGTCCATAACATTACTTCTCCCGAGTTACTACGAGTTTAGTTCTCCTTTTAATTAAGGTTAAAACTGATAGTTTCGAATCTCTTATAAACACATCTTCTTTCACTTATGATTAAACCCTCTTGTAAACTTTAGGATACCCAGGTGTTATATTCAATCACCGCTGCTGGTCCTATCTTTAATTCTCATACAACTCCATTTGGAATTTAACAAATGAATCTAGCAACCGAAATTCCATTCAATATAATTTTCATCATTTTAATCTCTTGAATCCAAATCAAATTAATTCAAATCTTATCAAGGGTTTACTGATATTTTCTATGTACCATAATATCCAAATAATAATCACCAAAGATCCACAAAAGGTTTGGGATAAGAATCAACATTTAAAAAGAAACAACTTTACATGTTCTGGGGAGGTCGATCGATCGAAGGCAGGGGTCGATCGATCGATCCCTCAGGTCCAAGCCTGATTTTCTGCATTTTCTGCAACTACGGGTTTCGCAACTTATGATCATTTAAACCTTCATCTAATCATATCAAATGACTTATAATCTTTAATACATTATATATCAACATATATGAACGATTTTCAATACTCTAAACATCCTTGAATCATCAAGGGGTTGGATTAAAAATCATGTTTATCTCCTTATTTCCAGAAATTTATCAACATATCATCTTCAAGAACACATCAATGGTTTCCATAATTTCTTCAACAGATTCATGACTATTTCGTGGATTATTATCAAACTAAAACATGAGTTTAATTCCTATATCATTCCAGTTTCCAGAAATCCATTTAATACTCCATTATTTCTTCCAAACATGAATAATCTTCTCTTTTCATACTATTCTAACATGGACAATATACAAACTTAAATTGCCATTATCAAACACTTGCCTTTACTGAAGGTCTGATCCTTTGGTGTAGTATATCTCAGTTGGTTGTCCCTTCTCCGGTCAAACTCTGGTGGTGGTTGGTGGTGGTGAACCTTAGTTCTTGTTCTTCTCCTTCCCAAGTAGACTTTTCCCTTCCCAAGCACTCTTTCTCACTCTCTCTAGGAAGATGACTTCTCTATTTTGTGTAGAGGAGATGAATAACCCACATACACTTAATCTACCAATACTTATAATAGGCCAAAATCCGAAATCACTATTCATCCCCTAGAAAAATGACCAAAATGCCCTTTCGGGTTGTCTATTCATTTCCAAATGACCCGAGACTCAAAATTAACATCCAAATAGATTTTCTGACTATTTCGAACCTTCCGGACGCAACGACACAGTCGAAATGACTGTATGGTAGATAGAAAATAAATTTTCTTTTTAATTTAATAAACTAGTCTCGACACGTCCCGTACCGCGTCTGACTAAAAATATAAATTACCGAATTTATATCATACAGTCATATCAATGACATCACATTCATATATTACCTAAATATCTTTAAGCAATATTAAGAATCATCCATTATAATATCCACCATCCGGATAAAACCCGAATGAATTAATTAATGAGAAAATCCAATTAATCCATTAATTTAAAATATATACCATTTTAAAAGTCATTTAAAATTACGGGGTATTACAAATACCTTATAGCTTATACCACCTTATAAGTTTTTTTCATTCTCTACCTATGAACTGATATTGAACTATTATTAAATGAGTTCATAGAATATAAGGTATTTAACTATTATGTTGAGAATGAAATGTTATATAGAGAATGAATTGTTAATAAATTGTTATGTAGGTAATGAATTGTTCATAGTTCAAACTTAGAATAAGAACTGCTATTTAAGTACCAAATTTTAAGTCCACCACTGTTATGAACTGCTATACTTGCGAGAATTTGAATTGTGCAATTCATACTTGGAATATGAACTATTATACCAAATATAAGGGTTTGTGTACTATTATACCAAATTTCCAATCCACCACTGTCATACTTATAATATAAATGATCATACCTTATACCTTAATAGCTATATGTTTTTTACCTTATAGCATATGAATTCAGCATACATCTTATGGTTTTTCCCCGCTTGAACTAAATTTAACTTTATCTTTTGCATACATAGTGTATTAACTATATTTTGATCAGTTAGTTGGATTTTGTTTTTGCTTTAAGGTTGCTAGGTTTTGTGCGTGCATTTTTTATCAAAAACATTTCAATAGTTCTCACCCTATTTGGTAGTTGAACAGGTGAAAAAGTATATTGGAACTTGAACCATCACAATGCTCGCTCACAGCCTTTAAGACCCTTCTCTCGAACGATAAGGATTCACACCACTTCTTCCATATCGATGAGGTCACGTACCCTTTCTCTTTACTCACCATTCTCTTTTTTGTTTAACATATTTTGGTAGGATTTAGATGAAATATCACGAATCCAGCCAAATAGCGTTGATGATACACGAAAGAAACTTGCAAGACGCTATTTGGCTTTACTCCATGGGTTTGGGGTTCTTAAATTATAGGTTTAAACTATCTCAGAAGCATTGTTGAACTCATAAATTATTGGTAATATCTTATGAAGTTTGGGATAACATATTTAGTGTTTATGGTATTGTTTACTCAAATACCCAATATAAATCCATTGTTATCACTGCCATCATTGAGACTCCATTTCAGGCTAAATTCTACTTTCTAGGAGGTGGAAAAAGAAGGCAGAAAACTTAAGCAGCCAGTTTTGCTGCTATGAGGGGAAAATTCTAGTAAACATATAATGGTTCCAAAACAGAGATAGATTATCCAAATGTGGCAAATGAGATCCTATTACTGAAGGAGTCTCAAAAACAAAATAAAGGTAAATGAAAACTTTTTAAGATTTTGCATGGAGAATGCCATAATCTTCAATGTCTCTTTTGTTTGTGGCAAGTTCCATTATGGAGATGATGTTAACATGAGGGAGTTCAAGTTGTATAATTGCAGAAAGTGAAGCCATACAACCACTGATAAACTGGGTCACATCAGTTATAAACGGAATAGTTGAAAAACCCTTAAGGTATTTTTAATTTGAGACCGAGGTATGAATGAACCTAAACAGTTGAAAACCCCCAATTCTTTTAATAAACCACCATAATAAGATCCTATCAACCTTCTACTAAACTTCCACAATTCTTCTGGATACTACGGTCTTTCATGTTCCAGAATTTTACTAATTCTTAGTTGTCCTAATTAGTTTACATGTATATTGCTTTGTATGATGAGTAGAGGGATACTATGTTAGATGATACTCTTTTACATTGTATCATATCACATCATATCACGATTCAAACTCACATGAAAGTTTAAATCAGGTATGCTTCCTGTCTTTATTAAATTTTTTTACAAGAAGTTTTTGTTGATTTGTTACGAGTTACTTATTTGAGTTGAAATGATTGAGAAAACTTCCATTGTTATGATTTACGAGTTACGAGTTACTTACAGTACAATATTTACTTCCATTGTTGGACTGAACAAAAACAACTTTGGCATGCGGAGTTTCTGGATCAACACCTCATATATTCCCATAACGTGTTTGATTTTTTACCATTAACACCGACATTTTCTTATTATTGGAATGTCCTATTTTGTTAATTTTCAATCATTGGTACCCAAATGATTCTCACCTGTTCATTAAGTCCTCACTATAATCAAAGTCAATTTGTTTGTTTTAAAGGCTTTAAAATATTTATGCTTTTGGAATTTGTTACACTCTATCTTTTGGAATCTTTTGTTGAAGTCTAATTATGACTAAAATAGTGGAAAAGTAGTAGGGCATTCGTTATACTCCAGCTTTTGGAATTTTTTCACTGTTATATTTTTTGAACTATGATGTGAGTTTAAATTGACATGGTAAGAGGGAAATATTTTTCAATGACATATTGTAATTTTTTTAAATTGACATTGTAAGAGGGAAATATTTTTTGAATTGCGTACCAATTAGTATTGCGGTTTGCTCCCATGGTATTTTCTATATTACATGTTAAACAAATTGTCTGTGAACACCGAATTATATTTTTTTATGCAGATTTCCTATATTATATGTTAAACAAGTTGTTCGTCCACTAGGGGTAATTACATGAAGTTTGTCCAGTGCCTATATCACTATTGGAATGGATTACAATTTCACATTTTTTGACAATCGAGATTTTCTCTCGAGTCTTTTTCTTGTTGTAGGTTCCCTACATTCTAATTTATTTGTTGTAGGTTCACTACATTCTAACAAACATGCTTATTTTCTTTTGTTTGGGCATGTTATAGTGATGGAGGAGAGAGTAATGAAGATAGAAATCCTCTGCCTCCACCTCTTTAACTGACATGCATTCCCATGCCACTGCCCTTTCCTCTTTGCCTCGAGGTGTCTTTTATTATTTTTTTATATCTAGATTACTTGAGTGTATTTTTGTGTGTGTTTGGACTGTGAATTTTTCTTCTAATTAGTTATATTTTACAGGTATAAACCTTCATTTTATCTCGCACAAATAATTTGATTTGGATTTCTCTGTGTTTGAGTGGTATCAATTTTTTTTGTATGGGTTCTAATCTATAATAATTTTTTTCTCACTGTCTTTTTAGTTGATTGGTTTGGTGATGCGTAGTTTTAGAATTTGAGTAAAGCATAAGATGCATAAAGCCAAATTACATCCCCTCTTTTCAATCAAATACATACTGGGGGGGGGGGGGGTGATGTGGCAGTAGATCAACTGAGCAGTCAACTTCGCTTTGCTCCTGACAATGGCAGCAAATCTCAGCCCCGAGTCTAAGATCTCCTTTCTCAAAACCTTCCTAGGCAGCGCTTTTGCCCATACCTGATTTTCAGTTTCATATGTCATGGAGTAGTTGATGTGGCATCAATGAGTATGATAACTTGGAAGAGGACTTTCAGTATCGTTCGTCATGGATTATTCAATTTCGCACATAGAACACCGTTATTAGCGATTTTAACTTCAATCCTGCAGATTATCATGACTCTAGTTCTGTATCATTTGTCAAGGAAGAGGTAAACCTATGACTTTATCATTTACATTTTCATACGAAGTTGCTAACGACAAATTTTATGTTTTCATACACATTTATTTTATGTTTCAATGCATTTATGTTTTTTTGTTTTCATACATAGGGTATGTCATACAGATTTTATGTTTTTTTTGTTTTATGTTTCAATATTTATATTTTTGGTTTCTTTAAATGAATTTGGTTTTCAAGGGCCATACTTTTTTTACGATAATCTGGATTTTTTGGTTCTGATACCTTCACCCTATTCATACATTTTTTCAATATATTTTTATTTGTAGGATTTGATTTTGAATGTCTAAGTTTTTGCAGGATATTGCCTTATTAAATGTTTTCTTCCTCATGATTTCTTTCCAGAATTTGGGGTTGAATTTTAATTTTTTTTCACAATCATGTGAAAAGAAGATCTGATCGAGAATGAAACATGTGTAAAACCGGCCAAGTAGCATGAAATTGCTTTATATTATAGTAAAAATAATTAAAATAAGCATATGTGTGCGTGCGTGTACACATGTGCATGCATTGTGTGCGTATTCTGGCTATAGTTGAAACTTTTGATGTTTTTGATTATTATGGAGATTTGAATCCCCTGTTTTGGTGACATTATATTGCAGAGTTTTGTTAGTTTGTGGGATATGATTTGCAGGTACTAATTTGGTCTTATTTTGTAGGTAGTAATTAGCCATATCAATGGTATACAAATCCTTCTCTATCTTAGGTCACTTACAAGTGTGGATGTCAGCCCCTATTGGGTTTCAAACATTCTTCTTCAAGGAGTTGTTATTTTTTACATGTCTACAAGACAGTTATAAGATCGTGGACACATGAATAGTAAGAGTTATGATCTTTGAATGGAGGTACCTAGATAAATAGTGAGGGGCCGAATAGTCTGCGACTTTATTTCGCGAGAATGAAAATAAATATTGAAACTCAGTCACAGTTCACGGATTGATTCCAATTTATCATCACATGGAGACTGTGATATATGCCAAGCCAATAACCTCCTTGCTCCTGGAACACCATTAATTTATGGTAAGCCCTCCACTTGCAGTATTGAAAGCGTAGGTATGAGTTAAGTTCATGACCAATTACAAGAATAGTTTGATCGATCAAGAGAAATGATGAAATTGCTCAATAAAGACCAAACGTCGCCCACACTATTACAGAAAAGGTACGAGTTAAGTTCTTAGGAAAGTTGAATTTTAGATTACAATTATATTCCCGTCCATGATGTATGGCATGCTTTGTTTCTCATTGTTCTATGCTTCATATGTGGATGTCTTTTACGTAAATGATTTTGGAACACTGTTAAATAGAAGTAAAGTTTTTGAGAAAGGCATTTTAATTTATTTTTATTGTCGTTATTCTTAAGGCATCAGTAAAAGCGATTCAATGCCAAAACAATTTAACAAAAAAAAAGATTTCGACCGAAATAAATACAACATGACATGCCACTAAATGTTATTTTTTATCAATCCTGAACACCAAATCATTTGAGATTAATTTTTAATGATAAAGTCAGAGGCCAAGATAGAAATATATCGCATTCTTTTGATGGTCGGGGAACCTGTAACACCATTAGACAATCTGTACTTCTTCTTCATAAATCTGGACCAAAGATTGTTTGAAAATTTAAAATGACACATAATCTTGATACTACTAGGTTTAGTCACAGTGGTCATGTCTCAACAGTTAACGCCACCTTCATGTAAAGGCGAACAAAGTGTAAACCATTCTATCCCGTGATATCTTATATCTTCTACATTTTCACCATTCCGAAAAAAATTAAAAAAAATCTATGTTTTTATGCATTTACACTTATGTTCTTCTATGCCCTATGCTTTGGCAAGCATATCTTATGAAGTTATTTGAAAATAGACATGTTACATAGGTTTTTTAAATTTCAGTCCACTCAAGTTGAAAATAGATCAGGGTATACATTGGGATATGTTTTGCAAAGGCCAAGCTTTAGTCCACTAAAGTTGATTCGGGGATATATTTTGCATTTGATTTTGTTTGGTTTGATATGCTTTCTTTATCACTTTGGAACCGTGTGACGACTATAATTTAGGTTCTCAAATAATGAAAGTAAGATGGTTTGGATGGTTTCTTTTAGATTAGATTGTTTCTTTATTTACCAGGTTAGATGTTTTCTTTGATCATGTCATTGTGGGCCTTAGCGAGAGGTTCATATGATTAAGTTCGAAAGGTACGATTGATGAAACCTTATTGCCCCATGCGATAATCTTTTAGAAGGTCTACATTTTGACCCGTTCTGTATATACCTTATTTTTTATATTAGTTATACGATTTTTTTGCCTCCCCCCCAAAAAAAAAATAAAAAATAAAAAATAAATAAATAAATTATAAGGTCCAAGGTTCATGTGTCAAAACCTATGATAATAGGTTGAAATTCAATTTGTTGAAATTATATTAGTCAATATTTAATTGCTTTGATCCATGCATTTATATCAAAGTAAGGAACAATGTTTCGTAATTCTATCTCTGCTTTGAAATGTGCAATTATGCAGTATGAAGCCAGAGCTACACAATATGCAATATGCAATATGCCAGAGCTACACAGAGGATTATACAGTAAGCAATACATAGTATGCGCAGTTATGTAGTATGAAGCTAGAGTTATAATTAATATGATTCTTATGACAAGAAGGTATGAGGCCATCACTTCAATTATTCATAGGATTCTTATGACATTTGTGATATTTGCTTCATGTCGTAGGTACGATGCATACTATGTTTGTGATTTTTTTTAGTTTGGGGTTCCTATACAACGGATTTAAATATGTTTTGATTTCAAATCTATAAGAATCATATGAAGTCTAGATACTTTTCTTATTATGATGAATCATCAAAATAACTAGAAGTATATTATCAGTCCTGCAGATTATAATTTTAATCGAATTTCGACTGAACGGGTTTTGTGCAACACTACTAACTAAAAATGACTTTAGTTAGGGAGGGGATGGCGGGTTCGCGGCCGAGTGTGATGATAGGTTCCATAACGACACAGAGAAAGTGGTGGCGCTTTCCACTAGGTGGTACAATGACGGGAGAAAGTGCGGGCATGTCATACGATGTGGATATATCGTCCTTTTATTTGATTTTCCTTCATTATTCAAGTAGTGGACTATTTAAAGATCTATTTTTCAAAACATTCAATTGTATTCGTTGCAGGCACCATTAGGCTCGGTACGTATGGGGTGAAAGGGTCCAAGCAAGCCGAAGTTAGTCTCCATATCAGGGCAGGATAAAAAATTGCATGATGAACCATTCGAGAACTAGAGCATCTATCCAGAACTACAAATTTTCCATGCAGGTCTATATTCAGGCCCTGTGGCGTGTTTTTATTTGAATTGTAGGAGATAACTTTTTTATGGTGCTTGAGTGTTTATATAAGGTTAGTAACTCATGTATGCAATATTATATGGGTTAAGTTGAACGAGTGTGTATGTAATTGCAAAATTTTTAGTATTAGAGTTCAAAGAATCACCATGTTCATTGTAAGTGTTTGAATAAATGACCTTTTGAATATTAAAAAGAAACGCTGCCCAATTTTCCTTTAGCATCATGTATACAGTATTAAAAAGACGTGTTATACAACTTTCCTTAGTATCATGTTGCCCACCTTTCAGTATTATGTTTTAATTCCCATTTTTTGCCTCGCAGGTGTTTTAAAACGTACCATGCCGGATTGGGACATGTGAAGAGCCACCTTCTGGAATTAGAGACCTAAGCCGGGATGATAATAACCTCTATTGGTGTTATTAATCTTATTTTGTTGTAACCAATTGTATATATGTATAAAAAAAATATTTATATGACTTTTTGTATAGTTGTTGTTAGAGTTTTTTTTAAACAGAACTAAGGGAACTTTGTCCCATTTTTAAAAATTTAATATTTGATGGTTTCGATATTGTTTATACGAGGTCCAGGATAGATTATTAATATTGTTGTTTTCCTTAAGCATGGTGTATAGTTCTATAAATAGAGGTGGTTTTGTCCAAAATTTCAAAAATATTTACACATTTATGTTGTAAAAAAAGCTTTTTTCCTTAAATTATTTAATCATTCAATGCTTTGGAATTTTTTGACTCCTATTTATTTTCTAGATATATCATTGTGTAACACTAATTTAAAATTATGTTTTTATAAATCGTTATGCTTTCCTCATTAGTCACTGATACTTAAAATAATTATAAAATTGATAGTCGGGGAAATTAGTAATTGTTGCTCCAAAATTACATTAATTGAACAAAAATTGTAGTTAACTGTCGTATTTACCCGTGGTCACAAAGTATGGTTGTTACGAGAGATTGAATAATGCGTCATATTAGTCGTGGTTCACATCAGTATCGTTGGCACGGTTAAAATTAGCGACGTACGATTTCCATGTACACATCAATGTCGTTGGGACGGTTCTTATCAACGACGTACACTTTTGAAAATTAGAGTCGTGCCTTCAGGCACGGGCATACCCTAGTGTATATATAAATATATATATATATATATATATAATATTATATATGTGCGTGTGTGTGTATATATATATGTGTGTGTGTGTGTACACATACATACGTATAACTACGTGAGAGAGGGAGAACCCAAAGAGCAAAAAATAAACGAAAAATCCAAAGAGCAAAAAATATTCTTTTTCCTAAGATTCTTGAGAAGAATTAAAGTTAAATACATACTCTTTTTAAATATGAAATGTAATAAAGCTCCAAATTCATATAGGTCTTCTCCTTGCCTCTCAAATTACATTATTAATTTTTACCTAATCTTTTTCCTACAGCTGCAACTTTCCTCTCTATTTTTTTTTAAAGGGAAAACAAAAAGTAAAGAAAAGGTGACAGATGAGTATTTATTCCAATTACATTATGTATTACAACTTCTTATTTGCATGAGAAGAGGGTTACTAATAAATAACTGGGACAGTACCTTTAGATATGGTAGAAATTTTAAAATGAGGTGCCATGTTTGTTACAAGGCAGCACAATGAAGGTACGGACAAATGAAATCATCTCTGGACCCAAAACCATCATGATAGCCTTCATATATACGCTACAGTTCATATTCAGGTCAATCAACTCAACTATATAGGGCACCAAGTTCTTTCATGTCCTCCAAGAAGGCCCTATATGAATCATCAATACTCTGTGGTTTTGATTTCTTAAGCGGTTCTGGTTTTACAACAGTAGGAGCTGGTAATGGTCTGCAATTTATGATGATGAGAGCAATGACTTTGGCTTTTATATTGGGAGTTTTCAACTGATCAAATATGGCCACTATTTTGTGGTGATGTAAATGGATTTTATATTGTGAGGATATATATATATTTGCGCGGACCAGTCTTCATTTTAAGAGTGCGGAACGGACATGTGTCACTTGGCAGTGAGCCCTGAAATTATTGGCTAAATTATAGGGACACTATCTCTCTTTTCTGTGCTCAATGTCAGGTGACACATGTCCGGTCCGCACTCTTAAAATGCGAATTGGTTCATACAAGAGTAGTACTGTGTGTGTGTGTGTATATATATATATATATATATATATATATATATATATATATATATATATATATATATATATATATATTTGCTCTTAGGTGGGCATCCACATAAGAGCAAATATGGGACTCAATCTTAACTCTATGATTGGTGATATGTCCATGAATCAAGGAAAAGGAGAGACAGAAAGGATGGTTGAAAGTGTATTTAAAACTCTAAAAATCTTTCCTGCCCATGAATATAGGTCATCCCTAAAATATAGCCACAAGATTGTAGCAGATTTGGGTAGAGTCCGGATCTTACTCCAATACGAAAATACCATATAGGGGCAATATATATATATATATATATATATATATATATATATATATATATAGAGAGAGAGAGAGAGATACCGATTTGTAGAGAAAGGTGAGTAAGGTGGAAAGAGCGCCGTCTCAAATTTGAGCCACTCGATTTCAAATGTCAAAGAAGAGAAAAGTCACCCATAAACAAATGCTTTGAAGAAAAAAGGTTTCTATATATTTATCAAGGTTCTAAAAAATGTGGGGCATGATCGAGGCGTGGAGGTCAAGCCATAAGCCTTAGTAGGCAGGCCTTAGGCGTAAAAAGGCGTTTAGGAAATTTTAATACATTTTTATATTTTTTAACCATAATAAGGCTATTAAAATACTAAAATTGTACATATCATAAAAATATATGCAAATATTTGCAAATTAAAATGCTATTTCATAATTTTGAATGAGATAATGGTCTGATTTGTAAAAAAATCTTTAAAAGGCGATATCGTTTCACTAAAGCATTGAAGTTTTTAGAAAAAAAGTGCGCCTTACGGGTTTTACCAAAAATAAGGCGTAAAATTTTTAAGAGGGGACGTTTCTCCCAAGCCTCAAGCCTAGGCGGATTTTTGAGAACAAGGATATTTGGAGGAGATATAAGGAGACGTGGGTGTTGAGGGTTGTTTAACATTATTCGAGGGTTATGTTTTACTATAATAATTTATTTATTTTTAATATGAAGGGTCATGCGAATGGATCCGATGTGTATTTTACCACACTGAGTTGTACAAAATGTGTAACGAGTCTCCTGGTGCAGCCAAGGTGGGCTGGTGACACCAAACTTCTTTCTGAAGTTTTGAGTTGATGAATAATATACAAAATAACATGTTGAAGATGTTTTGGGTCAGGTGTAGTTTTAGCTTCTGTGAAGAAGCTAAAGGTTCAACTTGCTACTTCCCATCTTGCCAAACAAACTTTTTATCACTATTTCAAACTCTCTTGGGTAGTTATTAGACAGTAATGATGTCAATATGTAGCATTACTCTTATTCTAAATGTGCAAATAGACAAGTGTACAAACTTTTGAGTTATCAACATATTGCGACTACAAACTCCCTATCTCTCTTAACATAAGATTAAAACTCCCTAACCATATCTACATATGCTTAGCTAGAGACGATAGGAACATGATCTTAACCCGAACCGAGACCAATTTTAGAAGCTTTGTATTGGGAATATCGGCCATGGTGATGGACTTATAAAAATAACCTCCATGAAAAAGTACCAAATGGAAATTGAAAATTTGGTACATCTCGTAGTAAGTGATAAACTGTGTATTTATATTGAATAGAAACTGTGGAGTCAATAGGAGCAGCCTTGGACTATATTTCAATTTAAATCAGGAGCTATGGGTGTGTCCGAGATCATTGGAGATATGCTGCTGGAATGCAAATGATTATTTGACTAGGTTGATATGCCCCCCGCAAGTTGATGGTGGTCGAGAGTGAATCGTCAACTTGTCCCGAATAATGGAGAACCGAGTGGATGAGAGTCCTTTGGTGAATATGTCCACGAGTTGATCATCCGTGGAGATAAATTGGACTTGGAGAGCTTTCTTGGCAACTTGGTCACGAACAAAGTGAAAATCAGTCTCAACATGTTTAGTGCCAGCAAGAAATATAGGATTGAGGGAAAAGTAGGTGGCACCAATGTGTAACAACCCGTCCTTTTTGGAGACAATTAAATTCCAGAATTAAGTATAAATTGGGATTTGGAAAATTTCTCGAAATAGTGATTTTTGGGATTTTAGAGGATATGATGATTGTCGATGGGTGAAATATTTGTTGTTGGGGTTAAGAAAATATGTCGAGGTATTTTAATTATATGTCGCCGTTGAGTAAAGCGACACGAGGTAAGATTTTAAATAGAAAATCCGTATTAAGTTATATTGGGTTAAAATAGTGATTTGTGGTCAAGTACCTCGGATGGAAATTTTGATTGCGACGTTAGTCTCGAAATGGCCGAGATAGTCGAAAAAGAGATTCTGATTGTCGAAATTGAGCTTCGGGGAATTTTAGAGTTAAAAGGGCTCATAATTGAGTAAACGAGTTGTTTTGGGGTTTTAAGGGGTATAAACCCTTTTTCTTTGTATATAAAGAGGTAGAGAGGGAGATAATAGAAAAAGAAGAAAGAAAAGAGAGAAGAGAGAGAGGAAGGAAGAAAAAGAAGATTTCGGGTCAAACTCCGTCGGACTAGACTCGAGATCGTCGAATTATATCCATGAGGCAAGTTTTTACTTGCTTTATTAACTTTTGAGCATAAATCTCATATCATAGTTTGGTATAAACAAACCCTAAAGATTTTGGGTTGGGTTTTCATGCATAAAACAGGTTTTCGAGAGATAAAACGAATAAACCCCAATAATATTTCAATTCTAGGAACTTTGGATTTAATCAAAATTAATAGTTGGTTTTGGGTTCTAGGATGTTTATAACCCGTGTGATATGTGTATATGTTGTTGGTTGAGGTTGGAGGAGGTTAGGAGAAGAAACAAAAAGCTTGGAGGTATGTTGATGGCCGAAACCTTCTCGGAGAAGATGATGAATAGTGACCTGCGTCTTAACCGAATCGATTCGGTCAAGGCGAATCGATTCGGCTCTTGGTTAAAAAATTAAAAATTGTATATCTTTTCGATATGGTCGTGTGGGTGCCAACCGCGTATTTTTTTTATTTTTTATTTATTTATAGTGATTTTTCTACGGAAAGCTGTCTGAGATCGAAATAGTTAGTCATAAATTAATGTTAGAATTAATTAGAGATAAATAATCGGGGTTCTCAAATAGAGTGTTAGGACCTCTAAAGGACTTCAGGAGATATAAAAACTTTGGGTTTGTAGGAATAAATCCGAGTTATAACTGAAATGGTGATTGGATTCAGTTTTGGGTCTTTGGGTTATATGTAAAACCCTAGGCAAATTTGGGATTTTTGGACAAGCCGAATCGATTCGGTAAGAGACATTTTGAAAGTAGAACCATTTAGAATCGATTCGGATAATCCGAATCCATTCGGTACCCTGTGAATCGATTTGGACAGGCCGAATCGATTTGGTACTGTCAAACTTTTGAGGTTTTCTCCTTTTAAGGTTTAGGGAGATTTAAACTATGGTTTTGAAGATTATTATCGGGGATCCTAGTTATGATATCGGGACTCCCAAATGATGGTTTTGAGGGTTAGTAAACCTTTATATGAAAGATAAGTCCTTGGATTGGTGTAACGCATAATCTGGGGAACGAAAATAATTAACGTTCGGGACGAACAAAATTTGAGAGAGAGAGTTCGGCTACCATCGAGCCAAGGTATTTATGTAATTGAATGTATGTGAGGGAATACTTTGGATTTAGTATCATGCGTATATGAAGGCATGATTATCATTCTTGGAGAGAATCTTTGGGATAAATGGTTATCCCTAGATGTGAATGGAAAATATGGCCATTTATATATATTCTTGGAGGAATATATAATATATATATATATGTACTATGTGATTAAAGTATATATATGATATGACATAAATGACATTTGAAAATGTTAAAATAAATGTTTTCAAAAGGGAAAAGAAATGATTTTCATAATTAATAATTTATGGATACACACCTCTCTAAATCGCTATCATAAGGGAAGTTACGCGCGTGGGGTGAAGCCCCCTGGTAAGTGAATGTAGGGTGGATCTATCCCTATGCCATATGAGCATTTATTGTATGTTTTCTGCGCTGGTGAGGTAATTTTGGGTGTGGTTATGACTCTCCCGCAGGCATATGGCCGCGTCCCGACGTTTCAGTAGGATCCCAGTTTGTCTTGATGATAGGCCCTGGAAGATGACAGCCATTTAGGGGGGCGCACAATGGGGAAACCCGGACGGGCGGTCTTAGAACGCGTTATTTGATATGATATATAACTATTTTCAATAATGTGGGACATTATTGGTATTAAAGCAATTTATGTTAATAAATTGGCTATAATTACATTTCCCTGATGGAAGAAGGGAAATGGGATAAAGGATTTGGCTTCGGATACATTTCCTGGATGGAAGAAGGGAAATGGAAGCATATGAGATGAAAAAGCATTTTTATGATAATAAAATTGGCTTTTAAATACATTTCCTGGATGGAATAAGGGAAATGGCATGTTATAAAATGGAAAAGCATTTTTATGATAATAAAATAGGCTTTTAAAAAGTTATATGATATGTTAAAGCAATTCATGATAATGAATTGTCTTTTCAATACATTACCTGGATGGAAGAAGGGAAATGGAAAGTTTTGAGATAAAAAGAAAATAAAAATTAAATATGTTATAAATGAATTCTCATTCCGAGAGATATATCCGGACGTGCAACATGATTAATTTCTAAAACTTGAGTATGTGTATATAAATTCAGTACCGAGGGTTTAATGTATCTCGACGATTGACCTTGTCGCATAGTAGTGTATCAGGGGGGTTCCTTGTTTGGATTTCTCTCTGCGAGACACCCCACGCACGAACATATCTTAGTGTTGAGACTGGGGAGAAGTTTAACCTTTAGTTCTCTAATATTGGTATTTATTATATGGTATGTATATATATATGTTATGTGATTAGGGTCTAATGAATCTCGATGATCGACCTTGCCACGTAGTAGTGTATCGGGGGGGGGGGGGGTTCCTTGTTTGGATTTCGCTCTCAGAGACACCCCATGCACGAACATGGCATAGCGTTGAGACTGGGGATAAGTTTATCCCTTACTACTTGGACTAACTAGGATGGTTAGAAGATGGGTGACGATTTAGTTAGTCGGTGTGGTCTGACTAGGATGTTTAAAGGGATGCGCTAGGAGTGCATTGTTAGAAGAGAGGTGAGGGGTATCTCATGAGAGTGCGATATTAAATTTAAATATGAGATAAAACCTTTTTCTAAAAATAAGGTATTTATGCACTTGCTAAATATTTTCAAACTCAGGCTCTGGCCCATTTATCTGCTTTTTCCTCTCTTGCTATATATATATATATATATATATATATATATATATATATATATATATATATATATATATATATATATATATATATATATATACTATATAGGTGTCAAGACATAGGGTTGCCTGGATGGCACTTCCTTCGAGTCAAACGTCAGCTGCAGCAGCTGTGGATGCGTGCAGGTTCTGGATAGACGTTTTTATCCTTGTAATCTAGATAGGAGGTACTGTATAAATATTCGGGCCACTGGCCCAATTGCATTTAATTATTCTTTTAGTGCGGCATTCGATATGGTTGTATATTTTGACCGAGTGATCTGTTATTTTATTTCATTTTAGTTTAATTTACGCATATTGTGTAGATGTTTTATTTGTAGTCATTTAAAAAGAGTGGTTAAGTAAAAAAATTTGACGCCAGCCTAATAGGTTATTAGTAATTAAATGGATTTTTGGACAGTGATGCTAAGAATGATCCATATGAGACTCCTATTTTAATTTTATCTAGGAGTGATCGCCCGGTATTTTATTAGGCGGGGTGTCACATATGGTATCAGAGCATCAGGTTCTAGTGTCCTTAGGAATCTGTGCGGACGTACTACGCTTTCAGCGTTGCTCTCGATTTTTTATAGAGCCTCAGGATTAGGATTGTTGATTTTCTGGTGAGATCTCGTTCTCCTGCCATAGTATACGATTATGAAAATCTTTTGCGTGCTCGATTGAAATTCGAGATGGCAGTAGGAGGCATGGCTTAAATGGAGCAGCTGGTAGTAGTGGGGAAGGTGGACCGTAGTAGAGGTCACTTCCTTTGTGGTGTTGGCTAAGGAGTGTTGCAACGACTACTAAATTATAGTAGTTATGAGTATCGTATTACCTCCCTAGTAGAGTGTGGTGCTAAAGTTCAATTTTCAGTTAAGTAAGGATTATAAACGGGTCTTTGATAAAGATCGGCCAGAGGCCGACAGTGGATAAAGGCGAAGTTGTTGTCATGAGTTTTACCTCAATGAAGGAGGTATATTTGGTGTGACGTGATAAAGTCACGGTATTCGCTAACCCTAGACTCGTGTGTGTAATTTGAGCTTTGTGGCGGTATTGATAAGATTATGTAATGTATGCCTATGTGTTTTCCGCGGTAGCGGAGACTTACTTTCCTTCATTCGCTATATAAAAGCGGGTGTTGATATTTTGAATATATATGTTTGGTTTATGATAATCGTCTTATATGTTTATACGAGTATGGTAATATGGTGAGTATATAATGTTATTGTTTGATCGGAGCGATAGCAGGCTAATGATGGCAAAACTATCGTGTACGCAGTTCCCGGGTGGAACAGGTTGTTGTTGCGATATCTCCCCTGGATACAGGTTGAGTTCACCTTTATTGTTATGGTTAGATGGAAATTCGATGAGTAGATGCTTCATTATATGATTTGAGAGCGCGACGACCTTATAGATATGATTTAAGGCCCTCAGGACTTATTTGTTGAGCTTTAAGATTAAGCTCATTAATTATTGCGTAAGGACTCAATATTAGTACGAGCGCTTAGTGGTGTGACTCTTAGTTAGAGATACGAGTTCAGAACACCTTTTCTTGGAAAGAAGGGGATAAGGTTTTCCCAGTTGCATGTTTGAAATAACGGACCTCCATGACCGACGAAGTTAAGTAGTAGTGTGTGGAGGGGTTCCTTATTTGGATTTCGCTTTGCGAGATGCTTCACACATGAACCTTAACGACGTCGGGAGTGGAGATATGTTTTAGGATCCAAGGATGTTGGTTTTATGGAAAATTGTTATAGTATGGATGAAACACTATAGACTATGAGCCATGTGATGATGATATACTTATGGAAATATTGTGCTGTGGAAAAGCACTAAACTGAGCCTCGTCGCAAGTAGGTGGGTGAGGCAAGGTGAAAGAAATTGATTCGAGGATTATGTCTAAGCCTTAATGAAAAGGCAAACTTTGATGAAATATGTTTTGGGTATGATGTACGTAGTGCTTTTATAGAGAGTTGGCACTTCGATTAGTTGGATTTCCTTTCCATATAGGTGGAAGAATAGAATAGCAGATATGCATTAATAGGTTAGTGAGGTAGGATTTACGACATCCCGTTGGTGTTACTTTGGTCGTTATATCTCGACGACCGACAATGCGAGGGAGTAGTGTAACAGGAGGGTTCCTTGTTTGGATTTCACTTTTGCGAGATGTCCCACGCATGAAACCAAGAAAATGTCGGAAGTTGAGAGAGGCCTTGGGCACTAGGGATATACTTAGGAGTACACTCATTTTGTGTAGGTAGGGTAACGCGTAGACCATAGCATTGTTAGGATGTAAGTTTAGTAGAGTTAGTGGTGCCGAGGTTAGAAGAATGGAATTTTGCGGGTTGGGAGGACCCATATGGGAGTATTGCATCGAGGATAGGAGACCCTTATTTAGAGAGAGTGTTACGGGTCGAACGTTTACAATGATTGTGAAGATGTGCACGGGTTAAAAAGGTGTATGGTCACCTTTGTAGTTGGTTTTATGTACTGCCTGAAATAGAAAAGGCTTAGTGTATAAAGTTGAAGTTTATGCCCAGAGGCACTATAAATGATGGGTACAATGAGACGTTATTAGAGTCACTTTACGACGTGGTAGCCACATAGTGTATGGTTGGGAACCATTGGGTTAGTATCGTTCCCTTTTGAGGTATTAGAATCTGGAGCGATCCTAGGATTGGTAGTGTAGGTTGTATCTGAATTTCAAGGACGAAATTCCATTGTAAGGGGAGAAGTATGTAACAACCCGTCCTTTTTGGAGACAATTAAATTCCATAATTAAGTATAAATTGGGATTTGGGAAATTTCTCAGAATAGTGATTTTTGGAATTTTTAGAGGATTTGATTATTGTCGATGGGTGAAATATTTGATTTTGGGGTTAAGAAAATATGTCGAGGTATTTTAATTATATGTCGTCGTTGAGTAAAGCGACACGAGGTAAGATTTTAATTGGAAAACCCGTATTAAGTTATATTGGATAAAATAGTGATTTGCGGTCAAGTACCTCAGATGGGAATTTTGAGCGCGCCGTGAGTCTCGAAATGGCCGAGATAGTCGAAATAAAGTGTCCGATTGTAGAAATTGAGTTTTGGGGAATTTTAGAGTTAAAAGGGCTCGTAATTGAGTAAACGAGTCATTTTTGGGTTTTAAGGGGTACAAACCATTTTTCTTTCTATATAAAGAGGGAGAGAGGGAGAGAACAGAAAGTGAAGAAAGAAAATAGAGAAGAGAGAGAGGAAGGAAGAAAAAGAGGAGAAAAAGAAGATTTCGAGACAAACTACGTCGGACTCGACTCGGGATCGTCGAATTAAATGCACGAGGCAAGTGTTTACTTGCTTTATTTACTTTTGAGCATGAATCTCATATCATAGTTTGGTATAAACATACCCTAAAGATTTTGGGTTGGGTTTGCGTGGATAAAACGGGTTTTCGGGAGATAAAACGAATAAACCCCAATAATATTTCAATTCGAGGAACTTAGGATTTAATCAAAATTAATTGTTGGTTTCGGGTTCTAGGATGTTTATAACCGTTGTGATATCTGTATATGTTGTTGGTTGAGGTTGGAGGAGGTTAGGAGAAGAAACAAAAAGCTTGGAGGCATGTTAATGGCCGAAACCGTCTCGGAGAAGATGATGAATAGTGACCTGCGTCTTAACCGAATCAATTCGGTCACAGAGAATCGATTCGGCTTTGGTAAAAAAAATGAAAATTGTAGATCTTTTCGATACGGTCGCGTGGGCCCCGACCGCGTATTTGTCTAATTTTTTTGGGTTTATAGTGAATTTTCTACGAAAAGTTGTCCGAGATCGAAATAGTTAGTCAGAAATTAAGGTTAGAATTAATTGGAGATAAGTATTCGGGGTTCTCATATAGAGTATTAGGACCTATAAAGGACTTGAGGAGATATGAAAACTTTGGGCTTGTAAGAATAAATCCGATTTATAACTTAAATGGTGATTGGATTAAATTTTGGGTCTTTGGGTTATATATAAAACCCTAGGCAAATTTGGGATTTTCGGACAAGACGAATGGATTCGGACAACCCGAATCGATTCAGTAAGAGACAGTTTGAAAGTAGAACCATTTCAAATCGATTCGGACAGGTCGTATCGATTCGGTACCCCGCGAATCGATTTGGACAGGCCAAATTGATTCGGTATTGGCAGACTTTTGAGGTTTTCTCCTTTTAAGGTTTAGGGAGATTTAAACTATGGTTACGGAGATTATTATCGGGGATCCTAGTTATGATATCGAGACTCCTAAATGATGGTTTTCAGTATTAGTAAACCTTTAGATGAAAGAGAAGGCCTCAGATTGGTGTAGGGCATAATCCAGGGAATGAACATAGTTAACGTTCGGGACGAACAAAATTTGAGAGAGAGTTCGGCTACCATCGAGCCTAGGTATTTATGTAATTGAATGTATGTGAGGGAATACTTTGGATTTAGTATCATGCGTATATGAAGGCATGATTATGATTCTTGGAGAGAATCTTTGGAATTATTGGTCATCGCTAGATGTGATTGGCAAATACGGCCATTTATATATATTCTAAGAGGAATAATATATATATATATATATATATATGTGTGTGTGTGTGTGTGTGTGTGTGTGTGTGTGTAATATGTGATTAAAGTATATATATGATATGATGTAAATGACTTTTGAAAATGCATAAATAAATGTTTTCAAAAGGGAAAATAAATTATTTTCATAATTAATAATTTATGGATACACACCTCTCTAAATCGCTATCATAAGGGAAGTTGCGCGTGTGTGGTGAAGCCCCCTAGCTAGTGAATGCAGCGTGGGTATATCCCTGGACCATATGAGCATTTATTGTATGTTTTCTGCGCTGGTGAGGTAATTCTGGGTGTGGTTATGACTCTCCCGCAGGCATACGGACACTTCCCGACGTTTCGGTAGGATCCCAGGTTGTCTTGATGATAGGCCCTGGAAGATGATAGCCATTTAGGGGCGCGTACTGTGGGTAAACTCGGACGGACGATCTTAAAACGCGTTATATGATATGATATTATATATAACTATTTTTAATAATGTGGGACATTATTGGTATTAAAGCAATTTATGATAATAAATTGGCTTTAATTACATTTCCCGGATGGAAGAAGGGAATGGGATAAACGATTTGGCTTCGGATACATTTCCCGAATGGAAGAAGGGAAATGGAAGCATATGAGATGAAAAAGCATTTTTATGATAATAAAATTGGCTTTTAAATACATTTTCGGGATGGAAGAAGGGAAATGGGATGTTTTAAATCGAAAAAAAAATTATGATAATAAAACTGGCTTTTAAAAAGTTATATGATATGTTAAACCAATTCATGATAATGAATTAGATTTTCAATACATTTCCTGGATGGAAGAAGGGAAATGGAATGTTTTGAGAGAAAAAGAAAATGAAAATGAAATATGTTATAAATGAATTCTCATTCCGGGAGATATATCCGGACGTGCAACATGATCAATATATAAAACTTGAGTATGTATATATAAATTGAGTACCGAGGGTTTAATGGATCCCGACAATTGACCTTGCTGCGTAGTAGTGTATCGGGGGGGTTCCTTGTTTGGATTTCGCTCTACGAGACACCCCATGCATGAACATGGCTTAGTGTTGGAACTGGGGAGAAGTTTAACCCTTAGTGCTCTAATATTGGTATTTATTATATGGTATGTATATATATATATGTTATGTGCTGAGAGTCTAATGGATCTCGATGATCGACCTTGCCGCGTAGTAGTGTATCGGGGGGGTCCTTGTCTGGATTTCGCTCTGCGAGACACCCCACGCACGAACATGGCATAGCGTTGAGACTGGGGAGAAGTTTGGCCCTTAGTACTTGGACTAACTAGGATGGTTAGAAGATGGGTGATGGTTTAGTTTTTCGGTATGGTCTGACTAGGATGTTTAGAGGGATGCTCTAGGAGTGCACTGTTAGAAGAGACGTGAGGGGTATCTCATGGGAGTGCGATACAAAATTAAAATTTGAGATAAAACCTTTTGCTAAAAATAAGGCATTTATGCACTCGCTAAATATTTTCAAACTCTGGCTCTGACCCGTTTTTCTACTTTTTCCTCTCTTGCTATATATATATATATATTATATAGGTGTCCAGACACAGGGACGCCTGGATGGCACTTCCTTCGAGTCGGACATTGGCTGCAGTAGGTGTGGATGCATGCAGGTTCTCGATAGACGCTTCTATCCTTGTAATCTAGATAAAGAGGTACTGTATAAATATTCAGGCCACTAGCCCAATTGCATTTAATTATTCTTTTAGTGCGGCATTCGATATGGTTGTATATTTTGACCAAGTGTTCGGTTATTTTATTTCATTTCATCTTTATTGACGCATACTGTGTAGATGTTTTATTTGTAGTCATTTAAAAAGAGTGGTTAAGTAAAAAAAATGACGCGAGCCTAATAGGTTATTAGTAATTAAATGGATTTTTCGACAGTGATGCTAAGAATAATCCATATTAGACTCGTGTTTTAATTTGATATAGGAGTGATCGCCCGGTATTTTATTAGGCAGGGTGTCACACAATGTTGTCACACCAAAGAATAGGTGGGTTGGGAGAAGGGAGACCGAGTTCACCTAATAAGGATTTGAGCCAAATTAATTCTGCAGAAACATCGTCAAGAGATTTGTATGCTGCCTCAGTCGATGCGCGGGAAACTGTCTTGTGTTTCTTTGATTGCCATGAGATAAGATTTAAGCCCTGAAAAATTGCATACCCCCTGTGGATTTTTGATCACCAATACAACCAGCCCAATCAGAATCTGTAAAATCTTGTACGTCAAGAGTGGGAGATTTAGTGAGGTGACGGACATAAGAGGAGGAGTTCTTGAGATAGTGAAGAATTCGTTTAACAAGCGACCAATGGGTATCGGTTGGAGAGTGCATGAATTGGCAAGCTTTATTGATGGCAAATGAAATATCGCCATGGGTGAGAGTAAGGAATTGGAGTGCACCGACAACTTGTTGATAAGGAGTGGGGTCATCTAGGGGTTTACCATTGGTGAGTTAAAGTGTGAGATTAGTGGGAAATGGTGCAGTGAGAGGTTTGGAGTGAGATATTCCATGATGTTGAAGAAAATCAGGAATGTAACGTTATTGAGAGAGTAATACAATATCGGAGGTGGGGACTATTTCAATGTCGAGAAAGTAGTGGAGGAGACCAAAATTTTGGAGAAAAATTCACGGCTCAAGATAGAAATGAGGGATTGAATTAAGGAACAAGAATTACCCCTAATGAGGATATCATCCACATAAAGAGATAAAGGATAGTAGTCCCGAAATGATAGATAAAAAGAGAGGTGTCGGTTTTGGAACCAAAAAAGTTCTGAGAGGTTAGAAATTGAGTAAGACGGTGAAACCAGACACGTGGTGCCTATTTGAGAGTATAGAGAGAACGATGAAGTTGGCATACATGAGTGGGTTTGGTAGGATCTTTGAAATCGGGAGGTTGTTGCATTAACACAATCTCATTGAGGAAACCATGAACAAATGAATTACTAACATCAAGTTGAGACACTGGCCTACAATTAGAGACGACAATGGAGAGAATAGTACGAATGGTGGTGGCCTTGACAATGGGACTGAATGTTTCATTGAAGTCAAGACAATACTCTTGATGAAAGCCTTTGGCGACTAAACGAGGTTTGTATCATTCGATTGTGTCATCAGCTTTGCCTTTAATTTTATAAAACCATTTGAATCCAGTGATATTCATAGGGGGAGAGGAGGGAACAAGTGACCATGTGTGATTTTGAAGAAGTACATTGATTTCAGTACGCATAGTCGTGCGCCATTGAGGGTCTTTATTGGCTGTGGTAAAAGAGATTGCTCTAGGAGATTAAAGAGAGACATTGAGAGTAGTGGGTGGGAGTGTGGGGGATGCATAGGGATGAGACGAAATGTCATAGAAAAAGAGTGTGTTTTGACAATAAGAGGGCCAAGGTTTACTACGAAGAAAAGACTAGAGAGGTTAGAGTACGTTTGACGTAGTGGCATAATGTTGGAAGGTGGAGCGTGGTGTGTAGAAGGTCGAAGTAGTGGTGTAGTAGCAAGGATAACAGGTAGTGGGAGGTGTTCTGTAGTAGGTACATGACGATACAGTAGGTATCACAGTAGGCAATGGAGTAGGAGGGTCATGACCTGCTGAATGTAATAGCAGTGGCGCGGACAAACCTGCTGCTAGTCGATACGACATAGGAGAACTGCATAATGATGCAGTGGAAGGAGCACATGTGTTGAGGGAGGAGGGAGAGTGAGAGTGAGGTGGGTTAGGGGTGATTGAGAAAGAGCCCCAGGGTGAAGAAACTAGTAGATGAGATGCTGAGACTATTAGAGCAAAGGGAAAACTATTTTTGTCGAAATGAACATGTCATGCATTGTAAATGCGACCTATAGTAAGGTGAAACGACGATAACCAGAATGATCAGGAGTATAACCAAGGAAGACACACAGTTGGGAACGAAAGTCAAGTTTGTGAACACGGGTGAAGGTAGGGAAAACAAAGACACCTAAAAAAAATTTAAAATTTATAGTCAGGGGTAATGGAAAAAAGACGTTGAAATGGAGATAGATTAGAAAGAGTACATGTTGGTAGGCAATTTATGAGAAAAGTGGCGGTTTCAAAAGCAAAGTGCCAATATTTTTGGGGAATGTATGCATAAGCCATTAAGGCAAGTCCAGCTTCGACAATATGACGGTGTCGTCGTTCAACAAAGCCCACTTGTTCGTGGGTACGTGGATAAGAGTAACTATGTTGGATTCCTCAATTTTGACAAAATGTGTCTAATTTACAAAACTCACCCGCCCAATATGTTTGGATATTTTTTATTTAAGTATTAAATTGTCGTTCAATGAATTTTTGAAAATTAATAAAAGTATCAGGCACATCAAATTTATTCCTCATAGGAAAGAACCAAATAAAATTCGAATAACGATGAATAAAAATTACAAAATATTTATGACCATTCCATGACATAACAGGGGATGGGCCCCAAACATCACAAAAGACTAACTCCAAAATCGAATTAGATGACTTCACGTGCATTGGCAAAGACAACTTAGAAGATTTTCCCATTTGACAAGTGACACGTAGTTTTTGTTAATGGGATGAAGTAAATGGTAATTGATGACGATGCGAGATTTGATGAAGAACTTGATGATGTGGATGATCGAGACAATGATGCCAGTTTTTAGTGGGTGCTTTGACTGCAGGGAAGACCTGCAGAGATGACGATGGATTGGATAGAGTGTAGAGACCATTGCTAGTGGTGCCGTAGAGAATAGATGTCTTCGTATGATGATCCGTCACAACACAAAAATTAGGGTGAAATTCAAAAAATGCATCATTATCACGAGTGAATTTCGGGATATAAATAAGTGACTTAGAAATAGAAAGTACATATAAGATATTGTTAAGATCAAGAGAAGATTTAAGTGATGGAAGAGAATAGTGGACAATATGAGAACTTGGTAAACCCTTATCATTATCAATATGAAGACAGTCGCCTCCATTGTATTCGGTGGGATTAGTGAGGTTAAAAAAATGAGGAGTTACATGATGAGATGCCCTGGTATCGGGAAGACAACTTGTGATGGAAAAGGTAGGCATTAGAAGAAAGCCAGGTTGATGAGAGGGTGTGTAAGTAAAATGAGCAGTGGGATAATTTTATCTAGGGGTAAAACGGATAGGGATTGTTGAGGCAGTGTAGTTTGGTGCGGAACATAGTTGACAGCGAGGACGATAGTCATGGGAATTAGGAGGGTGGCGAAAGGAAGAAAAATGACCACGATTGCGGCCACGCCCTTGGTAGGGGAGGCCACGAGTGGATGGATGGTTAGAGGTTTTGTGGTATGGATGTGAGTGTGATTGGTGGGAAGAGTTTGGTGTGTTATGAGTTATGAGGTGAGCAGTGGGAGTAGTTGTGGTTAAGGGTAGTGAATTAAGGGAGAGAGACGAAAGTTTATCATCATGAATAAATTCATGGCTTAAAAGAAGAGAATGTAATTCAGAAAATGTTACTGGTTTGGAGCGGGTAGTGAGAGACGTGATAAGGTCTTTGAATTCCGATCTCAGTCCTTTGAAGATATGAATATTAAATTATGTCGGGGAAAGTTGGTGACCAACTGCGTTGAGTTCATCGGTTATGGCTTTACCTTTGTGAAGGAATGTGGATGCCGAGTCATCTCCTTGATTGAGTCGGTGTAGATGCAAGTGGAGATTGAGTATGCGGGTGTCGGAGGGAGAGGCAAGTGCGTCTGCTAATGTTTTCTAGATTTGATGGGAGGTTTGAAGGCCTACAACTAGTGGTATTATTTCAAGCGAAAGTGAGCAAATGAGCATACTCATTATTAATTTATCTTGCTGTGTGCATGTAACAACTGATGATGTATCCGTGGGACATGGATAGGTTCCATCGACATATTGAAAAAGGTTTTGATTATATAGAAATGGTTCCATTTGAGTTTTAGAGTGTAGGTAATTTTTACTGTCTAATTTGAGAGAGACAATATGGTTAGCGAATTTGAAATTGATATAGGTGGCGATGAAGAGACATCACTGGAAGAGTTGGGAGATAAATTAGATCTGGCATTTGCCATATTTTGTATTAGGCATATCGGTCATGGTGATGGACTTATAAAAATAACCTCCATGAAAAATTAACATGTGGAAATTGAAAATTTGGTACATCTCGTAGTAAGTGATAAACTGTGTATTTATATTGAATATAAATAGTGAGGAGTTATACTGCTTTTAATAAGAGCAACACGTTCTAATTTGGTAAGCTAACAACTGATATGAGTTTTCTATTTTGTGTATTCTACGAATGAACCCATGTGGGTATATATAAGTATACAAGAGAAACTCTCTTTAAAAGCACATGTGGAGCTAGTCAATAGGAGCAGCCTTGGATTGTATTGGAATTTAAATCAGGAGTTGTTGGTGTGTCCGAGATCGTTGGAGATATGCCGCTATAATGCAAACGATTATTTGACTTGGTTGATAGTAAGGACAAAAAAGTTATCGTATGCTAAAGCCTTGTCGTGTTAGGGTAGTCTTGAATTTTTTTCCATAAAGAAATTATTAACAAAAGAGTAATGCTACACACACCAACTCTTAGTACAAATTCAGTACCGAATGTGCTTTAAATGTCTTGTACCTTAGTATGAAAAGAAACTATCTAAATTACTAAGAACCTAAAAGTGTATAAAATGGCAGTAACAACAATCATCAATCCAAAATCCAACACAATAAATACAATAACCAAAACGGAAAAGCCCAATGTTTCAAATAACCCAACAATGTAAAAAAATGAGAAAATATGGGATACTTGTTAGAAAATGGAAAATACCTTTGATATTTTAAATTTTGGGATTTTTTTGTTTTTTAAATTAAATCACACACACACACACACACACACACATAGTCAGGCTCTCCAACATACCTCCTAGCAACATACCTATGAACATACCCTTTTTTTAAAATAGTAAAAAAAATAATTTTAAGATGAGATTTTTTATATGGGGTCATGATATTTCAGTGTACTCCTACAAAAAAAATCAACTGGAAATAATATTTTTTGTTATTTTTAAAATATAGGTAAAAAAACTAAGAGTTTTGACCCTTTAAAATTGTCAGTTTTTTACCTATTTTTTAAAAATAGTAAAACATATTATTTTGAGTTGAATATTTTTACAGGCGTATATTGAAATCTCATGAATTCATATAAAAAATATCAAGTCAAAATTATTTTTTTACTATTTTAAAAAAATAGATATGTTCATAAGTATGTTAAGTGATGTATGTTGGAGAGCCTGACTCTCTCTCTCTCTCTCTTTATATATATATATATATATATATATATATATATATATATATATATATATACACACACACACTAGAGAAATGCTCGTGCTTGAAGGCACAACAAAATTTTTTGAAGTACATAATCGTAAAAAAGCAAAAATTTCCAAAGTATGCAATTGCAAAGTGGAAATAATTTTGTTCCCTAATAAAATAAAGTCGAATTTAAAAAAAATGGCCATAATTTCCTTTGTTTATAGGACTATCCACCCTGCTTAACTAATAACAAATAATTAAACAATATTTAAATAGTCCAAATTCATCAAAAAAATTCACATATAGCATGAAATATACAATATTCATCAACCGAATGCACATTGTCTCTCGAATAAACAAAGTGTCAATTTAAAAAAAATGGGTCTCCTTTATTTATTGGACTGTCCACCCTGCTTAAAGGATAACAAACAATCGAACATTATTCAAATAGCCTAAATACAAATACTTCAACAATTATTCATCTAATAAATACTTCAACGCAGATTACACAAACCTATAGTGTATTTATACACGACTATGCATACTACACAAGATCAAAGTGTAGTTTTTTGAGTCCAACAATTTGAAATACAACCCATCCACACAGTACCTCCATCTGAGCCGCCTACCTATTTTTTGTTCAACCCACAACCTGAATCCCCCTCCCACTCGAGTTTTACCTACAAAGCAAAACAAATTTACCGATAAGAATATATAACTACAAATAAAAAATAACTAAAACAATCATCAATATAATTTACCCCTGTTTTAGAAAACATCTCGTACATTATTGTTTAATAGTACGGCCATATATATCAAGTGCTCCTATTAATGAGGCTTGGCATCTATATATATATTGATTTTTAATTTTTAAAATCGACACCGATTGAGAAAAGATGGATGAGGAATATATCACCCCCTTTACTACCTCGAGCCTCAGGTTGAAAACTGTAAACATAAAAATGTAATTGTTATTGAAATAACACTGCTAAAAAATAGCACGACAGTTTAAAAATTATATACAGGACTGCAAATAATCTAATTAAAATTCGTCCACTACATCTCGTAGATGGCAAAAAATTATCAAGTTGGATCTGGCTTTCGTTGTTGATAAATCAACACAACAGTAGCAATCTAGGAGTTAGTATGACTTCACTTTCAGAACATCAAATATTGACACAAATTATGAGGTAATGAAATCAACTCATCATGATTGGACGAATTTGATACCAAAGCGGCACAAATAGTAGTATCGATATGTCGAATCACGACAACGATACCTGAAATGAAAACCCCAAATATAAAAAAAACGTAGTAAATTAGTGTTAATATTAAATAACGTAGTATTTCTAACAATAAAGATAACACAAAATCTTATTACGTATATTAGGATTATCAAAAAATTGAAATCGACTTAGCTTGACTTGCCAAATTTGATACCAAAGCGGCCCAATTAGTAGTATCGCTATGCAGAATCATGGCTGCTTTCGGTTCTCGCAGCTTATGTCGTTCGCTTCTCCCTGCAGAATCATGGTTGCTTTCCGTTCGCTACAGAATCAAGTGGAAAAAGATCTCAAATCAGTTCGCTGATAGCTGCTTATGTCATTCGCTGCTCGTTGTTCGAGGTTGAGTTGCTCGCTGCTTTTAATTTAACTAAATCAAGTCATATTTAACATTAAGTTAATGATTATTTTGTCAAAGAACCCGCCATCAAATAATTCCCAAAATGTCCTATGTGACTAAGGATCAGAACCAGATACATCAAATACATTTTGAGAATCTATGATATTATATAACTTATAAAATGACAGAACTGAACATCAGCAGTAGCATAGTGTATAACATAACAGAACATCAAATAAAACTGAACATATATAAACTGACATAAAATATTATGAGAACAAACCAAATACATTTTTAAGGTTTGCTACTAACATCTGTCCAAATAGGGATAATATATAAACTTATATAAGGCTTGCTTCTAACATCTGCCAGGCTTTGTCCAAACATGGCTAACATATGTCGAAACATCTGTAAACTAATATTGCTTTGACTCTTTTGACCTCCGCCCAATTTCGTGCATGAAACTACTAAAACTCAACGATGTCGACACCATCGACATCCTCTGTATTAATATATGGCCCTATATCAAGGAGAAACCAACGATGGTGATTGACTCCACAAATTAATGAGTTGTAGTCAAATTAATGAGTTGCATTCGAAATAATACAGATCGAACAAATATAAAAAACAATTAATAATAGAACAAAATACATTTGAATATATGCATATATGCTACTGTATGCAAATATGCATATCGCTGCTGCATGTATGCATATATGCTGCTGTATCATCGAACAACATGTTTGTTTTCATGTGATGTTGATCATGTTTAAAACGCCAAGGGCTCATACGGATATATTAGCCTTTGGGTTCAAACATATGATGCCTATACGGGATAAATTTTCAATATAAAAAGTCATGAAAATAGTTCTCTTAGTCCCCAAATACGCCAACAGTAACATGGTAGAATACTTCTTCAATTGTAATATCTAGGCTCGAATACATAAAATTTGTCCAAGTTACCTTATATTGGCTTCATCTTCAATACCAAACCACACGTAATGTAATGGATTAATGAGTTGATTACAATCCAAATATAAATGGACAGACGTATCAACAAAATGGGTGCCAAGTTTTCAAGGTATCACTATGTTATCGCAAATCGCAATCATAAATTTCAAATGAAAGAACAAATATATTTCTTAAATAAAAATAGAGTGTGGAGAATATTAGTCTTATATATGACAAAAGTAAACAGAAACATTATAGAAGTTGATACTTTATATATGATACCTATTACTGTGACCCAATAACACACATTAATTATACTACATGACTACTGACAAAACATTTATATGTATTTAAGTGGTCCGGAGCTTCAACATGAATCAAATGACTAAAAGAAGAACAATACATATCAAACAAAATGACACAACGTCCAAAATTAAAGGGCCAACCATAAATTTAAACATGTTATGCCTGAACATTTAGCTCAAAGATTCAATTAATCACACAAATGACACAACATCCAAAATTACTCAAATTAATCAATTAGCCTTTGGGTTCAAATATAAGACGCCTATACATGATAAATTTTTAATTTAAAATGTTTAGAAAATAGTTCTCTTAGTCCCCAAATACGCCAACAATAACGTGATAGAAGACTTCTTCAATTGTAACATCTAGGCTCGAATACACAAAATTTGCCTAGGTTATCTTATATTTGCTTCACTTTCAAATACAAACCTCATGTAATGTAACGGATTAATCAGTTGATTACAATCCAAATATAAATGGACAGACGTATCAACAAAATGCGTGCCAAGTTTTCAAGGTATCACTCTGTTATCGCAAATCGCAATCATAAATTTCAAATGAATGAACAAATATATTTCTTAAATAAAAATAGAGTGTGGAGAATATTAGTCTTGTATATGAAAAATGTAAATAGATACATTATAGAAGTTGCTACTTTTTATATGATACCTAATACTGTGACCCAATAACACACATTAATTATACTACATGACCACTGACAAAACATTTATATGTATTTAAATGGTCCGGAGCTTCAACCTGAATCAAATGACTTAAAGAAGAACAATACATATCAAACAAAATGACACAACGTCCAAAATTAAAGGGCCAACCATAAATTTAAACATGTTATGCCTGAACATTTAGCTCAAAGATTCAATTAATCAAACAAATGACACAACATCCAAAATTACTCAAATTAATCAATTAGCCTTTGGGTTCAAATATAAGATGCCTATACGTGATAAATTTTTGATTTAAAATGTTTAGAAAATAGTTATCTTAGTTCCCAAATACGCCAACAATAACATGGTAGAAGACTTCTTCAATTGTAATATCTAGGCTCGAATACACAAAATTTGTCCAAGTTATCTTATATTTGATTCACTTTCAAATCCAAACCTCATGTAATGTAATGGATTAATTAGTTTATTACAATCCAAATATAAATGGACAGACCTATCAACAAAATGTGTACCAAGTTTTCAAGGTATCACTATGTTATCGCAAATCGAAATCATAAATTTCAAATGAATGAACAAATATGTTTCTTAAATAAAAATAGAGTGTGGAGAATATTAGTCTTATATATGACAAAAGTAAATAGATACATTATAGAAGTTGACACTTTTTATATGATACCTATTACTGTGAACCAATAACACACATTAATTATACTACATGACCATTGACAAAACATTTATACGTATTTAAATGGTCCGGAGATTCAACCTGAATCAAATGACTCAAATAAGAACAATACATATCAAACAAAATGACACAACGTCCAAAATTAAAGGGCCAATCGTAAATTTAAACATGTTATGCCTAAACATTTAGCTCAAAGATTCAATTAATCACACAAATGACACAACATCCAAAATTACTCAAATTAATCAATTAGCCTTTAGGTTCAAATATAAGATTCCTATCCGTGATAAATTTTTAATTTAAAATGTTTAGAAAATAGTTCTCTTAGTCCTCAAATACGCCAACAATAACATGGTAGAAGACTTCTTCAATTGTAATATCTAGGCTCGAATACACAAAAATTGTCCAGGTTATCTTACATTTGCTTCACTTTCAAATCCAAACCTCAGGTAATGTAATGGATTAATGAGTTGATTACAATCCAAATATAAATGGACAGACGTATCAACAAAATGCGTGCCAAGTTTTCAAGATATCACTATGTTATCGCAAATCGCAATCATAAATTTCAAATGAATGAACAAATATATTTCTTAAATAAAAATAGGGTGTGGAGAATATTAGTCTTATATATGACAAAAGTAAATAGATACATTATAGAAGTTGATACTTTTTATATGATACCTATTACTGTGACCCAATAACATACATTAATTACACTACATGACCACTGACAAAACATTTATATGTATTTAAATGGTCTGGAGCTTCAACCTGAATCAAATGACTAAAAGAAGAACAATACATATCAAACAAAATGACACAACATCCAAAATTAAAGGGCCAACTATAAATTTAAACAAGTTATGCCAGAACATTTAGCTCAAAGATTCAATTAATCACACAAATGACACAACATCCAAAATTACTCAAATTAATCAATTAGCCTTTCAGTTCAAATATAAGATGCCTATACGTGATAAATTTTTAATTTAAAATGTTTAGAAAATAGTTCTCTTAGTCCCCAAATACGCCAACAATAACATGGTAGAAGACTTCTTCAATTGTAACATCTAGGCTCGACTACACAAAATATGTCTAGGTTATCTTATATTTGCTTCACTTTTAAATACAAACCTCATGTAATGTAACGGATTAATCAGTTGATTACAATCCAAATATAAATGGACAGACGTATCAACAAAATGCGTGCCAAGTTTTCAAGGTATCACTCTGTTATCGCAAATCGCAATCATAAATTTCAAATGAATGAACAAATATATTTCTTAAATAAAAATAGAGTATGGAGAATATTAGTCTTGTATATGACAAAACTAAATAGATACATTATAGAAGTTGATACTTTTTATATGATACCTATTACTGTGACTCAATAAATACATTAATTACACTACATGACCACTGACAAAACATTTATATGTATTTAAATGGTCCGAGCTTCAACCTGAATCAAATGACAAAAAGAAGAACAATACATATCAAACAAAATGACACCACATCCAAAATTAAAGGGCCAACGATAAATTTAAACATGTTATGCCTGAACATTTAGCTCAAAGATTCAATTAATCACACAAATGACACAACATCCAAAATTACTCAAATTAATCAATTAGCCTTTGGGTTCAAATATAAGATGCCTATACACGATAAATTTTTAATTTAAAATGTTTAGAAAATAGTTCTCTTAGTCCCCAAATACGCCAACAATAACGTGATAGAAGACTTCTTCAAGTGTAACATCTAGGCTCGAATACACAAAATTTGTCTAGGTTATCTTATATTTGCTTCACTTTCAAATACAAACCTCATGTAATGTAACAGATTAATCAGTTGATTACAATCCAAATATAAATGGACAGACGTATCAACAAAATGCGTGCCAAGTTTTCAAGGTATCACTCTGTTATCGCAAATCGCAATCATAAATTTCAAATGAATGAACAAATATATTGCTTAAATAAAAATAGAGTGTGGAGAATATTAGTCTTGTATATGACAAAAGTAAATAGATACATTATAGAAGTTCAAACTTTTTATATGATACCTAATACTGTGACCCAATAACACACATTAATTATACTACATGACCACTGACAAAACATTTATATGTATTTAAATGGTCCGGAGCTTCAACCTGAATCAAATGACATAAAGAAGAACAATACATATCAAACAAAATGACACAACGTCCAAAATTAAAGGGCCAACCATAAATTTAAACATGTTATGCCTGAACATTTAGCTCAAAGATTCAATTAATCAAACAAATGACACAACATCCAAAATTACTCAAATTAATCAATTAGCCTTTGGGTTCAAATATAAGATGCCTATACGTGATAAATTTTTAATTTAAAATGTTTAGAAAATAGTTATCTTAGTTCCCAAATACGCCAACAATAACATGGTAGAAGACTTCATCAATTGTAATATCTAGGCTCGAATACAAAAAATTTGTCCAAGTTATCTTATATTTGATTCACTTTCAAATCCAAACCTCATGTAATGTAATGGATTAATGAGTTGATTACAATCCAAATATAAATGGACAGACCTATCAACAAAATGTGTACCAAGTTTTCAAGGTATCACTATGTTATCGCAAATCGAAATCATAAATTTCAAATGAATGAACAAATATGTTTCTTAAATTAAAATAGAGTGTGGAGAATATTAGTCTTATATATGACAAAAGTAAATAGATACATTATAGAAGTTGACACTTTTTATATGATACCTATTACTGTGAACCAATAACACACATTAATTATACTACATGACCATTGACAAAACAATTATACGTATTTAAATGGTCCGGAGATTCAACCTGAATCAAATGACTCAAATAAGAACAATACATATCAAACAAAATGACACAACGTCCAAAATTAAAGGGCCAATCGTAAATTTAAACATGTTATGCCTAAATATTTTGCTCAAAGATTCAATTAATCAAACAAATGACACAACATCCAAAATTACTCAAATTAATCAATTAGCCTTTGGGTTCAAATATAAGATGCCTATACGTGATAAATTTTTAATTTAAAATGTTTAGAAAATAGTTCTCTTAGTCCTCAAATACGCCAACAATAACATGGTAGAAGACTTCTTCAATTGTAATATCTAGGCTCGAATACACAAAAATTGTCGAGGTTATCTTACATTTGCTTCACTTTCAAATCCAAACCTCAGGTAATGTAATGGATTAATGAGTTGATTACAATCCAAATATAAATGGACAGATGTATCAACAAAATGCGTGCCAAGTTTTCAAGATATCACTATGTTATCGCAAATCGCAATCATAAATTTCAAATGAATGAACAAATATATTTCTTAAATAAAAATAGGGTGTGGAGAATATTAGTCTTATATATGACAAAAGTAAATAGAAACATTATAAAAGTTGATACTTTTTATATGATACCTATTACTGTGACCCAATAACATACATTAATTACACTACATGACCACTGACAAAACATTTATATGTATTTAAATGGTCCGGAGCTTCAACCTGAATCAAATGACTAAAAGAAGAACAATACATATCAAACAAAATGACACAACATCCAAAATTAAAGGGCCAACTATAAATTTAAACAAGTTATGCCTGAACATTTAGCTCAAAGATTCAATTAATCACACAAATGACACAACATCCAAAATTACTCAAATTAATCAATTAGCCTTTCAGTTCAAATATAATATGCCTATACGTGATAAATTTTTAATTTAAAATGTTTAGAAAATAGTTCTCTTAGTCCCCAAATACGCCAACAATAACATGGTAGAAGACTTCTTTAATTGTAATATCTAGGCTCGAATACACAAAATTTGTCCAGGTTATCTTATACTTGCTTCACTTTCAAATCCAAACCTCATGTAATGAAATGAATTAATGAGTTGATTACAATCCAAATATAAATGGACAAATGTATCAACAAAATGCGTGCCAAGTTTTCAAGGTATCACTATGTTATCGCAAATCGTTAATAATAAATTTCAAATGTATGAACATATATATTTCTTAAATAAAAATAGAGTGTGGAGAATACTAGTCTTATATATGACAAAAGTAAATAGATACATTATTGAGGTTGATACTTTTTATATGATACCTATTACTGTGACCCAATAACACACATGAATTATACTACATGACCACTGACAAAACATTTATATGTATTTAAATGGTCCGGAGCTTCAACCTGAATCAAATGACTAAAAGAAGAACAATACATATCAAACAAAATGACACAACGTCCAAAATTAAAGGGCCAACCATAAATTTAAACATGTTATGCCTGAACATTTAGCTCAAAGATTCAATTAATAACACAAATGTCACAACATCCAAAATTACTCAAATTCATCAATTAGCCTTTGGGTTCAAATATAACATGCCTATACGTGATAAGTTTTTAATTTAAAATGTTTAGAAAATAGTTCTCTTAGTCCCCAAATACGCCAACAATAACATGGTAGAAGACTTCTTCAATTGTAATATGTAGGCTCGATTACACAAAATTTGTCCAAGTTATCTCATATTTGCTTCGTCTTCAAATCCAAACCTCATGTAATGTAATGGAATAATGAGTTGATTACAATCCGAATATAAATGGACAGACGTATCAACAAAATGCGTGCCATGTTTTCGAGTTATCACTATGTCATCACAAATCGCAATCATAAATTTCAAATGAAAGAACAAATATATTTCTTAAATAAAAATAGAGTGTGGAGAATATTAGCCTTATATATGACAAAAGTAAATAGAAACATTATAGAAGTTGATACTTTTTATATGATACTTATTACTGTGAACCAATAACACACATTAATTATACTACATGACCATTGACAAAACAATTATACGTATTTAAATGGTCCGGAGATTCAACCTGAATCAAATGACTCAAATAAGAACAATACATATCAAACAAAATGACACAACGTCCAAAATTAAAGGGCCAATCGTAAATTTAAACATGTTATGCCTAAACATTTTGCTCAAAGATTCAATTAATCAAACAAATGACACAACATCCAAAATTACTCAAATTAATCAATTAGCCTTTGGGTTCAAATATAAGATGCCTATACGTGATAAATTTTTAATTTAAAATGTTTAGAAAATAGTTCTCTTAGTCCTCAAATACGCCAACAATAACATGGTAGAAGACTTCTTCAATTGTAATATCTAGGCTCGAATACACAAAAATTGTCTAGGTTATCTTACATTTGCTTCACTTTTAAATCCAAACCTCAGGTAATGTAATGGATTAATGAGTTGATTACAATCCAAATATAAATGGACAGATGTATCAACAAAATGCGTGCCAAGTTTTCAAGATATCACTATGTTATCGCAAATCGCAATCATAAATTTCAAACGAATGAACAAATATATTTCTTAAATAAAAATAGGGTGTGGAGAATATTAGTCTTATATATGACAAAAGTAAATAGAAACATTATAAAAGTTGATACTTTTTATATGATACCTATTACTGTGACCCAATAACATACATTAATTACACTACATGACCACTGACAAAACATTTATATGTATTTAAATGGTCCGGAGCTTCAACCTGAATCAAATGACTAAAAGAAGAACAATACATATCAAACAAAATGACACAACATCCAAAATTAAAGGGCCAACTATAAATTTAAACAAGTTATGCCTGAACATTTAGCTCAAAGATTCAATTAATCACACAAATGACACAACATCCAAAATTACTCAAATTAATCAATTAGCCTTTCAGTTCAAATATAAGATGCCTATACGTGATAAATTTTTAATTTAAAATGTTTAGAAAATAGTTCTCTTAGTCCCCAAATACGCCAACAATAACATGGTAGAAGACTTCTTTAATTGTAATATCTAGGCTCGAATACACAAAATTTGTCCAGGTTATCTTATATTTGCTTCACTTTCAAATCCAAACCTCATGTAATGAAATGAATTAATGAGTTGATTACAATCCAAATATAAATGGACAAATGTATCAACAAAATGCGTGCCAAGTTTTCAAGGTATCACTATGTTATCGCAAATCGTTAATCATAAATTTCAAATGTATGAACAAATATATTTCTTAAATAAAAATAGTGTGTGGAGAATATTAGTCTTATATATGAAAAAAGTAAATAGATACATTATTTAGGTTGATACTTTTTATATGATACCTATTACTGTGACCCAATAACACACATGAATTATACTACATGACCACTGACAAAACATTTATATGTATTTAAATGGTCCGGAGCTTCAACCTGAATCAAATGACTAAAAGAAGAACAATACATATCAAACAAAATGACACAACGTCCAAAATTAAAGGGCCAACCATAAATTTAAACATGTTATGCCTGAACATTTAGCTCAAAGATTCAATTAATAACACAAATGACTCAACATCCAAAATTACTCAAATTCATCAATTAGCCTTTGGGTTCAAATATAACATGCCTATACGTGATAAGTTTTTAATTTAAAATGTTTAGAAAATAGTTCTCTTAGTCCCCAAATACGCCAACAATAACATGGTAGAAGACTTCTTCAATTGTAATATCTAGGCTCGATTACACAAAATTTGTCCAAGTTATCTCATATTTGCTTCATCTTCAAATCCAAACCTCATGTAATGTAATGGAATAATGAGTTGATTACAATCCGAATATAAATGGACAGACATATCAATAAAATGCATGCCATGTTTTCGAGTTATCACTATGTCATCACAAATCCCAATCAAAAATTTCAAATGAAACAACAAATATATTTCTTAAATAAAAATAGAGTGTGCAGAATATTAGCCTTATATATGACAAAAGTAAATAGAAACATTATAGAAGTTGATACTTTTTATATGATACCTATTACTGTGAACCAATAACACACATTAATTATACTACATGTCTACTGACAAAACATTTATATGTATTTAAATGGTCCGGAGCTTCAACCTGAATCAAATGACTAAAAGAAGAACAATACATATCAAACAAAATGACACAACGTCCAAAATTAAAGGGCCAACCATAAATTTAAACATGTTGTGCCTGAACATTTAGCTCAAAGTGTGACACCCCGCCTAATTAATCCCGGGTGATCAGTCCTAAATCAAGTTAGAACAGGATTCTCATTTGGTCCATTCTTAGCATCACTGTCGTCATATTAAATTACTAACCACCTAAGTGAGAAAAATAGACTGGTGCCATTTTTATCTTTCATTAATTAAACAAAACCCATGCAGACTATAAAACTACATATCAATCACAGATAACCGAATTTATCATCCACAAGTAAGAATATAAATGACCGAGTAAACCAACGGTCCAAACAATAAATCCCATAAAGACTAAAATAAAATCCCAACAAGTCTAAACAAATAAATGGAAAGTGAGCGACATGCTCGAATACTAATCACGAACTTCTATATTAAGAATGAAGAATGAGGCGTCTATCAAAACCCCGCAACATCCACATGTGCTGCAGGACCGGATTCCTGGAATATAGTCAAGGCTGGCGTCCCTGTGGCTGGACACCTAAAAGGTTTTTAAAAAGTTTTTATAGCAAGGGTTAGTACCCAAAACATTTGAAAACATTTAACAAATGATTAACTTGCAGTGATAAAATAAATATGCATGCTACTCATATTTTTAGTAAATGTCGCACTCTCTTGAGGACTTCCTTACCCCTTCCTCCAATATACGTTATTAACGCTTTAATTAGATTACCTAGTTATTCATCTCATGACTAGATATTTAACAAAGTGCCTTCATACCCACCCTACTCTAACTGAGTGTGTAGTGATTATGATTAATAAGTTATTAATATCATCAACTTAACTATATCATTTCCCTTTTTATATTTATATAACTTCTACACTTGTTATACGTGTGAAATAACTCCCTTTTCATTAATATCCCGTATATAATTAATTATTTAATTATATACTTATAATCATATTTCAGAATTCACATTCACACTGTAATATATAACAACTTGCAACCTCCCGAGCAGAATACTCCCGGAATATAAATTCTATAAAGTGCTAACCCACTAGGTAAACATCACGTAGCCTAGTTATCTGTGACACCCCGACTAATTAAATACCGGGTAGCTACTCCTTTATAAAATTAATTCAAAATGCCAAGTTGGCTCAGTTAATAGCATCACTATCGAAAACATTTTAAAGATTACTAACCACCTAGTATTTAAAAAGTAAGTGCCAAATTTTATTAAGTCTGATTAACATGCAACAAGAGTAATGAATAACTAAAACACCATACACCATACTGAAGTAAAATGAATAACCATCACAAGAATGTAAATAAACTCTGGAGGAAAAACTCCTCAATACAAATCCCACAACTGATAAGTAACTGAAGTAAATAACTAAAAACTGAATACTGAGCAATACATGCTAGAGTCTGAAAACTGAAATATAAAAGATGTCTAATAGAATTGGGCAACATGCCCTACAACTGATAGATAGTGACTCTGGAATCCAAAAGATAGAAGCGTCTACATGCAAATCCCTGTAGCTTCCACAAACAGCTACAGCTCGTCACCTGAATGAGAATCCTATCCTTGGTGTCCTTGTGGCTGGGCACCTAAAAAGGGTTTTACAAAGAAAAAGAGATTTGAAAAGCAAACGGGTCAGAGCCCGAATGTGGAGTTATTTTAAAAACCTGCAAGTGCTTTAAAAACATTTAAAACATTAAATGCAAAGTACATGTTAGGACGTACACTCACATAATAATCCTCACCTCTCGTCTAACTGTGCACTCCTAACGTAAGTACCCATCTATAACGACATAACCCACTAGCTAAGTGACATCGAATCTAGCTAGACTGTCATAGGACCTACCCTTACTACATAGTTCTATTAACATATAACGCTCGTAAGTAAGTAGGGGTTTAATGTAAACTCAAGTGTACAATAAGCCATATGTATAATACTACTAGTTATCCCATTATGTTTCTCAAAATAATACCGTGCTATATATGTTCACTATATTAACATGAAAGTTCTCATTAATTTAAATGTATATTATTCACATCATAAATATACAATATAAGCACCCCGCAATCTAAGCTGTAGTGCACACATACTCTGCTATCCATCCCGGTACATCACGTACATAAGGATTACATATTCCGAATCTCTCAGGAATAGTTTACCGATAACAACATCACAAATAATGGAGGCGAACACAGTCACCATCACATGGGTCACGCACATACCTACGCTCCCATGGTCAGCGGACTTATTAATATCACAATAAGTCTTTCAATGACCTATGTTCATCAAGGTACCAGTCTATATCCCCCCCGTAGGCACACAAGGATTAGAGGGTCCTAAGCGAACGCAAACCTCCCCCGTGATAGCAAGTATGGTAGGTATGTTATACACATAAATCATATACTAAGCATTCACACATCTTAGATATTACCATATTAATAAGGTATTTTCTACATCATAATACCATATTCCAAACTCATATATTTCAAGTAATCCGATAATATATAATTTAAATAGTCGACACGTCTCACGTCGTAATTCCTTGAACTTAAAACCTATCTCGAATAGAATACTAAGTTCCCATAATTCCCACATATGCTATCTTTATACCTAAGGTCTTTACTTCTGCCCCAAACCTTATTTCATCAACTCACTTAAATTTGTACTATTAACCCAATTATTATCTCACATAACGAATTTCATTTATTTATAATAATTCCTCAAATTACATTTCGATTAAAGTCCCATCATATAATCATGCCTACTGGTCTTCCTTAAAGCTAAGGGAATACATAAAGTCTCCAAACATATTCTCCAAGGGTTATCACCATTAAAATCCATTTAAGGAAAATTTCACTCATTCTGGGAAGGTCGATCAATCGACCTATGAATGTCGATAGATCGATTTAGTCGATCGATCGACTGATGAATGTCGATCGATCGATCGAACAGGTATGGCTACGGACTGCTTCGTTTTGCAGATTTTAATCCATCCCAAAACTAATTTCTAACGTATGATTCTCAGATATAACGTCATAGTAATGTCCTATAACAATCCTACAGTATTACTAACGTCCATAAATCAATAATTCAACATCTAAAGGCTACATATGGATCAATCTTCATAAAAACCTAGTTTTTCCAGATTTTCTCAAGAACATGAACCCTAACATAATATCATCATCAAATCCCAGAATTTAATTCGTTTTTCTTTCACCCAATCATGTATTAACATCAGATTAATCGTTACCAACTATTCTACATGTAATTTATCCTCAAAATTCAGACCTAAGTTCAATAAATCATGGGTTTTCATTCATCTTCCAAAAACAATTATAAATCTTCAAATTGCTAACATGGAAAGAACATTTGCTGAAGTTAAACATAATTAAATCACTTGCCTTGGTTGGATTTCGGATTTGGTGTTGATTTGGTGAAAAATTTCTGCAGAATTCCTCTATCTCTCTCTTCTCCAAGCTCTCCTCCAATGGTGGCTCAAGGTGGCTAGGGTTTTGGTTTGAGGGAAACTTATGAAACCTAATATAATGAACCTCCGTAGCTTGTTGGGTTAATAAGGGTTGGTTGGGTCAATCCTTATCAGATTACAACTCTCCATTTTCGTCACTTTTAATTACCCAAAAATACCAAATTACTAAAATACCCTTTAAGTTGCCGGTATGGCCTAAAAATACCCCGGGACCCAAACTATACCCCCGGCTAGTGTTTTCTGACTATCTCGACCCTTCCGGACGCGTTGGCGCACTCAAAACGACCATATGGGTTATAGATTTTAAATTCACTTTTATTATCGAAAATATTATACCGTGACGCGGCGGTCCCACGCGTCTCAACAAAATTCTAAAAATGCCGTATATAAATCCCACGACAAATTTTTAAATACCAAGTTCATATATAATCATATATGCACATAATCAAATACCAATTCGCATCACATTAGTATTTATAACCCGGATTAATTTCCAATTAATACACATTTAATTAATTAATCCCATAAATAAATATAGCCAAAAGTACGGGGTATTACATCCCAAGTCAGAATTATCACACCAACTTGATAAAAATAATATACTGGAGGCGGTCATATTCCTTCCAAGAAAGTGAGTTGTCCCTCACCCATATAACGGACGCTATGACCTTGGGAATATACTCACCCTACTCCTCAAGCTAGGGGATTCATCCTCTACGCGCAACCTCCCCCTATAGCACTATAGTACAAAATATCTAATCACCGATATTAATAGTACACATCACATATATATACAATCGCCTCCGTATATATATATATATACATATAAAAGTCCCGGCTATATCTTTTGCTAAATCCATAATATGAGCCTATAAAATTTATTAAGAGTTTATGGTCCAACTCTAAATATTTATTAAATTTCACCTTAATTAATTAAGTTATTTTGGTGTCGCCCCCACCATAAATTTGGACTTTACTCTCGTAGCCCAAAATTTACCCGAGTCAAAATTTTCGACTCTAATTTATTTGCCTCAAACCCTAATTAATTCATCTACAATTAATTAGATTCAACTTATGTATTTAATTTCTCCATAATTAATTACATAGGGGTTTTTATATAAATTTTTCCTCTTATATAACAAACTGGCGAAACTGCCAGATTCTGGCGATCGTCGATCGATCGATCGTACAGGTATGCGTCTTCCTCGCGGAGATAGGGCAGCCATGGACGGAGTTCCTCAAACCCTAACTTCTTTTAACATGAGTTTTAAGCCTTCTTATCACCAGAGTATGCTAAAAACTTTATTAGGATTACACAGAAAGCCTACAACAATCATTAATTCGTCCATAAACAACTGATTCATAGATTTGGGGAAAAATCCATTTCTTTCCTTAAACACATATTACTCCGAATTTCTTCATCTAATTCGTCCTGATTTAACTGAATATCATCCTAACAGGTATACATCAGTAATCCAATATCAGATATTTCATAACTCCTCATGAATTTTGGCCAAAAACAGATTCATGTTTTCTTTTGAATTATCAAAACCCCATGTTTATACCATGAACCCCAAAACGGATTTTTAATTCATAACAACACACAAATATGAATTTGAAAAATAGATTTAATGCTAATTGCAAGTTATTCACTTGCCTTAGGTTTTGTAGTGTCTGAATTTGTGATGGATTCCAAGGTTGAAGATGACCTTGTTGGTTCTTTGAGATCCCCAAAATGGCTTGGCTGCTGCTAGGGTTTCCTAACCCTTTAGTGCCTCTTTTTAATTAAGCTCAGCCATCCTAAATCTTCTTTTTATTAGGTTAATAATTCAGTTCACGTTTTTTGACTAATGGGCCAAGCCCAAGTGCCCAAAATGTCCCCGAGTGGGCCCGTCTATGTCTAAAAATGTCCCGTGACCCGTTTACTACCCCCGGGTACACTTTTCCGACTATCTCGGCCCATCCGGACTCAACTGTACCCTCAGAATTTGCATCCGAGTTAATTTATAAAAATACTTATCCCCCACCCAAAGTAGTCTATACCGACTTCCGGATGTGATGAGTGCATACCTCGTCATTAATACTCGAGACGACGTAATTACATTATTACTATTCACTTAGTAAATAAGTTTTCCCTAAATATTAACCATTTAATCCCAGATTAATATTTATATTATTTTATCCTAATTAATTCATTAAATTACAACACACTTAGTAATTTAGAATTTCCGAATTAATTAAATTTTAAATGTACCAAAAATACGGGGTGTTACATACTCCCCCTCTTATAAAGGAATTTCGTCCCCGAAATTAGATCGTACCTGCGTTGAAAAGTTCTGGATACTGTTCCCGCATATCCTCCTCTCACTCCCAGGTAGACTCGTCAACATTGTGATGACCCCACTGTACTCTAACCAATGGAACAACCTTGGATCGTAATTTCCGCTCACTATGATCCAGAATTGCTACCGGCCTCTCCTCATACGAGATGTCTGGCTGTAAGTCGATCTCCTCGAGTGGAATATGCCAAAAGTCTCTCTCGTTGCTTCGATATTTCTTCAGCGATGCCACATGGAATACATCGTGTATCCGCTGAAGATGTTCTGGTAATCCTAGCTTATACGCCACCGGTCCCACCCTCTCAATAATAGGGAAAGGTCCTACGTATCGCGGTGCTAACTTACCTCTCTTGCCGAACCTCATCACCCCTTTCATTGGGGATACCCGGACTAAAACTTGGTCCCCAACTTCTAGCTCCACATGTCTTCTAGAAGCATCAGCATAACTCTTTTGCCTGTCCTGAGCTATCCGAATTCTTCCTTGAATCAACTCTATCTTGGCAGATGTCTCCTAGTCAATCTTCGGCCCCAAGAGCTTGTTGTCCCCCACTTCTAACCAACAAACGGGTGAACGACAAGGTCTCCCGTACAGTGCCTCAAACGGTGCCATGCCAATCGTGAATTGGTAAGAGTTGTTATACGCAAACTCTACCAAAGGAAGATATTTCTCCCATCCTCCTCCGAAGTCCAAAATGCACATTCTGAGCATGTCTTCCAGCATCTGATTAACTCTCTCAGTCTGTCCGTCAGTCTGCGGGTGATATGCTGTACTCAAGCGCAACTCCGTGCCCATTGCCTCCTGAAAGCTCTGCCAAAAGTGGGCGACAAAGATTTTGTCTCGGCCGGATACAATGTTTATCGGCACTCCATGCAGCTTAACAATCTCTTCTATGAATAGCTGTGCATAACGTATCGTCTCGAAGTCTGTGTGTACCGGAAAAAAGTGGGCCACCTTAGTCAACCGATCCATAATAACCCATATGGAGTCGTGATCCCTCTGCGATACCGGTAACCCTGTGATGAAGTCCATGGAGATGCTCTCCCACTTCCACACGGGAATCTCTAACGGCTGTAGCATCCCTGATGGTCTCTGGTGGTCAACTTTCACAAGCTGACATGTGGCACATTTCGAAACAAACTCTGCTATGTCCCGTTTCATCCCTGCCCACCAATACTGCCTCCTCATATCTTGGTACATATTATCCCCACCAGGATGTACCGCAAATTTCGAACCATGGGATTCTGTCATAACGGCGTGCTTCAAATCCTCATCCTCTGGCACCATTAACCTCCCATTAAAGCGTAGGCCTCCTTCTGAGCTGATCGAGTAACCCTCCGCTCCCTCAGCTAACAACTGGCACACCCTATCCCGGCAATTTTGATCCTCCGCCTGAGCCTTCATAACCCGCATAATGATCTCGGGTGTGATGGACAAAGCCGTCATGCAAGCCTTGGCTACGTCATCCTCATATTGCAGCTCTCTCCACTTCGCTTTCCATACCTCCGATATCTCCCCAGTCGGCCTTCGGCTCAATGCGTCTGCTACTACATTGGCCTTACCAGGATGGTACTGGATATCAAACTAGTAGTCCTTCACGAATTCTAGCCACCGCCTTTGTCTCATATTCAGATCCTTCTGTGTGAAGAGATACTGAAGTGACTTGTGATCCGTGAATAGAGTAAACTGCTCTCCTAGAAGATAATGCCTCCATATCCTCAAAGCAAAAACGACCGCTGCCAACTCTAGGTCGTGAGTGGGGTAATTCCTCTCGTGGGGATTTAGCTTCCTGGAAGCATAAGCTATAGCCCTTTCCTTCTGCTGGAGCACACCCCCAGGACCCCGTAAAGATGCGTCTGTGTAAACCCGATACTCTAGCCCTCCCTTTGGCAATGCCAGCACGGGTGCAGATGTCAACTTGTCCTTTAGCTCGTCGAATGCTAATTGACAACTATCATCCCACTTGAAAGGCACCCCTTTCCGAGTCATATTCGTCAGAGGTCCTGCAATTTTGGAGAATCCCTGAATGAATCGCCTGTAGTAACCGGCCAAACCCAGAAAACTGCGCACCTCGGTCGGTGTCGTGGGCTGTCCCCACTCCCTCACCGCCGACACCTTATCCGAATACACTGCAATACCCTGATCTGACACGACATGACCAAGGAACTGTACCTCCCGTAGCCAAAATCCACACTTCCCGAATTTGGCATAGAGCTGATGATCCCTCAATGTTTGTAAAACCATGCGCAAACGCTCTGCGTGCTCCTCCTCGGTACGAGAGTAGATTGGGATGTCATCAATGAACACGATGACAAACTGATCTAGGTACTCCCTGAAAACCCTGTTCATGAGGTCCATGAACACTGCTGGTGCATTGGTGAGCCCGAAGGGCATCACCCTGAACTCATACGATCCATATCGCGACAAGAAAGCGGTCTTAGGAACATCCTCCTCTCGGATACGCAGTTGATGATACCCTGACCTCAAGTCAACTTTGGAGAAGTAAGACGCCCCTCTCAATTGGTCAAATAAATCATCAATACGAGGCAACGGATACTTATTCCGTATCGTCACCTTGTTCAGCTCCCTATAATCCACGCACAAGCAGAGTGAACCATCTCGCTTCTTCACAAACAACACCGGCGCACCCCACGGCGATGTACTCCGCCGAATAAAACCTTGACCCAGTAGTTGCTGAATCTGCTCCCTCAATTCCCTCATTTCTGAAGGGGCCATTCGGTAAGGTGCCCGAGCAATCGGCCTCATCCCCGATGCCAAATCGATGACAAATTCGATTTCTCTGCTGGGTGGTAATCCTGGTATCTCTTGGAATACATCCTCAAAGTCCCTCACGATAGGAATAGAGTCTAAAGGAGCTACCACTTCCTGTGAGGTTTCCTCCTCAATGTAATAAAGATGAGTGGTTGAGCCTCCATCTGGGCGAGGCATCGCTACCACAAACATCTCTTGCCCCGGAATGGCAAAAATAATGCTCCCACCGAAGCAATCAATCATGGCTCTATAGTCAGCAAGCCAATCCATACCGATGATCACATCGTGAACATGCATGTCTAATACCAACATGTCCGCGGATAATACTAAACCACCAATCTCTACTCCTACTCCTCGACATATAAAGAATATAAGCGACCCACTCCCCAAAGGTGAGTCGACACACGTAACAGTGCTCTCTGCGGTGGCTAACAACCCTAAAGCCTTCGCGAAATGTGTAGCTATAAAGCAATGAGTGGCCCTCGTATCAAACAATACTCGACCCATAGTGCCATGGATAGAAAACGTACCCTCGATCGCGGGCGGCGCCTGCTGTGCTGGAGGATTGGGAACATCGTGAACGTTATACACACATCCCTAGTGCATCTGCCCCTGCTGCTGTGGGGCGGGTGGGGCTGGTGCTGCTGGCGGTATCTGACCTTGTTGCCCCTACTGGGCACCCTGCTGCTGGCCCCTGCCCCTCTGCGGGCACTCCCTCTTGAAGTGTCCTGGCTGGCCACAGGAGAAACAACGTTTCTGGTCGTCCCCCTGTCGTTGGCCCTGCTGGCCCTAACGTTTCTGCCCCGGGTGGCCTCCCCCGTTGTTCCCTTGGCCCTGACAGCCCTGAGGAAACTATTGTTGCTGATTAGGGCCTGGTTGCCCCTGCCTGAACCCCTGTCCTCCCGGTCGGAACCCACCAGGCTTAAACTTCTTAGCCTGATTCCCTTGCTGAATGATAACCTGCTGCTGTGTGCCACTTGCCTCACTACTAGTAACCGCCTTGCCCTGCTGGCTCGGCTCACCTGCCTTATTGTTCCCCTTAGTATGGAAACGATGATCCTAGCAATGTACAAGTGCGACATTAACGACATCTGTATAAGTCACTAATGCCGGGTTTCCAATCAAATGCTGGCTGATTCTCCAAGCTAGACCATCCATGAACTTTGACTTCTTCCGCTCCTCATCGCTCACCTCGTTTGGCACAAAGTTTGCCAAACGGGTGAACTCCTCCTCATATTCTGCTACTGACCTGTCACCCTGTACCAACTCGCTGAAATTCTTTCTCATCTCAGACTCTACTGCTGGAGGGAAGTACTTGCGGTCAAACCGCACCCAAAATTCAGAAATCGGCATCAAATCCCGCTCCTCAGCTGTGGTTACGGATTCCCACCACTGTAAGGCTTCCCCCGACAGACGAAAAGTAGCCAGCATCTGTTTCTGCACCTCTGTACACTCTAACATGCGCAGATGGCGCTGAATGTTCTTATTCCAGTCACAAGCTTCGACCACATTGGTGCTACCTCGAAATTCAGGTGGGTGACCCTTCTGAAAGGTCTCCCTCACTCTCTGCCAAGATAGTGGTCCCACTGGAGCCTGAACTGCTGGAGCCAATGGAGGCGGTGCTTGGGGTTGTGGAAAATGAGCTGCCATAGCTCGCATCGTTGTCTCGACCGCTTGGGCTACTATCACTGCTACCTGAGTGGTAGAAATCAACTCAGGTGGGGTTGGTGGTGGTATCTGTGGCTCCTGGCGAGCCTCCCTCACCTCATCTCTAGCCTCAGCCCTCTCCGCTCTCTGTCTCTTGGGTGGCATCTGAAATAGATTGAATTGTATAAGTACACAATTTATACAAAAACTAATAGCAGGAATACGATATATCACAAGCGGAAAATATAATCAACAGTCCTAATAATAGGGCTCTATAACAACCGAACGCTACGCTGAAACGTAGAAAGCCGCACAGATCCTAAGGACACTAGAACCTGATGCTCTGATACCATCTGTGACACCCCGCCTAATTAATCCCGGGTGATCAGTCCTAAATCAAGTTAGAACAGGATTCTCATTTGGTCCATTCTTAGCATCACTGTCGTCATATTAAATTACTAACCACCTAAGTGAGAAAAATAGACTGGTGCCATTTTTATCTTTCATTAATTAAACAAAACCCATGCAGACTATAAAACTACATATCAATCACAGATAACCGAATTTATCATCCACAAGTAAGAATATAAATGACCGAGTAAACCAACGGACCAAACAATAAATCCCATAAAGACTAAAATAAAATCCCAACAAGTCTAAACAAATAAATGGAAAGTGAGCGACATGCTCGAATACTAATCACGAACTTCTATATTAAGAATGAAGAATGAGGCGTCTATCAAAACCCCGCAACATCCACATGTGCTGCAGCACCGAATTCCTGGAATATAGTCAAGGCTGGCGTCCCTGTGGCTGGACACCTAAAAGGTTTTTAAAAAGTTTTTATAGCAAGGGTTAGTACCCAAAACATTTGAAAACATTTAACAAATGATTAACTTGCAGTGATAAAATAAATATGCATGCTCCTCATATTTTTAGTAAATGTCGCACTCTCTTGAGGACTTCCTTACCCCTTCCTCCAATATACGTTATTAACGCTTTAATTAGATTACCTAGTTATTCATCTCATGACTAGATATTTAACAAAGTGCCTTCATACCCACCCTACTCTAACTGAGTGTGTAGTGATTATGATTAATAGGTTATTAATATCATCAACTTAACTATATAATTTCCCTTTTTATATTTATATAACTTCTACACTTGTTATACGTGTGAAATAGCTCCCTTTTCATTAATATCCCGTATATAATTAATTATTTAATTATATACTTATAATCATATTTCAGCATTCACATTCACACTGTAATATATAACAACTTGCAACCTCCCGAGCAGAATACTCCCGGAATATAAATTCTATAAAGTGCTAACCCACTAGGTAAACATCACGTAGCCTAGTTATCCCAAGTCAGAATTATCACACCAACTTGATAAAAATAATATACTGGAGGCGGTCATATTCCTTCCCTGAAAGTGAGTTGTCCCTCACCCATATAACGGACGCTATGACCTTGGGAATATACTCACCCTACTCCTCAAGCTAGGGGATTCATCCTCTACGCGCAACCTCCCCCCATAGCACTATAGTACAAAATATCAAATCACCGATATTAATAGTACACATCACATATATATACAATCGCCTCCGTATATATATATATATATACATATAAAAGTCCCGGCTATATCTTTTGCTAAATCCATAATATGAGCCTATAAAATTTATTAAGAGTTTATGGTCCAACTCTAAATATTTATTAAATTTCACCTTAATTAATTAAGTTATTTTGGTGTCGCCCCCACCATAGATTTGGACTTTACTCTCGTAGCCCAAAATTTACCCGAGTCAAAATTTCCGACTCTAATTTATTTGCCTCAAACCCTAATTAATTCATCTACAATTAATTAGATTCAACTTATGTATTTAATTTCTCCATAATTAATTACATAGGGGTTTTTATATAAATTTTTCCTCTTATATAACAAACTGGCGAAACTGCCAGATTCTGGCGATCGTCGATCGATCGATCGTACAGGTCTGCGGCTTCCTCGCGGAGATAGGGCAGCCATGGACGGAGTTCCTCAAACCCTAACTTCTTCTAACATGAGTTTTAAGCCTTATTATCACCAGAGTATGCTAAAAACTTTATTAGGATTACACAGAAAGCCTACAACAATCATTAATTCGTCCATAAACAACTGATTCATAGATTTGGGGAAAAATCCATTTCTTTTCTTAAACACATATTACTCCGAATTTCTTCATCTAATTCGTCCTGATTTAACTGAATATCATCCTAACAGGTATACATCAGTAATCCAATATCAGATATTTCATAACTCCTCATGAATTTTGGCCAAAAACAGATTCATGTTTTCTTTTGAATTATCAAAACCCCATGTTTATACCATGAACCCCAAAACGGATTTTTAATTCATAACAACACACAAATATGAATTTGAAAAACAGATTTAATGCTAATTGCAAGTTATTCACTTGCCTAAGGTTTTGTAGTGTCTGAATTTGTGATGGATTCCAAGGTTGAAGATGACCTTGTTGGTTCTTTGAGATCCCCAAAATGGCTTGGCTGCTGCTAGGGTTTCCTAACCCTTTAGTGCCTCTTTTTAATTAAGCTCAGCCATCCTAAATCTTCTTTTTATTAGGTTAATAATTCAGTTCACGTTTTTTGACTAATGGGCCAAGCCCAAGTGACCAAAATGTCCCCGAGTGGGCCCGACTATGTCTAAAAACGTCCCGTGACCCGTTTACTACCCCCGGGTACACTTTTCCGACTATCTCGGCCCATCCGGACTCAACTGTACCCTCAGAATTTGCATCCGAGTTAATTTATAAAAATACTTATCCCCCACCCAAAGTAGTCTATACCGACTTCCGGATGTGATGAGTGCATACCTCGTCATTAATACTCGAGACGACGTAATTACATTATTACTATTCACTTAGTAAATAAGTTTTCCCTAAATATTAACCATTCAATCCCAGATTAATATTTATATTATTTTATCCTAATTAATTCATTAAATTACAACACACTTAGTAATTTAGAATTTCCGAATTAATTAAATTTTAAATGTACCAAAAATACGGGGTGTTACACAAAGATTCAATTAGTCACACAAATGACACAACATCCAAAATTACTCAAATTAATCAATTAGCCTTTGGGTTCAAATATAAGATGCCTATACGTGATAAATTTTTAATTTAAAATGTTTAGAAAATAGTTCTCTTAGTCCCTAAATACGCCAACAATAACATGGTAGAAGACTTCTTCAATTGTAATATCTAGGCTCGAATACACAAAAAATGTCCAGGTTATCTATATTTGCTTCACTTTCAAATCCAAACCTCATGTAATGTAATGGAATAATGAGTTGATTACAATCCGAATATAAATGGACAGACGTATCAACAAAATGCGTGCCAAGTTTTCAAGGTATCACTATGTTATCGCAAATCACAATCATAAATTTCAAATGAAAGAACAAATATATTTCTTAAATAAAAATAGAGTGTGGAGAATATTAGTCTCATATATGACAAAAGTAAATAGATACATTATAGAAGTTGATACTTTTTATATGATACCTATTACTGTGACCCAATAACACACATTAATTACACTACATGACCACTGACAAAACATTTATATGTATTTAAATGGTCCGGAGATTCAACCTGAATCAAATGACTAAAAGAAGAACAATACATATCAAACAAAATGACACAACATCCAAAATTAAAGGGCCAACTATAAATTTAAACAAGTTATGCCTGAACATTTAGCTCAAAGATTCAATTAATCACACAAATGACACAACATCAAGTGCTCCTATTAATGAGGCTTGGCATCTATATATATATTGATTTTTAATTTTTAAAATCGACACCGATTGAGAAAAGATGGATGAGGAATATATCACCCCCTTTACTACCTCGAGCCTCAGGTTGAAAACTGTAAACATAAAAATGTAATTGTTATTGAAATAACACTGCTAAAAAATAGCACGACAGTTTAAAAATTATATACAGGACTGCAAATAATCTAATTAAAATTCGTCCACTACATCTCGTAGATGGCAAAAAATTATCAAGTTGGATCTGGCTTTCGTTGTTGATAAATCAACACAACAGTAGCAATCTAGGAGTTAGTATGACTTCACTTTCAGAACATCAAATATTGACACAAATTATGAGGTAATGAAATCAACTCATCATGATTAGACGAATTTGATACCAAAGCGGCACAAATAGTAGTATCGATATGTCGAATCACGACAGCGATACCTGAAATGAAAACCCCAAATATAAAAAAAAACGTAGTAAATTAGTGTTAATATTAAATAACGTAGTATTTCTAACAATAAAGATAACACAAAATCTTATTACGTATATTAGGATTATCAAAAAATTGAAATCGACTTAGCTTGACTTGCCAAATTTGATACCAAAGCGGCCCAATTAGTAGTATCGCTATGCAGAATCATGGCTGCTTTCGGTTCTCGTAGCTTATGTCGTTCGCTTCTCCCTGCAGAATCATGGTTGCTTTCCGTTCGCTACAGAATCAAGTGGAAAAAGATCTCAAATCAGTTCGCTGATAGCTGCTTATGTCATTCGCTGCTCGTTGTTCGAGGTTGAGTTGCTCGCTGCTTTTAATTTAACTAAATCAAGTCATATTTAACATTAAGTTAATGATTATTTTGTCAAAGAACCCGCCATCAAATAATTCCCAAAATGTCCTATGTGACTAAGGATCAGAACCAGATACATCAAATACATTTTGAGAATCTATGATATTATATAACTTATAAAATGACAGAACTGAACATCAGCAGTAGCATAGTGTATAACATAACAGAACATCAAATAAAACTGAACATATATAAACTGACATAAACTATATTATGAGAACAAACCAAATACATTTTTAAGGTTTGCTACTAACATCTGTCCAAATAGGGATAATATATAAACTTATATAAGGCTTGCTTCTAACATCTGCCAGGCTTTGTCCAAACATGGCTAACATATGTCGAAACATCTGTAAACTAATATTGCTTTGACTCTTTTGACCTCCGCCCAATTTCGTGCATAAAACTACTAAAACTCAACGATGTCGACACCATCGACATCCTCTGTATTAATATATGGCCCTATATCAAGGAGAAACCAACGATGGTGATTGACTCCACAAATTAATGAGTTGTAGTCAAATTAATGAGTTGCATTCGAAATAATACAGATCGAACAAATATAAAAAAACAATTAATAATAGAACAAAATACATTTGAATATATGCATATATGCTACTGTATGCATATATGCATATCGTTGCTGCATGTATGCATATATGCTGCTGTATCATCGAACAACATGTTTGTTTTCATGTGATGTTGATCATGTTTAAAACGCCAAGGGCTCATACGGATATATTAGCCTTTGGGTTCAAACATATGATGCCTATACGGGATAAATTTTTAATATAAAAAGTCATGAAAATAGTTCTCTTAGTCCCCAAATACGCCAACAGTAACATGGTAGAATACTTCTTCAATTGTAATATCTAGGCTCGAATACATAAAATTTGTCCAAGTTACCTTATATTGGCTTCATCTTCAATACCAAACCACACGTAATGTAATGGATTAATGAGTTGATTACAATCCAAATATAAATGGACAGACATATCAACAAAATGGGTGCCAAGTTTTCAAGGTATCACTATGTTATCGCAAATCGCAATCATAAATTTCAAATGAAAGAACAAATATATTTCTTAAATAAAAATAGAGTGTGGAGAATATTAGTCTTATATATGACAAAATTAAATAGAAACATTATAGAAGTTGATACTTTATATATGATACCTATTACTGTGACCCAATAACACACATTAATTATACTACATGACCACTGAAAAAACATTTATATGTATTTAAGTGGTCCGGAGCTTCAACATGAATCAAATGACTAAAAAAAGAACAATACATATCAAACAAAATGACACAACGTCCAAAATTAAAGGGCCAACCATAAATTTAAACATGTTATGCCTGAACATTTAGCTCAAAGATTCAATTAATCACACAAATGACACAACATCCAAAATTACTCAAATTAATCAATTAGCCTTTGGGTTCAAATATAAGATGCCTATACATGATAAATTTTTAATTTAAAATGTTTAGAAAATAGTTCTTTTAGTCCCCAAATACGCCAACAATAACGTGATAGAAGACTTCTTCAATTGTAACATCTAGGCTCGAATACACAAAATTTGTCTAGGTTATCTTATATTTGCTTCACTTTCAAATACAAACCTCATGTAATGTAACGGATTAATCAGTTAATTACAATCCAAATATAAATGGACAGACGTATCAACAAAATGCGTGCCAAGTTTTCAAGGTATCACTCTGTTATCGCAAATCGCAATCATAAATTTCAAATGAATGAACAAATATATTTCTTAAATAAAAATAGAGTGTGGAGAATATTAGTCTTGTATATGACAAAAGTAAATAGATGCATTATAGAAGTTGCTACTTTTTATATGATACCTAATACTGTGACCCAATAACACACATTAATTATACTACATGACCACTGACAAAACATTTATATGTATTTAAATGGTCCGGAGCTTCAACCTGAATCAAATGACTTAAAGAAGAACAATACATATCAAACAAAATGACACAATGTCCAAAATTAAAGGGCCAACCATAAATTTAAACATGTTATGCCTGAACATTTAGCTCAAAGATTCAATTAATCAAACAAATGACACAACATCCAAAATTACTCAAATTAATCAATTAGCCTTTGGGTTCAAATATAAGATGCCTATACGTGATAAATTTTTAATTTAAAATGTTTAGAAAATAGTTATCATAGTTCCCAAATACGCCAACAATAACATGGTAGAAGACTTCTTCAATTGTAATATCTAGGCTCGAATACACAAAATTTGTCCAAGTTATCTTATATTTGATTCACTTTCAAATCCAAACCTCATGTAATGTAATGGATTAATGAGTTGATTACAATCCAAATATAAATGGACAGACCTATCAACAAAATGTGTACCAAGTTTTCAAGGTATCACTATGTTATCGCAAATCGAAATCATAAATTTCAAATGAATGAACAAATATGTTTCTTAAATAAAAATAGAGTGTGGAGAATATTAGTCTTATATATGACAAAAGTAAATAGATACATTATAGAAGTTGACACTTTTTATAAGATACCTATTACTGTGAACCAATAACACACATTAATTATACTACATGACCATAGACAAAACATTTATACGTATTTAAATGGTCCGGAGATTCAACCTGAATCAAATGACTCAAATAAGAACAATACATATCAAACAAAATGACACAACGTCCAAAATTAAAGGGCCAATCGTAAATTTAAACATTTTATGCCTAAACATTTAGCTCAAAGATTCAATTAATCACACAAATGACACAACATCCAAAATTACTCAAATTAATCAATTAGCCTTTGGGTTCAAATATAAGATGCCTATACGTGATAAATTTTTAATTTAAAATGTTTAGAAAATAGTTCTCTTAGTCCTCAAATACGCCAACAATAACATGGTAGAAGACTTCTTCAATTGTAATATCTAGGCTCGAATACTCAAAAATTGTCCAGGTTATCGTACATTTGCTTCACTTTCAAATCCAAACCTCAGGTAATGTAATGGATTAATGAGTTGATAACAATCCAAATATAAATGGACAGACGTATCAACAAAATGCGTTCCAAGTTTTCAAGATATCACTATGTTATCGCAAATCGCAATAATAAATTTCGTATGAATGAACAAATATATTTCATAAATAAAAATAGGGTGTGGAGAATATTAGTCTTATATATGACAAAAGTAAATAGATACATTATAGAAGTTGATACTTTTTATATGATACCTATTACTGTGACCCAATAACATACATTAATTACACTACATGACCACTGACAAAACATTTATATGTATTTAAATGGTCCGGAGCTTCAACCTGAATCAAATGACTAAAAGAAGAACAATACATATCAAACAAAATGACACAACATCCAAAATTAAAGGGCCAACTATAAATTTAAACAAGTTATGCCTAAACATTTAGCTCAAAGATTCAATTAATCACACAAATGACCCAACATCCAAAATTACTCAAATTAATCAATTAGCCTTTCAGTTCAAATATAAGATGCCTATACGTGATAAATTTTTAATTTAAAATGTTTAGAAAATAGTTCTCTTAGTCACCAAATACGCCAACAATAACATGGTAGAAGACTTCTTCAATTGTAACATCTAGGCTCGAATACACAAAATTTGTCCAGGTTATCTTATATTTGCTTCACTTTCAAATACAAACCTCTTGTAATGTAACGGATTAATCAGTTGATTACAATCCAAATATAAATGGACAGACGGCGTGCCAAGTTTTCAAGGTATCACTCTGTTATCGCAAATCGCAATCATAAATTTCAAATGAATGAACAAATATATTTCTTAAATAAAAATAGAGTGTGGAGAATATTAGTCTTGTATATGACAAAAGTAAATAGATACATTATAGAAGTTGATACTTTTTATATGATACCTATTACTGTGACCCAATAACATACATTAATTACACTACATGACCACTGACAAAACATTTATATGTATTTAAATGGTCCGGAGCTTCAACATGAATCAAATGACTAAAAGAAGAACAATACATATCAAACAAAATGACACCACATCCAAAATTAAAGGGCCAACCATAAATTTAAACATGTTATGCCTGAACATTTAGCTCAAAGATTCAATTAATCACACAAATGACACAACATCCAAAATTACTCAAATTAATCAATTAGCCTTTGGGTTCAAATATAAGATGCCTATACATGATAAATTTTTAATTTAAAATGTTTAGAAAATAGTTCTCTTAGTCCCCAAATACGCCAACAATAACGTGATAGAAGACTTCTTCAATTGTAACATCTAGGCTCAAATACACAAAATTTGTCTAGGTTATCTTATATTTTCTTCACTTTCAAATACAAACCTCATGTAATGTAACGGATTAATCAGTTGATTATAATCCAAATATAAATGGACACACGTATCAACAAATTGCGTGCCAAGTTTTGAAGGTATCACTCTGTTATCGCAAATCGCAATCATAAATTTCAAATGAATGAACAAATATATTTCTTAAATAAAAATAGAGTGTGGAGAATATTAGTCTTGTATATGACAATAGTAAGTAGATACATTATAGAAGTTGATACTTTTTATATGATACCTAATACTGTGACCCAATAACACACATTAATTATACTACATGACCACTGAAAAAACATTTATATGTATTTAAATGGTCCGGAGCTTCAACCTGAATCAAATGACTTAAAGAAGAACAATACATATGAAACAAAATGACACAACGTCCAAAATTAAAGGGCCAACCATAAATTTAAACATGTTATGCCTGAACATTTAGCTCAAAGATTCAATTAATCAAACAAATGACACAACATCCAAAATTACTCAAATTAATCAATTAGCCTTTGGGTTCAAATATAAGATGCCTATACGTGATAAATTTTTAATTTAAAATGTTTAGAAAATAGTTCTCTTAGTCCCCAAATACGCCAACAATAACGTGATAGAAGACTTCTTCAATTGTAACATCTAGGCTCAAATACACAAAATTTGTCTAGGTTATCTTATATTTTCTTCACTTTCAAATACAAACCTCGTGTAATGTAACGGATTAATCAGTTGATTACAATCCAAATATAAATGGACACACGTATCAACAAATTGCGTGCCAAGTTTTGAAGGTATCACTCTGTTATCGCAAATCGCAATCATAAATTTCAAATGAATGAACAAATATATTTCTTAAATAAAAATAGAGTGTGGAGAATATTAGTCTTGTATATGACAATAGTAAATAGATACATTATAGAAGTTGATACTTTTTATATGATACCTAATACTGTGACCCAATAACACACATTAATTATACTACATGACCACTGAAAAAACATTTATATGTATTTAAATGGTCCGGAGCTTCAACCTGAATCAAATGACTTAAAGAAGAACAATACATATGAAACAAAATGACACAACGTCCAAAATTAAAGGGCCAACCATAAATTTAAACATGTTATGCCTGAACATTTAGCTCAAAGATTCAATTAATCAAACAAATGACACAACATCCAAAATTACTCAAATTAATCAATTAGCCTTTGGGTTCAAATATAAGATGCCTATACGTGATAAATTTTTAATTTAAAATGTTTAGAAAATAGTTATCTTAGTTCCCAAATACGCCAACAATAACATGGTAGAAGACTTCTTCAATTGTAAAATCTAGTCTCGAATACACAAAATTTGTCCAAGTTATCTTATATTTGATTCACTTTCAAATCCAAACCTCATGTAATGTAATGGATTAATGAGTTGATTTCAATCCAATTTTAAATGGACAGACCTATCAACAAAATGTGTACCAAGTTTTCAAGGTATCACTATGTTATCGCAAATCGAAATCATAAATTTCAAATGAATGAACAAATATGTTTCTTAAATAAAAATAGAGTGTGGAGAATATTAGTCTTATATATGACAAAAGTAAATAAATACATTATAGAAGTTGATACTTTTTATATGATACCTATTACTGTGAACCAATAACACACATTAATTATACTACATGACCATTGACAAAACATTTATACGTATTTAAATGGTCCGGAGATTCAACCTGAATCAAATGACTCAAATAAGAACAATACATCTCAAACAAAATGACACAACGTCCAAAATTAAAGGGCCAATCGTAAATTTAAACATGTTATGCCTAAACATTTAGCTCAAAGATTCAATTAATCACACAAATGACACAACATCCAAAATTACTCAAATTAATCAATTAGCCTTTGGGTTCAAATATAAGATGCATATACGTGATAAATTTTTAATTTAAAATGTTTAGAAAATAGTTCTCTTAGTCCTCAAATACGCCAACAATAACATGGTAGAAGACTTCTTCAATTGTAATATCTAGGCTCGAATACACAAAAATTGTCCAGGTTATCTTACATTTGCTTCACTTTCAAATCCAAACCTTAGGTAATGTAATGGATTAATGAGTTGATTACAATCCAAATATAAATGGACAGATGTATCAACAAAATGCGTGCCAAGTTTTCAAGATATCACTATGTTATCGCAAATCGCAATCATAAATTTCAAACGAATGAACAAATATATTTCTTAAATAAAAATAGGGTGTGGAGAATATTAGTCTTGTATATGACAAAAGTAAATAGATACATTATAGAAGTTGATACTTTTTATATGATACCTATTACTGTGACCCAATAACATACATTAATTACACTACATGACCACTGACAAAACATTTATATGTATTTAAATGGTCCGGAGCTTCAACCTGAATCAAATGACTAAAAGAAGAACAATACATATCAAACAAAATGACACAACATCCAAAATTAAAGGGCCAACTATAAATTTAAACAAGTTATGCCTGAACATTTAGCTCAAAGATTCAATTAATCACACAAATGACACAACATCCAAAATTACTCAAATTAATCAATTAGCCTTTCAGTTCAAATATAAGATGCCTATACGTGATAAATTTTTAATTTAAAATGTTTAGAAAATAGTTCTCTTAGTCCCCAAATACGCCAACAATAACATGGTAGAAGACTTCTTTAATTGTAATATCTAGGCTCGAATACACAAAATTTGTCCAGGTTATCTTATATTTGCTTCACTTTCAAATCCAAACCTCATGTAATGAAATGAATTAATAAGTTGATTACAATCCAAATATAAATGGACAAATGTATCAACAAAATGCGTGCCAAGTTTTCAAGGTATCACTATGTTATCGCAAATCGTTAATAATAAATTTCAAATGTATGAACAAATATATTTCTTAAATAAAAATAGAGTGTGGAGAATATTAGTCTTATATATGACAAAAGTAAATAGATACATTATTGAGGTTGATACTTTTTATATGATACCTATTACTGTGACCCAATAACACACATGAATTATACTACATGACCACTGACAAAACATTTATATGTATTTAAATGGTCCGGAGCTTCAACCTGAATCAAATAACTAAAAGAAGAACAATACATATCAAACAAAATGACACAACGTCCAAAATTAAAGGGCCAACCATAAATTTAAACATGTTATGCCTGAACATTTAGCTCAAAGATTCAATTAATAACACAAATGTCACAACATCCAAAATTACTCAAATTCATCAATTAGCCTTTGGGTTCAAATATAACATGCCTATACGTGATAAGTTTTTAATTTAAAATGTTTAGAAAATAGTTCTCTTAGTCCCCAAATACGCCGACAATAACATGGTAGAAGACTTCTTCAATTGTAATATCTAGGCTCGATTACACAAAATTTGTCCAAGTTATCTCATATTTGCTTCGTCTTCAAATCCAAACCTCATGTAATGTATGGAATAATGAGTTGATTACAATCCGAATATAAATGGACAGACCTATCAACAAAATGCGTGCCATGTTTTCGAGTTATCACTATGTCATCACAAATCGCAATCATAAATTTCAAATGAAAGAACAAATATATTTCTTAAATAAAAATAGAGCGTGGAGAATATTAGCCTTATATATGACAAAAGTAAATAGATACATTATAGAAGTTGATACTTTTCATATGATACTTATTACTGTGACCCAATAACATACATTAATTACACTACATGACCACTGACAAAACCTTTATATGTATTTAAATGGTCCGGAGCTTCAACCTGAATCAAATGACTACAAGAAGAATAATACATATCAAACAAAATGACACAACATCCAAAATTAAAGGGCCAACTATAAATTTAAACAAGTTATGCCTGAACATTTAGCTCAAAGATTCAATTAATCACACAAATGACCCAACATCCAAAATTACTCAAATTAGTCAATTAGCCTTTCAGTTCAAATATAAGATGCCTATACGTGATAAATTTTTAATTTAAAATGTTTAGAAAATAGTTCTCTTAGTCTCCAAATACGCCAACAATAACATGGTAGAAGACTTCTTCAATTGTAACATCTAGGCTCGAATACACAAAATTTGTCTAGGTTATCTTATATTTGCTTCACTTTCAAATACGAACCTCATGTAATGTAACGGATTAATCAGTTGATTACATTCCAAATATAAATGGACAGACGGCGTGCCAAGTTTTCAAGGTATCACTCTGTTATCGCAAATCGCAATCATAAATTTCAAATGAATGAACAAATATATTTCTTAAATAAAAATAGAGTGTGGAGAATATTAGTCTTGTATATGACAAAAGTAAAGAGATACATTGTAGAAGTTGATACTTTTTATATGATACCTATTACTGTGACCCAATAACATACATTAATTACACTACATGACCACTGACAAAACATTTATATGTATTTAAATGGTCCGGAGCTTCAACCTGAATCAAATGACTAAAAGAAGAACAATACATATCAAACAAAATGACACAACATCCAAAATTAAAGGGCCAACTATAAATTTAAACAAGTTATGCCTGAACATTTAGCTCAAAGATTCAATTAATCACACAAATGACACAACATCCAAAATTACTCAAATTAATCAATTAGCCTTTCAGTTCAAATATAAGATGCCTATACGTGATAAATTTTTAATTTAAAATGTTTAGAAAATAGTTCTCTTAGTCCCCAAATACGCCAACAATAACATGGTAGAAGACTTCTTTAATTGTAATATCTAGGCTCGAATACACAAAATTTGTCCAGGTTATCTTATATTTGCTTCACTTTCAAATCCAAACCTCATGTAATGAAATGAATTAATGAGTTGATTACAATCCAAATATAAATGGACAAATGTATCAACAAAATGCGTGCCAAGTTTTCAAGGTATCACTATGTTATCGCAAATCGTTAATAATAAATTTCAAATGTATGAACAAATATATTTCTTAAATAAAAATAGAGTGTGGAGAATATTAGTCTTATATATGACAAAAGTAAATAGATACATTATTGAGGTTGATACTTTTTATATGATACCTATTACTGTGACCCAATAACACACATGAATTATACTACATGACCACTGACAAAACATTTATATGTATTTAAATGGTCCGGAGCTTCAACCTGAATCAAATGACTAAAAGAAGAACAATACATATCAAACAAAATGACACAACGTCCAAAATTAAAGGGCCATCCATAAATTTAAATATGTTATGCCTGAACATTTAGCTCAAAGATTCAATTAATAACACAAATGTCACAACATCCAAAATTACTCAAATTCATCAATTAGCCTTTGGGTTCAAATATAACATGCCTATACGTGATAAGTTTTTAATTTAAAATGTTTAGAAAATAGTTCTCTTAGTCCCCAAATACGCCAACAATAACATGGTAGAAGACTTCTTCAATTGTAATATCTAGGCTCGATTACACAAAATTTGTCCAAGTTATCTCATATTTGCTTCGTCTTCAAATCCAAACCTCATGTAATGTAATGGAATAATGAGTTGATTACAATCCGAATATAAATGGACAGACCTATCAACAAAATGTGTGCCATGTTTTCGAGTTATCACTATGTCATCACAAATCGCAATCATAAATTTCAAATGAAAGAACAAATATATTTCTTAAATAAAAATAGAGCGTGGGTAATATTAGCCTTATATATGACAAAAGTAAATAGATACATTATAGAAGTTGATACCTTTTATATGATACTTATTACTGTGAACCAATAACACACATTAATTATACTACATGTCTACTGACAAAAAATTTATATGTATTTAAATGGTCCGGAGCTTCAACCTGAATCAAATGACTAAAAGAAGAACAATACATATCAAACAAAATGACACAATGTCCAAAATTAAAGGGCCAACCATAAATTTAAACATGTTATGCCTGAACATTTAGCTCAAAGTGTGACACCCCGCCTAATTAATCCCGGGTGATCATTCCTAAATCAAGTTAGAACAAGATTCTCATTTGGTCCATTCTTAGCATCACTGTCGTCATATTAAATTACTAACCACCTAAGTGAGAAAAATAGACTGGTGCCATTTTTATCTTTCATTAATTAAACAAAACCCATGCAGACTATAAAACTACATATCAATCACAGATAACCGAATTTATCATCCACAATTAAGAATATAAATGACCGAGTAAACCAACGGTCCAAACAATAAATCCCATAAAGACTAAAATAAAATCCCAACAAGTCTAAACAAATAAATGGAAAGTGAGCGACATGCTCGAATACTAATCACGAACTTCTATATTAAGAATGAAGAATGAGGCGTCTATCAAAACCCCGCAACATCCACATGTGCTGCAGCACCGGATTCCTGGAATATAGTCAAGGCTGGCGTCCCTGTGGCTGGACACCTAAAAGGTTTTTAAAAAGTTTTTATAGCAAGGGTTAGTACCCAAAACATTTGAAAACATTTAACAAATGATTAACTTGCAGTGATAAAATAAATATGCATGCTCCTCATATTTTTAGTAAATGTCGTACTCTCTTGAGGACTTCCTTACCCCTTCCTCCAATATACGTTATTAATGCTTTAATTAGATTACCTAGTTATTCATCTCATGACTAGATATTTAACAAAGCGCCTTCATACCCACCCTACTCTAACTGAGTGTGTAGTGATTATGATTCATAAGTTATTAATATCATCAACTTAACTATATCATTTCCCTTTTTATATTTATATAACTTCTACACTTGTTATACGTGTGAAATAACTCCCTTTTCATTAATATCCCGTATATAATTAATTATTTAATTATATACTTATAATCATATTTCAGCATTCACATTCACACTGTAATATATAACAACTTGCAACCTCCCGAGCAGAATACTCCCGGAATATAAATTCTATAAAGTGCTAACCCACTAGGTAAACATCACGTAGCCTAGTTATCCCAAGTCAGAATTATCACACCAACTTGATAAAAATAATATACTGGAGGCGGTCATATTCCTTCCCTGAAAGTGAGTTGTCCCTCACCCATATAACGGACGCTATGACCTTGGGAATATACTCACCCTACTCCTCAAGCTAGGGGATTCATCCTCTACGCGCAACCTCCCCCTATAGAACTATAGTACAAAATATCTAATCACCGATATTAATAGTACACATCACATATATATACAATCGCCTCCGTATATATATATATATACATATAAAAGTCCCGGCTATATCTTTTGCTAAATCCATAATATGAGCCTATAAAATTTATTAAGAGTTTATGGTCCAACTCTAAATATTTATTAAATTTCACCTTAATTAATTAAGTTATTTTGGTGTCGCCCCCACCATAAATTTGGACTTTACTCTCGTAGCCCAAAATTTACCCGAGTCAAAATTTCCGACTCTAATTTATTTTCCTCAAACCCTAATTAATTCATCTACAATTAATTAGATTCAACTTATGTATTTAATTTCTCCATAATTAATTACATAGGGGTTTTTATATAAATTTTTCCTCTTATATAACAAACTGGCAAAACTGCCAGATTCTGGCGACCGTCGATCGATCGATCGTACAGGTCTGCGTCTTCCTCGCGGAGACAGGGCAGCCATGAACGGAGTTCCTCAAACCCTAACTTCTTCTAACATGAGTTTTAAGCCTTCTTATCACCAGAGTATGCTAAAAACTTTATTAGGATTACACAGAAAGCCTACAATAATCATTAATTCGTCCATAAACAACTGATTCATAGATTTGGGGAAAAATCCATTTCTTTTCTTAAACACATATTACTCCGAATTTCTTCATCTAATTCGTCCTGATTTAACTGAATATCATCCTAACAGGTATACATCAGTAATCCAATATCAGATATTTCATAACTCCTCATGAATTTTGGCCAAAAACAGATTCATGTTTTCTTTTGAATTATCAAAACCCCATGTTTATACCATGAACCCCAAAACGGATTTTTAATTCATAACAACACACAAATATGAATTTGAAAAACAGATTTAATGCTAATTGCCAGTTATTCACTTGCCTTAGGTTTTGTAGTGTCTGAATTTGTGATGGATTCCAAGGTTGAAGATGACCTTGTTGGTTCTTTGAGATCCCCAAAATGGCTTGGCTGCTGCTAGGGTTTCCTAACCCTTTAGTGCCTCTTTTTAATTAAGCTCAGCCATCATAAATCTTCTTTTTATTAGGTTAATAATTCAGTTCACGTTTTTTGACTAATGGGCCAAGCCCAAGTGACCAAAATGTCCCCGAGTGGGCCCGACTATGTCTAAAAACGTCCCGTGACCCGTTTACTACCCCCGGGTACACTTTTCCGACTATCGCGGCCCATCCGGACTCAACTGTACCCTCAGAATTAGCATCCGAGTTAATTTATAAAAATACTTATCCCCCACCCAAAGTAGTCTATACCGACTTCCGGATGTGATGAGTGCATACCTCGTCATTAATACTCGAGACGACGTAATTACATTATTACTATTCACTTAGTAAATAAGTTTTCCCTAAATATTAACCATTCAATCCCAGATTAATATTTATATTATTTTATCCTAATTAATTCATTAAATTACAACACACTTAGTAATTTAGAATTTTCGAATTAATTAAATTTTAAATGTACCAAAAATACGGGGTGTTACATACTCCCCCCCTTATAAAGGAATTTCATCCCCGAAATTAGATCGTACCTGCGTTGAAAAGTTCTGGATACTGTTCCCGCATATCCTCCTCTCGCTCCCAGGTAGACTCATCAACATTGTGATGACCCCACTGTACTCTAACCAATGGAACAACCTTGGATCGTAATTTCCGCTCACTATGATCCAGAATTGCTACCGGCCTCTCCTCATACGAGATGTCTGGCTGTAAGTCGATCTCCTCGAGTGGAATATGCCAAAAGTCTCTCTCGTTCCTTCGATATTTCTTCAGCGATGCCACATGTAATACATCGTGTATCCGCTGAAGATGTTCTGGTAATCCTAGCTTATACGCCACCGTTCCCACCCTCTCAATAATAGGGAAAGGTCCTACGTATCGCGGTGCTAACTTACCTTTCTTGCCGAACCTCATCACCCCTTTCATTGGGGATACCCGGACTAAAACTTGGTCCCCAACTTCTAGCTCCACATGTCTTCTAGAAGCATCAGCATAACTCTTTTGCCTGTCCTGAGCTATCCGAATTCTTCCTTGAATCAACTCTATCTTGGCAGATGTCTCCTGGTCAATCTTCGGCCCCAAGAGCTTGTTGTCCCCCACTTCTAACCAACAAACGGGTGAACGACAAGGTCTCCCGTACAGTGCCTCAAACGGTGCCATGCCAATCGTGAATTGGTAAGAGTTGTTATACGCAAACTCTACCAAAGGAAGATATTTCTCCCATCCTCCTCCGAAGTCCAAAATGCACATTCTGAGCATGTCTTCCAGCATCTGATTAACTCTCTCAGTCTGTCCGTCAGTCTGCGGGTGATATGCTGTACTCAAGCGCAACTCCGTGCCCATTGCCTCCTGAAAGCTCTGCCAAAAGTGGGCGACAAAGATTTTGTCTCGGTCGGATACAATGTTTATCGGCACTCCATGCAGCTTAACAATCTCTGCTATGAATAGCTGTGCATAACGCATCATCTCGAAGTCTGTGTGTACCAGCAAAAAGTGGGCCACCTTAGTCAACCGATCCACAATAACCCATATGGAGTCGTGATCCCTCTGCGATACCGGTAACCCTGAGATGAAGTCCATGGAGATGCTCTCCCACTTCCACACGGGAATCTCTAACGGCTGTAGCATCCCTGATGGTCTCTGGTGGTCAACTTTCACAAGCTGACATGTGGCACATTTCGAAACAAACTCCGCTATGTCCCGTTTCATCCCTGCCCACCAATACTGCCTCCTCATATCTTGGTACATTTTATCCCCACCGGGATGTACCGCAAATTTCGAACCATAGGATTCTGTCATAACGGCGTGCTTCAAATCCTCATCCTCTGGCACCATTAACCTCCCATTAAAGCGTAGGCCTCCTACTGAGCTGATCGAGTAACCCTCCGCTCCCTCAGCTAACAACTGGCCCACCCTATCCCGGCAATTTTGATCCTCCGCCTGAGCCTTCACAACCCGCATAATGATCTCGGGTGTGATGGACAAAGCCGACATGCAAGCCTTGGCTACGTCGTCCTCATATTGAAGCTCTCTCCACTTCACTTTCCATACCTCCGATATCTCCCCAGTCGGCCTTCGGCTCAATGCGTCTGCTACTACATTGGCCTTACCAGAATGGTACTGGATATCAAACTGGTAGTCCTTCACGAATTCTAGCCACTGCCTTTGTCTCATATTCAGATCCTTCTGTGTGAAGAGATACTGAAGTGACTTGTGATCCTTGAATAGAGTAAACTGCTCTCCTAGAAGATAATGCCTCCATATCCTCAAAGCAAAAACGACCGCTGCCAACTCTAGGTCGTGAGTGGGGTAATTCCTCTCGTGGGGCTTTAGCTTCCTGGAAGCATAAGCTATAGCCCTTTCCTCCTGCTGGAGCACACCCCCAAGACCCCGTAAAGATGCGTCTGTGTAAACCCGATACTCTAGCCCTCCCTTTGGCAATGCCAGCACGGGTGCAGATGTCAACTTGTCCTTTAGCTCGTCGAATGCTAATTGACAACTATCATCCCACTTAAAAGGCACCCCTTTCCGAGTCAGATTCGTCAGAGGTCCTGCAATTTTGGAGAATCCCTGAATGAATCGCCTGTAGTAACCGGCCAAACCCAGAAAACTGCGCACCTCGGTCGGTGTCGTGGGCTGTCCCCACTCCCTCACCGCCGACACCTTATCCGGATCCACTGCAATACCCTGATCTGACACGACGTGACCAAGGAACTGTACCTACCGTAGCCAAAATCCACACTTCCCGAATTTGGCATAGAGCTGATGATCCCTCAATGTTTGTAAAACCATGCGCAAATGCTTTGCGTGCTCCTCCTCGGTACGAGAGTAGATTGGGATGTCATCAATGAACACGATGACAAACTGATCTAGGTACTCCCTGAAAACCCTGTTCATGAGGTCCATGAACACTGCTGGTGCATTGGTGAGCCCGAAGGGCATCACCCTGAACTCATACGATCCATATTGCGACAAGAAAGCGGTCTTAGGAACATCCTCCTCTCGGATACGCAGTTGATGATACCCTGACCTCAAGTCAACTTTGGAGAAGTAAGACGCCCCTCTCAATTGGTCAAATAAATCATCAATCCGAGGCAACGGATACTTATTCCGTATCCTCACCTTGTCCAGCTCCCTATAATCCACGCACAAGCGGAGTGAACCATCTCGCTTCTTCACAAACAACACCGGCGCACCCCACGGCGATGTACTCCGCCGAATAAAACCTTGACCCAGTAGTTTCTATATCTGCTCCCTCAATTCCCTCATTTCTGAAGGGGCCATTCGGTAAGGTGCCCGAGCAATCGGCCTCATCCCCGGTGCCAAATCGATGACAAATTCTATTTCTCTGCTGGGTGGTAATCCTGGTATCTCTTGGAATACATCCTCAAAGTCCCTCACCACAGGAATAGAGTCTAAAGGAGCTACCACTTCCTATGAGGTTTCCTCCTCAATGTAATAAAGATGAGTGGTTGAGCCTCCCTCTGGGCGAGGCATCGCTACCACAAACATCTCTTGCCCCGGAATGGCAAAAATAATGCTCCCACCGAAGCAATCAATCATGGCTCTATAGTCAGCAGCCAATCCATACCGATGATCACATCGTGAACATGCATGTCTAATACCAACATGTCCGCGGGTAATACTAAACCACCAATCTCTACTCCTACTCCTCGACATATAAAGAATATAAGCAACCCACTCCCCAAAGGTGAGTCGACACACGTAACAGTGCTCTCTGCGGTGGCTAACAACCCTAAAGCCTTCGCGAAATGTGTAGCTGTAAAGCAATGAGTGGCCCCCGTATCAAACAATACTCGACCCATAGTGCCATGGATAGAAAACGTACCCTCCATCGTGGGCGGCGCCTGCTGTGCTGGAGGATTGGGAACATCCCGAACGTTATACACACGTCTGTAGTGCATCTGCCCCTGCTGCTGTGGGGCAGGTGGGGCTGGTGCTGCTGGCGGTATCTGACCCTGTTGCCCCTACTGGGCACCCTGCTGCTGGCCCCTGCCCCTCTGCGGGCACTCCCTCTTGAAGTGTCCTGGATGGCCACAGGAGAAACAACGTTTCTGGTCGTCCCCCTGTCGTTGGCCCTGCTGGCCCTGACGTTGCTGCCCCGGGTGGCCTCCCCCGTTGTTCCCTTGGCCCTGACAGCCCTGAGGAAACTGTTGTTGCTGATTAGGGCCTGGTTGCCCCTACCTGAAAACCTATCCTCCCGGTCGGAACCCACCAGGCTTAAACTTATTAGCCTGATTCCCTTGCTGAATGATAACCTGCTGCTGTGTGCCACTTGCCTCACTACTAGTAACCGCCTTGCCCTGCTGGCTCGGCTCACCTGCCTTCTTGTTCCCCTTAGTATGGAAACGATGATCCTGGCAATGTACAAGTACGGCATTAACGACATCTGTATAAGTCACTAATGCCGGGTTTCCAATCAAATGCTGCCTGATTCTCCAAGCTAGACCATCCATGAACTTTGACTTCTTCCGCTCCTCATCGCTCACCTCGTTTGGCACAAAGTTTGCCAAACGGGTGAACTCCTCCTCATATTCTGCTACTGACCTGTCACCCTGTACCAACTCGCTGAAATTATTTCTCATCTCAGACTCTACTGCTGGAGGGAAGTACTTGCGGTCAAACCGCACCCAAAATTCAGAAATCGGCATCAAATCCCGCTCCTCAGCTGTGGTTACGGATTCCCACCACTGTAAGGCTTCCCCCGACAGACGAAAAGTAGCCAGCATCTGTTTCTGCACCTCTGTACACTCTAACATGCGCAGATGGCGCTGAATGTTCTTCTTCCAGTCACAAGCTTCGACCACATTGGTGCTACCTCGAAATTCAGGTGGGTGACCCTTCTGAAAGGTCTCCCTCACTCTCTGCCAAGATAGTGGTCCCACTGGAGCCTGAACTGCTGGAGCCAATGGAGGCGGTGCTTGGGGCTGTGGAAAATGAGCTGCCATAGCTCGCATCGCTGTCTCGACCGCTTGGGCTACTATCACTGCTACCTGAGTGGTAGAAATCAACTCGGGTGGGGGTGGTGGGGGTATCTGTGGCTCCTAGCGAGCGTCCCTCACCTCATCTCTAGCCTCAGCCCTCTCCGCTCTCTGTCTCTTGGGTGGCATCTGAAATAGATTGAATTGTATAAGTACACAATTTATACAAAAACTAATAGCAGGAATACGATATCTCACAAGCGGAAAATATAATCAACAGTCCTAATAATAGGGCTCTATAACAACCGAACGCTACGTTGAAACGTAGAAAGCCGCACAGATCCTAAGGACACTAGAACCTGATGCTCTGATACCATCTGTGACACCCCGCCTAATTAATCCCGGGTGATCAGTCCTAAATCAAGTTAGAACAGGATTCTCATTTGGTCCATTCTTAGCATCACTGTCGTCATATTAAATTACTAACCACCTAAGTGAGAAAAATAGACTGGTGCCATTTTTATCTTTCATTAATTAAACAAAACCCATGCAGACTATAAAACTACATATCAATCACAGATAACCGAATTTATCATCCACAAGTAAGAATATAAATGACCGAGTAAACCAATGGTCCAAACAATAAATCCCATAAAGACTAAAATAAAATACCAACAAGTCTAAACAAATAAATGGAAAGTGAGCGACATGCTCGAATACTAATCACGAACTTCTATATTAAGAATGAAGAATGCGGCGTCTATCAAAACCCCGCAACATCCACATGTGCTGCAGCACCGAATTCCTGGAATATAGTCAAGGCTGGCGTCCCTATGGCTGGACACCTAAAAGGTTTTTAAAAAGTTTTTATAGCAAGGGTTAGTACCCAAAACATTTGAAAACATTTAACAAATGATTAACTCGCAGTGATAAAATAAATATGCATGCTCCTCATATTTTTAGTAAATGTCGCACTCTCTTGAGGACTTCCTTACCCCTTCCTCCAATATACGTTATTAACGCTTTAATTAGATTACCTAATTATTCATCTCATGACTAGATATTTAACAAAGTGCCTTCATACCCACCCTACTCTAACTGAGTGTGTAGTGATTATGATTCATAAGTTATTAATATCATCAAATTAACTATATCATTTCCCTTTTTATATTTATATAACTTCTACACTTGTTATACATGTGAAATAGCTCCCTTTTCATTAATATCCTGTATATAATTAATTATTTAATTATATACTTATAATCATATTTCAGCATTAACATTCACACTGTAATATATAACAACTTGCAACCTCCCGAGAAGAATACTCCCGGAATATAAATTCTATAAAGTGCTAACCCACTAGGTAAACATCACGTAGCCTAGTTATCCCAAGTCAGAATTATCACACCAACTTGATAAAAATAATATACTGGAGGCGGTCATATTCCTTCCCTGAAAGTGAGTTGTCCCTCACCCATATAACGGACGCTATGACCTTGGGAATATACTCACCCTACTCCTCAAGCTAGGGGATTCATCCTCTACGCGCAACCTCCCCCTATAGCACTATAGTACAAAATATCTAATCACCGATATTAATAGTACACATCACATATATATACAATCGCCTCCGTATATATATATATATATATATATATATATATATATATATATATATATATATATATATATATATATATACATATAAAAGTCCCGGCTATATCTTTTGCTAAATCCATAATATGAGCCTATAAAATTTATTAAGAGTTTATGGTCCAACTCTAAATATTTATTAAATTTCACCTTAATTAATTAAGTTATTTTGGTGTCGCCCCCACCATAAATTTGGACTTTACTCTCGTAGCCCAAAATTTACCCGAGTCAAAATTTTCGACTCTAATTTATTTGCCTCAAACCCTAATTAATTCATCTACAATTAATTAGATTCAACTTATGTATTTAATTTCTCCATAATTAATTACATAGGGGTTTTTATATAAATTTTTCCTCTTATATAACAAACTGGCGAAACTGCCAGATTCTGGCGACCGTCGATCGATCGATCGTACAGGTCTGCGTCTTCCTCGCGGAGACAGGGCAGCCATGGACGGAGTTCCTCAAACCCTAACTTCTTCTAACATGAGTTTTAAGCCTTCTTATCACCAGAGTATGCTAAAAACTTTATTAGGATTACACAGAAAGCCTACAACAATCATTAATTCGTCCATAAACAACTGATTCATAGATTTGGGGAAAAATCCATTTCTTTTCTTAAACACATATTACTCCGAATTTCTTCATCTAATTCGTCCTGATTTAACTGAATATCATCCTAACAGGTATACATCAGTAATCCAATATCAGATATTTCATAACTCCTCATGAATTTTGGCCAAAAACAGATTCATGTTTTCTTTTGAATTATCAAAACCCCATGTTTATACCATGAACCCCAAAACGGATTTTTAATTCATAACAACACACAAATATGAATTTGAAAAACAGATTTAATGCTAATTGCCAGTTATTCACTTGCCTTAGGTTTTGTAGTGTCTGAATTTGTGATGGATTCCAAGGTTGAAGATGACCTTGTTGGTTCTTTGAGATCCCCAAAATGGCTTGGCTGCTGCTATGGTTTCCTAACCCTTTAGTGCCTCTTTTTAATTAAGCTCAGCCATCCTAAATCTTCTTTTTATTAGGTTAATAATTCAGTTCACGTTTTTTGACTAATGGGCCAAGCCCAAGTGACCAAAATGTACCCGAGTGGGCCCGACTATGTCTAAAAACGTCCCGTGACCCGTTTACTACCCCCGGGTACACTTTTCCGACTATCTCGGCCCATCCGGACTCAACTGTACCCTCAGAATTTGCATCCGAGTTAATTTATTAAAATACTTATCCCCCACCCAAAGTAGTTTATACCGACTTCCGGATGTGATGAGTGCATACCTCGTCATTAATACTCGAGACGACGTAATTACATTATTACTATTTACTTAGTAAATAAGTTTTCCCTAAATATTAACCATTCAATCCCAGATTAATATTTATATTATTTTATCCTAATTAATTCATTAAATTACAACACACTTAGTAATTTAGAATTTCTGAATTAATTAAATTTTAAATGTACCAAAAATACGGGGTGTTACACAAAGATTCAATTAGTCACACAAATGACACAACATCCAAAATTACTCAAATTAATCAATTAGCCTTTGGGTTCAAATATAAGATGCCTATACGTGATAAATTTTTAATTTAAAATGTTTAGAAAATTGTTCTCTTAGTCCCTAAATACGCCAACAATAACATGGTAGAAGACTTCTTTAATTGTAATATCTAGGCTCGAATACACAAAAAATGTTCAGGTTATCTATATTTGCTTCACTTTCAAATCCAAACCTCATGTAATGTAATGGAATAATGAGTTGATTACAATCCGAATATAAATGGACAGATGTATCAACAAAATGCGTGCCAAGTTTTCAAGGTATCACTATGTTATCGCAAATCACAATCATAAATTTCAAATGAAAGAACAAATATATTTCTTAAATAAAAATAGAGTGTGGAGAATATTAGTCTCATATATGACAAAAGTAAATAGATACATTATAGAAGTTGATACTTTTTATATGATACCTATTACTGTGACCCCATAACACACAATAATTACACTGCATGACCACTAACAAAACATTTATATGTATTTAAATGGTCCGGAGATTCAACCTGAATCAAATGACTAAAAGAAGAACAATACATATAAAAAAAAATGATACAACATCCAAAATTAAAGGGCCAACTATAAATTTAAACAAGTTATGCCTGAACATTTAGCTCAAAGATTCAATTAATCACACAAATGACACAACATCCAAAATTACTCAAATTAATCAATTAGCCTTTCAGTTCAAATATAAGATGCCTATACGTGATAAATTTTTAATTTAAAATGTTTAGAAAATAGTTCTCTTAGTCCCCAAATACGCCAACAAGAACATGGTAGAAGACTTCTTTAATTGTAATATCTAGGCTCGAATACACAAAATTTGTCCAGGTTATCTTATATTTGCTTCACTTTCAAATCCAAACCTCATGTAATGAAATGAATTAATGAGTTGATTACAATCCAAATATAAATGGAAAAATGTATCAACAAAATGCGTGCCAAGTTTTCAAGGTATCACTATGTTATCGCAAATCGTTAATCATAAATTTCAAATGTATGAACAAATATATTTCTTAAATAAAAATAGTGTGTGGAGAATATTAGTCTTATATATGAAAAAAGTAAATAGATACATTATTTAGGTTGATACTTTTTATATGATACCTATTACTGTGACCCAATAACACACATGAATTATACTACATGACCACTGACAAAACATTTATATGTATTTAAATGGTCCGGAGCTTCAACCTGAATCAAATGACTAAAAGAAGAACAATACATATCAAACAAAATGACACAACGTCCAAAATTAAAGGGCCAATCATAAATTTAAACATGTTATGCCTGAACATTTAGCTCAAAGATTCAATTAATAACACAAATGACTCAACATCCAAAATTACTCAAATTCATCAATTAGCCTTTGGGTTCAAATATAACATGCCTATACGTGATAAGTTTTTAATTTAAAATGTTTAGAAAATAGTTCTCTTAGTCCCCAAATACGCCAACAATAACATGGTAGAAGACTTCTTCAATTGTAATATCTAGGCTCGATTACACAAAATTTGTCCAAGTTATCTCATATTTGCTTCATCTTCAAATCCAAACCTCATGTAATGTAATGGAATAATGAGTTGATTACAATCCGAATATAAATGGACAGACATATCAATAAAATGCATGCCATGTTTTCGAGTTATCACTATGTCATCACAAATCCCAATCAAAAATTTCAAATGAAACAACAAATATATTTCTTAAATAAAAATAAAGTGTGCAGAATATTAGCCTTATATATGACAAAAGTAAATAGAAACATTATAGAAGTTGATACTTTTTATATGATACCTATTACTGTGAACCAATAACACACATTAATTATACTACATGTCTACTGACAAAACATTTATATGTATTTAAATGGTCCGGAGCTTCAACCTGAATCAAATGACTAAAAGAAGAACAATACATATCAAACAAAATGACACAACGTCCAAAATTAAAGGGCCAACCATAAATTTAAACATGTTATGCCTGAACATTTCGCTCAAAGATTCAATTAGTCACACAAATGACACAACATCCAAAATTACTCAAATTAATCAATTAGCCTTTGGATTCAAATATAAGATGCCTATACGTGATAAATTTTTAATTTAAAATGTTTAGAAAATAGTTCTCTTAGTCCCTAAATACGCCAACAATAACATGGTAGAAGACTTCTTCAATTGTAATATCTAGGCTCGAATACACAAAATTTGTACAGGTTATCTATATTTGCTTCACTTTCAAATCCAAACCTTATGTAATGTAATGGAATAATGAGGTGATTACAATCCGAATATAAATGGACAGACGTATCAACAAAATGCGTGCCAAGTTTTCAAGGTATCACTATGTTATCACAAATCACAATCATAAATTTCAAATGAAAGAACAAATATATTTCTTAAATAAAAATAGAGTGTGGGGAATATTAGTCTTATATATGACAAAAGTAAATAGGTACATTATATAAGTTGATACTTTTTATATGATACCTATTACTGTGACCCATCGAACACACATTAATTATACTACATGACTACTGACAAAACATTTATATGTATTTCAATGGTTCGGAGCTTCAATCCCGCAACCTACACACGTAGTGAGTAAATATATAAACAAAGTTGAGTTGCCTTATGACAATGAAATACCATGAGTTATTTGCTATGAGACTTAGAATAAATACCACAAAAGGGTAAGTTATATAGACCTCTCCTCTAGTCATGCATCCCATCTTTTTTCAATATCAGACGCTTCCAATCTTATTTCATATATTTTAATAGGAAATATAATTACCTAAAAGTGAATCGTTTAACAAAACTTATCGTAGAACCTGTAAAACTGAAAATGAAAGTAATTCGGCATGACCGTCAAACACGTGGTAAAGGAATATCAAACACACATAATAAAGGGCTGTCAAACACGTAGTAAAGGACTATCAAACACACAAAATAAAGGATTAATAAAGGACTGTTAAACACACGTAAGAAGTATGTGCGATACTTTACTAAATATCATTGAAAAAAACTCAAAATACGAAAAATATTAACTTACCTAGTTGCATAATGGTCCAAAAAAAGAGTAGCTCGCACCTACAACAATCAGTAAAAGACACACATATATTTATATCTGAGCAAAAGAATAACCCTTAAATCAATACGTTAAGAAATAGACGAAAGGTTCTTAGAAGACACCTTACAACATTGAAATTTCTCTATGTTAGACTCGATGTTTAAATGTGATTAAAAAAAACAGGGGGGGCACAAAACAGGAAAGAGAAGAAATGGTTAGATCTGCTTAAATGTGATTAAAAAAAAGTGGGGGTTTAGAATACCTTTTTTGTTTCTTCTTGTCCGCAGGGGCACATCATGAAATCACTTTTCTAAAAGCCGATAAATAAAACAAAGCATAAACCTATAAACCTATAAGCATAAATCCGAGATTTTATGAATCCGAGATTTTCTAAATCAGAGATTTTCTAAACATATAATATAATCGAATAACTCTCAAAAATCCGAGATTTTCAAGATGTGTATGTGCTTTTTACATTCAATTGTATATCTCATAAAACCCATATTTTAGTAAACCCTAGGCCTAAAAACTTCAAAATAATGTAAACAAATTGTATATTTTCAATTGTATAACTCATAAAATCACATCTATTTTCTTGTGAAAGTTGTGGATCATGTTCATTCTTCCAAAAATAGTAGATCTGCAAAATAAAAATTTGATCTGTAAAAATCAAGCTCCCAGATCTCCATGTACGTGTGTACGATTGAGCTTCGAGATCTCTGTGTATGTGTGTGCGTGAGAGACTACCTTAAGTTGGCAGAGTTGACGGTGAAGAGAGGCGGTTGAGGTGGGCAGAGGCGGAGCTCCTAAATTTATGTGTGCGTCTGTGCGTCTGTGCATCTATGCAAGGGTGAGAGAGAGACTACCTTAAGATGGCATGGGTGACGATGTAGGGCGGCAGTGTAGGGCGTCGATTGAGGGGGAGGAGGCGGGTAGGGTTTGTGTTGTTGGGAGGGGTTTGTCCTAAAAGGGTAGAGAGCAACAATGAGTGAAAGGGGAGTGAATGAGAGGAGGAGGGATGTGTGTTGAGGTTTATGGGTTTTTCTCCTCATTTTCCATGTCGCAATCCTACATGGCATGTCATAATCCTACATGGCACAATCTAAGACCATTAGATTGTAGTTGATGGATCAATTTCAACCGTTGATATTTTGGAACAGTAAAACACCCCCCTCTTATATATATATATAGACTAGGGTATGCCCGTGCCTGAAGGCACGCTAATAATCACAAAACAACAAAAATTATCGAAGTATGTAATTACAAAAAGGAAACAATTTAGTTGCCCAATAAAATAAAATGTTGTTTTAAAAAAATTGTCATGATATTTCCTTTGTTTATGGGACTATTCACCTTGCTTAAGTAATAACAAATTGTCCAAAAACATTCAAATAGTCTAAATTCATCAAATAAACTCACATTGTGATCAAGTTAACAAAATGTCATTTTAAAAAAAATGGACAGAGTCTCCTTTATTTATTGGACTATCCACCCTGCTTAAAGGGCAAAAAACAATGGTACAGTATTCAAAAAAATGGTACAAAATATTATAGCTTTACACTTGAGCTAAAACCCATCAAATGTTGTATTTATTCTCATAGAAATATCAACACAAATGTGAACAACCGGTACAAAATATTATTATATTACGAAATAAAAAATGGAAAAGAAAATATTTTTTTAGGTGTATTTACTAAAAAATAATGATATTTAGGTTCGTTAACGAACCAAAAAAAATTCAAAGAATAAAATTAGGTTCATTAACAACTCTAAAATAAACTATTACTTGATCTAGACTAAAATAATTCATATACAACAACAAATCTTTAAAATTGCAACAACAGAAAATCTAAATAAAAAAAGATGGAACAAAGGCAAATTTGGATACAACTCACCATTTCAATAGAAAATCAAGTTAAGTAATTCAGCAAAATGTGCTACTAATTTTTCGTTAATGATCATACAAATGGGTATTGTATATTTAAAATCAAAATAGTTAGCAACATTGATCAGATCTAGAAAAAACAGAACATAATATAGACAAAGCCAACTTCAACTCTTGTATCATAAAATATAGACAAAGCCAAAAGTACCTTCTCAGCCGGGAACTCACAGAAGACTTGAAAGATGCCGGGGTTGAGTTTTTTAACGGCAACGCTTATGAGGTCCTTTGAGATATTCTTGGTTTCTTTTTGGAGCCCTGACATCAGACCCGATTTAAAGACGGTTAAAAAACTTTACTCTCGGTTACAACAATTGAGGTTTGGGTTCTGGATCTTTCTTTTTTAGCCCTTCTAGATGATGAAGCTATAGCAAAAAAGATAGCCTGAGGAAAAAACTGGTGGGTGACCGGTGGCTCTCCGACCACCAGATTACATCAATATCACCTCTCCGACCACCAGATTACAGCAACGACCTCCAGATTACAGCAATATCACCTCACCACATCTGATAACCTCACCACATCTGACCACCAGATTACATCTGATCACCTAACCATATCGTATTGAGTTGATTCTCTTTTTGTTCAGCAGTATCACTGGCCAGCGACCTCCAAATTATAGCAACGACCACTGGATGATAATAAAAAAAAAACTACAGTGCTCTGTTTTTGGTTTGCTATCATCTATGGGTAGAGGTGAGTGAAATACAAAAAAAAAGGAAAATGCAAGAGGAAATACCAACAGATATCGCAGGAGATATCAGGGCACATCAGCTCATAGACACAGTGGATGAAGTACCCATTTCGGAGTCATCCAGTCATGTTTGGAGTCTCAGCCCTTAGAAACAACCACTGACATTGGGAGTCTCCTGATGAGATTGGGAGTCTTCATATGAAAAGAGATATTCTCTCTTCGTTGTAGATAACTGTTGCTGCTCGTTTGACCAACATCATTCAATACAAAATTCACTCCACTTGCTACGGGACATGCCCAAATTCTCAATTCCTTAGAGCTAAACCTGCATTGCAACACCAAAAATAAATGAATAAGACCACTAACAATACATTATTTAGCTTATAGTCACATTGGGATATAAGACATCAATAATAAAGGGTAAACCCCACTTGAGTATTGTACTAATTATAAATTGAAGACCAAAATAAAAAATCTCTACAATTCCCCAAAATAAAGAAGGAATGGGAAAGGAAAGTAATAAAAAATGCAATAATGTGACAACCATTCTACAACTCTTGAAACAGAAGCTATAATTCTTGAAATAGAAGATAAAAAGTACTTGATTTGATACTGATGCAATAATGTGTCAACATGCTTTTCCCGAGAAAAGGGACTATTAGTATAATAACAAACTTTGACCAAAGTAAGATAACTACACAAACCTTAAGTTTGATGTGAAAAGGAAAATGAAGAGGTAATGAAACTGAGTGTTATCATTAATTTTTAGGGGTTGCTGTTGGATATTTTCAATTCCTATTTTTAGGTAATAAAGAATAGCAACAACCACCTAACAAAATTGTGATCTCCAAACCTCAAATTGTAACTAACAATCAACAAAACACCAATATAAATAATAATCTTGCACGATATTCCAGGAATAAACCATTAGCATTATTCCCAAGAGCAAACAAATAATTCTGCAGCAGCAACCGTTCTTTCTTTAAAAATAATTAACTACTTACATATCCACTATCCCCTCCAAACGACATATAGAAGACCATCACCTAATATTTATGCATTCAAACTCATCCCAATTGAACCATGTGAAAAAAGAGAACATCGTCAATTAAACTATAATGTTGCTGCATTCATACTCGACCCAATCAAACCATATGAAAATGGAGAATATCATATTCAAACAAACCTAGTTCAAATATATTTTACTTAAACGCAGAAAGTATAGGTATTAATTGAACATAATAACTATATATTATTCAAATTATCCAAAATAACAGAAAATATAAAAAATGATTACCAAGCTCCAATTGCCTGTGACAAAAATTCTAAAGAGTTCTCCCAGATGTCAAGCCTAATCGCAATATTCTGCAGGTAGCAAAGAAGAAAGACATGAAGAGAAAAACACAACAACAAAGTGGGTTAAAAACATAACTCAAGAGTCAAAGGTTTAAAAAGAACATCATTAAATATCCACAACTCAGGACCATTTGCAGTTAAGTACATTACTTGCAGTTAACTCAGGGCCATTTGCTAAAAAGGCACCTAAAACAACATAGCAATCTCTCATATATAATATTGAAGAAGATACAAAAAAGGGTATTTCATGTTTTTCTTCTTTCCTACACATGTTTTTATGTAACATTACTGAAAAAGTATGCATATAAAAGACAGTAAAATATCTTCCATCTAAAATTTGAAAAATGGAATAAACATTAAAAAAAATGACCGGCGTTACCGGAGCAAATAAAAGAGATGCACATATGAAGCAACAAATCTGAATTTTCACCCCAATTAACGTAAGACCAAGACCCAACACTAAAATCGAAAACCCTTAAAACAATTTTAAAACCCATATCTGAAGATCATTTTGAAAGAACACCCCCCCCCCCCCCCCCCCCAAAAAAAACATAGAAATATACGAACACAATAACAGGAGAACCTGATTTGAATGAGAGGAAGAAAATCATACCTAAATAAGGCTTCAAAGAATTCTTCAAATAGTGTACCTACACAAAAAAAAAATCAAAATCAAATAAGTTGTCTTTAACACTCACTAACATAGATTTTCAGTAGCTAACATAGCTTTCCAGTAGCTCAGATGACCTTTCGCTTTAACAGTTGGAAATTTTTTGATATGAATTATGAATAAAAACTCGAACGAATGAATAAAATATCTTCATACTGCTCCATTTTACATAAAATACAATCATAAATCATGATCAAGTATTGAACTCGATCCAAAAAGTTGGAAACATTAAACCCACGCCATCAAATGAAACCAAACTCTCCGGTGAAAGTCGGTGATGGGTGTACGATTTAAAAGATTTTGAAGTAAAGTGATGTGGTAAAATCCAACTTAGCCTTCAATTGAGTAGAATATGTGAGCTCAACCCTTGGATAGTTTGTGGTCAAGGACTGCATTACTTCTTGTTGGGCCGATGGTGATTTAGGTCGGACAAAAAAACTTCCGTTGGTGAGTTCGACAATTCCATCTGAATTTGGCATGTCATCAGATCCAGCACCCTTTGCTGGCCAATTACAACGAATTTGTCGATTGCTAAGCCACTTCCCATAATAGTCTCAATTGTGTCAAGGGAATCAGCCCCAAGTGCAGCAAACTTGGACTTTCCAGTGACTGCTCAGTCCCCCCTCCGGCAAGTGCCTGCTCAATTCAAATTAGACATCCTCGAAAGTGCCTGCTCAATTCAACAATTAAAATAAATAAAACCATACATCATCAACTAAATATAGAAAAAACAAATAAGATATCAATTATATATAATATCATGCAGCAAGAACATAAACACATCAAATAATTTAGAATGTGACCCAATTTGGACTTTTCACCTTAATAAAAAACTTGTATCATCTCTATTAAGGGTTCAAGTTAAAGATCAATAGTGGTAACAAAGAGTTTGATAAGATCGTGAACACGATCAGGTAATATGTGAATATAAAAATCTAAAAAGAAGAAAAATTAAGAGATTCGAGATGATAATAATGACGTAAGTAAATCTATAATGATGTAAGGAATAATCTCATAACAGAAGTTGAATGGGGGATAAAAAAATACCTCGAGTTGCTTCACAATTCTCGGGACATCAAGAAGAAAGTTTAAAACTCCTATACAAAAATAGAGCTTAAAAATTCCAGTCCAAAAAGATCCTAATAAATAAATGAAAAATATGAATTGTCCTTCCCTAAAAAATAAATATTCTTCTTTCGAATCTTATCCAAAATATCTCCATATCTGTAAGGAAATAAACAAAAATATCTGTAAAATATATTTACAATTCTTCTGGAGCCAAGCACATAAACCCAGAAATCCACAATGTTGAAAATCCCCAAATGCGTAAACCCGAAATAAAAGTCTTTGTAAATGGCTTCAACTAAGAATCTGTGATAACACATAGCAACCCAATTGAACATAGCAACGATGGATGAGTAAAACTCTCAACATAATAGAATATACACATAGCAACCCAGTAACAAAGTTTAGACCCATTTCAGTGTAATGGAGGATATGCACCCCTGAAATGTTTTTTTTCAAACAAAAAAGAAGAGACTATGGTTTGAAAAAAAGTTAATTTGAACAAAGAAGGTCCCCCAAAAGTTACAAATCAGGGAGAGAGAGAAAGGTTAAACTGATTAGGTTTTCAATCTAAAAAACATTTACAAAACAAAAACAGAACCGATAAAATTGAAATCAGAGTGAGAATGTATACATCATTAGGTGTTTGTCTTCAAAATAAAATAAAAAAAATAAATGGAGAAGGTATAATACCTCATTAGGTTTCGATTTGTAGAAAAACAGAAATCAGGAGATGGGACGATGGTGTATAATGAGGGTGGGATGATGTAAGTGGTTGTGGCTCGTTGGGAGAGAGAGAGAGAGAGGAGTGTGTGTGACAAAGTTGGTACATAAGAATATTTAAGGGTTTAGAGGGGTCAAACTCGACTGTTCAAATCTCCGCATTGATAAAATACAATTTTATTCTTCATTTTGAATTTTGAAAAGTAGGGGGAAATAAGTTAGTGTGTGTCAAGAGAGGGGAACTCAAATGTTTAAGGGGTAAAGTAGGAAGTTGTAAAAAAATTCATAAAGATGACATCATGGGATAAACTTGTGACATACATAAGTTTGATACTTTATTATATATATATATATATATATATATATATATATAGAGAGAGAGAGAGAGAGAGAGAGAGAGAGACTAGGTATGTAAAAGAGAAGTGCAACTCTTGTGCAAACTAGTCCGCATTTTAATAATACAGACTGAACATGGGTCACCTAGCGGTGAGCGCAGAGAAGAGATAGAGTGTGCCTATAATTTAGTCGATAATTTTTAGGCTCACTGTCGGGTGACACATATTCGGTCCGAACTCTTAAATGAGGACTAGTCCATACAAGAACATTATTATGTTAAAAGGGATCAAAGTTAGTCTCTTTATAAATAAAACTAAAACAACTAGATAATTATAGTTTTGTATAAATATAAGTAAAATATGTAAAATGGGAAATGGATATAAATAGAACTCATCGTGTCAAAACTAGAGAATCAAAATCCTAAAGAATATGTGAAATGTAAATTAGGAAAAGTAAAATATTTAAAACGGAAATATAGATGCAAAAAATAGACTCATAGCATGTCAAAAACTCCAAAAGAGAAATCATTTTGAATGAGAGTCGGAAAATATGTTGGAATGGATATTAATAGATGAAAAAAAGACGAGGAAAGGTTTTTCGTAGGGCTTAGGACTATAATGACATTCTGTGAAAGTGATGGGGGTCATAACCCTAGAGCTTCTACAAACGATCTTTCTTCCGTACGAGGGACACCTAAAATGAAAAAATAAAAAATTCTAGAAATAAATTAAACAAAAAAATCAATCTAGTAAAAGATAATACACGAATATAAAATGAAAAAAACAAAAGAAAATAAATGAAAATGCTTAAACAAAAGTGGTACATTATGAAAGAGAACAATGAATCAAAAATCCCAAGCGTCTAACCTAACATGGAATTGCAATGGCCTTAAGAACTCATTAAAATAGTGAAACCCATGAAAACTATACAAAAATGCCAAAACCAACTTAGAGATCAAACAATGGGATGAGCCAATCATACTGAGACTAGGTGAGTTTATTCGCGTGCACGCCAATATTACCCTAATGTTAACTGCAAGGTTAACAATTTCAATAAGGCAAAAATATATACACATACTAGGTAAGAGAGTGGAAACCCATTTATATTCAACATATATATCTCCCTGAAATTGTATTGTTTTATTATATTTTTTCATGACTCTATAAACTGAAATATATATACTATTTTTCATTAACAAAAAATTAATTTTATTGCCAATGGTAGACATCAACCTTCGTTTTGGTAGCTCTTATCATTGTGTCATTCATAATATTTTCAACAATCCTTAATGCGAATCATTCTTTCAAGCACGCCTGAAAAATCTATTGAATAAAATCTGATATTACTGCGTGCAAGTGCCTAAAAAAGTAAACACTTGAAATCAAAATCAATGATAAACCTTTTAACAACTCTTATATATTTCTGTAAGACATGGACTACAACACTGCTGACATAGTATGTTCCTTGGAAAACATCAAATCAAATAATTAGGTGAAGTATACTATAAGGTCATACCATGATACCATCCTCAAAAAATAAAAAATCTAGAAAACGTAAATAGATTACATGATGTCGTTATGACATCCTCTTTCATCGAGAACACAAATAACCACAGATAAAAAAAAGAAGATATTTTGGGGTTTTATTAGAATTTTAAAAAATAAAATATTTTTATGCATTTTCAAAAATATATAAAACACTAAATGAAAAGATAAAAAGTATGATACACTTTAGGAATGAAACTATTAAAATGAATGGACTAATCCAAACCAATACATATTGATAATGACTTGTGCATAATGGCGAGACAAATGAGTGCCCGGACCTTGATCCATCACATGATCGAACTTAATATTCCTCCTAAATACTTTGTTTTTCTTCTTCACGTAGGATGAAGAGGAGAAGAGGTCATCCTTTTTAACTCTCACTACAAGAAAACTATTTTTTTCTAGCATTTTTTCCCGGTATTGTTTAAAAATGCTGACAATTTTCTTTTTACCAGCATTTATTTATAAGTCTTGAAAATTAACATCATTTATATTGATGTGCTGCATAAATATAGCATTTTTTAATCAAATCTGAAATAAATATAGTATTTTTGAGGCATTTCATAACTAATGCCAATAAAAGTAGAAATAAAAAGTGCCTCATCCTCTAATTTATGGCGGGTGTTTATTTTTCCTTAAAAAAAATCACGTTTGCTTATTCTATGGTGGCACCTCAATGTATCTCTCCCATCATGTCTCTTTTCTCCTAAAGAACCTTTCAATCCTAATCCTTCTGAAACCTCCCTCCCCTTCGATTAGTTTGACCTAATAATCTTCAATTCTAAATCCTTAGTGCATCACTTTCTTGGACCTGTTTGTGTTCGTGTTCATGTTGTATTTTGATCTTTACAAGTGAACCTATCTCTACAAGTGATGTTGGATTCTGAACTTTGAAGACTTTCTTGGATCTGTTCGTGTTCATGTTAGGTAAGTTGTATTTTTTTGCATACTAGTTCTTCGATTGCGATTTGGACATCGGACAAGTGGCCCAAAGTACCGATTGTACTCATTCTGATGTATGTGAAACCAAAAATTAAGATCAGGCCATAAAAGCTTGGGATGTTCTTGTGACTAAAGTTCAAATCGCAATGGTTTATTAATGTACAAATTGCAAAGTGAATCTTTGCATGTCTAATGAGTAGTGATTTCTTTTGTATCCACACTGAATTAATAATAAAATCTATTGCTATGTTTTTTTTTTATTGTTTCTTGAGTTTGGGTTCAAAACCTTATGTATTCATCTTTGGCATTTCCAACACTTTAAATATATTTCTCTCCTTTCCACTATGAATTTATTTATTTTGATGATTTTTTTGTGATTATTCATGTGTTTTGGATTTAAATTACATGCTTTTTAACGTGTTTGGTAAAGTTATATGTTTATATATGTATAGATGAACGACTACTATATGTCCTACACTAGTGGTAATCAATTGGACGTGAAAATGGAATGAATTTGCAGATTAAAATGGTTTCAACTTTATATTTGTGTATTTGCACATACACCACTGCGTATGTGGGTGTGTTTATTGGTCATTGATTTGTTGTGCATCCTTTTATTTTTTATGGTTGAAGTAGAGATTCGAGGGTTGAAGAGGAAGTGCCAGATGAAAAAGACAGCAAGACAACCATTCCAAATTCCAGGTTTGATCTTATCTTCTTGATCCTATATTTTTTTGGTCTTGTTGGTTAACATCTAATTGCTTATTAATGGATATTTGAAGATATGTTTATGTATGACTTCGGTTTTATACTTTGATGAGTGTCACTAGATCAATATAGATAAACAAATGGCACGCATGAAGCGTTTATACTAAAAGAAATAATGCATACACAACGACACTCAGTATAGTTTGATAATATGATTTATTTGGGGGGAAATCTGGGACTTGCATGGGTTTTCATTATGTTAAAATGGTGCTTTGTTTTCGGATATAATTCCCTTTGGAATTAATAGGAAGGTGAGTATTGTAATTAGTTTTATGGGTTATATTATTTTTAACTGTGTTGTAATTTGCCATTTTGGACAGCGAAATTCAAAATTTCAGAATTTGTATTCTTTTCAATGTTTGATTATTAGGAATATATAGAGAGAAGGGTGATGGTGGGGTTGATTTGGACATTGTTATTGGTATAATTCTGTGACAACCCGCCTACTAAAATAATAGGTGGCCAGCCCAATACTCCAATAATTACAGGAATCATAGATGGTCCATTCTTAGCATCACTGTCGATTAAAATAATAGTATGAGATAACCACCAATCATTTTAGAAAACGGATTGTCATATACAAAAAAAATTTAAAAGTAAAAGAGAAACACTTAGACAATCCCATTTGTAAAAACGGTGGGTATCAAAAACCGATGAATAAAGTATGACAATACTATAAATAATCACCGAATAAGCTGTCGGTTCACAGACCAATACAAATAATATAATCAGTATTACAATCAATATTTACAATATAATAAATGAGTGCAATACCTTGGGCAAACACGCCCGAATGAAAGTACTAAACATAATTAGAGTACAATAGAAGGGAGCGTCTACTACAAGTATCCTACAACATCCGCAAAATGCTGTAGCTCCAAGACAACTGGAATGGAATATGTAAATACGGGTGTCCATGCGGAGGAGCACCTGTAACGGCAAAGAATATGCAGAAACAAGGAAATATAGAAACCGGTCAGGGCCGGGTTCGATAAGATTACCATGTGACTAAAATGCATGGCAGGTAAGTGCGTAAATCTCTCGCAGATAACAATAATATTTCTCACCTCTCAACTAGCAGTAACCTAGCGCAATATAAATGATGCTCAGGTTATAGAAAGAATAGAAGGCTAACTTCTCCCCAATCTCAACACTATGCCCTATTCGTGCGTGGGGTGTCTCGCAAAGCGAAATCCAAACAAGGAACCCCCCCGATACACTACTACTTAGGCAAGGTTGATCGTCGAGATACATTAGACTCTGTCCTAATAATTTAAGTACTAAAGGTTAACTTCTCCCCAGTCTCAACACTATGCCCTATTCGTGCGTGGGGTGTCTCGCAAAGCGAAATCCAAACAAGGAACCCCCCCGATACACTACTACTTAGGCAAGGTTGATCGTCGAGATCCATTAGACCCTAAGCACGAAACAATAAATAAATACATGTGTGTGCAAAAGTGTGGGAGGTAACAACTACAACTACTCGAGAAATATAAACATATACCCATCCATCATCTAATGGCACAACTCCTAATTCTTTATTTAGGAATATACATATATGGTAAATTCATTTTATCAAATGTTTACCAATTTCTCATTTCAAAATTTTCTTTATCAAATTTATTTCCTTTCTTCCATCCAGGAAAATATATAATTTAAAGCAAGTTTTATTATCATAAAAAAAATGCTTTACTTTCAAATCATATCATCCATTTTCCTTCTTCCATCCGGAAAATGTATTTAACGTCCCATTTCCCTTCTTCTATCCGGGAAATGTAAATTAAAGCCATTTTATTATCATAAAATGCTTTAATAACCAATAATGTCCAACATTATTGAATCATAGTTATATATATCATATTATATAACGAGATCTAAGACCGCCCGTCCGGGTTTCCCCACTGTGCGCGCCCCTAAATGGCTATCATCTTCCAGGGCCTCCAAGACAACCTAGGATCCTATCGAAACGTTGGGAAGCGACCATGTGCCTGCGGGATAGTCAAGACCACACCCGGAATCTCCTAACCAGCGCAGAAAATATATAAACAAATGCTCACATGGCCTAGGGACTATATCCACCCTGCATCATCAGCCAGGGGGCTTCACCACAACGCGCGCGACTTCCCATATGATAGCGATTTAGAGAGGTGTGTATCCATAAATTATTATTTATGAAAAACATTACTTTTTCCATTTTTTGAAAACTCATATCTTACATTTCCAAAAATCATCCATTTAGCCATTAAGCACCAAGTTTTAGAAGGTGCATTCCATTTTTATTAAGTCATATATTATTAATGACCTAAAACCCAAAGTGCCACTAACCTCAAAATGTAGCCTCGAAGAGTTCATATAATTTCATAAACCCTCAAAGTGAGTCTCCATAATGGAGTGTCTCTCAATAACTCAACATTAATATTTTAACTTCAAATTTAACTTTAGGTTAACCTCCTATATCAATTGGACATTAACCTAATACAAACTAGTCCTCGGGTAAACCTAAGTCTCAATTATTATCCTAGGACATTAGTCTACCCAATACAACCCTCTAGGACTCCCCATTACTTCCCAAAGGAAGGTCCCTAAACCTTGGACCTAAAAGAAAAAGGGGGTTAAAACCCAAAATAAGAAAATCTCACAAAAACAGGGGAACCGAATCGATTCGCCCCTTGGGCCGAATCGATTCGCCCTTGCGAATCGATTCGGTAAACAGCCGAATCGATTCGGTGAGCAAAAACTGACCTTCTGCAATTGCCGAATCGATTCGGTTCTTAACCCGAATCGATTCGGTATGCAAGACCTGAAGCCTTCTCCTTATCCGAATCGATTCGCCCTTAGGGCCGAATCGATTCGGTCCTGGGATTTTGCCCAGTTTGGGCGACGGGTTACATAAACCCTAAAATCCCAAAACCCCAAAACCTTGATTTCTCCCAACATCAACAACAACAATACAACCTAAATCAATCCTACACCATTTACAACTAAGAATATATCCTCAAATCAAATTAAAACTAAGATTTAAGGGTTTAATCATCAAAACCAACAAATACCCATTTATGGGTTAAATCTCCAAAACCTAACTACACATGCAATTTATCACATTAAATCCATATCTAGCAAGTAAGAAACTTGCCTCGAGGTTCGTAGTCTCGGAACACCTCCGGTAGCGACGGATTCCGGCCCGAATCTTCCATTCTCTCTTTTCTCCCAACTCTCTCTCTCTCTCTCTCTTTTGGCCTCTAACACAAATGAAGAAAGAAAAAGGGGTGGGGGAATTTATAAGGGTCTAAAAATATAAACCCCCACTCCTAAATGCTAATACACCAATAAAATGACTCGTAACCACTTAATTGAGTCATAACCCCTTAAAATGCCTAAATCCCAAAAATTACAACTGGGCACTTATTTCGACTATCTCGACTATTATAAAAACAACCGCACCCCCTATTTTGGCATTCGGGAAAATGTGAACTATTTTTGTGTTCCAAATCCATTTTAATTCATTAATTATACCCAATATCATATATAGGTCATAACCGTCGTTTTACATATAACGACGCAAAATACACAATATAACACTATTTACCTTCTCATAACGGTAAATAGACAAAGCATAGTAAATATTATCCCTAAGTTTCACGGGAAATAATATTTACCTCAACATTCCCTATTTTATAAAATTAGCCCATTAGGCAAAATAGTATAAAATAGTCGCTCGAAAACCTGGGTTATTACATACTCCCCCCCTTAAAGGGGAATTTTGCCCTCAAAATTCAGGCGTAACCCATAACCATATAAAGGGTATACTATAATAAAAACCGTGCTATCATACTAGCAAACCCCTGAACAGAAAAGTCCCCATAGGACTCAGACTAAGGTCATCGCTAACGATCGCAGTCCGCATACTCTGCGCTCTAACATAGCGCCAAATCGTTCCTCAGGAACTATCGATTCTATCCTTCTATTACGGGAGAAGATACCCACACAATCTCGGCACTAATTGCCTTACTTTCCGAAACACGTTATACCTTTACTAAGGAATAACTACACTATCTTACAATTGCTAACCCCAACACTACTAACTTCTATTCGCGTTGGTATAACCCTCAAGGGTCTACTTGCTCACTGAGCCCAATCTAAAGGAAGGTTCCCGGACCACTCCCGGTCCCAGGAATATACTATTCGCTGTTTCCATTCCAACGAGTAGACAAGGCATATTGCCATCTATACTAGGCTACGCACGGCCTAACGTTTATCGAAAACGATCCGAACTATTACACGGAAATTCGATCCATAAAAACTACTACTCCGATCTCTCCTTTAAATCAAATCCACCCTTCCACTTACGGGTGGTAGGATATACCCCATATCCCCACAGTTCCCTCGGTGAAGCTCACTCCACTTGGCATTCCATGCCACAAATAAACTCTAAGACGGTTTCTACTCGGCGCCTATACTACTCCCGTTCGCATTGCCTTAGCGAAAGGGAATATCCTATCGATAGCCTTTTACGATCACAAACTTGTTATTCGTGAAAAGACTCCAAATTCCTGCCCAGGAGAAATGCCTCTAAGTCTTTAAGGCAAATATTACCGCCATGAACTTTTAAATCAAGCGTGGGATGACACGTAGTAAAAATGTGAGACACACTAACAATAAGTCCATGCTCCCATATTCATGCTTCCCGTTCCTGGCCAAGACTCGTTTGTTAAATCAGCTCTCGATCATAACAACACGAGTGCAGGAGAAAGTCAGCGCATACTCCAACTCCTCCAAAGGTAGGTTACCCATGTAACCCTCTATCTACGAGAGGCCTCACCACTAATGGCCTAACATACCAAATAGCTCGAGATCCCATACTTCTCGTCTAGAGACCAACTCCTACTTAGAGTTAACCCACAAACCTATTGTGGTCAACTCCTTACCACCCTCCTAAACTTAACATCGCATGCCCTAAGGGCCTAGCATCCTAAGAATTCTAAGGTCAATCTATCTATCCTAACCTAGTCGTATAAGTATAATGCTAAATATCCCTAGTGTCCAAGACCTTTCCCGACTTCCGACATTAGCTCGGTTTCATGCGTGGGACGTCTCGCCGAAGCGAAATCCAAACAAGGAACCCTCCCGTTACACTACTACCTCGCATTGTCAGTCGTCGAGAAGTAACGGTCGAAGACACATGATCGGGATCGACGGAAATCCTAACTCGAAATTCTACTACTACATATATACGTCTACGTCCTACCATACTATCGATTGGGGCATTTACTTCCAGTAAGATGCCACCACTACTCTACTCCAAGATACACATACCTCTACACAAATGGCCTTCTCATTAAGGCACAACCACAAGTCTCTATCGAACTTTCATAATATTAGTCTTCCCTACATCGATCAGAGGAAAACCATAATAGTGCTCATATATCGCACATCAACTTAGCCCTTAATCACTCATATACGTGATTCTTGGCTAAACCTTCCAACCCAGCGCTAACCAACGAAAAAGAAAAGAAAGAAGAAAAGAACAGAAAAGAAAATGCACATCTCTCCACTCCCAACGTCGTTAAGGTTCATGCGTGGAGCGTCTCGTCGAAGCAAAATCCAAACAAGGAACCCCTCCACACAGTCACCTTAACTAGCCGGTCATGGAGATAAGGCAATAGCATACACAAGCAAAGCAAATAAAGAAAGCAAACAGAATAAAAACAAAAATAAAAGAAACTATCCACATACCATAAACCACCTCTATAAAGTCTCAACCTGTATCCAGGAGAGATATCATAGAACAACTAGTCCTCCTCCTAGAACTAGAACTAGGATAGCCTCGCGGCATATTCGCTTGCTATCACCCCAACCAACCTAAGAATATCTCTACTCGTATAATATATAATACAAGTAGTACGTACCACACATATCACCACTCGCCCCATAACGAGTGTGAAGGAAAATAAGGAACTCCCCTATTATGGAAGTCACATAAATATACTTACTATGTATATATATAAAAGTACCGATACTATCCAAAGCTCGATATACACACCCGAATCTAGGGTTAACACCATACAACTCCATCCATCCTAAGGAATGCACTACTCGCACCTTAGTTAGAAAGTCCCACCAACATACTAGCCAACCTCCTTGGCTACGACTGATGGTTCTAAGACACAACATTCTAGTCTTACCCGAACCAAACTACTTCTCCAAAAAGTGTTTCCAACAATTACTTACGAGCCTAGCATTCCCACTGAAAGGCTCTCTCTATGGGCAAAACATTCTGCCCCACCATAAAGAGGCGACCATCATAACCGCCACTTCAATCTTACTCCTAAGGGTGAAGGGTTTTCCTCAAATCCTCACACCTGGGCACTCCTATACCCAACTCCAGACCAAAACTCTCGGGCCTCAAGCTCTCACAGAACGAGGTTACACTTCCTCGATCCAACTGAACTTCAACACGTGGTCCTAATAAAGAACCTCTCAACTCCTGAATGGACATTGCTCGGAGTCCCAAGCATAGCACCACCCTCTACCGACAGCGGTACTTGGGAAAACTATTTTGACCGTACTTAGTAGTCACGGCAGCGTTATAAAATAATGCTACAAAGGGAGAGACCTTTAAAGCGGTCATTATTCCCGACCACAGCCTACAGCTTATAGTAATCCCATCATATGATGCCTTCACCACGGCCTTCCTCAACGCCCTTCATCTAAAGACTTACGAGTCTCACACGAACGCGCAGAAGATCTTCGGGGTTCTCATACCATAGCAGGAGAACGAAATCTCACAGGAGAATTTAACGACCTTATTCCTAAGGCTCTACATCAAACAGAGAGAAACGCAGAAGACGTAAAACATCCGCACAGATTCCTAAGGACTCTAGAACCTAATGCTCTGATACCATCTGTGACAACCCGCCTACTAAAATAATAGGTGGCCAGCCCAATACTCCAATAATTACAGGAATCATAGATGGTCCATTCTTAGCATCACTGTCGATTAAAATAATAGTATGAGATAACCAACAATCATTTTAGAAAACGGATTGTCATATACAGAAAAAATTTAAAAGTAAAAGAGAAACACTTAGACAATCCCATTTGTAAAAACGGTGGGTATCAAAAACCGATGAATAAAGTATGACAATACTATAAATAATCACCGAATAAGCTGTCGGTTCACAGATCAATACAAATAATATAATCAGTATTACAATCAATATTTACAATATAATAAATGAGTGCAATACCTTGGGCAAACACGCCCGAATGAAAGTACTAAACATAATTAGAGTACAATAGAAGGGAGCGTCTACTACAAGTATCCTACAACATCCGCAAAATGCTGTAGCTCCAAGACAACTGGAATGGAATATGTAAATACGGGTGTCCATGCGGAGGAGCACCTGTAACGGCAAAGAATATGCAGAAACAAGGAAATATAGAAATCGGTCAGGGCCGGGTTCGATAAGATTACCATGTGACTAAAATGCATGGCAGGTAAGTGCGTAAATCTCTCGCAGATAACAATAATATTTCTCACCTCTCAACTAGCAGTAACCTAGCGCAATATAAATGATGCTCAGGTTATAGAAAGAACAGAAGGCTAACTTCTCCCCAATCTCAACACTATGCCCTATTCGTGCGTGGGGTGTCTCGCAAAGCGAAATCCAAACAAGGAACCCCCCCGATACACTACTACTTAGGCAAGGTTGATCGTCGAGATACATTAGACTCTGTCCTAATAATTTAAGTACTAAAGGTTAACTTCTCCCCAGTCTCAACACTATGCCCTATTCGTGCGTGGGGTGTCTCGCAAAGCGAAATCCAAACAAGGAACCCCCCGATACACTACTACTTAGGCAAGGTTGATCGTCGAGATCCATTAGACCCTAAGCACGAAACAATAAATAAATACATGTGTGTGCAAAAGTGTGGGAGGTAACAACTACAACTACTCGAGAAATATAAACATAAACCCATCCATCATCTAATGGCACAACTCCTAATTCTTTATTTAGGAATATACATATATGGTAAATTCATTTTATCAAATGTTTACCAATTTCTCAATTCAAAATTTTCTTTATCAAATTTATTTCCTTTCTTCCATCCAGGAAAATATATAATTTAAAGCAAGTTTTATTATCATAAAAAAAATGCTTTACTTTCAAATCATATCATCCATTTTCCTTCTTCCATCCGGAAAATGTATTTAACGTCCCATTTCCCTTCTTCTATCCGGGAAATGTAAATTAAAGCCATTTTATTATCATAAAATGCTTTAATAACCAATAATGTCCAACATTATTGAATCATAGTTATATATATCATATTATATAACGAGATCTAAGACCGCCCGTCCGGGTTTCCCCACTGTGCGCGCCCCTAAATGGCTATCATCTTCCAGGGCCTCCAAGACAACCTGGGATCCTATCGAAACGTCGGGAAGCGACCATGTGCCTGCGGGATAGTCAAGACCACACCCGGAATCTCCTAACCAGCGCAGAAAATATATAAACAAACGCTCACATGGCCTAGGGACTATATCCACCCTGCATCATCAGCCAGGGGGCTTCACCACAACGCGTGCGACTTCCCATATGATAGCGATTTAGAGAGGTGTGTATCCATAAATTATTATTTATGAAAAACATTACTTTTTCCATTTTTGAAAACTCATATTTTACATTTCCAAAAATCATCCATTTAGCCATTAAGCACCAAGTTTTAGAAGGTGCATTCCATTTTTATTAAGTCATATATTATTAATGACCTAAAACCCAAAGTGCCACTAACCTCAAAATGTAGCCTCGAAGAGTTCATATAATTTCATAAACCCTCAAAGTGAGTCTCCATAATGGAGTGTCTCTCAATAACTCAACATTAATATTTTAACTTCAAATTTAACTTTAGGTTAACCTCCTATATCAATTGGACATTAACCTAATACAAACTAGTCCTCGGGTAAACCTAAGTCTCAATTATTATCCTAGGACATTAGTCTACCCAATACAACCCTCTAGGACTCCCCATTACTTCCCAAAGGAAGGTCCCTAAACCTTGGACCTAAAAGAAAAAGGGGGTTAAAACCCAAAATAAGAAAATCTCACAAAAACAGGGGAACCGAATCGATTCGCCCCTTGGGCCGAATCGATTCGCCCTTGCGAATCGATTCGGTAAACAGCCGAATCGATTCGGTGAGCAAAAACTGACCTTCTGCAATTGCCGAATCGATTCGGTTCTTAACCCGAATCGATTCGGTATGCAAGACCTGAAGCCTTCTCCTTATCCGAATCGATTCGCCCTTAGGGCCGAATCGATTCGGTCCTGGGATTTTGCCCAGTTTGGGCGACGGGTTACATAAACCCTAAAATCCCAAAACCCCAAAACCTTGATTTCTCCCAACATCAACAACAACAATACAACCTAAATCAATCCTACACCATTTACAACTAAGAATATATCCTCAAATCAAATTAAAACTAAGATTTAAGGGTTTAATCATCAAAACCAACAAATACCCATTTATGGGTTAAATCTCCAAAACCTAACTACACATGCAATTTATCACATTAAATCCATATCTAGCAAGTAAGAAACTTGCCTCGAGGTTCGTAGTCTCGGAACACCACCGGTAGCGACGGATTCCGGCCCGAATCTTCCATTCTCTCTTTTCTCCCAACTCTCTCTCTCTCTCTCTCTTTTGGCCTCTAACACAAATGAAGAAAGAAAAAGGGGTGGCGGAATTTATAAGGGTCTAAAAATATAAACCCCCACTCCTAAATGCTAATACACCAATAAAATGTCTCGTAACCACTTAATTGAGTCATAACCCCTTAAAATGCCTAAATCCCAAAAATTACAACTGGGCACTTATTTCGACTATCTCGACTATTATAAAAACAACCGCACCCCCTATTTTGGCATTCGGGAAAATGTGAACTATTTTTGTGTTCCAAATCCATTTTAATTCATTAATTATACCCAATATCATATATAGGTCATAACCGTCGTTTTACATATAACGACGCAAAATACACAATATAACACTATTTACCTTCTCATAACGGTAAATAGACAAAGCATAGTAAATATTATCCCTAAGTTTCACGGGAAATAATATTTACCTCAACATTCCCTATTTTATAAAATTAGCCCATTAGGCAAAATAGTATAAAATAGTCGCTCGAAAACCTGGGTTATTACAAATTCTTGGTTGGTAAAGTCACAATGGCCACAAAATTGAATGTCTTCTTTTCACAAATGAAACTATAGGTTGGTTGAAATCTATATGTTTTACCTTAAGAGATTCATATTAGATCTTGTTAGGGAACTAGTTTCTTGTTTTGGATGATTTCCCTCTTATGCCCTTGGCATTCCCTCCGTTGTTGGTTCCCTCCCACTGATCTCTGTCCTATTGAATTGAGCTTCTATCAATGATAGTTTTTATGCTAGAGATAGTTTTTTTTCTGAAGTATGGGAGTGGATGTTTTTGCAAGGGTTGTGATGCTGTGATGTTTTGTCAAAAATCTTATTTTGCAGTAGTGTTTGGTTTTCACTCCTGCAAGGTCGAAACTCCCTATAGTAGAACTCAACACTATGTATCAATAGAATAATTAAAGGCCATGTCATTCAATTACTAATTACGATATTATAGAATTTGATCAATGTTTAAAATATTTGGACTTTTTCTTCTTATAAACTTCTTCACAAAGCTTAATGAAACTTCAGATTGTCACTAGATTCATACACTCCTCTCTAGCTAAGTCAGCATTTTTTTTCAATCAAACATAAATTAATCCAAACGTGTTGCTCCCATCAGAGAATGTGATACAATAATAAAGCATTAGAAACTTGTCACAAACAAGTTGTTACAGTCAATTTAATACAAGTTTCATAACAAATGCAGTATTTGTTCATACTAAAAGGAAACTTAAAAGTAGCACTATAAAGTCACCACTAAGCCCGATTGCATGAGATATTCTTAATATGATACATGAGAATCACTTGTCAATCCTTCAAAAACTAGTTGACATGAAAGAGAATATCTTTCGCATTTTATTCTTTTAAAGGTTTCCAAGGCTCGCCTCTTGCTTACTGATTTGGTCGCAGTTAGCGTACTATTATGCCCCTCTTCATGGTTTGATCATTCTTCTTCATGTCAACTACCGTGAACAAGTTATTCAGTGTCCCTCCAATCAACCCAGCTTTCACATTCTTTTTCTACATTATTGCAGAGTAGAACCGCTTGAGAAACGGGGTGTTAACTTTTGCTTTTGAATTTTTCGTTATAACTGAGCCTGCTAAATTTTGCCCCATCTCACCATTTTCAACATTAGTACCCTCATCAATGGCACAATCAGCACATGCAGGAGACAGAAACGACATGGTTTCTTGTATTTCTTCACATTTCTCTTGAACTAATGGTTTGAAATCTTCATTTATTGAAACATGCTCTTCTGAAGCAGCATATGAGAACACACTACATGGTTGACTTACTTGAGTCTGTGCCATATAGGAGTTTCAACTAGTTTGGATATCGAGACAAAAGAGGATTAGATTTTTTCAAGTTACTCTATCTCAAAAACGATCCAGGGAATCCCAGTCCAAGTACTATAATGCGACACAAAGAGGTAAGTACAACTCTTGAGCCATAATTAGGACACATACACTGGATATACATGTTTATTACGTGTGTATATTTTTTATGGTGGTATTGTTGCTTCAAATATTTTTTTTTGAAAAAAAAATTAATTTGAATATTTTTTTAATCATTTGAAATGATTTTTCATTTAATTGAAATATGATTTTAAAAATATATTTGAGGTTAACATAAGAATAATTTTTTATGATAAAAATTTGATTGGTTCAATTTTTAATTGGCTAATATTTTTTTGAGTCAAAAATTTAATTTTTCCAAGACTTTAAAAAACACTGGTGTGTTATATTTTAATAAGGCTATTCGTGTTTGTTTAGTGTCTTGGTGGTTAGACTTATTTGTGACCCTAGATTGAGTGGTTATCTATGAACCATATTAGTGCTGCCTCAATCCTAGTGAATACCTTGTAGCCAATTCAAATTAGTTCTTACACTTTCTTTCCACACCATTGGTTCTTGTAGATTTGATCTAGACCCTTTATTTGTAACAAACCTTTTACCCCTCAGATATAACATCTCTTAGATTTGTTATCTGACTAGGAGATAAAAGAGAAGAGGGTTAGAGAAAGAGGGTGTCAGCGGTTTTAACAAATAAGAGAGAGAGCATATTTCATTTTCATATCATCTCCTCCATTCCTTGAGATAAAAATTGAGAGTGAGACTAGAGAAGAAAGGCAAGCGACGCCGGAAAGAAGACGCTGCTGACGGAACTAGGCTAAACCGTGAACCGCCGTCAGACCGTCGTAAAAAAGAACGAGTGAGAGAGAAGAATTATCATCGGATCTTTGTAATCGGAGATGCTGGAACTTTTCTAAACCGAGATCAACGGAGTGCAAAAACAGAGATCGTCGTCGTCGAAAATCGAGATCAAGATGTAACACGCCGTATTTTTTAGGATAATTAATTTAGCTAATTTGAAGAATTATAATTTAAACTAAATTGATGATTTGGAGAAACTATTTACATGTGATTAGATAGGGATGAATCTGAGCTATGGATTTAGGAGTATTTATAATGAATGACACTCGATAATATATGTAAAAAATATACGAACGTATTCGAATGAGAATTTTGGATGAGTTTAGCATACAGGCTGGTATCTTAAGGTGGAATTGAATTGATAGAAATTAAACGGAACCTAATACTTAGAGTCTTATGGGATGAGTATTAAGGACTATTAAATTTAATAAGGGTGTTAAACTTATTGACCAAATTTGGTGAAATGAATTCTAAAAGGTTAAAATACGAGCCAATAAAGGGAATCCGAGCATTTTGGTTGAGTGATACTACTTGAAAAAAAATTAATTGAGGTGATAGTAATTAAATTAAGGGTCGGGGTTTTGACTCTGATATTTCTCAAGCTAGTGCTATGGGAGTTAGGCACAGATTAGCCGGTTTAATTTATTATAGAGATATATAATAAATATTCGAATAGTGAATTTAACATGAGGTGTTAACCTTAATAGTGGATTTTTTTTAAACAAATTATAAAGGGTGAAGATACCGTCCATATGAGTGAGAGAAAATATTGTAGTTTGGTGACACAAATTTAATAAATTAATTAATGTGAAATTGATTAGATTAATCGGTGTAATTTGAAATGAAATGAATTCGGGGGATGAGCGAACCTATGACTTAGATCAATAGGATATGAGTGAATTACCTACTGCTATATTTTAAAGGAAAATTGGCACACTTCGAGTAGTGAGGGATACTGGGGAATATACGATGAGACGTATAATTGAAATTAAATAATACATAAGATCTTTGGGATATATATATGCTATGTATGGAATATATGATATAGGTTGTGTGTATACCTATACTGATTTGTATGATTTATTATGTGTATGACATACCTACCATACTTGCTATCACGAGAGGTTGATTTTCTAACAAGGGCCATCTTATCTTTGTGTGCCTTCGGGGGGATTTAGAATGGTTCCTTAAGGACATACGAATGTGAATGACTTATTTGTGAGTTGATAAGTCAGCTGACCATGGGAGCGTAGGTATGTGCGTGACCCATGGGTATGTGAACTGTGTTCGTCTCCAATATGTGTGATTTGTATTGATACGGTTCTAGAGTGATTCATAATCCGTAGTCCTTTTGTAACAACCCATATATTTGAGCGACTATTTTATACTATTTTGCCTGACGGGCTAATTTTATAAAATAGGAGATGTTGGAGTAAATATTATTTCCCGTGAGACTTAGGGATAATATTTACTATGCTTTGCCTATTTACCATTATGAGAAGGTAAATAGCGTTATATTGTGTATTTTGCGTCGTTATATGTAAAACGACAGTTATGACCTATATATGAAATTGGGTATAATTAATGATTTAAAATGGAGTTGGAACGTAAAAATAGTTCACATTTTCCCGAATGCCAAAATAGGGGGTGCGGTTGTTTTTAGAATAGTCGAGATAGTCGAAATAAGTGCCTAGTTGTAATTTTTGGGATTCGGGCATTTTTAAGGGGTTATGACTCAATTAAGTGGTTACGAGTCATTTTAGTGGTGTATTAGCAATTAGGAGTGGGGGTTTATATTTTTAGTCCCTTATAAACCCCCCACCCCCTTTCTTTTTCTTCTTTTGTGTGAGAAAGCCAAAGGAGAGAGAGAGAGAAGAGAGAGTTGGGAGAAGTAGAGAGAAAGAGAGAAATGGAAGATTTGGGCCGGAATTCGTCGCTACCAGAGGTGTTCCGAGACTACGAACCTCGAGGCAAGTTTCTTACTTGCTAGATATTGATTTAATGTGATAAATTGCATGTATAGTTAGGTTTGAGAGATTTAACCCATAAATGGGTATTTGTTGATTTTAATGATTAAACCCTTAAATCTTAGTTTTAATTTGACTTGAGGATAAATTATTAGTTGTAAATGGTGTAGGAATGATTTGGTAGAATTAGATGTTGTTGATGTTGGGTAAAAGCAAAGAATGGAGGTTTTGGGATTTTATGGTTTATGTAACCCGTCGCCTAAACTGGGCAAAATCTCAGGACCGAATCGATTCGGCCCTATGGGCGAATCGATTCGGATAAGGAGAGGGATACATGTCTTGCAGACCGAATCGATTCGGGTTAAAACCGAATCGATTCGGCAATTGCAGAAAGTCAGTTTTTGCTCACCGAATCGATTTGGCTATTTAGCGAATCGATTCGCAAGGGCGAATCGATTCGGCCCAAGGGGCGAATCGATTCGGTTCCCCTGTTTTTGTGAGATTTTTCTTATTTTGATTTTCAGCCCTTTTCCTTTTAGGTCTAAGGTTTAGGAACCTTCCTTTGGGAAGTAATGGGGAGTCTTAGAGGGTTGTATTGGGTAGACTAATGTCCTAGGCTAAGAGTGAATATTTGGGTTTACCCGAGGACTAGTTCATACAGGTTAATGTCCGAATGATATAGGAGGTTAACCTAAAGATAGATTGGAAGTTAGAAAATAAATGATGAGCTTCTGGGATACACTCCATTATGGAGACTCACTTTGAGGTTTATGAAATTATACGAACTCTTGGAGGTTATTTTGAGGTTAGTGGCACTTTGGGTCTTAGGTCATTAATAAAATAGGACTTAATAAGGATGGGAAATGCACCTTCTAAAACTTGGTGCTTAACGGCTAAATGGAAGATTTTTGGAAATGTAAAATATGAGTTTTCAAAAATGGAAAAAGTAATGTTTTTCATAAATGTTAATTTATGGATACACACCTCTCTAAATCGCTATCATAAGGGAAGTCGCGCGCGTTGTGGTGAAGCCTTCCTGGCTATTGAGCAGGTTGGATATAGTCCCTAGGCCATGTGAGCGTTTGTATATATATTTTCTGCGCTGGTTAGGAGATTCTGGGTGTGGTCTTGACTATCCCGCAGGCACATGGCCGCTTCCCGACGTTTCGATAGGATCCCAGGTTGTCTTGGAGGCCCTGGAAGATGATAGCCATTTAGGGGGGCGCACAGTGGGGAAACCCGGACGGGCGGTCTTAGATTTCGTTATATATGATATATAACTATGATTCAATAATGTGGGACATTATTGGTAATTAAAGCATTTTATGATAATAAAGTGGCTTTAATTTACATTTCCCTGATAGAAGAAGGGAAATGAGATGTTAAATACATTTTCCGGATGGAAGAAGGAAAATGGATGATACGATATGAAAGTAAAGCATTTTTTATGATAATAAAACTTACTTTAAATTATGTATTTTTCCTGGATAGAAGAAAGGAAATAAAATTTGGTAAAGAAAGTTTTGAAATGAGATATTGGTGAACATTTGATAAAATGAATTTACAATATATGTATATTCCTAAATAAAGAATTAGGAATTGTACCATTAGATTATGGATTGGGTTTATGCTTATATTTCTTGAATAGCTGTAGTTGTGACCTCCCACACTTATGCACACACATGTATTTATTTATTATTTCGTGCTTAGGGTCTAATGGATCTCGACGATCAACCTTGCCTAAGTAGTAGTGTATCGGGGGGGGTTCCTTGTTTGGATTTCGCTTTGCGAGACACCCCACGCACGAATAGGGCATAGTGTTGAGAATGGGGAAAAGTTAGCCCTTAGTACTTAGGGTTAACTAGAACATTTCGCGATATTTCGTTAGGTTGCTGCTAGATTGAGAGGTGAGGAATATTATTGTTATCTGCGAGAGAATTACGCACTTAACTGTTATGCATTTTAGTCACATGGTAATCATATCAAACCGGGCCCTGACCGGTATCTATATTTCCTTGTGCTGCATTTCCTTGCCGTTACAGGTGCGCTTCCGCATGGACACCTGTATTTACATATTCCATTCCAGTTGTCATGGAGCTACAGCATAATGCGGATGTTGTGGGATACTCGTAGTAGACGCTCCTTTCTTCGGTACTCTAGTTATGTTCAGTACTTTTATTCGGGCGTGTTTTCCCAAGGTATTGAACTCATTTATTATATCGTAAATATTGATTGTAATACTTAATGTATTATTTGTATTGGTCTGTGCACCGACAGCTTATTCGGTGATTATATATTGTATTGTCATACTTTATTCATCGATTTTGATACCCACCGTTTTTACAAATGGGATTGTCTAAGTGTTTCTCTTTTACTTTTAAAATTTTTTATAAATGACAATCCGTTTTTCTAAAATGATTGGTGGTTATCTCATACTATTATTTTAATCGACAGTGATGCTAAGAATGGACCATCTATGATTCCTGTAATTATTGGAATATTGGGCTGGCCACCTATTATTTTAGTAGGCGGGTTGTCACAGATGGTATCAGAGCATTAGGTTCTAGAGTCCTTAGGAATCTATGCGGATGTTTTACGTCTTCTGCGGTTCTCTCTGTTTGATGTAGAGCTTTAGGAATAAGGTCGTTGAATTCTCTTGTGAGATTTCATTCTCCTGCTATGGTATGAGAACCCCGAAGATCTTCTATGCATTCGTGTGAGACTTGTAAGTCGTTAGATGAAGGGCGTTGAGGAAGGCCGTTGTGAAGGCGTCATAGGATGGGATTACTATAAGCTGTAGGCTGTGGTCGGGAATAAGGGCCGCTTTGGAGGTCTCTCCCTCTGTAGCATTATTTTATAATGCTGCCGTGACTACAAGGTACGACGAAAATAGTTTTCCCAAGTACCGCTGTCGGTAGAGAGTGGTACTATGCTTGGGACTCCAAGCAATGTCAATTCGGAGTTGAGAGGTTCTTTATTCGGACCACATGTTGAAGTTGGTTGGATAGAGGAAGTGTAACATCGTTCGGTGAGAGCGTGAGGCCCGAGAGTTTGGCCTAGAATTGGGTATAGGAGTGCCCAGGTGTGAGGATTTGAGGAAAATCTTTCACCCTTAGGAGTAAGGTTGAAGTGGCGGGTATGATAGTCGCCTCTTTATGGTGGGGAAGAATGTTCTGCCCATAGAGAAAGCCTTTCAGTGGAAATGCTAGGCTCGTAAGTAAGTGTTGGAAACACTTTTTGAAGAAGTTGTGTTCATGAGAACCCATAGGTGGACATCCACCCGGGGAAGGCCCGTGGAGCTAAGGTCGGGGAGGCTGGCAGAATGTTCCCTTGCTGAAGAAGTCAAGGGAACTATGCGTTATGATTTTGTCGATTGAAGATAACCAGCAAGGATGGGACTCCTAGTTGGGACATTGATGGAAGTAGTCTGGTTCAGACAAGACTAGAATGACGTGTCTTGGAACCATTGGTAGTAGCCAAGGAGGTTGGCTAGTATGTTGGTGGAATTTCGAACTAGGTTGCGAGTGGTACATTCCTTAGGTAAGATGGATTAGTATGGTGTTAGCCCTAGATTTGGGTGCATATATCGAGCTTGCGATGGTATCGGTACATATTTTTATATATAGTAAGTATATTTATGTGACTTCCATGATAGGGGAGTTCTGTATTTTTTCCTTCTCACTCGTTATGGGGCGAGTGGTGATATGTGTGGTACGTGCTACTTGTATTATATATTATACGAGTAGAGATATTCTTAGATTGGTTGGGGTGATAGCAGGCGAGTATATCGCGAGGCTATCCTAGTTCTAGCTCTAGGAGGAGGACTAGTGGGTCTATAATATCTCTCCTGGCTATGGGTTGAGACTTTATAGAGGTGGTTTACGGTATGTAGATAGTTTCCTTTGTTTATTTTTGTTCTTATTTTGTTTGCTTTGCTTGTGTATGCTATTGCCTTATCTCCATGACCGGCTAGTTAAGGTGACTATGTGGAGGGGTTCCTTGTTTGGATTTCGCTTCGGCGAGACGCTCCACGCATGAACCTTAACGACGTTGGGAGTGGAGAGATGTGCATTTTCTTTTCCGTTCTTTTCTTCTTTCTTTTCTTTTCTGTTGGTTAAGTGTTGGGTTGGAAGGTTTAGCCAAGAATCACGTATATGAGTGATTAAGGGCTAAGTTCATGTGCGATATATGAGCACTATGATAGTTTTCCTCTGACTAACGTGGGGGAAGACTAAGATTATGGAAGTCCGATAGAGACTTATGGTTATGCCTTAATGAGAAGGCCATTCGTGTAGAGGTATATGTGTATCTTGGAGAAGAGTAGTGGTGGCATCTTACCGAAAGTAAATGCCTCAGTCGATTGTTATGGTAGGATGTAGACGTATATATGTAGTAGTAGAATTTCGAGTTAGGATTTCCGTCGATCCCGATCATGTGTCTTCGACCGTTACTTCTCGACAACTGACAATGCGAGGTAGTAGTGTAACGGGAGGGTTCCTTGTTTGGATTTCACTTCGGCGAGACGTCCCACGCATGAAACCGAGCTAATGTCAGAAGTCGGGAAAGGTCTTGAACACTAGGGATATTTAGTATTATACTTATACGACTAGGTTAGGATAGATAGATTGACCTTAGGATTCTTCGGATGCTAGGCCCTTAGGGCATGCGGCGTTAGTTTAGGAAGATGGTGGGGAGTTGACCGCAATAGGTTGTGGGTTAACTCTAAGTAGGATTTGGTCCCTAGACGAGAAGTATGGGATTTCGAGCTCGTTAGAAGGTTAGGCCATTAGTGCTGAGGCCTCTCGTAGTTTGAGGGTTACATGGGTAACCTACCATTGGAGGAGTTGGGCACTCGTGTTGTTATGATCAAGAGTGGATTTAACGAACGAGTCTTTGCCAGGAACGGGAGGTGCTAATATGGGAGCATGGACCTATTGTTCGTGTGTCTCACATTTTTATTATGTGTCATCCCACGCTTGATTTTAAGTTCATGGCGGTTGTATTTGCCTTAAAGATATAGAGGCATTTCTCCTGGGCAGGAATTTGGAGTCTTTTCACGAATAACAAGTTTGTGACCGTGAAGGACTATCGATAAGATATTTCCTTTCGCTAAGGCAATGCGAACGGGAGTAGTATAGGTGCCGAGTAGATACCGCCTTAGAGTTTATTCGTGGCATGGAATGCCAAGTGGAGTGAGCTCCACCGAGACGAGTCAATTGTGTCAAGGTATAGGTAAAATCTCCGGGAAGAGGAGGAACCGTAGGGATATAGGGTATATCCTACCACCAGAAAGTGGAGGGGTTGATTTGATTTAAAGGTGAGATCGGAGTAGTAATTCGATGGATTGAATTTCCGTGCAATAGTTTGGATCGTTTTCGATAAACATTAGGCCGTTCGTATCCTAGTATAGATGGCAATATGCCTTGTTTACTCGTTGGAATGGAAACAGCGAATAGTATATTCCTGGGACTGGGAGTGGTCCGGGAACCTTCCTTTAGATTGGGCTCAGTGAGCAAGTAGACTCTTGAGGGTTACACCAACGCGAATAGGAGTAAGTAGTGTTGGGGTTAGCGATTGTAAGTTAGTGTAGTTATTCCCTAGTAGAGGTATAACGTGTTTAGAAGTAAGGCAATTTGTGCCGAGATTGTGTGGGTATCTTCTCCCGTAGTAGAGGGTAGGATCGAAAGTTCCTGAGGAACGATTTGGCGCTATGTTATAGCAAGAGTATGCGGACTGAGATTGATAGCGATGACCTTAGTCTGAGTCCTATGGGGACATTTCTATTCAGGGGTTTCCTAGTATGATAGCACGGTTTTTATTATAGTATACCCTTTTGATGGTTATGGGTTACGCCTGAATTTTGAGGGCAAAATTCCTCTTTAAGGGGGGAAGTATGTAACAACCCAAAGATTTGACCGACTATTTTATAATATTTTGCCTGACGGGCTAATTTTATAAAATAGGAGATGTTGGAGTAAATATTATTTCCCGTGAGACTTAGGGATAATATTTACTATGCTTTGCCTATTTACCGTTATGAGAAGGTAAATAGCGTTATATTGTGTATTTTGCGTCGTTATATGTAAAACGACGGTTATGACCTATATATGAAATTGGGTATAATTAATGATTTAAAATGGAGTTGGAACGTAAAAATAGTTCACATTTTACCGAATACCAAAATAGGGGGTGCGGTTGTTTTTAGAATAGTCGAGATAGTCGAAATAAGTGCCCAGTTGTAATTTTTGGGATTCGGGCATTTTTAAGGGGTTATGACTCAATTAAGTGGTTACGAGTCATTTTAGTGGTGTATTAGCAATTAGGAGTGGGGGTTTATATTTTTAGACCCTTATAAATCCCCCACCCCCTTTATTTTTCTTCTTTTGTGTGAGAAAGCCAAAGGAGAGAGAGAGAGAAGAGAGAGTTGGGAGAAGTAGAGAGAAAGAGAGAAATGGAAGATTTGGGCTGGAATCCGTCGCTACCAGAGGTGTTCCGAGACTACGAACCTCAAGGCAAGTTTCTTACTTGCTAGATATTGATTTAATGTGATAAATTGCATGTATAGTTAGGTTTTGGAGATTTAACCCATAAATGGGTATTTGTTGATTTTAATGATTAAACCCTTAAATCTTAGTTTTAATTTGACTTGAGGATAAATTATTAGTTGTAAATGGTGTAGGAATGATTTGGTAGAATTAGATGTTGTTGATGTTGGGTAAAAGCAAAGAATGGAGGTTTTGGGATTTTAGGGTTTATGTAACCCGTCGCCTAAACTGGGCAAAATCTCAGGACCGAATCGATTCGGCCCTATGGGCGAATCGATTCGGATAAGGAGAAGGATACAGGTCTTGCAGACCGAATCGATTCGGGTTAAAACCGAATCGATTCGGCAATTGCAGAAAGTCAGTTTTTGCTCACCGAATCGATTCGGCTGTTTAGCGAATCGACTCGCAAGGGCGAATCGATTCGGGCCAATGGGCGAATCGATTCGGTTCCCCTATTTTTTTGAGATTTTTCTTATTTTGATTTTCAGCCCTTTTCTTTTTAGGTCTAAGGTTTATAAACCTTCCTTTGAGAAGTAATGGGGAGTCTTAGAGGGTTGTATTGGGTAGACTAATGTCCTAGGCTAAGAGTGAATATTTGGGTTTACCCGAGGACTAGTTCATATAGGTTAATGTCCGAATGATATAGGAGGTTAACCTAAAGATAGATTGGAAGTTAGAAAATAAATGTTGAGCTTCTGGGAGACACTCCATTATGGAGACTCACTTTGAGGGTTTATGAAATTATACAAACTCTTGGAGGTTATTTTGAGGTTAGTGGCACTTTGGGTCTTAGGTCATTAATAAAATAGGACTTAATAAGGATGGGAAATGTACCTTCTAAAACTTGGTGCTTAACAGCTAAATGGAAGATTTTTGGAAATGTAAAATATGAGTTTTCAAAAATGGAAAAAGTAATGTTTTTCATAAATGTTAATTTATGGATACACACCTCTCTAAATCGCTATCACAAGGGAAGTCGCGCGCGTTGTGGTGAAGCCTTCCTGGCTATTGAGCAGGTTGGATATAGTTCCTAGGCCATGTGAACGTTTGTATATATATTTTCTGCGCTGGTTAGGAGATTCCGGGTGTGGTCTTGACTATCCCGCAAGCACATGGCCGCTTCCCGACGTTTCGATAGGATCCCAGGTTGTCTTGGAGGCCCTGGAAGATGATAGCCATTTAGGGGCGCGCACAGTGGGGAAACCCGGACGGGCGATCTTAGATTTAGTTATATATGATATATAACTATGATTCAATAATGTGGGACATTATTGGTAATTAAAGCATTTTATGATAATAAAGTGGCTTTAATTTACATTTCCCTGATAGAAGAAGGGAAATGAGATGTTAAATACATTTTTCCGGATGGAAGAAGGAAAATGGATGATACGATATGAAAGTAAAGAATTTTTTATGATAATAAAACTTGCTTTAAATTATGTATTTTTCTTGGATAGAAGAAAGGAAATAAAATTTGGTAAAGAAAGTTTTGAAATGAGATATTAGTGAACATTTGATAAAATGAATTTACCATATATGTATATTCCTAAATAAAGAATTAGGAATTGTGCCATTAGATTATGGATTGGGTTTATGTTTATATTTCTTGAATAACTGTAGTTGTGACCTCCCACACTTATGCACACACATGTATTTATTTATTATTTCGTGCTTAGGGTCTAATGGATCTCGACGATCAACCTTGCCTAAGTAGTAGTGTATCGGGGGGGTTCCTTGTTTGGATTTCGCTTTGCGAGACACCCCACGCACGAATAGGGCATAGTGTTGAGAATGGGGAAAAGTTAGCCCTTAGTACTTAGGGTTAACTATAACATTTCACGATATTTCGTTAGGTTGCTGCTAGATTGAGAGGTGAGGAATATTATTGTTATCTGCGAGAGAATTACGCACTTAACTGTTATGCATTTTAGTCACATGGTAATCATATCAAACCGGTCCCTAATCGGTATCTATATTTCCTTGTGCTGCATTTCCTTGCCGTTACAGGTGCGCTTCCGCATGGACACCTGTATTTACATATTCCATTCCAGATGTCATGGAGCTACATCATAATGCGGATGTTGTGGGATACTCGTAGTAGACGCTCCTTTGTTCGGTACTCTAGTTATGTTCAGTACTTTTATTCGGGCGTGTTTGCCCAAGGAATTGCACTCATTTATTATATCATAAATATTGATTGTAATACTTAATGTATTATTTGTATTGGTCTGTGCACCGAAAGCTTATTCGGTGATTATATATTGTATTGTCATACTTTATTCATCGATTTTGATACCCACCGTTTTTACAAATGGTATTGTCTAAGTGTTTCTCTTTTACTTTTAATATTTTTTGTAAATGACAATCCGTTTTTCTAAAATGATTGGTGGTTATCTCATACTATTATTTTAATCGACAGTGATGCTAAGAATGGACCATCTATGATTCCTGTAATTATTGGAACATTGGGCTGGCCACCTATTATTTTAGTAGGCGGGTTGTCACACCTTTATATAGTGCGTGATGTACTGGGACTTCATAGCAGAGTATGCATGCACTGTAGGTCCCAGCCTTGGGGTGACGTATTGTATATATATTATAAGTGTGATAAATATGTATATACTTGTGATTTATTCCACTACGTGTGTTTGGTAGATGATGTCCCAGGACATGATAACATAGTATACACGTACCACAACTCAGCTTAGGAGTTCCATATTAGTACATATATAATAGTGTGATATATGTATACTTGCAATTTTATTCTACTGGGTGAGTTTAATAGAAGAAATAGATAGAGAAATTAAAAATAACTATATTATGGGGAGAAATAAACATATACTAAGAAATTTATAATGGGCTAAAAGATATGGAAATTCGATAACGTATTGTATCGGCAATACGGAAAGGCAAAACGAATTATTTTGTAGAAGGAGACTTAATATGGCTAGTTAGGTGGGGTAGCTTAACTAGGAAAGGTAGAAGGTGAGCGTTAAGTGTGAGCATTAGATGAGGGGTGAGCTATATCTCAAGATATTTCGACACTAGCTTAAATATGAAAAGTGTGCATGCATATTTAATTATTGCAATTTACCTGCTTGCTAAATATTTTCAAAACATTTTACTTGGGCTCCGATCCGTGTCAAAAATCTTTTCAAAATTTTTTTAGCTATTCAGCCATAGGGATGTCCAGTTTGAGGATTCTATCCAGGGATGCGTAGCTGCAGCTCATGTGGAAGTTGTAGGACTTTGTTATAGACGCTTCGTTCATTTACTCCTAGTGTAGAAACTTTTCTTCAGTACTCAATTGGGCATGTCGCCCTCAGATTTTGTATTTAGTTTACTTATTGGATTTTATATATCCAGGTTAATTCTTCAGGGACTATTGTATTTTATTATTGAACCAATAGGTAATTAGGCTATCTTTATTTATGATTATTCATTTATGTTGGATTCCATTATTAGTTGTGTGGATGGTTTAAATGGGCATTGCTTTCGTCATGTTGTTAATTAATGTAAGATAAAATTTGGCACCGATCTAATTAAATTACTAGGTGGTTAGTAACCTTAAAAAGTTTTCTATAGTAATGCTAAGAATGATCCATATGAGACCAACGTGTTATTTTGATCACGGGCTGGCCACCCGATATTTTAATAGGTGAGGTGTCACAAATGGTATCAGAGCATCAGGTTCTAGAGTCCTTAGGATCTGTGTGGCTTATTATGTTTCAGCATAGCGTTCTTTGATATAAAGCCTTATTACAGGCTTATTGTATTCCTTAATGTATATGACTAACGTTCTCCTGTGATTAAGTATAGCTGAGGTGATTTATATACGAGTTCAGTTGAACTTCATACACCGAACCATTTTGGGACGACCAACGAAGGCCATTAGAAGGATGGCAGGAGGAGAGACTTAATAGAAGCCATGAAATATGTTGAGAATGGCAACCACGATAGGAGTCAGCATAGTAATAGGAGGAGAAGATCCAAAGATAATTGTGTAGGGTGGAGTGCATGGTGTAACAACCCGCCTAATGGGATACCGGGCGATCACTCCTATATCAAATTATAACAGGAGTTACATATGGATCATTCTTAGCATCACTGTCGAAAATCCATTTAATTACTAATATCCTATTAGGCGAGCGTTAAAATTTTAACTTAACTACTCTTTTTAACGATTAAAATAAAACATCCACAATTAAATGCGTAAATGAACTGAAATGAAAATGAAATAATTTAAAATAACCGAACACTCGGTCCAAATTATACAACCATATCGAATATCGTGCGAATAATAAATAAAATCAGTTAGACCATTGGCCCGAATGTTTGTAATTTATCTCCTATGTAGAGTGCAAGGAAAGAAGCGTCTACCGATAACCCGCAAGCATCCACAACTGCTGCAGCAGACGTCTGACTCGAAAGAATTTTCATCCAGGCGTCCCTGTATCTGGACACCTATATATATATAATATATAGAAAGAAAGGAGAGTAGATAAACGGGTCAGAGCCCGAATTTTGAAAATATTTTGCAAGTGCATAAATGCTTTATTTTTAGAAAAATAGTTTTATCTCATATTTAAATTGGTATCGTACTCCCATGAGAAACCCCTCACCTCTCCTCTAATAGTGCACACCTAACGCACCCTAACAACATACCCTAGTCAAGCTATCCCTGCCTAACTAGTCTAATTTACCCATCTACTATCTACCTCGGATAGTCCAAGTGCTAAGGGCCAAACTTCCCTCCATTCTCAACACTGCACTAAGTTCGTGCGTGGGGTGTCTCGCAAAGCGAAATCCAAACAAGGAACCCCCCCGATACACTACTACTTGGCAGGGTTAATGGTAGAGATCCATTGGGCCCGTAGCACACACAAATGTATAAATACATATATATATATACATCAACAATATACGTCCGGATAATATCTCCCGGACTGAGGTTTACCAATTTAATTATATCTTTATAATATCCATCCGGATCTACCTCCCGGACTGAGGTGTATTCGATACACAAAGTATTTATCAATACTTATACTTTTAATTTCAAAAACTTCCATTTCCCTTCTCATATCCAGGAAATGTATTTATAGCCAATTCATTAGCATGAATTGCTTTACCAAAACATATATCTTTTTAAAAGCCATGTTTATTAACATAAAAATGCTTTTCCTTTTTCAATTATCCCATTTCCTTTTTTATACTCAGGAAATGTAATTAAAATCGTTTTTTATTATTATAAAAATGCTTTTACCATATCATATGCTTCCACATCCCTTCTTCCATCCAGGAGTGTTACCAAAGCTAAACATATAACCCATTTCCCTTCCTATATCCAGGAAATATAATTAAAGCCAATCCATTATCATGAATTGCTCTAATATAAACGCGTTCTAAGACCGCCCGTCCGGATTTCTCCACTGTGCGCCCCCCTAAATGGCTGTCATCTTCTAGGGCCTATCATCAAGACAACCTGGGATCCTACATCGCAAGACGTCGGGAAGCGGCCATGTGCCTGCGGGATAGTCAAGACCACACCCGGAATCTCCTAACCAGCGCAGAAAAATATATCAACAAACGCTCACATGGCCTATAGGACTATATCCACCCTGCATTCATTAGCCAGGGGGCTTCACCATACGAACGCAACTTCCCTTATGATAGCGATTTAGAAAGGTGTGTAATCCATATTTTATTAATTATGAAAAACATTTCTCTTTCCATTTTGAAAATATTCATTTTTATATTTTCAAACTCATTTCCATCATAACATATATATATACCTAAATCACACAGTATATACATATCCTATATATTCTTCCTAGAATACATACAAATGGACATAGTGGCCTATAGCATCTAGCGATGAGCAAAAATCCCAAAGATTCTCTCAAGGAATCATAATCATGCTTTCATATTAGCATGATACTAAACCCAAAGTATTCCCCAGCATTCATTAAATCCATACCCCAGATCGTACAATAAATTAATCCGAGGTTCCTTATTTCATCCCGGGGTTTATTCACCCTCAATACCATTATCTAGGAGTCCTAATGTGATATCTAGATTCCTCGATATAATCTCCAAAACCATAGTTTAAATCTCCCTAAACTTGAAAAGGAGAAAACCTAAAAAAATTTGCCAGGACCGAATCGATTCGGCCTGCCCGAATCGATTCACTGGCCACCGAATCGATTCGCCCTGTCCGAATTGATTCGAAATGGTTGTACTTTCAAACTGTCTCTTACCGAATCGATTCGGCCTGTCCGAAAATCCCAAATATGCTTAGGGTTTTATATATAACCCAGAACCCAAAGTTTTCCTCTCTCATAAAGTCCTTTAGAGGTCCTAACACTCTATATGAGAACCCCTAATGTTTATCTCTAAATAATTCTAGTCTTAATTTCTGACTAACTATTTTGATCTCGGACAGCTTTCCGTAGAAAAATCACTATAAATCCAAAAAAAATCAGAAAAATACGCGGTCGGCGCCCACGCGACCGCGTCGAAGAGATATACAAATTTCATTTTTTTACCAAGAGCCGAATCGATTCGCATCAGGCCGAATCGATTCGGTTAACACGCAGCCCACTATTCATCATCTTCAAAAAAATTCCAAACCTCCATTATTCTCCATTTTTGTAGTTTCTAAGCTCATCCAACAACTCAATAAACATCTAATCTAGGTTTTACAACCAACACAACAATTAATTTGGGGTATTAACCCATATCTCTTGGATTTGAACCCTAAATCCCTAAAACCTAGTTTTTTGGTATTTCTCCCATTTCAATTCCATTTTATACTCCATTAACATGATTTTAATACTAGAAATCATTAAGAGTTTACATTTCATCAATTTGTAAACTCATATCCAACTTTTACCAATTTTATTTTAAGGGTTCTAACCCTAAAATCATGTTTATACCAAATGTGATATGAGATAATTGCACAAAATGAAATAAATCAAGTAAACACTTGCCTCGTGGATAAAATCCGACGTCCTCGAACCAAATCCCGCGGAGGCTGGCCGGAATCTCCCCCCTGTTCCTCTTTTCTTCCCTCTCTCTCTCTTCCCTCTCTTCTTTCTCTTTTCTCTTCTCTTTTCTCCCTCTCTTCCTCCTTTTATAAGGAGAAAAGGGTTTAACCCCCTTAGAACCCAAAAACGACTCGTTTACCCAATTACGAGCCTATTCAACTCCAAAATTACCCGGAACTCAATTTCGACAATCGGACACTCTTTTCCGACTATCTCGGACATTCCGAGACTCATGGCGCAATCGAAATTTCCATCCGACATACTTGACCGCAAATCATTATTCTAACCCAAAATAATTAAATGCGGGTTTTCAACATCAAATCTTACATATTTTGTCGCTATACTCCACGGCGACATATAAATAAAATATTTCGACCTATATGGTCCCAAAATAATTTATAACACCCTTCGAAAATTATTAAATCCTCGAAAATCCCAAAAATTACTATTTCGAGAAATTCTCCAAATTCCAAATTATACTTAATTATGGAATTTAATTGTCTCCAAAAGGGCGGGTTGTTACATACTCCCCCCCTTACAACAGAATTTCGTCCTCAAAATTCGGATACAACCTACACCATCTAACTAGGATAACTACAAATCCTAAAACCTCAAGGGAAAGATACTAACCTAACTATTCCCATCCAAGTACTATGCGGCTACCGCGATCATAAAGTGACTCTAAAATGTCACTTAATACCCATCCTCTAAAATGAGTCTAGGCATGGATTTCCAACCTTACATACTACGCCCATCCTATTTCGGGTGGTACATAAAACTATCTTACCAAGGTGCCCATACACCTTTCCAACTTATGCAAATCTACACGTCCGTAGTCAACGTCTGACACGTAACACTCTCTCCCAATAAGGGTCTCCTTTCCTCGGTGTAATACTCATCTATGGGTCCTCCCGACCCGAAAAAATTCAATCCTCCTAACCTCGGCGCCACTAACTCTATCGAACCTACCTCCTTCAGATGCTACGATCTATGTGTTACCCTACCTAAGCGAGACGAGTATCCTAAATATATCCCTAGTGCCCAAGGCCTCTCTCAACTCCCAACATTTGCTTGGTTTCGTGCGTGGGACGTCTTTCCAAAGCAAAATCCAAACAAGGAACCCTCCTGTTACACTACTCCCTCACGTTATCGGTCATCGAGATATAATGACCTAAGGCACACCAGCGGGATGTCCTAAATCCTATCGTGATAATCCTACAAACGCATTTCTACTATCTTATCCTTCCGCCCATACAGAAGGAAACCTAACTAATCAAAGTGCCTACTCTTTGTAGGAACATTATTAACATCACATCGATCACAGATTTCCTCCAAATTTGCCTTCTTATTAAGGCCTGGCTATCATCCTCAAATCAAATTATCTAAGTCCTACTCCACCCAACTACTTGTGGCGAGAGGACCACTTTAGTGCTTTTCCATAGCACAATATTTCCATAAGCGTACCATCATCACAGGGCTCATAGTCTATAGTGGTTCATCCACACTATAAGACTAACCCACATTCTTGCATCCCATAACAGCTCTCCATGCCCGGCGCCGTTAAGAGTCATGTGTGGAGTGTCTCGCAAAGCGAAGTCCAAACAAGGAACCCCTCCACACATTAACACTTGACTTCGTTGGTCACGGAGTCCCGTTATTTCAAACGTGCAACCGGGACAATCCTATCCCTTATCAACGAAAGGTGGTCTGAACTCCTATCTCTAACTAAGAGCCACACCACCCAATGCTCGAACTATTTCTAAGTCCTTGCGCAAACCAGTAATGAGCTAAATCTTACAACTCAACAATGATCTTGTGGGCCTTAAATTATATCTATAAGGTTGCCACACATACCAACCAAAATAAGGAAGCCTCTACTCATCGAGGTTCCATCAATCCATAATAACAAAGGTGTACTCAACCTGTATCCAGGTCAGACACCACAACCACAATTTGTTCCCTCCAGGAACTATGGACACGACAGACTTGCCATCATTAGCCTGCTATCGCTCCGATATACCATATACCTCATACTTATATATACAACATATAATCACCCGCCTCTATGGCGAGTGAAGGAAAACAAAATTTCGCTATCGCGGAAAACACATAGGCCTACATTATTATGTTATCGAGACCGAATAAAAAGCTAAAATTACACACACGAGTCTAGGGCTATCGAACACCACAACTTCATCTAGCCACACCTCTTACTAGAATTTCTTAACTCTAGGCCCCATCCGGGCGCCCTAACCTTGTCTTTTATTCCTACCGAAAAAGTCTAATCGTGTGGCTACGCACTCCACATCATTATTTTCACCACTGGCCTTCCTGACCATGATAAAGTTGTCAACACCATCTTACTTTATAGTCTCGCTCCCTACAATCACCTTACAAATCCTCTTAACTCCTTCGTTAAAAGGAAATTCCACCACCAGTTCCAACAATCCTTCCTCCTTAAATCTTCCCGTGTGGATGTCTCCTCAGGGGCACCTGAACACACCCACATTCTCCGTAAGTGTTAACAACACTTCTCTAGTGAGCCTATCCTTCCTAGAAAGGACTCATTAATCATTGTACCTTCCTCACCTCGGTACAAAGTTCACTTCTCCATAATGTTCTTTATTCACTGTCGGTCTCTGGCCGACCCTTATGTGAAAAATTACGAAACATAATTCTTCTCCTTCCTGCATAATCATGGGGACTCACGGTTAAAACTATCCGTAAGATCCCTTTGGAACCCTTATCTCCACGGGGTAATTCAACTTGAGTACCACTTTCTACCACAGTAGTACTTGGTTGCTCATAACTACTATACTTTAGTAGCCGTTGCAATAATACTTAGCAATTTGCCACAAGGAGAGTGGCCCCTACTAAGGTCCTCATCCCCATCTTCTACCAGCTTCCCCAGCTAAGCCTTGCCAACTGCTGTCCTCCCCGAGGCCCTCCTTGGTCGTCCTTCTTCGATCGGCACACACGATCCTAGAACGAGAACACAAAGGATTACTAAGATCTTCTAACATGGCAGGAGAACGAAATCTCACAAGAGAAATCAACAATCCTATTCCTGGGGTTCTATATCAAATCGAGAGCAACGCTGAAAGCGTAGTACGTCCGCACAGATTCCTAAGGACACTAGAACCTGATGCTCTGATACCATCTGTAACAACCCGCCTAATGGGATACCGGGCGATCACTCCTATATCAAATTATAACAGGAGTTACATATGGATCATTCTTAGCATCACTGTCGAAAATCCATTTAATTACTAATATCCTATTAGGCGAGCGTTAAAATTTTAACTTAACTACTCTTTTTAACGATTAAAATAAAACATCCACAATTAAATGCGTAGATGAACTGAAATGAAAATGAAATAATTTAAAATAACCGAACACTCGGTCCAAATTATACAACCATATCGAATATCGTGCGAATAATAAATAAAACCAGTTAGACCATTGGCCCGAATGTTTGTACAATATCTCCTATGTAGAGTGCAAGGAAAGAAGCGTCTACCGATAACCCGCAAGCATCCACAGTTGCTGCAGCAGACGTCTGACTCGAAAGAATTTTCATCCAGGCGTCCCTGTGTCTGGACACCTATATATATATAATATATAGAAAGAAAGGAGAGTAGATAAACGGGTCAGAGCCCGAATTTTGAAAATATTTTGCAAGTGCATAAATGCTTTATTTTTAGAAAAATTGTTTTATCTCATATTTAAATTGGTATCGTACTCCCATCAGATACCCCTCACCTCTCCTCTAATAGTGCACACCTAACGCACCCTAACAACATACCCTAGTCAAGCAATCCCTGCCTAACTAGTCTAATTTACCCATCTACTATCTACCCCGGATAGTCGAAGTGCTAAGGGCGAAACTTCCCTCCATTCTCAACACTGCACTAAGTTCGTGCGTGGGGTGTCTCGCAAAGCGAAATCCAAACAAGGAACCCCCCCGATACACTACTACTTGGCAGGGTTAATGGTAGAGATCCATTGGGCCCGTAGCACACACAAATGTATAAATACATATATATATATACATCAACAATATACGTCTGGATAATATCTCCCGGACTGAGGTTTACCATTTCAATTATAGCTTTATAATACACATCCGGATCTACCTCCCGGACTGAGGTGTATTCGATACACAAAGTATTTATCAATACTTATACTTTTCATTTCAAAAACTTGCATTTCCCTTCTCATATCCAGGAAATGTATTTAAAGCCAATTCATTAGCATGAATTGCTTTACCAAAACATATATCTTTTTAAAAGCCATGTTTATTAACATAAAAATGCTTTTCCTTTTTCAATTATCCCATTTCCCTTTTTATACTCAGGAAATGTAATTAAAAGTCTTTTTTATTATCATAAAATTGCGTTTACCATATCATATGCTTCCACATCCCTTCTTCCATCCAGGAGTGTTACCGAAGCTAAACATATAACCCATTTCCCTTCCTATATCCAGGAAATGTAATTAAAGCCAATCCATTATCATGAATTGCTCTAATATAAACATGTTCTAAGACCGCCCGTCCGGATTTCTCCACTGTGCGCGCCCCTAAATTGCTGTCATCTTCCAGGGCCTATCATCAAGACAACCTGGGATCCTACATCGCAAGACGTCGGGAAGCGACCATGTGCCTGCGGGATAGTCAAGACCACACCCAGAATCTCCTAACCAGCGCAGAAAAAAATATCAACAAACGCTCACATGGCCTATAGGACTATATCCACCCTGCATTCATTAGCCAGGGGGCTTCACCATACGAACGCAACTTCCCTTATGATAGCGATTTAAAAAGGTGTGTAATCCATATTTTATTAATTATGAAAAACATTTCTCTTTCCATTTTGTAAATATTCATTTTTATATTTTCAAACTCATTTCCATCATAACATATATATATACCTAAATCACACAGTATATACATATCCTATATATTCTTCCTAGAATACATATAAATGGACATAGTGGCCTATAACATCTAGCGATGACCAAAAATCCCAAAGATTCTCTCGAGGAATCATAATCATGCTTTCATATTAGCATGATACTAAACCCAAAGTATTCCCAAGCATTCATTAAATCCATACCCCAGATCGTACACTAAATTAATCCGAGGTTCCTCATTTCATCCCGGGGTTTATTCACCCTCAATACCATTATCTAGGAGTCCTAATGTGATATCTAGAATCCTCGATATAATATCCAAAACCATAGTTTAAATCTCCCTAAACTTTAAAAGGAGAAAACCTAAAAAAATTTACCAGGACCGAATCGATTCGCGGGCCACCGAATCATTTCGCCCTGTCCGAATCGATTCGAAATGGTTCTACTTTCAAACTGTCTCTTACCGAATCGATTCGGCCTTTCCGAAAATCCTAAATATGCTTAGGGTTTTATATATAACCCAAAACCCAAAGTTTTCCTCTCTCATAAAGTCCTTTAGAGGTCCTAACACTCTATATGAGAACCCCTAATATTTATCTCTAAATAATTCTAGTCTTAATTTCTGACTAACTATTTTCATCTCGGACAACTTTCCGTAGAAAAACCACTATAAATCCAAAAAAAAATCAGAAAAATACGCGGTCGGCGCCCACGCGACCGCGTCGAAGAGATCTACAAATTTCATTTTTTGACCAAGAGCCGAATCGATTCGCATCAGGCCGAATCGATTCGGTTAACACGCAGGCCATTATTCATCATCTTAAAAAAATTTCCAAACCTCCATTATTCTCCATTTTTGTTGTTTCTAAGCTCATCCAACAACTCAATAAACATCTAATCTAGGTTTTACAACCAACACAACAATTAATTTGGGGTATTAACCCATATCTCTTGGATTTGAACCCTAAATCCCTAAAACCTAGTTTTTTGGTATTTCTCCCATTTCAATTCCATTTTATACTCCATTAACATGATTTTAATACTAGAAATCATTAAGAGTTTACATTTCATCAATTTGTAAACTCATATCCAACTTTTACCAATTTTATTTTAAGGGTTCTAACCCTAAAATCATGTTTATACCAAATGTGATATGAGATAATTGCACAAAATGAAATAAAGCAAGTAAACACTTGCCTCATGGATAAAATCCGACGTCCTCGAGCCGAATCCCGCGGAGGCTGGCCGGAATCTCCCCCTTTTTCCTCTTTTCTTCCCTCTCTCTCTCTTCCCTCTCTTCTTTCTCTTTTCTCTTCTCTTTTCTCCCTCTCTTCCTCCTTTTATAAGGAGAAAAGGGTTTAACCCCCTTAAAACCCAAAAACGACTCGTTTACCCAATTACGAGCATATTTAACTCCAAAATTACCCGGAACTCAATTTTGACAATTGGACACTCTTTTCCGACTATCTCGGACATTCCGAGACTCAGGGCGCATTCGAAATTTCCATCCGACGTACTTGACCGCAAATCACTATTCTAATCCAAAATAATTAAATGCGGGTTTTAAACATCAAATCTTACATCTTTTGTCGCTATACTCCACGGCGACATATAAATAAAATATTTTGACCTATATGGTCCCAAAATAATTTATAACACCCTTCAAAAATTATTAAATCCTCGAAAATCCCAAAAATTACTATTTCGAGAAATTCTCCAAATTCCAAATTATACTTAATTATGGAATTTAATTGTCTCCAAAAGGGCGGGTTGTTACAAATGGAACCTAGGATTAAATTTCGAGCTTAAATTTTAACTCATAGGAATGACGTTGAAGTAGTTGGAGTCGGTCACCACAACCATGGACGGATATCATGAATAACAAGGAATTTGGGGGTCCGGTTTGACCGCAAATCCTATCATAAACTGTTTAACTAAAAGAGGCAAAGGAGATTTAAAGACTTTTTTTAAAGGGGTCGTACAATAGTCGGTCATGAAGGAAAGTTGACGTGTTTAGCGAACATCACACCAGAGGAGGTGGATACGGAGAATCGAGAAGGTTTGTAAGTTAATGATAAATGCATGTATAGACTATAAAAGCATGGATGGGGAAGTCCAAATGGAACGATTGATATCGTTATTGTCATTATGTGTAAAGAGTAAGAATATATATATGGATATTATCCAGAGTGAGTTGGGGGACAAGAACGGGATGCCTAGTAGGGGCAAAATTTATATGGAGTTTTTAGTTCGGTTGGAATAAGGGTGTTATGTCCAGGAGCCATTTGAACTCCAGGTGCTATTGACAATCAAAAGCATGAGTTTTATCCCAGGGTGATTGAGATCTATTTTGTGTGACACGAGCGAGTCACAGTAGTTTATTTGCATTAGATTCGCATGTGAAACATGTTTAGTAAAGGTATCGTTAATATCACTATAGTGTGTGTTTATTCACCATTGAGTTAACGAAACTCTCTCTTGAGTTCCCTCTGCAGGGGAGCGGATGGGGACACTGAGAGGAGATATATTTTATGAGGTTAGCCGGTGTGAGAGGTGATATTCGAGGTGTGGTTTATTCTGGGTACGGACTGTTAAACGATGGTGAGTGGTTACAATAAGCCTATCATGTTCGATGTTCCGGGGCAGGATGTGTATTTTTATGACGTCTCACTTAAAAGAGGGTCCAGCTCACTATGATAGTTTTATAAATTAGACTTGAGAGAGTACATATGTCTAGTCATATTGGATCCTGGTGTATAGGGACTTTTTGTCACACCCCAAACCCAATATCCATACTAATCATTTCTTATTAGAATAATTATATCATAATCTTTAGCCGATTGGAAATATAATTCATTTATCAACATTTTCCTACATAATGTGCACAATGAACATAATATTATTCTTATTCCATAACGAAATCAATATCAGAGTCGTAATTAAGCAGGCATACAATAATGTGATTAACTATGATCAATTCAATCCATCCTGACTCAATATATACAATATGTGAGTCTATCAAAACCTCAGTGTGACAATGACAAAACCCCCATGTCTAATCCCCAGCTCTTTCTAATGGTGTAACTCTCAAATCACTGATCATATGACACCCTAGCTGGCAGCTTACAACCCTGAAAATGTCAAAATAAAAACCATAAGCATTAAGCTTAGTGAGGTACTCCTTCCCTGCAATGAGTTGACAGTTTTATATCAAATCTACGGATATTAATCCAACCAATCCTGCCATACAATGAATTAACACTTATATATATCAAATCTATGGATATTAATCCAACCAATCTTGCCATATAATGAATTAACAATTATATATCAAATCTATGAATATTAATCCAACCAATCCTTCCATATAATGAATTAACAGTTATATATCAAATCTATGGATATTAATCCAACCAATCCTGCCATATAATGAATTAACAGTTATATATCAAATATGTGGATCATAATCCAATCAATCCTGCCCGTTGGCTATAATAAATCCTGGACCATGAGGCCCAAATAATTCTGCCCATTGGCAATGATAATTCTGCCCATCGATAATAGTATATCTGCCCATTGGCAATAGTAATTCTGCCCATTGGTAATGATAAGTCTGCCCATTGGCAATAACAAATCCTGGAACATAAGTTCCAACAAATCAGTGGATCTTTGTCCAATTCAATTCCTGGATCATACGACCCAAAAAAATCCCGTATATTTTAACATCCAAACAAATCCTGAATGCCGAAGTATTCAAATAAATCCGCTCTTAAATCTATATTTATATTTATATATGAAACAAATCATAAGCACACTCACCTTGGTAATTTAATAGGCTTTCTTTTTCCTTTGTTCGGAACTTGTTCAACTTGTTATTATTCCCTTCCTATCATTCTTACAATATTAGTATCATCATAAGAATATCAAAAATCCAAGGAATATATCAAACATAACTCAATTCATAAGTATCATATGATTCTATTCAAATCATTTAGCACAACTGAAGTTCCATCCAAATTCATGTTAATATATTTGACATATTCAAATAATAGACAAAACATACATTCATTTCTTATCAGTAATTCAATCCTTATCATATTAGGATTCAAATACAAAAGGCGGTACATAATTTCAAGTCTCCTAGAGTAAGATAGGCCCATTTCTTTACCACATAGCAAATCTGCCCTATAGGCTCTTTTATCGTTCATTCAACTTCCATGAATTTTCATAATTTTTCTACATCATAAATTTCTATGATATTTCACCCAACATTAGTAAAAATATTGAACAATAAAAAATTAAAGTTTCATAATTTTAAAGGTTCATTTGCTATGTCAAGCAAAACATCGAACATATAGCGGGCATACTTTCACCCTTAGGGAAGATTTCATACCCTAACTTCAAACTCTCACCAAAGACTCATTTCTTGGTATTTTCACATGATTTAAAGATATGTCACACACATATAAATCCATGTTAATCTCCAATTGGAATCAATTAATTTCAGTAATCATACAAAAAGATACGGATGTTTGAATAAACAAGGTTACTAAACAAAGTAATTTAAGGGTTTACACATTCAACTTTGTTTAAACTTGCATATATCCATACATATGCACCCAATCATGAATGTTAAATAGACAATCGAGGATTTATATCATATAAATAATAAATAAAAGAAAAATAACAAGATTCATGGGTGGAATTACCTTAGAGTCTGTTACGTAATTTTTTATGAATTTTTCTTCAATTCCTCCTCACACGTTCTTCCTAAACATCAAAACTCTCTTTCCTTAGGTTAAAACTCTTCCATGGATGAAATATGCATAAGGATGAGCTTATTTCAAGAGTTATAAGTCGGCACAAGGTCACCCCCCTTGGTCCAATCAAAATATAACATGTGGCATTATATAAAACAAAATATCATTTAAGGCTAAATGACTACTTTACCCCATGTTCGTAAAAAGAAAATATCTTCCTACTTGGATATTCGTTGGATGAACCGTTTGTTGTGTTAAAAACCTAACTCATATATGTAAAAATATCTAGTTGTCACCTCAAGTCGATTGTTATCTCATAAAGGTCAAAACTAGTCTTAAACATGAACATTCCCGTCGAAAACTTCAAATTTTCACATTTGTAACTAATTCAATATTTCATGCTTTATAATGGTAGTCTAATAACATAAAATTATATATAATAATAACATATTATCCATATCACATAATCTAATCATGATTTAAACATAATTTATCATAATTATATTCGGGTTGTCACAATTCTCCCCATGTTAGGAAATTTCGTCCCCGAAATTGACATACCTTGGTTGTCTGAATCAAACAAATACGGATAACGTATCTTCATGCTATCCTCATTCTCCCATGTAGATTATTCCATGGAATTCCTTCTCCTTACAACTTTCACAAGTGGGATCACTTTTGATCTCAATATTTGTTCTTTCCTATCGACGATTGCAAGTGGTTCTTCCATATAACTCAAGTCTTCCTTCAACTCAATAGGTTGTTCCACCAACACATGTGAAGGATCCTCTACATACTTTCTTAACATAGAAACATGGAAAACATCATGTAATTGAGCTAACTCCTATGGTAACTCTAGCTTGTAGGAAACTATCCCGACTTTCTCAAGAATTTCAAAAGGTCCAATGTAGCGTGGACGTAATTTACCTTTCTTTCCAAATCTCATAACTCCTTTCCATGGCGATATTCGAAGAAACATGTAATCCCCTTTTTGAAATTCTAAATCTTTCTGTCGCTTATCCGCATAACTTTTTTGTCTGCTTTGATTCGTTCTCATTCTATCTTGAATAATCTTCACTTTTTCAATCGTGGCTTCAATCAACTCTGGACCCTGTACCTTCCTTTCACCAACTTCACCCCAGCATATGGGTGTACGACACCGTCTACCATACAACACTTCATATGGTGCCATACTAATAGTAGATTAAAAACTATTGTTATATGCAAATTCTATCAAAGACAAATATTTATCCCAATTTCCTTTAAAATCAAGCACATAAGCTCTAAGCATATCCTCCAAAATTTGTATTGTCCTTTCAGACTGTCCATCTGTCTGAGGATGAAAAGCCATACTAAACTTCAAGTTAGTACCCATAGCATACTGCAAGCTATCCTAAAATCTGGATGTAAAAATAGGGCCCCTATCTGAAATAATAGATACCATAGCTCCATGTAATCGAATAATCTCATTAACATACAATCTAGCATACCTATCAACTGTATACATAGTCTTGATTACTAGAAAATAACCTGACTTGGTCAACCTGTCTACCATTACCCAAATCGAATCTGACCCCATCTAGGATCGAGGAAGCCCAACTACGAAATCCATCGTTATATGATCTCATTTCCATTCCTGTATTGGCAATGGCTTAAGCAAACCCGTAGGTTTCTGATGATCCACTTTCATTTGCTGACATATAAGGCATCTAGCAAACAAATCATCTATATCTTTCTTCATATTATTCCACCAATAATTCTCTTTTAAATCTCTATACATTTTAGTGCTACCAGGATGCATAGTATAAATGAAATTATGAGCCTCATCTAAAATTTCCTCTTTCAATCCACTCACATTAGGCACACACAACCGCTTCTGATATAATAAAGTGCCATCATTCACAATACAAAAATCTTCAGACTTACCATCTCGGACATCTTGTCATTTCTTCTCAAGAAAAGGATCTTGACTTTACAAATCACGAATACGGGTGGCTAACAAATGCCTCACGCTTACATGAGCAAAGAACCTATCCCCATTAGCTAGCTTCAATTCTACTCCCATAAATCTCAACTCCATAATGTGAGCAACTCTAGCACATCGAGTACAAGATAACCTCACCTAAGACTTTCTACTCAAAGCATCTGCAACTACATTTACCTTCCCTGGATGCTAGTGAATTATACAATCATAATCCTTAATTAATTCCATCCACCACCTCTGCCTCAAATTAAATTCCTACTGAGTAAATAAATACTTAAGGCTTTGGTGGCCACTAATTATTTCGCATACCTCACCATATAAATAATGACACCATAATTTCAAAGCAAACACAATAGTAGCAAGTTCCAAATCATGTGTAGGATAATTACGTTCATGTGTACGCAATTGCTTAGAAGCATAAGCAATAACCTTACCATATTGCATAAAAACACAACCCAACCCCTGATGTGAAGCATCGGTATAAATAATAAAACCATATCCACCACATGGAATAGAAATAACAGGTGCAGTTACCAACCTCTTTTTCAATTATTTAAAACTGTTTTCACAATGAAAATATCATTCAAACTTCACATCCTTTCGCGTTAATTTAGTCATTGGCAAGGCAGTCGAAGAAAATTCCTATATAAACCTTCGATAATATCCAGCCAAACCCAAAAAACTCCACACCTCAGTCACATTATTGGGCCTCTCCGATTTTATAATAGTTTTCAGCTTTTTAGGATCAAGACATATACCATCTCCAGAAATAACATGGCCTAAAAATGCAACTTGTGATAGCTAGAATTCACATTTGCTAAACTTAGCATACAACTGTTTATCTTTCAACACATTCAAAATATTTCTAAGATGCTTTTCATGTTCAACCATATCACGTGAGTAGATTAGAATATCATCAATAAAAACTATCACAAATGAATCAACAAAAGGATGCAATACCGATTCATAAGATCCATAAATATAGCTGGAGCATTAGTCACTCCAAAAGGCATCACAAGAAATTCAAAATGACCATACCGAGTGCAAAAATCAGTTTTAGAAATATCACTCTCTTTCACCTCCAACTGATGATAACCTGATCATAAGTCTATCTTTGAAAACACTTTAGCACCGTATAACAGATAAAAAAAATCATCTGTACGAGGTCAAGGATATTTGTTCTTAATTGTAGCTTTATTCAGTTACCTATAATCAATACACAAAAGCATAGTAGCATTTTTCTTTTTCACAAATAAAACTGGTGCACCCCACAGAGATGCACTAGGTTGTATAAACCCCCTATCAAGTAAATCCTGCAACTGAATCTTAAGTTCTTTCAACTCAACCTGTGCCATTCTATACGGTTCCATAGAAATCGGGTATGTCCTTGGTGCTAATTCAATATTAAATTCAACTTCTCTTTCTGGAGGTAACCCAAGCAACTCACTAGGAAATACTTCTGGAAAATCCCGTACAATAGGAACATCAACTAATTGTAATGACCCCTTCTTAGTGTCAAGAACATACGCAATAAAACCCTCACCACCCTTACTCAATAATTTCCTCGTCCGAATAGAAGAAATGATGCAACTGGGAACAATTTTCCTTTCTCCCACAAATTTAAATTCAGGCTCACCAGGAATATTAAAATAACTTCTTTAAAGAAACAATCCATATATGCATGATATTTAGATAACTAATCCATTATCAAAATTATATCAAAATCAAAAATATCCAATGGAAGTATATTTATAATTGTATCTCTAACCCACACAGTCAAAACATAATCACAAAAAACATAATCAGCTACAACCATATCCTTTATAGGTATATAAATACCCAACCCCACATCTAAATGAGTACATGGTCTATTCAGATATATAGAAAATGCATATGACACAAAAGAATGAGTGGGACCGGGATCAATCAAAACATAAGCACTTCTATTAGTAATAGAAAGTGTACCTGTCACCACATCTGAAGTAACCTGAGCTTCTTTCATCGTAAAGACTCGTCCACCTGGACTAGAACCATTAACTTGTCCCATGCCCCAGGTTTCATCTATAATAATCGAGTTATAACAACCAACACAAACAGTTTATAATACCAAACTATTGGTTATTACATAAATAATTCATAAATATCAAATCAACTCAATAACTTCCATCTAACCATCATGCACGTCCAGAATTAATAACTTAGACGCTCTGATACCACTAATTGTCACACCCCAAACCCAATATCCATACTAATCATTTCTTATTAGAATAATTATATCATAATCTTGAGCCCATTGGAAATAAAATTCATTTATCAATATTTTCCTACATAATGTGCACAATGAACATAATATTATTCTTATTCCATACCGAAATCAATATCAGAGTCGTAATTAAGCAGGCGTACAATAATGTGGCTAACTATGATCAATTCAATCCATGCTAACTCAATATATACAATATGTGAATCTATCAAAACCTCAGTGTGACAATGACCAAACCCCCATGTCTAATCCCCAACTCTTTCTAACGGTGCAACTCTCAAATCACTGATCATATGACATCCTTGCTGGCAGCTTACAACCCTGAAAATGTCAAAATAAAACCATAAGCATTAAGCTTAGTGAAGTACTCCTTCCCTGAAATGAGATAACATTTCCATATCAAATTTGTGGATATTAATCCAACCAATCCTGCCATACAATGAATTAACAGTTATATATATCAAATCTGTGGATATTAATCCAACCAATCTTTCCATATAATGAATTAACAATTATATATCAAATCTACGGATATTAATCCAACAAATACCGCCATATAATGAATTAACAATTATATATCAAATATGTGGATATTAATCCAACCAATCCTGCCATATAATTAATTAACAGTCATATATCAAATATGTGGATATTAATCCAATCAATCCTGCTGGCAATAACAAATCCTGGACCATAAGGCCCAAATAATTTTGCCCATTGGCAATGATAATTCTGCCCATTGGCAATAGTATATATGCCCATTGGCAATAGTAATTCTGCCCATTGGCAATGATAAGTCTACCCATTGGCAATGGTAATTCTGCCCATTTGCAATAATAAGTTTGTCCATTGGCAATAGTAATTCTGCCATTGGCAATAATAAGTTTGCCCATTGGCAATAACAAATCCTTGAACATAACTTCCAACAAATCATTGGATCTTTGTACAAATAAAATCCTGGATCATACCACCCAAAAAAATCCTGGATATTTTAATATCCAAACAAATCCTGAATACCGAAGTATTCAAACAAATCTTCTCTTAGATCTATATTCATATTTATATATGAAACAAATCACAAGTACACTCACCTTGGTAATTTAATAGGCTTTCCTTTTCCTTTGCTCGACACTTGTTCAACTTGTTATTATTCCCTTCCTATCATTCTTACAATATTAGTATCATCATAACAATATCAACAATCCAAGGAATATCTCAAACATAACTCAATTCATAAGTATCATAGGATTCTATTCAAAGCATTTAGCACAAGTGAAGTTCCATCCAAATTCATGTTAATATATTTGACATATTCAAATCATAGACAAAACATACATTCATTTCTTATCAGTAATTCAATCCTTATCATATTAAGATTCCAATACAAAAGACGGTACATAATTTCAAGTCTCATAGAGCAAGATAGGCCCATTTCTTTACCACATAGCAAATCTGCCCTATAGACTCTTTTACCGTTCATTTAACTTCCATGAATTTTCAAAAAAATTCTACATCATACATTTCTATGATATTTCACCCAACATTAGCAAACATATTGAACAATAAAAAAATAAATTTTCATAATTTTTAAGGTTCATTTGCTATGTCAAGCAAAATACCGAACATATATCGGGAATACTTTCACCCTTGGGACAGATTTCATACCCTAACTTCAAACTCTCACCAAAGACTCATTTCTTGTTATTTTCACATGATTTTTGGATATGTCACACACTATGAGTCCATGTTAATCTCCAATTAGAATCAATCAATTTCAGTAATCATACAAAAAGATATGGAAGTTTGAATAAACAAGGTTACTAAACAAAGTAATTTAAGGGTTTACACATTCAACTTTGTTTAAACTTGCATATATTCATACATCTGCACCCAAGCATGAAAGTTAAATAAAAAATCACGGATTTCTATCATGTAAATTATAAATACAAGAAAAATAACAAGATTCATGGGTTAAATTACCTTAGGGTCTTTTACGTAATTTTCTATGAATTTTTCTTCAATTGCTCCTCACACTTTCTTCCTAAACTTCAAAACTCTCTTTCCTTAGGTTAAAACTCTTCCATGAATGAAATATGCAGAAGGAGGAGCTTAATTCAAGGGTTATAAGTCGGCATAAGGTCACCCCCCCCTTGGTCCAATCAAAATATAACATGTGGCATTATATAAAACAAAATATCATTTAAGGCTAAATGACTACTTTACCCCATGTTCATGAAAAGACAATATCTTCCTACTTGGATGTCCGTTCGATGAAACGTTTATTGTCTTACAAACCTGACTCATATATATATAAATATCTATTGTTCACCTCAAGTCAATTATTATGTCATAAAGGTAAAAACTATTCTTAAACATGAGCATTCCTACCGAAAACATCAAAATTTCACATTTGTAACTAATTCAGTATTTCATGCTTTATAACGGTAGAATTAGACTAAATATAATGACTTAACATTATATATACTAATAACATATTATCCATTCCACATAAGCTAATCATGATTTAAACATAATTTATCATAATTATATTCGGGTTGTCACACTTTTACTAATGTGATTCAGGGTATATCGAGTCTACCGTTGAGTGGAGAGATTTAACTCATTGTGTAAGTGCTGAGAACTTAGTGATAGTGAGAGCATAGTATCGTGTGACGCCTTGAGAGATATGGGCATAGATGGTTTGGTTTATGTGTTGGGAGACAAAATTTATTATTTATTGGCTATGTGCTTGGGATGCACGGATTTCGATGACCGATAATGCTAGGTGATAGTGCATTGGGGAAAGCTCTTTTGAACTTCATTAAAGGAGGTTACACACATGGATCGTAATAAACGTTGGGATTAACGGGATGTTGTTGGATGCTAGTGCATTAGTTTTAAATGTTATATTATTAAACGAGTAGAGGAAACACTTTAAGCTGAAAGGAAATACGATATATGGCCAGTGGAGCCAGGTAGTGCTACGAAGGATGCACTCTGGAAATTTTTGCACCATAAGTTATTGGGTGGGACAAGGTCGAGAAGGATTTAAGTTGCAAATTGGGTTACTCTAGAATACCCATAATTTATCGCCACGTCGAGAGTGAAGAGCTGAGCTTGATATAAATATGTTACGTACATAACGTTAATCGTAATTATACTGAAATGTTTAGTCTATAGTATATAGTGTGGTGAGACTTTGTGTTCGCTGTTCTGCGATATGATTTACTTGTACTAGTACTACCAGAAAGAGGGTCTAGTCTATATATTCATGTATATATGTTATCGTGTGTTGCATAATAGACTTATGAGGAAGTGTTTGTATTATTACATTTGATCCCGGTAAGTAGGGATTGTGACACCCCGCCTAATTAAACCTTGGGTGATCAAGCCTTATTTTAATTTAAACAGGTTTCTTAAATGGTTCATTCTTAGCATCACTGTCGAATGCCTTTTAATTTACTAACCACCTAAATGAAATTAAACGGGTGCCAAATTTTATCCTTCTTAAACAAAACATTCACCATACAACCACATAACAAATTCTAGATATAAATAAGCAGTTTGAAAAAAATATTTGAAAGCAGGTAAAGTCTTGCCGAAACCATGGCCCAAAAAGACAACTACAAATCCATTACTAGAATAAACTGTAATAGTAAAGGTAGAACAACATGTCCCAACTAAGAATCATAAAATTGAGATCCTGCACTAGAACTGAAAAAGAGGAAGCGTCTAAACAATCCCTGCAACATCCACACTTGCTGCAGCTCCCAAATCTCTGAAATGAAATCATGCTGGGTGTCCCTGTGGCTGGGCACCTAAAAGGTTTTTAAAATTTTACATAGCAAGAGTTAGTACTCAAAACATTTGAAAATATTTTGCAAGCAGTTATCACAATTAAGTTATTGATTACACATATTAAGGTTTCGCACACTCTCTTGAACTTCCTTACCTCTCTCAAATAGTACGTAACTATTGAGAATACTTAGTCTACCTAGTTATACTACCCATAACTATAGTTAACTCAATTACTGTTCGTTGTCCTTATTCTTGTAATAATTTCATCACGCTATAAATTATTACTAAGACATTTACATTTCATTTCATTGTCTACCATTCTAAATTAGTAGATTATGCACATAGAATACATTTTATCACACAACAATGTATTTAATATTAGTTACCACTAACATATCCTTTTATTACACATAAAGGACTCTTGGTTCGGAATAATTCATCGACCCCAAGTGAAAGTTGGTTCGGAATGATCCATCGACCCCAACTATTTAAAAATATAGATATATACACAAATTCTGGTTCGGGACTCTTTCATCGCGACACCAGTTAAAAGTTTGGTTCGGCATTTTTCATCGACCACAAATATATAATAATTTTATGTTAGTTCGAAATGTCACATCGACCCTAACATAATTAATTTAGGTAATATTCTCTTAACCCAAACTTTTATATAATTTAGTAGGTACACACCCGACCTATCAAATCATACCCGTACGTAATATATTTTACTTATATTCACCATACTTATTAATTACAATCTATTTCACTATTGTATTTATTCGAGTATTCACGGAACTCTAAGGGCCCTAGTTACCCCTCACATAATTCAGTGGTTAAGTTAATTTTAACCTACTGGTATTTTCTTTCCGGAATTAAGTCTCACTCTTTCCGTAATTAAATTTTAATAATCTCAACATATGGCTAAATCGATCGTTCTTTCGTCATTCCATTTCTCCAACATTTCCACTCAATCATTTGTGGAGAAAACTAATGGTACACCTACTGGAAATTACAAAGTCCCCTCATAGGAAAAATATAATTTCTAAGGTTCCCATTAAGCAACGGTAATTAAAGAAATTTATTCACAAAAATTCTCTAAATTTCAGCCAAGGTCGATCAATCGAAGGAATATGGTCGATCGATCGACATTCAAGGGTCGATCGATCGATCAAGCAGTAACAGACCCAGTTCATCTTCTTCCTACGGGTTTCACCATTTTTACTTCTCTATCTTTCATGATAAGCCATCATATTCACAACCAACAATTTCTAATCATCCCTACATGTTCTGGGATGATTACTAACGATTTAAAAATCATTATAAATCTTGGCCAAATTAACTGAAAATCTCTCTAATATTCAAGAACCCTAAATATGCATTCTTTATATCTTTCATCCAAATTCCAGATTTTCTTACGAATTTATCATCAAGTTTTCTATGATATAAACATACTTGGTAATCCAAAAACGTCCTACATGCAACTCCTTATCAATCATGTATGATAATCAATTATTTGTTCCCAAGAATATCATAAAAATCATGTTCTTCCTAAAGCTTAATCATGGGTATTATAACTCAATTATTTTGTAAATAACCACTTGCCTTATGATTTGTAGGGTCTGATTTCGTGGTTGTTGATGATGGTTGATGATATTGATACTTCAATCCTCCTTCCCAATAATCTTTGTGGTGAAATCTCCTTAAAATGATCCCTCCTTCCTTCTTTTGCCTTAGGAATTTGCCTCTCTCTCTCTTCTCTAATGGCTATGGTGTATATCTTTTTGTCTAACCCTAGCGACCACTCTTATAATCTGATCTAGGGTTTCAAAATTCGTAGGTCTTCTTTCCCATAATTGTAAAGAGACCAAAATGCCCCCGAATGGTCCCGGTTTAGCCCGAAAATGACCCGGCACTCAACTAGTACCCCCAGGTACACAATTTTAACTAATTCGACCCTTTCGGAATCAACCGTGGACTCTAAATTATCATTTGAGTCTCTTAAATATTTTTCTACTCTCATCCTTAATTTTTGTCCTACGCGCGACACTTGGTCGAGATAATTCCGGTACGTCCATATAGTCACTAGACCGTACATATCAACATTGAAAATTTACTACTCACATTTAGTAAATTTAATTGTCATATTCATCTTTATTAACATAATATCTCATTAAATTACTCTACTCACGTAATTTAAATAAAACGTATTTAATCACATTAAATTACTCTACTCACGTAATTTAAATAAAGTGTATTTAATCCCATTAAATTACTCTACTCACGTAATTTAAAATTAAGCAAAATTATGGGGTATTACAGGGATGTTTACTGATGAGATTCAGATTGGATATGTTTAGTAACGAGCAAGGATATATAACTTGTGATTGACTCGCGCTAAGATAGTAGCGATAGTAAGGGGCGCTAAATTGTACGATGTCTTTGGTAACATGAAATGGTCGAGTATATTTTTATGTCAGGGGACGGGATTTGTGGGTACGTGCTATGGACTGAGGGACAAACGAATCTCATCGACCGACAATGCTAGGTAGTAGTGTATCGGGGGGGTCCTTGTTTGGATTTCACTTTGCGAGACATCCCACGCATGAAATTTGGCGCAACGTTGGAAGTGGGGATATATTTGGTCACCAACGCATAGTTTGATACCTTGGCTATTATGCATTCAGGTAGTTATAACTGTAAATTAAAAGTTGTATTACAATTTAAGACTAGTGGAGTCGGGTAACCTTTATGCTATTATGCACGGTTATACGGTGTATGGGTGCCCTGGACAATTAAAATAATTTTAATAAAATTCTTGAATAGAGGGGGTAGAAATATGTGTAGTGATCTTAGAGACATGTGAGTAATGAAGTATTCGAGGCTAGGAGTACGACACTCATCTAAATTTTGAGGAAGAAATTCCTTTGTAAGGAGGAAGTATGTAACACCCCGTATTTTTTAGGATAAATAATTTAACTAATTTGGAGAATTAAAATTTAAACTGAATTGATGATTTGGAGAAACTACTTAAATTGGAGAATTTATTTAGCTTGGAAGATTCAATTTATTTGGAGTATTGAGATTTAAATTAATTTGGGTTATTTCTTTTAAGAATACATGTGTCGTAATTTGAGATTTTAGTTACGCAACTCGAATGATGATTCTGAGTATACGATTGAGTCCAGAAGGGTTAATATAGTCAAAATAGAGTACCTGGGGGTAGTAATTAGGTCTCGGGACATTTTTAAGCATAATCGGACCGACACGGGAGTGATTGGGCCATTTTAATAAAGCCCACAAGCCTAAAAACGGGATTGGCATAATTAAATCAAAATGTGAGAGGGTATAGCAGCCATAATTCATTTTAAAAAAAACCTAGTTGTAGAGGAGAAAAGAGGGATCAAGTGGGAGAGCTTTTGGAAGTTAAGCCAAGAGGAGATTGATGTGTTCTTAGTCAAAATCTCCATCTACATCAAAGGATGAGACTCTGCAAAATTTCCAGGCAAGTAGTTAGACATTCTTTCATTTAAATTGCGGTATTGTGATTCATAGCATGGTGGGTGTAAACCATATTCATTTTGGGATGAGTTATTATAGCAGAATTCATTTTTGGAGGGTATCACATGTTAAGTATGGGTTTTGGGGATTTAAGCATTTAAGGTGAGATTGGTGTTTAATTAATGGGAGAATACAATCACATGATGTTAGAATATGATTTATAATCGAAAACCCAGTAGGAATTGTTGTTAATTTTGAATTATTGAATCGAATTGAATTTGTGATTTAAGAAATTTTGAGAAAAACCCAATTCAGGAACCCTACAAGTTCTAATGAGAATAAGTGATGATTGATGATATATATTAGTATTAGAACCTGTCTATAGATGCAATAATCATGGGGTTCATGTTTGGGTTAAATCCATGGAGGTTTGAGGGTTATAATGGATAAAAACGAGTTAGAGAAGAAGATGATTCGTAGTCCGTCGGAACGGTCCAATTTTGAGGCAGAATCGATTTGATTTACCTGTTTGTCAAAACGTGAAACTTTTTTATCTTTTCGTTACGGTCGCGTGGGCGCTGACCTTGAATTTTTATGATTGGTTTGGAATTATTAATAATTTTTCTACGAAAGAGTGTCTGAAACCGAAATCCTTTGTGAGAAATAAAATCTGGATTTTTAGGGATGTCCGTAGATGAGTGAAGGACTTTGGAAAAAAGTATAAAGGAACATAATTTTATCCTTGGATTAGATAGGGATGAATTCGGGGTATGGATTTAGGACTATTTATAATGAACGACACTCGATAATATATGTAAAAAATATACGAACGTATTCGAATGAGAATTTTGAATGAGTTTAGCATACGGGCCGGTATCTTAAGGTGGAATTTAATTGATAGAAATTAAATGGAACCTAATACTTAGAGTCTTATGGGATTAGTATTAAGGACTATTAAATTTAATAAGGGTATTAAACTTATTAATCGAATTTGGTTAAATGAATTCCAAAAGGTTAAAATACGAGTTAATAAGGGAGTCCGAGCATTTTGGTTGAGTGATACTACTTGAAAAAAAATTAATTGAGGTGATAGTAATTAAATTAAGGATCGGGGTTTTGACTCTGATATTTCTCAGGCTAGTACTACGAGTGTTAGGCACAGTTTAGCCGATTTAATTTATTACAGAGATATATAGTAAATATTCGAATAGTGAATTTAACGAGAGGTGTTAACCTTAATAATGAAATTTTGTTAAACAAATTCTAAAGGGTGAAGATAGAGACCATATGCGTGAGACAAAGCATTGTAGTATGGTGAAATTACATTAATAAATTAATTAATGTTAAATTGATTAGATTAATCGGTGTAATTTGAAATGTAATGAATTCGGGGGATGATCGAACCTATGTCTTAGATAATTAAGATATGATTGAATTACATACTGCAATATTTTAAAGGAAAATTGGCACACATCGAGTAGTGAGGGATACTAGGGAATATACGTTGAGACGTATAATTGAAATGAAATAATACGTAAGATCTTTGGGATATATATATGCTATGTATGGAATATATGATATAGGTTGTGTGTATACCTATACTGATTTGTATGATTTATTATGTGTATGACATACCTACCATACTTGCTATCACGGGAGGTTGATTTTCGAAAAAGGGACATCTTATCTTTGCGTGCCTTCGGGGGGATTTAAATTGGTACCTTAAGGATATAGGACTGTGAATGACTTATTTGTGAGTTGATAAGTCAGCTGACCAAGGGAGTGTAGTTATAGGCGTGACCCATGGGTATGTGAACTGTGTTCATCTCCAATATGTGTGATTTGTATTGATACGGTTCCAGAGTGATTCAAAATCCGTAGACCTTTATATAGTGCGTGCTGTACCGGGACTTGATAGCAGAGTATGCATGCACCGCAGGTCCCAACCTAGGGGTGTTGTATTGTATATATATAATTAGTGTGATAAATATATATACTTGTGATTTATTCTACTACGTGTGTTTGGTAGATGATGTACCAGGTTATGATAACATAGTATACACGTACCACAACTCAGCTTAGGGGTACCGTATTAGTATATATATAATAGTGTTATATATGTATACTTGCGATTTTATTCTACTGGGTGAGTTTAGTTAAAGAGAAAGACAGTGAGATTAAAAATAACTATATTTTGGGGAGAAATAAACATATACTGAGAAATTTATAATGGGATCAAAGACACGGAAATTCGATAACGTATTGTATCGTCAATACGGGTAGGTATAACGAATTATTTGTAGAAGGAGATTCAATATGGCTAGTTAGGTGGGGTACCTTAACTAGGAAAGGTAGAAGGCGAGCGTTAAGTGTGCACATTAGATGAGCGGTGAGTTATTTCTCAAGAGAGTGCGACACTAGCGTAAATATGAAAAGTGTGCTTGCATATTTAACTATTGCAATTTAACGGCTTGCTAAATATTTTCGAAACATTTTATTTGGGCTCTGACCCGTGTCAAAAATATTTTCCAAAACATTTTAGGTGTCTAACCACAGGGACGCCCTGTTTGAGTATTATATCCCGGGATGTGCAGCTGCGGATCATGTGGAAGTTGCAGGGCTTTGTTATAGACGCTTCGTTCATTTGCCCCTAGTGTAGGAACTTTTCTTCAGTACTCATTTGGGCATGTCGCCCTCAGATTTTGTATTTAGTTTATTTATTGGACTTTATGTATCCAAGTTAATTCTTTAAGGACTATTGTATTTTATTGTTGAACCGATAGTTAATTCGACTATCTTTATTTATAATTATTCATTTGTGTTGGATTCCATTATCAGTTGTGTGGATGGTTTAAATGGGCATTGATTTATTCATGTTGTTAATTAATGTAAGATAAAATTTGGCACCGATCTAATTAAGTTACTAGGTGGTTAGTAACCTTAAAAAGTTTTCGACATTGATGCTAAGAATGAGCCATGTGAGACCAACGTATTATTTTGATCATGGGCTGGCCACCCGGTATTTTAATAGGTGGGGTGTCACACGAGACAGAGAGCTCCCTGGAAATTGAGATCACCGGAACTTACTTCACTGGGAAAACTGAGATAGAACGAAAAACTAAGAGGGGGAGAGAAACCCGTATAAACCCATATAAACCACATCTTCTATTGTTTGTCCAAAAATAGTTAACCCATTTTCTTTGAGTCTTAATGTGTTCTGAGTTTATTTGAGTTGGGTGTTTGATGAATTATTGGAGCTGGGATATTGCTGATTGGATTTAATTTGAAGACCGCTTCAAATAAAATATTTTTCTAAGAACCATTTAATTCACACTAATATTTTTTAGGGTTATAAATTTGTTTTGTTGGATCTTTATTAAATTTGTTGTTATTAAATCCAAGATTATTGTTTCAAAAAAATTTGAAACATAAGACTTATTGTTGTGGCTTATATTCGGATTTGAGAAGGGAGTTTTGGTTTCAAAAAATTAATTTCACAAATTGGTGAAATAAGTTTGGACATAAATAATTTTGAAACAAAAATTGATTTGAATTTTTTTTATTCCGTATCTGAAATTTGTTGAAGTCTTGTAATCAAAGAATATTTGAGATGATTTGCATTGCATATAGAAGTTGCTTGTAAATTCATAGGGTATTGCGTGTATTATTGATTGAGAGGGTTAGAAGCATTATTGCATTTAGCCAATTCACAAACACTATCACTCTCACACGAACACTTAGAGGTTGTCATTCTCGATGAGATATTTTGTTTGTTGGAGCTGCTATAATCAAACAGGACAAGGAAAAAGCAAGGAAGCTGCGGTAAGGAAGACTACCTCAAGTCAGAAGCCTTTGACAGTGGAGTAACTCATGTAGGTAACGTTCTGAACTTAGATTTAGGTCTTGTGGTTGCATGCTTAGTGTTGTAACTTGTGCCATGTGATTTTAGTGGATTTCGTTTTGCTCCGTAGAGGGGGTCGTGGATGTCTCCGTTATTTTAGGGTTTTACCACGTTAAAAATCACGTGTCTAATTTACTTGAATCTTCTTAATTACTTTGGTGAACAATATTGTACTCGAGACTTAAATTGAACGTTTTTAGTATTAAAAACTTAAGGTAATCGAACTAACGAATCTAGAGATCATATTCAGAAAAGAATTTTAAAACATCTAGTGTTTATTTTGAAAGTGTTTTGCTCAACGAGATTATTTTGGAGTTTGCTCAACTTATAACTTTTGTTATTAATCTTGTAAACAATGTTTATTCAAGTTGTATCAGAGCGGGTTTATCAAAAGATATTTTGATCCTGAAACTCCAGAAATTGTTTTCGAAATTTATTTCTGAATATGGATGAAAGATTTGAGAAGTTAGGTAACCTTTCCCAACCACCACTCTTCGATGGGAAAAAAATGTTTCCTATTGGAAAGTACGAATGGTTTCTTTCACTCAAGGAACTCTTGCTGATGATGTTTGGGATATGATTGAAAATGGTTATGAACACCCAAATAAGTCTTTGTCTGATATTGATCGCACAAGGGTTAAGAAACTTCTTAGAGAATTTACTATTGTAGAGAAAAAGAAGTCTCTCGACAATAATAAGGGCAATAATGCTTTCTTTATTTCCATTAACGAGCATGAGTTTAAAATAATATCTACTTGCTCTACTTCTAAGGAGGCTTGGCACACTCTAGTCACCACACATGAGGGTGATGAACGAGTTAAGGCTAGAAAAATACAAATGCTTGTCCAACTGTACAATACACTGATTATGGATGACAATGAATCTTTTGATGATTTCTACATTAGGTTAACCGACATTTTCTCAAAATTACATGCAATTGGTATAACATATACTAGAAAAGAAATTGTTCAAAAGATTCTTATGTCATTACCTGCTAAGTTTGACAACAGTAGACCTAAGATAGACATGAAAGATGTCAATTGTTATGGATGTGGAAAACTGGGACATATTGTTAATAAATGCCCAAATAAGCCTACCAGCAATACTAGGGATAATTTGTGTAAGACATGGGACGATTCTAGCGATTCTGATGAAGATAAAACTGAGTCAACCAATAATTATGAGTCTTATATGTCATTCTATGCTAGGATCATATACCATGACTATGATGAATGTGTGTCTACTCATGATTCTATTATTCCAATTGTCGCATATGTTGTTGAAAATGTTGTGACTGTTGATGATTAAAACTACATTAATAGTGATAGCATAAAGGTGTGTCAAACGAAAAGCATTATCTTTAAACATGAAGTGTCTGTGAGTTACACATATGAAATGATTGATCTAGGAGACACTTCACACGATACACTTAGTGATTCCGATGATGATTTTCTAGATCTTCAAGAGATATACACGAAAATGCGTAAGAAAAGTGCCCGTATTGATAAAATGGTTAATCTACTTAAGGAGCGTATTGATTTACTTACCTAGACTATTACTGTAATAACCCTAATTTCTTATGCCAATATATAATTGTCTTCTTTCAATTTCGTCATACTTACTATCTAATAATGATATATTATTACATATATGATATTCCGAGTTCCTAATATGACAAAGTCCATTTTTAAATTTAAAGAATCAACAGTAAAATGGGTCAGATTGAGATTTTATGGCACATCCTAAGCTAAGTGATAAGTTTTGGGGTAGAAAATACAATTTTATGAAACTTTAGGGACTTGGTTTTAATAAAGAAAGTTTCAGGGACCAAAATGAAAAATAAAAATGGGCCTTTTCATAAATAAAATATTTTCAGGGACCTAAAAGAAATATTGAAAATATATGGTGTGAAATTACCAAAATGCCCTTCAGGTCCGAAATGACCCTTATACCCTTAATACCTATCCTCGACACCTCGTGCTCGGTTTTTGAACATATCCACTGCACACGTGTCACCTCTATAGGAAAGGATAAAACTCATGTAAATCCTCTAGAAAAAGGAAAAAAACACGTGTCGCCGTTTGGTAAACCAAGACTGCAAGGCTGATCCGTTGCACGACACGTGAACGACGACTCACCAAAGTGAAAGCTTATCATCCAGACACGTGTCAACACCTAAATGTCTTTGGAAAACTATAAATAGGGCCTTTGGGGATCATTTGAAACTCACACCAATTCCTTGAGAATTATAGAAAGAAATAGTGAGAGAAAGTGTGAGAAAGTTTAAGAAGAAGTTCTGAGGGATATTCATCTTAAGGTAATCTTAATGTAATAATGCATCTTTATAGTTTTAATTTATTGTTTTATAGCTTTACTTAGTAGTTATGCTGGTAAAATAAAATAAAGAATTCACTAATCAAAACTTAAAATTTAGAACAAATCCAAGTTGATTTTATAAACTTGTTTGAAATTATACGCTTTTAAAAATGATTCTTTTTAAAGAAATTGCTCGTTATTATGGAATCCAATTTAAGTAATTCCAAAGTCAGGCTCGGTGAAGTTCTGTCTAGATGAGATGGTATTTAAGTGGTGCCCCTGTGACCCTCCATCTCTACTGGGAACCGACTGATGAGGAAAGACTATGAATTGAATTCTTCAATTATGATCAAGGAGTTTTAAAAGTAAACAAATAGGGATTCAGTAATCCTTTAAAAGAGGAAGTTATTATTAAAGTATAGTATAAACTGGACCTTAGAACGTGTACTTAAATCTTTATCAGATTAACGTGTGATCGAAGACCAATACCAGTAAATTTGACCTCCATTTTGGGTGAGTACTCTGACATTCCTTGTGTATTTTGATTATATAATATTATGCAAACTATATATATTTTATGAACTGCTTTTATTCTCAAAATTCATGTGATACCGATGATTGATTCATTTGTGATATGTTTATATTTGTCCATATAAACATACCGATTAAAATGATTATTGAAAATGATATTGAATATTGAAATTATGATTCGGCCTAAGGGACCTCTTTACTGACTGACCTTCCCAGCTGGGTTATCGCTGGTGTGCCCTAAATAAGGCGTTGTGACGAACATGTTCGATTGACCCTCAACTACCGGGGTATAATACGGTAGAAGAATACGGTATTAGAGTGTACTTGGCCATTAAAATGATATGATGGAAAGAAAAAGATATCACATTTGATTTGTTGCATTCGTCTTATTATGAGCTATCCAATTGTGATATATATACTTTCATTTCAAAATATATATCTATTTGCTGCAAGTTCCTATCCATATATGTATATGCCCTCTCTTTTGACTTGAATAGGTATCTATTTTCTGAAAACCCTGGAATGTCTGGAGATTGAACCTCATTCGGCTTTTAGCTGATGTTGTATAAATAAACATTTTTCAGGAAACGTTTAGGCTCACGGACGGAACGAAAATGGACTATTTTGAAGATTTATCTTTTAGAGCTCTTTTTGTAAAATGTTTATTTGGAGCATGTCTGGCTCTCTTGTAATAAGGTTTAAATTTTCTCTTAAGTTGTAACTTGTTGTTACTTTTAATATATATATGAAGTTTTCTTTAGAAAGCTCTGATGATGTAATTCCTTTACTTTCAGTATTTTACGATTCATAACCATGTGATAATATATCCGCTGCATTTATTTAAGGAAACAATTAAGTCAGGATATTTGTTGCCTTGGTGGCATGTTAAGACACTCGTTCCCTAATACTATTTTGCGTCGGGGTCGTGACAGAGGTGGTATCAGAGCATAGGTTATGAACCCGTAGACTACTGAACATAAGTTTCGAACGTTATCGATTTTAAGTCTCCATATATAGGTTATAGGATTAAATATCCGACTTATGTGATAACCCTCCATATTTCTTATAGTCTATATATAATTATTTATATATCATTGTTCTTCTAAAATGCAATCTTGGGCTAGTATAATATATCTTACGTTTGGCCATGACTGTAGAAAATGACCAAGGCAAGATCAACTCCAAGGACTAGTGGTTCGAATATGGAAGGGCTGGAAGGTGCATACAAGGCAATTGAAAGTCTAGCAAGAATTGTGGAGCATCAGGTGAATAATGGAGCACCAAGGAATCTTGAACTAAGTAGTTGTACTATTGAACAGTTCAAAAAGTTGAATCCTCCTTCTTTTAAAGGGACTCCTAACCCCACTGAAGCAGAAAATTGGGTGATACAAATGGAAAATATGTTCGATGTTCTTAAGTGTACAGATGAACAACGGGTTTTATTTGGAACATTCATGTTAGAAGGTGAAGCCGAACATTGGTGGAGAATGACTAAGAGAATGCATGGGGAAAGGAATAATCCCATAGGTTGGAATGACTTCTTAGTGACCTTCTACGAGAAATACTTTCCCGAAATGGTGCAAGACCAAAAAGCAGCTGACTTGATGGGTCTGGTTCAAGGAAATATGACGATTACTCAATATGAGGCAAAGTTTATTGAGTTATCCCGTTTCGCACCTCATGTTGTGATAATCGATGTTTTAAGAGCCAAGAAGTTTGAACGTGGGTTAAGGTTGAATATTCGTAGCCGAATTTCCATCCTAAAGTTGACAGCATATAATGACGTGGTGGCTAGGGCAACAATAGCTGAGAAGGATAGTGAAGAATATAATCAGGTTAGAGAGGGGAAGAGGAAGTTTGGAGAACAAAGAGGAAGGAACCCCAATAACAAACCCTTTAGGACTATACCTAATATAGGACAACCTTTAGTAAACAAACCCTCTAATGTTGATAAATGCCAACGTTGTGGTAATATTCATAGAGGGCGACCGTGTTACCTGGAGACGGGGAGTTGCTTTGGGTGTGGCCAAAAGGGGCATAAAATGCGAGATTGTCCTAACAAAGGGAAGGCGGCAACAAAGACTTCTAATGACAATAAGGATCAGGGCAGACAAGGTAGAGTCTTTAATCTTTCCGATGCAAAGGCTTCTAATGCAGTAGTGTCAGGTACACTTTCTATATGTGCACAACCTTTTCAAGTTTTAATTGATCCTGGTTCTACCCATTCATTTGTGTCTGTGCGTTTTGTTAATCGCTTTCCTAATATTCCGGAATCCTTGAATCATATCATACACATTTCTACTCCTTCGGGTGAGTAATTGACGGGAACATTAGTATATAAGTCTTGCCCTATAAATGTCAGTAGTCATAAACTATTCGCTGATTTGATAGTTTTAAGACATAAGAGATTTTGAAGTCATTTTGGGTATGGATTGGTTAGCATCATATCATGCTAGGGTGGATTGTTTTGAGAAGATAGTTATTTTCCAAATTCCTAACCAACCAGAATTCAGTTTTGAAGGAACTAGCATCTTATCTCCCATGCGTATTATCTCTGCAATGCAAGCTTGTAATTTTCTTAAGAAGGGATGTCAAGGATTCCTTGCCAGTGTTATTGATTTGCAAAAAAAAGAGCCTAGTTTAGAAGATATTCCTATAGCTAAGCTTTTTCCAGATGATTTGCCCAGTCTACCTCCTAGTAGAGAAGTAGAATTTACCATTGACCTTGTTCCTGGAACCACACCAATCTCAAAACCACCTTATCGCATGCACCTTTAGAATTAAGGGAATTAAAAGTTCAATTACAAGATCTGTTAGACAAGGGTTTTATTAGACCTAGTATATCCCCTTGGGGTGCTCCAGTGTTATTTGTTAAAAAGAAGGATGGAACGATGAGGTTATGTATAGATTATCGTGAACTAAATAAGGTCACCATTAAGAATAAATATCCCTTACCTCGTATAGATGATTTGTTTGACCAACTGCAAGGTGCACAAGTATTTTCGAAGATTGACCTTAGGTCAGGCTATCACCAATTGAAGATTAAGGAAGAGGATATTTCGAAATCAGCTTTTCGTACTAGATATGGTCACTATGAATTTCTTGTGATGCCATTTGGATTAACTAATGCACCAGCCGCTTTTATGGATATGATGAATAGAGTGTTTAGGAAATATTTGGATCAGTTTGTGGTTGTTTTCATTGATGACATCCTTATTTATTCCCAAGGTATTGAAGAACACGATAAGCATTTGGAGATAGTATTACAAATCCTTAGGAAAGAGAAATTATATGCGAAATTAAAGAAGTGTGAATTTTGGTTGCCTAGTGTTTCTTTTCTAGGACATGTCATATCCAAGGAGGGAGTGTCGATTCATCCTCAAAAGATCGAGGCTATACTAGATTGGCCAAGACCAACTAATGTGACAGAGATTCGTAGTTTCCTAGGATTAGCAGGTTATTATCGAAGATTTGTTGAAGGATTTTCAAGTATTGCCAAACCTTTGTCTAGGTTAACACAAAATATGGTGAAATATGAATGGTCTGAGGAAGTTGAGAATAGTTTTCAAAAACTTAAGAACCGATTAGTAACTGCCCCAATTTTGACTATTCCTTCCGGTACAGGAGGATTTGTGATTTATAGTGATGCTTCTAAAAATTGTTAGGGATGTGTGCTAATGCAAAATGAAAAAGTAGTAGCTTATGCCTCGAGACAGTTAAAACCCCATGAGCAAAATTATCCAACCCATGACTTAGAATTAGCAACGGTAATTTTTGCTCTTAAGATTTGGAGACATTATTTGTATGGTGAGACTTGTGAGATTTATACTGATCATAAGAGTCTGAAATATATCTTTACTCAGAAGGAATTGAACATGAGACAAAGGAGGTGGTTAGAATTAATGAAGGATTATGATGTAAATATTCACTATCACCCGGGGAAAGCTAATGTAGTTGCTGACGCGTTGAGTAGAAAGTCTACACCAAATTTAGCATGTCTTATTACCAGCCAGGAAGCTCTATTGAAAGATTTGAGAAGTATGGAAATAGATATACGTATTTATGGCGAAGGAGGAATAATCGCAAACTTACAAATACAACCCACGTTGATGGAAAGAATTAAAGTTGCACAAGTAAATGACCCACAACTGAGGAAGATTAAAGAAGAGGTTATTGAAGGGAAGAGAATTGAATTTGGGATACAAGATGATATATTAAGGTTTGGAAATAGAGTCTGTATACCTGGTGATGCCCAACTAAAGAGGCAGATTTTGGAGGAAGGTCATTACTCGAGATTCACAGTTCATCCCGGAAATACCAAGATGTACAGAGATCTCCGAGAAGTGTTTTGGTGGAATAACATGAAAAGGGAGATAGCAGAGTTTGTATCTCAGTGCTTGATCTGTCAACAAGTAAAAGCCTAACATCAGAAACCATCAGGATTATTACAACCTTTACCAATCCCTGAGTGGAAATGGGAACATATTACCATGGATTTTGTGATAGGGCTACCAACAGAACTCTCTAGTGTGCATAATGTGTTTCATGTTTCAATGATGAAGAAATACATCCCTGATCCAGCACATATCTTAAGTCACGAGCCTCTTCAAGTTAGAGAAGAGTTGACATACATTGAGCATCCAGTGGAAATCTTGGACCATAAAGATCAAATATTACGAACCAAGGTTATTCCACTAGTCAAAGTATTATGGCAGAATCATTCTGTTGAAGAAGCAACATGGGAGCGGGAAGATGAAATAAAAGAGCGATATCCATACCTTTTTGGAAATTAATGTAAGTAAAGTTTGGGGACCAAACTTTTTATAAGGAGGGTAGGATGTAATAACCCTATTTTCTTATGCCAATATATAATTGTCTTCTTTCAATTTCGTCATACTTACTATCTAATAATGATATATTATTACATATCTGATATTCTGAGTTCTTAATATGACAAAGCCCATTTTTAAATTTAAAGAATCAACAGTAAAATGGGTCAGATTGAGATTTTATGGCACATCCTAAGCTAAGTGATAAGTTTTGGGGTAGAAAATACAATTTTATGAAACTTTAGGGACTTGGTTTTAATAAAGAAAGTTTCAGGGACCAAAATGAAAAATAAAAATGGGCCTTTTCATAAATAAAATATTTTCAGGGACCTAAAAGAAATATTGAAAATATATGGTGTGAAATTACCAAAATGCCCTTCAGGTCCGAAATGACCCTTATACCCTTAATACCTATCCTCGACACCTCGTGCTCGGTTTTTGAACATATCCACTGCACACGTGTCACCTCTATAGGAAAGGATAAAACTCATGTAAATCCTCTAGAAAAAGGAAAAAAACACGTGTCGCCGTTTGGTAAACCAAGACTGCAAGGCTGATCTGTTGCACGACACGTGAACGACGACTCACCAAAGTGAAACCTTATCATCCAGACACGTGTCAACACCTAAATGTCTTTGGAAAACTATAAATAGGGCCTTTGGGGATCATTTGAAACTCACACCAATTCCTTGAGAATTATAGAAAGAAATAGTGAGAGAAAGTGTGAGAAAGTTTAAGAAGAAGTTCTGAGGGATATTCATCTTAAGGTAATCTTAATGTTATAATGCATCTTTATAGTTTTAATTTATTGTTTTATAGCTTTACGTAGTAGTTATGCTGGTAAAATAAAATAAAGAATTCACTAATCAAAACTTAAAATTTAGAACAAATCCAAGTTGATTTTATAAACTTATTTGAAATTATACGCTTTTAAAAATGATTCTTTTTAAAGAAATTGCTCGTTATTATGGAATCCAATTTAAGTAATTCCAAAGTCAGGCCCGGTGAAGTTCGGTCTAGATGAGATGGTATTTAAGTGGTGCCCCTGTGACCCTCCATCTCTACTGGGAATGAATCCGGAAATGTTCTGTCTAGATGATATGGTATTTAAGTGGTGCCCCTGTGACCCTCCATCTCTACTGGGAACCGACTGATGAGGAAAGACTATGAATTGAATTCTTCAATTACGATCAAGGAGTTTTAAAAGTTAACAAATAGGGATTCAGTAATCCTTTAAAAGAGGAAGTTATTATTAAAGTATAGTATAAACTGGACCTTAGAACGTGTACTTAAATCTTTATCAGATTATCGTGTGATCGAAGACCAATACCAGTAAATTTGACCACCATTTTGGGTGAGTACTCTGACATTCCTTGTGTATTTTGATTATATAATATTATGCAAACTATATATATTTTATGAACTGCTTTTATTCTCAAAATTCATGTGATACCGATGATTGATTCATTTGTGATATGTTTATATTTGTCCATATAAACATACCGATTAAAATGATTATTGAAAATGATATTGAATATTGAAATTATGATTCGGCCTAAGGGACCTCTTTACTGACTGACCTTCCCAGCTGGGTTATTGCTGGTGTGACCTAAATAAGGCGTTGTGACGAACATGTTCGATTGACCCTCAACTACCGGGGTATAATACGGTAGAAGAATACGGTATTAGAGTGTACTTGGCCATTAAAATGATATGATTGAAAGAAAAAAATATCACATTTGATTTGTTGCATTCGTCTTATTCTGAGCTATCCAATTGTGATATATATACTTTCATTTCAAAATATATATCTATTTACTGCAAGTTCCTATCCATATATGTATATGCCTTCTCTTTTGACTTGAATAGGTATCTATTTTCTGAAAACCCTGGAATGTCTGGAGATTGAACCTCATTCGGCTTTTAGCTGATGTTGTATAAATAAACATTTTTCAGGAAACGTTTAGGCTCACGGACGGAACGAAAATGGACTATTTTGAAGATTTATCTTTTAGAGCTCTTTTTGTAAAATGTTTATTTAGAGCATGTCTGGCTCTCTTGTAATAAGGTTTAAATTTTCTCTTAAGTTGTAACTTGTTGTTACTTTTAATATATATATGAAGCTTCCTTTAGAAAGCTCTATTCCTTTACTTTCAGTATTTTACGATTCATAACCATGTGATAATATATCCGTTGCATTTATTTAAGGAAACAATTAAGTCAGAATATTTGTTGCCTTGGTGGCATGTTAAGACACTCGTTCCCTAATACTATTTTGGGTCGGGGTCGTGACAATTACGAAGAACGCTGGAGAATTTACATCATAATGTGTTGCCCATGAGACTAAAATTGAATAATTTTCCACAAAAATAGAAGATCTTTCTGAGAAAACATATTTTGGAAAAAAAATACAAGTCTACCTTGGTAGAACTTGCAGAATCTAAGCAAAGAGTTTCAAACGTGTTTAAAAAATGCTTACACTTTGAAACTGAAGTTAAATCCAATGAAGAAATTATTGTAGGAAGTAAGTTTGATTCGGGCGATAAATCTTGTTTTGGATTTGAAGAAAAGGTTTATACTAGCAAAAATGTTTTTTGCTAAAAATGTTGTTTTTCTAAAACAAGGCTAGAATCCTCAAAACACTTAGGTGGAAAATTGTTCAAAAGATGCCTCTAAGGCAAAACAAAGTGATTATTCTCAAAATCTCAATTCTAATGGTCCAGTTAAGTACGTTTGTCCACCTATTAGAAATCATTATCCAAAACCCAAAGCCAATGACACTTGGACGGCCATTCCTATTAGGGATAAACCAATCTTCAAAGACTTTAGTAATATAGTCAAGTCCTCCACACACCAGTACTGTTCATATTGTGATGTCTATGGCCACTCCATTACCGAATGTTTTCAAAAGAGAGGGTATACACCTACTTACTCAAGCTTTAACTATTCTAGAAAAAAGTAGGAATACTTATATTCTCCCAAGACATACCAATCATAATTATAACTATAAAAAGAAGGGAGGACCTAAAACTAAGAAGAAATTATTTAGAAAGACCCAACAAAACTTTTCTAAATCCAAGGCCAATCAAGCAGTTAAAACTAGGCCTATTTGGATGAGAAAAGATGACTTGTTACCCCTGCTCAAGTGCAACATTGCCATATCTGCTATTAAGGCACTAAGCACGTTGTCTAGATGGTATCTTAACTCCGGATGTTCTAAACATATGACCGAATGTGAAACTAAATTAACAAATAAAACAAACTTCCTTGGAGGTTGTGTTGTGTTTTGTGATGGAGTTTCATATAAGATCATAGGTAAGGGAACAATGTGTGAGGAAGGTCTCCCCAAGATAAATGATATCCTCCTAATTAAAGGTCTCAAGGCTAACCTGCTTAGTATATCTCAATTTTATGATTCCAATCATAATGTTACCTTTTCAAAAACTGATTGCAAAATTTTTGATGAAAAGGGAAATTATATTTTAACTGGAAACAAAAATAAGGATAACTACTACATAGTCTTTCCTATGTCTGAATCTTGTAGTGGATTGGGACATAAAATTTTTGATAATCTTCATAGATTAAGTTCCCAAGAAATTGTTAGCGAGTTGCCTAAAATAAAAAATTCTTTTTATGTCGCCTGTGGTCCTTGTCATAAAGGGAAAATAAGTAAACCATTTCATAAGAAAGTTAAAAATGTTTTAACTACAAAACCTTTTCAATGAATCCATATGGACCTTATAGGTCCCTCTCGAACTGCCAGCTTCCGTTGTAATAGTTACACACGATGTACTTGGTTTGTATTCGTGAAAAATAAATCACATACCTTCGATGAGTTCTTAAAAATACTTTTAAAAATAGATCACGAGAAGGATACCCAAGTATGTCGCATCAGAAGTTACAGAGGTGGAGAATTCAAAGTTTCGGGTGTTACAAAATATTATACAGACAACGGCTATAAATATGAATTTAGTGCGCCTAAGACACCTCAGCAGAACAACATTACTGAATGGAAAGATAGAACCTTACAAGAGATGGCTAGGTTTATGCTACATGCGAAAATTCTACCTAAGTATTTTTGGGCCAAAGTTGTTCAAACGACTTGTTGTATCATTAATCAGGTACACCTTAGGAAGAATTTCAAATTTGTTGAGTATATTCGATATGAGTATCTTCGTAATGCCATTGTAATGATAGTTCTATCTTATTTCAACATATCATCCATATCCTCGGTAGTTGCATGCTTATAATTGGTTTCTAAGAGTTTAGGGCATTGTCGTTTCTTAAATGACAAAATACGCCTACTAATATTTGTTTAATGTAGGATACCCTTATATCTGCCCTTGCATATGTTATTGGTTGTGTTGATGTCTTATCTCATATTCTCCTCATTTATATTTTTTACCCCGTTGTATATTTGAGCAAAATTGGGGGAGAAGAACTTGAGTACCTGTGCTACGATTTATATCTTTTGGTACTAACTCAACTAATATGCCATTGAGTGTTTATCTTTTTCAAGAATTTTTTTAGACCCGGTCGTATAGCTTTTCCTATTTATTAGGGTATTGGTCTGTATTGTAGTTGTGTAATGTATTTTCTTATCTTATTTTCGGTTCTAGGATGGGAATGGGTAGATAGAGATTTTTGTATAGGAAATCTAGGATTTTTCATTTTTACCCACGAGTTCAGGTTACTCAAGGGAATTTTGTCTCCAATATCGAAAGGGGGAGATTGAAAACACACTATATAGTTGACTTACTTGAGTCTGTGCCATATAGGAGTTCCAACTAGTTTGGATATCGAGACAAAATAGGATTATATTTGTTCGAGTTACTCTATCTCAGAAAGGCTCTAAGGAATCCTAGTCCAAGTACTCCAATGCGACACAAAGAGGTAAGAATAACTCTGAACCATAATTAGGACACATACACTGCATATATACATTTATTATGTGTGCATATTTTTTATGGTGGTATTGTTGCTTCAAATATTTTTTTGGGAAAAAGAAATTCATTTGAATATTTTTTTAATCATTTGAAATGATTTTTCATTTAATTGAAATGTGATTTTAAAAATATATTTGAGGTTAACATAAGGATAATTTTTTATGATAAAAATTTCATTGGTTCAATTTTTAATTGGTTAATATTTTTTTTGAGTCAAAAATTTAATTTTTCGAAGACTATAAAAAACACATGTTTTTTATATTTTAATAAGGCTATTCGTGTTTGTTAAGTGTCTTGGTAGTTAGACTCATTTGTGACCCTAAATTGAGTGATTATCTATGAAACATATTATTAGTGCCTCAATCCTAGTAAATACCTTTTAGCCAATCAAATTAGTTCTTCCACTTTCTTTCCGCTCTATTGGATCTTGTAGATTTGATCCAGACCTTTATTTGCAACAACCCTTTTGCCCCTCATATATAAGATCTCTTCGATTTTTTATCTGATTAGGAAATAACAGAGAAGAGGGTTAGAGAAAGAGGGTGTTGATGGTTTTAACAAATAAGAGAGTGAGAGAACATTTCTTTTTCATATCATCTCCTCCATTTCTTGAGAGAAAATTCGAGAGTGAGACTAGGGAAGAAAGGCAAGCGGCACCGAAAAGAAGGCGCTGCCTCTGGAACTAGGCTAAACCATGAACTTCCGTCAGACTGTCGTCAGAAATAATGAGAGAGAGAGAAGAAGACGTCACCGCTGGAGTTTCGTCATCAGATCTGTGTAAACCGCGATGCCAGAAATGTTCTAAACCATGATCACCAGACTGCGAAAATGGAATTCGCCGTCGTCGAAAACCGAGATCAAGAGAGAGAGAGCTCGCCAAAAATTGAGACCACCGAAACTTACTTCACCGGGAAAACCCCGATAGAACGAAAAATTGAGAGGGAGAGAGAAATCCATGTACACCACATCTTTTATTGTTTGTCCAAAATAGTAAACCCATTTTCTTTGAGTGTTAATGTGTTGGGAGTTTATTTGAGTGGGATATTTGCTGAAATATTGGTGTTTTGATATTGCTGATAGGATTTAAATTGAAGACCTCTTCAAATAAAATATTTTTCTAACAACTATTTAGTTCACACTAATATTTTTTAGGGTTCTTTATTTATTTTCTTAGATCTTTATTAAATTTGTATTTGTTGAATCCAAGAATATTATTTCAAATAAATTTGAAACACAAGACTTATTGTTGTCACTTATATTCATATTTGAGAAATACATTTTTGGTTTCAAAAAATTAATTTCACAAATTGGTGAAATAAATTTGGACATAAATAATTTTGAAACAAAACTTGATTTGAATTTTTTTTATTCCGAATCTGAAATTTGTTGAAGTCTTGTAATCAAAGAATATTTAAGATGATTTGCATTGCATAAAGAAGTTGCTTGTAAATTCATAGGGCATTGCATGTATTATTGATTGAGAGGGTGAGAAGAATTATGGCGTTTATTCAATTCACAAACACTATCACTCTCACACGAACACTTAGAGGTTGTGGTTCGTGGTGAGATATTTTGTTTGTTGGAGCTACTATAATCAAAGAGGACAAGGAAAAAGCAAGGAAGAAGCAGGAAGGAATACTAAATCAACTCAGAAGACTTTGAGAGTGGAGTAACTCAAGTAGGTAACGTTTTGAACTTAATTTAGGTCTTGTATTTGCATGCTGAGTGCTGTAACTTGTGTCTTTGGATTTATTGGATTTTGTTTTGCTCCGTAGAGGGGGTCGTGGACGTTTCCCTTATTTTAGGGTTTTACCGCATTAAAAAACAAGTTTCTAATTTTCATGAATCTTCTTAATTACTTTAGTGAACAATATCATACTCGACACTTAAATTGAACGTTTATAGTTTAAAAAACTTAGGGTAATCAAACTAACAAATCGAGAGAACATTTTCAGAAAAAACGTTTTAACATATATATTGTTTATTTTGAAATGATTTTTGTTCAACGAGTTTATTTCGGAGTTTACTCGTGAGAACGTGTGATAATTGATTAACTTCGCAACTTTCTAATATAGCACACTTATTTAATTTCAGCCCCTAAACATGCATCTAAGGTGCGTGTGTGTCAACCCATAAATAAATAAAGCAAGTGACCCAAAAATATGCTGAGACACAGATTTTAGGAAAAAACCCCTTTTGGGTAAAACCTTTATTTCACTATGAATATACAAGCCGCAACTTACAATTACATAGAGAAATCTGCAATGGATCAACCCGCAGCCAACCCACAAAGACACGCAGTCTTGAACTCAGCAAGAGAATACACGCAGCACCCTCTAAGGACTCGCAGCCCAATCAACAAAGGAAGAACCGCAGCTCTCCTTAATGACACGCAGCCATAAGACTTTGTAGAGACTCCCTCAGCAATGACACGCAGCCCTCGGTTGCAAAGATCTCTCCTCAAAGATGAACAACAACAAAGTTTGTGTTCTAGGGTTCCAAAAGATTCACAAAAGTAATTGGGATTTTTGTGTGTGAATCGAAAAGATGTTTTGCACATCAAAAATTGAAGACTTAGAGTATTTAGGACTCTGAAAATCGTGTTTAAAAGTCTTGGAAAACAACTCCCCGAAGTTGGCATTAAATAAGAAAACTTTGTTCCTAAAAAATCTCTAACAGATCTGGACGAAATTATCCCAAGCGGACCGGTCCGGATTGAGGGCGGATCGATCCGATTTGACCGGATCGGTTCTTTTATTAAGAGGCGGATCGGTTCGGATGAGGTCGAATCGGTTAGGTTATTTCTTCTTCATCGGTTTGCCATCGGTCCGGGTTATACTAGCCTTCAGCATAACAGATCTGTCTGTTTGTGACCGGATCGGTCCGGTTGACCCAGAAAAATAAATGCCTCATTTTGCTTGAAGTCGAGTTGTAAGGACATTTTGAGAGTGAAAGAAAGTATTACTTCTTATTTTTATAAAAAACATTTTATAAAAATTTCCCAATACTAAATATGAACTTTAAGCAACGTAAAAACAAAATTTTACCAAGTTCATTCTTGCAGAGGCTATGATGTTGAAGACGCTTTGATATTCGGATCCGTTGATGTAGATGCGATCTTGAATTTCTTCAACGGTGTAACGGAGTATGACATACATATTGATAGTGGACAAAAATGTCCTTACAACTCGACTTATAACTTTTGTTATTAATCTTGTAAACAAAGTTTTTCAGGATATTTAATGCCGCAACTTTCATTTGAAAATTCTTCTAACACCTCATCTTGCATAGGGACAATAGAAACCTCAGCCTCAGTAACCTTGTTCCTATTGTATTCAGAAGCCATATACTCTTTAGAGTTATTTTCATCTCTTCCCATTGAAATTTCACTATCCTCGTTTATGGAATCCTTCTCTTTAGCTAGATTAAAAGTAATACTTTCTTTCACTCTCGAATGTCTCTATTGGTGATCTCTTCCTCTGTAATTTATGCCTTCTCCTATCCTTCTGCGTCAATCTTCTCTTGTTCCTCCATATCAAAATCGAAAAAATCATCATCTATTAATGCATCACTTTCTTGTGAAGTCCCCTTAACTTTTTTCTGAAATTTTCATAAACTTTTTGTCTTCCATCTGCGCGGCGTCAAATTTATTAACATCGGTTTCTAGGAATTCTAATTCAATTTTTTCAAGCATTGCCTCATCATTAACGTCTACCAGATCATCTTCATTACCCTCCTTGCTGGACAAATCCGTTTCCATGATATCAGAGCTTGATTTCTTTCCTGAAACCATACCACTAGACAGTTCATGACAACCTTCACCTTCTTCTACTGAGGTCCAGGTTTGAGATAGATTCCTAAGTGAAATAATGATCTTGGATTTCTCTTCCTTCACCAAATCAGTAGATTCTTCATTTTTGGAAGTGCTTTGGTTAGGTGCATCACTTATTTGCTCCTCAATAACTTCATAATATTCAGATTCAGTTGGAGGCAAAGGCGTACGTGTACATATAATAGCCTTTTTAGCCACCTTAGCCTCATTGAAACACTCCTTGAATTTATGAAAATGTGATTGTATACCCCCTTAAACTTTATCACCACTCGATTTACCTGGACCTCCCTTAATTTTGTTAATGTTAGACTTACCCACCTACATTTAATTATTTTCGATAGTTTCCTCCTGTGTAAATTCCAAAATAACATCTTTACTATCCTCGTCATAGATATATGCTGCCAAAACATCTTAGTTAACATTCACTTCTAAAACCTGACCCGACAACTTATCACAACTTTGCATTTTATCTAAACGGTCCCCTTCAGAAGCCTTGGGACTGTTATAAATTTTTTCAGCTTCAAACCCATGATCAAACATCATTCTATGCAGCGCTAGAGAAGTAGGTGACATATTTTCTTGCCTTGAATTACTAGTTCCATTCATGGACTTGGTAATACTCTTTTTAACTGTAGTTGCCGAATTGTCCTTAAATACTTCAAATTCTTTGTATATAGTCTCAAATATAGTTGAACTAGTTAAAACATGGCTATTATCCTTTGTGGTGACTCTGTTCTCCTTAGTCCCGGCTAAATCCGTCATTTCTTCTTGACTATTAGATTCATCAACTATGTGGATCTTTGAACTATCAAATGAGGCGGTAAATAAAGCTTTGAGCTCATCTTCATCCGATCTTTTAGGGGAATCTTGATCAGTTATCTCTTCACGAGTTGATTGTTGATTCCATTCCTAAAACTATCTCTCATTTTCATTATGGTTTTCTCCCATTATTTCCGCAGACATGTACTCATCTTTAGTTTCAGTTTCATGAATAGAATTTGTGACAACCCGCTCACCAAAATATGGGGTGGCCAGCCATATACTCCAATATAATAGGAATTATGGATGGAATCATTCTCAGCATCACAACAATATACAAAGTATACATGATAACCACTCCATATTTTAGAAAAACGGGTTGCCAAAAAATTGGGTTTTTAAGTTAAAGAAAGAATTTAAACAACTGAATTTAAAAAAAAAAGTAGAAACCCCGAAGATATATTATTATGTACACTTCAAATTTACAATAAGGGACCGAATATTCTATCGGTCAACGGCTCTTACACAATGATATTAAACAAGTTCATTTAATTACATATTACATTACATTAGACAATTACAAAAGCTTGGGCCACACGCCCGAGTAAAAGACCCGATGATGACTAGAATACACAAATTGAACACGTCTATACCAAGTATCCCGTAATATTCGCAAAGTATCACGGCTCCTCAAAAACATCGGAATAGGAAAGTCAGATCAGGCGTCCTTACGGCGGAGCACCTGAGTAGATACAAGATACATGTACAACAAGAAATATGAACGGGTCAGGCCCTGGTTCTATATGATCACTAGATGAATAAAAAGTATGATTGTTATGCAGTTAAGAACAGTAGATCATGAATAAATGAAATGAGATTCTACCTACACAATTTAAAGCATATGCTAAGGCAATTAAGAAATCATAGATCAAATTTAATTAAGCAGGAGAATAATAATGATTAACATTAATTAAAAGTCTCCATCACGAACACTGCTTCATTTCATAGTTCCATTCCTTATCAGGAAAATATAATTACAATTATAAGCTTTTTGTGGATTTCCATTCCTTATCAGGAATATCATCATTATCATATGCTCTTTGTGGCATTTCATTATGCTCTTTATGGCATTTCATACATCAAGTCCCACTTGATTATAAGCAGTTATATACATATCATATAATGCTTTCTAAGACCGCCCGTCCGGGTTTGCCCACTGTGCATGCCCCTATATGACCATCATCTTCCAGGGCCTATCAATTACGACACCTGGGCACCAACAACGCAAGACATCGGGAAGTGGCCATATGCCTGCAGGGTAGTCATCACCACACCCGGAATTACCTACCCATCGTAGAAAAATACATAACAAGAGCTCATATGGCCTAGGACTATATCCACCCTGCATTCACTAGCCATGGAGCCTCACCTCACGCGCTAACTTCCCTTATAATGGCATTTAGAGAGGGTGTGCTTAAGTAAATTAACATTTACCATATTCCTTATGAAGTAAATTAGCATTTACCAAAATCAAACCATTCTCCATTTCATTTCCATTCCCATTTTACATATGTATGTTTCATTTTCTCCAAAACCATAATCATTTACAGTCTGTAAATACATTACATTTTCTCCGGAGCCATACGTAATTCCTATTGTCATCCCAACCTCAAAGAAGTGAATCAACTCTCAATTATCTCCCAACATATTAGGGTGTTATTTTAAAACTACAAGACTATCATACCTCAAATGAATAAATAAACTTCCAATTTATTCTCCCAAGATTCATTTGAGATGTTATGGTGAACCATCAAGACTACGTAGCTCAATTGAGCTTCTAAAGTCTCCCAAATGATACTACAACTCCTAGCATTATAATAATCAACTAAAAGAAAAGAATGCCCTAACATCAATTGGCATAACCCTGAAAAAGCCCCCATATAACCCATTTCTAATATAGGGTGAATAACTAATAGGACTCTAAGTTTAGTTCGTAAAAGAAGGTTCCTAGGTCCTAAGCCTAAAGAAAAAGAATAAAAAATGAGTTATAAAACTAACTCAAAATATTTCGGAAAATGAATTGATTCGCCCAAAAAGTGAATCGGTTCTGGCTAAGGAACCTGGGATTCTATAAACTTCTGAATCGATTCGTGTTGGACCCGAATTGATTCGGTCCAAGTAGACCTTCAAACTGACCCCTTAGGGAATCGATTCGCCTTAGGGTCCGAATCGATTCGCCCCTGCAGAAGGGCCAAGAAGGGGTTACGGGTTATAAACCCTAGACTTTTCCCAAAACCAATTTCTCTTCCATTTTTACACCCATTCATCATCATTAATCTACCCCAATTCATTCAACATGATTATTAACCACTAATATCCATAATTTCATCAACTTAAACCATGATTAGGGCTAGATTACAACAAAATCCAATTTTGATCCATAAATGCAAATACACAACTATCATACAAATTATTCATCTTAAACCATATATTACCAAGTAGAAAACTTTACTTAAGGTTGAAAACTAAGATTTCTTTGTGGTAGAATCAATCTCCATCTTCAATGTCCAATTTTATTTTCTTTCTCCTCTTTTCTCCCAAGCTCTCTTCTTTCTCTCTCTCTCTCAAAGTTTGGTAACACAAACAAATGAGAAATGAAATAAGGGGCAAGACTTAAATCGTGGCTTAAGTCTAAAGTCCCCAACTTAAATGGTTAATACCATATTAAAATGACTCTCAAATAAGCATTTAAGTTAAAACCAGTCAAAAGTGATCGTAACCCAAAAATTCAATATGGCACTTATTTTGACTGTCTCACACCTTCCGGGACTAACTACACCCTCTAAATTGGCATCCGACAATTTTATAAATTATTTCAAGTTCCGATTTCATTTAAACCATAATGTCATTTAAAACACATGACACTATAAAACATGCAGTCTGATGATATTTACTTTCACTTACAGTAAATCTGCATCAATCTAGTAAATATTAACTTTCAACACCTAAAATTAATATTTACTGCAGTTCCAACATTTTATATAATTACTTTCTGCGGAAAATTAATATAAATTAGCCTCCTAAAAGCGAGTGTTGTTACATACTCCCCCCCCCCCCTTATGAGGGAATTTTTCCCTCAAAATTCGGGCGTACCCTAATGAAATAAATGGTATACTATCCTAACTATCATTCTCGAACCTTTAACAAACCCCTCGGTATCGTGGCGTCCCCAATGGGCTCAGACTAAGGTCGACACTACCGATCTCAACCTACATTTTTTGAGCACTAACATGGCTTAAAGCTATCCTCACGAACTATCAATCCCACCTTCCCACGGCAGAATACGATACCAACATGACTTGGTGTAAATAGTCTTACATCCTGAATCGCATTACATCCCTGCTCGGGGATGCCTACACCAACGCTAAATGGCTTAACCCCAACACTACTCAACTTTTACTCGCATAGGCGTATCCTTTCAAAACATATGGCCCAAAAAGACCAATCGTTAAAGAGATGTTTTGGGACCACTCCAAGTCTGAGGAACGTATTGTTCGCTAGTTCCATCCAACGAGTACGCGAATTACTCACCCGGCTACAAAAGGCCACTCAAGGTGCCACGTCGTAAATAATGATCTGAATTATTGTACGGGAATTTCCATCAATACAAACTAATGTTACCTTCCATCCATTTAGCCTAAGGCGCACCTTCAAGGTATGCCTCTCGGCCGTACGTTAACTTCCTCCATTCATCCGTCCACCTTAGGGTGGTGAGATATATGTCATTTCCATATGGTTCCCATTACTTCCTGAAAACTTTACCAAACCTTCAACACGAATATCTAGTCTTGGTTCACCATAATTTGGACAGGCACTCCATACGGTTCAACCACTCCTCCATAAAGAGGGGAACGCACTCCTCTACATATGGTCCTCCCATTATGGCCGGAGAAGTAACGGTTTGGTCAAACGATCAACAATTTTCTCAATGGGATCATGGCCAGTTCGGTGCTGACAATTCAATGAAAACGTCTATGAATATATCCTTCTTTGTTCCACTAATACTATTTTTCACACGAGTAGGTGAAATGGTCAATCACAGACATGAATTCTCTTTCTTCAAAGTCTTCCTAGTTATGCTCATTCTACTTGGCTTTCAATGCCATCAAAAATTTCTGACGGGTTTTCAACTTGACGCATTAACTACCCCAATCGCATTCCCATAGCAAAAGGGAACATTCACCCGATAGTCCTTTATAAACTCCATACACCAACTATATTCCTCCCGCAACATATTGCACAACTCGTTGCTCGCGAGAAAGATTAAATTTCCTGCCCGGACGTAGTGCCTCATTTCTTTGATGCTATTACTACCGCAATGAATTTTAAATCAAGCATGGAATAATACTTGCCACAAATTTTAAGTTTGTGAGACACATAAATAATGGGTCCATGCCCCAATTTTATTACTTCCTGTTCTTGGCAGAAACTTGTTCGCTAAATCCACCCTCGAGCTTAACAACATGGGCTCAGGAGTGAAAGTTAACTCATCCTTTTGACTTCCCAAAAGTTGAGTTACCAATGTAACATTCTAACCAAGAGAGGCCTCATCTCCTTTAGCCTAACTTTCCAAATCTCTCAAGATTCCATACTTCTCGTTTCTAGGGTCCTTGTCCCCCTTAGAGTTATCCCACAACCTATTTGTGGTCAACTCCCTATCGTCTTCCTAAATCAACGTCAAATTCCCTAAAGGTCTTACGTCCTAATAATCCTAAAGTCTATCTATATATATCCTATCTAAGTCGTATAAGTATGATACTAAGTATATCCCTAGTGCGCAAGACCTTTCTCAACTTCCGACATTCGCTCGATTTCATACGTGGGACGTCTCTCCAAAGAGAAATCCAAATAAGGAACCCTCCCATTACACTACTACCTCGCATTGTTAGTCATTAAGATATAATGGTCTATGACACATGATCGGGATTGAAAAAAGTCTAATTCGCAACCCTACTAATAAGATGCTATTTCTAGATTTTACCATAAAAATAATTGAGGATTTCAACTAATCGAACATTTACTTTTTGTAAAGTCTTACAAATATTTATCCCATAACATATATATATCTTTTTAAATAGCCATCTTATCAAGGCATAACCCGAAGTCTCAATTCGACTTCATATCTCAGTCTCCCTCACATCAATCAGAGGAGAGAACTATATACAGTGCTTCTATCTCACACTTTAATAGCCCTTGATCACTCTACTACGTGATCCTCGGCTAGACCTTTGAACCCAACTTCTAGCAATGAAATAAAATAAAACAAAAGAAGAAAGAATAGCCTTTCTCCACTCCCGCTGTCGTTAAGTGTTCATGCGCGGAGTGTCTCGCAAAGCGAAATCCAAACAACGAACCCCTCCGACACATGCCTACTTAAGTTGTTGTTCGTGGAGAAAAGGCATAACAAACACAACAAAGCAAACAAGAAATCAAACACTCAAGCAAGATAACACAACAAGTAAGGAAAAAAATCCTACTTACCTCAACCACCCCTATAAAGTCTCAACCTGTATCGAGGAGAGATATTATAGGAAAACTAGTTCCAACCTGAAACTAGAAGTAGGATAGCTTCGCAATCTATTTGCTTGCTATCACCCCAATCAAACCAAAAGTATATTTACTTGTATAGTACACATGATACAAGTATCACATAACACACATAGTATTTAAAATAATAATATATCATCAATCTCTTTATAACGAGTGAAGGAAAATATAAAACTTCCCTACCACGGAAGTCATATAATTACCCAATTTAGTAGCGTCGATACTACCACAAACTCAATATGCACACCCGATCTAGAGTAAATACAATACTACTCTATCGTATTCAAAGGAATGCACTGCCCAGTACTAAGGTGGAACTCCCACCAACATTCTTACCAAGCACCCCGGGTCAATCCTAATGGTTCTCAGACACCGTACTCGAGTCTTATTCGAACCAATATTACTTTCATCAACACCCCAACCAGGCACCTTATCTTTGCCTTTGTTCTGCAATCAATAGAATCAAGATGAGTGGTTCTACATTCCACATCATAGCCCTTGTTTCGTCCCTAGCTGCCAAATAATTACCCACGCAACCCCCTTTTCTTTCTCAGAAAAAGAGAACATGCTACCGGCCTCCCTTTCCTTGGTTCAATGAATCCTCCCCAGGAGGATATCCACTAATGGGGTTTTATGAAACTGTTCTTTCAGAAGTGTTAACGACACTTATTATGAAGCCTATCATTTAATTGAAGGGATCTTTCTTCCTTATACTAACTTTATTTTGGTGCACGGACTCCCTAACCATACAACTCTTTATTCACTGTCAGTCTCGGACTAAACCTCGTGTGAACATTTGAAAATCCACCATCTCCTCAGTCCACGTATCCCAGAGAAACTCATTATTGAAAGTGTCCACCGGGTTTCTCCATGGGCGAAACATCCTGCACCCTCAAATATGGTGACTACGTTCCCACCATTTTAGCATTACTCCTACGGGTGAATGATTTTCCTCCATCCTTTTCATCTGGGCAACTACCATTGATTAGGCACATATTCTTTGTATTTATCCCCTTAATTTCGGTATTTTTATGATCCCGTGCAGTGTAATTAGATTGGATTTGTCTCTTATTTATGCTACTAACCTTTTTTGGCAAGTATTTCGTGTTTTGTGTATTTCTCATGTGTTTTAGAGGTATTTCATGCAAGTTAGTGCGAGGGAGAACTCAAAACAGTGAAAGAAACCAAGAAATGGAGAGTTGAAGGGCATTTTCGTAATTTTTCAGCCTTATTCCGGAGGTGGGGCCAACTAGAAATTTGAAGAGCTCTAAATTACAAGAATACTGGAAAAAACGTCACCTCAATCCGAGCTACGGTGAAGAAGTTACGATATTTTGAAGTTGCGCGATAATGAAGAGTCTGGATAGACTGGATGTGCGGATTTCTGTAATTAATTATGCATTTAATGCAGTGCAACTCTTGGAAAACTTGTGCCACGAGCGAAATTTGATGCCAAATTCGTGCAACTTGGTGCTATAAAAGACCAAGCCCTACCTCATTTTCAGGAGGAGTTGAATTCTAGAGAGAGGGAGTCAAATTCTAGAGGGTAGGAGTAGGATTAGAGAGAGAAAGATAGATTGTAGTTTTCTTTGGTAGAAGTTTTCATAAACACTAGTTGTAAGTTTGAAGAAGAAGTTTTGCTGGATTCAAATTCATCTCTTTCTCCTCTTGCTAAATACAAGTATCAATTTCTATTCTCTATTTTATTTTTCCATTCAATTCTCAATTGTTTTGCAAATTGTTAACAATGTTTGTTAGAGTTTTCTTTTGTTTTCATCATGTATAGCTAATTTTTAAGGGTTGGGATGCATGAACCCATCCCGATGTAATTTATCAACGTAGAAAATAGAATTTAAATTTAAATTTGAAAGAATCGTGTAAGAGAAGTTCACAATCATCCTAGATCTTTTAATCTCTCTTGCCCTAGGTACTTGGGATATTTAAGAATATGATGTGCGTGTAATTATTTAGCACCGCTTTATATTTATCTTTGATTTCATATGATGCGGGCTTGAACCTCATATATGTAATGCTTAGGATCTATAAAGACTAGATTCATTCAAATTTATAATTTACAATTCTAGTATTGTAATGGGTAATTACTAGGGATTGGGGGATTGTATTCCAACCTATTTCCTCATTCATTTTAATTAGTTTTATAAATTTGTTCCAACTTATTTCCCCTTGTCAACCATCATCATCTTTTTCACTTTTATTTTAGAAGTCATAAATCAATTAAATTCTATAAAACATTCCCTGTGGATTCGATACCCGGACTTACTACTATACTCCATAAATGTGTAGTTAAAAGTTTAGGTTTTTTTTGTATTGAAGTTGGAAGCCTTACACGGACGCTCGGTTTTCCACTCGATCAATACCATACCATTATCTAGGCCAAGGCTCCTGGACCTTATGCATCCACCGAGTGAGGATGCATCTCCTCCATCTTACTTAAACATAGAGCCCTTATCATGGGATCTTCTCAACTTTGATTCAACGTCGCTTGTAATCCCAAGCTTAGTACCACTCTCTACTTCTAGCGGTACTTCAAAAACTATATCCACTGTAATCAGTAGGCACAGTAGCAAGACAAGAAAATGCCACAAAAATTGAGTGACCTTCCAAAGCGGTCCTCATCCCTCAACTACAACTTACAGTTCCTAGTAATTCCATCTCATGATGTCTTCATAACAACCTTCCCTGGCGCCCTTCTTCAATAGACCTATTAATCTCACACGAATGCGCAAGAGATCATATAGGTTCTATCTCATAGCAGGAGAACGAAACCTCACAAGAGAAATCAACGATCTTAATCCTATGGTTCTATATCAAATGAAAAGCAACGCTGAAAGCGTAAAGCGTTCACACAGAATCCTCCGGACTCTAGAACCTGATGCTCTGATACCATCTGTGACAACAAAATCACCAAAATATGGGGTGTCCAGCCCTCTACTCCAATATAACAGGAATAATGGATGGAATCATTCTCAGCATCACAACAATCTACAAAGTATACAGGATAACCACTCCATATTTCAGAAAAACGGGTTGCCAAAAATTTTAGTTTTAAAGTTAAAGAAAGAATTTAAACAACCCAATTTAAAAAGAAAGTAGAAACCCGGAAGATATATTATTACGTACACTTCAAATGTACAATAAGGGACCGAATATGTTGTCGGTTAACGGGCTCTTACACAATGATATTAAACAAGTTCATCTAATTACATATTACAATACATTAGACAATTACAAAAGCTTGGGCCACACGCCCAAGTAAATGACCCGATTATAACAAGAATACAAAAATTTAACACGTCTATACAAAGCATCTCGTAATATCCGCAAAGTATCACGGCTACTCAAAGGCATCGGAATAGGAAAGTCAGTTCAGGCGTCCTTGTGGCGGAGAACCTGAGCGGATAGAAGATACATGTACAACAAGAAATATGAACGGGTTAGGCCCGGGTTTTATATGATCACTAGATGAATAAAAAGTATGACAGTTATGCAGTTAGAACAGTAGATCATGAATAAATGAAATAAGATTCTACCTACACAATTTAAAGCTTATGCTAAGACAATTAAGAAATCATAGATCAAATTTAATTAAACTGGAGAATAAAAATGATTAACATTAATTAAAAGCCTCCATCACGAACACTGCTTCATTTCATAGTTCCATTCCTTATCAGGAAAATATAATTACAATTATAAGCTTTTGGGGGCTTTCCATTCCTTATCAGGAATATCATCATTATCATATGCTCTTTGTGGCATTTCATTATGCTCTTTATGGAATTCCTACATCAAGTCCCACTTGATTATAAGAAGTTATATACATATCATATAACGCGTTTTAAGACCGCCCGTCCAGCTTTCCCCACTGTGCGTGACCCTAAATGACCATCATCTTCCAGGGCCTATCAATTACGACACCTGGGCACCTACAATGCAAGACATCGGGAAGCGGCCATATGCCTGCGGGGTAGTCATAACCTCACCCGGAATTACCTACCCATTGCAGAAAAATACATAACAAGCGCTCATATGGCCTATGACTATATCCACCCTACATTCACTAGCCCGGGGGCCTCACCTCACGCGCGAACTTCCCTTATGATGGCATTTAGAGAGGGTGCGTTTAAGTAAATTAACATTTACCATATTCCTTAGGAAGTAAATTAGCATTTACCAAAATCATACCATTGTCCATTGTCCATTTCATTTCCATTCCCATTTTACACATGTATGTTTTATTTTATGAAAAACCATAATCATTTGCAGTTTGTAAATACATTACATTTTATCCGGAGCCATACGTCATTCGTATCGTCATCCCAACCTCAAAGAAGTGAATCAACTCTCAATTATCTCCCAACATATTAGGGTGTTATTTTAAAACTCCAAGACTATCATACCTCAAATGAATAAATAAACTTCCAATTTATTCTCCCAAGATTCATTTGAGATGTTATGGTGAACCATCAAGACTAACGTAGCTTAGTTGAGCTTCTAAAGTATCCTAAAATGATACTACAACTCCTACTTTATAATATTCAACTAAAAGAAAAGAATGCCCTAACATCAATTGGCATATCCCCGACAAAGCCCCCACATAACCCATTTCTAATGTAGGGTGAATAACTAATAGGACTCTAAGTTTACTTCATACAAGAAGGTTCCTAGGTCCTAAGCCTAAAGAAAAAGAATAAAAATTAAGTTATAAAACTAACTCAAAATCTGCAGGAAAACGAATCAATTGCCCGCAAAAGCGAATTGGTTCGGACCAAGGAACCTAGAATTCTGTAAACTGACGAATCGATTCGGCTTGGACCCGAATCAATTCGGTCCAAGCAGACCTGGAAACAGACCCCTTAGCAAATTGATTTGCCCTAGGGGCTGAATCGATTCGCCCCTGAAGAAGGGCCAAGATGGGATTACGGGTTATAAACCCTAGATTTTCCCCAAAACTAATTTCTCTTCCATTTTTACACCCATTCATCAACATTAATCTACCCCAAATCATTCTACATGATTATTAACCACTAATATCCATAATTTCATCAACCTAAACCCTGATTAGGGCTAGATTACCACAAAATCCATTTTTGATCCATAAATGCAAATACACAACTATCACACAAATTATTCATCTTAAACCCTATATTAGGAAGTAGAAAACTTGCCTGAAGCTTTCAAACTCAGATTTCTTTGTGGTAGAATCAATCTCCAACTTCAATCTCCAATTTTATTTTCTTTCTCCTCTTCTCTCCCAATATCTCTTCTTTCTCTCTCTCTCTCTCTAAGTTTGGTAACACACACAAATCAGAAATGAAATAAGGGGAAAGACTTAAATCGTGGCTTGAGTCTAAAGTCCCCAACTTAAATGGTTAATACCACTTTAAAATTACTCTCAAATACGCACTTAAGTTAAAACTAGTCAAAAGTGCCCGAAACCCAAAAATTCATTATAGCACTTATTTTGACTATCTCACACCTTTCGGGACTAACTACACCCTCTAAACTGGCATCCGACAATTTTATAAATTATTTAAAGTTCCAGTTTCATTTAAACCATAATGTCATTTAAAACACTTGACACTATAAAACATGCAACCTGATGATATTTACTTTCAGTTACAGTAAACATGCACCAATCTAGTAAATATTAACTTTCAACACCTAAAATTAATATTTACTCTAGTTCCAACATTTTATATAATTACCTTATGCGACAAATTAGTATAAAATTGGCCTCCTAAAAGCGAGGGTTGTTATAGAATTTCCTTCTTCTTCTTTGGTAGGATTTTCACTAGCCACTTATGTAGCCAATTGAAGATTTAGTTGACACTGTTGGTTGCTATTATTTGAATCCTCGTTAGCACAATACACATAAATAATGGAAAATATAATTTCTATATGAAATCCACTCATTCTCATCACCTCAATTTCTTCATGATCACTGGTATGTACACTTTCATCCACACCCTTCTGATCATCCTTGCCTGTGGCATGGATATTTTAGTCATTTCAGCTTCACTTCTAGATTTTATGCAATTAAAGGAGATTGCAAACATAGTTTTTAGTAAATCACCTTGCCAGTTTTCAAGACATTCTCTATTAGAAGTTGCTTCCCCACTCTGCATTTCTATGGTGTGGCATTGACTGCAATTTCCATCACCAACCTCACTAACGCACTTGCTAGATCTAGGGGAAATATTATCCAGGTTCTCAAGGATATCATTTTTACAACCTTTATAGAAATTTGTAGTTGAGGGTGTGGCAAATGTAGTTTTCAAGTCATCACGACGCTAGTTTTCATAGCATTCTATAATAGAAGTTTCTTTCTCACTCTGCATTTATGTTGTGTCACATTGACTGAACTCTCCATCACAACCCTTGCTATTGCTCTGGCTAGAAGCAGAGAGCGTGGAAAGTATAGTTTTCATTTCATCGCCTTGCCAGTGATCATGACATTCTCCATTAAAAGTTTCTTCCCCACTCAGCATTTCTATAGTATCGCATTGAGTGAAATCTCCAGTAAGAGCATTGATAATGCTCTTGGCTGAAGTAGAATCAACATCAGCCATTTGTTCATGAATTTTAAGTTCACCGACTCTGTGAAGCTTTGTACTAGTAAATGGTGTGGCAAAAAATTCTTTGATCTCGCCTTTGTAATACCCTGTATTTTTATGCTATATTAATTTGGGGATTTATTAAATTTAATGTGAGTTATGCATTTAATAAAAATCCGGAAATTAATTATGTTATAATTATTAACGTGACGAGAGTTAGTAATTATGGGAAATTTGTTGAATATTACTAATCAGCAAAGTAATATATATGATATTGGTTATATTGAATGTCATGAGTGAATTAAATGACAATTTTGGAAATTTAAATCGGGACGTGCTCGTGTCACGTCGGGACTAATTTTGTTAAATAAAAAGTGAATAATTTATAAGTTGTTCGTATGGTTGTTTTGAGTGCGCCAACGCGTCCGGAAGGGTCGGTATAGTCAGAAAAGTGTACCCGGGGGTTTAGTTTGGGTCTCGGGGCGTTTTTAGGCCTAATTGGTACCCCGGGAGGGCGTTTTGGACATTTCACCTTTTTGGGTAATTAAACCCACGAAAATTCCAAGGCTCATATCAGATATCTAGATGGTTACCTAGGGTTAGAATCTCAAAAACACAACTGACGGCGATTGGAGAAGAGAGGAGAGAGCTCCAAGGCAATCCAAGCCCCCAAAACTCATCCGTTTGCACCACAACCACCACCACCGCGTAGATCGCGCAACGGGCTACGCAACCACACCAAAATCATCTGCAAATCAGAACGTCGAAAATCCCAGGAATGTATTTATCTTGCGTATTTTCGTTAGTGCAATATTCATATTAGTTTAGGAATGATTAGGGATGAAAAATATGGAAGAAAATCCAATTTGTGTTAGGAAAATCCATGTAATATTGATTTATATGAAAATTCTGGAATCCTTGCCATGTAGAGGAATATAACCCACGAAATTTTGATGATATATTAGAAGGAAATTCTGGTAAAAATAGATTAGAACCATGATTAATAAAAACTCTAGGGTTCTTGATGATTAGATGAGATTTTGGATTAATTATCCATGTTTAATGTTAGATATACACATGCTTTACGTTGAAAACATCTGGTATATTGGTATAATGTTAGTACTAGAATTTTTGGAATGTTTGGAATGGAAAAACATGATTTTGGATGTAGAAAATTGGTAGAACCCGTAACTGCAATTCTGCAGATTTCGCAGACATGCTTGATCGATCGATCGAGCCTAGAGCTTCGATCGATCGAAGGTTCGATCGATCGAACCCCAAAACTCGATCGATCGACCCCTCCTCGCAGACTCCTATTTTCCCTTGTTTAATTAGTTAAATTATATTTATCGTGAAATAATTCTTGGGTATTCTTAATGACATGTATTGGGAGATAGGAAGGACCAGTAGGATATATGAATAAGTCTTGGGAACTTTATTATAAGACGAGAATTTTATTTTGGAGATAATTATATAATGAACGATGAAACTACGTAATTCAAGTGAGAGATTATGGCGAATAGCTACGATAGTAAATAGAGGTATACCTACTGAATTTTCTACTTGGAAGGATAGAGACCACGAGTGTTATGTAACGAGTGAGAAAACCCTTCGAGTTAAGGTTAGAGATGAAACCTTATACGTAATACTAATAATGTGAAAATTAAGGGTAAATATCGTAATTATGGGTGATGAGAGAAACCTATATTGATATAATGATAAGTGGTATATTTATATGGTTGTGTATGCATATATTATATACGTGTGACAAATGTACCCGCGCTACTTGCAAACCCTGAGGTTACCGCGCTGGGACAGTCTTATCTCGATGGGACCTTTATGGGGGATATTGACTTGTACCCTAGAAGATAGATATCCTTGGTTCACGCTATCGGACCGATAGTTCAGACGGTCCTAAGAGACGTGAGGGTATGTACTGACCTCTTAGAGACTTGGAATCTATGCTTCGCCTCAATCTTGTTTTGTGTATATATGTTATTAGAGTTCGAGAGTGATTCCGAACTTGTATACCCCTTAGTGTGAGCGATACGGGGATTGGATAGCAGAGTATGCCTGCACCATAGTTTGTATGTTGGTGCTGTTAGGATATATATATATATCATACGAGTGCTTAATATATATATCTGAATTGGGGAATTTAAATTGTTGCTGTAACGTAGTAAGTGAGAAATAATTCTGGACTATAAGTTATGAATACTTGTTTTGAGAAAGTATAATATGTCACTCGGAAACATTATTGATTTTTATAAAATTAAAATGGAGAACTTTGGTTACTAATTGGAACATCCTTTTTGAAATGGAATCGTTCAATTGCAAATCTTACGAGTAATCTAAGATAAGTTAAATAAATTTGGGAAGACTAGTACAATAAATGATAAGACAAACAGTTGGGAAGGTTAGTGCGATAGGTGTGCACATTAGAAGAGAGGTGAGATTTTCTCAAGAGAGTGTCACACTAATATGTTGTAGTATTGGCCTGTATCAATTTAAATACTTGCTAAACGTATTTTAAATCAAACACAATTTCGGGCTCTGACACATTTCTTTTTCTCTTTCTCTCTCTTGTATATATATGTATGTATTACAGGTGCCCAGCCACAGGGGGGACTTGCTTAGGATCTCTTGGCAGGAACGCACTGCAGCTTAGGTAGGAGTTGCTGGTCACTTGCGTAGACGGCTTCCTGTATTGACTCCACTTCTAGCATTCTCATCTACTGGGCATGTGTGGCCCTTTCCATTATTTCATTATTATTGGGACATTTGTATTCCAGTTATTTCCAGTATTGTTACTATGGGATTTATTCAGTTTGGTTATGTGATTTTAGATTTCATATGTTGACATTCGATTGACGAATGTATTCTATTAATTGGTTTATGTTGCAGGATTTAATGTGGTGTGATTCTTACTTATTGAATGTTGTTAATAAATAAATAAATGTTTTCTTTAAATAAAATTTGGAAAGTTATGTATGAAAATGTTTTTGACACTTAGCTTAATTATTTAGGGTGTTAAATTGGAAAATTTATTTTTATCGACAGTGATGCTGAGAATGAACCAACTGTTCACCTTGATTTAATTTAATAAAGGAGTGATTGCCCGGTATTTAATTAGGCGGGGTGTCACAGGTGGTATCAGAGCATCAGGGTCTAGTGTCCATAGGATCTGTACGGCTTATTTCGCTTTCGGCTTAACGTTATTGCTATAGAGCCCTATTTTTAGGATTGTTGTATTCTTGCTTTTACATTTAAGTCTTCAGCTATTTGAGATTTCATAATAACTGTGGACTAATAAACTTGTTCACATTTCACATGCCTCCGAGACGTGCTCCGAAGGATAGGCGTGCCCAGGCAGAGCAGGCAGCAGCTCCGGCACAGGGTACTATGAATGCAAACGAGGTAGCCGCCATTATTGCTCAGGCGGTGAATGCCGCACTAGCGGTGGTTCAGCAGGCTCCACCCCAGGTTCAGGCAGTGTCACCAGCACCAGCACAACTTCCATCTGCATGGGAGAGGGTTCGCGATGTTTTTCAGAAAGCGCATCCCCCTGAGTTCTCTGGTATCTCCGATATTGTCACAGTTAGCCAATGGAAGAAAGACATCAAGTGGCATCTCCGTATGTATGAGTGCACTGACGTGAAGAAGCAGTTATTGGCTTCCTTTAAGCTGGTGGGGCCCGCATTACAGTGGTGGGAGTCCACTACCACTTTGGAGGAGAGGGACACGATCCCTATTCAGTTGTTCTGGGAGCAGTTTGACCGCAAGTATTTTCGACCCGAAGTGCAGACTGAGATGAGGCAGAAATTACTAAATCTGAAGCAGGAGAATCTTACCGTAGCGGAGTATAAGGAGGAGTTCACGAGACGTCTCACCATTGTGCGAGATGAGGCACCTACTGAGAGCAAGAAGGTTATGCTGTTTGTCGACGGGTTAGCTTGGAGGATCCGTCAGTACCTTATAGGGAATTTATCCCTGAGTACTTTCACTGATGTACTCAATGTCGCATTACTACATTGCCAGGATCACCGCTTCCATCTTTAGGGAAGCAAGAGAGCAGGAGAGTCCAGCCAGCAGGGCAGGACCGGGAGTAATAGTGCCGGTGGGGCACCATCTCATGGACAAACTCGTCAGCACGAGCAGAGTTCCCATCAGGGGGACCCTGCTAAGCGATTCCGTTTAAGTGATTCTAGGAAGGGATATGGGGGCTATAGGCAGGGCCAGCCTAATCATCAGGGCCAGCAGGGCCAACACCGATAGCAGGGACAGCAGCAGGGCCATTAGGGCCAACAACGTGCTAATCAGGGGCAACAGGGCCAGTGGCGGGGAGGTAACGGCCAGCATGGCCATGGTCAGCAGGGACAGAGGGGAGGAAACTTCAGAGGCCGATGTTTTGGGTGCGGTAAACATGGCCATAGGCGTCAGGATTGCCCAGAGGGTGATAGGGCCCCACAGCAGCAGGGAGCCCGTAATGAGCCACATATACCACTTTTTCCACCTGCCCTCCCAGCTCCAGCCCAGGTGCCAACCATACCAACCATTCCAACAGCTCCAGTGCAGCAGGGGCAATTACAGTATGGACGTGTCTATAACGTCCACCAGGCAGCAGCTCCACAGGCACCACCCGCGATTGAGGGTATGTTTCCTATCCATGGTACTATGGGTCGAGTTTTGTTTGATACGGGGGCAACACATTGTTTTATAGCTACGCATTTTGCGAAGGCCTTAGGGTTGTTAACCACAACAGAGAGCACAGTGACGTGTGTTGACTCACCACTGGGGAGTGGGTCACTTATTTTCTTTATATGCCGGGGAGTGGGGGTAGAGATTGGTAGCTTGGTATTACCTGCAGACATGTTAGTCTTAGACATGCACGAGCATGATGTGATTATTGGTATGGATTGGCTCGCAGCTTATAGATCCATGATTGATTGCTTCAGTGGGGGCATTGTTTTTGCCATTCCGGGGTAAGAGATGTTTGTAGTGGCGATGCCTCCCCTAGAGGGAGGTTCGACCGATCATTTGTATTACATAGAGGAGGATACCTCTAAGGAGGTTGTGATTCCCTTGGATTCGATCCCAGTTGTTAGGGAGTATTCCGATGTGTTTCAGGAGATACCAGGCCTACCCCCCAGTCGTGAGATAGACTTTGTCATAGATTTATTGCCAGATATGAGACCTATAGCACGTGCACTGTACCGTATGGCTCCGGCAGAGATGCGAGAGCTACAAGATCAGATAGAGCAGCTGTTAGGTCAGGGCTTCATTCGTAGGAGTACCTCGCCTTGGGGCACTCCAATCTTGTTTGTAAAGAAGAGAGATGGTTCACTGAGATTGTGTGTGGACTACTGGGAGTTGATCAAGGTCACGATACGAAATAAGTATCCGTTGCCTCGAATCGATGATCTGTTCGACCAGCTGAGAGGAGCAACTTTCTTTTCGAAGATAGATCTGAGGTCGGGGTACCATTAGCTACGTATTAGGGAGAAGGATGTTTCGAAGACTGCCTTCTTGACGAGATATGGGTCTTATGAGTTCTGGGTGATGTTGTTCGGACTCACAAGTGCTCCAGCCGTCTTCATGGACTTGATGAACCGAGTATTCAGAGAGTTCTTGGATCATTTTGTCATCGTCTTCATAGATTACATCTTGATATATTCACACTTAGAGGAGGAGCATACCGAGCACTTGAGGCAGGTTCTTCAGACTCTATGAGAGCATCAATTGTATGCTAAGTAGGAGAAGTGTGAATTCTGGTTGCAAGAAGTACAGTTCTTGGGGCATGTTGTTTCTGAGCAGGGGATAGCAGTTGACCCGAGTAAAGTGTCAGCGGTGATGGAGTGGGGACAGCCCACGACACCGATAGAAGTGCGTAGTTTCTTGGGGTTAGCCGGATACTACAGGAGATTCGTTCGGGGATTATCCAAAATAGCGGGTCAATTGATGAATCTGACTCGCAAGGGAGTACCATATGTTTGGGTTGACGCTTGTCAATTGGCTTTCGACGAGCTGAAAGACAAGCTTACTTCGTCATCAGTCCTTGCTTTATCGAAACTGGGTGTGGAGTACCTGGTTTACACCGATGCATCTCTACGGGGACTTGGAGGAGTACTCCAGCAGGAGGAGAAGGCTATAGTTTTTGCTTCCCGCAAGCTTAAGCCCCGTGAGAAGAATTACCCCACCCACGACCTGGAGTTAGCAGCGGTCGTCTTTGCACTGAGGATATGGAGGCACTATTTATTGGGGGAGAAATTCCATTTGTTCACAGACCACAAGTCATTGTAGTACCTGTTCACTCAGCGAGAGATGAATATGCATCAGCGCAGGTGGTTAGAGTTTGTGAAAGACTATTAGTTGGAAATACAGTACCATCCGGGGAAGGCCAACCTAGTTGCTGATGCGTTGAGCCGTAGATCAGTAGATGATGTAGCGGACGTCTGGAAAGAAAAGTGGAAGGAGTTGGGTCACCTGGACGTAGTAGCCCGTTCTTTCATATCTGTTATGTCAGTCACACCGAGATTGTTACGAGGGTGATACAGGCACAGACCACATACCCATTTTTCTAGGATTAGATTGTCCGACTTCTAGCCGAGGGTGCTGAGTCCTATTCTGTTAGTTCTGATGGAGGTTTGAGGTTTAATGGGAGATTGGTGGTTCCAGAAGGAGGAGAATTACATCATGCAGTGATGACTCATTCTCATGGGTCCTGATTTGCAGTACATCCAGGAGGCGATAAGATGTACCAGGATATGAGGAGACAATACTGGTGGAGTGGGATGAAGAAGGCCATCGCCGAGTTTGTGTCCAAGTGTTCTACCTGCTAGCTGGTGAAGGTGGACCATCAGAAACCGTCAGGATTGCTTCAGCCATTGGAAGTACCCGCGTGGAAGTGGGAGAGTATTTCCATGGATTTTATTACAGGGTTGCCTACATCACATAGGGGCCACGATTCTATCTGGGTGATTGTAGACCGTTTGACCAAGGTGGCTCATTTTTTGCTGGTGCGGACAGATTATACCACGGGTCAGTATGCTCATTTAGTCATCGCTGAGATTATCAGATTACATGGGGTGCCCCTGAATATTATGTCAGATAGAGACAAGATTTTTGTGTCACATTTCTGGGAAAGATTTCAGAAGGCTATGGGTACTGAGTTGAGGCTGAGGTCAACTTATCACCCACAGACAGATGGACAGACAGAGCGTACTAATCAGATGTTGGAAGATATGCTACGCATGTGTGTTCTCAATTTTGGAGGAGGTTGGGAGCCACACCTTCCACTGGTAGAGTTTGCTTATAATAACTCCTATCAGTTCCCGATTGGCATGGCTCCATTTGAGGCTTTGTATGGCAGGCCTTGTCGTTCTCCAACTTGTTGGCTCGAGGTGGGGGATAACAAGTTGCTAGGACCAGAAGTGATTCAGGAGACCTCCGCGAGGATTGAGATGATCAGGAGTCGTATTCGGATAGCCCAGGACAGGCAAAAGAGCTACGCCGATGTGAAACGGTTCTTCCGGGAGTTTAGTGTGGGGGACCAAGTGTTATTGCGTGTATCTCCTGTGAAGGGAGTGATGAGGTTCAGGAAGAAGGGGAAGTTGGCTCCGAGATATGTGGGACCATTTCCCATCATCGAGAGGATTGGGCCAGTTGTATACAGGTTGGGACTGCCAGAACATTTACATTTCATCCACGATGTATTCCACATCTCGTCGTTGAGACGATATCTTCGGGATGATATGGCCTATACTCACATTGCGATATATGAGATCGACTTACAGCCTGATAGCTCTTACGAGGAGAGACCGGTGGCTATCCTAGACAATAGTGAGAGGAGATTGAGGTCGAAGAAGTTCCACTTGTGCGGGTCCAATGGGAGCACCATAATGTGGAGGAATCCACTTGGGAGCGCGAGGCAGATATGCGCGAAAGATATCCAGAGTTGTTTTTACCAGGTATGCCTTATTTTCCGAATTTCGGGACGAAATTCCGTTATTAGGGGGGAAGTATGTAATACCCCGTATTTTTATGCTATATTAATTTGGGGATTTATTAAATTTAATGTGAGTTATTTATTTAATAAAAATCCGAAAATTAATTATGTTATAATTATTAATGTGACGAGAGTTAGTAATTATGGGAAATTTGTTGAATATTACTAATGAGCAAAGTAATATATATGATATTGGTTATATTGAATGTCATGAGTGAATTAAATGACAATTTTGGAAATTTAAATCGGGACGTGCTCGTGTCACGTCGGGACTAATTTTGTTAAATAAAAAGTGAATATTTTATAAGTTGTTCGTATGGTCGTTTTGAGTGCGCCAACGCATCCAGAAGGGTCGAGATAGTCAGAAAAGAGTACCCGGGGGTTTAGTTTGGGTCTCGGGGCGTTTTTAGGCCTAATTGGTACCCTGGGAGGGCGTTTTGGACATTTCACCTTTTTGGATAATTAAACCCATGAAAATTCCAAGGGTTATAACAGATATCTAGATGGTTACCTAGGGTTAGAAACTCAAAAACACAAGTGACGGCCATTGGAGAAGAGAGGAGAGAGCTCCAAGGTAATCCAAGGCCCCAAAAGTCATCCGTTTGCACCACAACAACCACCACCGCGCATAGAACTACGCAACCACACCAAAATCATCTGCAAATTAGAACGTCGAAAATCCCAGGCAAGTATTTATCTTACGTATTTTCGTTAGTGTAATCTTCATATTAGTTTAGGAATGATTAGAGATGAAAAATATGGAAGAAAATCCAATTTGTGTTAGGAAAATCCATGTAATATTGATTTATATGAAAATTCTGGAATCCTTGCCATGTAGAGGAATATAACCCACGAAATTTTGATGATATATTAGAAGGAAATTCTGGTAAAAACATATTAGAACCATGATTAAGAGAAACTCTAGGGTTCTTGATGATTAGATGAGATTTTGGATTAATTATCCATGTTTAATGTTAGATATACACATGCTTTACGTTGAAAACATCTGGTATATTGATATAATGTTACTAGTAGGATTTTTGGGACGTTTGGAATGGAAATGGTTTTGGATGAAGAAAATTGGTAGAACCCATAACTGTAATTCTGCAGATTTCGCAGACCTGCTTGATCGATCGATCGAGCCTAAAGCTTCGATCGATCGACCCCTCCTGGCAGACTCCTATTTTCCCTTGTTTAATTAGTTAAATTATATTTATCATGAAATATTTCTTGGGTATTCTTAATGAAATGTATTGGGAGATAGGAAGGACGAGTAGGACATATGAATAAGTGTTGGGAACTTTATTATAAGACGAGAATTTTATTTTTGAGATAATTATATAAGGAACGATGAAACTACGTAATTTAAGTGAGAGATTACGGCGAATAGCTACGATATTGAATAGAGGTATACCTACTGAATTTTCTACTTGGAAGGATAGAGACCACGAGTGTTATGTAATGAGTGAGAAAACCCTTCGAGTTAAGGTTAGAGATGAAACCTTATACCTAATACTAATAATGTGAAAATTAAGGGTAAATATCGTAATTATGGGTGATGAGAGAAACCTATATTGATATAATGATAAGTGGTATATTTATATGGTTGTGTATGCATATATTATATACGTGTGAAAAATGTACCGGTGCTACTTGCTATCCCTGAGGTTACCGCGCTGGGACAGTCTTATCTCGATGGGACCTTTATGGGGGATATTGACTTGTACCCTAGAAGATAGATATCCTTGGTACAGGCTATCAGACCGATAGTTCAGACGGTCCAAAGAGACGTGAGGGTATGTACTGACCTCTTAGAGACTTGGAATCTATGCTTCGCCTCAATCTTGTTTTGTGTATATATGTTATTACAGTTCGAGAGTGATTCTGAACTTGTATACCCCTTAGTGTGAGCGATACGGGGATTGGATAGCAGAGTATGCCTGCACCATAGTTTGTATGTTGGTGCTGTTAGGATATATATATATCATACGAGTGCTTAATATATATATCTGAATTGGGGAATTTAAATTATTGCTGTAATGTAGTAAGTGAGAAATAATTCTGGACTATAAATTATGAATACTTGTTTTGAGAAAGTATAATATGTCACTGGAAAACTTTATTGATTTTTATAATGTTAAAATGGAGAACTTTGGTTACTAATTGGAACATCCTTTTTGAAATGGAATCGTTGAATCGTAAATCTTATGAGTAATCTAAGATAAGTTAAATCAATTTGGGAAGACTAGCACGATAAATGATAAGACAAACCGTTGGGAAGGTTAGTGCGATAGGTGTGCACATTAGAAGAGAGGTGAGATTTTCTCAAGGGAGTGTCACACTAATATGTTGTTGCATTGGCCTGTATCAATTTAAATACTTGCTAAACGTATTTTAAATCAAACACACTTTCGGGCTCTGACCCGTTTCTTTTTCTCTTTCTCCCTCTTGTATATATATGTATGTATTACAGGTGCCCAGCCACAGGGGAGACTTGCTTAGGATCTCTTGGCAGGAACGCACTGCAGCTTAGGTAGGAGTTGCTGGTCACTTGCGTAGACGGCTTCCTGTATTGACTCCACTTCTAGCATTCTCATCTACTGGGCATGTGTGGCCCTTTCCATTATTTCATTATTATTGGGACATTTGTATTCCAGTTATTTCCAGTATTGTTACTATGGGATTTATTCAGTTTGGTTATGTGATTTTAGATTTCATATGTTGACATTCGATTGACGAATGTATTCTATTAATTGGTTTATGTTGCAGGATTTAATGTGGTGTGATTCTTACTTATTGAATGTTGTTAATAAATAAATAAATGTTTTCTTTAAATAAAATTTGGAAAGTTATGTATGAAAATGTTTTTGACACTTAGCTTAATTATTTAGGGTGTTAAATTGGAAAATTTATTTTTATCGACAATGATGCTAAGAATGAACGAACTGTTGACCTTGATTTAATTTAATAAAGGAGTGATCGCTCGGTATTTAATTAGGCGGGGTGTCACAGCCTTCATGACATCTTTCAGGAGAATCATTGTCAGTGATCTCTTCACGAGCAATGGACAACTCATTCCATTTATGTAAAGAGCTCTCATGTTCATTCTCCACCATTTGCTGTGACTTCATATTCAATAGACCTTAAAACTCCAACCTCGCTATTAGTCTTGTCCACAGATATTGCAAAAATTTTCCATCTCAGTTTCATAAGTAGAAATCATTTCCACTTTGTTTTGGGTCACACTACTGAGTGGTGTGGCAAACAGACGATTAAGTTCACAATCTTGATTGATGTCATTAGAATTCTCCCCCATAGTTTCAAAATTAATATCTAGTAATACATTTTTGATCAATACAGTTCCGTCATTTTCCCCGTTATTTTCTACAACAATTTTTTTAGGATCCACTTGATTAAAACTTTCATTCAAAACTTTATCAGTCATTTTAATTTCTTGAGTATAAGTTTCCTCCTCTTCATAAGTATTTTCACTATTGATTGGGGTGCCCGAAGAAATGTTGGGATGTAGTTCTTGCTTGATTTCATCACTATCCTTCAAAGGAGTGTGGAGACAAGATGGAATGTCATCATCGACAGAGTCGGGAAATTCTGGAACAACTATATGGATTTTTAGAGTCGATTCTCTATCAATATTGTCATCATATAAAATGGTTGGCGTGATTCCTTCTTCTTTGACATTGTCATAAATCAATTTCACACTATCACTGATGTTCATATTTCCTTCATAATCATTCTTATCAGTCTCTTCATCAGTAACTTTCGACACTTGTCTCATGTATGATCCCTCCTGAGATTCATTTTCTTTTATCATCACATCTTCTTCTATTCTTCCATTTGATATTTTAGCATCATAATTAGAAAGTTCATTATCTGCTAATTATGACTAGTGACCTTTACCACCTCAGGCTGAAGTATGCTCCATGTTGGATTATTCCCCTTCGTGATAATCCGAAGCAACAATAATTTTGAGATTAGAATCATCGAGCACCTCCTGAATAGTTTTTTCAGTAGACAACTCTATCGGCCTTTTCGGTTTCATGAATATGGGTTTCTTCTTTGTCAGGATTTGAACCACTGGTTGGTGTTGCAAATAAATTCTTAAGATGATAATCATGCATGCTTTCATGAGAGTCCTTAACTGTCTCTACATCAGTAGACACTGCTCCACCAGCCATTACAATTTTATTAAAATTCAGCATTCAGCCCTGTTTGAATGCTAAATTATGATTGATTTCAACATCAAATGGTAAAAATTAACAACCCAAAATGCTTTAGTGACCAGACATCAACAACCCTTTCCCACTCTAATATATGCACATTTTCAATATTTATGGAGAGGTCATACCATAGTATTGTAAAGCTCCTAGGTTATATAGGATGAATGAAAATAGGATGCTTTCAGTTAGATGAATAGTGTATCTCCTCGAAGCATTGACTTGATTCTAGCATCTTCTCAAAGTGGAATTCCATTGGCCAAAACAAAATCTGGAGTTTCGAAAATAAATTATTGTAGCATATGATTAATACAGAGATAAATTAATTTTGTTTCTATACATAATACACCTCAAGACTTTGCTTCTTTTTGCAGGAAAAACCCTTATACTATGTTTTTAAGGCAAAAACAAAAACTCCACTGAACAATGCAACTTGTTACAAACACCGCTTTCAAGGATCTTTTATTGACAACTAGCGACAAGTAGGGGTATTCGCAATACATAGTTAATGAGATTTTCGTGCTTTAAAAATAAAAAATATCCCACGTTTCTTGCAAAACTTCTGTAATCTAGGTTATTTGTTTCTTCTTTTTATACACTTCACTCTCAGATAAAATTAATGATGGATGATTATGTGACACTCTAGAAATCACTACCATCAGTTGGCACCTTGATATGTAGTATTGTGAGAATAAAAATTCAAAGCTTCTCTACTTTGTTACAAAGATACAATGATAAATGCAAACTTCTTAGAAATTTAACCTTAACCTTTTATATCTATGAAATGTTAACTTTAGATTCCAAATAGATATGCATACCAAACTTATTAAATAATTAATTGAAAAATATGATGCGATATGCCATGCCACAAGTTATGTACATATGTTCCTCTTTATCGTTCCATTGTTGTTATTTGTACTTCAAATACTTGTTAATGTTGCTGTAAACCAATTTTTAAAACCTTACTGTAGTTCATAAAAATATAAGTGAACTTTCTAGTCCTGTTGATATTAAAATTTTGAAGCAATCCTTTGAAATTCTCAACTCTTGTGAATCATAAGAACATACATCAACTTAAGGGAAAAAGGGAAAAGAAGAAAAAAAGAAACTTCTCCAGTAATTCAAATGCCATTGAAAGATAAAATAACTATCTTCCCAGAGGATAGAGGGCTTTCATTTGAGTTTGTATCTTTGAATTTGAGGCTTATGTTCTAATAATAATTCATGGAGACATCTGTTATGTTTTTAAACTTGTTATATCTTCGTTGGAGATCTGTTCGGTCATCTATTCAAGAATCGTGGGATGTCAGCATGGCATGGAATATCGCATGACATTTTTCAATTAATTATTTAATAAATTAGGTATGCATCTCTATTTGGAATCTAAATTTCTCAAATCTTGAAGTTGTAACTGTCAACTTGGTATTCTTGGTCTCTGTATTAGTTCTACTCTTCTTGCATTGGCACCTCGGATTTATCGTAATCATATTTATATTATCGATCTTAAGAACTCTATGTTGGGTTCTCACCAACTTATATTTCTTATTTCACAGCTTTGCAAACGATACTTGTTGAACTTTTGTGGATTCTGAAAATAACCCCCAAAAGAGTACTCTCGATCAATGTTGTCATGTTCAAAATATTCCTATTCAAAAAAATATTGGTGAAAACTGGATCCACCATTCATAATTTCATAACTATGTTAAACATAAAAAGAATAGCGCTTTTTGACTTATTTCAATAGGCCCGCTTATGTAGTCCAGATAGTCAAACACGGGAGTCGCTACCACTATCACATTTATTTGATGGGAGAACTAATTCTGAGAGCGTCAGTGAAAAAGAAGTTATTTTGTGTGCATGTTGTGGAAGGTTTAATTCTGATCCTTCAGAAGTATTTCCCTACTTGTTCATATTTACATTGAGCTTTTTCTTTATAACAGTCTAGACTTGTTGTTCTCCTCATAACTTCATTTTTACATCTTTGAGTAACAACATACACTATAAAAACTTGACTTTTGTAGCCGAGCTTTAAATAATCGTCTCAACTGGAGGACATATAAACACCACATAAAATTGTGAGGCACTTCCATGAGCTTATAATATGGTGCAACTCTCTTGCTCCTTCTTATAGTCTTTATAACGGTACAATGCTTCCTCAAATTTAAGCTAAAGAGGACTTCTGTTGTGCAGTTTGCCTTCTTTGGCCCCACGAGATAAGCTTGATGACAAATTGAGGACTCCTATTCCTTCATTCGTATGCTATTAACTAAGACAAATAGGTTGAATTAAAGTACACAAAAACTAACGGCTTGGTATATCCTTAACATACTTTACCCTGCAAGCCTTGTATCCCAGGTTCTTGTATAACCAGCGAGCAGCGGGGTAGTCGATTCCCATTAAGCCAATACGTTGTCTAACACCATTTAGGAAACAAAAGCTAACAATCTCGGCAAGAGCACACAAAATGACTATTCTAAAAAGCCTGCCTAGGCTTCGCCTAGGATTGAGGCTTGGCAGAAACTCTTCGCCTTAAGATTTTTATGACTTATTCTTGGTAAAACATTTAAGATGCACTTTTTTCTAAAAACAATAATGCTTTAGTGAAACAATATCACCTTTTAAATATTTTTTTACAAATCAGACCGGTATCTCATAAAAAGTAATCAAAATGTATTTTAATTTGCAAATATTTAGACATATTTTTATGATATGTACAATTTTAGTATTTTAATACACTTGTTATGGCTAAAAAATATTAAAGTATATTAAAAAGGCCAAATGCCTCTATCACGCCACACGTTTTTTAGAACCTTGCACAAAACTGTACGTTTTACAAGATTTATTCCCTGCGTATTGAAGTTCTTCAAAAGAAGAATATCTGCAACCACTCTCTGTTCTACCCGATTTCCATGTTGTGTTGACAAGACATTTCTTTAGTTGAGTGAGAGTAGAAGAAAGTGAAGGACCATTTAGCAAAGGACCAACTTCAAAAAGTATTCTATATGGGAGGCTTTCCTTGACTGAAAGATATAGTTTCTAATATGCTAATGCTGATGTTCGACCAACCTTATTTGTACCCTCTTTATAAGAATGCACCATGAACTCTTCACTTCTTTCTTTTTGATTGCTTATAGCTGTCTATTCTTCCACATTGATTTTCTAATCTCGTAGCATACAATATGAATAATTTTTTTTATCCTATTTGATGTTGAAGTTTTACTTGAATTCATTTATGATATAAGTACATTCCCTACTTATTATTTAGTTGAATTTTGATGGCTTATATGATATGAGAACAAGATTTGATTGCTATATTACCTCGTTCTTATTACTAGTTACTATTTTTTGTCTTATTAAAAGATGGTTCTGTAAATCGGTTAACATTGTCGAATTTTTAAACAACCCCGTGGAACCGCAATGAGTGTGGGGTGGGATAATGGAGATCAATTAATGAAGACTTATTGACTGGATGGATAATTAAGGTAGTTTATTAATCAATTTTAAGGGGATTGCCAAACAATTGTGCTATTGAAAATAATGCAAACTTCTTTAATAAGTGCAGTAATTAAATAATCCACAAACTTTACACAAATCCTCAAAAGTGAATCTAAGAACAACTTCAGTTTATGTTTAGTCACTGTCTTTGTTAGTTGGAATGTCATTAGGATCCTCTCGAGTGTGATCACCCCGTCTAAAACTGGGCAGACGATGTAACAAAGAACTCCAATATGCTAGATCCTCAAATGCCATGTGTAATTCTTTTCCAAATGTACGACACTCTGTGAAAGACATTTTTCTCCTGTTTGAAACTAGATATTACTAACAAATCCTGAAGCCTATCATCTTTTTGTTGAACTCTACTGTGCCATTGTAATAAATAATACGACTATCTTTTGCAACTGTGAAAGCCAACTGACTATGGTAGTATATATTGAAAACATAAGCTGTGATGATGTGGTAGTATTCTTCCTACAATCTACCTCACTAACAAGGTTTGCATCTACATATCCCGTAGTCTTAACTTACCCCATAACTACTGAGTATGAACTTTAGTTTCCCCAGTATTACCCTGCTTTCCAAGATTTTTCTTGAACCTACAAGCAACTCCCACTATATTCCTAATATTTGATCTCGTGCATAATATGAAATACATTAAACTTCCAATGGCTGAGACGTATCGTTACATAGCCAAGAAGCTTCTCTCCTCTTCCTCGGGACATTGACCAATGGCTGTGGCGTTAATGACGTAGCCACGAAGCTTATCTTAACTATCTAAGGATATAACTAATTGGATGTCTTAAATATTGAGTAGTGAAGAATGTGATGACTACCTTTGCATCACTCATGCTTAACATCTGCATTACTTTTCTAATGTAATGTGTCACAAGAAATCTTTCTTCTGGTCCCTACTTATGCTCCTCCCGAAAATTTCCTTTGCTACTAAAGTTACCATGTCAAACACAATAGATAACAGCCTCTTTAACTTGTTGATTTCGTTCATATCAAAACCTAGAGAAGGCATGAAATTACCCACGACGGTGCATAGAAAACCTGAAATTTTCCTTGTCAAGTATATTTTATTTGCATTGTGTGTACTTATCATGGAAGTTCTAAGTATTGGTAGTAGTCACATGAACAGTCGAAGGAAGAGTTGTGGCAGCAAGACATGTTAATTGAAATTTTATTTTGTGGTTGTTGGTTGTATTTTGTAGGAGAAAAAGTTTCGGATGGTAGTGAAGTGTTTGTCTCTATGAATTATTTTTGGATGCACTGGTTATCCAAATAATTAGGTATGTTCAAAGAACTTTGGGTCACGTGTGTGAGGTTAGAGTCTGTTTAAAAAAGAAAATTTATTAGGCCAATTCATTAGAAATTCTTTGGGTGGTCATGTCATTAAAAAAAATATAATTCATATAAGAATTAAACATTTAGTACCTAGGCTAAATAAACATAAATATTTACTATCAACATGTTTTTTAAACTAATATTTAGTCCTGAAGACAAATCGGTGACCCTATTTGCACAGAATTCCATAACATTGTGACATTGGTTTAAAGCATTGACTATAAAATTTCCAACCTCTTGCAGATATTAGAGATAAACTTTTTTTATGCATAAGCATTATATTTCAAGATGGTAACAAGTTAAGTTATTTTTACACACATCTATTCTTGTAATAAATATCACAACAATGTACATTATCTCTTCGAATTTGAAGGAATGTTATTTACTTTTGGTATGCATAGTTACTTCATAAAAACTGATGTTTTATTGACCGATCTTTATTTATGTAGGAAAAAAACTGACAATTTGAATTCTTTAGGTACAATTCACTATGTATCGACTGTTTTGTCAATCCCAATAAAGTCAATAACAGCTAAAATCATAACTTTGAAAATGATAAAACATAATTTAAGCAAAATCATGAGTAGTAGATGACTTGATTTTCTATACATTGTAATTATATAGGAGAACACTAATGCCCCTGATGAATTAAAAAAAGTTTCATGAAGAGGGTTGGAAAGATATGTAATAATTGGAAAGTAGAGGTGAAGAAACATTATCTTGCCTTTGATACCGACGAAGAGAGATTGAAATATTGTCCACCTAGAGTAAATCTAGAGCAGTGGTCGTAACTTGTTAAGTGTTGAGAAACTCTTATGGAAAGGGCATGAATGAATAACTAGTAGTAAAGCTTTATAAATTCAAGTTAAACATATATTTTAAATATATTTTTGTAATAGAAAACGAGTCGAAGAAATCGTCGAACTCGTAAGAAGAAAAGAACACCACATACTTCCAGAAGAAAGAGTCATGCGAATGTTTCTTTATAATGCGTTTTATAAAAGATTTTGATTGTGAATATTATTTTATGTTGTCAAACTTATAAATGTAACAACTTATGAGTCATTCGGTTTATGCAGATATAGGCAGATCAAGGGAAAAAGGTTTCGTTGGTTGATGTTTACATCAAAACACATGAAAGGAGCAATGGATTAGCCATCGATAAGGATTCCGCTGAAGTAATGGTACAAAAATATCATCCATGTTCCTTCCCTTCTTTCTTAGAAAATCTCAAGGACATTATTTTACCTATTAATCAAAATTCTTTTTTTATCTATAAACCATTATAAAAGGCAACATGCAAGAGATTGTGTCATAACGTTAAAAGATTAATATATATTATAGACGTATGAGGATTAAATTAACAATTAATTTTTTTTATTATTTATGAAAGTTCAAATTATGCATGAAATTATTATGTGAAGCATTTAAAATTATTGGTGGGGAGATATTGTGATCTTTATTATACTTTGGTTTCGTGAATGGATGATTATAATTTTTGCTTTATATAATAAGACTCGTTTCATTTCAGTAAAAACTGAGGAAAAAAGTAGATCAACTTTTGTCAGATTGTAGTGAATCCGTCAGTCATAAAGACGAGATATTTTATGAACTCCTAGAACCTGATAAACCCTATGATTGTCAAGATTATAGGCATGGACCATCACAAACTGATGTAAATTTAAGTGGATGAAGGTTAATGAAAAAGAGTATAAGCGACTACGATAGATTCGATTTGAATTTTAGTGTAAATTTGATCATTTAGAGGCTCAGTTTGAGTTGATATGCACACACGTGATGACTTGCCCTTCCGTTGTATCCAAACAAGTTAATAAGTACACACTTTTATCTTTTTTTCTTAATTATTGTCTATATATATAAATGTATGTTCTAATATTAAATTATGTTATTCACAAGTTCCTCAAACCTCCAACGAGCAAAACATACCATCAAATAGATCTATTTTACAAACCGAGCAACAATTAGAAGAAACCAACCAATTTCAACCTGTAGTGGTACCACAATCAAATCACCGTTTGGCTTCATCTCAATAGGTAAGTACATAACTACTTTTTAAAACAATAATTTAAGGATTTACATTTTCATGATTGAAATAATTCATTTCTGTAGATTGCAAATTCTCAACACTTGGATTCCCCCGAGACTGCTGCTTGTGTTAGTGAACAAACGAATGCTACTTCAATTCAGGTATGTTTCTAATTTAAAGGATTTTAAAGGGCACAAAATATGTTCACTTTCTTGGGGAGTTTAAGTATACTTGACATTGGGTTGTTGGTTTATTTGGTTGTATATATTCTTAAAATTTTTTGGATGTCTTAAAAGAAATAAAACTCCATTGATTTTTTTCTTGAAATATATGTTTGATGACATATTCATCTTGTTTGTAGAAAGAAGCATCAAAGAAGAAGAAAAAGCATCATAAACCACACCAAATGGTATCAAATAATGCACTTTATAAAATTATAGACCGTATTACTTCCAGACTTCCAAAAATGGTTGTGGAACGTGGATTCATTATGAGCAAGGACCTTTCAAGAAAAGTAGAGGGTACGCCACTGGGTGAAGACTTTTAGGAAGTACATATTGAGAAAACGTTTGCAACAAATGAACCATTACCTAGGCCTTATGAAAAAAAGTCCACAATTGCTGATGCACATCATTCAACTGTAGCGTGGCATATTACTAATGTACTAATTTTTCATTTTAAATTTTTAATTAAAATAATAAAGAATAAGTATCAATGACTAACAATTGCTGATGCACATCATTCAACTGTAGCGTGGCATGTTTGACTTTGATAAAGAAGAATCGTACATTATATAAAATTTTGTTTCACTACATGTTTCCCCTCTTTTTCTTATTGGACGTGTGATACATTTTATTTTGGTGATGGATACTTGTTCCAAGAACAATTATGTTTATTTATGATGAATGTTATTGCTTTTAATTTAATCATGTTTTAATTTGATAATTTCCCTCTTAATTTAATATTATGGTAAATGTATTTGCACATAAATAAGATATTTCTTATAAATGATTTTTTTAACATTTGTTCCCAGTCATATATTGCAGAATACTATCAACATTTTATTTAATGCCCCTATTATCATTGTCGACATTTTTTTATTGCTGCCAAAAGTGTGTTGAACATTTAGTAGGTGTTGCAAAAGGTTATTATCAATATTTTTTTAATGCCGCTAACAGGTTATTACCAGCATTAATATAAATGCTTAGAAATGCCGCTAATTTTTTGCGGCATTTTTTAAAATGCTGATGTTCTTTAACCACATTGGCTACCGCACTTGTGAAAATGCTGCAAAAAATATCACAAACTTTTCGCGGCATTTTTTAAATTGCCGTTATTCTTTTACCACATTAGCTATTACCGTACTTGTGGAAATGCCGCTAAAAGTGCAACAAAAAGTGTTACCGGTTTTTTTAGTGTTTTTCTAGACATTTAATTTATGTCGGGAACAATCAATATCCATGTAGTGTCTCTCATGATCATTTTTTATGTGCAAACAAGATACTCAACACACTCTCAAAGGTTAAAGAAAAAGTCTCTATTAAAACATTGATGAACTTACCCATTTTTCTTAAGATAGAAACACTATTCACTAAGATTACATTTTCTCTTGAAATGGGTGGAAAAGTAAGGTTATGATGGATTGACCTTATTCAAACCAGGACTAATCGTTAAAGGGGTTGTTGTTATTCTAGTAGACCCTTTTGAAAATGAGATTTCATATTTTTTCATAAACCATTGTGTCCATCATATCTAACACCCATTTTTTCCCTCGAGTTTGTAAGATTGCAAGAAGAATCTTACCTAACTTCCCAAAATTCCTTTAACATTAAGCTTGCAGATAATGTGACCAATAAAGTAAAACTTAACTGCAGCGAACCAAGACAAGCTTTTAGAAGTTTTTAAAATGTAAAAGAAGTGTTTTAAATACACAATGTGCGCTTTTTAATGTACGTTTATATATGAAAGATATATGCCATATCCATATGGAATATGTCAAAAACTATATCAAACTCAAACTCATTTAACATATTTTCCAATCTAAGAAATTTCAATTTGAGTAGTGTTAAAACATGGGAGTTCTAAGTTATCTAAGTCTTTTAACTTTTTCCTAACGTGGAATGCTCGTGGATGTGTAAATTAATGATGTCGGGATGAAGTTGAAGAAGTCTATTGAATAAGCCTTGTCATTGAGATTTGTGAGAACAATTTGTTAGAGTAGAGACACAAATTTTGTTTTGATAAACACGAGAGGACAACCTAATCCACTGGGGTACTTTGAGTGTATATATACTCTTATAATATACCATTTGTCTATTCATTGAAAAAATACACAAAAACAAAATATTACAAACAAATGTACCAAATCTATCACCTATGACACGACTCGCCTAGACAAACGAAAAAAATCAGATAAACATACACACTCAAATGAATAAGAAGATAATTCTCAACCATTTTGAAATATCAAAACCTTTTTCCTATCAAGGACTATAAAAAACATCAAGATACCAGTGCATAAACAACTGGAAATAAAAAAAGGTAACAAGATAAATATCAGATATAGCAATGTAACCATGGATCACGAAATTAATAAATAGCATACACTAAGTTTACTTAATATCTCTACAAGATACGATATATAAAATTCATTACCTAAGTTTATTAACATGCAATTTCATTTCCATATAAATTATTCCACAATGTATCACAATGATACTCTCCCTTTATTCGACACCCCCCCCCCCCATAAGGTATATTCTCGTTTAAAAGACATACTCTCCCCCTAAATAAAGTTTCTACCTCCAAGGACATATTATCCACCTTCTGTTAATGAATCGACAAAGTGTATAAAGATAGAGTCCAGAACTAACATCATTAGGAACATAATGAAAGACCTTTTTTAATAAATTAACTAGTAAAGATAAACTAAAGGAGTAAAATAAATATACCACAATATTTAATTGTGATAAAAGTTAAAATAAGTTATGAACGAAAGATAACATTTTGTAAGGAAACAAAGATAACAATAAGATAAGTAACCAACAAATATATACATAACCAAAAACAAAATTTATTATCTCTAACTAAACTCTCCCTAACATGTTATAGCATTATCTCCTTTCATGTGAAAGTAAAACGTGATAACATAATTTTTCTGTCTTTTATCGTGTATCTAACTTTCTTTTATGAAAATTCAATTCTCCCCAATAATCAAGTCTTATATCTCCCCATAGTAAGCTTCTCCCTACTATAGGAAAGATTAAATGATTATGAAACTGAATCAATAAGGGTACAAGGGACGTAGATATTTAACATAACTAGATAAACTAAGATTATAGCGTGGAAAACATGATATGTAACACTATATGCCCAAGGATATAATAGGTATATGAGATGTGCATCATACAATTTAACATATTAAGGAATAAATGATCAATACTACGCAATAAAATGAAATAAATCAAAAGCATCACTAGTATCTTAGCATAAATAATTAATATATACTAAACTTGAAATTAATAGAACGAAAAAAGAGTAAAGGATTATAAAATAGACTACATGCTACAATATTATCCAATCCTAAAACTCACAACATAAACATAATCCTAGGTACAAAATGATAACTCATGACATCAATATTATATATGAAATATGTCTGAGAAACATCCATAGGAGGCGTATGGATATTGCAATAATAAAAAATTACCAAGGATATATGATACACCAAAACATGATATAATACTATTTCCCTAGCATTCTAAATACAAAATCATCAATACGAAGATTATTAATGAACATTTGGATAAAACGTAGCAAATTTATCCCCAATCTATAAACTATGATATCGACATATATGTAAATTTTATTTAAACAACAAAGTAAATCTTTCAAAGGAATGTGCATAGTTTACTAAATCGGGAGAAAGAGAATAATATGAAAACAAATAATACTAAATGAGATTCTACCATCTCATCTCTATAAAAGGTTTTACTATGACGCCCTGATTTCGGAGTTCAATGAGGAAAACATTGTATACTATGATTTCATTTGAGAAATGTAATACCCCATAATTTTGAATATATTAAATTTGTCATGAAAATTATATGTGTGCACGTAATATAATTAAATTGAGGAAAAAAAGGAGAAAATAAATAAATATAATTAAAGTGAAAAGGATTAATTTCATGTAATTATATATTTACTGGTGACATAATGTAAATAAATTCATGTCAATTGGTATTTAGTCGTCAGTGAGTAAACACGGTAGGAGTGGACCATATCTCAACCGGATCATATGTTCAATTTATATTAGGAAGCGATGAGATGAAATTGATAAGTGACTCGTGTGATGATTTCGAGTACATGGTTGATCCGACGTGGGTCAAAATAGTCTAAATTAGGTACCCGGGGATAGTGTTTATGTCACAAACCTGACTTAATTTAGTAGGGATCGAATGTCTTGACATGACACCAAGGAAATAAATATTCTTATTTTAAAATATTTGTTATAATGAATGCAGCGAAAATACAATCATGTGGTTATGAATCGTAAAATATTGAAGATGAAGGAATTATGCCATTAGATCCTTCTAAAGGGAAACTTCATATACATTAAAAGTAGCAACGAGTAACAACTTAACAAACAATTTAAAACTTATTACAATAGAGCTAAACATGCTCTATTTGATCAAACAAAATTTTTAATTAGAGTAACAAAAAGTGATCTAAAAGATGAAATTTCAACATAGTCCTTTTACGTTCCCTCTATGAGCCTACTTATTTCGTGAAAAATGGTTATTTATCTGCATCAGCTAAAATCCGATTGAGATTCAATCTCTGGACATTCCAGGGTTTTTCAAAAAATTAATACTTGTTCAAGTTTGAACATAAGGAATATATATAGAGATAGGAATTTGCAGTAATAACTAATAGTACATATTTTCAGAATAAATAGTTTAGAAAATAATTGATAAAATAAATGAGCAATATGTCAATTATTCAATGTTATTTTAATGGCAATGTACACTTTAATACCCAGACGGATAGATAGTGTCAACACCTTGTTTAGGGCATAACATCGATAAACCAGTTGGGAAGGTACCACCTAAATATTTCCACCCGATAGTCAAGGCGAACATAGTAAGAGAGTTTCCATAGGACGAATAAAAAATTTCAGAATTCAAATCAGATGTTGATATCGAGAGATATACAAATATAACAAATGGCAGAATCATCGGTATCAGATGAATTTGAGAATAAAAGAATTTCGCAAAATACATATATACACTTTCATAATTTCATATAAACAAAATACATAAGAAATGTCTTAGAGTACTCACAAAAAATAAAAGTTTGAAAATACAATTATTGAGTCGTGGATCCCTCATTAATGAAATTTATTCAAAAAGTTTCTCACACTTTCTCTCACACTTTATTTTTAAACTTTTGAACTAATTTCGTGTAATAATTATTCCAAGGACTTTATTATAGTTTTTCAAAGATATTTGGGTGTTGACACGTATCTGGGTTACCAAGCTTTCATTTTGCTGAGTCAGCGTTGAAGTGTTTATTGATAACACATGTACGATGGAGGTGTTAAAACCAAGCACGAGGTGCCAAGCATATGGTGGAAAGGTATTAAGGGAATAAAGGTCATTTTACACATGAAGGGCATTTTGGTAATTTCACACTATATATTATTAACATTAGTTAGAGGTCCCTATAGATATGTTATTTACAAAATGTCCCATTTTTATTTTTCATTCTGGTCCTGAAAACTTTATTAATTAAAACCAAGTTAGTAAAGTTTCATAAATTTACATTCTCTACCCCAAAACTTATTATTTAGCTTAAGTTGTGTCATAAAACTTCAATTTGACCCATTTTACAGTTGATTCTTCAAATTTAAAAAATGCCATTAGTCATGTTAAAAACATAGAATATCAGATATGTAATAATAAAACATTTATCACATAATAAGTTAGGAGCAATTATAAAAACAAACTATATATGAGCATATAAAAGTGGGGTCACTACATCCCACCCTCCTTATAAAAAAGTTTGGTCCCCAAACTTGACGGACATTAATTTTCAAACATGTATGGATATCGCTCATTTATCTCATCTTCCCGCACCTATGTTGCTTCTTTAGCAGAATGATTATGCCATGATACTTTGACCAGTGGAATTACCTTGGTTCGTAATCTTTTATCTTTATGGTCCAAAATTTCTACTAGTTTCTCAAAGTAGGTAAAATATTCTCTAACTTGAAGAGGATCGTGACTTAATATATGTGTTGAAACACATTATTCACACTAGAGAGTTCAGGGATAAGGCTATGTTATACGCATCATATCCTATCCTTCAAAGGATTTCGAAAGGTCCTATGTATCTTGGATTCAACTTCCATTTCTTCGCAAATTGGATTACTCCAATTGTTGGTGGTACACGCAAAAAAACATTATCTACTCTTTGGAATTTCCAACTGTGGGTGGTGATTGTCGATAAAATTCTTTTGATGTCTTTGAGTGATTCAAATAGGTATTGTATCAATTTAACTTTCTCTATGGTGATCTAAATTAATTCTGGTCCCAATAATTTCCTTTCTCTAATTTCTACCCATCATGCAGGGGAACGACACCTTCTACCATAGAGTGCCTTATACAGAGACATTTGAATACTTGCTTGATAACAATTATTATAGGTAAATTCCACTAATGGTAAATGATCATCCCAATTACCCTTCAAATCAAGTACACATGCCCTATGAATATCCTTTAAGGTTTGGATGGTTCTCTCAGATTGTCCATCCGTTTGAGGGTAAAAAGTGGTGCTGAAATTCAATTTTGTTCCCCTGGCTACTTGTAGGCTTTCCAGAAGAGAGATATGAATCAAAAATCATGATGAGAAATAATTGAAATTGGGATTACATGATGCCTAATAATTTCCTGTACATATAACTTAGCTAATTTTTCTAAAGAATGGGTAAACTTAATGGCAAGAAAATGAGCAGAGTTAGCTAGCCTATAAATAATTACCCAAATAGAATCAATACCATTTGAACTCCTTAGTAAACCTGTCACAAAATCCATAGTAATATGTTCCCATTTCCACTCAGGGATAGGTAGGGGTTGTAGTAATGCTGATGGTTTCTGATGTTCATCTTTTACTTATTGACAAACCAAACACTGAGATACAAATTTTTATAGTTCCCTCTTCATGTTATTCCCCCAAAATACTTCTCAAAGTTCCCTATACATCTTTATACATACGGGGTAAAATGTAAATCTTGAGTAATGACCTTCTTATAAAATTAGCCTCTTCAGTTGGTCATGTGGAACACACATTCTATTTTCTAAACCTCAATATATCATCTCGTATCACAAATTCGATTCTCTTCCCTCCAATAACTTATTCTCTAATCTTTTTCAGTTGTGGGTCATTTACTTGTGTAATTTTGATCCTTTCCATCAACATGGGTTGTATTTGTAAGTTTGCGATTATTCCTCCTTTGCTATAAATACGTATATATTTTCCCTTACTTTTCAAATCCCTAAATTAAGGTTCGAAATTTGTAATGAGACATGCTAAATGTGTTGTAGACTTTCTACTTACAGAATCAACTACTATATTATCTTTCCTTGGGTGATAGTGAATATTTAAATCATAGTCCTTCATCAATGCTAACCACCTCCTTTGTCTCATGTTCAATTCTTTCTGAGTAATGATATATTTGAAACTCTTATGATATGTATAAATCTCTCATGTCTCACCATATAAATAATGTCTTCATATAATAAGTAAAGATTACATCTGCTAATTCTAGGTCATGGGTTGGAAAATTTTGCTCATGTTCTTTCAACTATCTTGAGGCGTAAGATACTACTTTTCCATTTTGCATTAGCACACATACCAAACCATTTTTAGAAGCATTACTATAAATCACCCCCACGGTCCTGAAAGGAATAGTCAAAAGTGGGATAATTATTAATCGATTCTTAAGTTCTTGAAAACTATTATCAACTTCCTCAAGCCATTAATATTTCACCTTCTTTTGTTTTAACGTAGATAGAGGTTTTGAAATTCTAGAAAATCCTTCAACAAATCTTCGATAATAACCTGCTAATCCAAGAAACTATGAATCTCCGTCACATTAGCTGATCTAAGCCATTCTAGTATAACTAATTATGTGAACACGTTTAGTATGTTGATTGGTTTCTCTCTCAATCCCAAAGTGAGGTGATAAAGAATATTTGGTCAAGGGTAAAGTGATATCATATGTTCCTCAAGGACTTCTTCATTTGAGTGCACTTGATATATCATGTCTATAATAATGAAAATCAAACCAACTTTAATTGAGTAGCATATTCCATATAATAAAAACTCATAGAACACACCTACTGCAGATAACGACCACCACATCTTACAACATGAAACACTCTTTTAAAAATGTTTTTGATGGTTGGGGGTTTCTCAAGTCTCTAGACATTTCTAGGTTGATCGCCACTTAAATTTTAATTAGAGGAAAATAGTATTTTTCAATAAATATCCGTTGAATCTCATTAAAATGTTTTTAAAAAGTATTTACCTTGACTCATATTGTTATTTTTTTTAGCCTAAGTTTTTCTCGGCGTGGTACAATTGAGATCATGCAAAAGTATGTGCCCTGAATATTTTGAGACCCTATATTTTGGAGGAGAGATTCACATTATTCATAGATCACAGGAGTTTATAGTATTTGCTCAATAAGTCGGACTTGGATATAAGGCAATTTCATTGGTTGGAGTTGGTAAATGATTAATAGTTTGATATTTTTTATCATACTCGAATGGATAATATGGAAACAGATACCTTGAGTCGTAATATACCAATGATTTAATCAACTAATGGTCATCGTAATGGATTTCAATCCAACTAGTGGAAAAGTTATATGAGTCTTTTATTTAAGTTTTGTTAATGACTTCAGACCTTATGTTTCGCTTGGTAATGTCCAAGATGCAGATTTTTCCTATAAGGAAAAGATTGATATATTATTGACAAGAAATGTGCCATTTTATTTTATCAACACAAATGGACATCTTTAGTTGAGAGGCTAGGTATGTCATGTTTGATGATGAATAGTTACATAGGGAAATATTGATGAAAACACATGATTTCAATTTACTTTTATATCCTGGGGGTGATAGTATATACTAGTACATGAGATGTTAGTACGGGTGGGATTAAATCAAGAAGGACATCGTAAATATCTTGACTAAATGTACCACCGGTAATTGGTAAAAGCGGAGCACCATCGCCCACTAGTTATATTATAGTTATTTAAAGTCCAAGTTTGAAAGTATAAGAGTGTTTCATGTACTTGATCATTGGGGTACCGATATCTCAATGGGGACACAACATCATTTGGTTCATTATAAACAAGTTTCCATGGTGTCTCATATTCTTCCCATATGAATAACCTATATGACAAAGCAATATAACCAAATATTTATAAATGAGATTTTTCGATGACATGGAGTACTGGTGAATATAATGTTCAGGATGAACCATACTTTTATAACCAATTTCTCGAGAGAATGATGCAATGATATTGCATTTTTGATTCAATGCTTTGTACCATTCAAAATTTGATTGGATAATCGAACAAGTCAATCAGACTTAGAGGATAAGTTAATGTCTTATGTTTTGGATTTCAGAGGGAGCTTGGAAAATATATAGATCATTTGTGGTGTTTTCCTACAATAATATTCACCAGTAGAAAATAGGCATGGAACGTTATAAGATATTATATTAACAAGGATTCCCTTATTTAGGATTGTTTATGGACTTCGCATAGTAGTTGTAAGAGCTACATATATACATGTAGTATTGATCTTGGGTTTATACCAGGGGATCAGTTGCGACTGGAAGTGTCTCCCATGAAGGGAGTTATAGGAGGGTAGTGTTACTTCGGTCTGTGGATATCTGGACATGGAGAGGTGTGAACCGCAATCATAGAAGACTTTTATAAGATAATAATGTCACACATCTTGAAAATGAACAGAAAAGAACTTTTTTTATCATAACTATGATTTCTATTATAGAAAAGTAAAAGTGATTCAATACAACACCTTTTAATATGTGAGCAACTCTATAGAAATAAATAAAAAATATGGCCCTCCTGAGAGTAATGATTGTTTGAGAGAATAAAAGTAAGGACTTCAATATATACGAGAGGCAGCAAGAAGAATCTTAATACTTTTCATGGAATTTTTGTGCAACATAATAGTATTATGCTATGTCATCTCATTTTCTCTGTAGGAGAGTTTCTATTTATAAGAGAACTTTAGGTTTGATGTGTTGTTATTCACCCTTATATTATTCTTTGTGATAAATGTTTAGGAATGTTTTGTCCGTCATAATTTTCTATCACTGATAGACCACTATTAACTTTTACATGTGTGACACCTTTCTAGTAGTGCCAAAAAAGATAATATTGTCACCCAATAAATATAAAGTGATATTTTTCTTCCTCTAGTAAAGAAAATATTGTTGTTCAAGTTTTTGGAATCCTGCGAGCAACTATAGATGTCCCTCGTTACTTCTGGATTTATTATTTATCGGCGAACATACTTTTAGGTTACTTACCACTTTATCCTTAAGGTATTCGTGCGAATAACATCCATGGTCACTAGATATTTTATGTGATGAATGTCTATGAGAGTAACCTTTGTGGTTAATCATTTTGTTGTGTGAATGACTTAGTTATGTGTGTGTCTTTACGACCGACCCACTGGGTCTCTCGCACTACTATTAAACCTTTATCAAATTATTAAAGTTGTTGAGACTTAATATCGTAACAAATCTTACCTCTCATCCTCCAATCCTAAACTCACAAAATGTCTAAGTATTGTTTGGTTTTGCTCAACCAAGGCCTCCTATTTAGGTAAACTGTCAAAGAGAAATATAATTAAAATGTTACTCAGGGTTTGCTCATGCATCCCTTTATGTATACCATGAGGTTTCTCCTTCACTCGTTTTGTCTACTAATGAGGAAGTATTCGTGTGTCCCGTTAATGTTACTGAGGGGATCGCTCGTGCGATACTATAATATTATTATAGTGTTTCTCGTATAACCCTCAAGTAACCGGGGGTTACTCATTTACCCTCTACAATAACCCCTCGTACATAAGTCTCTCTTTCATTTTGAAAAGAGGGAGTTACATACTAAACATCTAAAAATATTTGAATAGATATTTGTTATCATTACCCCTTTGATCCATTAAATATCCTATCATGCTTAAACTTGTATACCACATTTATGCATGTGATTATGTTATGTATGTGGAGTATTATCGCTAAACAATTAAGAAACATGGGTTGGGAAGGACCATAAGAAATTTGAAGAGTTCCACCATTAGTAAAAGTGTGAGTACCCTAAACTCTCTGGTCTCTCAATGGAGTGTGGATACATATACTTTTGCAATAGGTTAGGGGAATTCACCATTAATTTGGAGGATGTATTTTAGCAATGCTTCTTGCCAATTTTTGGCACTCACATATTTTTATATGGATACGAGGATGACATAGAATAGTCACTATGCGAGGAACTTAAGAAAGCAATAAATGAGTACATCCACCATCTAGTAATTACTCGAACATAAAAGAGAAAGAGCACCTTTTTATAAATGGCAAAGTCACTAGTTTAGTGGATTTGAGCCTCTGTCCTAGGGAGCAGCTCTTATAAAAGCCCTCAAGAGCTTGGATGGTATAAGTTTGAATGTAGGTAGTCATTTGCCTACATTTTTTGTAACTTTTTTTCTGTAAGGTTGAGTGATTCTTCTCGCGAGTTGGTCTTTCGTTTAGATGTTCCCATGGCTCATGCAAAAAAAGTTTCTTTGGTTGGGTGACACACGGCCTAATTAAATATCGGGTGATCAGTCCTTTATTAAATTAAAACTGGTATCTCATTTGGTAGTGATTTTTTTAATATTTACTAACCACCTAGTATTCAAAAAGTTTATGTTTATTTTTTTTTATCTTTTTAAATTAATATGCAACAAAGAAATTAATAAATAATTATTAAAACATTAACCATTCAATAACCAAACTCAGAGAGAATAAAGTGACAGAATGAATAACTGTGACTGGAATAAACACTTCCCGCCTGAATCCTAAATACCGTAATTCGAATTAAATTCTAATCCAATCCACGAAAAAATAATGATGTAAATCCACTATCTCTGAATAATATCCGAATAAGAATGGTCAACATGCCTGGCTGAAATTGATGTCTCATAATAAGGAAATGATAAGTGTGGAGGCATCTACAACTGAAATCCTATAACTTCCACAGCAGCTGCAACACGACAATAATTGAAGCTCTTAGGAATGGTGTCCCTGTGGCTGGGCACATAAAATGTTTTTACAAAAATATAGGTTTGGAGAAATTGGGTATGAGGCTAACAAAACATTTGAAAATTTTAGCAAGGTATTAAAATGCAAAACTATCAGATGTTAAATAGATGTTAGGGTTAGGTGACCTCACTTGAGATCCCCACCTCTCAACTAATGTGCACGCCTCACAAATCTTTCTAACTCATGCTAGTTATACTAACCTTCCTAACTAGTCTGAACAAAATCTATCTCTACACAAACTAACTCATTGTGCTACCCGCATTGCCCAAATCGCATAATATCGCATAACCCATATCAGTTTGCCAATTATAACTTTCCCACTAGAGATTAAGTTTCGACAAACTTAGGTTTCTTATATGTCACTGTCTCTCTCATCTACTTAAGAACACACTGTAGAATAATTCATATGTATATATATGTATTACACTCATTATATATATATATATATATATATATATATAGTAGCGGAATGCCTGTGCCTGAAGGCATGGAGAAAATTTTGAAAGCACGGAATCACAAATCAGTGAAAATTTCCAAAGTACAGAATTGGAAAATTACAAATTTTTTGTTCCCCAACAAAACTATGTGCAATTTAAAAAAAAATTGGCAATAAAATCATTTTTTAACAGGACAATCCACCCTGCTTAACAAATAACAAATAATTCAATAACATTCAAATAGTCTAAATTACCCCCAATATTACTATTTGGACTTGCAACACGACGCCATCGCCAAGTACCACAAACACACCAACCAACATAAGATATTTTCCAAATTGTTGTATCCATAAACAATTTACATCATAAATGTTTTTTACAACACAAATATGTGTAAACAATATAAAAAATTTATTAGCAACACTAAATAGTAAATTTTTTTTAAAAAAATGGACAGAATTCCCTTTCTTTATTGGATTATCCGCACTCATAAAAACATAAAAAAATAATCAAACAAATCCCACAGAATCATCCCCAGAAGAAGCTTTCGCAAACATAATTTTTTCCTACAGTTCTTGCTGAATGTCGAGATGGATTAGCTTCAATGAAATCTTCCATATCATTTGAATTGTCCGATAAATAAACATCTAACTCGTGTTTAGGGGACTTTTCTTCCACACGTTTCACTTTAGATTTGTCAACACTTTGATATCTTACTCATGTTGCGCCTGCACCACCTTTGAAATCATACTCCATTTCTTGTCCAACATTCAGCTCCCTAGGAAACTCAAGATGGGCTTCTTCTTGATTCTCATATTTAATCCAAATCCAGCTTCAATTGGAGAATACAATCATAGAATCAAAGTAATTCTCGCACATTGCTTTCTTACAACCTCTAGAGAACTGCAGAGTCAAGTACCTGGTTTTGGATAAACAATAGTCCCAAACAACTTCAATTGACCCTGGAATAAATCGAGATAGAGAATAGGGTTTTTGGTGTCAAGATCCTTGAGTCACCGATTTTTCCATCAGAGATGGGAACTATAAGGCTGGGAAATGAGAATATGGATTTATTCTTTCATTGGGACTTCCTCAAAATGTCTGTACCGTGGTGCTTGACAAACATCTGGCATGGGGTGAGAGCAACTGAGCAGGCCTTTGCGAGAGCATTAGAGAGCGTGTTTTTGTAAATTGTAGTTCTTTTAAGTCGTTTGCCTCCATGTGCTTCTGGATTAGGTGCTACTACTGTTGTCTTCCCATACTTTTTTCCACCGCTCGCCATTATCACTCGCTCCCTCTCCGTTTTCTGTATGATTTTACTAACAATAAACATAATTCATCGGATTAAGGTATCTATTACTTGTAGGGGTTTTAAAAATAAAGGGAATGAAAATAATATTTGAAAGTGAATACTGTGAACAATAAAGATACAAACTTTGAAACAAAATGAACTTCAAACCCCAACATTAAACACAATGAAAGTTGGTAACCAATCACCAAAAAGGGAATGTAATGTAATTAATCACAAGCCCCTGCCATTGGCACGGTTGTAGAAAATCTATATAAAAGGTAGATCCCAAGAGTTTCTCATAAAGCATTAGTAATACAGGAGAAACTAAAGCTCAAAATTAGCTAATCGAATAAAAAATAAGGTAATGCATTTTATATGGATATTATTTCCACGTCATTAAATGCACCTAATGCTAAAAAAATATGGTAATTACTTTTTAAGCCCTTAATTTAGGTTCATACCAAAATGGGAGCATTAGTAATCTAATTATTGTTCGCAAATATATCAATAAGTTACTTACGCAAAGTGGCAAAGATAAGCCTTGAGGGGAGGCCGGGATGATTGAAGTACACAACCTGAAGCCTGTCCTTATAGTCGGATGAAATTTCTTCATAGATCCATTTAAATATGCTCAAGCCAGGGGAGTTTTCTTCCTTCTGCACAATGAAGTATGTGATAAAATAGAACTTTGAGTACAACATGTATGGACAATGCAGTACTATGAATGTAAACAACCTTTTCAGACATCACATTTGCTTAACATCAACATTTTCCTCATTTAACTCATGTTAATGGTCTGTATCTACAATTTTAGATGAATAGTACCCCTGTTAAGATGCATTGTACCAATGTCAAGACACTCAAGGTAGTGGTACTATGCATTATTTGACACTCAAGCCAGTGGAATGTTCTTTTTTCTTGAATTGTATTCTTCTAATGAAGTTGCTTATATATCACATCAATTGATATAATACATCAATTGTATTTTTGAAACTGTTAAGATGCATAGTACATTTAATACTGGCTTGAGTGCCAAAATTGTTATGATTCATAGTACCATTAGCTTGTAAAAAATGATAAGATGCATAGTACCATTGCCTTGTCAAAACTGTTAAGATGCATAGTACCACTACCTTGTCAAAATTGTTAAGATGTCAAAACTGATATTTGTCCTCAATATAGTGAAAATTGTAAATGCCATATAAATTATAGTAGGTTAACATTGTAAATTACATATAAAATGAGGGGGGAAATAAATGTTAGTAAGTTAAGATTTTTCCTTCAATGTAGTTTTGGATGATAATAATTATTTTTTCTCCTCAGCAAACCACATAAAATCAAGGGAATAGAGAATGAAGAAAAACTACATTGAAGAAAAAACAAATATCATCCAAAATCATCAAACCTCAAACAATTAAGGAGAAGAAACTCACCATCACAGGTATGTAAGCACCATCCATCAACCTACCACCCAATGAGCCCTTTCCTCGTGGGCGAGAAATCTCAACACGTGAAAACTTCAAATATCAAGAAAACTCGTAATTGGTTTTGTTTCTTGTTGCTCATCTGGAATCTAAGAACATGGGAGGGATGAATACCCCCTCACATGGAGATGATCTTCTCTACATATCTTTTCGGATCCTCTGTATTTCACGAGTTCGATCTCTTTCTCTATCTCCATCAAATAAGTTTAGGGTAATGGGTTGTTGAGGTTCTAGGGTCCAGTTAAATGATTTTTATTATGGTGGTTCTCGGTCCGATGGGTTTATTGGTTGAATCAATGTCGATCGTGTATGGTGGTGTATGGAAGGTTCGAGGTGAGTCGACAGGTGGTGGAGTTTTATTGTTGTGTCGTGACTGTTTAGGTAGTATGTGTTGATGGTGTGTCGTAGCAGATGGTTGGTTAGTGGTGATGATTGGAGCCGTTGTGGTTCTGATGGAAGGTGGTGTAGCAGAACATCTAATTTACCCCAAACTTTGACCACACGACCGCGACAAGCCACCTAAAGAACACAAAATATGAATTTAGAACCATTAATGATCAGAATGCCATACCATAAATGATCCAATTTGATCCCTTTAATCCATTAACTGATTTTCAAAATAATAGATTTGGATACTCACTTACATTCACATAAATGCTTTAATTTCCGAGGGCCTCCTCAAGTTACTAGTGTTTTAGATGATAATACTTCTACGATTTGGAGAGCATGCTAAAGTTGCTGAATTTGAATCTACTATTCAGTAACAATGTCATCCACCTATAACCCAAACATCATAAAAAATCAATCATGAGAAATATTAAAAAAAATATACCCATACCGATTTCTTGACAAATATAATAAATTTACATTAGCCAATGACTACTCTAGGATGCACAGACAATAGAGAAGAAAAAAAATGGTGTAGACACATCTTAACTTTCATGATTCATGATGTATATGTCCAATTTAGATAGCATAATAATCTCAAAGTCATATGTCAGCTAGTTTTTGCTCTCACACTTGTTTGCTAGCCCAATCATTCATTAATTGCGAAGTAATAGCCCCTGGGGCTACAAACTATATGTCATTGTTTACCTATATCATATATTTAGACCCGAGAAAGTACTGAAAAAAATATGAAATGGAAAGATAACTTTAGACATCTGCTGAAGTTGAGAAAACTTGAGAAAATTTAATTGACTCCAAATACCTCAAGGCATAGGGGTACTGAAATTAATCAAGAAGAGATCTCTGCTTTGGCCATCCAATCAAACGTATATTCTGTAGGAACTAAGAAAAATAGCATATAACATTGACAAAACATAGTACTCAGAATACAAATAGAGTTAAGTTGTCACACCTCATTTGGTGTGACTAAACAATTAGTGAAGTCATACTTTAAATGAATCATTCGAATGAATTCAACATAAAAATAGAAAACCATAGGACACGAAAACCAATATCAGTGTACTACAGAATTGAAAGAGTCTTAAGTGTCTCTATAAGTAATCTTTGAAGTACATAAATACCTACATAGAATTGCATAAAAATGGAAACTTAATACATAACATTAAATTAACCAAAAACTAATCATTAACCCACGCTAATGAAGACAAATGTAACTTGCACAGGACAAATCAATAACCCACTCCAAATATAAACATTTTTTGACTAACCAAAAACATTAAACTAACCAAAAACTAACTGTTGATGTAAAAAATTAGATTTGACCTGATTATTTTAATCACAGATAAAAAGAATAAAGAAATAATAGACAATAGATTTTTTAAGTGGTTCGGCCTTGCAAGAATGGCCTACGTCCACTGTTTTTGTTATTGTTATTGTTGACTGTTTGTTTGGAATTCTCGAGGAATAGTTTGGTCAAGAAATTCTGGTTCCCTTCCAATGAGGAGGTTACAATGTATTTATAGCCTCGAGGCTGTACAAATGAAAGGACAATGCGCTGTTATCTAGTAGACATGTACATCTGTATGATAATAAATGAGCATTAAATGCGCAGTCGTCTCCTTGATTATCTTGATTAGAATGCTATGATGCTCGGACTACCTAAGTAGCTCAAACCGCTTAAGCTTCTCGGACCACCTAAATAGCTCGAGTTGCTCGGGGCCCCTGAGTTCCTTGTGGCTTCTTAGTTGCTCGGTGATCTTGAGTTTCTCGGTGATCATGAGTTGCTCGGTGATATTGAGTTTCTCAATAGAAGTATACATGATTTCCATGCTGGCAGACACGTGTCTATATGTGAGTAGTTAATGTCAGCAGACTAAATTTGGTATCAACAGAAGCACCCAATGTTTCGTAGTTTGATGATAAAGAAAAGTAAGGAACATTATGCTGCTTAGATTTTCGGTTTGTATTGATTTTAGGCGAACTTTCATTGTATATAACTCCTTTTTTGAGTGCATAGTATCAGGCTTTTAAAGTATTTTTAATTTCCATAACCGCTTTGATTTTTGTGCCCCTTTTCTTCTTTTTAGTCGTCAGATATGCAAACATCCACCTTGGTAATCATTGCTTTTCTATATTCATGAGGTAAAGTATTTAAATGTAGCGGAGTTCCTATTGTCTTTCACTTTTCAAATATGTGTCTTCCAACTTTTCATTTCTTCTCTATCTTGTTCGTTCGTTTCTTCCATTGTTCGTTGTCAACTGGTTCACTATTCTCCTATAAGATCTTCTTCCTTCTCTTTTACTTATTCTGTTCATCATGGTTTACCTTGTTGAATTTCTTGACAAATTTCATTCTGAATTTTCAATTCCTTCATGGTTCATATTAGAAGAACTTTCTCAACCTTCTGACTATTTTTCTTTGGCTGAGGGACATTGGTTCCCAAGTGTCTTTATAGCCCAATGTGGATTTTCTTTTCCTCCAAATCCTTTATGTTTGGAGTTCTGTCAATATTTTGACGTTGTTCCTGCAAAAATAGTACCAAATACCTGGATAATAGTTAATGGAGTTCATAGGTTGAACCAACTTCATGGAACCTGTTTAGGGATTCCAGAGATTATGTATTGCTATAGATGGGTTGTGAGCGATAGAACTTTTTATTTGAAATCTAGGTTTTTGAATAGGGCGTCAGTTGTTAATCTTCCTGATGCCAATAGGGATTATTCTGAACATGGAGTGGTAATGAAAAATTGGCAACACCCTCCATTAAATGGAGATGATGTATATTAAGGTCCTAGATGTCCTCCTTATGGCAATGGGATAGGTTGTTTTTATTTTTTGAAATCTTGTTTTCTTTGTGTTTGATAAAATGCATCACGTACATTTAATTTTTGATTAATTGCAGTTGACAGCAAAAGAAAGTCTCCCAAAGAAAGTGGTGTTAATTTAAAGCATTTGAAAGTTATCTGGAGTTTGCAGCAGTCTGTGGCCGAGGAACACATTAGATCTTCTTCTTATTTCTTTCAGTACAAGAGTTATACTTCATCTTTTACTGCTCGTCCAGTGGTGGTTGACAATGGCCAAGTACCAGCTTCTGAAATTGGTGTAAAAGGTTCTTTCACTGAAATCAAGTATTCCTGTTAGTGATCTAATGAAGAAAAGAAAAGTTCCTATTTCTTCGATAAGTCTGCCTCTACTGCTGGAGAAGCAAAGAAAAGTAAGGAAAATGTTCCAGAAGAAGGGATAAGGAATATTGATGCAGCCCTTCCTGCTACTGCTAAGAAAATTACTGAGAAGCCCGAGTGGCCCCGAGCAAGGTTATTGCTGTTTCTCCTCCAAGTGAGGTTATTGTTATATCACCAACCAAGACAACATCTTTGGTTGACAATGTTCCTGCTCCTACGAGGAAGTTAAAGAAAAGTTCTTTTGAGAGACCTGTTGAACCTGTCTCTCAATCTTTAAATGTTGAAGTTGGTATTCCCACTTTTGTTCCTCTGAGCTCTGTTATGGGCTCGGTGAAGTCTTGGATTATCCTAAAAGTCCAAGGTATTGAATATAATCTTTCTCATGATAGAGTCACTACCTTAGCTGCTCAACATATTGCCTCAGTAAGTATTATTAGTCTAATATTTTCACTTTTCATTCCTGTGTCCCTGTACTGACTCAAAATTATTTCTTTTTTTAGCTGGTAACGTGTTTCAACACTATTCTGAATAAGGATGAAGCTATCAAGGCTTCAGTCTCCTCAGGAGGTGTAGAGGAGGCTTTTATTGGTCTAACTCAATCCTTAAAAGATTCTCATCAAAAATACAAGGAGGATAAGGTAGATTGGGAGAAGCAACTTAAGTCTATTGAGTCGAATAGAGATCAAGCTGCGAATGCCTCTAAGGAATTGGAGAAAAAGTTGAAAGGGTCTGATCAGAGCAACAAGGTTTTTGAGCAGAGCAACAAGGAGCTGGCAGTTAAGCTCAAATCGGTAGGGGAGGAAGTTGTTAAACTTCAGGACGTTGAACGTCAGAAGGTGGAGGTGGAGAAGAAATTAAAGGTTTCCGAGGAATTCCTTGGGGAAAGGGCCTCCTCGGAGAAGGAAAAAAGAAAGAAAGTAGTAAAAAAATCCTTCATAACTAGTTGGGATAGAGGCTGGAATAAGTGTATGGCTACCATGTCCTCTCAAATGGAATACGCCAGTCTTAAATATTTTTGGGATGGATGGGTGGCAGCCTTACAAGAGTTAAAAGTTGCTGAGGATTCAGAATTATTCCAGCAACACACTCATGGCCCTCCTCCCTCCTTCAGAGAAGAAGAAGAGGATGAAGCTGTCTCATATGAATCTTCCATGATAATTAGAGATCAGGCCCTTTCTGTTCTAGCTGTTCAATCGTGCTCCGAGCAACCCCAACCAACCATTACTCTTGTCCGCTGAGCAACCAGTCTCTTCCTCAAAACCTCCTGAGGAAGTTATAGGAAATAAATAGAAGGTGTAGAGTAGTTTGGGTGTTTATTTTGTCATTTTATTGAATGTAACTTCGGGTTTTGTATTTTCCTTTATGATGAAATGAAAATTCGAACTTTTGGTTGTTTGTCTTGACTTTTTCTTCTACTTGCTCTGTCTGCATTCTTATTGAGTCTTTCTATCTCTTCTCTTTACTAGTTTATGGTTAGGATGGAGCTCTTGTCAGCTCATGACACCGAACTGGTGAAAAAATACAATGATTATTTCAAGGTTGCTCGTGCAGATCTAAATGATGCTCAAATAATTGATATCCTGGATTCAGATGCTTCTGAACGAGCAGTTGAAGCTTACCAGTATCTGAAGTGTTTGCTCGATCGGGTAGTAGCCAATAATGTGGCTTACTATGAGATGATTGAGGACCTACAAGGAACTATCGAGGAACTCCAACAGCAGTACAAATAATCTGCCACACTCTTTCACCAAGGGTACGAGAAGAAATATCAACAACTGAGTGTTGATAGAGGGTATGATAAATTTATATCTGCTTATGAGAAGAGAGAAAGTGTTCTAAAGCTTGAAGTCGAGGAGCATAGGCATATCGCCTAATTGCTAGAACAATAAAACATTGCCTTACAAGAAGAGAATAAATAACTAAAATCTGTTGCATCTTCCTACAGAGCCTTGGTTCTGGTTAACGATTAAGGTTTCTCTTTTTTGGAGGTCGAAAATGCCAACTTAAGAGATGAGTTGGAAACTTTAAAAAGAACTGGACCCTCCACTTCTCCTCATGGACGACCAAGATCTTCTTCTAGGGGACGAGCAAGGGCTAGTCGGGTTTTTATTGAAGATGCAAGAACTCAAGCAGCTTTGGAAAATCAGGTAGTTCAATTAATGGCAAAGAATCAAGCTCTGGCAGAGATGTCTAAGAAGATTATGAATGTCAGCGAGCAACTTTCTACCCAGAATTCTGCTTTGGAAAATAAAGAACTTCTGGTGAAGAATCTTCATAAGCAACTGGAGAGGGTAACTTACCAATTCTATAAACCGCCTAGAGAGTTTTGGATGGCTGGTTATAATGAAGAACTTTGTCATCTTGATGCTCATTTAGAACAATCGAACAACAAAGGGTATAAGCATGGCTGGTTGAATGCTCTCTATGAGAGAGGTCATTTTTTGTGGGATTACTATACTCCTGGAGTTCTTGATCTACCAGTGCCTCCTTTCAAGCTTGACCTTAGTTGGATTCTAGCCCGAGCCATTCCTCGCATTCTAATTTCCAAGTATCTTGATGATTATAGTCTTCATTCAAATTTTTCTAATATCTCGCCCAGAACACCTGCTTGACCATCCATCTATAATGAACGTCGGAATGCTGCAAGATCTGAATTTCATAAATTCCCCTTATAGCCTTGATTATCCTCCAGCTGGGGTAGACCCTATGTTAAAGGCAGAGGGGAAGAAACCCATAGAGTAGAATATGTTCAATTGATATCACATGCGATCTGTAATTTATGTAATTTGTTCTTGTTTTAATGAAGAAATTTAATTTATATCATATGTAGTTTTCTTTGCAATTTTATTGTCATTGGTTTGGAAAGATTTTATAGAATATCTCTTTTACTTACTGATGAACATGTATGTATATCTGTAGAAAGACAAAAATGTCTTATTTGTTTTTAAATTGCCGACCAACCGGGGTTGGTGGTAATTGAATGCCGATCAGCTTGAGTTGGTGGTTATTGAATTGCTGATCAACCGGAGTTGGTCGTGTTTATTTCCCGACAAATTGGAGTTGGTGGTAATTTGATCCCGGCCAACCGGAGTTCGAAGAGATTATATTGTTGATCAACCGGAGTTGGTCATATTTTTTTCTCGACCAATCGGAGTTGGTGGTAATTTGATCCCAACCAAGCGGAGTTGGAAGATATTATATTGCCAATCAATCGGAGTTGGTTGTATTTATCTCCTGACCCACTGGAGTTGGTGGTAATTTGATTCCGACCAACCGGAGTTGAGAGAGATTATATTGCCGATCAACCGGAGTTGGTTGTATTTATTTCCCGACTAACTGGAGTTGGTGGTAATTTGATCCCGACCAACCGGAGTTGGAAGAGATTATATTACCGATCAACCGAAGTTGGTCGTATTTGTTTCCCGACCAACCGGAGATGGTGTTAATTTGATTCCGACCAAATGGAGTTGGTAGAGATTATATTTTCGATCAAACGAAGTTGGTCATATTTGTTTCCCGACCAACCGGAGTTGGTGGTAATTTGATCCCGACCAACCGGAGTTGGAAGAGATTGATTCTGAACATGATGCATAGTGTGAAGCACTAATACTCAGAAAAATTTAATCAAAAAGGGGGAACTGGGTAAAACATTCAACATTTTATTTATACTGATGAAGACTCCATTACATAGAAATTCCAATTACTGATAATACTTGCGTAGATGTTCTGCATTCCATACATTCTTAAATTGTTCTCCTTCCATGGTTTCAATCATGTATGTCCCTGGACGAACAACTTCTGTTACTTTGTAGGGTCCATGCCAATTAGCTTCCAATTTGTTGTGCTTTTGAATTACTTTCTTCAGCACATAGTCTCCCTCCTTCAAATCACACTTCTTTACCCTCTTGTTATAAAACAGATTAGTTCGTTATTGGTATGCAACATTACTGACTCCTTCTTATTGTTTAACTTCTTCGAGCATATATAGATCTAATTGCCTCATCAAGTCACTAATAGGAGAATTGAAATTCATCACCCTGTGTGTGGGTAGGCCCAAATCGGCAAGTATAACAGCTTCACTTCCAAATGCCAGCATGTATGGGGATTCTCCTGTTGCTGCTCGCGATTTAGTATGATAATCCCACAGGACAAAATGTAGCTCGTTAATCCAATTTTCCTTTACATCATCCAATCATTTTTTTAAACCATTCAGGAGCGTTTTGTTCATCACCTCAGTTTGTCCATTCCTCTTGGGATGTCCTGGTGCAGAGTGGGTCTTCAATATGTTTGACTGATGACAATATGCAGTAAACTCCTCGTTATCAAACTGAGTTCCATGATCTGTGATGAATGCACGGGGAAGACCATATATACAAATGATATTCTTCCAAATAAATTACTATACCTTGTCATATGTCATATCAATAAGAGGCTCAGCTTCCACCCATTTAGTAAAGTAATCCACAACGACCACGAGATATTTAAATATTCCCCTGGTCGTTGGAAGTGGCACGACCAAGTCTATTCCCCATATAGCAAATGTCCAAGGGGACATGATGGGTGTTAATAATGATTGGGGCATTCTTCGGACAGAAGATAAGCGTTGACATTTATCACACTTCTTTGCGTAAGATGTACAATCAACTCTCATCGTCGACCAATATTACCCTTGTGTTTTTATTCTTCGCAAAAGCGTCTGACCTGCCACATGGGCTCCACAAGACCCTTCTTGGATTTCTTCGTTCAAATTTTTCACCTCGGAGGGGTGGACACATCTTTGTAACCCTACTACAATTCTCTTCTATATAAAATTCCATTGGTCAATACATAACGAGCAGTTTTAAACTTCAATTTCTTGGCTGCGAGTTTATCAGTTGGCAGAGCCCCCTCTTCAATGTAGGCCCTGATGGGATCCATACAAGATGGTCCTAAGTCAAGGGTAATAAAATTCATCATTAGATCCTCATTTATGCTCCGATCAGCTAGGATTTCTATTGGGATTGTGCTTCTTAGCTCGATGCGTGTGGCTGATGCTAACTGAGCTAGTGCATTTGCTCTTGCATTCTCCGATCTCGGTATTCTAATCAATTATACGACATTAAAACTTGAAAAAACCTCCATTGCCTTCGCATGATACTTGATCATTAATTCTCCTTTTGCTGCATATACCCCCAGTATCTGATTTACGATCAATTCTGAGTCACTGAATACGATGACTTGCTCTGCCTTCATGGTTTTTGTGACAACCCGTATATAATTATGATAAATTATATTTAAATCATACTTATATTATGTGATATGAATAATGTGTTATTAGTATATAAAATGTTAAATGATTATGGTTAGTATAATTCTACTTTCATAAATCATGAAATGTCGAATTATTTAAAAACACAAGATTTGGTTATTTTTGATAGAAATGTTCCTGTTTAAGACTAGTTTTGACTATTGTAACATTACAATTGACTTGAGATGAAAACTAGATAGTTGTATACATGTGAGTTAGGTATGTAACACAATAAACGGTGCATCAAACGGATGTTGGAGTAAGAAGTTAGGCCAAAATTATGAACAAGGGTTAACCTATCAATTCCCTTAAGTGGTAAATTGTCTTTTATTAAACCAAATGTTTTAATTTGATTGGATGGCTTGGGAGGCAGCCTTGGACGACTTAAAACTCTCCCTTAGCCTTATTTCTTCAGCAAATAAGTCCCTAGGTTCAGTTTGAGGTGTTATTAGCTTGAGGAAAGAGACGTAGAAGTTATGGAAGAAAGGGTTACAAGGAAAATCTAGGAAAACAATTCCAAGAAAATTCTTATGGTGTTTCCAAGGTAAAATTATTTGTTAATATTGTTTTAATATTGTATTATAATTATTTCAAAGTATATAAATAGTGAAGTATTGATTAAAATTCCATCCTCCTTTGTGATAATATGTATTGGTTCATATGTGAGATAAGTGGTATTATAGGTCATATTGCTTTGTATTCAAACCCTTTGTATTCAAACATGCATATATCTTTGTGTGCTTAATGGAATTCATAAATTCCATATGGATATGAAGATAGACTCATATATTCATATCATATCCTAAAGTTAGAATTTAACTCCTTATGGTTAGGTCTTAGTGATGGTTTCAAGTTGGTATATAGTTGCTGTTTGTATATTTCATTTCGGTATGCCCTGAGTTTGGTCAAGCTTCTGAGATATCAAATGAAGTCCAAATATTATGAAACTTTGTTTATGTACTCTTGAGTATGTGTAATGAAAGTGTGTTGAAAATCATGTAAATTTATGTTGGAGAAAAATTATGAAAATTCTTGGAAGTTGAAGAAACAATAGAGGAGCTTTAAGGGCAGATTTCTTGTGTTGTAAAGAAATAGTCATAACTTGCACTAGGGAGCTTTGAAAATTACACCGTCACTTGTGCTGGAAAGTATATTCATATATGTTTTCTTATTGATAAGGTTGGATCCCTGTAAGGGTGAAATTAATGATTATGGGAAGGTTAAGTATGGAGGACAATAATTTCAGGCCATACTGGATATCCCATTAAAGAATATTTTTATATCCTCCTTCCCAAGGGTATTTTGAGTACATGTTTCATGTGCATATATATTCAGAAGTATAATTTTATGTTTACTTGAGCTTAGTTATAAATTCTTTACGAGGTAGTTTCTAGGGTTGAATGTTCATGACCTTATCAACATATATACCATCATTTCGTCTTTACATATGTTTCATGTAATATGACTTGAGTAGAATCATATTGTGGTTGTGTACTCATTTAAAGTTACATAATTATATTAAGATAATACTTATGATTGAGCTTTAGTACTGATGTAGTTGGATTAACAGGTGTAAGGTCAAATCAACCAAGTTCATCTCCACCTGAGGGAAACGTGAATACATAGTTGACAACACAAGGTGAGTGTACTTACTGAGTTGATTTGGGATATGATGTGTATGTATTGCATATTGAGATGAGATGGCTTATTAAAAGTCATGAGATGTTGAGATGTTATGGCTTATTAAAATCCAAGAGATGTTGAGATGTTATGGCTAATTAAAAGCCAGGATATGTTGAGTTGCTATGCAATTCAGGAGATGTTAGGTTATTAAAACCTATGGATATGATTATTGCCTACGGGTAGGAGATGTGGTTTTTTTTAACTCCGAATATGTATATGGCCTAATTTGGCACATAGATGTATATATTGATATGTTGAAATTTTAATATAGTACTTTCACTATAGATAGATGTAGTACATTCACTAAGTTTTTAAACTCATAGTTTTATATGTTTACATTTTCAGGTTTTCCAGCTGCCAGTGCCAGGTCTAGGAGGCTGAGTAAATAGAATTAGGATCTTGGTTGTTTGTTTTATACATTGTACTAGTTGTAATTAAGTTAAATGATATGTGAGTTCTGTTGAAATTATGTCTCCTTAAAATGATTGGAATTTTAGTATTCCGCATTTTAACCTTGAAGTTGTTTCAATATGTATTACTAAAATAATAAATAAGTTGTAATTGTGGTTTGTAAACTATTTAGTTAATTATATCCTAATGGGGTTAGGGGGTGACAACTTGGTATCAGAGCTTTAGGTTTTCATATTCTGGGGTTAGAGACTCTAGATATGGCAGTGGCAGATATAACGTTGTGTGGGTCATTTATATTAATTTGTGAGAAATACTAACCATTATGTTAGAAATAAATGTTGTATTCTTGTTTCTATAATTTTGGTTTATGACAGATAGTAAGCTATGGAAGGAGAAAATGTTCATGAGAGGGTAAATGATGAGTCTTCAAATACAGTAAACCAACAAAATTCAAATAATGTAGAGGGGGCTCCTGAACAACTTACAGATATGCAGAAAATGGCTCGTGCCATGACTTTAATGGCAAAACAACAAAACATGTTTATGACGCAAATAGCAGAACAACAAGCCAAGTACTTGGAGGAGCAGACTTTGGCCAGAAGAGAATGGGAAATACAACGAGAGTAGAAGAATACTTTGTATGAGAAGTTTATCAAATTGAACACCCCAGCATTCTCAGGTTCTGTAGATCCTTTAGAAGTTGAGGCTTGGGTTAGAGATACTGAAACTATCTTTGGGGTGATGAATGTGCCTGGCCCGCATAATGTAATTTTGGCTACTTTCATGTTAAAGGGAGAAGCTAAATATTGGTGGGAGTCTTCCAAGCATTTATTGCTTACTCCGGAGGGAGGTGAGGTAATTACATGGGATTCCTTTATTAAAGTCTTATATGACATGTATTTTTCTCACATGTATCGGAAGCAAAAAGAGAGAGAATTTTTATCATTGACTCAGGGGAATATGTCGGTCAGGGAGTATGAAACTAAATTTATATCTTTGTCTCAATTTTCATTACGATTCTTGCACAATGAGGAGGACAAATGCACCAAATTTCAGGATGGGTTGAATTTGGTTATCAAGTCTAGACTCGCTACACTTGAAATGGTAGATTATACTTCTTTAGTTAACAAAGCTATGATGCTTGAAGGAGATGTTAACGATGCAATAAGGAATAGGGAACAAATGGGGAAAGAGGAGTAGGTTTGATCCATATCAGCAAAAGGTATGCAATATAGAATACTTAAAACAGGGGAGTCAAAGATTTCAGCGCGGTAGAGGGACTGGAAATTATGTTCAGAATAGGACACGAAGAAGTTTTAGGGGTACAGGATCGATCGGCGAACATAATAGACAATAATAGAATGATAGTGGGTAGTCTAAGGTTGTTACATGCTATTTCAGCAAAGCTGAGGGCCATATTAGTCCATATTATCCCAAGTTAAAGGGGGTAGAGTGTTATCACTGCCATCAAATTGGTCATACCAAAAAGAACTGTCCTATGCTACTGGGAGGGATTCAATCAGCTACTACTAGTCGAGGCTCATCACCTGGAGGCGCAGGGAGAGGAGGAGGTAGAGGAAAGTCTAGTGGATCCAGGGATCCGGGAAGGATATTTTCTATGACTTTACAGGATGCTTAGGCTACTCCAAAGGTGGTGACAGGTACATTTTCTGTCATGAACAAACATGCTTACGTGCTTATTTATCCAGGTTATACTCATTCATTTGTAGCACTATCATTTTACATGCATTTGGGTAGACCATGTTTTTATCTAGATTGTGTTTTATATATTTCTACACCTATGAGGGATGTGATGTTAGTGGAACTTATGTATTAAAATTGTTTATTGTATATGGGGGAGAGGGAGTGGACCATTGATTTAATTCCACTAGATATTCGAGATTTTGACATTATCGCGGGTATGGACTGGATATCTTTCTACCATGCGTCAATTGACAGTTTTCGTAAGGAGGTTACATTTAATATGCCAGGGGAGGAAGAATTCAAATTTACTGGGGAAAGAAATGTGGTTCCGAACTGTCTTATTTCAGCCCTTCGGGCGAGAAAATTGTTAAATAAGGGTTGTTAAGGCTTTTTAGCATATATTGTGGATACAAACATGGAATTGCAAAAATTAGAAGATATGACAGTCGTTAAGGATTTTGTAGATGTGTTCCCAGATGAATTACCAGGATTGCCACCTAGTAGAGAGGTAGGGTTTACTATCGATTTAGTGCATGGTACAACTCCAGTTTCTATTTCTCCATATAGAATGGCACATGTGGAACTAAAGGAGTTAAAGGTTCAACTGCAAGATTTGCTAGATAGAGGTTTTATTAGACCTAGTGTATCACGATGGTGTTCTCCAGTATTCTTCGTGAAGAAGAAAGATGGCATCATGCGACTCTGCATTGATTATTGACAGTTGAACAAGGTGACTATTCGAAATAAATATCAATTGCCTCGTATTGATGATTTGTTTGATCAATTACTAGGTGCTATAGTGTTTTAAAAATTCGATTTGAGATCGGGTTATCATCAATTAAGGGTGAGAGATTTTGACATTTCTAAGACAGCTTTTCGTTCTCGCTATGGTCATTATGAATTTTTGGTAATCCCATTTGGGTTAACAAATGCTCCTGCAGTTTTTATGGATTTAATGAATCGGGTAATTCATCCTTTCATAGATTTGTTTGTGATTGTCTTTATCGATGATGTTTTGATATACTTACCTAGCCAAGAGAAACATGATAAGCATCTAAGAGTTGTATTGCAAGTTTTGTGAGATAGTCAATTGTTTGCTAAGTTTAGCAAATGTGATTTTTGGTTAAATCAGGTAGTATTTCTGGGGCATGTTGTTTCGGGAGATGGAATTTATGTTGACCCTAAAAAGGTGGAGGCAATTATGCAATGGGAGAGACCGAGGAATGTAACCGAGATAAGGAGTTTCCTAGGATTGGCTGGATATTATAGAAGATTCAGTGATGAATGTAACGGAGATGGAATTTATGTTGATCCTAAAAAGGTGGAGGCAATTATAGCCTTGTCGTTGAATAAATTGACCCAAAAGGAAGTGAAATTTGTGTGCAGTGATGAATGTTATGACAACTTTGAAAAGTTGAAAAATAGGCTAGTATCAGCTCCAGTTCTCACTGTTCCATCCAGTGGAGAAGGTTTGGTGATTTATACTGACGCTTCACATCAGGGTCTGGGTTGTGTTTTCATGCAACATGGAAAGGTAATTTCTTATGCATCTAGAGAGTTGAAGACGCATGAACGTAATTATACTACACACGATTTAGAGCTTGCAGCTATTGTTTTTGCCTTGAAATTATGGAGACATCATTTATATGGAGAGACGTGTGAAATTTTCACTGACCATCAAAGTTTGAAGTATTTATTTACATAGAGAGACTTGAATTTGAGGCAGAGGCGTTGGATAGAGCTGATTAAAGACTATGACTGTACCATTCATCATCATCCAGGAATGGCCAATGTAGTAGGAGATGCTTTGAGTCGAAAATCATTGGGGATTCTAGGGTGCATACAGTGTGCACGTGTGGGAAATATCCTTGACTTGGCATTGATGGGAATTAAATTAAATTTTTGAAAAAGGGGAGGCTTATTAGCACATCATATAGTGAGACCTTTATTAACAGAATGCATAAGAAATTTGCAGGTCAGTGATCCATTACTTGAGAAGAAGAAACAAGATGTCGTAGAGGGTAAAGAGAGTGACTTTAAAATTAAGAATGTGAATCGTTGTGTTATAAAAATAGGATTTGTGTACCTAATGATCCACCCTTAATGAAGGATATATTGGAAGAGGCACATAGTTCTATTTATTCTATGCATCCAGGAGGTACCAAAATGTACAGAGATTTGAAAGAGTATTACTGATGGAACAATATGAAACATGAGTTTGCATAATTTGTAGCTAAATGTTTAGTATGCCAGCAAGTGAAAGCGGAGCATCAGAAGCCTGCGGGATTATTGCAGTCATTGCCTATTCCGGAATCGAAGTGGAAGCATATAATGATGGATTTTGTTATAGGATTACCACGATCACCAAAGGGGAATGATTTTATTTGGGTGATTGTAGATCGATTGACAAAGTCGACCCATTTTCTTCCAGTTAAGACCACCTACACGGTTGACAAGTATGCACGTATGTACGTTGATGAGATTATCCGTTTACATGGGGCACTAGTGTCAATTGCATCCGATAGAGATCCAACGTTCACTTCTAAGTTTTGACCTCATTTACAAAATGCAATGGCCACAAGTTTGAAGTTTAGCACTGCATTTCATCCACAAACCGATGGGCAATCTGAGAGGATGATTCAAATATTAGAAGACATGTTACAAGCTTGTGTATTTGACTTCAAGGGAAGTTAGGATGATCATTTACCATTAATGGAATTCTCGTATAATAATAGTTATCAGTCCACCATTGGTATGGCTCCGTATGAAGCTTTATATGGGAGGATATGTAGAATGCCTTTGTCTCGGGATGAAGTAGGTGAAAGGAAACTTTTGGGTCCTGAATTGATAGATATGACAACTGAAAAGATCAAAATGATTCGAGAATGGATAAAGATAGCTCAAAGTAGGTAGAAATTCTATGCATATAAGAGGAAGTATCCACTGGAATTTGAGAAGGGGGATTTTGTATTCCTACGTATTTCACCGTGGAAAGGTGTTATGAGATTTGGAAAGAAGGGGAAACTAAGTCCAAGATACATTGGACCATATGAAGTGTTGGAAAAAATTGGAACCCTGGCATATAGATTATCATTACCTACAGAGTTATCTCGTTTACATGACGTGTTCCATGTATCAATGCTTCGTAAGTATTTGGCAGATCCATCTCATCAACTGAAAACCCAACCTATTGAACTGAAAGAAGACTTGTCGTACATCGAGGAATCGATGGAAATTCTTGATCGTAAGGAGCAAGTATTGAGGAATAAGGTTATTCCCTTAGTTAAAGTTATGTGTATGAGCCATGGAATTAAATAAGAAACTTGGGAAATGGAGGAGAACATGAAGAAACAGTATCCCCATTCGTTTGGTAAGTGTCATTCGTATTAAATTTCGAGGATGAAATTTTCTAAGGGGGGAGGTTGTGACAACCCGTATATAATTATGATAAATTATATTTAAATCATACTTATATTATGTGATATGAATAATGTGTTATTAGTATATCTAATGTTAAATGATTATGGTTTGTATAATTCTACTTCATAAGTCATGAAATGTCGAATTATTTACAAACACAAGATTTGGTTATTTTCGATAAAAATGTTCCTGTTTAAGACTAGTTTAGACCCTTGTAACATTACAACTGACTTGTGATGAAAACTAGATAGTTTTATATATGTGAGTTCGGTCTGTAACACAACAATTGGTGCATCAAACGTATGTCCGAGTAAGAAGTTAGGCCAACATTACGAACAAGGGGTAAACCTGTCAATTCCCTAAAGTGGTAAATTGTCTTTTATTAAACCAAATGTTTTAATTTGATTGGATGGATTGAGAGGCAGCCTTGGCCGAATTAAAACTCTCCCTTAACCTTATTTATTCAGTAAATAAATCCCTAGGTTCTGTTTGAGGTGTTATTAGCTTGAGGAAAGAGAGGTAGAAGTTAAGGAAGAAAGGGTTGCAAGGAAATCTAGGAAAACAATTCCAAGAAAATCCTTAAGGTGTTTCCAAGGTAAAATTATTTGTTAATATTGTATTATACTTATTTCAAAGTATATAAATCGTGAGGTATTGATTAAAATTCCATCCTCCTTTGTGATAATATGTATTGGTTCATATGTGAGATAAGTGGTATTATAGGTTATATTGCTTTGCATTCAAACCCTTTGTATTCAAACATGCATATATCTTTGTGTGCTTACTGGAATTCAGAAATTCAATTTGGATATGAAAATAGACTCATATATTCATATCATATCCGAAAATTATAATTTAAATCCTTATGGTTAGGTCTTAGTGATGGTTTCAATTTGGAATATAGTTGCTTCTTGTATATTTCATTTTGGTATGCCCTGAGTTTGGTCAAGCTTTTGAGATAGCAAATGAAGTCCAAATATTATGAAACTTTATTTATGTACTCTTCAGTATGTGTACTGAAAGTGTGTTGAAAATCATGTAAATTTATACTGGACAAAAATTATGAAAATTCTTGGAAGTTGAAGAAACAATAGAGGAGCTTGTAGGGTAGATTTCTTGAGTTGTAAAGAAATAGTCATAACATGCACTAGGGAGCTTTGAAAATTACACCGTCACTTGTGCTGGAAAGTATATTCATATATGTTTTCATATTGATAAGGTTGGACACCTGTATGTGTACAATTAATGAATATGGGAAGGTTAAGTATGGAGGACAATAATTTCAGGCCATACTGGATATCCCATGAAAGAATATTTTTATCTGCTCCTTCCCAAGGGTATTTTGAGTACATGTTTCATATGTATATATATATTCATAAGTATAATTTTTATGTTTACTTGAGTTTAGTTATAAATTCTTTACGAGGTAGTTTTTAGGGTTGAATGTTCATGACCTTATCAACGTATGTACCATCATTTCGTCTTTACATATGTTTCATGGAATATGACTTGAGTAGAATCATATTGTGGTTGTGTACTCGTTTAAAGTTACGTAATTATATTAAGATAATACTTATGATTGATATTTAATACTGATTTAGTTGGATTAACAGGTGTAAGGTCAAATCAACCAAGTTCAGCTCCACTTGAGGGAAATGTGAATACATAGTTGACAACACAAGGTGAGTGTACTTACTGAGTTGATTTGGGATATGATGTGTATGAATTATATATTGAGATGATATGGCTTATTAAAAGTCATGAGATGTTGATATGTTATGGATTATTAAAATCCAAGAGATGTTGAGACGTTATGGCTTATTAAAAGCCAGGATATGTTGAGTAGCTATGCAATTCAGGAGATGTTAGGTTATTAAAATCTATGGATATGATTATTGCCTACGGGCAGGAGATGTGGGTTCTTTTTAACTCCGGATATGTATACGGCCTAATTTCGTATAGAGATGTATATATTGATATGTTGAGATGTTAATATAGTACTTTTACTATAGATAGTTGAAGTACATTCACTGTGTTTTTAAACTCATCGGTTTAAATGTTTACATTTTCACGTTTTCCAGCTGCCACTGCCAGGTCTAGGAGGTTGAGTAAATAGAATTAGGGTCTTATTAGTTTGTTTTATACACTGTACTAGTTGTAATTAAGTTAAATGATATGTGAGTTCCGTTGAAATTATGTCTCCTTAAAACGATTGGAAATTTAATATTCCGAATTTTAACCTTGAAGTTGTTTCAATATGCATTACTAAAATAATAAATAAATTATAATTTTGGTTTGTAAACTATTTAGTTAATTATATCCTAATGGGGTTAGGGGGTGACAGTTTTTTCCAAACTAAGACCAATAATCATAGCTTCATATTCAACTTCATTATTAGAAGCTTTAAATTGAAAGCGCAGAGCATAGTTCACATCGATCTCATCTGGGCTTTTTAAAACAATCCCTGCCCCACTACCTGTATTGCAAGATGAGCCATCCACATATAGATTTCATCTAGGTACTTCATCATCAAACTTTTGATCGGACAGAGTTCCTCGATGTAATATTTATTGCTTTTTTATGTCCTCTTGTAACACTTCTTGCTGTTCGTCAACCATCTTCTCTTGCTCGTCAACCGACTTAAGTTGGTCGGGGTTTAAATTTGATGTTCCTGTAACATCCAAAGGATGGTCGGTATCCAACTTTTGCTCTTTGGAGATGTCTGGATAAGTGAACTCTGCGATAAAATCTGCCACTTCTTGCCCATTGAGCGACGACCTAGGCTCATAAATTATATCGTATTCGCCCAATTCTACTGCCCAGTACATCAATCTTCCTGATTTCTCTGGTTTGTGTAGAGCTTGCCTTAATGGCATATCTGTATACACAACAATAGTATGAACTTGGAAATATGGCCTCATCCTTCAGCTTGATTCAATCAGTGCTAGCGCCAGCTTTTCTAGTCTTGGATATCTGGTTTTGGCCCCTCAGAAGGCCTTGCTAGTGTATAGATTGGTTTTTGCACTCAACCTTCCATTCTTATCAACACCGAGCTAACTGCGTCCTCTTAAATTGCCAAATATAAGTATAATTTCTCTCCCATCACTGGCCTGGAAAATAATGGAGGTGCTCCCAAGTATTTCTTCAATTCTTGAATGACCTTCTCACATTCATCATTCCACTCAAAAGTATTTCAGAGTGTTTTGAAGAATGGGAGACATCTATCTGTTGCTCATGACACAAAACTATTAAGTGCTGCAACTCGCCCTGTGAGACTTTGCACTTCCTTCTTCGTCGTCGGAGATCGCAGCTCCAATAGAGCCTTGATGTTTTCAGGATTCACCTCAATTCCTCATTGGTTAACAATATATTCGAGAAACATGCCTTCTCGTACTCCGAATATGCATTTGGTGGGATTTAGCTTCATTTGATATTCCTCGAGTTGATCAAAGGTATGGCCTAAGTCAACTGGATAATCATTAGCTTTCTTGCTCTTCGTTAGCATATCGTCAACATAAACGTCCATGTTATGATCGATTTTCTCCGCAAACACCTTGTTCATCAGCCGTTGATAGGTAGCACCTGCATTTTTAAGTCCAAAAGGCATAACATTATAACAATAAGTTCCCCTCGGGGTAATAAAAGAGGTACTCTCCCTATCTTCAGGCTTTATTTTAATCTAGTTATAACCAGAATAAGCATCCATGAAACTTAATAGTTCGTGCCCCGAGGTAGCATCCACCAGTTGATCAATTCAGGGCAAAGGGAAATGATCCTTCGAGCATGCCCTGTTAAGGTCGGTGAAGTCTACACACATCCTCCACTTGCTATTTTTCTTCTTTACCATCACCACATTTTCTAGCTAGTCAGTATATTTGACATCCTCAATGAAAGAGGCTTTTTGTAGCTTCTCTAATTCCTCCTGTATAGCTTGATTTTTCTCAGGACTGAACACTCTTCTTCGCTGCTTTACTGGCTTGATTTCCTTGTTCACATTGAGATCGTGACACAAGAAATTCGTATATATTCCTGTCATGTCTTCATGAATCCACGTAAAAGTCTGCTTTCTTCGCCTTAGAAATACTATCAATTATTATTTTATTGATTCGTCCAAGGATGCACCAATTTGAGTTGTTCATTCTGGATGCTCATCGTCCGGAATGACATTCTCAGTAGCCTCCATCACATGTCCTTTCACGAGTTGGGACTCATCTCTAGGGCCTAATGTCTCAATCTCCGCATATTCTATTTGGTAGGTAGTAGTCTTCTTTCTGGATTCTTCATGTTCCTCCTGCTTGGTAGATGAATAGTAGCATTCCCGAACTACTTTTTGGTCACTTTTCGCCACTCCTACTCCAAAATTGGTTTGGAATTTTAAACATTGATGTACAGTAGATGGTACCGCTTCAAATTTTTTTAGTCCTACCCTTCCCATGATGATGTTGTAAGTTGATTGGACATTTTTATCCATTACGAAGAAGCGTACTCTTTCCGTTCGACAAACAGGCCATGTACCAATAAGCATATCCAACTTGATCATCCCAAGGGGAAAAACCTTTTTCCCAGTAAAACCAACGAGGGGTCTATGATATGGCTCCAACTCGGATAATTTCAAATTCAAACTATCAAAGCATGGATAGAATATGATAGCCGCCGAGCTACGATTATCCACCAATACTCGTGAAATAACCAGTTCCTTCATTCTCATCGTGATCACCAATGGGTCATCATGAGGATATAGTACACCTTCCAAGTCGTTCTTAGAGAAACCAATGACCAGTTTGTCGTTATTCACCTTCCTCGGCGATCATCTTCAGCCAGATTTATTCGCTGAATGTACGAGAAAGCTTGAGCCTCATTGAGGTAAGATTTTCTCTCAGTAGTCATATCTCCGCCTCCTGCATCTCCACCTGTAATGACATTACATTCAAATGATAAAAAATGGATAGAAAATTCCAGTCTTTTGGGGAGATCAGGGTCGTCTTGGTCATCATCCGGGTCTTCTTCGTGAATTCTCTTCTTATCTTCTTTTGCTCAACGAGGAGATCTAGATCTCTGCCTTACTCGGTAGTTTCTCTTTCCACCATTTCTATGATCAATATACTTGACTAACTTTCCTCGTCTGATGAGTGCTTTAATTTCATTCCGAAGAGCTATACAATTTTTGGTCGTGTGACCATGGTCTTTATGGAACTCATAAAATTTGGACGTATTCCTCTTATCAGGATCTGCCTTCATTTTCTCTGGCCAGTTCAGCTCCTCACTGTTCTTGATCTCTTCCAGAATGTGGTTTATATCTACCTTCAAAGGAGTATTATTTCCAATTTTCTTCAATTTTTCCAATGCTTGCTTTGATTTTAACTGCCTGTTACTACCATTGTTCTTCTGCTCCTTCTTCTCATCCTTATCAGCCTCAACCTTGGTCTCTTTGGTGTCCATATTCTTCTTCGCAGCCATAACTTCCTCGGCGATCATAATCTTGGCTGCCTTTCCAATTAATTCTGCCATGGTTCTAGGCAGATCTTTGTCTAGAGTATAGTACAATTTATCTGGCAACAGTCCACTCATCAGAGCAGTAATTGATGTCTTCTCCTCATAATCAATGACCTCGAGCTTCTCATTATTGAAACGAGTAATATAATCACTGGTTCTCTCACCTGCCTTATGTCTAACACTTAGCAAGTGTGCTACTCGTTTGACTGGCTTTGCTCCAAAACAAAAATTTCTAATAAATAGTTCTGCTAGCTGAAAGAAGGTCGCACTTTTCCCCTGAGGAAGGTTATTATACCACAACTGAGCAGATCCGGTAAGGGTTCCTGAAAATTCCCTGTATCACATCTCGTCTGGAACAACATAAATATCAGCAGCTGCCTGGTATTATTCTATATGGAGAACATGATCAGTTTGTCCATCATACTTTGGTGTTAGTACTGGGGCTTTGAATTTTAACGATGTGGAAAAGTCCACAATCTCTTGTATGAATGCTATTCCTCGGACAAAATTCCTTTGTAGAGTATTTTTGGTTTTATCCATCTCCCCTAATCTATCCTCCAACCATTGAATGGAGCCCTTCCAGGCATCATCTCCTTCCTCGATCCTATTGGTTCGAGCAACTGATCTTGTTGAATTTGCCTCTTGGGATCTTTCATGATGAGCAGCTGGTCGTGATTGGGCAGAGCCTTCCTTTAAATCATATGGTCGTTGAGAGTTCCTCGACATAATCCTAGGGGGACTTTTATTCCACCTAAGAACCAAGCGATCAAAAGGAGAGACTTTACTCAATCTTTCAAGAGCACTTATCCTTTATGGGGATAGAGTGATGTTTTGTTGAGTCTCTGTAGCTCGCACCGAGGAAGTCCATCCAGGCTTATAAGAAGGATCATTAGATCTCTGAGTACGATATGAATCGGTGCATCTAGACTGAGATTCCTCTGGGAATAACGTTCTCCTAGTTCGTGAAGAGAGTAAACGAGTATTTCTCTGAACGCTTCGTTGCCCTGATTAGGTTGGCACTCTTCCCTAAACAATTTGTCTGATTTTACACATGGTTTCTTGTATGGCCGTTTTCCCTTGGGCCAAATTACCCATTATACCAGCCAGATCTTGAACATTTGGAGGAGTAGATGGAGGATTTGGAGGGATCCCATCGTTTCGATTGCTGCATTATGGATGATCAGCCATCGATGATGAATTTTTTTTGTGAAAAATTATAATTACAATCGTTTCCCACAGATGGCGCCAATCTGTTGATGTAAAAAATTAGATTTGACCTAATTATATTAATCACAGATAAAAATAATAAAGAATTAATAGACAATAGATTTTTAAAGTGGTTCGGCCTTGCAAGAATGGCCTACGTCCACTATTTTTGTTATTGCTAACTGTTTGTTTGGAATTCTGAAGGAATAGTTTGCTCAAGAAATTCCGGTTCCCTTCCAATGAGGAGGTTACAATGTATTTATAGCTTTGAGGCTGTACAAATGAAAGGACAATGCGCTATTATTTAGTAGATATATACATCTGTATGATAATACATAAACATTTAATGCGCAGTCGTCTCCTTGATTATCCTGATTAGAATGCTATGCCGCTCGGAAAACTTAAGCTGCTCGGACCGCCTAAGTAGCTCAACACACTCGAGCTACTCGGGGCCCCTGAGTTCCTCGTGGCTTCTTAGTTGCTCGGCAATCTTGAGTTGCTCGATAGAATTATACATAATTGCCAAGATTGCAGACACGTGTCTGTAAGTGAGTGGTCCATGTCAGCAGACTAAATTTGGTATCAACACTAACCATTCCCTAAATATGTTTCTAACAATATTCCTATTTTCAAAACATCAAAATCTTTATGAAATACCAAAACTTACTCAACACTATAATGCAAATTAGACTGAATTTCAAAACCATAAAAAGACTGTATTCAATGACTTTCACACAAAAACATTTAGAAAACGCATTGAAATGATAATGTAAATATATAATCTACAACTTCAGTGGCATAATAGAAATACACTTGAAATTGTATAGCAGTAGAACTACAAACAACAGCAGCAACACAATACATGAAATTAATTAATGAATTACATGAAACTCAACACTGCCAATATGATCAACCAAATACAAACTTCCATTCAAAACCAAATTGGTCTCCAAATCAGTCCTCCAAACATGAACAGTCAACAATTCATCATACATGTTTTTATTCTATCATAAACAAAAATGCCATAAAAAAGGAAACTGATTACAGACAAAGAGGGCAAGATACTTCTATAAAATAGGAAACTGATTACGTCCATCAGAATAGTGTTCCCAAACACATTGAGGTTCCCATCTCTCACAGTTATCCCTGACCCAACTGTCATTTTTTCCTTTCACACTTTTGTTGTTGTTATGAGGTATATCAGGATCAAATTTTTGTTCCTAAGGAAAAATGTAAAACTTTTCTAAAAAAACACAATACAGCAACGTCAAAGTGTAACAAAATCTCCAGTTCAATGCACTACGTAGCTCATCAAATTTAAAGGCTATTTATAGTAATAGAACATGGGGTGCCAATGATGGTTGTCACATCAGTCAAGTATCTGTGAAACTCAACCCTACCACAGAGGTAACATATCTTCCATGTGGCAGGAAAAAAATGCTTATTTGTTAAATAATTATTACGTGTAACTAATCCAGTACACACAATCAATGTGAACTCAATAAAAGATGAAACATATGAGATGGGGGTCCTTCCACTGCGGCTCAGAAGAAAGAGCGCTTTCCGCTTGAACCGCAGGAGGCAGAGGCTGGGAGAAGTCCAACGGCTCTTGATTGGGTGCCTTCACAGTTCAATATCTTTCACTCTCACGGTGGCTCAGTGTAGTGGGGTTTCCTGGACCATTGTCGAATTTACTCTTAGATAGTTTGGGTGTGGAAATACATTTTGACAATTTTTTAGCTTTAAAAACTGATCATTTGCAATTACCTGATAATGGATGGTTGAACTCAGATAGTACAGGAAAGGGTTCTGATGTGGTGGTCTGTTGCAATATGATCAGAACATTATACAGCATGCAATATAAAAAAATGACAAAGGAGTAATAGACACCATTTTCGTATAATTCAGACTCCAAAAATCCGCCTAAATATGTCACTGAATCAAATCTGTCATTGAACAAACTTAATCGAAACTTAAAATTAAACGAACAAACTAAAACTCAAAAAAACTTGAACAAAACTTAAACATAAACTTGAACAAACTTAAAACTAAACAACAAAACTTAAACTTGAAACTGAACAATTATTATAAAAAATTATGACTACAGTTAAGTACACAAAGACGTGTATGAATATAACGCATCATCTTCATAAATTCCTAAAGCCGGTAGACAACTTAAAAATTCCACGAAACAACTTGATGGAAAGGTAAATTAAAGTAGGTAAAAGAAAAACTGAACAAAATTGGTGAATGTAAAAGAAAAACTAAAAGAAAACACCAATCATCGCACATTGACAATGCAATGAAACAACTTGATAGAGCGGTAAATTGAACAACTTCATCATTTCACCCATGATACATCTGTGATATCCCGCTTAATATAATAACGGGTGGCCAGCCCTATACTATAATAAATTAGGAAATCTCAGATGGCTCATTCTCAACATCAACTTGTGACACCCCGACTAATTAAATACTGGGTAGCTACTCCTTTATTAAATTAATTCAAAATGCCAAGTTGGCTCAGTTAATAGCATCACTGTCGAAAACATTTTAAAGATTACTAACCACCTAGTATTTAAAAAGTAAGTGCCAAATTTTATTAAATCTGATTAACATGCAACAAGAGTAATGAATAACTAAATAACACCATTCACCATACTGAAGTAAAACGAATAACCAACACAATGTAAATAAAATCTGGAGGAAAAACTCCTCAATACAATTCCCACAACTGATAAGTAAACTGAAGTAAAATAACTAAAAACTGAATACTGAGCAATACATGCTAGAGTCTGAAAACTGAAATGTAAAGGATGACTAATAGAATTGGGCAACATGCCCTACAACTGATAGATAGTGACTCTGGAATCCAAAAGATGGAAGCGTCTACATGCAAATCCCTGTAGCTCCCACAAACAGCTACAGCTCGTCACCGGAATGAGAATCCTGTGCTTGGTGTCCTTGTGGCTGGGCACCTAAAAATGGTTTTACAAGAAAAATAGATTTGAAAAGCAAACGAGTCAGAGCCCGAATGTGGAGTTATTTTAAAAACCTGCAAGTGCTTTAAAAACATTTAAAACATTAAATGCAAAGTACATGTTAAGACGTACACTGGCATAATATCCTCACCTCTCGTCTAACTGTGCACTCCTAACGTAAGTACCCATCTATAACGACATAACCCACTAGCTAAGTGACATAAACTAGCTAGATTATCATAGGTCTTACCCTTATTACTTGGTTCTATTAACATAGTAACGATCGAAATTAAGTAAGGTTTAATGTAAACTCAATTACTAAATATGCCATTGATATAACTATCAGTTAACTCATTATATAACTCGAAACAATACCGTAATAATTTTACAACATTAACATGAGGATTCCCATTAATATAATGTATATTATTCATATCATAAATATTCAATATAAGCACCCCGCAAATCTAAGCTGTAGTGCACACATACTCTGCTATCTATCCCGGTACATCACGTACATAAGGATCACATATTCCGAATCTCTCAGGAATAGTCTCAGATAACAACATCACAAATAATGGAGGCGAACACAGTCACCATCACATGGGTCACGCACATACCTACGCTCCCATGGTCAGCGGACTTATTAATATCACAATAAGTCTTTCAATGACCTATGTTCATCGAGGTAACCAATCTATATCCGGGCAACACAAGGATAAGAAGGCCCTAAGCGAACGTAAACCTCCCCCGTGATAGCAAGTATGGTAGGTATGTTATACACATAAATCATATTCTAAGCATTCACACATCTTAGATATCACCATTTTAAATAGGTATACTCTACATCATTATACCGTTATTCCAAATTCATATATTTCAAGTATCCCGATAATATATAATTTAAATAGTCGACACGTCTCACGTCGTAATCCCTTAAACTTAAAACCTATCTCGAATAGACTACTAATTTCCCATAATTCCCACATATGATATCTTTATACCTAAGGTCTTTACTTCTGCCCCAAACCTTATTTCATCAACTCATTCAAATTTGTACTATTAACCCAAATATGATCTCACATAACGAATTTCATTTATTTATAATAATTCCTCAAATTACATTTCGATTAAAGTCCCATCTCATAATCATGCCTACTGGTCTTCCTTAAAGCTAAGGGAATACACAAAGTCTCCAAACATATTCTCCGAGGGTTATCACCATTAAAATCCATTTAAGGAAAATTTCACTCATTCTGGGAAGGTCGATCGATCGACCTATGAATGTCGATCGATCGATTGAGTCGATCGATCGACTGATGAATGTCGATCGATCGATCAAACAGGTATGGCTACGGACTGCTTCGTTTTGCAGATTTGAAAACGTCCCAAAACTTATTTCTAACGTATGATTCTCAAATATAACGTTATAGTAATGTCATATAACAATCCTACAATGTTTCTAACGTCCATAAATCAATATTTCAACAATTAAAGGCTACCTAAGGATCAATCTTCATCAAAAACCTAGTTTTCCAGATTATCTCAAGAACATGAACCCTAACTTTATATCATCATCAAATCCCAGAATTTAATTCGTTTTTCTTTCACCCAGTCATGTATTAACATCAGATTAATCGTTTACAACTATTCTACATGCAATTTATCCTCAATATTCAGAATCTAAGTTCAATTAATCATGGGTTTTCATTCATCTTCCAATAACAATTATAAAACTTCAATTTGCTAACATGGAAAGAACATTTGCTGAAGTTAAACATAATTCAATCACTTGCCTTGGTTTGATTTCGGATTTGGTGTTGATTTGGTGAAGAATCTCTGCAGAATTCCTCTATCTCTCTCCTTCTCCAAGCTTTCTTCTCCAAAAGGCTATGGTGGCTAGGGTTTGCTTTGGGGAAACTTATGAAAACCTAATTTAATAAACCTCCGTAGCTTGTTGGGTTAATAAGGGTTGGTTGGGTCAATTCCTTATCAGATTACAACTCTCCATTTTCGTCACTTTTAATTACCCAAAAATACCAAATTACTAAAATACCCTTTATGGTGCCGGAATGGCCTAAAAATACCCCGGGACCCAAACTATACCCCCGGCTAGTGTTTTCTGACTATCTCGACCCTTCCGGACGCGTTGGCGCACTCAAAATGACCATACGGATTATAGATTTTAAATTCACTTTTATCATCAAAATATTATACCGTTACGTGGCGGTCCCACGCGTCTCAACAAAATTCTAAAAATGCCGTATATAAATCCCACGACAAATTTTTATAATACCAAGTTCGTATATAATCATATATGCACATAATCAAATACCAATTCGCATCACATTAGTATTATTTAACCCGGATTAATTTCCAATTAATACGCATTTAATTAATTAATCCCATAAATAAATATAGCCAAAAGTACGGGGTATTACATACTTCCCCCCTAATAACTGAATTTCGTCCCGAAATTCGAAACTAGAAAGTACCTGCTAAAAACAGCTCTGGATAACGTTCGCGCATCTCATCCTCGCGTTCCCATGTGGACTCCTCGACATTGTGATGTCGCAACTGAACACGCACTAACGGGACTATCTTTGACCGCAGTTTCCTCTCGCTTTGGTCCAAAATAGCAATCGGCCCCTCCTCATAAGAGCTATCCGGCTGGAGATCGATGTCCTCCACAGCAATGTGAGAATGAGCCAAATTATCCCTAAGGTATTTCCTCAGCGAGGAAATATGGAACACGTCGTGAATCCGATGCAAATGTTCCGGCAACCCAAGTCTATACGCGATCGGTCCGATCCGCTCAATAATAGGAAACGGCCCCACATACCTCGGTGCCAACTTCCCCTTCTTACCGAAACGCATAATCCCCTTCATAGGAGATACTCTGAGCAGAACTTGGTCCCCCACTTGGAACTCTCTGAAAAATCTCTTCGCGTCAGCATAACTCTTCTGCCTGTCTTGAGCTACCCGAATGAGACTCCGAATTAACTCAATCCATGCCGAAGTATCCTGAATTACTTCCTGCCCAAGCAGTTTGTTGTCCCCCACCTCCAACCAACATGCTGGGGAACGACAAGGCCTACCGTACAGTGCCTCAAACGGAGCCATGCCAATCGTGAATTGATAGGAGTTATTGTAAGCAAACTCCACCAGTGGAAGGTACTGCTCCCATCCACCCCCAAAGTCAATAATGCACATGCGTAGCATGTCCTCCAACATCTGATTGGTGCGCTCTGTCTGCCCATCGGTCTGCGGATGATAAGCCGTACTTAACCGCAATTCCGTGCCCATTGCTTCCTGGAAACTTTCCCAAAACCTCGAAACAAATATCTTGTCTCTGTCAGACACGATATTCAGAGGCACACCGTGAAGTCTCACAACCTCTGAAATGAAGAGCTGGGCATACTGTCCTGCAGTGTAGTCTGTTCTTACGGGTAAAAAGTGAGCGACCTTGGACAACCTGCCCACAATTACCCAAACGGAGTCGTGACCCCTCTGCGACATAGGCAACCCCGTGATAAAGTCCATGGATATGCTCTCCCACATCCACACAGGAACCTCCAACGGCTGTAGCAATCCTGCTGGTCTCTGATGATCCACTTTTACAAGCTGACAAGTGGCGCATTTCGAGACAAACTCAGCGATATCCTTCTTCATACCGCTCCACCAATACTGGCGTCTCATGTCCTGGTACATTTTGTCCCCTCCGGGATGTACCGCGAACCGTGAGCCGTGCGACTCTGCCATAACATCGTGTCACAATTCTTCCCCTTCCGGAACTACTAATCTCCCATTGAAGCGTAATCCCCCGTCTGAGCTAACGGTATAGGATTCGGCTCCCTCTGCAAGTAGTCGAACAATCTGCTCCTGACAGAACGAATCAGTAGCATGCGCCCGTACTACCCTCGTGACAATCTGCGGAGTAACGGTCATTACAGACATGAAAGATCGAGCCACTGCATCCTGGTGTCCCAATTCCTTCCACTTAGCTTTCCACACCTCTGCCACCTCATCTGCTGGCCTACGGCTCAACGCGACTGCTACCACGTTAGCCTTACCCGGGTGGTACTGGATGTCGAACTGGTAGTCCTTCACAAACTCAAGCCACCTACGCTGCCGCATATTCAGCTCCTTCTGCGTGAACAGGTACTGTAGGGACTTGTGGTCCGTGAACAGTTGAAACTTCTCCCCCAAAAGATAGTGCCTCCAAATCCGTAAGGCAAATACCACTGCTGCCAACTCCAAGTCATGCGTGGGGTAATTCTTCTCATGAGGTTTAAGCTTACGGGAAGCATAAGCTATGGCCTGTCTCTCCTGCTGCAATACACCTCCAAGTCCTTGCAAAGACGCGTCGGTGTAAACCAAATACTCAACTCCCGGTCTCGGCAATGCTAACACAGGTGCTGAGGTCAATTTTTCCTTCAATTCATCGAATGCCAACTGACAGGCATCACTCCAGATATATGGCACACCCTTGCGAGTAAGATGTGTCAAAGGACCTGCTATCTCCGAGAAACCCCGAATAAACCTCCTGTAGTATCCTGCTAAACCCAAGAAACTACGAATTTCCGTTGGTGTCGTGGGCTGTCCCCACTCCCTCACCGCGGACACTTTCCCCAGATCAACAGATATTCCTCGGTCGGAAATAATGTGACCCAAGAACTGGACTTCCTTCAACCAAAACCCGCACTTCTCATATTTTGCATACAGCTCGTTCTGACGGAGTGTCTGCAAAACCTGCCTCAAATGATCGGCGTGCTCCTCCTCTGTCTGAGAGTAAACCAGAATATCATCAATGAAGACAATGAGAAACTGATCTAGGAAATCCCTGAACACTCTGTTCATCAAGTCCATAAACACTGCTGGAGCGTTGGTCAAGCCGAAAGGCATAACCCGAAACTCGTAAGAAACATATCTCGATAAGAACGCAATCTTCGAGACATCCTCCTCCCTGATACGCAACTGATGGTATCCTGACCTCAAGTCAATCTTCGAGAAGAAAGAAGCTCCTCTCAATTGGTCGAATAAGTCATCGATTCGAGGCAACGGATACTTATTCCGTATCGTGACCTTATTCAACTCTCGGTAGTCCACGCACAATCTCAGTGAACCATCCCTCTTCTTCACAAACAAAACTGAAGTGCCCCAAGGTGAGGTACTCCTACGAATAAAGCCCTGTCCTAACAGCTGCTCTATCTGATCCCGTAACTCTCGCATCTCAGCTAGAGCCATACGGTACGGTGCACGTGCTATAGGTCTCATACCCGGTAGCAAATCAATAACGAAGTCTATCTCTCGACTGGGTGGTAAGCCTGGTATTTCCTGAAACACATCCGAATACTCCCTGACAACCGGGATCGAATCTAAAGGAATAACAACCTCCTTAGAGGTATCCTCCTCTATGTAATACAGATGAGCGGTCGATCCTCCCTCTGGGCGAGGCATCGCCACTACAAACATCTCTTGCCCCGGAATGGCAAAAACAATGCTTCCGCTGAAGCAGTCAATCATGGCCCTATAAGCTACAAGCCAATCCATACCGATGATCACATCGTGAACATGCATATATAATACTAACATGTCCGCAGGTAATACCAAACCACCAATCCCTACTCCCACTCCCCGGCATATAAAGAAAATAAGTGACCCACTCCCCAATGGTGAGTCGACACACGTCACTGTGCTCTCTGCCGTAGCTAACAATCCTAAAGCTTTCGCGAAGTGTGTAGCTATAAAACAATGTGTAGCACCCGTATCAAATAACACCCGACCCATAGTGCCATGGATAGGAAACGTACCCTCGATCGCGGGCGGTGCCTGTGGAACTGCAGCTTGGTGAACGTTGTAGACACGTCCATACTGTAGCTACCCCTGCTGTGCTGGGACTGCTGGAATGGGTGGCAATGCTGCCATCTGTGGCGGTGCGGGAAGAGCGGCGGGAAACATGGGTCTCTGTGGCTCCTGGCGAGCACCATGCTGCTGCTGTGGGGCCCTGCCCCTATCAGGACAATCCTGCTTCTTATGGCCAGTCTTGCCACAAGTGAAGCACTTCCCTAGAAAGTTCCCTCCTCTCTGTCCTTGCTGTCCCCGGCCCTGGTGGCCGTTACCGTTCCTCCCTTGGCCCTGCTGGCCCTGGTGAAACTACTGCCCATACTGCCCCTGTTGGCCGTTTGGACCCTGATGGCCCTGACGGAAACCTCCCTGTCCCTGCCTGTAGTTCCCTGACCGGAACCTCTTATTATCCCCCTGCTGGGAGCCCTGCTCAGTCTGCCTCTGCCCTTGACCCGATTGTTCCCCACTGGCACTATGTCCTCCAGTCCTGCCCTGATGGCTAGACTCCCCCGACCGCTTGCCCTCGGCCATATGAAAATGGTGGTCCTGGCAGTGCAACAATGCAGCATTAACCACATCAGAATACGTGGCCAATGATAGGTTCCCTAGCAGATGCTGACGGATCCTCCAATTCAACCCATCGATAAACTTCTCAATCTTCTTCTTCTCTGTTGGTATCTCGTCTGGAACGATATTCAACAGATTAGTGAACTCGGCCTCATACTCGGCCACTGTCTTGCCCTCCTGCTTCAAACTCATCAGCTTCCTCCTCATCTCTGTATGAACTGCGGATGGAAAGTACTTGCGGTCAAACCGCACCCAGAACTCCTGAATCGTGAGGGTATCCCTCCCCTCCGCAGTGGTAATAGACTCCCACCACTGTAGCGCAGATCCAACTAGCTTGAAAGTAGCTAGTACCTGCTTCTGAACATCAGTGCACTCATGCATCCTCAAGTGCCTCTGCATGTCCTTCCTCCATTGGCTCGAGACTACCACATCTGAGCTTCCTGCAAACTCTGGCGGATGCGCTTTCTGGAAAGCGTCACGTACACGTTCCCAAGCAGACGGGAATGCATTAACCTGAACTGGCGCGGCAACCGGCGCCTGAGGTGGTGCCTGCTGAATCACGGCAATCGCGGCATTTACCGCTTGGGCTACTATAGCAGCAACCTCAGCGGCGTTCATCATGCCCTGAACTGGAGCGGGCTGGGGTTCGGGCGTTGCATCCCTGGGAACTCGTCGTGCACGTCGTGGAGGCATCTTAAATAAGAACAAAGTTTATAAGTTCACGGTTTATAAACTTATTATAGCTGAAGAACGAAGCATACACAAAAAGAGTACAACAGTCCTAAAATATAGGGCTCTACATCAAAGAAACGTAGCGGAAACATAATAGCCGTACAGATCCTAAAGGACACTAGAACCTGATGCTCTGATACCACCTGTGACACCCCGACTAATTAAATACCGGGTAGCTACTCCTTTATTAAATTAATTCAAAATTCCAAGTTGGCTCAGTTAATAGCATCACTGTCGAAAACATTTTAAAGATTACTAACCACCTAGTATTTAAAAAGTAAGTGCCAAATTTTATTAAATCTGATTAACATGCAACAAGAGTAATGAATAACTAAATAACACCATTCACCATACTGAAGTAAAACGAATAACCAACACAATGTAAATAAAAATTGGAGGAAAAACTCCTCAATACAATTCCCACAACTGATAAGTAAACTGAAGTAAAATAACTAAAAACTGAATACTGAGCAATACATGCTAGAGTCTGAAAACTGAAATGTAAAGGATGACTAATAGAATTGGGCAACATGCCCTACAACTGATAGATAGTGACTCTGGAATCCAAAAGATGGAAGCGTCTACATGCAAATCCCTGTAGCTCCCACAAACAGCTACAGCTCGTCACCTGAATGAGAATCCTATGCTTGGTGTCCTTGTGGCTGGGCACCTAAAAATGGTTTTACAAGAAAAATAGATTTGAAAAGGAAACGGGTCAGAGCCCAAATGTGGAGTTATTTTAAAAACCTGCAAGTGCTTTAAAAACATTTAAAACATTAAATGCAAAGTACATGTTAGGACGTACACTCGCATAATATCCTGACCTCTCGTCTAACTGTGCACTCCTAACGTAATTACCCATCTATAACGACATAACCCAGTAGCTAAGTGACATAAACTATCTAGACTATCATAGGTCTTACCCTTATTACTTGGTTCTATTAACATAGTAACGATCGAAATTAAGGAAGGTTTAATGTAAACTCAATTACTAAATATGCCATTGATATAACTATCAGTTAACTCATTATATAACTCGAAACAATACCGTAATAATTTTACAACATTAACATGAGGATTCCCATTAATATAATGTATATTATTCATATCATAAATATACAATATAAGCACCCCGCAAATCTAAGCTGTAGTGCACACATACTCTGCTATATATCCCGGTACATCACGTACATAAGGATCACATATTCCGAATCTCTCAGGAATAGTCTCAGATAACAACATCACAAATAATGGAGGCGAACACAGTCACCATCACATGGGTCACGCAGATACCTACGCTCCCATGGTCAGCGGACTTATTAATATCACAATAAGTCTTTCAATGACCTATGTTCATCGAGGTAACCAATCTATATCCGGGCAACACAAGGATAAGAAGGCCCTAAGCGAACTTAAACCTCCCCCGTGATAGCAAGTATGGTAGGTATGTTATACACATAAATCATATTCTAAGCATTCACACATCTTAGATATCACCATTTTAAATAGGTATACTCTACATCATTATACCGTTATTCCAAATTCATATATTTCAAGTATCCCGATAATATATAATTTAAATAGTCGACACGTCTCACGTCGTAATCCCTTAAACATAAAACCTATCTCGAATAGACTACTAATTTCCCATAATTCCCACATATGATATCTTTATACCTAAGGTCTTTACTTCAGCCCCAAACCTTATTTCATCAACTCATTCAAATTTGTACTATTAACCCAAATATTATCTCACATAATGAATTTCATTTATTTATAATAATTCCTCAAATTACATTTCGATTAAAGTCCCATCTCATAATCATGCCTACTGGTCTTCCTTAAAGCTAAGGGAATACACAAAGTCTCCAAACATATTCTCCGAGGGTTATCACCATTAAAATCCATTTAAGGAAAATTTCACTCATTCTGGGAAGGTCGATCGATCGACCTATGAATGTCGATCGATCGATTGAGTCGATCGATCGACTGATGAATGTCGATCGATCGATCAAACAGGTATGGCTACGGACTGCTTCGTTTTGCAGATTTGAAAACGTCCCAAAACTTATTTCTAACGTATGATTCTCAAATATAACGTTATAGTAATGTCATATAACAATCCTACAATGTTTCTAACGTCCATAAATCAATATTTCAACAATTAAAGGCTACCTAAGGATCAATCTTCATCAAAAACCTAGTTTTCCAGATTATCTCAAGAACATGAACCCTAACTTTATATCATCATCAAATCCCAGAATTTAATTTGTTTTTCTTTCACCCAGTCACGTATTAACATCAGATTAATCGTTTCCAACTATTCTACATGCAATTTATCCTCAATATTCAGAATCTAAGTTCAATTAATCATGGATTTTCATTCATCTTCCAATAACAATTATAAAACTTCAATTTGCTAACATGGAAAGAACATTTGCTGAAGTTAAACATAATTAAATCACTTGCCTTGGTTTGATTTCGGATTTGGTGTTGATTTGGTGAAGAATCTCTGCAGAATTCCTCTATCTCTCTCCTTCTCCAAGCTTTCTTCTCCAAAAGGCTATGGTGGCTAGGGTTTGCTTTGGGGAAACTTATGAAAACCTAATTTAATAAACCTCCGTAGCTTGTTGGGTTAATAAGGGTTGGTTGGGTCAATTCCTTATCAGATTACAACTCTCCATTTTCGTCACTTTTAATTACCCAAAAATACCAAATTACTAAAATACCCTTTATGGTGCCGGAATGGCCTAAAAATACCCCGGGACCCAAACTATACCCCCGGCTAGTGTTTTCTGACTATCTCGACCCTTCCGGACGCGTTGGCGCACTCAAAACGACCATACGGATTATAGATTTTAAATTCACTTTTATCATCAAAATATTATACCGTGACGCGGCGGTCCCACGCGTCTCAACAAAATTCTAAAAATGCCGTATATAAATCCCACGACAAATTTTTATAATACCAAGTTCATATATAATCATATATGCACATAATCAAATACCAATTCGCATCACATTAGTATTATTTAACCCGGATTAATTTCCAATTAATACGCATTTAATTAATTAATCCCATAAATAAATATAGCCAAAAGTACGGGGTATTACACAACTGGCAGTACTAAATAGTATAAGACTAACTACCCGAAATCAGATAAGCGAGATGCCAATTTAAATAAAATACGCAACAGACAACAAACTAATTATGTACAGCTACTAACAAAGGTGAAATGCATAAGTATGATGACGAAAGAAAGTGCTAAAATAAAATGAAATGAGTATCTACAAAAGGTTATACCCGAATAAGCTATCAGGTCATAGACAGTATAATATCAGAAATGAAATAAATATAAACATTTATAAATATCCCTTGGCTATAAACTCGATATAAAAAATGAGTCCTAACTAGATTTTTGAAGAAATAAGAAGCGGCTACAATCTAAATCCCACAACAGTCCGCACCTGTTACGGCTCCCACGACTCTGGATAGAAGGGAATCATACATCCATGCGGTAGGATACCTGTACTAATATATACATACATATATAGCAAAAAGAGAAATACAAACGGGTCAGAGCCCGAGTTGTGAAAATATTTAGCAAGTGTGTTAATCGGGCATAAAAATATAAATGCACTTATTTCATAATTAAAGTGGAATCACACTCTCATGAAACCCCAACTCACCTCTCATCTAACGGCGCGCACATATTCGCGTCCTCGAATCTTAATAAAGTTACCCCACCCATAAAGACAACCTAACTTACCATAGGCACAACCTATACCCACAAGACCTACCCTGCTAACATAGCCCAAGAATCCAACCCATTCTAATCGCACTTAATTATTTTTACAAACATATATGCCATACAAGGCCTTATAAATTTCAATTTAACTTAATCATTTAACCATTTTACTACTTTACAGATTAACATTCAACTTCATATTAAGAATTTATTTTCTGAATAACATGCACAAATTTAATAAGGGGAAAACTTCTCTCTACTCTCAACATTGCACTACGTTTTGTGCGTGGGGCGTCTCACAAAACGAAATCCAAACAAGGAACCCCCCGTTACACTACTCCATGACAAGGTAGATCGTAGGGATTGGTTATGTCATACACACATTATACTACTACTATATGGATTCATAACAAAGAGAAATCCCAAAATCTCCAACAAATATCCTTAGGTTGATATAACCGAAATATTCCTTAAGTGTGATACATCAACCCCCAATAATCTGGTACACCATAATCATCCAAGATGTACACTATATAACCTTTATATCCTTCCACCTATAGGATATATATAAGTATATATGCTTTTACACTAAAGATATATATATATATATTCCATCATTCATACCCATAGCCAAGTGTACATACTACATATGATGTACAAGGGCCATGCACATAATATACGTGGCTATATATATCGCTGATAAACTGCACCTTGTTATCATCTTCCAGGGCATTACTCACATACCATATTGGGGACCGTGGTCGGACTCAATATCACCGACATTGGGGCCAACTCACACACACGACGTCCCGGGAAGCGGTCATAGCTCCTAACCGGTCAAAGAGACGAGACATACCCACCATGTCTCACCCCAAAATGTAAATCACAATATAACACAATGGACGACTTGAGACACCCCGCCTAATTAAATACCGGGCGATCACTCATTTATTAAATTAAATCAAGGTGGACAGTTGGTTCATTCTCAGCATCACTGTCGATAAAAAAATAAATTTTCCAATTTAACACCCTAATTAATTAAGCTAAGTGTGAAAACCATTTTCATGCATAACTTTCCAAATTTTATTTAAAGAAAAATCATTTATTTTATTTATTAACAACATCACAGTAAAATAAGAATCACACCATAATAAACCTGGAACATAATCCAATTAATGTAAAACATTCGTCAATCGAATGTTAACATGCGAAACATAAAGTAACACAATTCAAACTGAATAAATCCCATAGTGACAATACTAGAAAAATAACTGAAATACAAATGTCCCAATAATAAAGAAATAATGGAAAGGGCGACACGTGCCCAATAAATGAGAATACTAGAAATGGAGTCAATAAAGGAAGTCGTCTACGCAAGTGACCTGCAACTCCAACCTAAGCTGCAGCACGTTCCTGTCAAGGAATCCTAAGCAAGACGCCCCTGTGGCTGGGCACCTGAAATATATACATATATATACAAGAGAGAGAGAGAGAGAGAGAAAAATGGGTCAGAGCCCGAAAGTGTGTTTGATTTAAAATACGTTTAGCAAGTATTGAAATTGATACAGGCCAATGCAACAACATATTAGTGCGTCACTCTCTTGAGAAATACTCACCTCTCTTCTAATGTGCACACCTATCGCACTAACCTTCCCAACGGTTTGTCTTATCATTTATCGCACTAGTCTTCCTAAATGATTTAACTTATCTTAGATTACTCGTAAGATTTACAATACAACGATTTCATTTTAAAAAGGATGTTCCAATTAATAACCAAAGTTCTCCATTTTAACTTTATACAATCAATAAAGTTTTCCAGTGACATATCATACTTTCTCAAAACAAGGATTTATAATTTGAGTCAACAACCATGTCCTACTTATCAAATTACAGTAGGCAGTTTCAATTTTTCAAATCTCATATATATATTAACTACTCGCATAATATATATAAAATAACATCACCCCACATAAAACTATGGTGCGTGCATACTCTACTATCCAAAGCCCCATATCACGCATATTAAGGGGAATACATTCGGAATCACTCTCGAAATGTATTAACATACATACACAAACAATATTGAGGCGAAGAATATATTCCATGTCTCTAAGAGGATGGCACATGCCTGTGTCTCTTAGGACCGTCTGAACTATCACGTCGATAGCCTGTACCAGGGATGTCTATCTTCTAGGGTACAAGTCAATATCCCCCATAAAGGTCCCATCGAGATAAGACTTGTCCCAGCGCGGTAACCTCAGGGATAGCAAGTAGCGTGGGCATGATTTTCACACATAGATAGTATATGTACACACAATCATATAATTATTCTAACATCACCATATCAATATTAGGTAAATTCTCAATTCCCATAATTTCGACATTTCCATATTATCATAATATTAGTATCGCGTCTAAGGGTTCGCCTCTAACCTTAACTCTAAGGGTTTTCTCACTTATTACATGACACTCGTGGACTTTATCCTTCCAAGTAGAAAATTCAGTAAGTGTCTTTATTGGGTTCCAACGTAACTCTCTTACGCACCTCACCCCTTGAAATTCATAACTTTACCAACCCTAAGGTAAATATCCCCTAAATACCATTCTCGTTGAAGATTAAAGGTCCTAACATTTATTCATATGCCCTACTGGTCCTCAAAGTCTCCCAAATCATTTTATCAAGAATACCCAAGAATTATATCACGACAATTAGGAATTTAACTCATTTAAAGAGGGCAATAGGAGTCTGCCAGGAGGGGTCGATCGATCGAAGCTTGGGGCTCGATCGATCGAACCTTCGATCAATCGAAGCTCTAGGCTCGATCGATCGATCAAGCAGGTCTGCGAAAATAATCTGCAGAATGCAGTTACGGGTTTCATCACCAAAATTACACCAAATCCATATTTTCAAGTTCCAATCGTCCCAGAATTTTACTACTAACATTATAACAATATACCCGATGATTCTGACGTAAGGCATGTATATATTCATCATTTAAACATGGATTTTCAACCTAAAATTATATCCAATTATCAAGAATCCTAGAATTTTCTTAAACAGTTTTCTAACAAATCTTTCTCCAGAATTTCTTTCTTATGATCATCAAAATTTCGTGGTTTATTACCTCTACATGGCAAGGGTTTCAAGAATCAACATATAAATCAATACTACATGGATTCTCCTATCATAAATTGGGTTTTCTTAAATAGTTTTCTTCACAAATCATTCCTAAACTAATATGAAGATTGCAATAACGAAAATAGCAAGTTAAACACTTGCCTGGGATTTTTCGTATTCTGATTCACGGATGATTTTTCTATGGTTGTATTCCTCGTCTCGCGATCTACGCGGTGGTGGTGGCGGCGGTGCAAACCCGTGACTTTTTGGCCTTGAATTGCCTTGGAGCTCTCTCCTCTCTTCTCCAATGGCCGTCACTTGATTTCTGGATATTCTAACCCTAAAAGGCTAACCTAAATGGCTGATATAGGTTGCTGAATTTCGTGGGTTTAATTATCCAATAAGGCAAAATGACTAAATTGCGCTCCCGGGGTACCAATTAGGCCTAAAAACTCCCCGAGACCCAAACTAAACCCCCGGGTTCACTTTTCTTACTATCTCGACCCTTCCGGACGCGTTGGCGCACTTAAAACGACCATACGAACAACTTATAAATTATTCACTTTTTATTTAACAAAATTAGTCCTGACGTGACACAGGCACGTCCCGACTTAAATTTTCGAAGTAGTCATTTAATTCACTCATGACATTCAATATAACCAATATAATATATTACTTTGCTCATTAGTAATATTCAACAAATTTCCCATAATTACTAACTGTCGTCACGTTAATAATTATAACATAATTAATTTTTGGATTTTTATTAAATAATTAACTCGCATTAAATTTAATAAATATCCAAATTAATATAGCATAAAAATATGGGGTATTACATACTTCCCCCCTAATAACGGAATTTCGTCCCGAAATTCGGAAAATAAGGCATACCTGGTAAAAACAAATCCGGATATCTCTCACGCATTTCTGCCTCTCGCTCCCAAGTGGATTCCTCCACATTATGATGCTCCCACTGGACCCGCACAAGTGGAACGATTTTCGACCTCAATCTCGTCTCACTATAGTCTAGGATAGCCACGGGTCTCTCCTCGTAAGAGATATCAGACTGTAAGTCTATCTCATCTATCACAATGTGAGTATGGGACATATCATCCCGAAGATATCGTCTGAACGACGAGATGTGGAATACATCGTGGATGCGATGTAAATGTTCTGGCAGTCCCAACCTGTATGCAACCGGCCCAATCCTCTCGATGATGGGAAATGGTCCCAAGTACCTTGGAGCCAACTTCCCTTTCTTCCCGATCCTCATCACTCCCTTCATAGGAGATACACGCAATAACACTTGATCTCCCACATTAAACTCCCAGAAGAACCGTTTCGCATCGGTGTAGCTCTTCTGCCTATCCTGGGCTACCCGAATACGACTCCTGATTATCTCAATCCTCGTGGAGGTCTCCTGAATCACTTCTGGTCATAGCAACTTGTTGTCCCCCACCTCGAGACAACAAGTTGGAGAACGACAAGGCCTGCCATACAAAGCCTCAAATGGAACCATACCAATCGTAAACTGATAAGAGTTATTATAAGCAAACTCTACCAGTGGAAGATGGGGCTCCCAACCTCCTCCAAAATCGAGAACACACATGCTTAGCATATCCTCTAACATCTGATTAGTACGCTCTGTTTGTCCATCTGTCTGTGGGTGGTAAGCTGAACTTAACCTCAACTTAGTACCCATAGCCTCCTGAAAGCTTTCCCAGAAACATGACACAAAAATCTTGTCTCTATCTGACACAATATTCAGGGGCACCCCATGTAATCTAACAATCTCAGCGATGAACAACTGAGCATACTGACCCGTGGTATAATCTGTCTGCACCGGCAGAAAATGAGATACCTTGGTCAAACGGTCTACAATCACCCAGATAGAATCGTGGCCCCGCTGTGACACCCCACTGTGATGTAGGCAACCCTGTAATAAAATCCATGGAAATACTCTCCCACTTCCACGCGGGTACTTCCAATGGCTGAAGCAATCCTGACGGTTTCTGGTGGTCCACCTTTACCAGTTGGCAGGTAGAACACTTGGTCACGAACTCGGCAATGTCCTTCTTCATCCCACTCCACCAGTATTGTCGCCTCATGTCCTGGTACATCTTATCGCCTCCCGGATGTACTGCAAATCGGGACCCATGAGAATGAGTCATCACTGATGACGTAATTCTGCTCCTTCTGGAACCACCAATGTCCCATTAAACCGCAAACCTCCATCAGAACTAATAAAATAGGACTCAACACCCTCAGCTAGAAGTCGCACAATCTGCTCCTGGCAAAACAGGTCTGTGGTCTATGCCTGTATCACCCTCGTAACAATCTCGGGTGTGACTGACATAACGGATATGAAAGAACGGGCTACTGCGTCCTGGTGATCCAACTCCTTCCACTTTGCCTTCCAGACGTCCGCTACATCATCTACCGGTCTATGGCTTAATGCATCAGCAACCACGTTGGCCTTCCCCGGATGATACTGTATTTCGAACTGATAGTCTTTCACAAACTCTAGCCATCTGCGCTGACACATATTCAGCTCTCGCTGAGTGAACAGGTATTGCAATGACTTGTGGTCTGTGAACAAACGGAATTTCTCACCCAATAAGTAGTGCCTCCATATCCTCAATGTAAAGACGACCGCTGCTAACTCCAGGTCGTGGGTGGGGTAATTTTTCTCATGTGGCTTAAGCTTGCGGGAAGCAAAAGCTATAGCCTTCTCCTCCTGCTGGAGTACTCCTCCAAGTCCCCGTAGAGACGCATCGGTGTAAACCAGGTACTCCACACCCAGTTTCGGTAAAGCAAGGACTGGTGCCGAAGTAAGCTTGTCTTTCAGCTCGTCAAAAGCTAATTGGCAAGAATCATCCCAAACATATGGTATTCCCTTGCGAGTCAGATTCGTCAATGGACCCGCTATTTTGGAGAATCCCCAAATGAATCTCCTGTAGTAACCAGCTAACCCCAAGAAACTACGCACTTTCGTCGGTGTCGTGGGCTATCCCCATTCCCTCACCGCTGACACTTTAATCGGGTCAACTACAATCCCCTGCTCAGAAACAACATGCCCCAAGAACTGTACCTCTCGCAACCAGAATCCACACTTCTCGTACTTAGCATACTACTGATGCTCTCGTAGAGTATGAAGAACCTGCCTCAAGTGCTCGGCATGCTCCTCTTCAGAGTGTGAATATATCAAGATGTCATCTATGAAGACGATGACAAGCTGATCCAAGAACTCTCTGAACACTCGGTTCATTAAGTCCATGAAAATGGCTGGAGCATTTGTGAGTCTGAACGGCATCACCCTAAACTCATAGGACCCATATCTAGTCAAGAAAGCAGTCTTCGAAACATCCTGCTCTCTAATACGTAACTCATGGTATCCCGACCTCAGATCTATCTTCGAAAAGAAAGTTTCTCCCCTCAACAGGTCGAACAGATCATCGATTCTAGGCAACGGATACTTATTCTGTATCGTGACCTTGTTCAACTCCCGGTAATCCACACAAAATCTCAGTGAACCATCTCTCTTCTTCACAAACAAAACTGAAGCGCCCCAAGGTGAGGTACTCCTATGAATGAAGCCCTGACCTAACAACTACTCGATCTGATCTCGTAGCTCTCGCATCTCTGCCGGAGCCATACGGTACGGTGCGCGTGCTATAGGTCTCGTATCTGGCAATAAATATATGACAAAGTCTATCTCTCAACTGGGGGGTAGGCCCGGTATCTCCTGAAATACATCGGAATACTCCCTAACAACTGGGATCGAATCCAAGGGAATCACAACCTCCTTAGAGGTATCCTCCTCTATGTAATATAAATGAGCGGTCAAACCTCCCTCTGGGCGAGGCATCGCCACTACGAACATATTTTACCCCGAAATGGAAAAAATAATGCTCCCACCGTAGAAATCAATCATGGCTCTATAAGCTACGAGCCAATCCATACCAATAATCACATCATGCTCGTGCATGTCTGAGACTAACATGTCTGCAGGTAATACCAAGCTACCAATCTCTACCCCCACTCCCGGGCATATAAAGAAAATAAGTGACCCACTCCCCAGTGGTTAGTCCACACACGTCATTGTGCTCTATGCTGTGGCTAACAACCTAAGGCCTTCGCAAAAAGCGTAGCTATAAAACAATGCGTTGCCCCCGTATCAAACAAAACCCGACCCATAGTACCATGGATAGGAAACATACCCTCAATCACGGGTGGTACCTGTCGAGCTACTGCCTGGTGGACGTTATAGACACGTCCATACTGTAATTGCCCCTGCTTCACTGGAGCTGCTGGAATGGCTGGTAGTGCTGGCACCTGGGCTGGAGCTGGGAGGGCAGGTGGAAAGAGTGACCTCTGTGGCTGATTACGGGCTCCCTGCTGCTGGGGGCCCCTATCACCCTCAGGACAATCCTGACGTCTGTGGCCATCTTTGCCACACCCAAAACATCTTCCTCCGAAGTTTCCTCCCCTCTGACCCTGCTGTCCACGGCCCTGTTGGCCGTTACCGCCACACCACTGGCCCTGTTGGCCCTGATTAGCAGGCTGCTGGCTCTGTTGCTGTCCCTGCTGTCGGTGTTGGCCCTGCTGGCCCTGCTGATTAGGCTGGCCCTGATGGCCCTGCCTAAAACCCCCGAATCCCTGCCTAGAATCACCTGAACGGAATCGCTTAGCAGGGTCCCCCTGATGGGAACTCTGCTCATGCTGACGAGTCTGTCCATGAGATGGTGCCCCACCGGCACTATTACCCCCGGTCCTACCCTGCTGGCGGGACTCTCCTGCTCTCTTGCTTCCCTGCAGATGGAAACGGTGATCCTGGAAATGTAGCAATGCGGCATTGAGTACATCAGTGAAATTACTCAGGGACAAATTCCCAATAAGGTGCTGACAGATTCTCCAAGCTAACACGTCGACAAACAGCAAAATCTTCTTGCTCTCAGTAGGTGCCTCATTTGGCACAATGGTGAGAAGTATCGTGAACTCCTCCTCATACTCGGCTACAGTAAGAATCCTCATACTCGGCTACAGTAATTTCCGCCTCATCCCAGTCTGCACTGCGGGTGGAAAATACGTTCGGTCAAACCGCTCCCAGAACAACTGAATAGGGATCGTGTCCCTCTCCTCCAAAGTAGTAGTGGACTCCCACCACTGTAAGGAGGCTCCCACCAGCTTAAAGGAAGCCAATAACTGCTTTTGCACGTCAGTGCACTCATACATACGGAGGTGCCGCTGGATGTCTTTCTTCCATTGGCTAACTGTGACAATATCGGAGCTACCAAAGAACTCAGGGGGATGCGCTTTCTGAAAAGCATCCCGAACCCTCTCCCATGCAGATGGAATCTATGCTAGTGCTGGTGCCACTGCCTGAACCTGGGGTGGAGCCTGCTGAGTCACCGCTATTGCGGCATTCACAACCTGAGAAACAATGGCGGCTACTTCGTTTGCATTCATTGTGCCTTGTGCCGGAACTGCTGACTGTTCGGCCTGGGCACGCCTATCTTTCGGAGCACGTCTCGGAGGCATCAGAAACGTGAACAAGTTTATTAGTCTACAGTTATTATCAAATCTCAAATAGCTGAAGACTTAAAAGTAAAAGCGAGAATACAACAATCCTAAAAATAGGGCTCTATAGCAATAACGTTAATCTGAAAGCGAAATAAGCCGTACAGATCCTATGGACACTAGAACCTGATGCTTTGATACCACCTGTGACACCCCGCCTAATTAAATACCGGGCGATCACTCCTTTATTAAATTAAATCAAGGTGGACAGTTGGTTCATTCTCAGGATCACTGTCGATAAAATAATAAATTTTCCAATTTAACACCCTAATTAATTAAGCTAAGTGTCAAAACCATTTTCATGCATAACTTTCCAAATTTTATTTAAAGCAAAATCATTTATTTTATTTATTAACAACATCACAGTAAAATAAGAATCACACCATAATAAACCTGGAACATAATCCAATTAATGTAAAACATTCGTCAATCGAATGTCAACATGCGAAACATAAAGTAACACAATTCAAACTGAATAAATCCCATAGTGACAATACTAGAAAAATAACTGAAATACAAATGTCCCAATAATAATGAAATAATGGAAAGGGCGACACGTGCCCAATAAATGAGAATTCTAGAAATTGAGTCAATAAAGGAATCCGTCTACGCAAGTGACCTGCAATTCCCACCTAAGCTGCAGCGCGTTCCTGTCAAGGAATCCTAAGCAAGACGCCCCTGTGGCTGGGCACCTGAAATATATACATATATATACAAGAGAGAGAGAGAGAGAGAGAGAAAAACGGGTCAGAGCCCGAAAGTGTGTTTGATTTAAAATACGTTTAGCAAGTATTTAAATTGATACAAGCCAATGCAACAACATATTAGTGCATCACTCTCTTGAGAAATACTCACCTCTCTTATAATGTGCACACCTATCGCACTAACCTTCCCAACAGTTTGTCTTATCATTTATCGCACTAGTCTTCCTAAATGATTTAACTTATCTTAGATTACTCGTAAGATTTACAATACAACGATTTCATTTTAAAAAGGATGTTCCAATTAATAACCAAAGTTCTCCATTTTAACTTTATACAATCAATAAAGTTTTCCAGTGACATATCATACTTTCTCAAAATAAGGATTTATAATTTGAGTCAACAACCATGTCCTACTTATCAAATTACAGTAGGCAGTTTCAATTTTTCAAATCTCATATTTAATTAACTACTCGCATAATATATATAAAATAACAGCACCCCACATAAAACTATGGTGCGTGCATACTCTACTATCCAAAGCCCCATATCACTCATATTAAGGGGGATACATTCGGAATCACTCTCGAAATGTATTAACATACATACACAAACAATATTGAGGCGAAGAATAGATTCCAAGTCTCTAAGAGGATGGCACATGCCTGCGTCTCTTAGGACTGTCCGAATAATCACGTCGATAGCCTGTACCAAGGATATCTATCTTCTAGGGTACAAGTCAATATCCCCCATAAAGGTCCCATCGAGATAAGACTTGTCCCAGCGCGGTAACCTCAGGGATAGCAAGTAGCGTGGGCATGATTTTCACACATAGATAGTATATGTACACACAATCATATAACTATACTAACATCACCATATCAATATTAGGTAAATTCTCAATTCCCATAATTTCGACATTTCCATATTATCATAATATTAGTATCGCGTCTAAGGGTTCGCCTCTAACCTTAACTCGAAGGGTTTTCTCACTTATTACATGACACTCGTGGACTCTATCCTTCCAAGTAGAAAATTCAGTAAGTGTCTTTATTAGGTTCCAACGTAACTCTCTTACGCACCTCACCCCTTTAAATTCATAACTTTACCAACCCTAAGGTAAATATCCCCTAAATACCATTCTCGTTGAAGATTAAAGGTCCTAACATTTATTCATATGACCTACTGGTCCTTAAAGTCTCCCAAATCATTTTATCAAGAATGCCCAAGAATTATATCACGACAATTAGGAATTTAACTCATTTAAAGAGGGAAATAGGAGTCTGACAGGAGGGGTCGATCGATCGATGCTTGGGGCTCGATCGATCGAAGCTCTAGGCTCGATCGATCGATCAAGCAGGTCTGCGAAAATAATCTGCAGAATGCAGTTACGGGCTTCATCACCAAAATTACACCAGATCCATATTTTCAAGTTCCAATCGTCCCAGAATTTTACTACTAACATTATAACAATATACCAGATGATTCTAACGTAAGGCATGTATATATTCATCATTTAAACATGGATTTTCAACCTAAAATTATATCCAATTATCAAGAACCCTAGAATTTTCTTAAACAGTTTTCTAACAAATATTTCTCCAGAATTTCTTTCTTATGATCATCAAAATTTCGTGGTTTATTTCCTCTACATGGCAAGGGTTTCCAGAATCAACATATAAATCAATACTACATGGATTCTCCTATCATAAATTGGGTTTTCTTCCATAGTTTTCATCACAAATCATTCTTAAACTAATATGAAGATTGCACCAATGAAAATAGCAAGTTAAACACTTGCCTGGGATTTTTGGTATTCTGATTCACGGTTGATTTTCCTATGGTTGCGTTCCTCGTCTCGCGATCTACGCGGTGGTGGTGGCGGCGGTGCAAATCGGTGACTTTTTGGCCTTGAATTGCCTAGGACCTCTCTCCTCTCTTCTCCAATGGCCGTCACTTGATTTCGGGATATTCTAACCCTAAAAGGAGAACCTAAATGGCTGATATAGGTTGCTGGATTTCGTGGGTTTAATTACCCAATAAGGCGAAATGACTAAATTGCCCTCCCGGGGTACCAATTAGGCCTAAAAACGCCCCGAGACCCAAACTAAACCCCCATGTACACTTTTCTGACTATCTTGACCCTTCCAAACGCGTTGGCGCACTCAAAACGACCATAGGAACAACTTATAAAATATTCACTTTTTATTTAACAAAATTAGTCCTGACGTGACACGGGCACGTCCCGACTTAAATTTCCGAAATAGTCATTTAATTCCCTCATGACATTCAATATAACCAATATAATATATTACTTTGCTCATTAGTAATATTCAACAAATTTCCCATAATTACTAACTCTCGTCACGTTAATAATTATAACATAATTAATTTTCGCATTTTTATTTAATAATTAACTCGCATTAAATTTATTAAATCTCCAAATTAATATAGCATAAAAATACGGGGTATTACACGACTATGATCTGGGGAATATCCACACCCTGCTCCTCGAGCCAGGATGCTCACCCTCTGCGCGAAAACTTTCCAATGATAGCATGTGCGGGGTATGCTTAACCACATAAGTATATATATCATTCACATGCATAATATATATACATCCATATGATCCCATCATATAAGTAAACCATCACATGCGGTTTAGATATTCATAATATGAGTATACACATATAACCATATCTATTCAAATATATATATATATATATATATATATATATATATATATATATATATATATATATATATATATATATATATATATATATATATATATATCCACATATCAACATAAATATTAATAAACTTGGCTTTAAGTATACATAATCCTGAACATACTAACCGTCGTCCCAACACATTTAATTTACCTCGATATGTGAATACGATCCCTCACTTGATGCATATTCATCCATTTTTCCCATGATGAATAGTCTTTCAACATATATATATATATATATATATATATATATATATATATATATATATATATATATATATATATATATATATATATATATATATATATTCAACATTAAGGTTATCACCCAAAGTTTAGTGTAGGTAACAATCACCACACATTTCATATGAATTTAGACTATTGCTATATTCATAACTAATAGTCTACAAACCCCAAGCTCAGTCTTAAATTGATCCCATAATCCCATCACATTTAGGAAAATACTACATCGATATATACACTAACTATCCCGACTATGGTTCAATTGTTCTTATGAACTCTTAAATCATATTGCATTTACAATCTGTTCCTCGAGTCAAACATTACTAAGGATACGCGACCACTCTCACTCGCCGGTCCCCAATTCTTAAACTCAATAGAATCGTAATTACTATAAGGATTTGGCACAAACTCGACCTACGATATCATATCTTACTCTCACCACTATCTTGAAGGGACCTTGACCTTAAATCAATACTAGGCTCACTTTTGATCTATAAGTAGGATTCCCATCCCCAATGAGGTTTCTCACTATCTCTATTTACAACTCCAATGCATACATATATATATTTTCCCAAATTATTTCAAGAATTCCCCATAATTATAACATGTGAGAAACCTCTTATATGTCTCCCAAAACATATCTCTTACATCATAAAATAAGGTCCCGAATCAATAAACCCAACCAAAAAAAGCTAGAAATCATCCTAGAGAAAAATTCACAAAACAGCCCTGTTTTCGAATCGATTCGGCCCTATTCCGAATTGATTCGACCTAGCGAATCGATTCGGCCTCCAAGGCGAATCGATTAGGGTTCAAATATCTGGGCTTCTGTCTTAGGTAAAATCGATTCGGTCAATGCAGACCGTCCAATTTTGCCTAAGCCGAATCGATTCGCTTAAGGGGTGAATCGATTCGGGTCTGCAGAACTTGAAGGTTTCTTCTTCTTCACAAAAACTCACGAATTCTAAACCCTAAAATTTCTCTTCTAGCCCCTAAACCTTCATCACAGCATGATTCTAAGCCAATAAATCAACCCAAAGTTGATCCCAACCATTTCTACATCATCAAAATCATATTTAAACATCAATTTCAAGATTAAACCCAAAACTCTCAGTTTTGATATTAATACCCCAAAATCCATTTCTTTTACCCACAAATTATGAAATCAAATACACAAATGACTTATTTAGCAAGATTAAACACTTGCCTTGATTTTGTAGAGGTTGGATCGTCCTCGATGTCGCGTTTGGGCCGGAATCTCCAAGCTTTTCTTCCTCTCTCTCTTCCTTTCTTCTTCTTTCTTTCTTCCTTTCTCTTTCTCTCTTTCTCACAAATCAGAAGGCTTGATCCATAAGCCTCTTAAATCCCTTAAAATAGTAAACCCAGTTTTAAATGTTAATACACACTTTAAATGACTCGTTTACTCCAATTCGAGTCAAACTGACTTAAAAACATTCCGGAGCCAAAATAAAACCCAGTGACAGTCATTTTGACTATCTCGACCCTTCCGGGATTGATGGTACACTCAAAATCATCATCTGAAATACTCCGAAATGTCTTAAATTTTTGGACTTCAATTTTCAAGTTCTAAAATTCTCCAATTTAAATAAAATTTATTTTTCTCAAAATTTAATTTCTCAGTCCCCAAATCGTGGGGTGTTACAACCTCTTAAGTGACATTAAATTCAACTACTTTGGTGGTAATTAAAATAATGGTCTTGGATGGGCTCCCACTGTTGAATCGATGTACCTCTACTTCTATCAAGGAGTTGGATTGGTTGGGCTCGCAAGTATCATCACTCTCAGCTACCAATAGACTCTCTCCGATATCTGATTGGCTATCGGTTAAAGATTCAACATTGGATGTGAAAGTTTCCATGAGGGTATTCACGTAGCCTCTCCTCGATATCTGATTGGCTATCTATGAAAGATTCAACACAGATCTCTCCAATTTCCTTATGACCACCTCTTTATGTTAGCTGAAAAAATAAGAAAGAGGTGGTCATAAGGAAATTATGTTCAAATATGAAAAACAAAAAGATTACAAATAAAGGCTCCAAAGAATCTATCATACACATGTTCATAAGGTATTGTTAGTTATAAAAATGAGAATTGAATTAAAAATTATGCTTCCCCATCACAAATGGAAACTAAGATTTGTAGGACTACAAATATATAAAGAATCGATATTGGGGCATATTATAACTTTAACTTTCATCTGAACCATTTAGGAATCGAATACCAAAGTACTTAGGTAAAATGAGGCTTAACATAAATATCTTCCACTCTTCATATATTTTAATTAAAAATGTATGGACTTCCTTATCAAATTTTCTAAAATAGTTTATGAAAGAAAGAAATAATTCAAAGTTCATCTCATCAAACTCATAAAAATACATACAAATGTGCAAGACATATATAGTGAGAAGTTATTTATTAAAATGACAGTTTAGAATGTGGAGGTGTTGAGAAAATAATAGTGCTTAAAAAATGAACAAAATCAAATTTAGTATGCATATGAGTCAACCACATACTTAACAACCCAAGATAGCATAAATTATATTCAAATGAGGTCAAATCTAAGTATGCAAATGAACAGATCGAATTTATTTTTCTACTTATAAGGTGAGGTAAGGTCAAATATTGTACATCCTCAAGAATGAACTAAAGTATTTTCATTTAGAACTAAATGTAATTTGGTGTACCCTATGTTTAGGCTAATGTGGAGAAAATACAAATAAAATAGATCAATATTAGTCTACCTCCACAAAACCATGAACTAATTCGCACCATCCCATCCTATTTATATATCTCATGTAGTCATAATGGATCTCATGTATCCCACAAAATCTCAAGACCAAGCCTTATATCACGACATCAAGTATGTTTTAAAAAAAAACTACCAAGATTAAAAAAGTACACCACACACACCCTATAAACAAAGAAACAAATAAAGGAAAACATAAAAGAAGGTATACCTCATGTTTTTTTAATCCAGAAAATAATATATAGAGTCCAAATTGATACCTGAAAAACAAAACATAAACAACAAATAAGAAACAAACAAAAAATAATTAGTAAACTCAACCTCAAACAAAATATATATTCACGGCTCAACAACAAAACACCCACTTATAAACCCTATAGAACAAAGAATTAAATGTGTATGTGTAAACCAAAACTGAGAAATTAATAATTAATCCCTTAAATCCAGACAAAACATAACACAAAACTAAGCACAAAACAAAATGAAAAACATCACAATGAATACAGTCTGGAATTTTTGTGGTCATCGTTAGCCTACTTTCCAAAAACATCACATATATAATGTTTTCCAGTGTCCAAACATAACATAAAGTCATAAAACACAAATTATATCTTCTTCGTATACAAATGCAAACAAAGTTAAACATACTATAAACAAATAGTTGTTTAAATAAATTTGAACGTCTAATAATTTTTGAAAAATGTGAATTTATAGCAACTTCAAAACTCCAATTCTTATTTTGTTTTTATTGAACCATTTTATATAAGCATGTTCTCTCCATATTTATACTCTACTTTCCATTATAATCATGTAGTAAGAATATAAAAGCAAAATTAGTACCTTATCTCTATAACAAATCTGAAAACACTAGCAATTAAATAACTCACCACACAACACAAATGAAGCGGTCGTGGCAGCAATAGGTCCATGAACAACATGAAAACTCTATTCCAAAATCCCTAAGAAAACAGATCTACGAAACTACATAAGAAAACAACAAAAGCCTCAAATCCATATTCTAAAAACCCTAACAAAGAAAATCTACATAAGAAAATTACAAAATCGCACCATATATTTTTAGATCGATCCATATTTTTGGATCTAATTAAGGTGTGTATGTGCGCAAATGTGTAAGAGAGTAGTGGATATTACCTTAGAAGTATGTGTGTGAGTGAGACAAAGAGAGAGAGACACAGGTGGATGGGGGAGACGGGTGGTTGAGAGAGGGAGTAGGCGCGTCATGCAAGAGCTGAGAGGGTTGTGTTTGGGGGAAGTGAATGGGAGAGAGAGAGTTATTGTGTGTTTGTGAGCACCAAAGTACTTTTAGGTGTATTACAAAAATCCTCTTTATTTGAATCAGAACTGAAAATCTATGAAGAAAATGATAGGGAAAGTATGTTTTAGTGGGTTAAAATTGTTAATACAGTAGAAAGTATATAATGAGTTGCGGTGAGATGTAGAGTTTATGGTGTGAATTGTGATCTCGCCCTCCATTTCTTGCCTTGGTGATTTAATATCAACCTCTACTTAGCTTATCCTCTTATGGAATAGTAACCAACATTATACTCCTTATTTTATATATATATAATTATATATATATATATAGACACACACACACACACAAATATGGCACCCCTAAGCTGAGCTGCGGTGCATGCATATTGTACTATCAAGTCCTGGTACATCACGTACTAAGATAAAATGGCTGCAGGTTCAGAATTACTCTTGAACCATAAATACAATTCACACAAGTTGGAGGCGAACATAGTTCTAGGACTTTGGAATACGTAAATACGTAACGCACCCAAATGACCGATCACACCATTGTTCACACAAATAATGATCAAACCTAAGTTCTATGTTTTAAGGTATGAGTCTAAAATCCCCCACAAAATAGCTCATCGGGATAAGACCTCCCACGATGTGAAACCTCCATTGATAGCAAGCAGCATAGATATGTTCATTACACATAATATCACAATCAATTTAATATATGCATGCGCTTCTGCTATACATACATAGGGTATATTTCAAGTTTATCCCATAAACTTATAATTCACATTTTATTCCCATTTCCCATTATTCCTAACTGTTGTTGTTAACCGAAAGGATAAAAATAATTTAATGAATTATTTCAGTAGCTTCCCTCAACCTGTACTTAATGGTCCAAAACCCAAAATCATTATAATAAGCCAAATTATATTTTAATTCGCAATAATACTTTTTCTCGATAAAGTTACATTCTGCCCAGAAATATAAAATGACAATTTGAGGCTTTTTTTATCCGATTTTGAAAAGGCTTAAAACTACAAATTTGTTCAGTACATGCTTTTATACAAGAACATGTGTGCACACTGCCAATTTTCACTTATAACAGTCCTAATGTTACTGTATAATGTTCATCCTTTTTCTAAAATGATTTTACATGCATTTGACTTGCGGGTTCATATGAGTCCACTTCATTTCTAGTTAGATAGTTGAATCTTCAATTTAATCACATGCTTTTATCACATTTAAAAATCAATAATAAACTATTTAATCCTAATCAAGAGTTATATAATCCCAAATGATGTTATCTCAAATCAAAATCTTATAAACCTGGGTTTTTATTCAAAAATCATATAATCTAGCATGTATTTTAGCAAACTCATAATTAAGAAATTTTAAACAACTTGCCTCTTAGAATGATTCTGAATTTTCTTTTGAAAATATAATGTAAGTTCCTTATGACACCCCGAGTAATTAAATACCGGGTAGCTACTCCTTTATTAAATCAATACAAAATGCCAAGTTGGTTCAGTTAATAGCATCACTGTCGAAAACATTTTAATGATTACTAACCACCTAGTATTTAAAAAGTAAAGTGCCAAATTTTACTTTAAGTCTGATTATCATGCAATAAAAGAATAATTGAAGAACACCATAAATCCATTCACCATAACGAAGTAATGAAATAACCATCAAATAATAATAAGAAGTCCGGAGGAAAACTCCTCACAACAATCCCACAACAGTAGTAAGTAAAACAAAGTACCCTGAATTAATTACATACTAGAAGTCTGAATAACTGAAATAAATGGAAAGTCTCTAAAAGGAATGGGCGACATGCCCTACAAATGATAAAATGGTGAATATGGAGTCAAGGTAGATGAAGCGTCTACTAGCAAAGTCCTGTAACTTCCACAAACAGCTACAACTCGTCACCTGAATGAGAATCCTATGCATGGTGTCCTTGTGGCTGGGCACCTAAAATGGTTTTTACAAAAATAGATTTGAAAGAAAATGGGTCAGAGCCCGAAAGTGGAAATCATTTTAAAAACGGCAAGTGTTTTAATAACATTAAAACATTAAATGCAAAATACATGTTAGGACGTGCACTCACATGAAATTCTCACCTCTCGACTATATGTGAACTCCTAACGTACCGTACCCATCTAAAAGACATACATATCTAACCAAACCGTAATAAGTTCTACCCCTTACTACTCGCTTCCCATAATATATTCTAGCGCTATCAATTAAATAGAGGGCTTTACTTAAACTCAGATTCTCAATAAATCAATACAATTCATTATCGGTTATCCCGTTATGTTTACTCAAAACATTACCATAATTATATTCACAATACCAACATGAATGTTCCCTTTTATTAAGTGTATATTAGTCACGTCATAAATATACAATACAAGCACCCCGAGACTAAGCTGCGGTGCACACATACTCTTCTATCCATCCCGGTACATCACGTACATAAGGATCACATATTCCGAATCTCTCAGGAATCGTTCTCAGATAACAACATCACAAATAATGGAGGCGAACACAGTCACATCACATGGGTCACGCACATACCTACGCTCCCACGATCAGCAGACTTATTAATATCCCAATAAGTCCTTCTCTGACCTATGTTCATCGAGGTAACCAATCTAAATCCGGGCAACACAAGGACAAGAAAGCCCTAAGCGAACGTAAACCTCCCGTGATAGCATGTATGGTAGGTATGTTATACACATAAAATCAATACATATACTAAGTATGCACAAACCTTAGTAATCACCATAATTTATTTGTGGTACACTTCTCATTCTTGTACTGACATATAATGCTACACAATATATATTTTCCCGATTAATATCATTAGTTAGGTCGTCAATAATTCTCGCATTGTAATAGACACTCACGTCCTAATTCATACTGTCCCTTTTCAAACTACACTTCTAGGTTTTACTTCTCAATATATCCCAAATATATCAATTTATCAACAAGGGAGTGTTATCTCTACATATAAACAAGGTTACGGGACACTCGGGGTCAAAACAGGCTAAAAAGCCTAAACTGTCAACTTGTTAGAAGTTTCGTTCGAACGAGGCTGTTCGAACGAGAGTTCGTTCGAACGAACTAGCCTTCTAACGAAATCTCCTTCGAACGAAGTGGGCTTTCTAACGAGATATCGTTCGAACGACAGGCATCGAATGAACATCCCCCTCATTATAAGTCAAAGGTCAACTCGTTAGAATCTTGTTCGAACGAGCTCGTTCAAACGACCTGGGTAGGTCTTCTAACGAGTGGCCAGTTTCGATCCCAGATATTCCTTAACTCGTTTTTCCAACTTTTCTTCCTCTCTAATCCCCTCTAAACATCAATCCAAAACTTGTTCAAGGTTCCTAATCATTCTTAAACATATTTAGGTCATATACTAACACGTTTTGTGGGTTTAATTCAACCTAAACATCATCCAATTATCAATTCTCTACACTTTTCCCCAATCTCAAGAACATGAACCCTAGAAATTTCTTTGATCATCAATGGGCATGATTAATCCGTTTTTGTTTCATCCAAATATGTAATATCATCAGATAAATCACCTACCTACAATTCTACATGCAATTTTTCATCAAAATACTAGTTTCAAATTCCAATTTAATGGGTTTTCATCAATCTCCCAATAATAATAAAATTTTATAAATTCCTACGCATGGAAGAAGCATTCTTTGCAAGAAAACGAAATTAAACCACTTGCCTATGTGAATCTCTGATTTTGATGTCGATCTGAAGAATGGTTCTCTCTCTCTCTGCAGAATTTCCTCTCTTCTCTCTCTACAAGCTTTCTTCTCCAAATGACAATGGTGGCTAGGGTTTTTTGCCTTATGAACTCTTTTGGAATTAATTTCAATAACCTCCGTAGCCCATAAGGTTATTAGTGGGTTAGTGGGTAATTAGCAAGTCAGCTTTTTAATTCCCAATTTTCGTAGGTTTCAATTCCCAAAAATCCAAAATTACCAAATTACCCTTATACGTTGCCGGTTTGGCCTAAAAATGCCCCGGGACCCAAACCAAACCCCCGGCTACTGTTTTCTGACTATTTCGACCCTTTCGGACACGTTGGCGCACTCAAAATGACCAAACGGTTTATAGAAATAAAATTCACTTTTTAATTATCATAATTATATTCCATGACGCGGCGGTCACACGCGTCTCAATAAGATTTCCAAATTTCCGTATTTCAATCTCACGACAAATTTCATAATTCAAAATTCATACATAATCATATATGCATATTATAATCAAATACCAACTCGCATCTCGCTAGTATTTTAATCCGGATTAATTTCCAATTAATACACATTTAATTCAATTAATCCCATAAATAATTATCACAAAAATACGGGGTATTACATTCCTCCTCTTTTTTCTTCCTAAATTTCGGCGGTGTATGGTGGTGGTACAAGGTGGCTCTAGGTTTTGATCCTCCGCTAAGACCCTTCACCTTCTTGAGAAAGTCTTTACTTTTTGGTAAAACCTCTCACACTTTCCTCCTTTGGTTTTCTCTCACTTTGATTTTTCAATTCCCCATTTGATTAGCCAAATAATTGGTTTTAAAGTAGGTAATCATGTATCTCTTCATTGGTTGGAAATCCAAAGGTCAGAAATTGACTTTTCACCTGCCAGGTCGATCCAGAAATGACCCGAGACCCTATACACAAGCCCGAATATAGTTTTCTAACTATTTTGATCCTTCCGAACACTTTTGCACGCTCAAAATGACCAATTTGGATGACCCATTTCCAATTTACTTTTTATCCCATAATTCAAGGCTCAACACGACTAACAAACATGTCCCAACTAAATTACCGTAGTAATATTTTTCCTTCCTCATGATAATTACTTAAGTCGAGATGCGCATCTCGACTAAATTACTATAGTAATATTAAAGTCCCAACACGACTCAGACGCGCGTCCCGACTTAAGTAAGCCAATTTTATAATATCAAAGAATTTTTCTGTCTCCCTTATGCGAAGAGCATATGGGATACTATTAATTAGAGATTTTTTACTACTGTTCAATAATAATTTTTCCCTCCCTTAACACATAACTTGTAAAGAGTTATCCATTATTACTACGATGATGGTCATTTTCTCTTGCGGTTTGACTTGGGTCAAGGTGCATGATTTTATCATCCTAATTGAGCGAGGAGGCAACTAGGCTATGGTCAAGTGATTTTTTCCTCCAATTCTTCCACCACTCGCTCAGTTGATGAAATTTATATCAGTACATATGTAGACTTTACCCGTGAAGGTATGGTTACAAGGTTTTCCAAATTTAGGAACTCCCTTATTTAATTTGTTGATCTCCCTGCGATGAGATATGGCATTATATTCAAGTCATAAGGCCCCATTTAAAATATATAAATCCTATTATTATGAGGCATCTTGATGATGATAAAATATCTTCAAAGAATCCCAGATTGTATGAAAAGAAGGTGAAAAGCGAAGGCAGTGGTAAGGATAATGCCCTGACCAATAGGAAACATCCATACATTGATGTTTGTAACTTCATTTGTACCCAAATTGTGGGGTCTTCTTTGTCCATGTTTCCTATCCAGACATGATCAGGAGAGAAGAAGACACGAGAAATAATGACTGATGGTAGTACTTCTTTGGGTTATCGATGTTCAGACACTAACATGACTAGAATTAAGAAATCATACCAGATAATTTTTTGGTGTGAGTCTATGAGGCATTTGAAACAATATCTTTTTATCCAGTTGTCCGAACCACATGTCATATTGTGGAAGTTATTTTTTTTATTTCCCAAGCTATTTATAAATATCGAAGCCTACTGGATATGAATATCTTTTTGATATTATATTTACCTGAAAAGGAATTTATTTATTATTGAAGTAGTCCTTCCTATGATTATGATAGTTCATTTTCAAATGGCATTGGGTCACTCGTAATTGTTGAAGATCATTTAAGTTAGGAAGTGATGATTGACTTAACAAATAGTTATCCCAAGTCACCATCAATAAGTGATGATTCTTTCTCCAATCAGTAAAAGCCCCACCATTGGGTTATTGTCCTATGGACAAGATCATCACCTTTATGTTGCAATTATTTTTACCACATGCATTATTAAATATATTTGGCAAAATATATATAATTTAACCAGATCTTGTGATCTCATCTTAATATTTTTATTCCATGAGGGAACGCATTGCCCTACGGGTGAGCTATGCCATTCCATTCAACCAAATGGATCTCCCTCCCATTCATGTTCCTTTCTATTGGGGAGGAATTTTGTAATGGTGACCTAATTGGTCCATTATCATAAGGTAATTTCGCTTTTAAAATTACTTTTCAAAAATATAACAATTCAAATACTTTTGTCTCTACCCACTGAATTGTACTACTCATATGTTTTACTTTCTACTATTTTATGCACTAACATAGTGAATCCAATATGGATTCCTCGGCCTAAGGGTAACCCGACTAGCATACTTCCTTATAAGGTATTTTAACTTTCACCTAACTCTTTTCTTGACACTTAGTTTGTATTAACTATGTGTTTCTATTGGTAGGTGTATTTTTTCATGTCCTTACTCATGGCATTGAGGCTTCAATGGAAACAAGCATCCCTTTGACACACATGTTAATGAATTTTTTCACTATCTTATAGAGTTAATAATGGGTACTTATTTGTCAGCCATTCCTCATTTATCTCCTTTTCTTATCTTACAATATGGTATTTTCTTATTCATATGTATCTCTCTTTGAGAGGGGAATAGGTAAATGTTGTTTGTCCTTAATAAGTAAACTTGTAACCTCTTTCATTGTTTCTTTGATAACTGGGGTGACTACGCCCAGACTATCCATGTTGGTTAGGATTTCTAACCCAATAGTTATATTTGCTATTAACATTAGGAAATTATTTCTGGAGATAGGTGATCGACCTCTTATGTACATTGAATCAAGTAGCACCTTGGTATGACAAGCGGTTTCTCTTCCCACACTAGGTTAGGTAATCTTATGCTTTATTCAATCTTCATAACTTTTTAATGGAATAATCTTTGCAGTTACTCATTCATAAAGGTACTATACATAATCATTGTTCTTAATTTGTCGTGGGTTGATAGCAACCTCGTCATTACCCATAACCCTCATCCTGTTGATCCTTACGTATTTAAATCCCTCTTTATTTTATTGGCAACTATTATTCGCATAACTTATCTTGTCATAATTCAAAAGTGTTGAATTTAATGTTGTTAGACTACGCATTGAGACTCCTGTTTTGGTGGGACATCAAGTATTATTATACATATTCATTTGTTTCATGTACTTTGCATAATATGGTTTACTTTACTCAACCTTCTATATTGTTCTCATGTTAAGAATTTGGCTAATTTGAGTACCCACACACCTTTGGGTCCTTCGGTGCTACCTTTTGTACCTACTTTATTTTTGTGCATACTTTAGAAACTTCACTCATTTCATCCAACATCTTGTAAAAATCCACTTAATTAAATACTGGGTGATCAGTCATATACCCAATTAAAATAGATTATACAGTTGGTTCATTCTTAGCATCACTATAAGAAAACATTTTTGCCTTAATATTTAATCACCTAATATCCAAGTAAGCAGGTTGCTAATACTTTTGCAATTTAATTTCATAAAAATTCAATTTTAATGAGATAAAACATTTCATACAAACCATTAACACAATGAATAATAAATGAATAGACATCACAATGGAATTAAAATGCAACTGGAATAAACTTTTGAGTAAAATATCTTAATACAATAATTTCAATAATATCAAATGTACAACACTAACATAAGAATATAGTTCGACTCAGATAGAAAGGAAATAACTAGAATCCTCTTCGGCGACATGCCCCAAGTAATAGATCAACTACTACAGAGTATGAATCAAGAATATGAGAGCGTCTAAACAAGGTCCAAAACTCCATAGCATCCATACCATCGTCAATAGACCCAATCCTCTATGGATGGCGTCCCTATGGCTATACACCTGATATATATATATAGAGAGATTATAGAATAGAGAGAGGAGAATGTGAAAGTAAACGGGTCAAAGGCCAAAGTGAAAACAATTTTAAAAACAACAAGTGAATAAATGCTAGATTCAGTAGTTATAATATACATGTTAACTTATCTGACTCTCCATTGAAATTCTCACCTATCAGCTAGAGTGGCTGCCTATCGTACCTCTAAACCATACTAGTTACAGTCTCATGCTAACTAGTTCATCCCAGTGTATCCACTAACCATATCCCAATTCGTTCCCATGTATTACTCTCAGAATACATGTAATAATATCATATGTATCCATTTAGATTCAACATGGATAAGCCCCCCCAATTCAATTAAGTGTTCTCATACTTAAATAATTCCAGATATTATTATCATTCAATTTTACATTAGTGACAAAGTAGATATCATCATATGTATATATTTACATTCACTCTATTATCTATATACAATACTAAACCCAAGACACAACTGCGGTGCTGCATTACTCTGCTATCATGTCCCAATACATCTCTTCACTGTATAGGAGACTATAGGTTTAGTAAAGATCCCTTGAACCACAAATACTAAATCACAAGTAATGGAGGCAAACATAGTCCTAAGTCACAAGTAATGGAGGCAAACATTGACTTGTCGCTCGAGAACATAGGACTTAGGTCTACGCACCCAATGAATTTCTAATGGTAATTGACCTAAGTCCTATGTTCTCGAGCGACAAGTCAAAGACCTCCCCCCTCCCCCCCCCCCCCCCCCCCCCCATACAGGCTCATCAGGATGTGGCTTCCTTCATGTGTGGACCTCCCCCGGTAGCAAGTAATCTAGGTATGTCATAAACATTACCATTATTTAATCAAATAGGCATTTTCATCTACTTATTTAATGTTAGGTACTCACACAACCTATATCATATTAGGAATTCATCATATCATAAGTACCCGTCGTACTTCTCGAATACCACCCGTACTTGTTAATCACGATTATCATCGTATATTTTATTATGTAGTTATCAGTCACATAATATTTTGTTCGACCCAAGTACCAGTAAATATATCATAAATATTACCCGTATTAATGATTATTCTCCTCTAAATCGTAATATAATTATGTAGATATCTCTCACAAAATTTATTCCTCAAATCCAAATAATTTTCCAAGATTAACCCAAGTCCCTCGCTCCTTGTTAATGTACCAAAATTAATAAAAAAATCACCATGGGACAAATTACCATTTTTCAAACCTATTTTTTAAAGGTATATCCTGCCAAGAAATACAGAATTACACTTTGAGGCTTTTCTGCTCCGATTTTGAAAAAACATAAAACTGTAAAGTTGTAAAGAACATGATGTTATATGAATACCAATGAGCATACTGCCAATTTCCTATTAAAACGTTCCTAAAATTATCATACATTGTTCGTCCTTTTTCAATAATTTTTTCATGCGTTTTATCCATTTTCTTTCACCCAAACTCACATGAAATATATTCTAACGAATCCCAAATATCTCAACATCATTTCTACATGATTATGGGTAGTTATAATACAAGTTAAAACATCGAAATCACTAAGTGTATATGGAAATTAACATCAAACCCAATTAACCCTCAAAATTTCATTTATCTAAATTCTCCATTTTTATACACCTTAAAAACCCAGAATTTAAAATTATGATTCCTTCTCTAAATGATCAAATTTCATATTCAATATTGAGTAGGATTCATCTACATGCAATACCTATCATTATTTTCCATTTTCTCCGTAAACATATTTTTTTTTCTCCATGTTCATCATGCTCATAACCTCTACATGTGAATAATCAACTACATGAATTTGTATATCCATTACATAAGATTTATTAATCATATTAATACCAACTTCATAAGTTCATAATCCCAAAGAAAATCCTATTCTAACATGGATAGTATAAACACTGAAATAGAGCAAGAATCACTTACCTCTCAGTGTAGGTCTGAACCTTTGAAGAAGATAATGTTAGAACCTGCTCTTTCCTTTTTTTCGGTGACTTATCGGTAATGGTGAAAGGTGTAGAGATGGTGGTTTATAGTGGTTATATCCTTTGATTTCCCAGTATGACTCTTCTTCTTCAAGGAAACTCTTCCTCTCCACAAGGTGTCTTTTCTTTTCTTTCTAAGTCTCTTTACTGCCTCTCAAAAAACTCAGAAATGAAGATAGATGAAATGAACCTTACGTAGAGTGTAAAACCGCTTATATAACAAGTCTCCAAGGCTAGCTAAAAGACAAAAAACGTGGATACTATTCATCTTCCAAATCAAATGATTAAAATGCTCCATTGGGGTTTCCTTTCATCTTTCAATTGGCCCGAGACCCAAATAACACACCCGGGTATACTTTCTGGCCTATTTATACCCTTACGGACTCAACGGCGCACTCGAAATGATCATTTGAATGATATTTAATTAATTTACATTTTATTACCCAACTATAGTCCCTGCACGACTCATAAGCGCATCCCGACTGAAGTTCTATAATTGTGGTATTTGTATCTCATGAAAATATTCATAATTATCATATTCACATATTACTTATATATCACTAAGTAATATTCAATAATATATTACTCTTATCTGCAGTAATATTCAATTCCGATTAATCCAAATTAATTTATCGATTAATTAATTCAAATTAATCCACAATAATTTGGCCCAATAACTTTTCATTATTTTCAATTTAAAATTCATAAAATTGCGGGGTATTACACCTCTTTCCTTGTGCTCACGTTATGGTTGTAATGAGTTTGGATTTTCCCATACCTTTGAAGCCTTAAGTACTATTTTTTATACCTGTTGCATTTTTCTTTTGCATATACTTTCGAAATATTAATCATTTTTCAATGCATTTCCTTGTTCTTAGGTTAAGGTTACAACGAGTTCAAGTTCCCCCACACCTTTAACGCCTCAAGTACTATCTTTTGTACATCTTGCTATTATTTTGCGTGCACTTTGTAAATTTTATTTTCTTCTTGTAAATGCGCTCACCCTCTTTTTTGTTTATCAGGACGAGCAGGGATATGGCAAGCCTCCTGAATTTCCTATTAATATTTCTCTCGAGAAATAAGTGAATTCCTCATTTCTTCTTGTATCTTAGCATTAATCCCATTTTAACCATACTCTTATCATTTTATCTTTTTTTTATAGGAAAGAGAGCAACGTCGGTGATCGACCAACATACTCATTCATATGGTCTTGATAATAAGAGTAATGCACATAAAGAACAATACTCATTTATACATGATGTATATTTATCGCATCCTCTTTATTTTGTTAGTCTGGGCAAAGTTAAAAATCCAAGGATGGTGAAAAAAGCTTGAACGATTGAGAGGCCACTTACCCTAGTAATGATTAGGGTGATGAGGAATCTCGTGTTGGCTCAAAGGAGAGTTCAATGCATATGTGATTTATCCTTCAATAAATTGAGGCTTTTGAGGAATACATAAAGTAAATATGATCCCAGCATTTAACGAATAATTTTCATAAGGATGATAGGACTATGCTTTATCTTATTTATGTGCACTATCCCTAGACCTTCACCAGTAGGTATGCTTGAAACTTTAAGGGCCTTAGTATCATAAATGTACAATCATTATCTAATCAACTTCGATATTCTTCGATACCTCTTTTAAGAACTTGACTTCTATTGATGTTCATCATTTTTCTTTCTACCATAAAAGACTAGGTGGATTTCTATCAACGCTAGTTGGATTTGTTTGATGTAGTTGTCTGCCACATTAATCACCCATCAGTGAATAAATTTATTAAAGTCAAGTCTTCAAGGAATACCAAGGGCCAAGAGAGCCAACAATGATAAAAGAAATCTTTGGGGGGGGGGGTGGGGGGGGGGAATTAGGTCCTTCTACATCTGGCTAAACAAAATGCAATCTGGTGAAGATGAGGGTTGTCTTCGATTATCCAATGCCAATGATGAGATGAAGAGAGAGATGGGATCCCCTTGAGATTTTTACTATGAGAGAGATAACCTTATTTTCCCCACGAAGGGTGGCTAGCTCGTACCCCTGTATATATTTTTGACAACTTTGTAATTATGTTCTTTCTTTCGAGTATGACATTTCTATGAAAGAAAAAATGTATTTTCGTATCTTATTTCTTATGAGCTTACATTAAATTTTCATTTATCGTGTTCAACCAAATAACCAAACTTTTGTTAATTACTTGATTGACTACCCTCATACCTTGGGACTTTTCAATTACCACATTCATAATATTTTAATTTAGCATAAAAAATTATATCTGGAAATTACACTCCCCACATAATTTACTTTTATCATAAAACATTATTCATGAGAAACAGTATAACATGTCCAATTTAATTAAGTACAAAAACATTGAAATAAGATAACATTACTTTAACAAAAAAACAACAATCGAGCAATATAACATTAGCACCTCTAAGTGTTGTTCAGTTAATAGAAACTTGACTTACATACAAGAAACCTAACTTTTCATAACCAAACAAAACATCTAATTCCCTAACATCTCAAGCATAACACTTTTTGAGTCACTTATTGGTGATTGATTGAAGACAATCACTTTTTTGTTCTGAAATATGACATTTATCTAAAGTCCTTACCCCTTTAATCATGAATGGACCTTCCTATTTGAGAGTGAACATTAAATAAGATATTCTCCTAAAGTGGTGAGTGGATTCTCGAAAGACCACAAATATCCTACATGGAATTTCCTTGTTAAACCAAATTCTCACAGGCTTGTGAAATATTACGAGTTTAGTGTGACAACCCGAATAAAGCTATGTTATATTATGTTTGAATAATTCTTACCTTATTTAATAGGTATAATGTTTATTTGTATATAATTTTAGGTTTATTATAATTTAGTCTAATTGTACCTTCAAAATCATGAAATATCAAAACTGGTTATAAACAATGAAATTTTATGATTTTCAGTAGGAATGTAGATGTTTGTGACTAGGTTTGACCCATTATAATATGACCATTTGGTAAAAGTAAAAAACATATAGTTGTAGATATCTGAGTTAGGTTTGTAACACACCAAGAAAAATATCAAACATATAATTCGAGTAAGAAGTTATACCGAATTTACAAACAATGGGAAAATTTGTCCCTCCTTTTAAGTGGTATTTTGTCTTTTATTACACCAAATGTATTAATTTGATTGGTTGGAAATAGAGGAAGCCTTGGCTGAAAACCCCCTATTATAACTTCTTTTTTCATAAAATTTAGCCTTTGGCTTTGTTTGATGAAATTTTGGCTTCGTGAGATAGAAAGGAGAAGCTTAAGGAAGAAAGGGTTATAAGAAAAGATATGGAAAATGCGAAGAAAATTATAAAAGTGTTCCCAAGGTTTAATGTCTAAATCCGCCAAGTTCATCTCCACCCGAGGGAAACGTAAATATATAGTTGAGAACCCAAGGTAAGTGTACTCACTAGAGAGATGTATCTGTAAATTGTTATGGATATGATTAGGACATTATGAATATAAAATTGTTCATTTTAATTTACTAAAATAGGAGGTTACTTCCCAACCCAACATGGAGGCGGATTTTTTATTACAGATACGGGATTACTCCTCGACCAGGAACAGGGGAGAATTGTCTATTAAATCCAGGATATGCGAATCATGATAAGAAAGTTGGGTCATTCATTATGAATAGTCCAGCTAAGTTAATAAATTATTATATGGATGTGAATTATTGCATTTAATTTTATAGAATAATGTAGTAGTGATGCATTCACTGAGCTATTTTTCTCATGGTTCTTATGTTTAGATTTTTCACGTATCTTGATATCACTGCCAAATCTAGGAGATTGGGTTGGGTTAGTAAGTGATGCGTAAAATAATGATTTTGTTTAAATGTAAATGATATAATTTATGTCTACACATCCTTCAAGTAATTTTTATAAGAATAGGTACATTAACATTGTGAAAAGTTTTTTATTTTTATGGATTTACGTTGATGACTCTAGAATTAAGACTAATGTTTGGGGTTTTGTTAATTTAATAATGGTTTGCCTAACTTTTACTTTCGAACATAATTATAAGTAACTGGGTAAGTGTGTGTCATATAAACTTTGAAATTTTCTTTTGCCTTATCTATGTTCTTATCGAACGCTTTCAATTATATATGCTTAGGGCTTGGGAGTTAGTCATGGTTCGTGCCCATCCTTACAAAATGTACTGCTGATTCAACTAGTAAGACAACTTATGTTCAATACATAAGAGAAAATGGAGTAAATTATGGTGGATTAGAGTTCTAAGTCCCGTAAGATCATAAGACAATCAATAATTTGTCATCCTAACCTCCTAGGAGATCTTCAAAATTTATTGAAGATATTTATCAAAGTATTGTTGGTTGTCAACATCTGACCATTCCCTTTTGGATAAAAAATGGTAGAGATGTTGTGAATAATGTTTTACTTATTTGTCAATGATAACATTTATTTACACATGAATTGCTTCCTTTTATCAGAGAGGATGACATTTGTAATGCCAAACCTATAAATCATATACTCACAAATGAATTGGGTTACTACATGAGAAGTTATCCTCCTTAATGGAATTGCATCAGCCCATTTACTATATAGTTGTGTGGGAACCAAAATGAAGGCCTTTCCTCGAGATGGTAGTGTTATCTTTTCTACTAAACCAAATACCCTAAGTATGGAAAAATATATTCAGCAAAAAATTTTTGCAAGGTTACTGATAGAGAATGCACCATATTTTTATGTACTTTCCACATGTCGCATCGCTTCATGAAAGCAATGGAATCATATTCATTCATGGCCAATAATACCCCAATGTCATTAACTAATCATATTATTTTGCCCCACCCAAATAATTTCCTCTACAAACCAGTTCACATATATTAATTAAGTCTTCCACTAATCACAAACACCTTAATACATCTACAAAGGTTGAGGCCATCGGGTCACATAAGGGAGGTTTATCAAATAACCATGGCCATCTACGGACAGTGTCCATATAATGGATACGGAGGCACTAATGCCCTAACACATATTATCGTAGGTTCACGTCCCCTATGGGAAACCTCCTGAAGGAGGATGACGAGATAACTAAGAGACGAAGTCGACTTCTTCTTAAATATAAAAATGTAAGTGTGAAGAAGAAAACATCAATGAAAAGATAATGCTTATTACTCCAGGGAAATCTAAATGAGAAAACCATTATGTTAGTGTGTAATTCCCCGACCCAAATTTATGGATTAAATGCGGTTCGATCCGATTCGATCTGAAAGTTAGGTCTCAAGTGCGATGAGAAAACCAAAATAATGTTATAAGTTTAGATTTATTTCATTATAATTTCACTTTTTTAGCATACGATTTCCATTTAAATCAAACTACGTGAGGGACCCGTGGGAAGCATCCCCAAAATCTAAGCATACGGAGCTACTGATGTAAAATAAAATGGGGTACTTACACGTACAATGCTCTAAAATTATGGAGCCTAACCTAGCTTGTCGTAACCATGATTAGGGAATGAGCCGAAAGCCCAGTGGGAAAATATAACAATGCAACATAGAATCAAACGGTAGAAATGAGACTCTAACATGTTTTACCTACATGTGCATGTAACTATCACACACACACACTCAAACGCATATATATATATATATATATATATATATATATATATATATATATACACACACACACACACACACACACACACACACACACACACACCTTAATGCATGAAACCATTATTATTCCAAAAATATTAGTTAGTCCGATTAATTCCCCTTAATCTTATAAAAAAACCCTTCTTTTTTGTCTTGACATTCATTTCTTGATTTAACAAACCCAATTAAATACTTTAAATAAATATCATTTGTTTAAGGAAATCATTTCTTCACTGAAATTATCCTTTCCTCATACAAAATTTACATTAGTATTTTCCTTCAAAATCACCTTTCAACACATGCAAGCGCCACAGTAGAAAATACTTTTTTCGTTGGAAACCTTTCATAAACACAATTCCGTTTTAATCATGGGTTAAACCTCTTTAGGTTTTTTACTTACCAGTTTGACCACTTAACTTTAATAGCCTCTTTACGTCGTGGACATTAGCCAATTTGCCTACATTACTTATCTACATTATTCTTTAGCAGAACATTTATTAACCCATTAAAGTTAGGCCATGTTTTCTTATTTTTGCCACACAACCCATTCCATGTCATGTTCCAGTTTTCAATATATTTTTCTCAAAATCATCAAAATATGTGCATACTTTAACGGGCTCCACAGCATCGGTTATGCTACCATATGCTTAGGCCAAAGATTTTGGGTCTTTCACCCCAAAGCTTCGGGCCCTTCTTAATTATTTCCGGTGTCATTTGAGTCCATATTAGTGTGTGTTAACATTTAAAAATGTGCACATTATTCCACTTTTTATTGGCCAAAATCTAAACTCGGGGTTTCACCCCACCTTATGTTACATTTTAAAATCATAATTTCTTATCATTTAAAACACTTAAATTGATTTTATCTCACATTACTTTTGTGTAGGACTAATTGTGTAACATCATGTCCCACATATTTATTCATACAAAATTTCCATTTTATATAAATTTATCATTTTACCGATTTATTTCCAAACTTGCATTTTTCCTCCATTTTCCTGAATGTTATGTTCCCAAGACATTACTAAGTCATACACACCAACTATCCAAATGCTCTTATTTAATAACACTAAATTCTCACTTTGGAGTCAATACCTTGTTCAAGTTGTAAATATCTTTGCGTGATTGCTCTCTTCACTAAGAAAGCCTCTTTCGTATTTTGAAGACTACTTTATGAGAAAATACCATTTATCACATTTTCTACACCTTTTAACACACTCTCAGGGATGAAATTTCTATTTTCTTTATTTCAACTTTACACTCATTAAAACCTCCATTAAACTTGATTTTATGCTTATCATCGAAAGACTACAAGTTTATATAGATAGGAAGTGGGGTTTTAAGTCCACAAATAAATAATAATGACTTTAACACATATTTTATTCAAGAAATTTCATAATATTTGAAACAACGTGCTTTTTAGGACTAAAGTCATTTTTTACCATTAAAACTGGGATGAACATCTGTTTAAATGAGAATCCAAAGTTTTACAAGAAAACTCAAAAAACATTTGTTCACAAAAATTACCTTAACAAGACAAACATTATTTTTTCAAATATTCTATTCCTTAAAATATTTAATACCAACTTCTTAAAATACATCATTTACCCAACATTCTTGAAATCCCCCTATTCATCCATTTATAAAAAACCATCAAAAATTGCCTTCATAAATTTTATATGCATTCTACTATAACAAGCTCTAGCTGTAAGACCAATATAATATGCAAAAAATGTAGTTCAAGCTAAGAGTATAGCTTTCCCACCTCAAAGGAAACTTCAACAATGGTGGATGATGTACAGAAGAAGATGGAAACTTCTCACTTCCTAAGGTGGGCTTAAGTAGATTTCATAGCTCCACTAAGCTTGTCTCCTTGAATTCTCCAAGAAAACCCCCTTCAGACTCCATACTTTCTTCTTCTTCTTTGAAACCGCGGACAACATATCGATAAAAACCCATCTTACAGGAATGTGTGGTGTATTTGGGATTTGTGATCTTAAATATGATGGATATAAGGGAAATATGGTTGTTTAAGGAGGAGAGGTTGTGGCGTGTGGTGGTTAAAGAAGGAAAGTCTTTCAAGGCTAGAGAAAGAGGGGGGAAACCTCATTGAAAATGACCTATAATAGGCTAACTTACACTTAAATAGCCTAAAAAACATAATGGTCAAATTACCCAAATGCCCTTACACTTAACCCTTTAAACCAGGTTAATTAATTCTTTTGTCCCACATTTGGTCTGAGTCGCTTAGAACTCAACACATATCCGATTCGATTCTCCACATCCTAATAATGCATTAAAAAGGACAAATATTTGAAGATTATCTTCGACCGTTAGAACGACCTTCACACTCGTTGGAACTAGATCTTCTCTTATTCGATCAAAACTTCTAACGAGGACAAAATCAATGGTTAAATGGGCGATGAGAAGAACCTTATTTGAACAAGAAACTCCCATCATTCGAATGATGAGGGACTTCATTTGAACATCAACTTCCAACAAGATTCCAAAGAGCGAGAGGAAATCGACCCTTTACTAGGTCATTCTAAGTACGCACATTAGCCAAGTTATGAACGACATGGTCACTTTGTTAGATAATAATTGAAATCTTCAGGTCACTTCGTTCGACAGCCAAGTACATTTGAATGAAAAAGTGCGAACGATAAGTTCAATTCATTCGATCGACATTGGTTTTTCCCTATATAAACTTTAAGTCATGAAATCTCTAATTTGACAAGAACGAAATTCATGAGGTCACCCAAATATGATTCAAGGTCCTTCTTACTAGGTTCAATGTCCAATTGGATCCTACTAAGTTACCAAATCACATAGGTACTTTCAAAATTGCGGGGAGAGTGTTACATAGTGGATCTTGTCGAAACCTCCAAGCATGCAGTCACCCCGATATGAGGGAATCTATTCTGACAGAGACTAGGGGAAGATCCAAAGTAACACACACTCACTTATTAAAAGTGTGAACATGTCATTATTTTTTGTGAACTTTTCATAAGGTAATAATGAGTACCAAGGATGATTTGGACACAAATCTTAGCCTAAAGTCCTTTTAAGGTATTATAGAAGCCTTGAAATTCAAACTTGATCCAAAAGGCCGTGGTCAATAATGGAAGACCGTGGATTTGGATATTAACATTAACAAGCCGCAAAAATAGATGGTGACATGCCATTCCCAACTATTTGGGTGTGTAGTGTACCACATAACATGGAAGTTTGATTCAAAAGCTTTGGACATTACAAACTATTAAGGTTCTGAACATAATCAAGAACATCAACAAATTATAAAATCATGTACGAAATAAAATAAAATTCAAACAAAGCCACAAAAACAATTAAATTTAAGACATTAAAAAGTAAACATCACACAAAGTAACAAAAAAAAAAAGAGAATGCAAGATGAATGTAAAGAATTTACATCGATAGTAGATATTCAAAGTTAATTACAAAAGAAGTTTGCGAATTACAATGGTTCAGAACAAAAAAAAAAAATGGTTCAATAGGACATGTAATATTTTTCATCATCTTTGTCCTCCTAAAAACCTTTCCCGGTTTCCTCTGCATCTTACTCAGCAGTCGCAATTATATCCGTCTAATACCTCTCATCGGCCTCTTTCATCACGACCTCACACTCATTGTGCTCAACATCAGTGAAGCTCCAGTTATGGATGATATCCTATGCCTCAGTCAATAACTCCTACTACGTGAGGCAATCTCAATGCTTACTTGAGACTCGTCCAGATATAATTATCCATTTGATTATAATATAACCAATTGAGAGATCTCGGATGAACATAAAAGTTGCTACTAAACTTATCCTTTGAGACCAAATCTTACCCTATGAAAATGTTGTAGGAGAGAGACCACTTATGTAATACCCCGTATTTTTATGGCTTTTAAATTATGGGATTTATTAAATTTAATTGAGATAAATTATTTTAATTTTAATCCGGAATGTTGTTTTAAATATTTACTAGCGTGACGAGAGTTAGTAATTATAGGAAATTTTTTATTTGTTGAATGTTGCTGGATCAGTATGGTAATATATGGGATTTATTTTTATAAAATTTTCCCGTGTGAATCAAATTACAATTATGGAAATTTAAGTCGGGACACACCTGTGTCGTGTCAGGACTAAATGTTGATAAATAAAAGAGAATAAATTATAAGTTACTCGTATGGTCATTTTGAGTGCGCCAAAGTGTCTGGAAGGGTTGAGATAGTCACAAAAGTGTACCCGGGGGTTTAGTTTGGGTCTCGGGGCATTTTTAGGCTTAATTAGCACCCCGGGAGGGCGTTTTGGACATTTGGTAATTATGGGTAATTAAACCCACGAATTTGCAAGGGTTATATCAGATGGAAAGTGTTATCTTCTAGGGTTAACACAATCAAAAACTAATGACGGCCATTGGAGAGGAAGAGGAAAAGGTCTCCAAGGAGTTCTAGGCCAAGAACACCTCCGATTTCACCACCGTCACTACCAAATGGTAGATCGCGCAACGAGGATCTTGACCACACCAAATTCTTCCACAAATCAGAGACTAAATTTCTAGGCAAGTATCCATCTTGCTTTTATCAAGTTAATTCATCCTTTTATATTAGTCTTAGGTTGATTATAATTAGTGTTCTTGAAGAAAAATGTTAATAAAAGACAAAAATTGCATGTTATAGTGATAGAGGTCATATTTCTGGAAATCCATTTCACATGTAGAGGTTGAACCACGAATTTCAATGGTATTAGTGATAGAAAATATAGAGAACGAATGAAAGAAACTAAGATAAGGAAAATATTAGGGTTCATGAGAATTATATAGAGTTTGGCCCTTTTAACCCATGATTCTTGATGAAAACTCGCATGCCTTATGTAAATTATTACTCACTTGGGTTTATTATGTTTGCGATATCAATTTCTAGGATTTTCGGAGTTAAAAGTTTTGAATTTGATGAGTTTGAATTATAGAACCCGTAACTGGTGTTCTGCAGATTTCGCCATACCTGTTTAATCGATCGATCGAGCCCAGAGCATCGATCGATCGACGGTTCGACTGATCGAACCCCTTTCATCGATCGATCGACCCCTCCTGGGAAAACTGCATTTTTTCTCGTGTCAGCTTAATTCGATTTTATGCATAATAAACCTTGATTAGGATTGCTAGAACATATTGTAACATAAAACGGACCAGTAGAGTCAAGAGAAATCCCATAATGTGGAACTTTAATGTGAAGGGAAATAAAGGGTAAACGGGGAGACTTTCAGACTTAAGAAATTATATGTGCGTTGATTAAATAATCGAAACATCTAATAAGTTGGATTAGAAGGCGAGAGAGGGCCTACTAAAATTGTACTTAGACAAAGAGGACACTTCGAGTGACAAAGAAGTGAGTTTAGAATAAATTAATTATGAGAATAAATGGAATGAGGCCGCTATACAATATAATTGAGTAAAATGTGTAATAATGAATAATTATAATTATGGGTCATGAGCGCACCTAATTTAACAATGTGGATGTGAATAAATATTTATATATGACGGTGTGATTGTGCATATATTATTTCTGCGTGAAAATCGTACCCGGGCTACTTGCTATCACGGGGGTTTCTGTGCTGAGACAGTCTTATCTCGATGGGACCTTTATGGGGGATATTGACTTGTAACCTAGAGCATAAGATTCCTAGGTGCAGGCTATCGTATCGATAGTCACCGTACTAAGAGTCGCGAGGGTATGTGCTGACCTCTTGGACTTGGAATTATGCCTCGCCTCCAGTTGTATGTGATTGTGTTAGTGCAGTTCGAGAGTGATTCCTAACTAGCATTTCCCTAAGTATGTTGTGACACCCCGCCTAATAAAATACCGGGTGATCAGTCCTATACCAAATTAAAACAGGAATCCCAGTTGGATCATCCTTAGCATCACTGTAGAAAACTTTTTTTTTAAAACTTACTATCCACCTAGTATTCCAAAAGCTGGTGCCAATTTTAACCTTTTATAAAACCAAAACAATACATGCGGAATTAAAATATAAAGCATTCACACAACTGAAAGAAAATAAACTGAATCATAATTACACAACATGCCGAATAAATCACCGGCCACTAAAGAAATAATCCGAATACAAATATACAACACTTGAAAACTGTACCGAGAAGTCTGGGCTACAAGTCCTAAATAAAACTGAGACTAATACAGGATTTCCTACTCTAGGAATGAACAAATGATGCGTCTAATCCAAACTCCTGCTAGCATCCACATATGCCGCAGCTCCGTGTCCCTGGAATAGAATATCAATTCTGGCGTCCCTGTGGCTGGACACCTAAAAGGTTTTGAAAATATTTTTATAGCAAGGGTTAGAACCCAAAACATTTTGAAAATATTTAGCAAGTGAATTAACTGCAGTAATTTAAAATGCATGAATGCGCTTCATATTTAAGTTAGTGTCGCACTCCCTTGTGGACATCCTCACCCCTCCACTATTGTGCACACCTACCGATTACTTTAACCCCACCTAGTTGTACTACCCCGTCCGACTAGTCCTGGTATAACCTTCCCTTGCCCTACTACTCTAACCCGAGTATAATGATTCTTGAATTATAAGTTATATCACAACCAACTTAATTAATTCCCCGTAAATAGTAACATATGACCGTATCACAAGTTATATAAAGTAAATACATTACCCACGGTATTATCCCCACAAATGATTAACTTAATTAATTTCTCATTAATTAACAGCATATAACTGTAACCCGAGTTATATAAAGTAAATACATCACACACTGTATTATCTCCTACATATAATATCTACTACCATACTATACGTACATTTACTAACAACCACACATATATCATACGTGTACCCATCCTTCCGAGTATACCCTCACCGGATGATTCCCTCTAAAATGCTATCTCACTAGGTGTGCTCACGAAACCTAGTTTTTCCCCAAGTTGGAATCGCTCACCAACTTGGACCAAAACATAAACGAAATGGAGGCGGTCATATTCCTTCCCTGAAAGCGAGATAAATCCCTCACCCATATATACCGGACGCTATGACCTGGGGATATACTCGCCCTACTCCTCAAGCTAGGGTATTCACCCACATCGCGCAACCTCCTTTGATAGCATTAGAGTATAAAATTTTAATAAATATCTAATCACTGATATTTAGTATCACACACAATAAATACACACATATATATATATACTATCACGACACCGTATATATATATAATATAAACCCGGCTTTACCGTGTACTCAAAATCCCGTACACTGCCTATAATTTAATATCACACACAATATATACGCGTATATATATATACTATCACTACATCGTATATATATATATTTTAATAACTCCGGATTTACCATGTATTCAATCTCCCATACACCGCCTGTAATTTTCTGAGTCTGTGGTCCGACTCAATGTAATTAATTTTCTCACTTAATAACTTTTCCTCTTCCCGAGTCTATGGTCCGACCCTAATATAATTAAATTCACACATTAATTAATATAATACTTTCCCCGAGTCTATGGTCCGACTCTCCTTAAATTTATTAACACACCTTTTAATTTACTACTACCCCGAGTCTATCGCCCGACTCTAATTAAATTAATTAACACACTTATTAATTAAATAACTTGGTGTCACCCAACCATTATCCCCGGATTCTCTCACTTGGCCCTTACCTCCACATTTTCGAGTCAATGTTCGGACTCCAAACTAATTACTTCTTCTCTATAATTAATTTAACACCTTGATATCAAGACACCCGGACTCACTCACTTGGTCCAATTTACATCTCATTATAATACCCACAATTTTTGCCTATAATGTGTCACACCTTTATTTCCATAATTTTCCCAATTATATTTACCTATCATTATCAACATGCCCGGACTCGCCCACTTGGTCCATAATTAAATATCTCACTTAAATTCCTTTACTAAGGTAGTGCCACCCAACTACATTACCCGGATATTATTCCTCGACCCACTATCCATAATTATGAATTATTTCTCCAAATTCGTTCATCTCATGACATACCGTTCACCCTCCTAAACCCAATTATATAACCCTATAATTGTTAAGGAAACATATATTCCATACAAATATTATCACCAAATAAAAATAAGGGAATTAAATCTTAAATTAAACCCTCATATAAACAAACTGGCCGAACTGTCACTTTCCTGGGACCGTCGATCGATCGATCCCCCTTCGTCGATCGATCGATCGAGCAGGTGGTTGTCTTCCTCGGCTTGCTGTTTCAGCCATGGCCGAATTTCCAAGGTTTTTCCTCTCCATTTATCCAACCTTAAATAACGATTTTTAACCAATCAATTACTCCCAAACAACTCTCAATCATCTAACTGTTTTACCCTTTTCGATTCATACGATATCTCACTATATTTAAAGATGGGTTTTCCCATTAAAATTTAACAATCTAGTTCTACAAACCCATTTTCAAATCCAGATTATTCCCCAGTTTATATTCCGAATTCTTATTCCAATCAAATATCTACATTCAGATATGTTCAACACAACAATTTTACTATGAATCTCATTCAATAGTTTCATGAACAAAAACCCCATTTTATACCCATTTATCCCCAAAACGAATTTTGGTTTACACATCACTATGATATGAATTGATTATCACAAATTTCGAAAATACAACAGCTAACCACTTGCCTGAAATCATTCGTAGGGTCTGATCCGTTGTAGTAGCCCCCTTGATTTTGCTCCAAAATCCCCAAATTTGCTCTTGATTTGGTTTCCCCCAAAACCCCTCTCAAACCCTAGGTTCTTAAGTTGTGTTGGTTGCCATACCCTAATCCCTCACTTAGGTTAAAACTCTAATTCCCGTTTTTCACCTATTGGGCTTAATTAAAGTGGCCCAACTCACCCCGTGTGGGCCCGGCTATGCCCAAAAATACCCCGAGACCCAATTGCTACCCCCGCGTACTCTTTTCTGACTATCTCGACCCATCCGGACTCAACCGCGCACTCAGAATTAGCATCCGAATTACTTTATAAAAATTCTTATCTCACACCCAATTTAGTCTATACCGACTCCCGGCTGGGATAAGTGTATACCTCGACATTAATACTCGAAATGACGTAATTAAATTACTACTATTCACTTAGTAAATAATTTCTCTAAATATTGACCATTCACTCCCCGATTAATATTTAAATACCTATTTCCATAATTAATTCAATTAAAATTACAACCCACAAGTAATTTAAAATTCTCGAATTAATTAAATATTAAATGCACAAAAATACGGGGTGTTACATACTTCCCCCCTTACAAAGGAATTTCGTCCTCGAAATTTAGATAAACCTAGTGTTCCAGTATTTACATATTAGTCACTAGTCAAGTGCCTCCAAGCCCGCTATCTATCCCATCCGATTCTAACCATACGTTACACCAGTATGCATTTAACTTTACCAGGGCGTCCATACACCCTATACCCGTGCTTAACCGCACAAAATTTTTGCCTTAATTTACCCCGGGTGCCCAAACACCCTATCCCCGCACTCTTTCGCACGAAAGTTACCCGACTATGATAGTCGTAATCCGTAATATAACTTCGAACCCGTAGTCTTATTACACATATATATATACATATATAATTACTGTCCGGGTACTCAACCTATGCTACGTCCAACTATCTCCCCATAAATACTTGTCTCTCTACACAAAAGTATATACGCTTACCTTTATGCTACCAAGGACATCGTAAAATACCGCGCCCTTACTATCACTAGTCCTTGCGTAAAATGAACCCCGAGCTATCTCTCTTTGCTCGAAAATCAATTTAACCACCCTGATTCACTTCAGTAAACATCCCTATTTACCGGGATAGAATGTGAGAACACAAAACCTCACTATGTGCAAAAACACCACGTAATACAACATATATACATCCACATATATATAGGCTATACGCCCTCTCCGGTGATACCTAGTATCAATCCTACCCTGGTGTCGCGGACACCAAAATTTAACTCCACTATCCACAATATTTAAGTTCCATCGCTATCCAGCCGATGTTCAAAAAGTATTATCAGTCTTACTCCCATAATTCTCGAAAGTAGTAATTCCTCGCATAATTCAACCAATCACTCAGTGTACGCCTCCACTCTCCCATGAAGAACACTAAGGAACTCCGCTACCCTACGGAAAGTTTACCCACATGCTATGGCTGCTACCGCCAACACACCCACTAAGTTCGACTCGCCTACGAACCCTAGTGAAAAATAAGTCTTATACTGTGACATCCTCTTTGTCACTCAACAATATACCCCATGCCCCTAGGGTAAAATAATTACTTCTATACTCCAGCTGCAACGGCTGGTTCTCGATTTCCAGAGCAGCTTCTCCCTGCCCGAATGCACCCGTGATTTGCTTTAGTGGCTGTACATCCAGGACCTCGTCCTGAAGTTGACTCCCGCCTTGCTTAAGGCAATATCTCTTCATGTGTCTCGCTTTTCCCCAAATGAAACATTTTTCTAATATGTTCACCCTGCCACTGATCCCTTCCATGCCAACCTTGTTGGAATTCCTGGCCATCCCGCCGATAGCCTCCCGTTCTAGATCGTGTGGCATGATTCCCCTGCCGGAAATACTGCCCTTGATCTCCCCCAGCCTGCTGCTGGGATACCCCACTGGTATTGTTCCTTTCTGCCTCATCCGATTGGTTAAATCCCCACTCCCTTCTCGCTTCCTTTCGCGTGGAAGCGATATTCCCAACAGTGCCGGAGTGTTGCGTTAATGACATCAATATAATCTACAAATGCGGAATTATCAATTAAATGTTGTCTGATTCTTCAGACTAACCCATCCATAAACTTTGCTTTCTTTCTCCTTTCTTAGCTTACCATTATCCGGTAAAAATTTGCCAACGAGTGAAATCTTCCTCGTAATCGGCCACTAAACGGTCTCCCTTTGAGTCACCTCACAAAATTTTCTCCTCCTTTCGGTCTCAACCGCTGAAGGGAAAAATACTTGCAGTCGAACCGCCCCCAAAACTCGGCAGTAGCTAGTGTGTCCCTTTCCTCAACTGTGGTGATTTACTCCCACCACTGTAGCACCACTCCCACTAACTAAAAGTGGTTAGCCTTTACTTCCGCACCCCATCACAATCTCCCATGCGTAGGTGACGCTGGATACCTCTCTTCCTTGACACGCTAGTACTACACTTGAACCCCTTCGCAACTCTGGTGGGTTCCCGCTAAAATAACCTCTCTTTATTGTTTCCACCCCGACGACCCCGTGTGAGTCTGAACATCCGACGCCACTGACACTTGTGGCTGATCCCGTGGAAAGTACCTTGTCGTTGACCACCGTAGCTCCAACTTCCTGTGCCACTATTTCAGTGACGTATGCTGCCAAAATCATCTATGGCCATTGCTGTGGTAGCTCTTGTTCCTAACGAGCCTCCCCCATCTCATCTCCCCCCTGCTGCCCTAACTGCTCTCTCTCCCTCCTGGGCGTCATCTGGAATGAGAATCGAATTTTTATGAGTTCACTCTCAAATATAAATTTTGCAGAAGAACGTATATGCGCATACGTATGAGAATACAACAATCCTATAATAGGGCTCTATATCAAAGATTGTCAAGCAGAAACGTGAAAAGCCGTACAGATCCTAAGGACACTAGAACCTGATGCTCTGATACCATCTGTAACACCCCGCCTAATAAAATACCGGGTGATCAGTCCTATACCAAATTAAAACAGGAATCCCAGTTGGATCATCCTTAGCATCACTGTCGAAAACTTTTTTTTTAAAACTTACTATCCACCTAGTATTCCAAAAGCTGGTGCCAATTTTAACCTTTTATAAAACCAAAACAATACATGCGGAATTAAAATATAAAGCATTCACACAACTGAAAGAAAATAAACTGAATCATAATTACACAACATGCCGAATAAATCACCGGCCACTAAAGAAATAATCCGAATACAAATATACAACACCTGAAAACTGTACCGAGAAGTCTGGGCTACAAGCCCTAAATAAAACTGAGACTGATACAGGATTTCCTACTCTAGGAATGAACAAATGATGCGTCTAATCCAAACTCCTGCTAGCATCCACATATGCCGTAGCTCCGTGTCCCTGGAATAGAATATCAATTCTGGCGTCCCTGTGGCTGGACACCTAAAAGGTTTTGAAAATATTTTTATAGCAAGGGTTAGAACCCAAAACATTTTGAAAATATTTAGCAAGTGAATTAACTGCAGTAATTTAAAATGCATGAATGCGCTTCATATTTAAGTTAGTGTCGCACTCAGTTGTGGACATCCTCACCCCTCCACTATTGTGCACACCTACCGATTACTTTAACCCCACCTAGTTGTACTACCCCGTCCGACTAGTCCTGGTATAACCTTCCCTTGCCCTACTACTCTAACCCGAGTATAATGATTCTTGAATTATAAGTTATATCACAACCAACTTAATTAATTCCCCGTAAATAGTAACATATGACCGTATCACAAGTTATATAAAGTAAATACATTACCCACGGTATTATCCCCACAAATGATTAACTTAATTAATTTCTCATTAATTAACAGCATATAACTGTAACCCGAGTTATATAAAGTAAATACATCACACACTGTATTATCTCCTACATATAATATCTACTACCATACTATACGTACCTTTACTAACAACCACACATATATCATACGTGTATCCATCCTTCCGAGTATACCCTCACCGGATGATTCCCTCTAAAATGCTATCTCACTAGGTGTGCTCACGAAACCTAGTTTTTCCCCAAGTTGGAATCGCTCACCAACTTGGACCAAAACATAAACGAAATGGAGGCGGTCATATTCCTTCCCTGAAAGCGAGATAAATCCCTCACCCATATATACCGGACGCTATGACCTGGGGATATACTCGCCCTACTCCTCAAGCTAGGGGATTCACCCACATCGCGCAACCTCCCTTGATAGCATTAGAGTATAAAATTTTAATAAATATCTAATCACTGATATTTAGTATCACACACAATAAATACACACATATATATATATACTATCACGACACCGTATATATATATAATATAAACCCGGCTTTACCGTGTACTCAAAATCCCGTACACTGCCTATAATTTAATATCACACACAATATATACGCGTATATATATATACTATCACTACATCGTATATATATATATTTTAATAACTCCGGCTTTACCATGTATTCAATCTCCCATACACCGCCTGTAATTTCCTGAGTCTGTGGTCCGACTCAATGTAATTAATTTTCTCACTTAATAACTTTTCCTCTTCCCGAGTCTATGGTCCGACCCTAATATAATTAAATTCACACATTAATTAATATAATACTTTCCCCGAGTCTATGGTCCGACTCTCCTTAAATTTATTAACACACCTTTTAATTTACTACTACCCCGAGTCTATCGCCCGACTCTAATTAAATTAATTAACACACTTATTAATTAAATAACTTGGTGTCACCCAACCATTATCCCCGGATTCTCTCACTTGGCCCTTACCTCCACATTTTCGAGTCAATGTTCGGACTCCAAACTAATTACTTCTTCTCTATAATTAATTTAACACCTTGATATCAAGACACCCGGACTCACTCACTTGGTCCAATTTACATCTCATTATAATACCCACAATTTTTGCCTATAATGTGTCACACCTTTATTTCCATAATTTTCCCAATTATATTTACCTATCATTATCAACATGCCCGGACTCGCCCACTTGGTCCATAATTAAATATCTCACTTAAATTCCTTTACTAAGGTAGTGCCACCCAACTACATTACCCGGATATTATTCCTCGGCCCACTATCCATAATTATGAATTATTTCTCCAAATTCGTTCATCTCATGACATACCGTTCATCCTCCTAAACCCAATTATATAACCCTATAATTGTTAAGGAAACATATATTCCATACAAATATTATCACCAAATAAAAATAAGGGAATTAAATCTTAAATTAAATCCTCATATAAACAAACTGGCCGAACTGTCACTTTCCTGGGACCGTCGATCGATCGATCCCCCTTCGTCGATCGATCGATCGAGCAGGTGGTTGTCTTCCTCGGCTTGCTGTTTCAGCCATGGCCGAATTTCCAAGGTTTTTCCTCTCCATTTATCGAACCTTAAATAACGATTTTTAACCAATCAATTACTCCCAAACAAGTCTCAATCATCTAACTGTTTTACCCTTTTCGATTCATACGATATCTCACTATATTTAAAGATGGGTTTTCCCATTAAAATTTAACAATCTAGTTCTACAAAACCATTTTCAAATCCAGATTATTCCCCAGTTTATATTCCGAATTCTTATTCCAATCAAATATCTACATTCAGATATGTTCAACACAACAATTTTACTATGAATCTCATTCAATAGTTTCATGAACAAAAACCCCATTTTATACCCATTTATCCCCAAAACGAATTTTGGTTTACACATCACTATGATATGAATTGATTATCACAAATTTCGAAAATACAACAGCTAACCACTTGCCTGAAATCATTCGTAGGGTCTGATCCGTTGTAGTAGCCCCCTTGATTTTGCTCCAAAATCCCCAAATTTGCTCTTGATTTGGTTTCCCCCAAATCCCCTCTCAAACCCTAGGTTCTTAAGTTGTGTTGGCTGCCATACCCTAATCCCTCACTTAGGTTAAAACTCTAATTCCCGTTTTTCACCTAATGGGCTTAATTAAAGTGGCCCAACTCACCCCGTGTGGGCCCGGCTATGCCCAAAAATACCCCGAGACCCAATTGCTACCCCCGGGTACTCTTTTCTGACTATCTCGACCCATCCGGACTCAACCGCGCACTCAGAATTAGCATCCGAATTACTTTATAAAAATTCTTATCTCACACCCAATTTAGTCTATACCGACTCCCGGCTGGGATAAGTGTATACCTCGACATTAATACTCGAAATGACGTAATTAAATTATTACTATTCACTTAGTAAATAATTTCTCTAAATATTGACCATTCACTCCCCGATTAATATTTAAATACCTATTTCCATAATTAATTCAATTAAAATTACAACCCACAAGTAATTTAAAATTCTCGAATTAATTAAATATTAAATGCACAAAAATACGGGGTGTTACATATGTGTGATACAGGAACTTGATAGCAGAGTATGCCGGCACCATAGTTTTATGTGGGGTGCCGTTAGTATATATATAACTTATGAGTGATTGGTATATATATATATACTTATATATGGAAGTCTAGCACCATAGATTTTATGTGGGGTGCTGTTTGTATATATATATTATACGAGTAATTAATATATATATTTGTATCTATATGAGAACTTTCTACTGAGTGAAATAGTATTTAAGTAAAGTATGAAATTCATTAATTTCACTGTAAGTATTCGAAAACGTTATAACAATACGGAATTTTTGTAAATAACGTAAGAAATCTTGAAGAGATAGACTTTTCTAAAGTGAATATCATAACCTTAATTTCACGAGTTAAGTCTTATGGAGAAGAAGTTAGAAAGATACATGGGGTTCATTAGTACGATAGACGTGCACACTAGATGAGAGGTGAGAATTCTCAAGAGAGTGTCGCATACTAATATGAATGTTGTATTAGCCGGTAAGCACTTTAAATACTTGCTAAACTATTTTTAAAACTGTTTTACATTCGGGCTCTGACCCGTTTGCTATTACCTCCACTCTCTTGTGTGTATATATATATATATATATGCATGTATTACAGGTGCCCAGCCACAGGGGCGTCTTACTTAGGATTCTATGGATGGAACGCGCTGTAACTTTTGTGGGAGTTGTAGGCCATTGCTTAGACGACCTCATTATTGACTCTACTCCTAGTTCAGCTTTGTTCAGCGGGGGAATGTGTCGCCCTTTTTCCATTATTTAGTTGGTATGGTCAGTGATTGCAATTCTTTTAAATTTCAGTATCTTTATTTCGGATTTGTTACTGGCAGGATATTTTCCTTTAGTGTTTTAAATGTTGGGATTTATGATTATGGTTAAACTCTTGAATGTTCATTTCTATTCTCATACTTAATGTGTGACTCTTAAAATGTTAATGGATAAAGATGTTATAATCGGATTGAATAAAATGGAATTAAGGTTTTAAATGGTTTTGACACTTAGCTTAATTATTTAGGGTGTTTATTGGAAAAGTTATTTTTGCGACAGTGATGGTAAGAATGAACAACCTGTTCACCTTGATTTTAATTTAATAAAGGAGTGATCGACCGGTATTTAATTAGGCGGGGTGTCACAGGTGGTATCAGAGCATCAAGTTCTAGTGTTTTTTAGGATCTTTGAGGCTTACTTCGATTTCAGCGTTGCTTTGTTTGATATAGAGCCCTATGTTTAGGATTGTCAATTTCTTTGATGAGATTTCGTTCTCCTACTATAGTGTGTATCCATTAGTAAACTCTAATTTTGTTCAGATGTGTGCATGGGCCGAGCGATGACAGATGTCAGAAGAGGACCGTTAAGCGAACACCAGGAGGTCGGGCTCAGTTGAGGTGGTAAAATATATTCGAGGAAGATGACCGTAGTCGAGGTCACCTCCATTATGGCACGAGAAGCCAACACTAGAAAGGCGACTAAGGCACAACAATGATTTCCAAATGCTGCTATAGTCAAATTAGGCGAGAGAGTAAACTCACCCAACATATTACAAAACATATAGAGAACTGTCTGTGGAAATTCTAGAAATGCGGGAATTGTGTGTGTTTACCAAAGGAGGTAAAGTATCAAAAGGTTTAAATATAGGACGGAATGGGGTTAACTGAAAGTGAAAATTTAGAGAAAATTTTCTTTGCTTTAGGGATGAAGTTATAGTGATGGGAGTCAACCACCAATTTTAGAAGTGGAATGCTATGCCTATAGGAGAACCTTAGGTACAGTGTTGACCGTATGTTCCTTCCTCAACTGTTCAGGATTAGAAGCGAACGTGGTTCTGAACTCATCGCGGGAGGTCATGACAGGGGTCCATTTGTGAATATGAATCTTAATCGTTAGCGAATTTTGTATCGGAATACGTAGATACAAGTGGGGGAAACGACTCCAAGTGGGAGACCAACTCGTAATAATAGTTGATAACACTCAAAGAGGAAATTTTGATGGACGACCGATTTAGAGGTTGACAATGTCGTATTTTGTCAATATAGATGATAACGCTTCTTTGTGGGGGAAGCTAAAGGAATCGAAGAATTTAGTCGAGAATAAGACTGAATACAACGGTGGTGGTATAACACCACAAAGGGATGTTGATACACATCAGGGGACCCATTTAAATGCTTCAGATAGTTAAGTTCTTACCAAGAGATGGTAAATCTAGTAAAGACTATTATAGTCAGTGACATGTTTTTTAGGGCCTAAAAGAGTAAGGGTATAATCGGGGTAGCTAACAGGAATCAAGTCTACAGGAGTCCAAGAGAAGGACAATCCTAACCTGGTTAGTAGGACAGGTAGTAAGTGGATTATGTGTTGAGGTATTTTGTGCGGAGTGAAATCGCTCACGACAATATGTTCCAAAGTGAGAAAAAGGATAAGAATACAGTGCCTAGTAATGGACGGTGATTAAAATAGTTTTGTTTTGGTTTGGGCAGATGTGTTACGTCCGAAAACCATTTGCGTAGTCAAGACGATTGCCAAGGTGGAAGTATAAGTTGTATCCTCAGAGGATGCGGCGTGTTTATGTGACAAGAGCGAGTCACCATATTGTGTTCATTGCTAGATTAGCACGTGAAACGAGTTTAATGCATATAATTAAAGACGTTATTATTATGTGGATATTTTTCCCTAGTGTAGCGGGATTTTTCTTTAGTGCTGTCCACGGAGGATGAATGTGTATATTAACAGTGTTACATATTTTATTGAGGTTACTCGTCGTAGTGATGCAATATACGAATATGGTATTATCTTTGATAAAACATTATTGAAATGGTTAGTACGATAATGGGCATTTATTGCAAGGCTGTTGGAGTAGTTGCATTAGTGCAGCATGTTTTTTTTGGCGAGGCTTTACTTGTAAGAATGTTGGACTCATACTTATATTATCTATCCTAGAGACTTCAGAGGAGATAGTGGGCTCCAGATATTCGATGCCAATGTATGTGTAGACTTTGTCAGTATGATTCAATATGTAATGGGATTTACCGTTGAGGGAAAAGATTTGACTCAGTATTATGTTTATCACTCCGGACTTAGTGATAGGAAGAGTTCAGTGTTATATCTATCCTCTAGAGATGTGGGAGTTAAGAGTTATACCCCTATTATTAGGGAAATGAATTTTAAGAATTATGATCGTATGTATTTGTGGTTTATAGAATGCAAATACCATCAACCAGAACGGGAGGATAGTGAAATTGGTGAAACGTTCTCTGTTAAGCATAATTACGGGAGGAATTGTAACTTTTCCGTCAAGGGACGGAATAAAGGGGTACATGCTATGGACGGAGGACCTAACGAATTCCGATAACCGACAAGGCTAGGTAGTAGTGTATCAGGGGGGTTCCTTGTTTGGATTTCGCTCTGCGAGAGATCCCACGCATGAAACTTAGCGTAAGGTTGGAAATAGGGAGACGTTTGGTCACTATTCCATGAGTTTGGTACCCTGGTCAGAATGAGATCAAGTAATTACATATGTAAGTTGGTAGCTAAATTTTAATTTAAAGCCACTGGAGCCGGACTGTGTGGTAATAAAGCATTGAAAGTTATCCCCACGAGTTGAGGGGTGGAACGATGATAAGGAGAATTTAAAAATTTTGATTTCTAGGGTGATTGAGAGTACCCAACTGTCATAACCTCTTTCAGAACACAAGGTGAAGAAAGAGTTGGAATAATTTTTAGCATGGATTATCTAGAAATAACTTTATTATACAAAATAGATTATCTATAATTATTTTGACGAATAGAGCGTTAATGATTTAATTTGTTTGTTGTACCTACTTGGGATGATTGTTGTACTTATCTGAAGAAGTTTGAGATTTGTTATTCCTCTTTTATTGTCATGGAATTTGAATGCCATATTCCTTCTATTTCGTTGAATTTAGTTAGTTATACAGATGAGTAGCATGGCATTCGCTCTCCCAGGGCGATCGGGGTATTGCAAAAATGTGGGCATCTGGGTTAGCTACAGTTAAAATCGTCTGAGTCGAAGGGACGTGGTAATAGACGTGTGAAATATATGATTGTGGGACTAGTATCATGAAGTAGTAGTGATAGAGTGGATTAAACGTCACATGAGGGGCAATAATCCATACATAAGTGTGCAATTAGAATAGCACACCCTAATTTGATTGGAAGGCTGTGGGAAGCCATTTAAGGAGGGGTATTCCTTGAATGGAGCAGAATTAAATTATTATGAAGAACACTCGGAGCGGAGTTGATAGTAGTCAAGTGTGAGAGCAAATTGAGCTTACAAATAGTAATGATGTTTTTATGGTATAAGAGATCTAGAAGTGCGCTTCGTGGAGGGAAGAGCACGGTTCAGAACTTTCGACATACACCAAGGAAGGAAGGGGAGTATTACGTGTCACTTAATGTGAGACATTTCAAGGAAAAAAATATCGATGATTAGCGGGACGTAGTGAGTAGTCTCTACATGCACCGCCCATAGGTAAGGTTTGGTTGAAAGAGGAGAATCAACCAAGGAATTTTGTGTTTATCGACAATTCCTGAAATTGGAAGAGGTTGGTAAAGTCGGTAAAGTTTTGGATGGGTTGCCATCCTGAAAACAAGATCAAGGATTCATCTCGAACATATGAATTAAGTCTCCGAGAAGGAAGTGATTGATATTCCTTTGGGCTGGTTTACAATATTAACTAGTATGCCCCATACTTCCTTTGAAGGGAATGATCGCGCTAGTGCATGGTCCTGCGCAGTATAAATTTCTGAATCGGGATGAGATTGGTGAATCCCACCTTTGATATGGGATTTCAGGAACCAACGGAGATAAGGTTTCAATTCAAGTAGGATGTATCACCCTTAGCCAGGGAATAGGCGCACGGTGATTAAAGATTAGTGGAGCCACGTGAAGGAGATTTTTGAATCTTGGTACGATGATTTCAGGAATGCTCTATAGAAGCACTCGCACCTGTTTGTTGCGTACGAGGTGCTTATTAAGGTTTTGTTATGAAAGAACCTCGACTATTCTCCTTTCGTATGTTTAGAGGTGAGTAGATAATAAGAATTTTTGGATCGGTCGAGAAAATATCCGATAACTATGGTAGAATTCCACGACTGTTTTAGGCGAACAAGACTGGTCAAATGTTCGTATGATTTTCTCAGAATGGGAGTTTTGTATATCAATAAATCCTAGTAGTTGTCATGTAGTGAGGGAGGCCTCCTAATGATAGTGAGATAATATAAATTTATAACGTATAGGCGTGACCTATGCGAATGTTGTCGGTTGGGAGCCATTGTGAAGGGTCTCGAATGCGAATGTAAAATAAGGTTGCTGTGAGGAAAGGGCTATAGTGATTGAGCGTCGTAATGTGTAGTTAGTTTGCGTACTGAAAAGGATATCCAGAATTGTGCTACCTGGTAGGCCTTATTTTCTGAATTTCGGGATGAAATTCAGTTATTAGGGGGTAAGTATGTAATACCGCGTATTTTTATGGCTTCTAAATTATGGGATTTATTAAATTTAATTGAGATAAATTAATTTAATTTTAATCCGGAATGTTGTTTTAAATATTTACTAGCGTGACGAGAGTTAGTAATTATTGGAAATTTGTTATTTGTTTAATGTTACTGGATGAGTATAGTAATATATAAGATTTATTTTTATAAAATTTTCACGTGTGAATAAAATGACAATTTTGGAAATTTAAGTCGGGATGCGCCTGTGTCGTGTCGGGACTAAATGTTGATATATAAATGGGAAAAAATTATAAGTTGCTCGTATGGTCGTTTTGAGTGCGCCAAAGTGTCAAGAAGGGTCGAGATAGTCAGAAAAGTGTACCCGGGGGTTTAGTTTGGGTCTCGGGGTGTTTTTAGGCTTAATTAGCACCCCGAGAGGGCGTTTTAGTCATTTGGTAATTATGGGTAATTAAACCCACGAATTTGCAAGGGTTATATCAGATGGAAAGTGTTATCTTCCAGGGTTACACAATCAAAAACTAATGAAGGCCATTGGAGAGGAAGAGGAGAAGCTCTCCAAGGAGTTCTAGGCCAAGAACACCTCCGATTTCACCACCGTTGCCGCCAAATGGTAGATCGCGCAACGAGGATCTTGACCACACCAAATTCTTCCACGAATTAGAGACTAAATTTCTAGGCAAGTATCTATCTTGCTTTTATCAAGTTAATCCATCCTTTTATATTAGTCTTAGGTCGATTAGAATTATTGTTCTTGAAGAAAAACGTTAATTGAAGACGAAAATTGCATGTTATAGTGATAGAGATCATATTTCAGGAAATCCATTTCACATGTAAAGGTTGAACCAGAAATTTCCAAAGTATTAGTAATAGAAAATCTAGAAAAATAATGAAAGAAACTAAGATAACGAAATTATTAGGGTTCATGAGAATTATATAGAGTTTGGCCCTTTTAACACATGATTCTTGATGAAAACTCGCATGCCTTCCGTAAATTATTACTCAATTGGGTTTATTATGTTTGCAATATCAATTTTTGGGAGTTTGGGAGTTAAAAGTTTTGAATTTGATGAGTTTGGATGATAGAACCCGTAACTGGTATTCTTCAAATTTCGCCATACCAGTTTGATCGATCGATCGAGCCCAGAGCATCGATCGATCGGCAGTTCGATCGATCGACCCCCTTTCATCGATCGATCGACCCCTCCAGGGAAAACATCATTTTTACTTGTGTTATCTTAATTCGATTTTATGCGTAGTAAACCTTTATTAGGATTGCTATAACATATTAGAACATAAAAAGGACCAGTAGGGTCAAGAGAAATCCCATAAAGTGGAACTTTAATGTGAAGGGAAATAAAGGGTAAACGGGGAGGCTTTCAGACTTAAGAAATCATACGTGCATTGATTAAATAATCGAGACATATAATAAGTTGGATTAGAAGGCGAGAGAGGGCCTACTGAAATTTTACTTAGATGAAGAGGACACTTCGAGTGACAAAGAAGTGAGTTTAGAATAAATTAATTACGAGAATAAAAGGAATGAGGCCGTTATACGATATAATTAACTAAAATGTGTAATAACGGGTAATTATAATTATGGGTCGTGAGCGCACCTAATTTAATAATGTGGATGTGAATACATATTTATATATGACGGTGTGATTGTGCATATATTATTTCGGTGTGAAAATTATACCCGGGCTACTTGCTATCACGGGGGTTTCCACACTGGGACAGTCTTATCTCGATCGGACCTTTATGGGGGATATTGACTTGTACCCTAGAGCATAAGATTCTTAGATACAGGCTATCGTATCGATAGTCACGGTCCTAAGAGACGCGAGGGTATGTGCTGACCTCTTAGACTTGGAACTATGCCTCGCCTCCAGTTGTATGTGATTGTGTTAATGCAGTTCGAGAGTGATTCTGAACTAGCATTTCCCTAAGTATGTGTGATACAGGGACTTGATAGTAGAGTATGCCAGCACCATAGTTTTTATTTGGGGGCACCGTTAGTATATATATAATTTATGACTGATTGGTATATATATATACTTATATATGGAAGTCTAGCACCATAGATTTTATGTGGGGTGCTGTTTGTATATATATATATTATACGAGTAATTAATATATATATATGTGTATCTATATGAGAACTTTCTACTGAGTGAAATTGTAGTTAAGTAAAGTATGAAATTCATTAATTTCACTGTAAGTATTCGGAAACGTTATAACAATACGAATTTTTTCTAAATAACGAAAAAAATCTTGAAGAGATAGACTTTTCTAAAGTGAATATCATAACCGTAATTTCACGTGTTAAGTCTTATGGAGAAGAAGTTAGAAAGATACATGGGGTTCATTAGTACGATTGACGTGCACACTAGACGTGCACACCAATAACGTCGAAAACTATGAATCATTTTTCAAGACGATATTAGGACGTGCAAACCCATTATTCATTCCTTTCCATCCAAAGTCCATCATAAACAATAATGATTATATTTTTCTTTTCGAGGTGGCCCCCTTTTTTGGTATATTTATCATTTTATCGCCTTTAAATTTTTTCGGCCTCTTTTCAAATGGTGGCCTTAACGATGAGTTAATTTTTGTAATACCCCGTATTTTCTGTGATATTTATTTTTGGGGATTAATTGAATTAAATGTTTATTAATTGGAAATTAATCCGAATAAAAATATTAACGAGATGTGAGTTAGTATTTTATTATAATGTGTATACTTGGCATTATATGAATATTGGTAATATTGAAATTGTCGTGAGATTTATATACGGCAATTTGGGAATTTTGTTTGACGCGTGTGACCGCCACGTCATGGTATTTTATTATTAAATTAAAAAGTGAATTTTAGTTCCATTAACCGTAGGGTCGTTTTGAGTGCGCCAACGCGTCCTGAAGGGTCGAGATAGTCAGAAAACACTAGCCGGAAGTTTAGTTTGGGTCCCGGGGTATTTTTGGGCCATACCGGCATCATAAAGGGTATTTTGGTAAATTGTATTTTTGGGAATTAAAAAGTGACGGAAATTGGAATTTCAATCTGACTATTTCCTTAACCCACTTAACCCACTAACTACACTATGTGACAATATGGGCTACGGGAGAAGTTGATATATCATTCTAACTTACCAAAAACCATAACACACCTCCATACCTCCATTGTCTTCAACCTTGGGAAGAGCTTGAGAGAGAGAGAGAAGGAAAGAATTCGGCAGAATGAGAGAGAGAGGACAGACTTAACTTCAAGATTCATCACCAAATTCAGAGTTAAATTAAGGCAAGTGATTTAAACTCATTTGATTCAAGATAGGTTTTCATGTTTAGGAATTTTCGAAATTAATCTTGGGAGATGATTTAGACCCATTATTTGGAAGTTAAAAGCTTGGAAATATGTTAGGAATTGCATGTAGTATTATTCTGGACGAAATTTATGTTCTAAACAGAACCTTTGATGATTTAAAATGGAGTTAGAAGTTTAATGATGTTCTTAAATGGAAGAATTCTGGAAATTAATTTGATGTAGTTTTAATCTAAAGTAAGCCTTTAAATGATGAATTATGGGATTTAGAATGTTAATACTGTTGTAGGATGATAGTATGATGTTATGGTAAACTTATCTTGGAGTTTCATGCTTAAAAATGGAGTTTTGGGTCGAAATTGTAACTGCAAAACGAAGCAGTCCGTAATAGACCTGGTGCGTTCGATCGATCGATGTTCTTCAGTCGATCGATCGACCACCATCGATCGATCGAAGGTAAAGGTCGATCGATCGACCTTCCCATAATGAATAAAGTTTTTCCTTAATTGAATTTTAATGGTGTTAACCCTTGAATAATATTATTGGAGACATTGTGAATACCCTTAACCTTAAGGAAGGCCAGTAGACATGATTATGGATTGGACTTTAATTGGAATTTAATTTGAGGAATTATTCTAAATTAATGAAATTCGATAAGTGAGATAATATTTGGGTTAGAAGTGCGAATTTGAGTAAATTGATGGAATAAGGTTTGGGGCAGAAGTAAAGACCTTAGGTATAAAGAGGTTACATGTGAGAATAATGGGAACTTAATAGTCTATTTGAGATAGGTTTAAGTTTAAGAAATTACGACGTGAGACGTGTCGACTATTTAATTTATATATTATCGGGATACTTGAAATATATGAATTTGGAATAATGGTATAATGATGTAGAGTATACCTTTATTATTATTGAGATATCTAAGAAGTGTGAATGCTTAGTATATAACTTTACGTGTCTGACATACCTACCATACTTGCTATCACGGGAGGTTTACGTTCGCTTAGGACCTTCTTATCCTTGTGTTGCCTGGATTTAGATTGGTTACCTCAATGAACATAGGTCATAGAAGGACTTATTGTGATATTAATAAGTCTCCTTATCATGGGAGCGTAGGTATGTGCGTGACCCATGTGATGGTGACTGTGTTCGCCTCCACTATTTGTGATGTTGTTATTTGAACAATTCCTGAGAGATTCGGAATGTGTGATCCTTATGTACGTGATGTACCGAGATGATAGCAGAGTATGTGTGCACCGCAGCTTAGCCTATGGGTGCTTGTATTGTATATTTATGATGTGAAAATATACGGTTAAATGAGAAGGAATTTACTATGTTAAATTGTGAGTATAATTATGGTAATGTTTTGAAAAGATAAAAAGGGAACTTTTATCAATAAATGCTTTTGTTAATATTTGGGAATCCGAGAATTAAAGTATAACTCTCTATTTAATTGTTAAGGTTGGAACTTAAACGTGAACCGATTAGAAGTGTTAGAAATTCTTTAGATAGTTATGAGATAACACATGAATGGGTACAAGAACGTTAGGAGTGCACAGTTAGACGAGAGGTGAGTATATCATGTGAGAGCACGTCCTAACATGTACTTTGCATATACTGTTTTAATGTTCTAAAGCACTTGTAGGTTTTTAAAAATATCTCCACATTCGGGCTCTGACCCGTTTGCTTTCAAATAAACTTTTTATAAAACCATTTTAGGTGCCCAGCCACAAGGACACCATGCATAGGATTCTTATTCTGATGACGAGCTGTAGCTGGTGGTGGAAGCTACAGGGACTTACTTTTAGATGCTTTTATCATTTGGATTCCTTACTCAGTATTCCTCAGTTGTTGGGCATGTTGCCCAAATTCTATTAGATACATTTCCATTTCAGTTTTTCTGACTTTGGCATGTATTCATTCAGTATTTAGTATTTCTTTATTTACTTCAGTTGTGGGATTATGTTGTGAGGAGTTTATCCTCCATATTTATTTATATCATGTGACGTTTATTCTATTACTTCATTATGGTGAATGGTGTTATTATTCTTGCTTTAAATCTTTTACTGCATGTTAATCAGACTTTAATTAAAATTTGGCAACTTACTTTTTAAATACTAGGTGGTTAGTAATAATAAAAATGTTTTCGACAATGATGCTATTAACTGAGCCAACTTGGCGTTTTGATTTAATTTAATAAAGGAGTAGCTACCTGGTATTTAATTAGTCGGGGTGTCACAGGTGGTATCAGAGCATCAGGTTCTAGTGTCCTTTAGGATCTGAACGGCTTATTATGTTTTCCGCTGAGCTTTCTTTGATGTAGAGTCCTATATTTTAGGACTGTTGTATTCTATTGTTTATGCTACGTTCTTCAGTTATATTAAGTTTATAACTGCGAACTTATAGAATTTATTCTTATTTCAGAATGCCTCCACGACGTGCACCACGAGTTCCAGGAATGCGGTGCCAGAACCACAGCCCGCACCGGTTCAGGGCATGATGAACGCCGCTGAGGTTGCATCTATTGTAGCCCAAGCGGTAAATGCCGCCATTGCAGTAGTTCAGCAGGCACCGCCTCAGGGGCCAGTTGCCGCGCCAGTACAGGCAAATTCATTCCCGTTTGCTTGGGAACGTGTACGTGACGCTTTTCAGAAAGCGCATCCGCCAGAGTTTGCAGGTAGCTCAGATGTGGTAGTCTCGAGCCAATGGAGGAAGGATATACAATGGCACTTGAGGATGTATGAGTGCACGGATGTTCAGAAGCAGGTGCTAGCTACTTTCAAGCTAGTTGGATCTGCATTACAGTGGTGGGAGTCTATTGTAATACCCCGTACATTTGGCTATATTATTTATGGGATTAATTAATTAAATGTGAATTAATTCGAAATTAATTCGGGTTAAAAATACTAACGAGATGCGAGTTGGTATTTTATTATGTGCATATATGATTTTATATGAGTTTGGAATTTGGAAATTTGTCGTGAGATTTATATACGGCATTTTTAGAAATTTTGTTGAGACGCGTGTGACCACCGCGTCATGGTATATTGTTTTTATTATAAAGTGAATTTTAAATTCTATCAACCTTATAGTCGTTTTGAGTGCGCCAACGCGTCCGGAAGGGTTGAGATAGTCAGAAAACACTAGCCGAAGGTTTTGTTTGGGTCCCGGGGTATTTTTAGGCCATATCGGCAACATAAAGGGCAGTTTGGTAATTTTGTATTTTTGGAGAATTAAACGTGACGAAAATTGAGAGTTTTAATCTGATTGGGAAGTGACCCACTAAGCCTTTAACCAACCTTTATTAACCCAATAAGTTACGTAGGTTATCATTAAGTCTTCCAACCCTCCCAAAGGAAACCCTAGCCACCATAGCCACCTTTGGAAGAATAAAGCTTAGAGAGGAAGGGAAAGAGGAGGAATTCTGCAGAAAATCTGCAGAAAGAGCTTACAAATCCAACACCAAATCCAGAGACAATCAAGGCAAGTGATTTATTCCATTTAAATTCGGAGAATGCTTCTTCCATGTTAGATTATTCCAAAACTTTGTGTGTTCTTGGAAGATATTGAAAAAACCCATAAGATTGGAGTTATTAGTTTAATTTTTGGGATATAGGTTGCATGTAGAATGTTACTGGACGATCATATTAAGAGAATTACTGCCTTTTGTGATACTAAAAACGGATTTAAGATGAGGTTTATGACTGTTCTTGAGAAAAATTAGAAAACTAGGTTTTGATGAAGATTGATCCATATGTAGCCTTTAGTTGTTGAAATATTGGTTTATGGACATTAGTAATATTGTAGGATGGTTATATGACATTACTATAACGTTATATTAGAGAATCATGCGTTAAAAATAAGTTTTGGGATGTTTTCAATTCTGCAAAACGAAGCAGTCCGTAGCCAAACCTGTTCGATCGATCGATCGACATTCATCAGTCGATCGATCGACTCAATCGATCGATCGATATTCATAGGTCGATCGATCGACCTTCCCAAAATGAGTAAAGTTTTACTTAATTTGATTTTAATGGTGGTAATCCTCGGAGGATATGTTTGAAGAACTTATGAACACCCTCACCCTTAAAGAAGACCAGTAGGCGTGATTATTATAGTGGACCTTAATTAGAATGGAATTCGAGGAATTTTTCTAGATTATTTGAAATTCGATAAGTGAGATAACGTTTGGGTTAATAGTGTAAAATTGTGTAATTTGATGAAATAAGGTTTGGAGCAGAAGTAAAAACCTTAGGAATAAAGATGTCATATTTGGGAATAATAGGAACCTAATAATCTATTATAGGTAGGTTTTAAGGGACTACGGCGTGAGACGTGTCGACTATTTTAATTATATATTATCGAGATACTTGAAATATATAAGTTTGGAATAATGGTATAATGACGTAGAAAATACCTTATTTATATGGTGATATCTAAGATGTGTGAATGCGTAGTATATAGTTTATGTGTATACCATACCTACCATACTTGCTATCACGGGAGGTTTACGTTCGCTTAGGGCCTTCTTATCCTTGTGTTGCCCGGATATAGATTGGTTACCTCGATGAACATAGGTCATAGAAGGACTTATTGTGATATTAATAAGTCTGCTGATCGTGGGAGCGTAGGTATGTGCGTGACCCATGTGATGGTGACTGTGTTCGCCTCCATTATTTGTGATGTTGTTATCTGAGAACTATTCCTGGGAGATTCGGAATATGTGATCCTTATGTACGTGATGAACCGGGATGGATAGCAGAGTATGTGTGCACCACAGCTTAGTTCTCGGGGTGCTTATATCGTATATTTATGATGTGAATAATATACACTAAATTTAATGGGAACTTTCATGTTAATGTTGTGAATATATATCACGGTATTATTTCGAGAAACATAACGGGTTAACTAGTAGTATAATATATTGTATATTGTACACTTGAGTCTACATTAAACCCCTACTTAATTACGAGCGTTATATGTTAATAGAACCAATTAATAACGGTAGGTCCTATGTCAGTCTAGCTAGATTTGATGTCACTTAGCTAGTGGGTTGTGTCATTGTAGATGGGTACTTGCGTTAGGAGTGCACAGTTAGACGAGAGGTGAGGATATTATGTGAGTGTACGTCCTAACATGTACTTTGTATTTAATGTTTTAAATGTTTTTAAAGCACTTGCAGGTTTTTAAAATAACTCCACATTCGGGCTCTGACCCATTTGCTTTTCAAATCTATTTTCTTGTAAAACCATTTTTAGGTGCCCAGCCACAAGGACACCATGCCTAGGATACTCATTCAGAAGACGAGCTGTAGCTGTTTGTGGAAGCTACAGGGACTTGCTTTTAGACGCCTCTCTTATTTGGATTCCAGTTTCAGTTATTATCAGTTGTAGGGCATGCTGCCCATTTCTATTAGACATCTTTTACATTTCAGTTTTCAGACTTTAGCATGTATAGTTTTAGTATTCAGTTTATTTATCAGTTGTGGGATTTGTAGTGAGGAGTTTTCCCTCCAGATTTCATTTACATATTGTGATGGTTATTCGTTTTACTTCAGTATGGTGAATGGTGTTATTTAGTTATTCATTACACTTGTTGCATGTTAATCAGATTTAATAAAATTTGGCACTTACTTTTTAAATACTAGGTGGTTAGTAATCATAAATGTTTTCGACAGTGATGCTATTAACTGGGCCAGCCTTGCATTTCGAATTAATTTAATAAAGGAGTAGCTACCCGGTATTTAATTAGTCGGGGTGTCACAGGTGGTATCAGAGCATCAGGTTCTAGTGTCCTTTAGGATCTGTACGGCTATTATGTTTCCGCTACGTTTCTTTGATATAGAGCCCTAAATATTAGGAATGTTGTATTCATCTATGTACTTTGGGAATTCGTACTTCCGCGGTTTGTTTATTTGAATGATGAACTCATCCAAATTTACTTAAATTTTTAGATGGACCGTCAAGAAGAACCAGCTCGAACGGGTAAGGGAATAAACGGGCAAGATCGACTCACACCTTGGGTATCCCCGGTTAGAATATCAACCGCCGAGTTAGCGGGTATCGTGGCACAAGCAGTTACTGCAGTTTTACAATACCAAGAACGCAGCATACAACTTAAAGGAGGCAAAAGACCTAGAGAGGTTAGCCAAGTGCCTGTGGATAAGGCTGACAAATGTGCGAGGACCCCGAAAATTCGACAACAGACTGCCCAAGACCGAGTCGGTTCTAATCAACAACGTGGTACAATGGAGCATTTTCTAAAGAAGAATAAAGTTCCAAGTCTGCAAGGATGACATCGTCAGCAGCAGAGTCAGAGAGGGAGTAACTTCAGAGGCCGATGTTTTGTGTGTGGCACGCACGACCATAAACACCAGGATTGCCCAGAGGGTGTTAGAGCTTCCCAGCAGTAGGGTGCCCGTGATGATCCACAGGGGGCACTTTTTACAATCGCTCTCACAGCACCAGCTCAGGTGCTAACCCTACCAACCTTTCCAGTAGCTCCAGTGCAGCAGGGACAAAATGGTCATCATCAGTTTCAACAGGACCAGCAATGCCAGGGCAGAAATGATAACGGTCACCAGAGTCGTGGTCAGCATGGACAGCGAGGGGGAAACTTCCGAAGGAAGTGTTTCATTTGTGGTAAGATTGGCCACAAACGTCAGGATTGTCCTGATAGGGGCAGGGCCCCGCAGCGGCAGCAGCAGGGTGCTCGCCAGGAGCCGCAGAGGCCTATGTTTCCCGCCGCTCTTCCCGCACCGGCACAAATGGCAGCATTTCCACCCATTCTGGCAGCCCCAGTACAACAGGAGCAGCTACATTATGGACGTGTCTATAACGTCCACCAGGCTGCAGTTCCACAAGCACCGCCCGCGATTGAGGGTAAGTTTCCTATCCATGGCACTATGGGTCGGGTATTATTTGATACGGGTGCTACACATTGTTTTATAGCTACACACTTCGCGAAAGCTTTAGGATTGTTAGCTACGACAGAGAGCACAGTGACGTGTGTCGACTCACCATTGGGGAGTGGGTCACTTATATTCTTTATATGCTCGGGAGTAAGAGTAGGGATTGGTAGTCTGGTATTACCTGTAGATATGTTGGTATTAGATATGAATGTTCACGATGTAATCATCGGCATGGATTGGCTCGTAGCTTATAGGGCCATGATTGATTGCTTCAGCGGGAGCATTGTTTTTGCCATTCCGGGGCAAGAGATGTTTGTAGTGGCGATGCCCCCAGAGGGAGGATCGACCGCTCATTTGTATTACCTAAAGGAGGATACCTCTAAGGAGGTTGTGATTCCTTTAGATTCTATCCCAGTTGTTAGGGAGTATTCGGATGTGTTTCAGGAGATACCAGGCTTACCACCCAGTCGAGAGATAGATTTTGTTATAGATTTGCTACCGGGTACGAGACCTATAGCACGCGCACCGTACCGTATGGCTCCAGCTGAGATGAGGGAGTTACGGGATCAGATAGAGCAGCTGTTAAGTCAGGGCTTTATTCGCAGGAGTACCTCACCTTGGGGTGCACCAGTTTTGTTTGTGAAAAAGAGGGACGGTTCACTGAGATTGTGTGTGGACTACCGAGAGTTGAATAAGGTCACGATACGGAATAAGTATCCGTTGCCTCGAATCGATGACTTATTCGACCAGCTGAGAGGAGCTTCTTTCTTCTCAAAGATTGATCTGAGATCGGGATACCATCAGTTGCGTATCCGGGAGGAGGATGTCTCGAAGACTGCGTTCTTGTCGAGATATGGTTCTTACGAGTTCCGGGTTATGCCTTTTGGTTTAACCAACGCTCCAGCTGTGTTTATGGATTTGATGAACAGAGTGTTCAGGGATTTCCTAGATCAGTTTGTCATTGTCTTCATTGATGACATTCTGGTTTACTCTCAGACAGAGGAGGAGCACGCCGAACATTTAAGGCAGGTTTTGCAGACACTACGTCAGAACGAGTTGTATGCAAAATACGAGAAGTGCGGGTTTTGGCTGAAGGAAGTCCAGTTTTTGGGTCACATTATTTCCGACCAAGGAATATCTGTTGATCCGGGGAAAGTGTCCGCGGTGAGGGAGTGGGGACAGCCCACGACACCGACGGAGATTCCTAGTTTCTTGGGCCTAGCAGGATACTACAGGAGGTTTATTCGGGGTTTCTCGAAGATTGCAGGTCCTTTGACACATCTGACTCGTAAGGGTGTGCCATTCATCTGGAGTGATGCCTGTCAGTTGGCATTCGATGAGTTGAAGGATAAATTGACCTCATCACCTGTGTTAGCTTTGCTGAGACCGGGAGTTGAGTATGTGGTTTACACCGACGCGTCGTTGCAAGGACTTGGAGGTGTATTGCAGTAGGAGAGGCAGGCTATAGCTTATGCTTCCCGTAAGCTTAAGACTCATGAGAAGAATTACCCCACGCATGATTTGGAGTTGGCGGCAGTGGTATTTGCCCTACGGATTTGGAGGCACTATCTTTTGGGCGAGAAGTTCCAACTGTTCACAGACCACAAGTCCCTACAGTACTTGTTCACGCAGAAGGAATTGAATATGCGGCAGCGTAGGTGGCTTGAGTTTGTGAAAGACTACCAGTTCGACATCCAGTACCACCTGGGTAAGGCTAACGTGGTAGCAGACGCGTTGAGCCGTAGGCCGGCATATGAGGTGGCAGAGGTGTGGAAGGCAAAGTGGAAGGAATTGGGACACCAGGATGCAGTGGCCCGATCTTTCATGTCTGTGATGACTGTTACTCCGCATATTGCCACGAAGGTAGTACGGGCACAGGCTAATGATTCGTTCTGTCCGGAGCAGATAGTTCGATTACTAGCAGAGGGAGCTGAGTCCTATACCGTTAGCTCAGACGGGGGATTACGCTTCAATGGGATATTGGTAGTTTCGGAAGGGGAAGAACTGCGACACGATGTGATGGCAGAGTCACACGGATCACGGTTCGCGGTACATCCCAGAGGGGACAAAATGTATCAGGACATGAGACGCCAGTATTGGTGGAGCGGTATGAAGAGAGACATCGCTGAGTTCGTTTCGAAATGCGCCACTTGTCAGCTTGTAAAAGTGGATCATCAGAAACCGGCAGGATTGCTACAGCCGTTGGAGGTCCCGGTATGGATGTGGGAGAGCATATCCATGGACTTTATTACGGGGTTGCCTACGTCGCAGAGGGGTCACGACTCCGTTTGGGTAATTATGGACAAGTTATCCAAGGTCGCTCACTTTTTACCCGTAAGGACTGACTACACTACGGGACAGTATGCCCAGCTCTTCATTTCAGAGGTTGTGAGACTTCACGGTGTGCCCCTGAATATCGTGTCTGACAGAGACAAGATATTTGTTTCGAGGTTTTGGGAAAGTTTTCAGGAGGCAATGGGCACGGAATTGCTGTTGAGTACAGCTTGTCATCCGCAGACCGATGGGCAAACCGAGCGCACCAATCAGATGTTGGAAGATATGCTACGCATGTGCATTATTGACTATGGGGGTGGATGGGAGCAATACCTTCCACTGGTGGAGTTTGCTTATAATAACTCCTATCAGTTCACGATTGGCATGGCTCCGTTTGAGGCATTGTACGGTAGGCCTTGTCGTTCCCCAGCATGTTGGTTGGAGGTGGGGGACAACAAACTACTTGGACCGGAAGTAATTCAAGATACTTCGGCAAGGATTGAGTTGTAGCTCAAGACAGGTAGAAGAGTTATGCTGATGCGAAGAGGTTCTTCAGAGAGTTCCAAGTGGGGGACCAGGTTCTGCTCAGAGTATCTCCTATGAAGGGGATTATGCGTTTCGGGAAGAAGGGGAAATTGGCACCAAGGTATGTGGGGCCGTTTCCTATTATTGAGCGGATCGAACCGGTTGCGTACAGACTTGGGTTACCGGAGCATCTACATCGGATTCACGATGTGTTCCATATTTCCTCACTAAGGAAATATCTTAGAGATAATTTGGCTCATTCTCACATTGCTGTGGAGGACATCGATCTCCAGCCGGATAGCTCCTACGAGGAAGGTCCAATTGCTATTTTGGACCAAAGCGAGAGGAAAATGCGGTCAAAGATAGTCCCGTTAGTGCGTGTTCAGTGGCGACATCACAATGTCGAGGAGTCCACATGGGAGCCCGAGGATGAGATGCGCGAATGTTATCCAGAACTATTTTTAGCAGGTACTTTCTAGTTTCGAATTTCGGGACGAAATTCAGTTATTAGGGGGGGAGTATGTAATACCCCGTACATTTGGCTATATTATTTATGGGATTAATTAATTAAATGTGAATTAATTGGAAATTAATCCGGGTTAAAAATACTAACGAGATGCGAGTTGGTATTTTATTATGAGCATATATGATTTTATATGAGTTTGGAATTTGGAAATTTGTCGTGAGATTTATATACGGCATTTTAGAAATTTTGTTGAGACGCGTGTGACCGCCGCGTCATGGTATATTATTTTTATTATAAAGTGAATTTTAAATTCTATCAACCTTATAGTCGTTTTGAGTGCGCCAACGCGTCCGGAAGGGTTGAGATAGTCAGAAAACACTAGCCGAAGGTTTTGTTTGGGTCCCGGGGTATTTTTAGGCCATATCGGCAACATAAAGGCAGTTTGGTAATTTTGTATTTTTGGAGAATTAAAAGTGACGAAAATTGAGAGTTTTAATCTGATTGGGAAGTGACCCACTAAGCCTTTAACCAACCTTTATTAACCCAATAAGTTACGTAGGTTATCATTAAGTCTTCCAACCCTCCCAAAGGAAACCCTAGCCACCATAGCCACCTTTGGAAGAAGAAAGCTTAGAGAGGAAGGGAAAGAGGAGGAATTCTGCAGAAAATCTGCAGAAAGAGCTTACAAATCCAACACCAAATCCAGAGACAATCAAGGCAAGTGATTTATTCCATTTAAATTCGGAGAATGCTTCTTCCATGTTAGATTATTCCAAAACTTTGTGTGTTCTTGGAAGATATTGAAAAAACCCATAAGATTGGAGTTATTAGTTTAATTTTTGGGATATAGGTTGCATGTAGAATGTTACTGGACGATCATATTAAGAGAATTACTGCCTTTTGTGATACTAAAAACGGATTTAAGATGAGGTTTATGACTGTTCTTGAGAAAAATTAGAAAACTAGGTTTTTGATGAAGATTGATCCATATGTAGCCTTTAGTTGTTGAAATATTGGTTTATGGACGTTAGTAATATTGTAGGATGGTTATATGACATTACTATAACGTTATATTAGAGAATCATGCATTAAAAATAAGTTTTGGGATGTTTTCAATTCTGCAAAACGAAGCAGTCCGTAGCCATACCTGTTCGATCGATCGATCGACATTCATCAGTCGATCGATCGACTCAATCGATCGATCGATATTCATAGGTCGATCGATCGACCTTCCCAGAATGAGTAAAGTTTTCCTTAATTTGATTTTAATGGTGGTAATCCTCGGAGGATATGTTTGGAGAACTTATGAACACCCTCACCCTTAAAGAAGACCAGTAGGCGTGATTATTATAGTGGACCTTAATTAGAATGGAATTCGAGGAATTTTTCTAGATTATTTGAAATTCGATAAGTGAGATAACGTTTGGGTTAATAGTGTAAAATTGTGTAATTTGATGAAATAAGGTTTGGAGCAGAAGTAAAAACCTTAGGAATAAAGATGTCATATTTGGGAATAATAGGAACCTAATAATCTATTATAGGTAGGTTTTAAGGGACTACGGCGTGAGACGTGTCGACTATTTTAATTATATATTTCGAGATACTTGAAATATATAAGTTTGGAATAATGGTATAATGACGTAGAAAATACCTTATTTATATGGTGATATCTAAGATGTGTGAATGCTTAGTATATAGTTTATGTGTATACCATACCTACCATACTTGCTATCACGGGAGGTTTACGTTCTCTTAGGGCCTTCTTATCCTTGTGTTGCCCGGATATAGATTGGTTACCTCGATGAACATAGGTCATAGAAGGACTTATTGTGATATTAATAAGTCTGCTGATCGTGGGAGCGTAGGTATGTGCGTGACCCATGTGATGGTGACTGTGTTCGCCTCCATTATTTGTGATGTTGTTATCTGAGAACTATTCCTGAGAGATTCGGAATATGTGATCCTTATGTACGTGATGTACCGGGATGGATAGCAGAGTATGTGTGCACCACAACTTAGTTCTCGGGGTGCTTATATCGTATATTTATGATGTGAATAATATACACTAAATTTAATGGGAACTTTCATGTTAATGTTGTGAATATATATGACGGTATTATTTCGAGAAACATAACGGGTTAACTAGTAGTATAATATATTGTATATTGTACACTTGAGTCTACATTAAACCCCTACTTAATTACGAGCGTTATATGTTAATAGAACCAATTAATAACGGTAGGTCCTATGTCAGTCTAGCTAGATTTGATGTCACTTAGCTAGTGGGTTGTGTCATTGTAGATGGGTACTTGCGTTAGGAGTGCACAGTTAGACGAGAGGTGAGGATATTATGTGAGTGTACGTCCTAACATGTACTTTGCATTTAATGTTTTAAATGTTTTTAAAGCACTTGCAGGTTTTTAAAATAACTCCACATTCGGGCTCTGACCCGTTTGCTTTTCAAATCTATTTTCTTGTAAAACCATTTTTAGGTGCCCAGCCACAAGGACACCATGCCTAGGATACTCATTCAGAAGACGAGCTGTAGCTATTTGTGGAAGCTACAGGGACTTGCTTTTAGACGCCTCTCTCATTTGGATTCCAGTTTCAGTTATTATCAGTTGTAGGGCATGTTGCCCATTTCTATTAGACATCTTTTACATTTCAGTTTTCACACTTTAGCATGTATTGTTTTAGTATTCAGTTTATTTATCAGTTGTGGGATTTATAGTGAGGAGTTTTCCCTCCAGATTTCATTTACATATTGTGATGGTTATTCGTTTTACTTCAGTATGGTGAATGGTGTTATTTAGTTATTCATTACACTTGTTGCATGTTAATCAGATTTAATAAAATTTGGCACTTACTTTTTAAATACTAGGTGGTTAGTAATCATAAATGTTTTCGACAGTGATGCTATTAACTGGGCCAGCCTTGCATTTCGAATTAATTTACTAAAGGAGTAGCTACCCGGTATTTAATTAGTCGGGGTGTCACATCTATTACCACCGTAGAGGAGAGGGATACTCTCACTATTCATGAGTTCTGGGTGCGGTTTGACCGCAAGTACTTTCCGTCAGCTGTTCATACGGAAATGAGGAGGAGATTGATGAGTATGAGGCAGGAGGGCAAGACCGTGGCCGAATATGAGGCCGAGTTCACTAATCTATTGAATATCGTTCCTGATGAGATACCGACAGAAAAGAAGAAGATTGAGAAATTCACCGACGGGTTGACATGGAGGATCCGTCAGCATCTGTTAGGGAACCCTTCGTTGGCCACTTATTCTGATGTGCTTAACGCTGCTTTATTACACTGCCAGGATCACCGCTTTCATATGGCCGAGGGCAAGAGATCGGGAGAGTCCAGCCAGCAGGGCAGGACTGGAGGACATAGTGCCGGTGGGGCACATTTTGTTCAGGGGCAGAGACAGGTAGAGCAGGGTTCTCAGCGGGGGGATCATAAGAGGTTCCGTTCAGGGGGTTTCAGGAACGGTCAGGGGGGATTCCGGAATGGCCAGCAGGGTCATAACGGCCATCAGGGCCAGCAGGGTCAAAATGGTCAACATCAGCAGTTTCAGCAGGGCCAAGGGAGGAACGGTAACGGCCACCAGGGCCGGGGACAGCAGGGGCAGAGAGGAGGGAGCTTCCCAGGGATATGTTTCGTTTGTGGCAAGACTGGCCATAAACGCCAGGACTATCCTGATAGGGGCAGGGCCCCGCGGCAGCAACAGGGAGCTCGCCAGGAGCCGTAGAGGCCTATGTTTCCCGCCGCTCTTCCGGCACCGCCACAGATGGAAGCATTGCCACCCATTCCAACAGTTCTGGCTCAGCAGGGGCAGCTACAGTATGGACGTGTCTACAACGTCCACCAGGCAGCAGTCCCACAGGCACCGCCCGTGATTGAGGGTACGTTTTCTATCCATGGCACTATGGGTCGGGTACTGTTTGATACGGGGGATACACATTGTTTTATAGCTACACATTTCGCGAAGGCATTAGGGTTGTTAGCCACCGCGGAGAGCACATTTACGTGTGTCGACTCACCATTGGGGAGTGGGTCACTTATATTCTTTATATGTCGAGGAGTGGGGGTAGAGATTGGTGGTTTGGTATTACCTGCGGACATGTTGGTATTAGATATGCATGTTCACGATGTGATTATCGGTATGGATTGGCTCGCTGATTATAGAGCCATGATTGATTGCTTCGGTGGGAGCATTGTTTTTGCCATTCCGGGGCAAGAGATGTTTGTTGTGGCGATGCCTCGCCCAGAGGGAGGCTCGACCGCCCATTTATATTACATTGAGGAGGATACCTCTAAGGAGGTTGTGATTCCTTTAGATTCGATTCCAGTTGTCAGGGAGTATTCTGATGTATTTCAGGAGATACCAGGCCTACCCCCCAGTCGAGAGATAAACTTCGTTATAAACTTGTTACCAGATACGAGACCTAAAGCACGAGCACCGTACCATATGGCTCTAGCTGAGATGAGGGAGTTACGGGATCAGATTGAGCAGTTGTTGGGTCAGGGGTTTATTCAGAGGAGTACTTCACCATGGGGTGCCCCTGTGTTGTTCGTGAAGAAGAGAGATGGTTCAATGAGATTGTGTGTGGACTATCGGGAGTTAAGTAAGGTCACGATACGGAATAAGTATCCGTTGCCTCGAATCGATGACCTATTCGACCAGTTGAGAGGAGCTTCTTACTTCTCAAAGATTGATTTGCGATCTGGTTACCATCAGTTGCGTATCAGGGAGGAGGACGTCTCGAAGACTGCGTTCTTATCGAGATATGGTTCCTATGAGTTTCGGGTTATGCCTATTGGTTTGACCAACGCTCCAGCAGCATTTATGGACTTGATGAATAGGGTGTTCAGGGATTTCCTATACCAGTTTGTCATTGTATTCATCGATGATATTTTTGTTTACTCCCAGACTGAGGAGGAGCACGCCGAGCACTTGAGACTAGTTTTGCAGACACTGCGCCAGAATGAGTTGTATGCAAAATATGAGAAGTGCGGGTTTTGGCTGAAGGAGGTCCAGTTTTTGGGGCATATTATTTCCGACCGGGGAATATCGGTTGATCCGGGGAAGGTAGCCGCGGTGAGGGAGTGGGGACAACCCACGACACCGACGGATGTCCGTAGTTTCTTGGGCTTAGCAGGATACTACAAGAGGTTTATTCGGGGTTTCTCCACAATAGCGGGTCCCATGACACATCTAACCCGTAAAGGTGTGTTGTTCATTTGGAGTGATGCCTGTCAGTTGGCATTTGATGAGTTGAAGGACAAGTTAACCTCGGCACCTGTGTTAGCATTGCCGAGACCGGGAGTTGAGTAGCTTGTTTACACAGATGCGTCATTACAAGGACTTGGAGGTGTACTGCAGCAGGAGAGTCAGGCCATAGCTTATGCTTCCCGTAAGCTTAAGCCTCACGAGAAGAATTACCCTACCCATGACTTGGAGTTAGCGGCAGTGGTATTTGCCCTTCGTATTTGGAGACATTACCTTTTGGGGGAGAAGTTTCGATTGTTCACGAATTACAAGTCCCTACAGTACCTATTCACGCAAAAGGAGTTGAATATGCGGCAACGGAGGTGGCTTGAATTCGTGAAAGAATATCAGTTCGATATCCAGTATCACCCGGGGAAGGCTAACGTGGTGGCAGACGCGTTGAGCCGTAGACCGGTAGAGGAGGTGGCAGATGTGTGGAAGGCCAAGTGAAAAGAATTGGGACACCAGGATGCAGTGGCCCGATCATTCATGTCTGTGATGACTGTTACACCGCAGATTGTCACGAAGGTGGTGAAGGCCCAGGCAAATGACTCGTTCTGTTAGGAGCAGATAGTTCGATTATTGGCAGAGGGAGCTGAATCCTATACCGTTAGCTCAGACGGGGGATTACGCTTCAATGAGAGATTAGTGGTTCCGGAAGGGGAGGAATTGCGGCACAAGGTGATGGCAGAGTCGCACGGCTCATGGTTCGCGGTACATCCCGGAGGGGACAAAATGTACCAAGACATGAGACGTCAGTATTGGTGGAGCGGGATGAAGAGAGATATTGCCGAGTTTGTCTCAAAATGCGCCACTTGTCAGCTCGTAAAAGTGGATCATCAGAGACCGGCAGGACTACTACAGCCGTTAGAGGTCCTGATGTGGATGTGTGAGAGCATCTCTATCGACTTTATCACGGGGTTGCCTACGTCGCAGAGGGGTCACGACTCCATTTCGGTAATTGTGGACAGGTTGTCAAAAGTCGCTCATTTTCAACCCGTAAGGACAGACTACACTACGGGACAGTATGCCCAGCTCTTTATTGCAGAAATAGTGAGACTTCACGGTGTGCCCTTAAATATCGTGTCTGACCGAGGCAAGATATTTGTTTCACGGTTTTGGGAGAGTTTTCAGGCAGAAGAGTTATGATGATGCGAAGAGATTCTTCAGAGAGTTCCAAGTGGGGGACCAGGTTTTGCTCAGAGTATCTCCTATGAAGGGGATTATGCGTTTTGGGAAGAAAGGAATGTTGGCACCGAGATATGTTGGACCATTTCCTATTATTGAGCGGATTAGGCCGGTTGCGTATAGACTTGGGTTACCGGAGCATTTGCATCGGATTCACGATGTGTTTCATATTTCCTCGCTTAGGAAATACCTTAGAGATAATTTGGCCCATTCTCTCATTGCTGTGGAGGACATTGATCTCCAGCCAGATAGCTCCTACGAGGAGGGGCCGATTGCTATTCTAGACCGAAGTGAGCGGAAACTGTGGTCAAAGATAGTCCCGTTGGTACGTGTTCAGTGGTGACATCATAATGTCGAGGAGTCCACATGGGAGCGCGAGGATGAGATGCGCGAACGTTATCTAGAGTTATTCTTACCAGGTACTTTCTAGTTTCGAATTTCGGTACGAAATTCAGTTATTAGGAGGGGAGTATGTAATACCCCGTATTTTCTGTTATATTTATTTTTGGGGATTAATTGAATTAAATGTTTATTAATTGGAAATTAATCCGAATAAAAATATTAATGAGATGTGAGTTAGTATTTTATTATAATGTGTATACTTGGCATTATATGAATATTGGTAATATTGAAATTGCCGTGAGATTTATATACGGCAATTTGGGAATTTTGTTTGACGCGTGTGACCGCCACGTCATGGTATTTTATTATTAAATTAAAAAGTGAATTTTAGTTCCATTAACCGTATGGTCGTTTTGAGTGCGCCAACGCGTCCGGAAGGGTCGAGATAGTCAGAAAACACTAGCCAGAAGTTTAGTTTGGGTCCCGGGGTATTTTTGGGCCATACCGGCATCATAAAGGGTATTTTGGTAAATTGTATTTTTGGGAATTAAAAAGTGACGGAAATTGGAATTTCAATCTGACTATTTCCTTAACCCACTTAACCCACTAACTACACTATGTGACAATATGGGCTACGGGAGAAGTTGATATATCATTCTAACTTACCAAAACCATAACACACCTCCATACCTCCATTGTCTTCAACCTTGGGAAGAGCTTGAGAGAGAGAGAGAAGGAAAGAATTCTGCAGAAAGAGAGAGAGAGGAAAGACTTAACTTCAAGATTCATCACCAAATTCAGAGTTAAATTAAGGCAAGTGATTTAAACTCATTTGATTCAAGATAGGTTTTCATGTTTAGGAATTTTCGAAATTAATCTTGGGAGATGATTTAGACCCATTATTTGGAAGTTAAAAGCTTGGAAATATGTTAGGAATTGCATGTAGTATTATTCTGGACGAAATTTATGTTCTAAACAGAACCTTTGATGATTTAAAATGGAGTTAGAAGAAGTTTAATGAAGTTCTTGAATGGAAGAATTCTGGAAATTAATTTGATGTAGTTTTAATCTAAAGTAAGCCTTTAAATGATGAATTATGGGATTTAGAATGTTAATACTGTTGTAGGATGATAGTATGATGTTATGGTAAACTTATCTTGGAGTTTCATGCTTAAAAATGGAGTTTTGGGTTGAAATTGTAACTGCAAAACGAAGCAGTCCGTAACAGACCTGGTGCGTTCGATCGATCGATGTTCTTCAGTCGATCGATCGACCACCATCGATCGATCGAAGGTAAAGGTCGATCGATCGACCTTCCCAGAATGAATAAAGTTTTTCCTTAATTGAATTTTAATGGTGTTAACCCTTGAATAATATTATTGGAGACATTGTGAATACTCTTAACCTTAAGGAAGGCCAGTAGACATGATTATGGATTGGACTTTAATTGGAATTTAATTTGAGGAATTATTCTAAATTAATGAAATTCGATAAGTGAGATAATATTTGGGTTAAAAGTGCGAATTTGAATAAATTGATGGAATAAGGTTTGGGGCCGAAGTAAAGACCTTAGGTATAAAGAGGTTACATGTGAGAATAATGGGAACTTAATAGTCTATTTGAGATAGGTTTAAGTTTAAGAAATTACGACGTGAGACGTGTCGACTATTTAATTTATATATTATCGGGATACTTGAAATATATGAATTTGGAATAATGGTATAATGATGTAGAGTATACCTTTATTATTATTGAGATATCTAAGAAGTGTGAATGCTTAGTATATAACTTTATGTGTATGACATACCTACCATACTTGCTATCACGGGAGGTTTAGGTTCGCTTAGGGCCTTCTTATCCTTGTGTTGCCCGGATTTAGATTGGTTACCTCGATGAACATAGGTCATAGAAGGACTTATTGTGATATTAATAAGTCTGCTGATCATGGGAGCGTAGGTATGTGCGTGACCCATGTGATGGTGACTGTGTTCGTCTCCACTATTTGTGATGTTGTTATCTGAACAATTCCTGAGAGATTCGGAATGTGTGATCCCTATGTACATGATGTACCGGGATGATAGCGGAGTATGTGTGCACCGCAGCTTAGCCTTTGGGTGCTTGTATTGTATATTTATGATGTGAAAATATACGGTTAAATGAGAAGGAATTTACTATGTTAAATTGTGAGTATAATTATGGTAATGTTTTGAAAAGATAAAAAGGGAACTTTTATCAATAAATGGTTTTGTTAATATTTGGGAATCCGGGAATTAAAGTAGAACTCTCTATTTAATTGTTAAGGTTGGAACTTAAACGTGAACCGATTAGAAGTGTTAGAAATTCTTTAGATAGTTATGAGATAACACATGAATGGGTACATGAACGTTAGGAGTGCACAATTAGGCGAGAGGTGAGTATATCATGTGAGAGCACGTCCTAACATGTACTTTGCATATACTGTTTTAACTTTCTAAAGAACTTGCAGGTTTTTAAAAATATCTCCACATTCGGGCTCTGACCCGTTTGCTTTCAAATCTACTTTTTGTAAAACCATTTTAGGTGCCCAGCCACAAGGACACCATGCATAGGATTCTTATTCTGATGACGAGCTGTAGCTCCTGGTGGAAGCTATAGGGACTTGCTTTTAGACGCTTATATCATTTGGATTCCTTACTCAGTATTCCTCAGTTGTAGGGCATGTTGCCCAAATTCTATTAGATACATTTCCATTTCAGTTTTTCAGACTTTGGCATGTATTCATTCAGTATTCAGTATTTCTTTATTTACTTCAGTTGTGGGATTATGTTGTGAGGAGTTTATCCTCCAGATTTATTTATATCATGTGACGGTTATTCTATTACTTGCATGTTAATCAGACTTTAATTAAAATTTGGCAACTTACTTTTTAAATACTAGGTGGTTAGTAATAATAAAAATGTTTTCGACAGTGATGCTATTAACTGAGCCAACTTGGCGTTTTGATTTAATTTAATAAAGGAGTAGCTACCCGGTATTTAATTAGTCGGGGTGTCACAGGTGGTATTAGAGCATCAGGTTCTAGTGTCCTTTAGGATCTGAACGACTTATTATGTTTTCCGCTGAGCTTTCTTTGATGTAGAGCCCTATATTTTAGGACTGTTGTATTCTTTTGTTTATGCTACGTTCTTCAGCTATATTAAGTTTATAACTGTGAACTTATAGACTTTATTCTTATTTCAGAATGCCTCCACGACGTGCACCACGAGTTCGCAGGAATGCGGCGCCAGAACCACAGCCCGCACCGGTTCAGGGCATGATGAACGCCGCTGAGGTTGCAGCTATTGTAGCCCAAGCAGTAAATGCCGCCATTACAGTAGTTCAGCAGGCACCGCCTTAGGCGCCGGTTGCCGCGCCAGTACAGGAAAATTCATTCCCGTCTGCTTGGGAACGTGTACGTGACGCTTTTGAGAAAGCGCATCCGCCAGAGTTTGCAGGTAGCTCAGATGTGGTAGTCTCGAGCCAATGGAGGAAGGATATACAACGGCACTTGAGGATGTATGAGTGCACGGATGTTCTGAAGTAGGTGCTAGCTACTTTCAAGCTAGTTGGATCTGCATTGCAGTGGTGGGAGTCTATTACCACCATAGAGGAGAGGGATACTCTCACTATTCATGAGTTCTGGGTGCGGTTTGACTGCAAGTACTTTCCGTCAGCTGTTCATACGGAAATGAGGAGGAGATTGATGAGTCTGAGGCAGGAGGGCAAGACCGTGGCTGAATATGAGGCCGAGTTGACTAATCTGTTGAATATCGTTCCTGATGAGATACCGACAGAAAAGAAGAAGATTGAGAAATTCACCGACGGGTTGACATGGAGGATCCGTCAGCATCTGTTAGGGAACCTTTCATTGGCCACTTATTCTGATGTGGTTAACGCTACTTTATTACACTGCCAGGATCACCGCTTTCATATGGCCGAGGGCAAGAGATCGGGAGAGTCCAGCCAGCAGGGCAGGACTGGAGGACATAGTGCCGGTGGGGAACATTTTGTTCAGGGGCAGAGACAGGTAGAGCAGGGTTCTCAGCGGGGGGATCATAAGAGGTTCCGTTCAGGGGGTTTCAGGAACGTTCAGGGGGGATTCCGAAATGGCCAGCAGGGTCATAACGGCCATCAGGGCCAGCAGGGTCAAAATGGTCAACATCAGCAGGGCCAGCAGGGCCAAGGGAGGAACGGTAACGGCCACCAGGGCCGGGGACAACAGGGGCAGAGAGGAGGGAGCTCCCCAGGGAAATGTTTCGTTTGTGGCAAGACTGGCCATAAATGCCAGGACTGTCCTGATAGGGGCAGGGCCCCGCGGCAGCAGCAGGGAGCTCGCCAGGAGCCGCAGAGGCCTATGTTTCCCGCCGCTCTTCCCGCACCGCCACAGATGGCAGCATTGCCACCCATTCCAGCAGTTCCGGCTCAGCAGGGGCAGCTACAGTATGGACGTGTCTACAACGTCCACCAGGCAGCAGTCCTACAGGCACCGCCCGCGATTGAGGGTACGTTTTCTATCCATGGCACTATGGGTCGGGTACTGTTTGATACGGGGGTTACACATTGTTTTATAGCTACACATTTCGCGAAGGCGTTAGGGTTGTTATCCACCGCGGAGAGCACATTTACGTGTGTCGACTCACCATTGGGGAGTGGGTCACTTATATTCTTTATATGTCGGGGAGTGGGGGTAGAGATTGGTGGTTTGGTATTACCTGCGGACATGTTGGAATTAGATATGCATGTTCACGATGTGATTATTGGTATGGATTGGCTCGCTGATTATAGAGCCAAGATTGATTGCTTCGGTGGGAGCATTGTTTTTGCCATTCCGGGGCAAGAGATGTTTGTTGTGGCGATGCCTCGCCCAGAGGGAGGCTCGACCGCCCATTTATATTACATTGAGGAGGATACCTCTAAGGAGGTTGTGATTCCTTTAGATTCGATTCCAGTTGTCAGGGAGTATTCTGATGTGTTTCAGGAGATACTAGGCCTACCCCCCAGTCGAGAGATAGACTTCGTTATAGACTTGTTACCAGATACGAGATGTATAGCACGAGGACCGTACCGTATGGCTCTAGCTGAGATCAGGGAGTTACGGGATCAGATTGAGAAGTTGTTGGGTCAGGGGTTTATTCGGAGGAGTACTTCACCATGGGGTTCCCATGTGGTGTTCGTGAAGAAGATAGATGGTTCACTGAGATTGTGTGTGGACTATCGGGAGTTAAATAAGGGCACGATACGGAATAAGTATCCGTTGCCTTGAATCGATGACCTATTCGACCAGTTGAGAGGAGCTTCTTACTTCTCAAAGATTGATTTGCGATCTGGTTACTATCAGTTGCGTATCAGGGAGGAGGACGTCTCGAAGACTGCGTTCTTATCGAGATATGGTTCCTACGAGTTTTGGGTTATGCCTTTTGGTTTGACCAACGTTCCAGCAACATTTATGGACTTGATGAATAGGGTGTTCAAGGATTTCCTATACCAGTTTGTCATTGTATTCATCGATGATATTTTGGTTTACTCCCAGACTGAGGAGGAGCACGCCGAGCACTTGAGACTAGTTTTGCAGACTCTGCGCCGGAATGAGTTGTATGCAAAATATCAGAAGTGCGGGTTTTGGCTGAAGGAGGTCCAGTTTGTGGGGCATATTATTTCCGACCGGGGAATATCGGTTGATCCGGGGAAGGTATCCGCGGTGAGGGAGTGGGGATAGCCCACGACACCGACGGAGATCCGTTGTTTCTTGGGCTTAGCAGGATACTACATGAGGTTTATTTGGGGTTTCTCCACAATAGCGGGTCCCATGACACATCTAACCCGTAAAGGTGTGCCGTTAATTTGGAGTGATGCCTGTCAGTTGGCATGTGATGAGTTGAAGGACAAGTTAACCTCAGCACCTGTGTTAGCATTGCCGAGACCGGGAGTTGAGTAGCTTGTTTACATAGATGCATCCTTACAAGGACTTGGAGGTGTACTTCAGCAGGAGAGTCAGGCCATAGCTTAAGCTTCCCGTAAGCTTAAGCCTCACGAGAAGAATTACCCTACCCATGACTTGTTGTTAGCGGCAGTGGTATTTGCCCTTCGTATTTGGAGACATTACCTTTTGGGGGAGAAGTTTCGATTGATCACGGATCACAAGTCCCTACAGTACCTATTCACGCAAAAGGAGTTGAATATGCGGCAACGGAGGTGGCTTGAATTCGTGAAATATTATTAGTTCGATATCCAGTATCACCCGGGGAAGGCTAACGTGGTGGCAGACGCGTTGAGCCGTAGACCGGTAGAGGAGGTGGCAGATGTGTGGAAGGCTAAGTGGAAAGAATTGGGACACCAGGATGCAGTGGCCCGATCATTCATGTCTGTGATGACTGTTACACCCTAGATTGTCACGAAGGTAGTGAAGGCCCAGGCAAATGACTCGTTCTGTCAGGAGCAGATAGTTCGATTATTGGCAGAGGGAGCTGAATCCTATAGCGTTAGCTCAGACGGGGGATTACGCTTCAATGGGAGATTAGTGGTTCCGGAAGGGGAGGAATTGCGGCACAAGGTGATGGCAGAGTCGCACGGCTCACGGTTCGCGGTACATCCCGGAGGGGACAAAATGTACCAAGACATGAGACGTCAGTATTGGTGGAGCGGGATGAAGAGAGATATTGCCGAGTTTGTCTCAAAATGCGCCACTTGTCAGCTCGTAAAAGTGGATCATCAGAGACCGGCAGGACTAGTACAGCCATTAGAGGTCCCGATGTGGATGTGGGAGAGCATCTCTATCGACTTTATCACGGGGTTGCCTACGTCGTAGAGGGGTCACGACTCCATTTGGGTAATTGTGGACAGGTTGTCAAAAGTCGCTCATTTTCTACCCGTAAGGACAGACTAAACTGTGGGACAGTATGCCCAGCTCTTTATTGCAGAAATAGTGAGACTTCACAGTGTGCCCTTAAATATCGTGTCTGACCGAGACAAGATATTTGTTTCACGGTTTTGGGATAGTTTTCAGCAGGCCATGGGCAAGGAGTTGCACTTGAGTACAGCGTACCACCCGCAGACCGATGGGCAGACCGAGCGCACAAATCAGATGTTGGAGGATATGCTACGTATGTGCACCATTGACTTTGAGGGTGGATGGGAGCAGTATCTTCCACTGGTGGAGTTTGCTTACAACAACTTCTACCAGTTCACCATTGGCATGGATCCATTTAAGGCATTGTATGGTAGACCTTGTCGTTCCCCAGCATGTTGGTTGGAGGTGGGGGACAACAAACTACTTGGGCCGGAAGTGATTCAGGATACTTCGGCACGGATAGAATTGATTCGGAGTCACATTCGGGTAGCTCAGGACAGGCAGAAGAGTTATGATGATGCGAAGAGATTCTTCAGAGAGTTCCAAGTGGGGGACCAGGTTTTGCTCAGAGTATCTCCTATGAAGGGGATTATGCGTTTTGGCAAGAAAGGAAAGTTGGCACCGAGATATGTTGGACCATTTCGTATTATTGAGCGGATTGGGCCGGTTGCGTATAGACTTGGGTTACCGGAGCATTTGCATCGGATTCACGATGTGTTTCATATTTCCTCGCTTAGGAAATACCTTAGAGATAATTTGGCTCATTCTCTCATTGTTGTGGAGGACATTGATCTCCAGCCAGATAGCTCCTACGAGGAGGGGCCGATTGCTATTCTAGACCGAAGTGAGCGGAAACTGTGGTCAAAGATAGTCCCGTTAGTACGTGTTCAGTGGTGACATCATAATGTCGAGGAGTCCACATGGGAGCGCGAGGATGAGATGCGCGAACGTTATCTAGAGTTATTCTTACCAGGTACTTTCTAGTTTAGAATTTCGGTACGAAATTCAGTTATTAGGAGGGGAGTATGTAATACCCCGTATTTTCTGTGATATTTATTTTTGGGGATTAATTGAATTAAATGTTTATTAATTGGAAATTAATCCGAATAAAAATATTAACGAGATGTGAGTTAGTATTTTATTATAATGTGTATACTTGGCATTATATGAATATTGGTAATATTGAAATTGTCGTGAGATTTATATACGGCAATTTGGGAATTTTGTTTGACGCGTGTGACCACCACGTCATGGTATTTTATTATTAAATTAAAAAGTGAATTTTAGTTCCATTAACCGTAGGGTCGTTTTGAGTGCGCCAACGCGTCCGGAAGGGTCGAGATAGTCAGAAAACACTAGCCGGAAGTTTAGTTTGGGTCCCGGGGTATTTTTGGGCCATACCGGCATCATAAAGGGTATTTTGGTAAATTGTATTTTTGGGAATTAAAAAGTGACGAAAATTGGAATTTCAATCTGACTATTTCCTTAACCCACTTAACCCACTAACTACACTATGTGACAATATGGGCTACGGGAGAAGTTGATATATCATTCTAACTTACCAAAAACCATAACACACCTCCATACCTCCATACCTCCATTGTCTTCAACCTTGGGAAGAGCTTGAGAGAGAGAGAGAAGGAAAGAATTCTGCAGAAAGAGAGAGAGAGGACAGACTTAACTTCAAGATTCATCACCAAATTCAGAGTTAAATTAAGGCAAGTGATTTAAACTCATTTGATTCAAGATAGGTTTTCATGTTTAGGAATTTTCGAAATTAATCTTGGGAGATGATTTAGACCCATTATTTGGAAGTTAAAAGCATGGAAATATGTTAGGAATTGCATGTAGTATTATTCTGGATGAAATTTATGTTCTAAACAGAACCTTTGATGATTTAAAATGGAGTTAGAAGAAGTTTAATGATGTTCTTGAATGGAAGAATTCTGGAAATTAATTTGATGTGGTTTTAATCTAAAGTAAGCCTTTAAATGATGAATTATGGGATTTAGAATGTTAATACTGTTGTAGGATGATAGTATGATGTTATGGTAAACTTATCTTGGAGTTTCATGCTTAAAAATGGAGTTTTGGGTCGAAATTGTAACTGCAAAACGAAGCAGTCCGTAACAGACCTGGTGCGTTCGATCGATCGATGTTCTTCAGTCGATCGATCGACCACCATCGATCGATCGAAGGTAAAGGTCGATCGATCGACCTTCCCATAATGAATAAAGTTTTTCCTTAATTGAATTTTAATGGTGTTAACCCTTGAATAATATTATTGGAGACATTGTGAATACCCTTAACCTTAAGGAAGGCCAGTAGACATGATTATGGATTGGACTTTAATTGGAATTTAATTTGAGGAATTATTCTAAATTAATGAAATTCGATAAGTGAGATAATATTTGGGTTAAAAGTGCGAATTTGAATAAATTGATGGAATAAGGTTTGGGGCAGAAGTAAAGACCTTAGGTATAAAGAGGTTACATGTGAGAATAATGGGAACTTAATAGTCTATTTGAGATAGGTTTAAGTTTAAGAAATTACGACGTGAGACGTGTCGACTATTTAATTTATATATTATCGGGATATTTGAAATATATGAATTTGGAATAATGGTATAATGATGTAGAGTATACCTTTATTATTATTGAGATATCTAAGAAGTGTGAATGCTTAGTATATAACTTTATGTGTATGACATACCTACCATACTTGCTATCACGGGAGGTTTACGTTCGCTTAGGGCCTTCTTATCCTTGTGTTTCCCGGATTTAGATTGGTTACCTCGATGAACATAGGTCATAGAAGGACTTATTGTGATATTAATAAGTCTGCTGATCATGGGAGCGTAGGTATGTGCGTGACCCATGTGATGGTGACTGTGTTCGCCTCCACTATTTGTGATGTTGTTATCTGAACAATTCCTGAGAGATTCGGAATGTGTGATCCTTATGTACGTGATGTACCGGGATGATAGCAGAGTATGTGTGCACCGCAGCTTAGCCTTTGGGTGCTTTTATTGTATATTTATGATGTGAAAATATACGGTTAAATGAGAAGGAATTTACTATGTTAAATTGTGAGTATAATTATGGTAATGTTTTGAAAAGATAAAAAGGGAACTTTTATCAATAAATGGTTTTGTTAATATTTGGGAATCCGGGAATTAAAGTAGAACTCTCTATTTAATTGTTAAGGTTGGAACTTAAACGTGAACCGATTAGAAGTGTTAGAAATTCCTTAGATAGTTATGAGATAACACATGAATGGGTACAGGAACGTTAAGAGTGCACAGTTAGACGAGAGGTGAGTTTATCATGTGAGAGCACGTCCTAACATGTACTTTGCATATACTGTTTTAATGTTTTAAAGCACGTGCAGGTTTTTAAAAATATCTCCACATTCGGGCTCTGACCCGTTTGCTTTCAAATCTACTTTTTGTAAAACCATTTTAGGTGCCCAGCCACAAGGACACCATGCATAGGATTCTTATTCTGATGACGAGATGTAGCTGGTGGTGGAAGCTACAGGGACTTACTTTTAGATGCTTTTATCATTTGGATTCCTTACTCAGTATTCCTCAGTTGTAGGGCATGTTGCCCAAATTCTATTAGATACATTTCCATTTCAGTTTTTCAGACTTTGGCATGTATTCATTCAGTATTCAGTATTTCTTTATTTACTTCAGTTGTGGGATTATGTTGTGAGGAGTTTATCCTCCAGATTTATTTATATCATGTGACGCTTATTCTATTACTTCATTATGGTGAATGGTGTTATTATTCTTGCTTTAAATCTGTTACTGCATGTTAATCAGACTTTAATTAAAATTTGGCAACTTACTTTTTAAATACTAGGTGGTTAGTAATAATAAAAATGTTTTCGACAGTGATGCTATTAACTGAGCCAACTTGGCGTTTTGATTTAATTTAATAAAGGAGTAGCTACCTGGTATTTAATTAGTCGGGGTGTCACAATTTTGTACTCTCGCAGCCCTTTCCCTTGATTCACTCATCATATTTTTTTGCAATTAAATTCCTCACGATAAACGGTTTTTACATGCACTACTTTTATTGTCAAGTTTTATCCATATGGTTCATTTTAGAGAGAAAATTAAGATGACAACAACCTGACCAATATGTGATAAACATGTACAATAATCAAACAAATCTGTACAAATGTGCATTAAAGGAACATATGAGTCAAACATGTAGGAATTAACAAATAATCACATCTCAATGACTCCAAACATTGTAAGGCACACAAATGCAATGATGACGCATATCAAAACACAATGTACATTCATATATGGTGTAAAACAAACTACAAAAATCTATTTGACTTATCCAAAAAAATTATTATAATAATATCTTTTTGTTTTTTCCATATTTTTTTAAAAATAAAAACTAATACAAAAAGTACACAAGTCAAAACACTAGCAAGAATATAACACGAAGCACAACTAGTGTATGAGAAACATGCGAACACAATCATCTATATGATATAGCAACAGAAGAATCATGTGCAAGCAACCGAGAATCAACTAGTCAAACATTTCATGCATCTAAAAGTGATTTCCTAACCCAAATGAGTGTGAAACGACCCATAGGGGATTTGGGAACCAAGGGAACACTAGACTTCAACTTCCTAGGACTTATTTGAAGATCAAAATAAAAATGGCTAGGGTGACCTTTCCGACCACAATGTGAACATGTGTAAACTAGTGGAACGAAATATAAATGTTGACCTTTTCTAATGTCCTTGGGATTTATTGAACCTTTAAAACAAATAGGGGTCTTGGCTTTAACACTCAAAACATGATAACACGATGACCCACTACCATTTCTACCAACACTAATCGAGTCTGTTAAATCATTTTTTATCTCCAAAATTTTTTACTCAAGCAAAGAATTAGACTCTTCCAATTTTAGGGACTCCATCTCTAAATTTTTAGTAACTCCTAGAAGGTTATCACATTCATTCTTAAAATACTCACACTTAGCCCCAAGTCTCTCCTCACGTGCCAGAAACTCATCGAGTAAAATATTTTTGTCCCCTTTGGCACAAACACAAATCACATAATTTTTAAAGTCCTCTAATTATTTTTCAAAAAATAGGACTCTATCATCACTATCATTTTTGAACAATTTTAACGCATTAAAGTCATGGTCCAAAGAAACAAATTTCGCATGATAAAAATATCTTTGATCTTGAACCATTTGCAAAGGATCTAAACCAGATTTAAACGACAATTTTCTTTTCCCAAAAAATCAATTATTTCGGCAAACGTCAAATTCAAACTATTTAAACCATCAAAATTCTAACTCGTTTCATCAAAAGGGGGCTTTCGATTACATAAGTGCTCCATCGGAAAAATTGTGATTAAAAAAAAAAAAGATTTTTCAGCAAAAATCAATATCACACAAATTTTGCTGAAAAATAGGAATACTCGGTAAATTTCAGTAACCTACTCTGATATGAATTTGACAATGTGAGTTGTCAAAATGTAGCAGACAAACAAAAATCAGGTTCACACAATAAATTAGAGTAACCCTCTCTGATACCAATTTGTAAAAGTCGTTGTGCGATACTGATTTAAATAAATGTGCAAATTCCACCACAAACTAATTTAATTAGAGCCAATTTTTAAACCAAGTTAATTCAGCCCCTAAACATACAACTACGTGTATGCGTGTGTCAAACCATCAAAACCCAAATATGCTAACTCACATATTTCAGAAAAAAAATTCCCCGAAGGGCAAACCGTTTAATTTAACTATGAATTAAATCGCAATTTACAATCACAATAAAATTTGTAATAAGTTTACATCAACAAACCTATATAGACATTCATCATTGAGTCAGCAACGGATTCCATGTAGCAAACCCACATGAACCACAATCCAATCTTCATCAAAGGAACACCCTCAAGTAATCCTTAATGACACGTAGTCAATCAACCAAAAACCACAAAAGGCACATAAATCAGCAACACAAAATTCTAGCGAAAATACGTCTTGGGTTCCACAAAACAACTGACATAAAAGTAATTGGGATTGTGAATTGAAAACAAACTTTAAACCCTTAAACTGTTGGAGAAGAAAAAATTATACTTGTAGCAGTTATCGAACCAAACAAATTATCTCAAAAAGGTTTTCCGCTAAAAACAAACTTATCCACGCCAAAAACAATGACTGACAACCTTTATATATCAATGATTGAGGCAGTGGTGTGTCAGCTTAAAAAGAAACATCGCTCGAACGATTGTTGATTTCGTTCGAACGAGATGACATATCGTTCGAATGACATGGATCTCATTTGAATGATCCAAACATAAATCCCAAAATTCTCCATCAGACATAGAAAAATTCTAAAAAATTTAAAACCTTTCTGAACGAAACCAACATGAATGAGTTATAAAACCTTTTTTTATAAAAACATATATAAAAACTTTTTTATATTTAGAAAAACTTTTTTATATTTAGGAAAACTTTTCTAATCTCTTATAAAAAGTCCCCAACATTTTTAAAATGAAATGTAAATGAAACTTAAACATATTTTTACAAAAATCATCTTATTAGGCTTGAATGTTGAAGACCACTTGAAATTCGGATTCGTCATTCATAGATGTAAACTTCCTTAATTCTTTGATGACCTCTAGCGATATACAAGATTTTTAATTGTGACGGACATTTATAAAATTATGTCCTTACACCGGTTACGTAAGACTAGCCTTCCACTAACGAAATCCACATATGCATATTTCATGAGAATGGAATTTCAGCAAGTACACCGTTTTTAAGTAATAAATATGGCCCTGGAACACCAACTGCAGTTCTAGTTATAGCATTCTTATATGTTCTTGGTTATTTATTTTTGGCTTTCATTTCCCTTTCGATTTCATCCGTCGACTCCCAAGGGAACTCTGCTACAAAATCTGGTCAGTCACTCCCCTTGATTTCACTCCTTGGCTAATAGATGATATCAAAATCACCCAACTCAACTGACCAAGCCATTAGCCTATCGAATTTCTCAGTTTTATGATTGACCTGTCAGAGAGGTGTGTGAGTGAGCACTACTATCGTATGAGATTATAAATAGGGATTTATTTTTCTCGATGCACGTATTACAATGTACGCAAATTTCTCCATTTTAGGGTACCTCGTCTAGATACCTTTTAATGCTTTACTCTTATAATACACTGGCTTCTGAGTCCATTATCGTCTTGAAATATTGTCGCTCGGGTATCTGAATCTGAGGCAACAAAATATAAATATAGTTTTTCCCTTAAATATGTCGAGGCATTAGCATTGGTGAGCATAAATAGGCTTTCAGCTCCATAAATTCTCTTTTTCCTTATTCATCCAATACAAACAATTTCAGCGAAATTTTGAAGAAGGCCATACACATGTTGGTTGCTCATGAGATCTGTTGAGCTCCAAAAATCTACACATCAATCCCTGGATTTTATTTTTTGTTTATTGGGGTTTTCATGTTAATCAATGCCTTTATCTTGGCTATGTTTCCCTTAATACCCAAATAAATAATGATGAATCCCAAAAAGTTCCCTAATATAACACTGAATACACACTTTGCAGGATTGATTTTTATCCTGTAGTAATCCATGCTGTCAGAAGTTTTTTCCAGGTCTTTAACACGGTTCTTCGTCTTGAGACTATTTGTCAACATATCATCAGTGTAGACTTCTATCATTTTTCTAATTTGATCTTTGAATATCTTGTTAATGAGACTTTGGTAGGTATCCTGTGCATTATTTGATCCAAAAGGAATCACCATATAGTAGTAGGTCCCTTCAACCAGTAATGAAGGATGTCTTCTCAGCGTCACTCTCAAGCATGGATATATGGTTACAGCTTTAAGTAGGCGTCCATGAAACTCATGAGTTCATGTCATACCATGGCATCCATTATTGGATGATTTTTGGGCAAAGAGAAAATGCCTTTTCGGTAATCCTCATTACAATCTATGAACTTTATGCACATTCTCCACTTATCGCTCTACTTTGGCAGCATGATGACATCAGATCACCATTCTAGATATTTAACTTCTCTAATCAAGTCTTCTGTCTATAGTTTTTTTTACCTCTTTTTGGATGACTTCATATCTATCCCTAGTGACAACCTGCTTTCTCTGCTTTATGTCTTTAGGGTAATCCTCATATCTTTTTGGTTCCTTGTCTTCAGGTTGTCATCTATATCAATTCAATGACAAATGACCTCAGGGTCGATCCCTGACATGTCATTGTGACTCCATGAAAACATATTCTACCTTTTTTGAATTGATTCAACCAATTCTTTCTTCAATCAAGGTTCAAGGGACAAGCCAATTTGGATTTTTTTTTCAATTCGTCCTTATTGAAGATAATGGATTATACTTCTTCCATAGGCTCTCCCATTTTTCAGTTTTTGTTCATCTCTTAGATTAAGGGTATCAATGTTGTAAGAGGTGGTTTTCCTCTCATGGGCTTCACTTTCTTCTGTCGAAGTGAAGTAGAACCCACGTGCTTCCACTTCATCACCATTAACATACCCTACCCATAATGAGTCAGGAATTTCATCATTTGATGTACGGTGGAAGTAAAAACATTTAATTCTTTTAAAGATACTCTGACCATGATGATACTGTATGCTAATAATGCGTTCCATCCATCAAGAAAAAAAAATTATTCGTCTTATCAAGCATCTTAGACATCTACTTAGGAAGACATCCATTTAAAATATTTCCAATAGGAGGACCTTCTCATCGTTGAATCCAATCAGTTGATGATGATATGTGAGTATTATCTTCTTGCTATACTTTAGACCATTAGCGCATTCCCAAAACATAACATCAATCGAGCTCCCCCCATTAACTAGGATACAAGACAAATTATAAGCGTGAACGATGAGTGGGTAAACATGTGGGGATTGCATCCCTTTGAAATCCATCCTAGAGAACCCCATTACAAAACTCTCTATGTTTACTTTCTTTATCTTGCATGGTTTTCCTTGGATTTTATCAGGTTAACATCTATTCTCGTTGGGTCAACTTTAATTTTAATAGCAGACTTTTTATCAGCGTACTCTATTCCTGTCGAGATTATTTTTAACTCCGTCGGGCTTTGTCAGAAGAAATAGGTCTTCCTCCTCCTCATCATGTGACTCTTGGTCATTTGGATATACTTGAACTTCTTTATTCTTTGCACTATCGTCTTTCAATAAGGAATATCTCTTCCTGATATTGTCTTAGATTTCACCCACGTGGACATACTTTCACAACTTTCCCAACTTCAGCAACTTCTCAATGTCATCCTTCATAGTGAACCATTTATCAGTTGTGTGGTCGTGATCCTTGTGGAATTCACACCATTTTCTATCATCTCTCTTTTGGGTAGGGTCTCTCATTTTTCTTTGCCAATTAAGTTCTTTATTATCTCTGACCTCATCTAGAATAAGATCGGGACAAACAATTTGTGGGGTGTACTTCACAAACTTTCCACCATTTAACTTCTTCTTCCCCTCTTTCTTTCTTTCTTTGTCTCAACTTTGTTAGGAGTTGACATTGTCTGACTCCTTGTGGTCCCCTCTCTTGTCCGCCATGGCCTACTCTGCGTTCCTGATTCTCTCGACCTTAGCGAAAAGATCTATAATGGATTTTGGAGGATCTTTCGATAGGTTCCAATAGTTTTTTCCCTTTGGAGCCCATTGATGAGGGTTTTCATCACAATGTTTTAATCATTGCCCTCAACCTCTAACGTTTCCCAATTTGATAAAGATATAAAATCTCTGAATGACTCATTATTTCCTTACCTTACATTTAATAGGCGAGTCACTCATTTAATAGGCTTCATTTCGAAACAAAAGTTGTGGATTAATTTCCAGCTAGCTGTTTAAAATTTTATATGCTTCCTCTCAGCAGATCGATATACAACACATAGGCGACACTAGTGAGAGTGATAGAAAATGCATGGCATGTCATATTATTAAGAGTGGAATAGATGTCGATTTACTATTGATAAATTTTAATGTGATGAATTGGGTTGGTGCTCCAAGAATATTTGGGTGTCAGAAGTGGAGGTTTAAACTTGTCAAGTGTCGGATAGCCGATAATTCTTGGTATAAAGGATAACCCTACACATATCCCTTATAACTAGGGTCTCATCTTTTGATAAGATAGTCATTTTTGTCCTTCATCCTGTGCATTAAATTGTTCTAAGGCGTCTAATCTTTAAGGATATTATCATCTGAACCATCCATCTCAGAGATGACCTTTTATGTAGATCCTCTATTTAGGCTCCTTTTTACACTATTTAGCTCTCAATAATCCCTCTATAATGGATGGTGCCTTGGGCTAGCTTGTCTAAGATGACCAGTAATCCTTGTCCCATAAATACTATCTGGGATGATATCTCATCTACAATGACCTCTTGGGTTGAGATGGTCAAATGTTGACCTTGGGAGGCATATTGAATATGTTTATCTGGATGGGTAGGAGAAGGGGTTTCACCTGGTCAGTTTGATGTGTTCGTCATCTCGTACCGTTCCTTGTAGTCCTAGTTGCAGTCCTCCTTGAGTGTCATGTTATTATGTATGACTTCCACCTCCTTTCCAAGGCAGAGATGACGAGGGCCAATGACATATTTTCTCCTCACAACGTATGGTACCTCTATGGTTGGAGTTGGGGGTGGTCTCACGGTCGCTCATGGCGTGACATCTCTCATAGTGGATGGAATGTTGAGATTTATGGTTGGGTCCTCTGGGATCCAAATAACTATCTTGGTCGAATGCAAATAACTAGTGTTGCATGACCTACTGACTGGACACAAGATATCTTAATACCACCGCTATGTCAGCAATCTCAGACTGAGTGGGTTCTTAGTTTTGACCAGGCCTGATGTTCTATGGTTGATTAGAAGACATCGCCGATCAGATTAATAAGGCAATAGTAGCGGGTGTGGAAAACCCCAAAAAATAGGATGAATTAAAGAGGAAGCTGATGAAATCGTCAACCCAAACTCTTCTGATGGTGATTCAGATCCAATAATGGTGGCCTTGAATCAAAACCAGGTATGAGAGAGAAATCTAAGATAAAGATGTTAACGATAGACATGTTCCCATGGACGACTCCAAATTGATGATACTGAGATCATACAAGGGATTCACTCAAGTAATGAAAGTTGTATAGAAGCAATATAACTGATTAATTAGAAAGAAATCTAGCATAAGATAAGAGAGAAAAGAAGATTAACACAAGACTATTTCTATTCATTTTTTAGAAACCAAATTTACATATATTTTTTATTAAGCATTTTCCCTTACAAGGTCCATTATCAACTCGTAAAACTCCCTGACAGAAAGACTATATTCTAAACTAACCCCACTCGTTAGGTATTTCTAGTTCAAGTCTCAAGCACATAATTATGCTAGACAATTATCTTTATACGAACCACTACTTCTCTAAGTAACATATGTTATTCTCGTAGGTGTTAACAATAATCAAACATTATCTTAAGTCTCATTAGTTATGGGTAAATCCTTATGAGGAAAATCATCCTCCATCTCCTAGTTAGCCCATTTCCACTCCAATGATGCACAATTAGGGTTGAACAAGTGAAACTAAATCCCTAAGACAAATTAATAATCCATAAAAATTCTGAGTACTGGGTATAATCCAATTAATCTATAACCATTCCAACTACTAAGTATAACTCACCAAATTCACTACCAATAAAGATATTTGTTACAAATCACAAAACCATGACTAATCCAACTCTTAAGAACAACTTTATAATCCATAATTAACCTAACTACTAGTAAAACTCAGCAACGCATAATTAAATTAGATGGTAAGTAAAACTCATAACCAATCAACCATTTAAAAATCCAATTACATAACGAATATGACTTGTAACCATCAATGAATCCCCAATCTAACTACTAATTAAAAATACCTCAACAATTTGCAGAGAATGTTTAAGTCTCTTAAATTATAATGTTATAATTATTGATGATATCGTAAAATGGATCTCTAAGAATAATCGGTGCCATCTAAGTTATACTCAACGGTCAAAGTACAAAAAATAGAATAAAATATAAATGAAGAGTTATAACATGAGATTAAGAGTGGTTTGGCTATTAAATGAGCATATGTCTACTTTGGTGCCTTATTCTCATTATTGGTATGTAGTTACACAAGATTAGTGGCTTTAGAGGCATACAAGATAAAGAGGAAAGGCTAAACACATGAATATACAAGTTATGTTCTAAAGGGGATCTGGTCTTACAATACATACTGAGGAGGGGCCGCGAACCTGTGTGGCTCCAATTATTGGAGCAGGCAACCTGAGTGTGCTTTCACATCTAGAGACAAGGTGGAGTAAATTCGATAGAGCTTTACAGCTCATAAATTCCCCCGATGAGAAGGTGAGTCGTATTATTTATAGAATATGGTATGTGTGTCTCATGTTTGTTACACGTGAGTGGTGGATAAGTATTGTTGAGATGGAATCCTTCATGAAGTTTGTACATTTTTCAAGTACTTATTGGCTTGTCCATCTCTGCATCAGGTGCTTCCCTCATGCTAGGGTAGTGCGGTCGTGTCTTGTTTTGACTGATGACTTCTTATAGGTTCTGAGACCTATATGCATGTCAGGCTACAACATGAATACAATGGCCCTAAGTCTTCTGCGACCTTGTTCTTTGTTCAACTTACATAGGCTCCATGCCATGTGTCAAGTGTTTATAGGTGTCCATATTTTGGGTATATCAATTATCACATTATTCGTATTAACCAGAATATATGTATATACACACACTCACCCACATACTCATGGGCACGCGAGTCCGTAATAACCTTCGTAATATAAACTTAACATGTCGGTAGTCAAAATTCCTACTTCACGGTTCCAATTATAAAAACTACAACTAATTGAAAACCTATCCTATACATTCATAGTTAATTTACTGATAGAACCTCAATAACCTACACCAATTTAATAATAAATTATTATAGAATCCTAGATGTTTTGCCTATGCACCTCATAGTACAAGTCTAATACGCATTTTATATCAATTCCAAAATGACATGGTTTTGTCATGTGATTTATTTATATTTATTATAAGTACAATTTTATATCATAAAAATCCTCTTATTTCATTAACCTACATGATAGATTGTTAATTTCAAACATTAATCCAATTCACAACATTATCTATTAAAGTCTATTATATTCTTATCATGTGAATGTTAAATCAATTTCAGCATATAAAATATCTAAACGAAAAAATGTGAAAACCCTTGTTATCTCTACTTATTTTAGCGATAAATCTATAGTTTATGTGAATTTAGCATTTGTATATCTGAAAAGAGAAGAGTAGATTAAATTCTTTCCCTTTTAATTAAGAACATATTGAGATTTCTGGTTGATTGTTGACCACTCTACCAAATATCTCGGATACTTGTATTCTCCTATTGATTTCACCTTTAAATCAAAACAACTTTACTCCTTAATGATCATCTTCATATTGTGTTTTTTATTTGAAACTTGTTAGTGGAGTTTGTTTGATTTAGGGAAAAATATAGAGTGTTAAGGTTTGTAGTTTAGATAAAATGAGAGCTAAGGGTGTAATCAGATGAGAAAATATTGAATTTCGTGAATAATAAGTACAAAAGTCAAATTTCATTAGATCCACCCACAACCAACACGCGACTAACACACTTGCGATTGCGCGGTGTTTTACTCGTGGTTGTGTGGGGAAACTCACGGTAGAGGCCCTACCCTACGACCCATTTCATTTTGGATTCTTATTTTACCCACGGGATTAAACATACTAAACCCTAGTCTAGTTGCACATTAAATGACTAAAGACTCTACTGACCTCGGGGGTTCACCCTATTAATCCTTACAATATTTTAAAGAATATTCTATCCCAAACAAGTAAATCCAAATCCTAATTACTTTAATATTCATACAAGGCCCGAATTAACTTACCAAGTAATCAATTTTAAATTTTACAATTCTGATGCAACAAATTATATATCCAATTTAGCACATATTAATATTGAAAATATCAAAATTCTATTGGCTGAGTTACCTAAAAATTACAAGGCTTCTCCCACGATGGCAACATTAATGAGTACATAGAGATGAAATTGGATACGGTCGCAGCTAATGGTGACCAAAAGATAGATAATGCCCTGTATGATGACACGGGACATTATTTCATGGTAATCCATGGGGCATCAAACCTTAAATAAATCCAAGGGAATGCCATTAGCATGGAACTAAATAAGGTTACTACCATCACAGAGGAAGTTTAGCTTAACCCTACCATGACCCAGGCCAGTAGACACAGGTGACCAGAGGACATTAACTGTACCCAACATCGTATTTCACTGAGGACGATTTGGTCAAAGTGATAACTCCACATCATGATGCACTGGTGATTACCCTCAAAATTAACAATTAAGATATTGACAAGCTGCTCATAGACTAGGGGAATTTGTCAAAAGTGATTTACTTGGAGTTGTTCCACAAGATGAAGTTGAAACTCGACAAACTTAAGGAGGACACAGTTCCATTTTTCATCCTCGCGGGGAAGATCACAATGCTCCTGGGAAAGATAGTCCTTCTTATCAAAGCAGACAAAATCCCAAATTTAATCGAGTTCTTAGTGGTGGACATACAGTCCCGGTATCATGCCATATTGGGCAAAGGCCGTCCACATGCCATGAGGGACGTACCATTCGCTTACCACTGGAAGATGAAGTGCATCATTGAGAATGGAATGGTTAAAATTCATGTCAACCAGTCAACTGCCAAGAAATGCATCATCGTGGCCATACATCCAAAAAAGGGAAAAAAGGAATCAAAAAATTCTCCACAGGAAACGCAGAAGGAGGTTATACCGTCTAAATAGTAACTGCTTATAACCTTTAAATATAAACTATGGTATGGACAACTAGGGGTGGAGGAGACCAACGTCTACCCCTCCGATAGGGTCGTTAAAATCCTAGAAGTAGTTAGAGACGACGATAACTTTCTAAAGAGGAAATTCTTGATCGGATCCACACTTTTCGATCAAGAAAGAACGAACATATTGCCTTTATGAAAAAAAACTTGATATTTTCTCTTGGGAAACGTATGATTTTCCAAGGAATGATCCCAATGTAGCCTGCCATTGTTTGCACATCAATTTGTCCTTCAAGTCGATCACTCAAAAAGGCCTATCGAATAGCCCCCGAGAAGTCAAAAGTGATAGATAATGAAGTAAGGAATCTAGTGGATGCAAGATCCATTAGAAAAGTCCAGTTCCCCAAATGGTTGTCCAATTGAGTAGTGGTACGCACAAGCAATGGAAATTGGAGGGCCTGTATTTATTTCATAGATCTTAAAAGATCATGTCCCAAAGACAACTTCCATTTCATAAAATAGATAAATTTGTTGATGCTACAGCGACACATGAAATAATGAGTTTTCTAGATGCCAACTCTTGCTTCCATCTGATTTCCTTGTTCGGACCCGACCAGGAAAAAATGTACTTCATAATTGGCATTGGGTCATACTACTTCAAGGTCATATCGTTCATGTTAAAAAAAAATCAGGGGCAACTTATCAAAGTATGGTCACTAAGATGTTCAAGAGAAAGATAGGAGACATGATGGAGGTCGATATCGATGATATGTTAGTCAAGAGCAAGAAAAGGGCAACCACGTCATGAACTTATCTAGGACCTTCGAGATCCTCAGGAAATATCGGATGAAACTTAATGCAAGTAAGTTTTATTTCGGTGTTCAGTCAGGAAAGTCCATAGGCTATCTAGTTAGTAAAAGAGTAATTGAGGCCAACCCGGATGAGATCAATGTTATTACCAAGGTTTAGACTCCTCAAATGTTGTGAGATGTTCAAAATCACACTAGTAGCATGCGGTGATTAATCGTTTCATCTCCAAGTCTTCGAAATGATACGAACTATTCTTATAGCTCCTGAAGAAGGATAAAAGCCTCACATGGAATGGTGACTGTTCAAAAGCTTTGGAGGAGATCAAAACCTACCTTACTAAATCAACCATGGTAGTGATTCCAAAGAATGGAGACCCATTATATCTCTACCTTGCAATATCAAACAACTTTGTAATCTCTGCTTTGGTGTGTGAGAAAAATAAGGGAAGAATCCAATTTATTATGCTAGTAAGACACTTTTGGATGCAGAACTGTGCTACCTGCACTTGGAAAATCTTGCCTATGCACTGGTGGCCGCTTAAGGAAACTGAAACACTACTTTGAAGCTCTCTCAAAAATAGTATTCACTTCCTACCCCCTCAAATCTGTTCTTTGAAAAGTCGACCTCTCTGGATGACTCTAAAAGTGGTCGGTAGAACTTGGAAGATTCAATATCAACTTTCAATAAAGAACAGTAATTAAGGTATAATTCCTAGAAAACTTCATCACAAAATTTATAGGGAACCATCCAATCGACTAATAAGAAATGGAGAAGCTAATGAATGATAAAGCACGGTCTTAGATCTGGACCCTATACATTGATGGCACCTCCAATTTTAGGGGTTAGGACTAGGAATTGTCCTTATCACTCTAAAAGATGTCGTCATCGAGTAAGGAATCATATTGTGATTTAAAGCCTCCAACAATGAATCTGAATACGAAGCACTGGTCGCTAGATTATGCAAGCCCCAACTGCTAGGGTCAACGCTCCTTCACATATTCGGTGACTCCAAATTGGTCTCCAAGTAAGTAAGTGGGGATTCAATGAAAATAATGATAAAATGATAGCCTACCTCGTTGTGGTAAGAGGACATCGCATGATAAGAGAAGGTAGACATTTAACAGTTTCCCCGGGGCCATAATACTCATACAGATGCCTTAGCATCCCGGATATTAGTAATGGACTTTGATCTAAGAAGAACAATTCAGATAGAGTTCCTCAATAAGTCAATCATTGACCATACAGTCATAGTTCAGCAAGTCCTCCTCAATAAGAAGGCCCCCAGTTGGATAGATCATATCGTTACCTATCTACAGAGCGACATACTGCTCAAGGACAAGAGGTCGACCCATTAGGTTAGGGTCAAGGCTTCCCTTTTTTATCTCTCCCTGGGGGAAGCATTACAAGAATTCAATCATAGGCCTCTATCTCCAGTGCGTTCACCCACATCACAAGGAGTAAGTACTTTGTTATTTTTATAAGGGCTTTTCTTGGAGTCACATAAGAGGGAGATCGTTGGCCTTTTGAACAATTAAAGAAGGTTACTGGTGGCCTCATATGTAAAAGGACGTAATAAATTATGCTTGTAAGTGTGAAAAGAGTCAGAAGCACTCTCATATGGTCCACCAGTCTTCTAGCAACCTAAAATATCTAACAAGCCTATGGCCATTGGCACAATGGGGGCTATATATCATGGGACTACCTACCGCACCTAGAAATCATAAAAATCTTTTGGTTAGCATATATTACATCACCAAATGGGTAGAGTTATAACCACTGGTGAACATTTGTGAGTCAGATATGGCCATGTCTATCTTGAAGAACATTATAACACACTTTGGGATACTAAGGACTATTATCACCAATAACGACATGAAGTTTGAAAGTAGCTTCTTTTAAGGTTTTGATGATGAGCATGGTACTAAGCACCACTATATTTTTGTTGAGTATCCCCAAAGTAACGGCCACATAGAGGCTTCTAATAAAACCATGCTCGATGGAATGAAAAAGATATTGGAAAGATCCAAAGGTACCTAGGTGGGTGAGCTTCCTCATATTTTATGGCCTTAATGTACCACTCCCAGGAGACCAACATGGGAGACATCCTCCATGCTCGCTTATTTAATGGAAGTTATCATTCCACTAAAAGCATGTCTACCTACTCTGAGAACTACCTTGGTCGACCAAGGCCTTAATGATGATGCATTACTCACTGAACTTGACTTAGTGTACAAGTCAAGATAATTGTCCATGATCAAGTTGGATTCATACCAATAATAATTTCCTAGGAAGTATAACTAGAATGTTAATTGGAGGAAGTTTCTAATAGGGGACTATGTCCTAAGGAAAGTCCTCAGTTGTGCCATAAAACCATCAAATGGTAAGCTAGGACCAAACTAGGAAAGGCCTTTTAGGGTGATAAGGGATAAGCTTAAAGGAGCATATCATTTGGAAACATTGGAGGGAAGGGAGATACCGAGATCCTAGAACACAACCAATCTCATGAACTTATAATTTTTTCTTCTTTATCTTATGTTAGCACATTTAGTTTAAGAAAAATTTCATTATCAAACTTATGTCGCTTACTACTTATTATTCAATAAATAAAGGTTTGTTTGCCCTCACATTGTGATATTTGCTGCTTAGTGTTTTTTTATCGCATCTCACCAATTTGCACATTTTCTAAACAATAAGCTCCCTCGCTCATAATAGAACTCCAGGGGATTACAACGAGTTATTCAACTTGTTGGAATCAAGTAATCTCACATGTCGAGTACGGTTAGTAGTAATTGTAACAAATCAATAAAAGAGTTGCAATTACTGCAATGCAAGTAATCTCACATACCGAGAATGTCTTTTTCACGAACATAATAGGGCTCATGAGTTGCCCTGGCAATAACAAAAGCCCTATAGGGGATCTTTAGGAAAGAGAGCCAACTTAGGTTGGTCACCAACTATGTTGGTCACAAAAGGCTGATAGAGCAAATGGCCCATCAATCAAGTACATTCTCCCCATCATCTTACTTATGACTAATGAAGTGTGAAGACATGACCTGAAAGGTAAAGTAGATGGAATGATACTGTTAAGGCATATTGAACTGGGAAAATGTTCAAACATATAGTAATAAATGGCTAACACTTGTTCATAATATCATTTAGTCAGGTGTAGAAGCTTAAAAGGATTAAACCTAAGAACTTATATATTTATATAATAAAAGGGTATACAAAGGTCAATCAGCATTCTTTGGTTGACAAATATGTTGAGCAAGTAACAAGCAACAACTCTTTTCAGTTAAAAAATAAGCAATAATTATTAACACAATTTTAGTAACACACAAGCTCAAAATATGGAAAAGGTTAATAATTGAAGATATTTATTAAATAAAAGTGTGTAGTTACAATCACATAAAAGACGAAATACACAAAGACCTAATATTGCACAGGATGGTGAGCAAGATAGTCTGTAATATGTGCTCTGCGATCATCATCTGGGCATGGACTAACTCCCCAGTATCATCCTCTAAATAATCCCCCAAGAGTTGGGCAGGGATGGAATCAATAGGGATCCACTTGTCATTCTTAAAGAAGGGGTTGTGGTGGTAAGCTGGGAACTCGACTTGGTATTTATACCATGTATTATAATCCTTAGGCATTTTAACCTCTCTCAGGGCACTAAGCCACCCTCAATTAAAGGAAAGATCATTTGCCTCCTTCAACCTAGTAGAGGCATCAGTCTAGCCTTGGTTCTCTTCATCTTCCTAGGCTTCTCGAGGTCCCATTAGGAATAAATGCCTTAGCCCTGTAACATCTCTCTGAAGACCTACAACTAACACATATGGTCACTGTACATCCCCATTGATATCAATAACCTTCCTCTTCAACTCTTGATTTTTAACTCATACTGACCCAACAGGTGGTGAAGAAGACTTCTATGGGATCAAAGAAGATTTTGATGGAATCATACGCTTCTTCCTGGAATCTTCCAGCCTCAAAGCATCATTTTATCTTTGGATTAGTTTGCCCACTTTTCTCACATCGTCTCTCACTAATAGTTGGGACCTAAGACCATTCATCTCTTCTTTCACTACGTCCCCAATGTCTTCTATAACCTGAAGGTCATCCTTCAACGTGGGGACCTTCTAAAATTTATTCTTATATTGGTTGTTCCTCTTCCTCTGGGTTTACAAAGTTTAATGAATGCCTTTTGATCCTTCGCATTAATATCTAGCCCAAGAATCCTCCTCAATCGTGCATCGGTTGGAATGTAATCATATAAGTTAATGGGTACAATCAACTAAAAAAATAACAAATTTTACAAACATCAGTCACATGAAGCAATAGAAATGCCAACATGATCGAAAAAGACTTATTCATTAATAACAAGTGGGGAAAAGGCCAGTATAAATTTTGGGGGAATTACAATGCACTGTTAATAAAAAATACGCAAACAAAGGACAAAGGTCCTACAACTACTGAGGGTCCACCATCTCAGAAGATGCTGGTCCATTTTCTTTCTCCACAACTCTTATAACTTTTTCATTAGCATCTCCTGGAGCCTTGTCATCAGTAACCACATTCTCCACATGAACCATCTCAGCATGATCAATAGGCTGGTCGACCAAAGGCTCCTCGACAACCATATGATTAGGTCCCGACATGTGTTGGTTAAATATGTCAGATTATGCAGGGAACTCGATAGCTCCTAAGTCATGGTCCTAACCCTTTTTAAAGGCTAACTGACTAACATAGTCTATCTGATGTTGGACGTCATCATGAGATGGTTCATATCCTCATTATAGTCGTCATCCCTAGAAGTCTTAGCATCTTCCTCTAACTTCTCTAACCTACTGACCAGGTCCTTATTCTATGCAATAATCTTCAATTTGTCAATAATCACCAAATTGAAAGTAGATTAAAGATCCGCCAAATCCTTTCTCGACTTCTATTGAAGGCTGACCAGAGCTTGCTCATTTTCCCATTCAAAGGTGGCCTAACCATTGGGTAAGGCCTGGATGGGCTTCTTCAGAGTCGCTTTAAGATCGATATTATTTCTTGACTAACCTTCCTAACCATGAAGTTATGTGGTAAAATTATAAACAAACTACAAAAGAAAAGGAAAAATACATATCAATCTACACAAGGGGGCATACTAAAGAAATTCCTTGAGCAAACTTGAGGGCTAACTGGTCAGACCCCATCCTCATCGATCGCTCGTGATCTGCAGTGAGTACGGCCCCATCAATCAATTTCGGGAAAAAAGGGGGGTGTCATATACACACGACCCCTCATCAATCAAAAGAGGGAAAGACACAAAAGCCTCCCTCAAGGCCTGTGAATTTCGTCTCTCCTCTTTTCTTTTTCTCTCTTGCTCTTTTTCTCTCTCTCTCTCTCTCTCTATCTTTCTCTCTCTCTCTCTCTCTCTCTCTCTCTCTCTCTCTCTCTCTCTCTCTCTCTTCTTTTCTTCTCTTCCCCATTTCTCTTCTTCTCCACCTCACTCTCCTTTATATTGACTCACAGTTTAGAACCACCATCAATGGAAGAGTCTCTCTCAGTCCTCTTTAAGTAGTTCATCAGATAAAAGATCACCTCTTGATTATCATCTGGTATAATCAAACACATTCTTTTGGGTGGAGCATATCCTCTTCCTCACTAACTTCATCTTCACCTTCTCCTTCATACTATTATTCTTTGTTTTCTACTTTTTCATCTTCCTCCTTTTCCTCACTTTCTTCTTCTTCTTCTTCTTCTTCTTCTTTTAAATCGATGGTCTCAGACAAGCTACGAACCTCTTCTTCTGGAAGTTCCCAGTTAGGGATTCTGTCCACTAGTGGAGGAATAATGTTGCTAGTGGTGTTCTCGTATTAGGCTTCTAAGTGAGGATGCTTATCGTCAGGTACCCTATTGCTACGTGCTGCAAAATAGATTAAAAATATGAAGTAAAAAAAAAGCACACAAAGGAACAACAGATATAGGTCCCCTATGCCTTATTCCCTTAGGTTGGGGAGGATATTCCCAAATCTCGAGAAATAAAGCCTTGGATCCAGTGATCCTTATGGGAATAGGGTAAGCTCACAACCAAAAAACTATCATCATTTCTCATCTTCAAGTATAATATACCCTCACTGGTACATGACCAGACATAATAGTAAAAAATTTCAGCAAGTCCTAGATTGGTCCCATATAGTTCATTTATTCTATGCACCTCATTTATGATTTTCCAGACATTTGGAGAACCCTGAGTAGGGACAACATCAAAATACTTAAGGAACATTAGAAAAATAGGGTTGGGATGAAATGTCAAACCCCCCAGTTTAATCACGAGGGTACGAATCCAATGTGCATATAGGGATGGGAGGACATTCGATGTCTACCCAATTAGGATTACCGTTGCCTTTATGAAATTCTGCTATAGTTTTACTACCAAATAGAGCCAAGGAAAAAGAAAAAAGACTTTGGACAAAAAGAAGAAGGTCAGTGTAACACCTCATAATTTTTAATTATTTCTATATGGGTATTAATTAAATTAAATTAAATTACATTGAAAATTAATCCGGATTAAAATAAATATTAATTAGCGTGATAAGGGTTAATATTTATTTGTATAAATTATATTGAGTATTACTTAGAGAACGAGTAATAAATTAGTTAAAACGCATTATGATTGTCGTGTGTGAGAAATATGATGGTTATGATAATATAGTCAGGACGAACGTGTCAGTCGTGTCGAGGCTTAAATTTATGAGAAAAATGTAATTTATTTATATGTCATCCAAATGGTCATTTCTAGTGCACTAATGTGTCCAAAAGGGTCGAGATAGTCATAAAAGTGTGGTCAGGGTTTAATTTGTGTCCCGGGGCATTTTTTGGCGAAATCGGCACCCTATAAGGGTATTTTGGTCATTTAATTTTTTAAAGAAAGGGGACCTATGAATTTAATATGTTTATATTAGCATGTGGGTTGAGGATGCGACGGTTAGTAGTCACCAACACAGAGAGAGGCCATTAGAGGAGGAAGGTGAAGGATTCTAAGGCTTCCCACACAACTTTTGCACCACCACCACTACTGGAGTTTAGATCGGAAGGAGAGGAAGATAACAACACCATTTTTCTACACAAACCTGGCCTACAACCACAAGACAAGTGTTTATCTTGAATGCTTTGATTTAGTTATAATAAGCGTGTAATGTAGGGATTATAATTTCATGATTTCAAATTGTGTTCTTCAGATTTAAAGTGATTAAAACTCCTAAATTGGGGTATGAAAGCATGTAGATTTATTAGACATATGTAGAGGATGAAATTAGATTTATATGTGTACATTTTGGGAAGAAATCTGTGAAAAATGTTATGAACTAGGGTTTTGGGTAGAAGAACCTTAAAGAAACCTTGAGAATTTTTGGATTTAATGATATTTTGATGATAAAGTTTCATTAGAACAAATGCATCTACCCTTATATAATGTTGGAACGATTTATAATGGAGTTTGGAGTGATTACATGAAGGCTTGGTTGATTAAAAATGGTGAAAACGCAGTTGCGCGAGGAAGAAGAATCATGTGCTACTTTTCGAATCAATTCGGTAAGGCGAATCGATTAGGGCCTTGGGTGAATCAATTCATTTTGCCATAATTATGAAGTTTTTTCCTTTTAAACCCTAAAACGTGCGAATAATGATTGGGTGAACTTTTGACGAAACTTTATATTGTAATGATAGATATTTTGATTACCAGTAGGGTATTTGTAGGGTTGGGGCATAGTCCTAAATGAGAGTTATTAAAGCTAATGTTATTCGAGCATAATTGGTAATGTAATTGAATTCGAGAAAATAAGATCGAATCAGAAGGAATTCGATTAACCTTTGACTTAGACCAGTAAGGTATGAGTGTATTAACTAATGAAATAACTTAAGGGGTAACTAGGTCTCTTCGAGTTAAGGTTAACACTTGGGAAAATGCAATAGAAAGTTATAATCATGTATCGATAAGTCGTTGAGTATTCAAGAAGTTTATTACGTAAAGATTCTATTTATGTGTTGAGGGTATGCATATGAGGACTATATTAAAGGTGGAGTGTATACCTACACGAATTATATTATGGGTTTAGAGTATATCTATACGAATTATATTATGGGTTCAATGTATACCAATACGGATTATATTTATAGGTTGAGTGTATTCCTAGATGGGAAATGTTTGTAGGTTAAGTGTATACATAGATGAATTATATTTATAGGATGTGTGTATGCCTATGTGGGACATACGGATAGGTTATGTGTTGACTATTATGTGCTTTCTTATGTTTGTGAGCATACCTTCATAGCCTTCTATCTCGAGAGGTCCCTCATCATGGACAATCTTATCTTGGTGATCCCATTTGTGGGATTTTAGACTTCTACCCTAGAACTAGAACTTAGGGTTGAGCAGTAGTTGTGTGTATGATAGTGTGATCGGTCATTTGGGTGCGTAAGGTGTGTGTGTAGCCCAAAGTCCTTGAACTATGTTTGCCTCCAATATGTGTTGATTTGATTTATGGTTGGGGTGGTATCAGAACTAATAGTCCTTCATTTGATTCATAAGGTACATGGACTGGATAACAGAGTATGGAAGTGTGCATCGCGGGGGCCAATTCAGAAGATGCAATATATATATATATATATATATATATAATGTAAAGATGAAAACTTATGTATGTCATAAGATATAAGTATGATGTCATTTAGATAAATGTTTCTTACATTACCAATTTTATCCCTTAAATCCTTAATTTCCCCCTCTTTTGACACACTCTAATTTATTTGCCTCATTTCTTCAAAGTTCAAAAACATGGGTAAAGTGGTACTTTTACTCTCATTACCCCTCTCTCTCTCCTCTCTCATTTGCCCAAACCCTAGCCGACTTCTCATTCCCTCACTCCCACTTTTTCCCGTCTCTCCTTATCCCCATCTCTCTCTCTCTCTCTCTCTCGATCGTGACTTGAGCAAACCCTTCCTCATTCATTCACCTCTCAAACGCCAAGCTTCTACCCCTCCCATGTCGTAGCCCACTCCCCCTTGTCATCGCCCTTAGGTAACCTTTTCCCCCCAGTCTCTTAAACACGCACACGCTCACATGGTTTTTCTTAAGGCTCCCCCAAGGTAACCTTTGAAGTTGAAAGTTTTTATGCTCTGTTTGATTGGTGGTTCTAAAACTCTAATTTTCCCAAACTTCACATTTCATTAGATCCATCATCGGAGAAGCACCACATGAGTCACATAAATACAAAACTGTCTATGAAGACAATGTTCCAAGTTGAGATAAAAAGTGCGATATCTATTTGGGGGATATTAGTAATTTTTTTCTCTCGGCCACCATTTACTGGTTTTGTTTCCTTCTTTTGTTTATGGAAATTGGATTTTGTTCATATATTTTTTTCATCGGCTTGAAAATAAGAAGAATTGTTTTTACAAGTTTAATTTAGTGCTTATTGTTGTATTATGCGTGTATAGATATTTTTAGCATATATTGTTGAAAACGAGTTTGGGGATTATTGATGTTTATTTTCTTCTACATCTTTTATCAGTTCCGATGACAGTGTTTCTTTACACACTGATGATGATGGAAATGATGATGAATCTCAAGAAAATGATAGAAGTGTTCCTTATGTTAATACAATTGATGGTGAGTTGGAAGATATTAAGGATGATGCAATTGTTGTAACATCACACAAAGAAATTGCATCAACTTTACCAATTTTTGTGTTTTTATATTAAATTTGTCTAATAAATGGCCCTGCATAAATTTGTCAGATTTCTACGCGTGTTATTGGAGTTAAAATTCCGCTACTACTAAGTTTGGACTCGGAGTTGATGATCTGTCTAAACCGGTTAATATGTTTGCATAGTTTTCAAACTCTATCATCCTATATATTAGAAGACTCTTTTAGTGTATTTCACATGTTGATGCTTCTTGCTTAATTGGTAAGAGAAATTTAATTTGGCTTGTTTTCTTACTTGGAACCACGATTCTGTTGATCGAAATTGTTTGTTTATGCAGTTTATCGTTTTAGTTTGTTTATAAGTAATAAAGCTATAGATAAACACTAACTAGAATTAAAAGTGCTGAAATTTTAAATGTTAATGGTACATCTTTGTTTTTTATGTGATGGAATTATAAATAATTGTATGTTTTTTTGGTAGCAGAATAAAATACACACGTGAATGTTAGTCGTATCACATTATGGACCACTTTTATCCTTCATTGTATGTATTAATTTTTTGGAATATGTTTTATTTAATAGGTCTCAATTGTTCTTCTGTGATATGGAAGCAGAAGCATTGTCATAATAGATTGTGGGAGTTGAATTATTGAACAATGTGCCTTTTATTTTGACTTATTTTGCATTTTGTCCTTTTATGTTTCGTAATATGTTTTATTTAATAAGTCTGAATTGTTCTTCTGTGATATGGAAGCAGAAGCATTGCCATAGAAGATTATGGGAGTTGTATTATTGAACAGTGTGACTTTTAGTTTGCATTATTGAAGATTTTTATTATTCTGTTGCAGTTTATATTAGACTTGGGAACCGATGGCTTATTTGGTATTATGTTATTCAGTTATTTTATCTTATTGATTGATTCATATTATTACTGCGTGGATGGTTTCGCTATATTTTTCTTCCGCGTGTTGTTGTTTAATGAGAGATAAAATTTGTCACGAATTTATTTAAAACTTAGCTGTTTAGTAATTTAAAAAAAAATCAACAGTGATGCTAAGAATGAATCAAATGAGAGTCGTTTTTATTTTTATGTAGGCCTGATCACCACCTGATATTTAAATAGGCGGGGTGTCACAGTCAGAAGAACTTACAAGTAAGAGTGACTCAAAAAATATCTTGATAGAAAGTAAAGAGCAGGAAGAAAATCTTAAAGACGAAGTTTGCACACAAATAAGCTAATAAACAGTGAACTAATGGTTGATTTGCACACAACTGATGTTTGAAACTTCTCAAATAATGACATACATTTTTCTTGGAAGATTTCGACGTTCCATTTCCTCCTCAGGAATAGCGTACCCTCAGTGATCCTTTTTACTTACAAATATGACATGATGGTTTGTATACTGTGCTAATCCTTGGCCTTGGACTTATTTAAAATCAATTCGCCCAAATTATCTGCCTAAATATTTTAGGGGGCAATTCTGGGGGCATATTAAGAGGATATTTATTCAGGCAACCAACCCAGCATGGCAGATGCACATCATGGCCCAACTATAAGATAATTATTTTTTTATCCATATATTAAAAATATGCTTAAATTTATGGAGATAGGCACGAATCAGTTACCAATAATCTCAGGGAGATACTTCGGGACACTTACATGCTATCTAAAAAGTGGGTTGAGTTACTTATAAGATTCAATCACTTATTTCTCACTTCTATAAATTGTAAACCCTGACTTGGGGCAAATGGATGTAATCTTCATCGCTGAGAGACACTATAATGAAACAGTAACATCTTCATGGACATGGGCAAGATGCCAAACCACACAAATCGCTTTTAAGTGTGGGATTCTTGCATTATGTTCTTTTTGATTATTTAATGGAATTGTATTGTGACAATTATTATACTCACAATAGGTTTTCGAAGAAAATGACAAAACTATACTAACGAACCAACCCCTTTGCAATGGGTGCAAGAGTAAGGTTTTGGAATTTTCGCATGACGTGTTGTCTTAGGAACAACGTGGGTGTTGTGTTGAATTATCTTTAACTAAATGATAAAATCCTTAAAATAATATTTAGTTTGGAATAGGAGCAAACATAGATAGGTCTCTTCTTACAAACATATAATTGTATCACACTTTCAATTTAAGTAGGACTATTAGTAAGAACTGAAATACAATCATTGGCATAAGACGTTTTAACAAAAAACGAACTATCATTTGAACTACATGCCCTAATATTTTTAAACACCAAACTAGATTTATCATTTTCTCATTCGTTCGATGCCACCAACATAGTCCCTAACTTCTTCAATATCTTCTTTAATTACACTTTCAATGTTGAGGTAGAGATCAAATTTTTTTCAATAAAAGATAAATTAATAAAAAATATTTTATTATATTTTATTTAATCTTAAAATGCCTTTTTCATTTTCTGAAACTCTACAGAATTATTATCTCTATCACAAATTAGAGTGTCAAACTCACATTAAAAATATTTTTCATATCCATAAGGATATATCTTTGAGAAATTACTTAGATCAACAAATCGTTTTCCACCATCCGTTTATATATCTCTTTTACAATTAGGGACAATTAGTTGCAATATAACCATTTATAATTCCAAGGTCAATAGATTATGTTAGGAGACAATCATATGTGGAAATAATCAAACATCAAATGAGGTGTTTTCAATGTAGCACCCTATTTTTGGGTGACAACACGAAAAACCTTTTTATACGTTACTTTCAATTAAGAAAATCCCCCTTTTAAATAAACACTTGTTGACTTGTGTCACAAATATATTTAATTTCTTTAATGAAATGATATCCAACTTATGAAATACATAGGAAAACTTGAAATAAAAGTATTTTGCAATCTCATTGAATAAATAACAATTATAGGGAAAATTGCAGTTTCCCTCTATTATTACAACCAAACATAGAGTCCTTATATCAAAATTCGAAATAATAAAGACCGTAGTTCGAAATAAAATACATATTAAAAAAAATAGCAATCACGACTCTACGGATGTGAACAACTATCCTCTGCTTTCCCTCTATACTTGACATTGCCTCTACATGAATTACCTCGGGTGGGGGTTGCAAAGGGTGGGGTATTAGTGTGAGTGTAGTAAGGCAAATACTATAATAGTATTATATGCAAAGTTATATATATATATATATATATATATATATATATATATATATATATAATATAATATTTTAGGAATTATAAACCACCCTTTTTTCATTTAGTGTTCTCATCCAACTTGTATCGTAACCATGCAATTTACGTTGTAGCCGTCTAACCTAGGCGATGATAACCCCTAACATTTAATCTTCCTTTTAATATTATTTCTATCCGGTTAATTAAACCATTAATGTAATTTCACATTTTCCAAGTTTTTACATTAACTTGCCTTTGCATTAACGAAAGTCATTCTCAAAGCCATCTTTTTACTTGATTAATCGGGGTACCAATACATGAGTGTTGTATAACCTTTCACTGGATCCCACCATGCTGAAATATTCACTTGATCAGTGATCTTGGGTCTAACCATTAATCCGAACCCTAGGGCTTCGGGCCCTCTTTAAATTTTTTATGTTACCTATTGGGGTTGTATTCTAAAAGTCATGGTTAAATAGTGAATTTTAGTATGTCTATCTAATGAGAATCTTCACAAATAATGTTTGCATTATATTATTTTAAATATTTATGCATATGTATCTTTCATTCTACACAGTAGATGATTTGGTGTGTAGGGTTCGACTTACACACGGAAGATCAAATCATCGGTCCTTTTACAATATAAGTTTTGTTCACAAACTTAGATTGAGATGGACACACCATCAGTAGGATTTTAGCACACTATTTTAGTAGGTCTATCTTGATTACGGGAAACGGTATAAATTCAACTTATTGTGCTAATACACTTTGTGTGTATTGAACCGGACCAATTAGAGATAATTGTCTTTATACTAACTAAAAAAGATAATTAATATCTCAAGGTTGTTATGAGTTCTTAAGATCTTAATCCAAACATAATTGATGGAGATCTGCATCAACTGTTCGTTACTTTGACCTATTGGTTGATATTCATTTATGGATAAATAATCTTGGTATATTGGGTAATGTCAATTAGTGTATGGTGAAAGTTAATTATGAATGGAATCCACGTCTCGATAAAGTGATTGATGATACCCTCTTGATGCAGCTATTAAGTTTTTATTATGTCAAACCAGACCCATGGATTTAATTATCCTATATATCAAATAAGTTAAGTGAACGGTCTCAAAGAATTTCTAAGAGGTCAATTAAATATAATTGTCGGTAATTTAATTTAATCGATGGGTATCTGTAATCTTGATGTGGGGAGATTATTAAACATTTAATAACGTGGAGCTCAAAATTATAATTTTGAGATACTAGACTAGAGTGCAATTATTATTCTTTAGTCGAATGAATAATAATTTATTGAATTATGGAATTAATTATAGAGTTTAATTAGAATTCCTAAATTCTATAGGAAGCTAGTCTTCTATTTCTCCTGGGGTCCCCATGCTAGCCTATATAAGTAACCCCTTGTATCGTAATAAGTGAGGGATCAATATAGATCATTAAAAAACCTAAAAGGTGTAGTAGGTTCATCATCATTGGTACCCGCACACCAATGACATGTATTGGCTTAAAGGAAATATATGGAAGATCTTGAGGTCTCTTTCAAAGATCTTATATTGTAAAATCTATTACGGGTAATGGGAGAGTCCAAAAATTCTGGAAAAAAAATCATGTGTTCCTGACATATAGAGGAAGAGGCAAAATCAATTTCAAGTCATTTAGAGATCATTTGATCCACTTTCCTCACACATCTTTACTAAATTTCAGTTATCCAGACAGATGCGCGAGACGTCATGGTGTGTACTTGTTAGAGCCATAACTTGACAACCGTTGATCGGATGGGGAAGAAATTTTTTCTATGGGTTCCAAAGCCGAAAGGCATAAAAATTTGAGAAAGATCCTTTTTTGAGGTTTTTATGACTTTAAAAAAAATCATTTCATTTTTGTGGCTGACACACTGTTAAATTTACGACATGGGTCGGTGTAACATTAAAGAGATCAAATCTCTACGGTTCAAGGTAGAAGGAACCTCAAATGTATGAAATCTTATACATCCTATGTAGAAACACCATGTGTAATTTTTTTTATGATTCGATTTATACGCGTTTTCAATAGACTCTTGGACTTCAGCTCCAACATTACCTTCGAGTGACTTTTACTTGTTTCATCATCGTATCCGTTTTCCTTTCTTTCTTTCATAGTCAATTTACGCATTTTTTTACTTTTTTCAGTCAATGAGTCCAAGTACCTGAGACGAAAGTAGTCCTGACACACTTCATTTCCAAGTTTGACACTTAATCAAAATTTCTTTTTCATTTCACTTTAAAATTCGATATTTCACATTTTCAAAACAACTATATTTATATTCTTTGGATGTAATTTAATCGTTTAAGTTCAAATACACATTTCTTAAATTTTGTATGTTTTTCACTATTAATGCACACTACTAAATTTATGTTTTATTTATTTCGAAGAAATGGTTATTTTCATCTTTAATGTGCGAAACTTGAGTTTTTATCAAATTAAATCCAAATCTTTCACTAAAGTTCTCTTAGTTTAGTGAATTTTCTCTTAAGTCCAACTTTTACATAAAGTGGCACATTTGTACCAAAACACTACTTTTATCATTTCAAAACTTGTATTTCAACTTATTTAACTTAAACTTTCCGCTTCGTTTTCTTAACTTTACATGTGTTAGCATTACCCTATTTTATGTTCTTACCACAAACTTTTAATTACTTTCATAATTAGTCCCATATCTCATAATATTTATTTTCTTTATACACATGCGTTTGTACTACTTCATGATTAGTATTTTAGAAGTTTTAGTATATATCTTTGTAATACCCCGTATTTTCGTGATATTTATTTTTGGGGATTAATTGAATTAAATGAGTATTAATTGAAAATTAATCCGGATAAAATATTAACGAGATGTGAGTTAGTATTTGATTATAATGTGTATATATGGCAATATACGAATATTGGAATTATTGAAATTGTCGCGAGATTGAAATACGACAATTTGGGAAATTTTGTTGGGACGCGCGTGACAATCGCGTCAGGAATATAATTATTTGAATTAAAAAGCGAAGTTTATTTTTATCAACCGTATGGTCATTTTGAGTGCGCCAACGTGTCCGGAAGGGTCGAAGTAGTCAGAAAACACTAGCCGGGGGTTAAGTTTGGGTCCCGGGGCATTATTGGGCCATACTGGTAACTTATAAGGGCATTTTGGTAATTTTGGAAATTGGGTAATTAAAACACACGAAAATTAGAAATAAAAATCTGACTTATTCTCCATCCACTAAACCCACTAACTACACTAAGGGACTTATTGGGCTACGGGAGAAGTTAAGAAATAGTTCCAACTTGCCAAAAACCAACCCCACCTCCATTGTCATCATCCTTAGAGAAGAACTTGTAGAGAGAGAGAGAGAAGAGAATTCTGCAGAGAGAGAGAGAAAGAACAACTCAGCCTTCAAGATTCAACATCAAATTCAGAGAAAGATTAGAGGCAAGTGGTTTAATTACAATTGATTCAATGCCATGCTTTTCCATGCTTAGGAATTATCGAATTTATCTTGGAAGATGATATAGACCCATGAATTGGAAGTTTAAAACTATGAATTATGTTAGGGACTGCATGTAGTAACATTCTGGACGAATTATGCATTCAAAATTATGACCCTTGATGATCTAAAAATGGATTTAAGAAGAGGTTTATTAATGTTCTTGAAAGAATTAGAAAACTAGGGTTCTTGATAAAGATTGATCCATATATAGCCCTTGGTTGATGAATTATTAGTTTTAGAACGTTATTAATGTTGTAGGATGGTTGTATGATGATACTATAAGGTTATATTAGAGATTCATGCATTAAAAGTATGTTTTGGGATGATTTGAAAACTGCAAAACGAAGCAGTCCGTAGCCATACCTGGTGTGTTCGATCGGTCGATGTTCATCAGTCGATCGATCGACCACCATCAATCGATCGAAGGAAAAGGTCGATCGATCGACCTTCCCAGAATGAGTAAAGCTTTCCCTATTTTAAATTTTAATGGTTGTAACCCTTGGAAAATATTATTGGAGACCTTATGAATACCCTTAAACTTAAGGAAGACCAGTAGGCATGGTTATGAAATTTGGACCTTAATTAGAATTCAATTTGAGGAATTATTTTAAATTAATGAAATTTGATAAGTGAGATAATATTTGGGTTAATAGTGTAAATTTGAATAATTTGAAGAAATGAGGTTTGGGGCAGAAGTAAAGACCTTATGAATAAAGATGTTATATGTGGGAATAATAAGAACTTAATAGTCTATTTGAGATAGGTTTTAAGTATAAGAAACTACAACGTGAGACGTGTCGACAGTTTAACTTTTATATTATCGGGAGACTTAAAATATACGAATTTAGAATAATGGTTTAAAGATGTAGAGTATACCTTTATTAATATTGAGATATCTAAGATGTGTGAATGCTTAGGATATAATTTTATGTGTATGACATACCTACCATACTTGCTATCACGGGAGGTTTACGTTCGCTTAGGGCCTTCTTATCCTTATGTTTCCCGGATTTAGATTGGTACCTCGATGAACATAGGTCAGAGAAGGACTTATTGGGATGTTAATAAGTTTGCTGATCGTGGGAGCGTAGGTATGTGCGTGACCCATGTGATGTGACTGTGTTCGCCTCCATTATTTGTGATGTTGTTATCTGAACGATTCCAGAGAGATTCAGAATGCGTGATCCTTATATATGTGATGTACCGGGATGGATAGCAGAGTATGTGTGCACCGCAGCTTAGCCTTTGGGTGCTTGTATTGTATATTTATGATGTCAATAATATACGGTTAAATGAAAAGGAAATTGCTATGTTAAATTGTGAGTATAGAAATTGTAACTTTATGAAAAGATAAAAAGGGGGCAGTTATCAATAAATGGTTTTGTTAATAATTGGGAATCCGATAATTAAAGTAGAACTCTCTATTTAATTGTTAAGGTGGGAATTAAAACGTGAACCGAGTAGAAGTGTTAGAAATTCTTTTGAACTAGATAGTTATGAGAAAACATCTGAATGGGTACAAGAACGTTAGGAGTGGATAGTTAGACGAGAGGTGAGTATTTCATGTGAGAGTACGTCCTAACATGTATCTTGCATTTATTGTTTTAAATGTTATTAAAACACTTGTTGTTTTCAAAATACTCTCCACTTTCGGGCTCTGACCCGTTTGGTTTCAAATCTACTTTTTTGTAAAAACCATTTTAGGTGCCCAGCCATAAGGACACCATGCTTAGGATCCTCATTCAGGTGACGAGTTGTAGCTGTTGTGGAAGTTACAGGACTTTGATTAAAGACGCTTCATCTATCTTGACTCTATATTCAACATTTATCAGTTGTAGGGCATGTCGCCCATTTCTTTTAGAGGCATTTCATTTATTTCAGTTATTCAGACTTCGGGCATGTAATTAATTCAGGATTCAAACTTGTTTTATTATTTTCAGTTGTGGGATTTTTGTGAGGAGTTTTCCTCCGGACTTATTTCTATTGTTGGCTATTTCCTTACTTTGTTATGGTGAATGGATTTATGTTATTCTTCCATTATTCTTTTATTGCATATTAATCAGACTTAACTTAAAATTTGGCAACTTACTTTTTAAATACTAGGTGGTTAGTAATCATAAACATGTTTTCGACAGTGATGCTATTAACTGGACCAACTTGGCATTTTGTATTAATTTAATAAAGGAGTAGCTACCCGGTATTTAATTAGTCGGGGTGTCACAATCTTTTGATGTTTGAAGATTTAATTTAACATGCATTCAACATATTTGACCCAATTTCCAAAATACATATGTTTATGATGTAAATGTAAAGTTTTATATCTATAAAATCCATATACGCATCATACTATTTCATCAACAAGTTCAATATAACATTTATCATAAAGTCAACAAGCTTTACATGATTTGTTCCAGAAATAATTAGCTTAAATATTCTGAAATTTACATTCTTTATATCTTTAGCTTCCATCCATTTTTACCAAATTTTCTTCAACACATATTCATAAGTTGTGATAATATGCATAAATAACCATGTGACTCATACGTATATACATGTGTCCAGTAAGATTTTCTTTAAATAGGAAAATAAAGTTTAGAATCCTTACATCAAGTGATGAAATCCACCAAATAACATAGAGAAGTTAAGTTCCAAGGCCTCAAAGAAATATCCAAAAAATCTCCCAAAAGTTTCAAGCTTTATGAATTTTGTGTTCTTCCAAAACCCGTTTCTACACAAAATTTACCTCTTCTTCAATACTCTTAATCACTTAGAAATGGAAGATGGAAGTGTATTCTAGTTTTTAATGAATATAAGGAGGATAATGAAGCTTCGAGCTAAGCAAATAAAGTAGGTAAAACAACAAATTCAGATTTGGCCTAAATGCAAAATTCTTCTATGAATAAATGGAGGATATGAGGTTGGTACCCCTCTTTACATCCTCTTTAGTTGACATATAACCCACATTAAGTGTTCCCAACTCTTTAGGGAAGTACCCCCAAGCCTAGAGTATTCAAAGGCTGAGAGAAGTGTAGTCCAACACTGAGCGAAGTCATCATTATTAAGACCCTAAACTAACACAATCTCGATAGCCTAAAATATAAACTAATCTTCCCCTGTCAATTCGTCCACATCGATCAAAAATAATTTTTGATGGATCCGAAATTCTATTTTCTTTTTTTGAAGTGTTGGTTTCATCCCAATAAATATTTTTATAGTTTTGAGCTTATCTTAACCCAAGTTTACAACCATGAAAATTTGACATTATACGATTTTTTTTAGTTTTGATTCTTTATTATTATACAAAATTGGGTTTTACACTCACTAACCGGTGCATTGTAAAAAATGGAATGACCTTCCACGGAAATAAAAATCATGAAAATACCCTATTTTGAAGTGGTTTCATTCTCTGAAAATGAACTACTTTAACTCATGATGTGTTGTGATATTTTATGTAACAACCCGTCCTTTTGGAGACAATTAAATTCCATTATTAAGTATAAATATGAATTTGGAGATTTTCCCTAAATAGTGATTTTTGGGATTTTTGAGGATCAGATTCGATAGGTGTTTTAATTACTTTTGGGACTATATAGGTCGTAATAATTTAATTATATGTCGCCGTGGAGAAAAGTGACCAAGAAGGTCAGATTTTAGTTGAAAAACCCGCATAAAGTTATTTTGGGTTAGAATAGTGATTTGCGGTCAAGTACCTCGGATGGAAATGTCGATTGCACCATGAGTATCGGAATGTCCGAGATAGTAGAAAAAGAGTGTCTGATTGTCGAAATTGAGTTTCGGGGAATTTTAGAGTTAAATGGGCTCGCAATTGAGTAAACGAGTCGTTTTTGGATTTTAAGGGGTATAAACCTTTTTCTTTCTTTATAAAGAGAGGGAGAGGGAGAAAAGAAGAAAGAAAGGAAGAAAAGAGAGAGAAGAGAGAGAGAGAAGGAGAGAAAAGAGGAGGTTCCGACCAAACTCCGCGGGATTCGGCTCGAGGTCGTCGGATTATATCCACGAGGCAAGTGTTTACTGGCTTTATTTACTTTTGAGCATAAATCTCATATCTTAGTTTGGTATAAATAAACCCTAAAGATTTTGGGTTAGGTATTCGTGAATAAAACGGGTTTTCGGGAGTTAAAACGAATAAACCCCTAAAATTTGTTAATTGGAGAAACTTAGGGTTTAACCTAAATAAATTGGTGGTTTAGGGTTCTAGGATGTTTAGAACCCTTAATATATGTGTATTTGTAGTTGGTTGAGGTTGTAGGATGTTGGGTGAGGCGGCAAAAGCTTGGGAGAAGCTTTAATGGCCGAAATCGTCTCGGAGAAGATGATGAATAGTAGGATCTGCGCCTTAACCGAATCGATTCGTGCAGGGAGAATCGATTCAGTTCTTGGTCAAAAAATAAAATTTATAGATCTCTTCGACGCGGTCGCGTGGGCACCGACCGCGTATTTTTTTGATTTTTTTTGGATGTATAGTGATTTTTCTACGGAAAGCTGTCCGAGATCGAAATGGCTAGTTAGAAATTAAGGATAGAACTTTGGAGATAAATATTAGGGGTTCCCAAAAAGAATGTTAGGACCTCTAAAGAATTTGATGATAGATGAAAACGTTAGGTTGGTAGGAATAAATCCGACTTATAGTTTAAATGGTGAGTGGATTAAATTTTGGGTTTTGGGTTATATATAAAACCCTAAGCAGATTTGGTATTTTCGGACATACCAAATCGATTCGGTAAGACACAGTTTGAAAGTAGAACCATTTTAAATCGATTCGGATAGGGCGAATCGATTCGGTGGCCCGCGAATCGATTTGGGCAGGCAATTCGATTCAGTCCTAGAAAATGTTAAGGTTTTCTCCTTTTAAAGTTTAGGGAGATTTAAACTATGGTTTTGGAGATTATTATCGAGGATTCTAGATATCACATTAGGACTCCTAGATAATGGTATTGAGGGTGAATAAACCCCAGGATGAAATAAGGAACCTCGGATTAATTTAGTGTACGATCTGAGGTATGGATTTAATCAATTCTTGGGAATACTTTGGGTTTAGTATCTTGCTAATATGAAAGCATGATTATGATTCCTCGAGAGAATCTTTGGGATTATTGGTCATCGATAGATGGTTTGGCAAATATGGCCATTTTTATATATTCAGGGAGGAATATATGGTATATATATATACTATGTGATTAAGTATATATGATATGATATAAATGATTTTGAAAATATATAGATGAATATTTTCAAAATGGGAAAAAGGTAAATGATTTTCATAATTGATAAATTATGGATTACACACCTCCCTAAATCGCTATCATAAGGGAAGTTGCGTGCGTTATGGTGATGCCCCCTGGCTAATGAATGCAGGGTGGCTATAGTCCTGTAGGCCATATGGGCGATTATTGTTTACTGCGCTGGTTAAGGGATTATGGGTGTGGTCTTGACTTTCCCGCGGGCAATATGGCCGCTTCCCGATGTTGGTAGGTTCCCAGGTTGTCTTGTACAGATAGGCCCTGGAAGATGATAGCCATTTCGGGGCGCGTCCAGTGGGGAAACTCGGAGGGGCGGTCTTAGTTTTATTAAAGCAACTTATGATAATAAATTGGCTTTAATTTACATTTCCTGAGTATAAAAAAGGAAATGGGATAAAGGTTTGGCTTCGGTAACACTCCTGGATGGAAGAAGGGTTGTGGAATCATGATTTGATCAAAGCATTTTCATGATAATGGAAATGGCTTTGAGGTACAACTCCTGAGTATAAAAAGGGAAATGGGATGACATATAAAGGAAAAGCATTTTTATGATAATAAAATTGGCTTTTTAAAATATATGATTTGTTAAAGCAATTCATGATAATGAATTGGCTTTTATATTTACATTTCCTGAGTATAAAAATGGAAATGGGAAGTTTTAAGAAAAATATGAAAGTATTGATAAATTCTTGATATATGAACTCTCAGTCCGGGAGATAGATCCGTATGGTTGTGGTAAAATATGTTTATGTACATATGGATGAATCGGGTACCGAGGGTCTAATGGATCCCGATAATCAACCTTGCCACATAGTAGTGTATCGGGGGGTTCCTTGTTTGGATTTCACTTTGCGAGACACCCCACGCACGAATATGGCAATGTGTTGAGACTAGGGAGAAGTTTCATCCTTAGTTCTCTTATATTGATATTTATTATATCATGTAAATATATGTAGATATATATATATTCTGTATTGAGGGACTCGCGGATCTCGACGATCGACCGTGCCACGTAGTAGTGTATGGGGGGGTTCCTTGTTTGGATTTCGCTTTGCGAGACACCCCACGCACGAACATGGAATGGCGTTGAGACTGGGGTGAAGTTTAGCCCTTAATACATTGCTTGGACTATCTAGGGTTGATAGTGGGTTGGGTGATAGACTAGTTTAGCAGGATAGCTTGACTAGGATGTTTAGATAGTTGCGGTAGGAGTGCATTATTAGTGGAGAGGTGAGGGGTATCTCATGGGAGTGCGATACCAAACATAAATATGAGGTAAAACCTTTTTCAAAATAATAAGGCATTTATGCACTTGCTAAATATTTTCAAAACTCAGGCTCTGACCCGTTTATCTACTTTTGCTTTCTTGCTATAATATATATATATATATGTGTCCAGACACAGGGACGCCTGGATGGCACTTCTTTCGAGTCAGACGTCAGCTGCAGCAGTTGTGGATGCGTGCAGGTTTTTGATAGCCGCTTCCATTCTTGTACTTTAGATAGGAGGGACTGTATAAATATTCGGGCCAATGGTCCAATTGAATTTATTTATTCTTTGAGTTCAGCATTCAATATGGTTGTATATTTTTGACCGAGTGTTCGGTTATTTTAGTTTATTTCAGGTTCATTTCCGCAAAATTGTGTGGATGATTTATTTACAGTTGTTAAAAAGAGTAGTAAAGTTAAAATTTTGACACCGGCCTAATAGGTTATTAGTAATTAAATGGATTTTCGACAGTGATGCTAAGAATGATCCATATGAGGCTCCTGATTTAATTTAATATAGGAGTGATCGCCCGGTATTTTATTAGGTGGGGTGTCACATTCTATCACCTCTGTGATATATGGGAATGAATATTCATAGGAGGGATATGTGTCCTCCACCTACATAACTAAAACAAATCATTAACTCGTATGAGTATTCAACCCTCTTCACTCCTCTTCTTTGACTAAAATAAAATTTATCCAAGCTATACCTGTTATTTCCTTTTTTTCTATTTTTAGTTCTCCACAACTTGATGAACTTTTTGGAAAACAAAGAAACGCATTATTCATTAAAACCATCAGAGGAATGTCTTGAGCTCTTGTTAGAGTTATATTTGAAAGAAATTTATTTTTATATCTTTGACCCTTGCCAACGATCCAAAATCGTGTCATATAAATAAAATTAACCCACTAACTCATCCACATGCAAAGGCATATCGGTAGAGGCTTGATCTTCATATTTGGCATCAACCTTGCCATAAAACCTATCGGGTAAAGATTCATAAGAGTTTGTAGACAATTTTTATCTTAAGTATCTCTTTTCCTACGAAAAACTAAGAGTTCACTATGTCACTAAAGCATGGATAGAACTCATCAAAAAATTTATTGTCTTTCATTATCAAAACTTCGAAAGATGTGACCAACCGTTGATGATTAGCATATTTGACGGTTGTTGTTCTTTCAAGGGTGAGGTACAAAATATTACTTTCTTTCTAAGAAATTATAAATATATAATACCTATAAACTCACTAATACTAATGACTCCAAACATAGCATTTAAGATTTTAGTATTCAACCCGCAATATTTTTTATCATATTTATTCCAATGGATTTCATTTTTTTTTCTTTTTGACACCATCAAGAAAAATCAAGGGATGTTATAAACCCATTTCTACACTATTTAATATTCTTTCATCCATTGAAGGAAAGTAACTCCTCATTTTATATTTACATTAGTAATAATTACTGCCATCGAAAATGGTGGTCAGTTCAAATAAATTCTTTATATTTTGCACTCAAAAATATATACCCTATGCAATAAAGCCTAAAAATATGGGAAGTTGCTCTTAGACCTGTTGAGATGTGAGTCTCTCAATGATAACTCTCCAAATAAAAATTATTTCCTATAAAATAAATATTTTCATTTAATCCAAATTTGGGAAAAATCTCATCTTAGCATCTAAGTGACTAAACATGACTTACACAATAGATTAATTTGTTAACATTTTTCATGAATCATATAAAGAAATAAAAATAAGGAAAAGTATCAAACACTTGATCCGAGGATTTATATGACGAAAAAATGTAGAACCTAAAAATACTTAAGCCATACCAACATCTTATGTGAAACCCTACCTTGTCTATGTTAAAATTATCCTTATTATCAAAATATATTTCTCCAAACAATAATATTTATAAGGATCTTAGATAACCAACTCGTGATTTTTTCTATATGTCTCTTTATGAGGAAGAATATTTATCTTTAAGTATAACTTACTAACAACACAAAACTATACATAAAGGAGTTTATTCGTTCATCATATACGAATTTTTATCTAATATTAAACAAATACAACATTTTCTTCACCCTTCATGCCAACATCCTAAACTTAGCAGTGAATGAAAATGATTGGCATATTTGAAAAAGAACACTATATGGGGTGCAAGATACATTATCTTATCGTATAACCTCACACAAGCACGCGCGCACACACACACACACAAAGTCACATAAACAAATAATTTTTAGATAAACAATTCAATTTACATAACACAAGTGGGGTTGTGGACTCTCGTAAGCTTGAGTCCTCCATAGTCCGAACAATGTACCACTAGTTCACAAGGACTACCACATAACACATACCTTTTTCTGACTGAGTACACAAAACCTTTAGTTTGGTTCTCTTATTAACAAGATACTACCACATTCCGTAGGATCCTCCGTGGTGCATATAATAAGAGAAAACCCAACATACATTTTTAATCGTATGCATATATACCAAAAACACCACATTATGATATGTGTATCCGAACACAACATCATTTATAGGGTGGGTCAACCAACTTACAACCTATAATTAAAATAGTATCAAATATACTATTTTGTGTGGTAATAATAGTCGCTTCCTCACCTTAGGATGTTCAAACTACTTTTTGAATATTTTTCCACTAATTACAAGGTTGAATTCCCACCTTAAGTTCCTTAATTATCACTTTTCAAGCACATTTTCTCTCAAACCATTGCGTTATATGTGTATGTAATGAAGGAAGGTTTGGGTTTTCCAAAACATAAACATGGCTACCAACTCTCAGCAATTTCACACCAACATTAAAATTTACTTATATAAATAAAATTATGCATTTAAATAAAAAAACTTACCAAGTATACTAAATATGTTGTCACTAAACATAACCTAAATTATCATTAAATGAAACGAACACGCACACACACACACACACACACAAGGGTATGCCCAATCCCGAAGGCACCATTCTTATACTAAAAAATGTACGTCGTTGATAGGACCATACTTCATATTTAGTTTGTATTAGGTAAACAATTTATGAAATAGTATATGTATGAACGTATTAGTTTTTCAAAAATTGGGCAAAATTATCCTTTGTTTTTAAAGCAATCCACCATGTTTAAGAACAAAAATATCAGCTATACTATTTTTAATTCTAAAATATGATAACTTAAAAAAATTGGGAAGAATTTCTTTTTTTTTATAGAACAATTCACCCTGTTTAAGAACAAAAATATCAATTATACTATGGTTAATAAAGAACCTAACGTATTAAAAAATTTGGATAAAATTTCCTTTATTTATAGTGCAGTTTTCCCTATCTAAAAGGGGACAAATAGAAACTATATTATCATTTCACAATAACCACCATATAAATGATTAAAAAAATATAATCCATCACAAATCAAGTACAAAGAATATAATCCATTGTAAACAATTTTAGTGATAAAAAAAAATTTCAACACAAATGTGTAAACATTATAAAATCTTTGGACAAAATCTCCTTTGTTTATAAGATTATCCACCTTGTTTAAAAAATTAAAAAATACTCCGAGATTAACGATACTAATAGTCTATCTTATACATTATATAAACAACATAATTGCCATCAAATACTAATTATGTCATAAAGTTTCTTACAATACAAATGTGTAAAAACTTATCAATTTGGGTGAAATTTTCATTGTTTATAGAACTATCCACCCGTTTAAGAAATAAAAAATACTTCAAACAACAATACTAATAGTCCAATTAAAAAAATGATTATAGCAAAAAAATATTATTAACATTGAAAGAGGTGAAAATCATATAGAGTTAAAGCTCTGATTAAGATCGATGGCTCTTCATGTTTCCCAGTCCGACATTGGTATTTTTTAAAATACTTGTGAGACAAATTGAAGAAGATACAATCAGTCAGCCAATGTATTAATGGAGAACCATCATTTATAACAAAAATATTGATATGTAAAATGTTTCGATCACCGCCAATATACCAAGGGGAAAGTATGAATCAAGCATAACATATTGATGAAGATCATACCTAGTAATTGTGACACCCCGCCTAATGAAATACCGGGTGATCAGTCCTATACCAAATTAAAACAGGAATCCCAGTTGGATCATCCTTAGCATCACTGTCGAAAACTTTTTTTTTAAATCTTACTAACCACCTAGTATTCCAAAAACTGGTGCCAATTTTAACTTTTTAAATTAAACCAAAACTATACATGCGGAATAAAATATAAACCATTCACACAACTGAATGAAAGTAAACTGAATCATAATTACACAACATGCCGAAAAATCACCGGCCATCAAAGAAACAATCCATATACAAATATACAACACCTGTAAACTGTACTGAGAAGTCTGGGCGACAAGCCCTAGATGAAACTGAAACTGATACAAGATTCCTACTCTAGGAATGAATGAATGATGCGTCTAATCCAAACTCCTGCTGGCATCCACATATGCCGCAGCTCCGTGTCCCTGGAATAGAATAACAATCCTGGCGTCCCTGTGGCTGGACACCTAAAAGGTTTTGAAAATAGTTTTATAGCAAGGGTTAGAACCCAAAATATTTTGAAAATATTTAGCAAGTGAATTAACTGCAGTAATTTAAAATGCATGAATGCGCTTCATATTTAAGTTAGTGTCGCACTCCCTTGTGGACATTCTCACCCCTCCACTATTGTGCACACCTACCGGTTACCTTAACCCCACCTAGTTGTACTACCCCGTCCAACTAGTCCGGGTATAACCATCCCTTGCCATACTACTCTAACCCGAGTATAATGGTTCTTGAATTATAAGTTATTTCATAACTAACTTAATTAACTCCTCTTAAATAGTAACATATAACCGTATCACAAGTTATATAAAGTAAATACCTCACCCACTGTATTATTCCCACAAATGATTAACTTAATTAATTTCTCATTAATTAACAGCATATAACTGTAACCCGAGTTATATAAAGTAAATACATCACACACTGTATTATCTCCTACATATAATATATACTACCATATTATACGTACCTTTACTAACAATCACACATATATCCTACGTATATCCATCCTTCCGAGTATACCCTCACCGGATGATTCCCTCTAAAATGCTATCTCACTAGGTGTGCTCACAAAACCTAGTTTTCCCCAAGTTAGAATCGCTCACCAACTTGGATCAAAATATAAACGAAATGGAGGCGGTCATATTCCTTCCCTGAAAGTGAGATAAATCCGTCACCCATATATACCGGACGCTATGACCTTGGGATATACTCGCCCTACTCCTCAAGCTAGGGGATTCACCCACATCGCGCAACCTCCCTTGATAGCATTAGAGTATATAAATTTAATAAATATCTAATCACTGATATTTAGTATCACACACAAAAATACACGTATATATATATATACTATCACGATACCGTATATATATATAATATAAACACCGGCTTTACCGTGTACTCAAAATCCCGTACACTGCCTGTAATTTCCCGAGTCTGTGGCCCGACTCAATGTAGTTAATTTTCTCACTTAATAACTTATCCTCTTCCCGAGTCTATGGTCCGACTCTAACATAATTAATTCACACCTTAATTAATATAATACTCTCTCTGAGTCTATGGTCCGACTCTCCTCAAATTAATTAACACACATTTTAATTTAATACCTCTCCGAGTCTATCGCCCGACTCTAATTAAATTAATTAACAAATTAATTTAATCAACCCAAATTCCGAGTCTGTGGTCCGACTCTAATATAATTAATTATTACATTAATTAATAAGTACCCTTCACTAGTCTACAATCCGATCCCGATTAAACTAATTATCCCACCCATTAATTTAATCATACCCGAGTCTACGAACCGACTTTAATTAAATTAATTAACACCTTCATTAATTTAATCCTACCCGAGTCTACAATCCGACTCTAATTAAATTACTTAACACCTTCATTAACTTAATAACTTGGTGTCACTCAACTATTGTCCCCGGACTCGCTTACTTTTCCCGTAACTTGATATTTTGCAAGTCTATGTTTCGACTCCAAATTAATTACGCTCTCTCAATAATTAATTTAATACTTTGGTGTCACATCACCAACACACCCGGACTCACTCACTTGGTCCATTTTTACATCTCATAATTTCTTTTCCACATTTTTCGCCCACAATGTGTCGCACATTTATTTCCATCATTTTCCCCAATTATATTTACCTATAATTGCTAGCACACTCGGACTCACTCACTTGGTCCATAATTAAATATTTCACCTAAATTCTTTTACTAATGTAGTGTCCCCCAACTACAATTCCCGAATATCATTCCTCGGCCCAATATCAATAATTGAATTATTTCTCCAATTTGTTCATCTCATGACATACCGTTCACACCCTCCTAAACCCAATTATATCACACTATAATTGATAAGGAAATATATGTCCCATATAAATTTATCACCAAATGAAAGTAAGGGAATTAAAACTTAAATTAAACCCTCATTAAAAACAAGCTGGCCGAACTGTCACGTTCCTGGGACCGTCGATCGATCGATCCCCCTGTGTCGATCGATCGATCGAGCAGGTGGTTGTCTTCCTCGGCTTGCTGTTTTCAGCCATGACCGAATTTCCAAGGTTTTATCTCTCCATTTTCCAACCTCAAATGATGATTTTTAACCAATCAATTACTACCAAAACAAGTCTCAATCATCTATAACTGTTTTAGCATTTTCGATTCATACGATATCTCACTATATTTAAAGATGGGTTTTCCCATTAAAATTTATCAATCTAGTTCTACAAACCCATTTTCAAATCCAGATTATCCCCCAGTTTATATTCCGAATTCTTATTCCCATCAAATATCTACATTCAGATATGTTCAACACAACAATTTTACTATGAATCTCATTCAATAGTTTCATGAACAAAAACCCCATTTTGTACCCATTTATCCCCAAAACGAATTTTGGTTTACACATCACTATGATATGAATTGATTATCATAAATTTCGAAAATACAACAGCTAATCACTTGCCTGAAATCATTTGTAGGGTCTGATCCGTTGTAGTAGCCCCTTGATTTTGCTCCAAAATCCCCAAATTTGCTCTTGATTTGTTTTCCCCCAAATTCCATCTCAAACCCTAGGTTCTTAAGTTGTGTTGGCTGCCATACCCTAATCCCTCACTTAGGTTAAAACTCTAAATCCCGTTTTTCACCTAATGGGCTTAATTAAAGTGGCCCAACTCACCCCGTGTGGGCCCGGCTATGCCCAAAAATATCCCGAGACCCAATTACTACCCCCGGGTACTCTTTTCTGACTATCTCGACCCATCCGGACTCAACCGCGCACTCAGAATTGGCATCCGAATTACTTTCTAAAAATCCTTATCTCACACCCAATTTAGTCTATACCGACTCCCGGCTGGGATAAGTGTATACCTCGTCATTAATACTCGAAATGGCGTAATTAAATTATTACTATTCACTTAGTAAATAAATTTCCCTAAACATTAACCATTCACTTCCCGATTAATATTTAAATAAATATATTGCCTTAATTAATCCAATTAAAATTACAACACACCAGTAATTTTAAATTCCGAATTAATTAAATATTAAATGCACAAAAATACGGGGTGTTACATACTTCCCCCCTTACAAAGGAATTTCGTCCTCGAAATTAAGATAAACCTAGTGTTCCAGTACTCACATATTACTCACTAGTCAAGTGCCTCCAAGCCCGTTATATCTATCCCATCCAATTCTAACCATACGTTACACAAGTATGCATTTAACTTTACCAGGGCGCCCATACACCCTATACCCGTGCTTAACCGCACAAAATTTTGCCTTAATTAACCCGGGTGCCCATACCCATGTGCTAACGTTCAAACCTCTCCCGATAAATACTTGTCTCTCAACGCAAAAGTATATACGTCTACCCTTATGCTACCGAAGACAACATGAAATACCGCGCCCTTACTACCACTAGTCCTTGCGCAAAATAAACCCCGAACTATCTCTCTTTGCTCAAAAAAATAAATTTAACTACCCTGATTCACTTCAGTAAACCTCCCCATTTACCGGGATAAAATGTGAGAACACAAAACCTCACTATGTGCTATTGCACCACGAAATACAACATATATACTCACATGTATGTAGGCTATACGCCCTCTCAGGTGATACCTAGTACCAAACATACCCTGGTGTCGCGAACACCAAAATTTAACTCCACCATCCACAATAGTTAAATTCCATCGCTATCCAGCCGATGTTTAAAAAGTATTATCAACCCTACTCCCATAATTCTCGAAAGTAGAAATTCCTTGCCTAATTCAACCAATCACTCAGTGTACGCCTCCACTCTCTCATGAAGGACACTAGGGAACTCCGCTACCCTACGGAAAAGTTTACCCACATGCTATGGCTGCTACCGCCAACGCACCCACTAAGTTCGACTCACTTGCGAATTCTAGTAAAATAAGTCTTATACTGTGACATCCTCTTTGTCACTCAACAATATACCCATGCCCCTAGGGTAAAATAATTACTTCCATACTCCAGCTGCAACGGTTGGTTCTCGATTTCCGGAGCAGCTTCTCCCTGCCCGAATGCACCCGTGATTTGCTTTCGTGGTTGTACATCCAGGACCTCGTCCTGCAGTTGACTCCCGCCTTGCTTAAGGCAATATCTCTTCATGTGTCTCGCTTTTCCCCAAACAAAATATTTTTTTCTAATATGTTCACCCTGCCACTGATCCTTCCCATGCCAACCTTGTTGGAATTTCTGGCCATCCCGCCGATAGCCTCCCGTTCTAGATCGTGTGGCATAATTCCCCTGCCGGAAATCCTGCCCTTGACCTCCCCCAGTCTGCTGCTGGGATACCCCACTGGTATTGTTCCTTTCTGCCTCATTCGATTGGTAAAATCCCCACTCCCTTCCCGCTTCCTTTCGCGTGGAAGCGATATTCCCAACAGTGCCGGAGTGTTGCGTTAACGACATCCGTATAATCTACTAATGCGGAATTATCCATTAAATGTTGTCTGATTCTCCAGACTAACCCATCCATAAACTTTGCTTTCTTTCTCTTTTCCTAGCTTACCATCATCCGGTAAAAATTTGCCAACGAGTGAAATCTTCCTCATAATCGGCCACTAAACGGTCTCCCTTTGAGTCCTCACAAAATCTTCTCCTCCTTTTGGTCTCAACCGCTGAAGGAAAATACTTGCAGTCGAACCGCCCCCAAAACTCGGCAGTAGCTAGTGTGTCCCTTTCCTCAACTGTGGTGATTTACTCCCACCACTATAGCACCACTCCCACTAACTAAAAGCGGTTAGCCTTTACTTCCGCACCCCATCGCAATCTCCCATGCGTAGGTGACGCTGGATAACTCTCTTCCTTGACACGCTAGTACTACACTTGAACCCCTTCGCAATTCTGGTGGGTTCCAGCTAAAATAACCTCTCTTTATTGTTTCCACCCCGACGACCCTGTGTGAGTCTGAACATCTGACGCCACTAACACTTGTGGCTGATTCCGTGGAAAGTACCTTGCCGTTGTGACCACCGTTGCTCCAACTGCCTGTGCCACTATTTCAGTGATCTATGCTGCCAAAATCATCTATGGCCGTTGCTGTGGTAGATCTTGCTCCTAACGAGCCTCCCCCGTCTCATCTCCCCCTGCTGCCCTAACTGCTCTCTCTCCCTCATGGGCGTCATCTGGAATGAGAACCGAATTTTATGAGTTCACTCTCAAATATAAATTTCGCAGAAGAACGTATATGCGCATACGTATGAGAATACAACAATCCTATGATAGGGCTCTATATCAAAGACTGCTAAGCTGAAACGTGAAAAGCCGTACAGATCCTAAGGACACTAGAACCTGATGCTCTGATACCATCTGTGACACCCCGCCTAATGAAATACCGGATGATCAGTCCTATACCAAATTAAAACAGGAATCCCAGTTGGATCATCCTTAGCATCACTGTCGAAATCTTTTTTTTAAAATCTTACTAACCACCTAGTATTCCAAAAACTGGTGCCAATTTTAACTTTTTAAATTAAACCAAAACTATACATGCGGAATAAAATATAAACCATTCACACAACTGAATGAAAGTAAACTGAATCATAATTACACAACATGCCGAAAAATCACCGGCCATCAAAGAAACAATCCATATACAAATATACAACACCTGTAAATTGTACTGAGAAGTCTGGGCGACAAGCCCTAGATGAAACTAAAACTGATACAAGATTCCTACTCTAGGAATGAATGAATGATGCGTCTAATCCAAACTCCTGCTGGCATCCACATATGCCGCAGCTCCGTGTCCCTGGAATAGAATAACAATCCTGGCGTCCCTGTGGCTGGACACCTAAAAGGTTTTGAAAATAGTTTTATAGCAAGGGTTAGAACCCAAAATATTTTGAAAATATTTAGCAAGTGAATTAACTGCAGTAATTTAAAATGCATGAATGCGCTTCATATTTAAGTTAGTGTCGCACTCCCTTGTGGACATTCTCACCCCTCCACTATTGTGCACACCTACCGGTTACCTTAACCCCACCTAGTTGTACTACCCCGTCCAACTAGTCCTGGTATAACCTTCCCTTGCCATACTACTCTAACCCGAGTATAATGGTTCTTGAATTATAAGTTATTTCATAACTAACTTAATTAACTCCTCTTAAATAGTAACATATAACCGTATCACAAGTTATATAAAGTAAATACCTCACCCACTGTATTATTCCCACAAATGATTAACTTAATTAATTTCCCATTAATTAACAACATATAACTGTAACCCGAGTTATATTAAGTAAATACATCACACACTGTGTTATCTCCTACATATAATATATACTACCATATTATACGTACCTTTACTAACAATCACACATATATCCTACGTATATCCATCCTTCCGAGTATACCCTCACCGGATGATTCCCTCTAAAATGCTATCTCACTAGGTGTGCTCACAAAACCTAGTTTTCCCCAAGTTAGAATCGGTCACCAACTTGGATCAAAATATAAACGAAATGGAGGCAGTCATATTCTTTCCCTGAAAGTGAGATAAATCCCTCACCCATATATACCGGACGCTATGACCTGGGGATATACTCGCCCTACTCCTCAAGCTAGGGGATTCACCCACATCGCGCAACCTCCCTTGATAGCATTAGAGTATATAAATTTAATAAATATCTAATCTCTGATATTTAGTATCACACACAAAAATACACGTATATATATATATACTATCACGATACCGTATATATATATAATATAAACACCGGCTTTACCGTGTACTCAAAATCCCGTACACTGCCTGTAATTTCCCGAGTCTGTGGCCCGACTCAATGTCGTTAATTTTCTCACTTAATAACTTATCCTCTTCCCGAGTCTATGGTCCGACTCTAACATAATTAATTCACACCTTAATTAATATAATACTCTCTCTGAGTCTATGGTCCGACTCTCCTCAAATTAATTAACACACATTTTAATTTAAAACCTCTCCGAGTCTATCGCCCGACTCTAATTAAATTAATTAACAAATTAATTTAATCACCCCAAATTCCGAGTCTGTGGTCCGACTCTAATATAATTAATTATTACATTAATTAATAAGTACCCTTCACTAGTCTACAATCCGATCCCGATTAAACTAATTATCCCACCCATTAATTTAATCATACCCGAGTCTACGAACCGACTTTAATTAAATTAATTAACACCTTCATTAATTTAATCCTACCCGAGTCTACAATCCGACTCTAATTAAATTACTTAACACCTTCATTAACTTAATAACTTGGTGTCACTCAACTATTGTCCCCGGACTCGCTTACTTGGGCCGTAACTTGATATTTTCCAAGTCTATGTTCTGACTCCAAATTAATTACGCTCTCTCAATAATTAATTTAATACTTTGGTGTCACATCACCAACACACCCGGACTCACTCACTTGGTCCATTTTTACATCTCATAATTTCTTTTCCACATTTTTCGCCCACAATGTGTCGCACATTTATTTCCATCATTTTCCCCAATTATATTTACCTATAGTTGCTAGCACACTCGGACTCACTCACTTGGTCCATAATTAAATATTTCACCTAAATTCTTTTACTAATGTAGTGTCCCCCAACTACAATTCCCGAATATCATTCCTCGGCCCAATATCAATAATTGAATTATTTCTCCAATTTGTTCATCTCATGACATACCGTTCACACCCTCCTAAACCCAATTATATCACACTATAATTGATAAGGAAATATATGTCCCATATAAATTTATCACCAAATGAAAGTAAGGGAATTAAAACTTAAATTAAACCCTCATTAAAAACAAGCTGGCCGAACTGTCACTTTCCTGGGACCGTCGATCGATCGATCCCCCTGTGTCGATCGATCGATCGAGCAGGTGGTTGTCTTCCTCGGCTTGCTGTTTTCAGCCATGACCGAATTTCCAAGGTTTTATCTCTCCATTTTCCAACCTCAAATGATGATTTTTAACCAATCAATTACTCCCAAAACAAGTCTCAATCATCTATAACTGTTTTAGCATTTTCGATTCATACGATATCTCACTATATTTAAAGATGGGTTTTCCCATTAAAATTTATCAATCTAGTTCTACAAACCCATTTTCAAATCCAGATTATCCCCCAGTTTATATTCCGAATTCTTATTCCCATCAAATATCTACATTCAGATATGTTCAACACAACAATTTTACTATGAATCTCATTCAATAGTTTCATGAACAAAAACCCCATTTGTACCCATTTATCCCCAAAACGAATTTTGGTTTACACATCACTATGATATGAATTGATTATCATAAATTTCGAAAATACAACAGCTAACCACTTGCCTGAAATCATTTGTAGGGTCTGATCCGTTGTAGTAGCCCCTTGATTTTGCTCCAAAATCCCCAAATTTGCTCTTGATTTGTTTTCCCCCAAATTCCCTCTCAAACCCTAGGTTCTTAAGTTGTGTTGGCTGCCATACCCTAATCCCTCACTTAGGTTAAAACTCTAAATCCCGTTTTTCACCTAATGGGCTTAATTAAAGTGGCCCAACTCACCCCGTGCGGGCCCGGCTATGCCCAAAAATATCCCGAGACCCAATTACTACCCCCGGGTACTCTTTTCTGACTATCTCGACCCATCCGGACTCAACCGCGCACTCAGAATTGGCATCCGAATTACTTTATAAAAATCCTTATCTCACACCCAATTTAGTCTATACCGACTCCCGGTTGGGATAAGTGTATACCTCGTCATTAATACTCGAAATGGCGTAATTAAATTATTACTATTCACTTAGTAAATAAATTTCCCTAAACATTAACCATTCACTTCCTGATTAATATTTAAATAAATATATTGCCATAATTAATCCAATTAAAATTACAACACACCAGTAATTTTTAATTCCGAATTAATTAAATATTAAATGCACAAAAATACGGGGTGTTACAGTAATCGCAAAAGTTTCTTAAGAACATAACATGCAACAGAACCACCTTGCTGTATAATATCATAATTAGGTCACTTTAAACTCATGAAATGGTTCCATAAATACTAACACTGTAGGCATAATCTTCAATAAGAAGACACCAATAATTAATTGAGGCAGAGTAAGTTTCATTCAATTATAATGACACAAAATAAGTAATCCGGTTGGACATTGTTTAAACTATATGTTTTCTATACCCTTAACTTTGTTTAAACTTTAATTCTCTCAAAGTAATACAAAAATGCCAAGTAACCAAGATCGAGTACGGTACACTAGTCTAACGTATCATAGTCATAACAAAAATAGTAAGCCTCAAGCATCAAGCACCAAACACATGTGCCTTTAACCGACATAAAAAGAAAATCAAACTTGAAGTTGAACATAGAGTATACCTTTATACTTCTTTGAAGAGTCATATCTTTCAAAAAAACTCATGATTCCTATAAAAACAAATATAATGGCATGTAAGTCCTAAATCAGTTTTAAACACTAATGCCTAATACGATTTGAACAATAAAAACAAGCACAGTGACTAAAAGTGAAATTATTCACTTCATGAGCTATGGCCCACTGCTAAAAATACCATAGCCTATTATGTGCCCGTAAAATTACCATTTTTCAAAAATGTTGAAGGAGGCAATCAAAATAGGAAAAAATACAAACCAAATCCAGCAGCGAAAAAAAGAACTGCACCCCGCAAGTAGTGTCGACAGTGCAAAAAACAAAAATGTAATAGTGGTGTAACTAAGCATATGGCCTATGGACTTGAAACAGAGAAAATGCGGTTTGAATATTATTGGTCCACTAATATTATTCTCATGAATTTTCAAACATTCATTAGTAGAATGAACAAACATTATAAGGAATGACAAAACAAGTGAACATAACAGTAAAAAATCTACCTCAAACCTTAATTTTCTATACATTAACTAATTGCAGGGTATCTTTATAAAAATAGTAAACGACCTAAATATAAAGTCATGTAGGGGGTCATAAAATATAAATGTCTTTAGTAGCAATATGGGATTTTATACAACTAGTTAATTTCAAACAGTAATTCAAAACTAAAAGCTATATTCAATTTAGATGCTACTAATACTTCTAAAAAGTCAAATATTTGTCCTGCCATTAAATCAATTCTTTTTTACATTCAAATGCATTATGTTTTTCTAGATGAATTATAATATATGAAAGCTAATCCTCAAAGTTTGTATATTATCCTAAACAGTGAATTGTCCTAGACACCTGTAAAGCTATAAACCAAGGCCTAAAGAAGATTGTAACACCCCATGGTTTTTGATACTGAGAAATTAAATTTTTGGGAAAATAAAATTTAATTAATTGGAGAATTTTAAAATTTGGAAATTGAGGCCCAAAAATAGAGAACATTTCAAAGTATTTCGGATGATGATTTTGAAGGTACTATCGTTCGCAGAAGGGTCGAGATAGTCAAAATGACTGTCATTGGGTTTTATTTCGGCTCCGGAATGTTTTTAAGTTAGTTTGACTCGATTTGGAGTAAACGAGTCATTTAAAGTGTGTATTAACATTTAAACCTTGGGTTTATGTTTTTAAGGGATTTAAATGATTACGGATCAAGCCTTATCATTTAGAGAAAGAGAGAAAAAGCCCTAGAGAGAAAGAGAAAGAAAAGAGAAAAAAAGAAGAAGAGAAAGAAGAAGAAAAGAAGAGAGAGAGGAAGAAAAGCTTGGAGATTTCGGCCCAAAACGCGACATTGAGGACGATCCAACCTCTTCAAATCGAGGCAAGTTTTTAATCTTGATAAATAAGTCTTTTATGTATTTCATTTCATAATTTGTGGGTTTAAGAAATGGATTTTTGGGTATAAATATCAAAACCTAGATTTTTGGGTTTAAGTCTTGAAATCAATGTGTATACATGGGTTTGATGACACATAAATTGTTGGGATGGGATGTAGGATGAGTTTACATATTAAGAATATTATTGGGTTAAATATTTGGGTGTTTGAGGAAATGGGGTTGGTTGAAAATGGAAATCGGCCAAGAGAACTGGTATGGCCGGTCGACCGCGCCTAGGGGACCGGTCGACCGCGCCTTAGGGAAAAAGCCTACTGCATTTCTTCGTAGGCAAAATATGGACTCGCGGTCAACCGGGGTTCTGAGACCGATCGACCGGTCCCCTATTTTTATCCCAAGAATAGGAAATTCTTTTACCCCTTTCCTTTTGGAGTATTATTCTTAGGGGCTTTCTTAATGGGCTAATTATGAAGAGTTATGATATTAAATTAAGGAATAGGGCCCTGGGTCGAATTGGGGCTTGCGGACATATGTTAAATTGATTTAGGAGGATGGGATACCTCTTTTAGTAATGAAAGAAATATAGGACTGTAATAATTGGCAGATTATCCTATTATGATGGAGGTGGGAAATCATGGATTGGTTGTAAATGGCAGAGATAGTCCCTTGTTGCCTGATTGTGTATGCAAACTGAATATTCTGAGACACGTTGGGGAATATCATTGAGAATGGGAGTTCTAAGTAGGGGTAACAAGTGGTCCTAGTTATGATGAGGATTGGAGACCAACAAGAGAGAGTGGTCGCGTATTCTTAGTAATGTTTAACTCGAGGAATAGATTGTAAGTGCAGTAAGATTTCAGGGTTCATAAGAATAATTGAATTGTAGTCGGGTTTGTGACTATATATTAGTGTGGTATTTCCCTATTTGATGGGAATCATGAGATGAATTTAAGATCGAGTTTGAGTTTGTAGACTATCGGTTAGGTGTATACCTTTAGTCGAATTTTGTATTGGAGATATTGATATACTTATGAATATAGAGGAGATGTGTAGTGATGGTTTCCTACACAAAACATTGGGTGATAAGTTTAATGTTGAAAATATGTATATATATGTACATATGATTTTGGGAGACTACTCATTATAGGAAAAATGAATGAATGTGCTTCTAATGAGGGATTGTATTCCCATATCGAGCTAAATTAAATGAGTTGTGGTGACGGCTTGTATATTGAAGATTATGTATACTTATAGCCGGGTGTATATATATATATATCTTATACATATGAGCGAGAATTAGTTTGTATATATAGATATAAGGATATGTGAATATATGTATATATATGTATATAGATATGAGTATATGGATATATTTATGTTGTGGACATACATGGTATGGAGATCTAAACCGTATATGACGGTTTAGGGTTTGATCATATGATAGGATCATATGGATGTATGTATATTGTGCATGTGAACAATATACATACTTATGTGGTGAAACATACCCCGCTCATGCAATCATTGGGAAGTTTTCGCGCAGAGGGTGAGCATCCTGACTTGAGGAGAAGGGTGTGGATAATCCCCAGGTCATAGTCATCCCGTGTGTTATTATATGATTTATATATTCAGGATGAGACGTGGTGGGTATGTTTCGTCTCATTGTCGTTTTGGAGCTATGACCGCTTCCCGGGACGTCGTGTGTGTGAGTTTACCACGAGATGGGTTTCGTTTAGCCCCACCATAGTGGCCCCAGTTGCTACGTATAATGGGCACTGGGAAGATGATAGCATGGTGCAGTTTTATCTGCGATATATATAGCCGAATGTATTATGTGCATGTCCATTGTACATCAGATATGATATGTACACTTGGTCATGGGTATGAATGATGGTATATATATATATATATATATATATATATATATATATATAATAAGGAATAATGGTGTTTTTACTGTTCAATAAGATGATAAGACAGATTAAGGGTTCATATTGAACCAATAATGCACGAAATGAACAGCTAAGATGAGATATGAAAAAAGGGTACGATTTGGCAGGGAGCTATATCTTTCTTTGTGTAATGTTGACAGCCCGAGTCTCACTAATGCCTCCTCGCACAAGGCTTAAGATAAAATCGGTGATAGACAACTGATAGACATCACCCCCTTACCTCCATCTACCTCAACTACCCCCTTCACCATCTCTCTCTCTCTCTCAAATCTTTCTTTTTCTATGAGCTCCAGCAAGATAGGTCTCTTTACATCTATGGTTTTTGGTTTGATTTTGCTAATCTCGACTGTTTTGGGTTACATTCCAAAGTTTGGAGAAGTTTGTTTTGATTTTGCTGATCTCTCTGTCTCTCTCGACTGTTCTCAAGTTGAAAACTTCACAAGAGCCCGATACAGTGGTTTCCAATTTCAGTTTCTTTTTAGTGTTATTTGTAACTACCCATAGTTTTTTTTATTTTTCTTGAAACTGAAGAAAAGGAAATAGCTTCGCTTGTAGGACTATAGCAGAAGAAGCGGTTTTGAAGGTCTAGAGGTACGAATGTCTTGATTTAACCCTTTTTCCATATAATTTTTCTTTTAAAATTTTCTTTTCTCTAACCATTTTTTTTATGTTTGATCGTGGAGATCTCATGTAGTGTATTTTTCTTTAAATTATATAAGAATCTGTTATATGGATTAGAGAGAAAGAGGAGGGGTGGGGTGAAGATCTCATTATAATTTTTAGAAGTTTTTTCTTTATTTTTTCCATTCTAATAAGTTGTATGTTATGAGGTTTACATTTTATCTCTCTGTGCTAATGGTGTTTGGTTTCTTAATTCATTTTTTCTCTACTTATGAGTGATAAAGATGTCGTTATTGAGTTCAATTTGGGTTTCTTATTGAGTTAGGTTTTCCATTAATGGTGGTGATGATGTGAGGTTTCTTTCTTTGTATATATAGTTGAGAATAACATGTCCTTACCAAAAGCAAATGAAGACATTTGATTTCATGCAAAAGCATCGGCCTACCTATAGTATTGTTTTTAATTTTCATTAATAATGTTAGTGTTAATGTGGCTATTAATTTAGATGGACATTAAATTGTCAGAAACTACTCCTATACATGTTTTTTTAGTTATGTCTCCAAAAATTCACTCCTTTTAGTTTTGATTTTACATTGACATATATGTAGAGAATTTAAAGACAACCACAGGAAGCAGAGATAGGGGAGTTGGGTTTCCTGTCCGGACCCCTTGATAGGTAGGATATACATGGTTATCGACAAGATGTTCATAGATCAAGGTAAAGAATATGAAGTGAACATTGTTTTTCACAGGTTAAGACCATGTTTAATGAATTATTTATTATTGTCTACCCAGTTTTAGTTGGCCTAAAAAATGAAATGAACCACATTGCTTTATACAAAATAATATTAATTAATGAACCTGTGGTGAATCATGTTACAACAACTATGAATCACACAAATTGTTTGTTGCCTTTGATTCTTAATTAGGGAGTTTGTTGTTCAAAAACATCTTCTTCGTAGACTAATAGATCGACGATGTATGTTATTGAATCATCTTGCACAAACTAATTTTTACATCTTTTCATTTTATTCCACTGATATGTGAACTTATTTTGTTATTTTCCATTTTCTCGTTGTGCCTTGCGGTTCTCCAACAGCTGAAAAAACATAAACCCTATTTTGGAAGTGGAAATGCGTGGGCCAGCAGTCTTCAACACCATTAAAGGTGCAATTTTTTTTATATTTATTGATGAACATTTTAAACATTTCTTTCGTTTATAGCTATTTACAGTTTAATAATTTGTTATTTATTCTCTCTTGGCAGGTTTATTGGTTCGGTAGATCACTGTTGTTGATCCATTGTTTAAAACAAGATCAGGAGAGTGAGAAGGGGTTCTATTGGTTTGTATATTTAGTAGTCCATAACTTACGTTGTAGCAGCATATATCAGTTATCATGAGGGGATTTGTGAGATATGTGGTGGTAGGGATATAATGCAATTTGGAATTCAAGGATTCTCTAAACCACTAACAGAAAACAGTCTTATACAAGAATTCTCTAAAGCACTAACAGAAAACAAATCCAACTCAATGTGGAATTCAACAATTCTATTTCGCACAAGTAGTCTCCAAAGCACTTCCATGAAGGATTATTCATTTTTGTAGTCTTTAGTGCAATATAATGGATTGTCATTATGTAAGTTTGTATTGGTTCCCACACAGGACACAATGTTTAGATCTATTGTACTCCATATGAGCAAATGAATGGTATATGGACCAATATATTGCCTGCCAGCTAGAATATATTTTGAACAATTGGGTGTTTATTTTTTTTTTAACTTTAACTTCTATGTTGTTATATCTATGTTTATACGTCCATAATAAATTTGTGCAGGTTTAGTTATATCCATCTTTTTGTAGATTTGTAAGCTACAGATATGTTAAGCTTAATGTGGCTTTATGGCACAAACATGGTGAAACTGAGTTTCTTAATGTTTTTCCCTATTTTTTTTCTAATGCTATTTATTTTGGAAAAATTCTATATATTTGATAAATGTCTTTCATGTGATTTATTAAATTCATAGCACGTGTAAATTTTCAATACATATGATTCCACTCAGTTGAACACGCATGAACCAATATTTTTTTAGGCATTCACTTCGTTAAATATTGTTATGTGTTCGACTAGATCTCAAATGTTAATCTTGGAACTTTTGTTTTTTTAGTACAAAGTGTATAAAATTCTAATTTTAATTATTCGTTCATTCATTTTGAAATTTTCCCCATTTGGTGATTACTAATTTGAAAATTTTCGACGTGCCTTCAGGCACGGGTATCCGCTTCTGTTGGGGAGCAAAATAAATCTCCTGCTCTCTCCAATAGTTTCGGAGGAAACTGTATTGACGGATATGGGATGCTGAAATGTGGGTTGCAACTCTATATTTTTTTAGCAGTAGCTCATTATCCTGTCGTAATGTGTGAAAAGTTATTGCCATATCTTTGTAGTAATGTGTGTCAAGGTATTACCATATCCTTGCAGTAAAGGAATTTCCATTTCAGCAGGGTGTTGTGTGTAATGCTACTACCAATTCAGGAGTAATGTGTGTAAAGGTACTGCCATATCTGTCGTAATGTGTGTAATGATTGCTGAAATGTTGTTTGGTCAGATTGATGCCAAGGACTATGCACCTACCCTTTTCATGCACATGCCCAAAGACAAAACAAGGAAGCAAAGTGTAGATGAAAATATGGAAGTTTTGAGGGATAAAGGTATCGATGTTGTAGAGATTGACTTTATGGAATTCCCCTTATCACCTAATTTCCTAGCTGACACGATTTCAGGTCTTCATCAGACTATTTTGGTGAAGTTATTTAATCTATTTCAAGACGAGGCCTTCATTGATACTAATAGCTGATGAGGGTTTCATTCAATCTATTGTCAGGTAAATGTACCAGATCTACTACTTGATGAATGGAATGACATAAAAAGTCACAATTTGAGGTTCTCTCGGGTCTGACAGAGGCGGCAAAAGGTGCTGACCTTATTAAGTTAATTGATATTTTCTCGGATCGAACGGAGACCGGGCCAGTGGGGATTCAGAATACCGAGATAGAATACTAGGATAGAGCTGATAGTGGGGATGCACTGATAGTGGCGTTGGCAAACGATGTAAGTCTTAGGATTTCAGCTTCACTTGCGTTTAATATGGATTGTTCATGTTCTTAATTGAAAAATATTATCGATGAAGCTTGGTTTGAATAGAGTGTAGAGGTTGGTAGCAATATTTTGAAATGATCCGACACAGTCTATACCTAGAGATGCTCTGACACTATTATTTGTATCACGTGTGCAGCCAAATAAAAAAGGAAATAACAAAGATGCTTGAGTTTATTACTCTTTTTTATGGCTTAAAAAGACATAAAATTTTAATATGAACTTTGTAATTATAACACATATTCAAAGTCAGTTCGAGGCACGAATAACAAGGTTGCCAGAGGAGGTTTTAGATTCTTTTCTTTTCATGTATTAATGTTTTTTTGCACACTTTTGTTCTACTTTATATGCAGTAGAAGCATCTATGATGCATATACGAGTTATCAACAACTCAGTGTTCTCGTTGGGTACACATAAACCACGTGGTGTATGATTACTACACCGATAAATCACGCTACCCCCGTTATCCCACCCAAGTGTTTGGCAGGTATTTAATCATATATTTACACTACATTACACTATATATACATACATACATACATGTGCCTATTTCAGTACACCTTACTGAAATAATCATTCAAGCCTTGAACCTATAGCTGCTTATACAGTTGCTATATCACTTCTATAGCTACTATATAGCAGTTATATAGCTGCTATAGTTGCTATATAGCTGGTATAAGTTGCTATATAGCAGTTATATAGCTATATAACTTGCAGATAGTTCACGCGCTACAAATGAAAATGGAGGAGAATGTGATGCCTCTACATTAGCATCGACAACCTTATGGGCACCAGATATACTAAGAGCATCTACTTAAAATCCTTCATGATTTACAATTTTAATTTCATGTCGTTCAACTAATTCCCTTTAACTGAATATGTCAACTAATGAATCAGGTTTTGATGGACAATCAGCTGACGAGGGATCAATCTTAAAATCCTCAGCCAAACATTCCTTTCGAGACCTTAAGCCCTTCAAGATGAACACCCATAGAAGGTTCAATGGAATTGAGTAAGTGGAGGAAGGAGAGGAGTACACGACGATAAGGAGGAGAATCAGTGTTCAATATCGCCATTGAAGATTGAAAATGTGGAAGGAATGTATGCCATTTGTTAAAAGAAAGTAGTGTGTCAATGCAGCGCATACTCGACAACTTCCCGAGCGGTGTTATGCACTTTCCACTATGCAGATACCTTCCGTCGTGAAGATTCCCGAGCGGTGTTGTGCAAATTCACATAAGGTACCTGCCACTGTGTAGATTCACAGCAGGTACATGTCTCCTAATTTGTTTGAAAGTGTTAAGTTTCATAGAATTTAATTAATTGTACTTTTAGTGTATGGTTTGTTTGAAATTTGAGGTTATTGTAGATTTCATATAGATTATTGATAGCCTTTGACCTTTCTTTATCTCTCCATATTATTTGAGGTTTGGTCACGAATTTGGGGGGGGGGGGGGGGGTGAGTTTGTGGGAATAGGCAGCGCTAGGGTTGGGATGGTCTCGGTTTTAGGCGGCATAGCAGGTATGGTGTATTGTGGTGTATTGTGGTTGGTGGTTAGTGTTTTAATAAGTTGGTAGGCTGCTATATAGGCCTCTATAGATCTTCTATATAGCTTCTATATAGGCCGCTATATAGCTGCTATATAGCCGCATATATGCTGCTATATAGCCGCTATATATGCTGCTGTATAGCTGCTATATAGGTCGTGTTTCTTAAGTGATTGCTTTGCGTTAATTTTATGAAATATGAAACCAATTTTTTTCTAAGAACAAGCTGACGCGCACTCTTAATTTTCTTTTTTTGCACTGTTGGGAGAAATGCCATAAGCTCTTAACCGTTAATCAGAATGAGATGATTCTAGCGCCATTTGATTCGTATCGTTCGTGCCTAGCTAACAATGTTTCGAACTATTTTTGGCGCCGCTTGAGGGGTCAAAATCTACTTTGAAGTCAACATTTCCTTTTTTCATTAATGATTTGGTTCGTCTTTTTCTTCAGTTTTTTTTTGCCTTCTTTGATTGCCTCCTTAGACAATTCTGAAAAATGTCACTTTTATTGGCACATGATGTCCAGAGAATTAAGTTGCTCTTTTTTCCCTGTAGAACGAGCAAAACAAGAATGTTAAGCATATATTGATTCTATTTGGTGACCGTCTTTACCGAACATATTATATGGGCTTTGTTGAAGTATGTTTTTTACTTATATCTTGATTTTTTACTTCAACTAATATGTTGATACAAATGCCAATATTACAGTGACGAGAAATGTACTTCCAGATGTGCACATTTACGAATGTCACTAGGAAAGCCTCATAATGGTAAGAACGACAGGTTTATATTTCGTCCCCTCCCCCTTCCCCACTCACACACGCACACACGCGGACACAAACACACATACACACACGCGGACACGCACACATGCGCCCCCTGCCCATCCCATCCCCCCTTCCCCACTCACACGTACACACGCGCACACGCGCACACACAAACATGCACACACACGCACTGCATATATGCACTACATATATGCATACACGCAAACATGCGCACATGTACACATGCACACACACGCCCCCTACCCCGTCCCCTCCCCCCTTCCCCACTCACACACGCACATAAACACATGCACAATTGCGCCCCCTGCCCATCCCCTCCCCCCTTCCCCACTCACACACGCACACACACGCGCACACGCAAATATGCACACACATGCCCCTTGCCCATCCTCTCCCCTCTTTCCCACTCACGCACACACGCGCACACACACAAACATGCACAGACGCACTGCATATATGCACTCGCATATATGCATATGAAATTATTCAAATAGTTCCTTTTTCCTAATATTGTTATTTGTTTTATTTGTAGACCAAATATGATGGGATCAAACTCGAAACTTCATTTTTGTATAAAAGAGGTAATCCAATTGGATCCGGCCGAATCAATATCGAATTTAGAAAATTTGGATGTATATTTCATTTTACTGATTTTATATTTACTTATGTGACTATATCCTTGTTCGAGAAATTGATTAATTATGTTTATTGTTTGTCAGGTTTGGGAAGGCAACAATAGTTATACCTAATCCAGAAGCACCATGGCACAGACGTTTTGAGGAAGTTCCACATATTCTCCTTTCCATGCCTTCTAGCTCCCATCTTTGAATTTGGATTTTTTTTTAATTTGTTGGATTTGTTGTTACCCCTTAAATAGGGTTGATAGTCCAATAAACAAAGGAGACTATGGCCAATTTTTTTTAAAAATTGGAACTTTGTTTTTTTGAGACAGTTTATTTGATTGGTGAATATTGTATATTTCATTTTATATGTGAATTTGTTTGAAGAATTTAGACAATTTGGATGTTGGACTATTTGTTATTTCTTAAGCAGGATGAATAGTTCCACAAACAGAAGGAAATTATGCCCAATTTTTTAAAATTTTGACATTTTGTTTTTTGGAGATAATGTGAATTCGATGGATGAATATTGTATATTTCGTATATGTGAATTTATTTGATGAATCTAGACTATTTGAATGTTATTGGACTTTTTGACATTGTTTTAAAATTACACTTTGAAAATTTTGCATTTCACTATTATGTACTTTGAAAAATTATCGGCGTTTTGCGATTACGTGCTTATGAAAATTTCGTCGTGCCTTCAGGCACGGGCATACGCTAGTATATATATATATATATATATATATATATATATATATATGTTCAGAATAAAATGCCTATATATATACATATTTATATATCCTATAGATGAAAGGATATGGAATCTTTGTGGAGTACATCTTGGATGATTATGGTGTACTAGATTCATGGGGGTTGATGTATCGCATTTAAAGTATATTTCGGATACATCATCCCAAGGATATTATTGGAGATTTAAGCTGTTTTCATATTGTAGTCTAAAATTTAGTAGTAGTAGTATAATATGGTATGTATGGCATTATGGATCTCTAGGATTGGCATTGTCAAGGAGTAGTGTAACGGGGTGGTTCCTTGTTTGGATTTCGCTTTGCGAGACACCCCACGCACGAAACATAGTGCAGTGTCGAGATTGGAGAAAATTTCTATCAAATATTTATGTGTGGCATGATGGATCTCTAAGATCAACGTTGTCAAGGAGTAGTGTAAAGGGGTGGTTCCTTGTTTGGATTTATCTTTGCGAGACACCCCACGCACGAAACGTAGTACAATGTTGACATTAGAGAGAAGTTTTGTTAATAATAATTATATGCATGTTAATTAGAAATTTAAATCTTATGATTCAACCCAAATATAAATGGGTAATGTATTAATAATTATAATTGAATGAATTACAAATCGGAATCCATTAAGCCTAATATGGCATATAAGTTTATAGAAATAATTAAGCAGGGTTAGAAAGAGGTGGATTCTTGGGTTTATATAGGAAGGCAATTCTCATGGGTATAGGCTAGGCCTATGTTAAGTTAGGTTGTCCTTATAATTGGGTTAATTTAACTAAAACTTTCAGGATGCGAATAGGTGTGCGCCACTAGATGAGAGGTGAGTTGCGGTTCCACGAGAGTGCGATTCCACTTTAATTATGAAATAAGTGCACCGCTATTTATTATGCACGGTTAACACACTTGCTAAATATTTTTCACACTTGGGCTCTGACCCGTTTACTCATCTATCCTGCCTGTATATATATATATTACTACAGGTGTCCTACCGCATGGATGCCGGATGACCTTCTATCCAGAGTCTTTGGAGCCGTGACAGGTGCGGACTGTTGCGGGATGTATCTTGTAGTCGCTTCCTACTTCCTTAAAAATGTAGGTAGGATTCATTTTGTATACCAGGTTTATACCCAAGGGATATTTATAAATGTGTATATTTATTTCATTTTTGTAATTGTATTAGTTGTGACCCGACAGCTTATTCGGCTTTACTTCTTTGTAGTATATTCAGTTGTAGTTATTTATTTCATTTTATTCTAGCATTTTATTTATCCTTGTTCTTTTATGCATCTTTCTTTCCTTTATTAGTAGTGTTATAGTGTTGGTTTGTCGTCTGTTGCATATTTTATTTAATTTTTAACATCTCGCTTCGATGATATCGGGTAGTTAGTCCTATATTATATAGTACCGACAGTTGATGTTGAGACTGGACCATCTGAAACTCCTGATTTAATGTAGTATAGGGCTGGCCACCCGTTATTCTTTTGAGCGGGTTCTTATAAAAATGTGCAATATAAGGATAAAGATGATATTTGTTCAGTAGTAAGATGAATGATGGGCAGGCATTGCTCGGCTTATTTGAGAACCACCACTACTACAGTATAGTGCGACAACCCGCCAATCCGAAATAGGGGGTGGCCAGCCCGATACTAAAAAATAACGGAATCATGGATGGAGTCATTCCCAACATCACAACAAAATAAGAAGTGTACGAGATAAGCACTCCATATTTCAAAAAAACGGGTTGCCAAAATTTTTTAATTTCATGTTTATAAAAGAAAGTAACTTAACAATCCCCTAAATAGAAAGTGGGAACTCCAAGAATATATATATATATATATATATACAATAACTACAAGTAATAAAAAGAGTACCGAATATGTTGTCGGTCACAGACTGATGCAAATTATTTTACAGAAGTTGAATAAATTACCTAGTACATTGCATTAAATAATTACAAAACCTTGGGCCTCTCGTCCGAGTAAAAATATCCGAACATAACTAGAATAAAAAAATGAGAACGTCTATACCAATTGTCCCGTAATGCCTGCAACGCATCACGGCTCGTCAAGGACACCGGAATTGGAAAGTCATAATAGTAGTCCATTGCGGCAAAGCACCTGAGTGGAAACAAGATGCATGCACAACAAGAAGTAGAAACAGGTCAGGGCCCGATTCTATATGATTACCAGATGAATAAAGAGTATGACAGTTATGAATATCATCGTGCCAAAAAAATATAAAATCTATCTACATAGTTCTAAAACATAAGTTAAGGAAATGAAGAAAGCATGAATTTAATTTAACTAAGAAGGGAAAAAGGAAGATAAACATAAATAAAAACTTCCATTACCTACACCGATTCATTTCATAGTTTATTCGTTATCAGGAAATTATAACTATAATTATAAGCTCTTTATGTCTTTTATCTCAATTTTAAGCTCTTTGTGGCTTTTATTTCAGTTACATGCCCATCCTGGCATTACCATTCCTTAGCAGGAATATAATCAATATTAAATGCTCTTTGTGGCATTTTACTGTGCTCTTTGTGGCACCATCTCAGGCTCTTTATGTCCTAACGTATACATCAATTCCCACTTGATTATGAACCGTTATATATACATACATATAACGAATTCTAAGACCTCCCCTCCGAGTTTCCCCACTGGGCGCCCCCCTAAATGACCACCATCTTCTAGGGCCTATCTATACAAGACAACCTAGGCACCTATCGCAATACGTCGGGAACTGGCCATGTGCCTGAGGGATAGTCAAGACCACACTCGGAATTTCCTACCCATCGCCGAAAAATATATAACAACAAGCGCTCACATGGCCTAGAACTATAGCCACCCTTCATTCATTAGTTAGGGGGCTTCACCTCATTAGCGAACGTCCCTTATGATGTCATTTAGAGAGGTGTGTTCAACCAAATTACCATTTACCATATTTCATGATTAAGTAGATTATCATTTACCATCATTACCATTTCCAATTACATTTTAGCAAATATATGTTTCATATTCAATTCCATTTACATTTTAACAAATGTATAGTCCATATTATTCGAAACCATATTCATTAACATTTTGTAAATATCTCATCTTTTTAATCCGGAGCCATACGTATTTCTTATTATCATTGTAACCTCGATGAATAAATAAACTTCCAATTTATTCTCCCAAGATTCGTTTAGAAGGTATTATAAACCATCAGGACTAATCATTGATCTATTGAGCTCCTAATGTCTCCCAACCAAAATATTACATCTCCTAGTTTCATAATATTCAACTAGAAGAAAAGAATGCCCTAACATCAATAGGCATAACCCCGGAAAACCCCATCTAAGCCACTTCTATTCTAGGGTAGCTTCCCAACTCATCTAGAACTCTAGGACCCTATGTTTACTTCATTCAAGAAGGTTCCTAGGTCCAAAACTTAAGGAAAAAGAAGAAAAATTGAAAAAGAAAAACAACTCAAAAATGCAGGATTTCTGAGTCAATTCGGCCAGGCCGAATCGATTAGGTCAGAAAAGAAAATCGATTCAGACCTACTGAATCGATTCGATCAGGAAAAATTGACCTTATGTATAATTGCCGAATCGATTTGGATAGGCCGAATCGATTCGGCCCACTCAAACCTGCAAGCTGCCTCTTGGGCGAATCGATTCGAACAGGCCGAATCGATTCGGCCCTGCAATTTTGCAAAGAATGGGTTCGAGGTTTTATGAACACTAATCCCCACCAACCTCAAATCACTTCATTCATACACACATCCAACCATATTTATCCACCCCAAACTCATCCTACATGATTTATAACAACTATAACCGAAAATTTGATCATCAAAACTAAGATTAGCGTTTAAATCCCATAAATTCAACATTTAAACCATAAATGTAATTACACAACTATCACACAATTTATGCATCTTAAATCACATATTAGAAAGTAGAAAACTTGCCTTAGGGTTGGAAATTCATATTTCTTTGGTGTAGAAGCCATCTACAATCATCAATCTCCAAATCTCTCTCTCATTCTCCTCTTATCTCTTCCTTTTTCTTTCTCTCTTTTTCTCTCTATGTATAAGACATATAATAGGGAAAATTAGGAGATTTAGAAGACTAAATCGTGGCTGAAGTTAAAACTCCCAACTTAAATAGTTAACACCACATTAAAATGACTCCCGAATACGCGTTTAAGTTAAAACCTGACAAAAGTGCTCGGAACCCAAAAATACAATATGGCACTTATTTTGACTGTCTCGCACCTTCCGAGATTAACTACGCCCTCTAAACTGGCATCCGAAAATTTTATAAATTATTTCGAGTTCCAATATCATTTAAACCATAATGCCATTTAATATACATGACACTGTAAATCATACCACATGAAGATATTTACCTACATATTCGGTAAATATACACCATTCCAGTAAATATTAACTTCTACCTCATTCGATTAATATTTACTCCAATCCAAACATTGTATAAAATTACCTTACGCAGTATAATTAATATAAAATGAGCCCCCCAAAATCGAGGGTTGTTACATACTCCCCCCTTAGGAGGGAATTTTTCCCCCAAAATTCGGGCATACCAAAATCTCATAAAAGGTATACTACTCTAATTAGGATTCTACCATCCTAAGCAAACCCCTCGTTATCTCAATGTCCCAAAAGGACTCGGACTAAGGTCGATTCTATCGATCTCAGTCTACCTCCTTTGTGCTCTACAATAGCACAAAGCGTTCCCTCTCTAACTATCGATCATGTCTCCCTATGATGGAAGAAAATACCCCCATAACTTGGCGCAAATAGCCTAACCTCCAGAATCATGTTACATCCCACCTCGGGGCGCCCACACCAACTCTAAGTGGCTTAACCCCGACGCTACTCAACTTTTACTCGGATAAGCGTAGCCCTTATAACGTATGGCTAAAAAGCCTAATCCTCAAAGAATTGTTCTGGATCTACTCCAAGTCCAAGGAACTATTGCCCTCTTTTCTCATCCACTGAGTATGCGAATTTCTCAACTGGCTGCACGAGGCCACTCCCGATGACACACCTTAGAAAATGATTTAAATTCTTCTATAGGAAATATCCATCCAAACAAGTCATTATTCCTGTTCATCCATATATCCCAAGGCGAACATTCAAGATATGCCTTTCGGCATTGGGTTAACTTCCCCCATTCATCCATCCACTTTAGGGTGGTAAAATATACGCCATTTCCATACGGTCCACATTTCTTCATGGAAACTTTTACCAAAACCTTTGACATGAATATCTAGTCTCGGGGCACTACTATTTTAATAGGCACCTCCTATGGTACTACCACTCCTCCATAAAGAGCGGGGCGTACTCTTCTGCATGCAGTTCGCCCATAACGACCGAAAAGCAATGATTTGGTCGAACGATCAACAATTTTCACAAATAGGATCATGACCAGTTCGATGCCGATAATTCACTGTAGACGTCTATGAATATACCCTTCTTCGTTCCACCGCTACTCTTCTTCACACGAGTAGGTGAAATGGTCAATCACATACATGAATCCTCTGGCTCCAGACTCTTCCTAGTTATGCTCGTTCTACATGGCCCTTCATGCCATCACTAATTGTCCAACGAGTTTTCTACTCGATGCACATACTACCTTAATCGCATTCCCTAGGTGAGAGGAAATGTTCAACCGAAATTCCTTTATGAACTTTGTACACAAACTCGATTCCTCCCACGGTCTATTGCAACAACTTGTCGCTCGCAAGAAAGACTAAATATCTGCCTAGGAATTAGTGTCTCCCTTACTTTAAGGCGATCACTACCACAGTGAATTACAATTCAAATATGGGATTAATGCTCCCCCTCCTGGCAGAGATTCATCTGATAAATCCACCGACAAGCACAACAATATAGGCTCAGGAGTGAAAATCAGCTCATCCTTTTAACTTCCTGAAAGCTATGTTACCAACGTAACGCTCTATCGAAGAAAGGCCTCATCTCCTTTGGCCTAACCTACCACATCTCTTGAGATTTCATAATTCTAGTTCCTAGGGATCTAATCCCTCATAGAGTTAACCCACAACCCATTCATGGTCAACTCTCGACAGCCTTCCTATACAAACTTCACCTACCCTAAAGGACTTACGTCCTAATAATCCTAAAGTCTATCTATATACATCCTATCTAAGTCATAGATATATAATACTAAATATATAACAATAGTGCCCAAGACCTTACTCAACTTTCGACATTCACTCGGGTTCATGCGTGGGACATTTCACCGAAGCGAAATCCAAACAAGGAACCCTCTTGTTACACTACTACCTCGCATCGTCGGTCATCAAGATATGGTGGTCTAAGACACATGATAGCGATTAAAAAACAAAACGTTAATTCACAACTCTACTAATATGATTCTACCACTTTGTTTTACCATTCAATTAATTGAGAATTTTAACAAACAAGACATTCACTTTCTTTAAAGTCTTACCAATATTTATACCACCACATATATATACATCTTGGACCTTTCATCAAGGCACAACCCGAACTCTAAATTCGACTTCATATCTCAGTCTCCCTCGCATCAATCAGAGGAGAGAACTATATACAGTGATTCTATCGCGCACTTTCATAGCCCTTAATCACTCTACTATGTGATTCTCGGCTAATCCTTCCAACCCAACAAATATAAAATAAAAGCAAATAAGAGAAAGGAAAAGTAGCATCTCCCCACTCCCAACGTCGTTGAGGTTCACGCGTGGAGCGTCCCGCAAAAGCAGAATCCAAACAAGGAACCCCTCCTATGCATTACTACTCAACCTTGTTGGTCGTGGAGATAAGTCATAACAATCACATACCATGCAAACAAGCAACCAAACATTGAAACAAGATAACACAAAAAGAAATGAAAACCTCCTACTTACCACTAACCACCCATATAAAGTCTCAACATGCATCCAGGAGAGATATTATAGGACAACTAGTTCCACCCTGAAACTAGAATTAGGATAGCCTAGCGATTTTAATCGCTTTCTATCACCCCAAACAAACCAAAATACCTTTACTAGCATAGTACACGCAATACCAATAGCGCATAACACAAATAATACTAAAATATCGTCACTCGCCTTATAACGAGTGAAGGAAAATGTAAAAAAACTTCCCTACTACGGAAGTCATATAGTTACATTATCAATAGCGGCGTCAATACAACCACAAGATCGATATACACACGCGAATCTAGAGTAAACACAATACTACTCTATCTAAGCATAAGAACTGTACCACCCACTAATAAGGTGGAATTCCCGCCAACATGCTTGCCAACTCACCCTGGGTCAATCCTAATGGTTCACCCATCAAGAGAAACAAAAAGGAGTTATCTTACACTCCACCATATAGCCATATCATAGCCATGGTTACATCCCTAGATGCCAAGCGGTTGCCCACGTAATCCCTTTCACCATTTCAATGAAAGGGAATACGCTACCGGCCTCCCCTTCCTTAGTTCATTGAAATCTCCGCAGGCGAATGTCTACCAATGGGGTTTCATGAACACTACTCTCTCAGAAGTGCTAACGACACTTATTCTAGAGCCCATCATTCCATTGAAGGACTCTTCCTTATACCTACCTTGTCTTGTTTTACAGCCTCACTAATCGTACAAATCTTTACTCAATGTCGGCCTCCATCCGAACCTCGAGTGATCATTTGAGAATCTATCTTCTCCTTCGTCAAGTTACCCCAGAGAAACTCGCTGTTGAAAATGTCCATCGAGTTTCCTCATTGGAAAACTTCCTACACCCATAAATATGGTGACTATGTTCTCACCATTTCAACACTGCTCCTATGGGCGAACGATTTTCCTCCATCCCTTCCATCTGGGAAGCTGCTACACCCTCCCCTAAGCTAACTCCTGGACCTTATGCATCCACTAAATGCGGATGCATATCCCCCATCTTAATTCCCATGTAGCCCTTATCACGGCTCTTCTAACCTTCGATATAACATCGCTTGGAATCCCAAGCTTAGTACCACCTTCTTCTTCTAGCGATACTTGGAAAAACTACATCCACTGCAATCAGTAGTCGCAGTAGCAAAATAAGGAAGTGCTACAAAAAGGGAAGCGACCTCTAAATCGGTCCTCATCCCCGACCACAACTTATAGTTCTTAGAAATCCTTCTCATGGCGCCCTTCTTCAATCGACCTACTATTCTCACACGAATGCGAAAAAGATTCTATAAGTTCTACCTCATGACAGAAGAACGGAATCTCACTAATGAAATCAACGACCTTAATCCTAAGGCTCTATGTCAAATCAGGAGCAAGGCTGAAAGTGCAAAGCGTTCACACAATTCCTATGAACTCTAGAACCTGATGCTCTGATAACATCTATGACAACCCACCAATCTGAAATAGGTGGTGGCCAGCCTGATACTCCAAAATAATAGAATCGTGGATGGCATTATTCTCAGCATCAGAACAAAATAAGAAGTATACGAGATAACCACTCCATATTTCAGAAAAACGGGTTGCCAAAAATTTTTAATTTAAAGTTTATAAAAGAAAACAACTTAACAACCCCTTAAATAGAAAGTGGAAACCCCAAGAATATATATATACACAATAACTACAAGTAACAAAAAGAGGACCGAATATGTTGTCGGTCACAAACTGATACAAATTATTTTACACAAGTTGAATAAATTACCTAGTACAAAAGCTTGGGACTCTAGCCCGAGGAAAAAGACCCTATCATAAATAGAATACAAAAATGAGAATGTCTCTACCAATTGTCTCGTAATGCCCGCAACGCATCACGGCACGTCAAGGACACCGGAATTGGAAAGTCGTAACAGGAGTCCATTGTGGCGGAGCACCTGAGCAGAAATAAGATGCATGCACAACAAGAAGTATAAAAGGGTCAGGCCCCGTTCTATATGATTACCAGATGAATAAAGAGTATGACAGTTATGAATATCATCGTGCTAAAAAAATATAAAAGCTATCTACACAGTTCTAAAACATAATCTAAGGAAATGAAGAAAGCATGAATATAATTTAACTAAGCAGGAAAAAAGGAAGATAAAGATAAATAAAAAATTCCATTACCTACACCGATTCATTTCATAGTTTATTCCTTATCAAGAAATTATAACTATAATTATAAGCTCTTTATGGCTTTTATCTCAATTTTAAGCTCTTTGTGGCTTTTATTTCAGTTACATGCCCATCCTGGCATTACCATTCCTTAGCAGGAATATAATCAATATTAATTTCTCTTTGTGGCATTTTACTGTGCTCTTTGTGGCACCATCTCAGGCTCTTTATGGCCTATCGCATACATCAATTCCCACTTGATTATGAACTGTTATATATACATACATATAACGAATTCTAAGATTGCCCCTCCAAGTTTCCCCACTGGGTGCGCCCCTAAATGACGATCATCTTCCAGGGCCTATCTACACAAGACAACCTTGGCACCTATCGCAATACGTCGGAAAGAGGCCATGTGCCTGCGGGATAGTCAAGACCACACCCGAAATCTCCTACCCATCCCAGAAAAATATATAACAACAAACGCTCACATGGCCTAGGACTATATCCACCCTGCATTCATTAGTCCGGGGGCTTCACCTCACGAGCGAACTTACCTTATGATGTCATTTAGAGAGGTGTGTTCAACCAAATTACCATTTACCATATTTCATGATTAAGTACATTATCATTTACCATCATTACCATTTCCAATTACATTTGAGCAAATATATGTTTCATATACAATTCCATTTACATTTTAACAAATGTATATTCCATATTATTCGAAACCATATTCATTTACAGTTTGTAAATATCTCATCTTTTTAATCCGGAGCCATACCTATTTCTTATCATCATTGTAACCTCGATGAATAAATGAACTTCCAATTTATTCTCCCAAGATTCGTTTCGAAGGTATTATAAACCATCAAGACTAATCGTAGCTCTATTGAGCTTCTGATGTCTCCCAAATAAATTATTACATCTCCTAGTTTCATAATATTCAACTAGAAGAAAAGAATGCCCTAACATCAATAGGCATAACCCCATCTAAGCCACTTCTATTCTAGGGTAGCTTCCCAACTCATCTAGAACTCTAGGAACCTAAGTTTAATTTATTCAAGAAGGTTCCTAGGTCCTAAACTTAAGGAAAAAGAAGAAAAATTGAAAAATAAAAACAACTCGAAAATGCAAGATTTCCGAATCGATTCGGCCAGGCCGAATAGATTCGGTCAGATAAGTGAATCGATTCGGACCTACTGAATCGATTCGATCAGGAAAAACTGACCTTTTGCGTAATTTTCGAATCGATTCTGACAGGCCGAATCGATTCGTCGCATTCAGACCTGTAATCTCCCTCTTGGGAGAATCGATTCGAACAGGCTGAATCGATTCGGCCCTGCAATTTTGCCTAGAATGGGTTCGAGGGTTATCGAACCGCAATTCCCACCAACCTCAAATATCTTCATTCATACACACATCCAACCATATTTATCCACCCCAAACTCATCGTACATGATTTATAACATCTATAACCAAAATTTGATCATCAAAACTAAGATTAGAGTTTAAATCCCATAAATTCAACATTTAAACCATAAATGTAAATACACAACTATCACACAATTTATGCATCTTAAATCACATATTAGCAAGTAGAAAACTTGCCTTAGGGTTGCAAATTCAGATTTCTTTGGTGTAGAAGCCATCTCAAATCATCAATCTCCAAATCTCTCTCTCATTCTCCTCTTATCTCTTCCTCTTTCTTTCTCTCTTTTTCTCTCAAAGTAGAAGACATATAATAGGGAAAATTAGGGACTTAGAAGACTAAATTGTGGCTTAAGATAAAACTCCCAACTTAAATAGTTAACACCACATTAAAATGACTCCCGAATACGCGTTTAAGTTAAAACCTGACAAAAGTGCCCGGAACCCAAAAATACAATATGGCACTTATTTTGACTGTCTCGCAGCTTCCGAGACTAACTACGCCCTCTAAACTGGCATCCAAAAATTTTATAAATTATTTTGAGTTCCAATATCATTTAAACCATAATGCCATTTAATATACATGACACTGTAAATCATACCACATGAAGATATTTACCTACATATTTGGTAAATATACAACATTCCAGTAAATATTAACTTCTATCTCATTCGATTAATATTTACTCCAATCCCAACATTTGATAGAATTACCTTATGCGGTAAAATTAATATAAAATGAGCCCCCCAAAATCGAGGGTTGTTACATATAGTTCACACACAACTAATCGAGGGTTGTTACATATAGTTCACACCCAACATTTACTACAATGTGTATAAACTGAATTAGAAGAGGTTGTAATAGCAACTCTATGTTTACATATTAACAAAAAAGATAGCTAAAAAAATAAAAACAAAACTAAATATGCTAACCTTGCAAGAATTCAGCAAAAGAATCTTTCAACAGAGGGACACTAAGTCATCCAAACTACTGTAAATAATCGAGATAATATATATAAACAAAACTTGTAATAACATTATCACATGATGGTGTATCTGTACATTGAAAAAAACTCTAGTCATAAAAATAGCAGTACTTTAGGATCATTCAAACAATAAACAAAATGAGCATATTCTATAAAATTGTTTGTAAAATAATTCTTCATAGTTTGTTTACCCAAATTTATTAATGATCATTCAACTCTACGCATTCACCCTGGAACAACTGAAACCATAAAAATATCAATTACAATATTTTATTTGCTAACATTAATTATGTGAACAAATAATGAGAAAAAATATATGAACCAATTCCAAAATGTAATTCTCCAAATCTTTTTCACCGAGATAACAAAAATACTAAACATTTTTATTGGAAAAAAATGTCGTAGACAATTTTTAAGTTCTAAATCGACAAATTACACCATGAAAAGTCAAAAGCTATTAACTAAAAGAATTAGACAACAATACTAACATGATTCAGAACATATCTTAAATTGAATGTGTACTATTTCATTTCGAAAATAAAAATAATAAGTTCCCAAAAATATCCTTACAAATGACAATGTGGCGGTCTAACAGGGTATTACAGTTTTAATATTTATAAGTAACATTTCTTGGTCATCCTACTGAGCTATACTTTGTGAGATTATAATTTTGAAGAGAAAACATATAATTCTGGGTCCTTTGGAATAAAAGAAACAAAATTTAATTCCACATTGGCGGAGATTGGTTCAAGTTTTCTTCTATTGCAGAAATTCAGCACGGATTAAAAAAAATTCATCCACTTGGGAGGTTGTCAATTTTGAGGACATAGAATTTAATTATTTTTTGCAGAAATATAACTTAATTACTTTGGAGAATTCAAATTTATGAATTGGAGAATTTATTTGAGTCTGAGGAATTATTTAAATTGGTGAATTGGCATTTAATTAATTGGGAGCATCTATGGATTTTTCATGTGCCGCATTTTGAGGTTTAAATTAGAGAATGTTATAAAGTATTTCAGATGTCAATTCTGAGTGCATGGTTGAGTCCGGATAGGTCGAGATAGTCGAACAAGTGTACCCGGGGGTGGAAAATGGGTCATGAGGTATTTTTATGCATGACCGGGGTCACACATGACTATTTGGGCTCACGCACGAATTTATAAGGCAAGTGGTTAAATTGCTTCAATGTAAATTGGTGATATTCAATTCATATCATAGTAGATATTATACAAATGGTTTTTGGACTGGGTTAATATAAATTGGGTTTTGATTTGGGGAAGTTACGAATCAAGTTTTTGGGACTAATATGATAAGGGCTTATGAATTCTATGTTGTGAACAAATTAGAAGTAATTAGAGAAATTTATTAATCGAAAGTTGGGGAACAACCGTATGTATTCATATTTTTATTATCAATTGGAGATAGAAATTGGAAATTTAAATATTGGGACTAGTTTTGATTCGAAAGGATTTTAGTGGATAATTCTCGGTAAAAATCTTAACAGAAGCTGTTAGTGGCGATTCTGTTCACGCAGCCCTCTAGAAAATGGCGTTTTCTAATTTTCGTTCTCTAATATATTTTTTCCAAAACAGCCCCAAAATGCCCCAAAATGACATTTTAAAAATATGGACAGATTGAGTAAATCGAAAACCTCAGATTTATAATTGTGCAAACTTTATTGAGGAGAATTTTGAATAATTAATTGGGGATATTGTATTATGGACCAAGGGGGTGTCCGTATATTTTGGTTAAGAGACGCAATGATAACAGATTAATTAATGCTTGATTAATAAATTAAAGCTTACAGATGGAATAATTTATTATAGGATGATATTGTAAGGACATTTTTTGTCCATTATCAATTTGTATGTCATAAGCCGTTACAACGTTGAAGAAAATCAACATCGTATCGTCATCAACAGATCCGAATTTCAAAAGAAGAAAGGAATCATTTGTCTACACAGCCGGACCGGTCCGCTTAGATGAAAAGAACCGATCCGACCCCAGACCGGTACGCCCCTCTACCAGACCGATCCGGGTGCTAAAAAAACAGTAGACTCCGGATCGAATGAGAACCGAAGGAGCTTCTTGAGAAAATAAATCGATCCTCACCCTGACCGATCTGCATCCATACCAGACCGATATGCCTGGGATAAAATCGGACAGTTTCGTGTATCATTAAAACATCTCAAGGTTTTCTTATTTAAACACCATTTGGGGAGTTTGTTTTCAAGACTTTTCAAGACGATTTTAAGAGTCCATATACTCTAAGTCTTCATCCCTTTTTGAGTCCCAAGACTCATGTTTTGATTCACATAACATAGACAAATCTTTGTGAACCTTTTGGAACCCTAGAACACAAACTTTGTTTTAATCAACCTTTATTGGGAGATCTTTGCAACCGAGGGCTGCGTGTCATTGCCTAGGGAGTCTCTACAAAGTGTTATGGATGCGTGTCATTGAGGAGTTCTACGGTTCTTCCTTTGTTGATTGGACTGAGGTTCATGTGGGTTCGCTGCGTGTGGATTTATTGTTGTATTTCATTGTAATCTGTGAAAAAGTTTTTGCCCTGCGGGGATTTTTCCTTAAACTTGTGTCGCACACTTTATATGTTTATGGGATGACTCACGCACACACGTAGTTGTCTTTTTCGGGGCTGAATTAAATAAGTTTTTTTTGGAAACTTGCAAATTTAATTTAAATCGATATCACACGCCCTTCGGGAATTTGTATCAGAGCAGGTTGCGCTAATTTATCGCGTATTCCTATTTTCCGCAAAATCGTGTGATATTGATTTTTTTTTTAAATCGATTTTGTGAAAAAAATCGCAATTTTTCCAATCGAATGCCCATTTAATGAGGAGCTTATTTTTGAAACAGTTCACGACCATGTTGATAATTTAAAAAGTTTGAATTTGAAACTTTGCAAAAGAATTAATGTTTTGGAAAAAGAAAATTCTCTCTTTAAAAGTAAGATTGAATATTTGCAAGCGTTTCAAACACAAAGTGATATTTGTCATGAGCACTTTGGTAATTTCTGTATTGATTTTGATTCTTTGAAAATTGTCAAAAAGAAGAGTGATGAGAGAGTCCTTGTTTTAGAGACGGAATTAGAGGACTTAAAAAATTCTAGGGTTCCCGTTTGTGCCGTCGAGGATGAAAAATTAATCGATGATTTTATGGCACGTGAAAAGACTCTTAGGGATAAGCTTATTTTAATTGAGGAGGGAGCGCAATAAACTGTTAAGTTTAATTGATAATTTTAAAAAGAAATCCCTATCTTTGGAAGAGTCTAATTTGTTTCTTGAATCAAATATTTTGAAGTTAAAAAATGATTTAAATGACTCAAGTAGGTTTGATAGTGATGGTAATGTCTCATCTTGTTCTCACGCTTCTAGTGCTAAAGCCAAAACCATTATTTGTTTTAGAGGGTCAACCAATTCTAAGGATATTAGAAAAGGTCATCCCATAGGTTTCGTTCCACCCATTTACACATGTTCATATTGTGGTAGGAAAGGTCAACTTAGGAGATTTTGTTTCGATCTTGGAAAATGTCCTAGGAAGTCTATGTCTAGTGTGCCCGTGGTTCCCAAATCCCCTACATGGCGTTTCACATCTATTTGGGTTAGGAAACCACTTTTGGATACGCTAGATTTTAGGCAAGTTGATTCTCGTTTGCTGGCACATGATTCTTCTCTCGCCATATCATATAGATGATTGTGTTTGCATGTTTTTCATACACTAGTTGTGGTTTCATGATATATATTTGCTAGTGTAATGACATTTACTTTTTGTATAGATTTCTTTGGTTTGAAATGTTTTGAAAAAATACAAAAAGATTTTATTTTGACGAAATTTTTTAAAATTCCAAAAAGGTTTTATGTATTTTGTTTGCACCGTTTATGGATGGATACTTAGGATGACCGAGTCACAACATCATTCCATAATTTTCATGTGACTATTTGATAGTGTTTTGAGATAATAGGTCAATTCACCCATGTGCTTTATAATGTTTGGAGTCATTAAGATGTAATTAAGTGGTACTTCCTACATGTTCGACTCATGTTTCCTTTATTACACACATGCACGAATTTGTTTGATTATGTGCTTGTCTTATCACATGTTGGTTGGGTGTTTTCACTTCAATCTTGTCCTTAAAACAAATCAAGCGCGATAAATTTTGATAAGGAAATTGTGCATATAAAAACCATTTTGTGAGTTTGTGTGTTTTGTTTGAAAATAGGGAAGGGATACGAAATGTTCATTTTGCCTTTGCGAATACTAAGCCACCGTTAAATTGGACCTAAAAAATGAGGGAATTTTTATTATCCAGGGTCCAAAAAGGTTTAAAGAGCCCGAAAAAAATTGAATGGGAATGAAAATAAATACATGCCAAATTATGGGCCATGTAGGTTTTTGCACCAATTCTCCAATGTTTGAGAATTTAGATTACCTCTAAAAAGAAAATATCTTTGAGGGAGATTGGTTGGAGAATTTAAAACGGGTTTGCACGTCCTGGAAATGCTAAAAAATGCGCTACATAGTATTGGACGTTATTGGTGTGGGAATCAATTTGACTTTGATTTGTTGATTTGCATAAGACGATGCCATCTAAATTCAACAATCTTTTCACCTGAGGATACTTTTGATGTTCATTCGTTAGGGGTACACATATGCATCATGCACATATGATTGATTGAGTTGATTTACCTATCGAATGTGTTCACACCCATTCATTCCATTTCCATGACTTAGTTGTTTGAGTCTAAATCCATGGTGTGATTTTTGTAGCATATTTTTTTTCAAATGTATTTTTTTTGTATAAAAAATTGAAAAATCCAAAAATAGTTTGTGATATTTTTTGAGATACTCTTTTGCATGTGCGTAGCTTGATTCTGGTTTTGCTATGCATTTTACCGTGACACCCAAATTTTTGTTATTTGATTCCTTCTTCTCATTTGTCTATTTGGGGACATCATAAAAAGGGGGAGAAAGAATTATCATATTATGGGGGAGTTTGAATTTCGGGGGAGTTTTTGATATTTAGCTTATGCTTTTATTATAAATTGGTATCTATGTTTATCTCATTTCAAAATCGATATGTCACTTGGTATTTTTCTTTATCTCATGTGTGTAGGTACTACTTTGATGATCTTTGAATTGCACACCCTGATGAGAAAAGCGTTGAGATTCCAGTAGAGTTGAAGAACAAACGATGAAGTCTTATCCATTTGTACCTTTTCAGTTTTGGGTTCATGGAGGGGTAGATTTGAATAGGCATTTTGACATTTTGATAATTCGGATGTTTGTTTTTATGTTTGTACCGGCATAGACATAGGGGGAGATTTGTAAGGACATTTTTTGTCCATTAGAAATTTGTTTGTCATAAGCCGTTACACCATTGAAGAAAATCAAGATTGTATCGTCATCAATGGATCCAAATTTCAAAAGAAGAAAGGAATCATTTTTCTGCACAGTCGGACCGGTCCGCCCAGATTAAAAGAATCGATCCGACCCCGGACCGGTCTTCCCCTCTACCAGATCGATCCACGTGCTAAAGAAACAGTAGACCCCATATCGAATGCGAACCAAAGGAGCCTCTTGAGAAAACGAACCGATCCGCACCCGACTTCATTCGCATCCATACTGAACTGGTCTGCCTAGGATGAAATCAGACAGTTCCGTGTATGTTTAAAACTTCACAAGGTTTTCTTATTTAAACACCATTCGGGGAGTTTATTTTCAAGACTTTTCAAGACGATTTTAAGAGTCCATATACTCTAAGTCTTCATCCCTTTTTGAGTCCCAAGACTCATGTTTTGATTCACATAACATAGACAAATTTTTATGAATCTTTTGGAACCCTAGAACATAAACTTTGTTTTGTTCAACCATTGTGGGGAGATCTTTGCAACTAAGGGCTGCGTGTCATTGCCGAGGGAGTCTCTACAAAGTGTTATGTTTGCATGTCATTGAGGAGTGATGCGGTTCTTCCTTTGTTGATTGTACTGAGGCTCATGTGGGTTCGCTGCATGTGGATTCATTGTTGTATTTCATTGTAATCCGTTTAAGTTGGGATTTACATATTATCTTGAAATAAAAGGTTTTGCCCTACGTTGATTTTTCCTTAAACTTGTGTCGCACACTTTATATGTTTATGGGATGACTCACGTACACACGTAGTTATTTGTTTAGGGGATGAATTAAATAAGTTTTTCTTGGAAACTTGCGAATTTAATTTAAGTTGATATCACACGCCCTTCACAGATATAATAAATTGTTAAATATTATTTAATTAGAAGCATTCTGTTTATGATGGAATTTTGAGGAGAACGTTCTAAGCGATGGAAATTCGGGCTAGGTGAGCGAGTCCGGGTACATTGGTTGTGTGACACTAGGGAGAGATTAAACTAATTAATGAGTATATTAATTATAATAGAGTCATACAATAGACTCGGGAAGATAATAAGTTAATTAATGGACATATGAATTAAATTAGAGTCGGACCATAGACTCTGGGAGATATTAAGTAAATTAATGGGCGTATTAATTAAATTAGAGTAGGACCATAGACTTGTGGAGATATTAAATTAATTAATGGATAAATTAATTAAGTTAGAGTTGGTCCATAGACTCGGGAATATGTTTGCTAGTGTTAAGGACTTTGAACACGGTAAAGCCGGGATTAAATTTTATTTATTTATATATATATATATATATATATATATATATATTATGTGTGTGCTCATAAATACCGGTGGCTAGGTATTTATTTAGAATTATATGCTCTAGTGGTATCGGGGGAGGTTGCATGATGTGGGTGAATCCATAGCTTAAGGAGTGGGGCGAGTATATCCCCAGGTCATAGCGTCTAATAAGACGTGGGCATTGTGATGATTGCCTTCAGACTTGGGGGAATATGACCACCTCCAATATGTTTATATTTCTATGTTCTGATTCGACGGTGGCTAGCTATCCTAGAAATCCAGGTGGGACTGAGTAGACCTGGGATGATAGCACTTTAGTGAATGCATCCGATGAGATATTACTCGAATGGATGGTTTTAATTATATTCAAGATATGTGTGATAGCGAAATATATTTCTATGTATATAATGGAGTAGATAATTATATACGGGTAATTAAATACATGAAGAGAATTTGTATTACGTATATAAGTAGTGAATGTTATATGGCTTTTAAGAGTGGTTTTTATTTATATTCAACATATGTATTATTGTGGAATTATAGTTCTACGTATATAATGGAGTACATAATTATATATGGGTAATTAAATACATGAAGATAATTTGTATTACTTATATAACAAGTGAACGTTATATGGCTTTTAAGAAAATGATTAATTAAGTTAATGCGATAAATAACTTACGAAGTCAAGTTACAAATTACTCTGGTTAGAGTAAAGTTCAAGGAATTTCATGACAAGGATAGTTAGACGGGGTAGTGTAACTAGGAGGGTTAGAAAGAAAGCATTATGTGTGAACTTTAGAGTATGGGTGAGATGTATCTCAAGGGAATGAGACACTAACATAAATATGAAGAGCATTGATACATTTTAATTCACTTGCAACAGGATTGTATGTTGCAAGATTTGGACATAGACGCTTCAGTCATTTCATTCATAGAGTGGGATGCAGCTTGGTATTCTTTCGGGCATGTTTCCCCAGCTATTTTCAATTCAGTCGGACTTTGTACTAGTTAATATTCTTTGTTGGATTATATTAGTGGATGTTGGTTTTATGCTGATGGTTTATTCAGATGGTCATTTATTAATTTATTCAGTATTGCTTTAGATTCATTGTTTGTGTGAATGGTTCATATTGATATTTGTATGGTTGCTGTTGTTAAATTAAAAGATTTAAATTTTGAAATCATCTTTTGAATACTAGGTGGTTAGTAATTTTTAAAAAAAAAATCGACAGTGATGCTAAGAATGAACCAGATGAGATTCCTGTTTTAATTTGATATAGGACTGATCACCCGGTATTTTATTGGGCGGGGTGTCACAGAGGGCTGGAGGGGTCCCTTTCCCAATTCTCTTTGTAGGATTCCTAGAGGGGACTTGAGGGATCCCTTGCCCAAATCTCTTTGCAGGAAGGCTAGAAGGTCCCTCACCAAATATTGTGAGCAAGCCAAAACACCTATCTACAGATGGCACCGATGTGTATTTCATCTTCCTAGGATGTGATATTTTTAAAGGTTGGTGGAAGTATTTTAAAGTGGTTAGTTACTAAAATTAAGTTCACAAAGTATTATTGACATATCCAAAATTTAAATTATCTCGACAATAAGGATGGAATTATTTTGTTTAAGTATTGAGAATACGTAATCGAAAAAAAATAAAGTTATATTCTAAATAAAATAAGGATATCTCAAAAATTAAGCATGAAATTTTTTATTTAGAGATATATGATTTCTTTTATCTTGATAAGACAAATTTAAAACATTAAATTGCTTTTCAAGAGAAAAGGGACATAAATAGCTAAAATAATTTTTTTGGCATAATCTCTCTTAGGCCTAAAGTCATTCTTGTCCCCATAAAAAAGTCAAACTAAATCTATCTAAAAAAATAACTCAGTAGGAAAATCTTGCCTTAAAGATCTGAATTTTTTTCCCTCTAGGAATTCACGGAACCTTAGCCGAAGCTTTGCTCCAACGACAAGGGTCACACCCAAAGCTAAAAAAAATGCATCAGAATATCCTGAGGTTGCATCTAGTAAAAGAAAAATTATTGAAGTGAAGCTATTTCAGTGGCCCCGAGACCAAAGTTTTCCAAGTTTTGCTAATATTTTACAAAAGACTAAATACTTGTTCGAACCTATGACACAAGTTTTCTAACGACACAATGATGACCTTTTATAAAGTATATTTGTATAAGAGAAAGTATATTGCATTGTTTGTTTTCAATCTCACTAACTACAAGATTAAATTGAAATATTTTTTAATTAAGAAAACATTTATCCATGGGTGAAATTTTAGTTTGGGAAATTGTCGCGATGAATCTTTAGTGAAGTCTGGTCTTGAAATCATGAACCTGAAGTGTTCCGGGGACATCTAATACTAAGACTCAAAGTGAGTTTTGTCAATGGAATAAGATAATCTCAAAAATCGAGGATACATGAGAATAAATATAATTTGACAATTTAGCTAACCTAGCAAATGTTAATATGTTCCTAATATAGATCTTCAAATGTTAGCAAAGTAAATATGTCTCATTAGTAATTAGTGTAAATAGATAATTTCATTTTTAAACAATTCATACAGAAGTTTAATCAATCTATCCAAGTACATTACAAGTTGCATAAAGTCACACAACTAATCATCAAAACTTCAGACACAACAGAAAGTGCATGCTCTCAACAGTAGCTACCCACTAAAATTATTTACCAAGTTAAAAGTAGTTTTTCCTAATTTTTCAAAGGGCAAGCAACATATATCCTAAAGTGTACGTGATAAAAAGTTTTACCAAGTTTCCACTTAAACCATTTTGTCTTCGAATTAATGTAAGTGATTGTTTGTATGTGGAAAATTAAAGCAATCACACAACACCGCATGCATAAAAAAAGAACCACCAAGGAGAAAAAACTCAAGCCAATTTGAATGAAAATGTTCTAATGTAAAGAGTTAAATAGAAAGACATTGGGTTACACTTCCTCTTATAACTTAATCTAATATTCTTTCAAACTTTATTATCTGATTTGAAAAGGCACCAACACCTAGAAAATGCTACACTCCCACGATCGATTTTTTCTACAATTAATGTCTCCATATTCAACCAAATCTCAAATCATCTGTATATTTGAAGATAACTTGTTCCAATGGAAAATGATTCATGAGTAACAACAAAATATACACTAAGATTGTTAAGGGTGTCATATGGATGAAAATTCTTGGTTACAGGATTTTATCACTCAAAATCTCAAAAAGTGTTTTCCAAATTTAAAAGAAAGAAAATCTTATTCAAGAACAAATTTATTTTGAAAATAAATTATTCAATTATATAGCAAAGAAAGAAAAAATGCGAAAAAATGTTTTTATGAATGGAACAAATCATTTGAAGAACGCAAATTGAGGAAGAATATTTTTCTCTGAAAAATTGACTTAAGCTTTGATGCAAAAGTTATTTTACCTACACAAGTTGGAATGTCGTATTGTACACAAAATGTGTATCCTTTACGGGAAAATTAAGGTGAATTAGTATTGTGATATATGTAGACTCCTCATTTCCATAATAACCCTATTATCCCATAGAGGTCCTTTATAGAACCCTATTTTCTTTAGATTTTATCCCTTTTTTACCTGAAATACCGAAAACCAACCACACTTGTAGAAATTTTTAACCCTCATAAATATCCAAGTTGGGGAATTTGTCAAGGAAGTGGTTTGTAGGTATTTCAAAACAATGGAACTTTAGGTACGCAAATCGAACACTCAAGTTGGATGATATGAATAACAATACAAGAAGACTTGTTGGAAAATATTGTGTTTTTACACAAATTATTATTATTACCAAACTAAAATATTGGTTAACTTTGAGCCATTATAAAAGTAGGACCCAGACTTGAAACGTGGTGGAACCAAGTATGTACGTGTTCCTTATAGCAAGTCGAGTCATGTGGCATACTCATTTTTTAAAAATGGATAAATGACGAGTAAGAAATTTGGTTTCAAAGTGCCCCGTTTATGTGTAACAAACCGCCCTTTTGGAGATCATCAAATTCCATAATTAGAAATAAATTAGCAATTTGGAGACAATTAAATTCCATAATTGAGTATAATTTGGAATTTGAAGAATTTCTCGAAATAGTAATTTTTGGGATTTTCGAGGATTTAATGATTTTCGATGGGTGTTATAATTATTTTTGGCACTAAATAGGTCGAGGTAATTTAATTATATGTCGCTGTGGAGTATAGCGATAAAAGAGGTATGATTTTGAGTAGAAAACCCGAATTTACTTTTATGGGTTAGAATAGTGATTTGCGGTCCAGTACCTCGGATGGAAATTTCGACTATGCCGTGAGTCTCGAAATGTCCAAGATAGTCGGGAAAGAGTGTCCGATTGTCGAAATTTAGTTCCGCGTAATTTTGGAGCTAAACGGGCTCGTAATTGAGTAAACGAGTCGTTTTTGTGGTATTAAGGGATTAAACCCTTTTCTCCTTATAAAAGGAGGAAGAGAGGGAGAAAAAGAGAAAGAAAAGAAGAGAGAAAGAGAGAAGAGAGAGAGGAGGAGAGAAAAAAGAAGAAAAAGGGGGAGATTTCGGCCAGCCTCCGCGGGATTCGGCTCGAGGACGTCGGATTTTATCCACGAGGCAAGTGTTTACTTGCTTTATTTATTTTTGAGCATAAATATCTCATACCATTGTTGGTATAACAAACCGTAATGATTTTGGGTTGGGTATTCGTGGATAAAATGGGTTTTCGGAAGTTAAAACGAATAAACCCCTAAAATTTGATTATTAGAGAAACTTAGATACTAATCTAAATTAATTGGTGATTTAGGGTTCTAGGATGTTTAGAACCCTTTATATATGTGTAGATGTAGTTGATTGAGGTTGTAGGCCGTTGGTTGGGGCGACAAAAGCTTGCGAGAAGCTTTAATGGCCGAAACAGCTTCTCAGAGAAGAAGCTGCCCGACATGATCGATCGATTGATCATGGGGGCTCGATCGATTGAGCCATCAATCGATCGACGGCCAAGGGTCGATCGATCGACCCCTGTTGAAAATAGGCAATTTTCTTAGGGTGAATTGGATGGGATGAATTCCAATTCTAATTGATTCGGGGTCATTTATGTGATGACATAAGGAGTCTTTTAAGATTATATGGCCCACAAATGAAGAGAAATTAGGAGGCTTAAGTGAGGGTTTAAATGTATAACCCTCAAACTTTTTTTCGAGGGAAATCGAATAGTTAATAAGTTAAGATGTTGGGGTCCCTTAAATAGGGTGGGGTTCCCTAAATGATTAAATATGGACAATAGGTAGTCCTTGGGTTCATGGAAATGAAATCCATAACCCATTAAATTTAAGATTGTCCGGGAGAAATAAATCCCGAGGATATTTCTCGTAGGCATATAGGCCTATATAATTATGCGTATAGAAAGCATAATTATATCGATTACCGCTAAGTGTGTCCTAGGAGATAATTAGGATAATTGGGGAGGTAGATATATATTCACCTAGAGTGAATTGGAAATATTGGAGACATCTAATAAAATCTTTAAAGATGATTAAGGTATTTATTATTTATGAAAGTACGGAAATACTTTGGATTTAGAAGCATGATTATGATTCCTCGAGGGAATCTTTGGGATTATTGTTCATCGCTAGATGCTATAGGCCATTATGGCCGTTTATATATTCTAGGAGGAATATATAGTGTATGTATATACTATGTGATTAAAATATATATATATATATGATATAATGGAAACGATTTTGAAAAAAAAAATGAATATTTTCAAAATGGAAAGACAAATGATTTTCATAATTGATAAAATATGGATTACACACCTCCCTAAATCGCTATCATAAGGGAAGTTGCGCGCGTTGTGGTGAAGCCCCCTGCCTATTGAGTAGGGTGGATATAGTCCCTAGGCCATATGGGCGATTATATTTGTTTTTGCGCTGGTTAGGGGATTCTGGGTGTGGTCCTGACTTTCCCGCAGGCATATGGCCGCTTCCCGACATTGTTAGGTTCCCAGGTTGTCTTGTTTGATAGGCCCTGGCAGATGATAGCCATTTAGGGGTGCGTCTAGTGGGGAAACCCGGAGGGGCGGTCTTAGATTTATTAAAGCAATTCATGATAATGGATTGGCTTTAATTACATTTCTTGATCCTAAAAAGGGAAATGGGTTAATGGTTTGGCTTCGGTTAGACTCCCGGATAGAAGAAGGGATGTGTGAGCATATGATATGATCAAAGCATTTTCATGATAATGAAAATGGCTTTGGGTACATTTCCTGAGTATAAAAAGGGAAATGGGATAATTTAAAAAGGAAAAGCATTTCTCTGTTAATAAAATTGGCTTTTAAAAAAGATATATGTTTTGGTAAAGCACTTCATGCTAATGAATTGGCTTTAAATACATTTCCTGGATATGTGAAGGGAAATGGAAGTTTTTGAAATGAAAAGAATAAGTATTGATAAATGCTTTGTATATAAATCCTCAGTCTGGGAGGTAGATCCGGATGTGTATTATATAGATGAAATTCATTTGGTAAACCTCAATCCGGGAGATATTATCCAGACGTATATTCTAGATGTATGTATATATATATATATGTATTTATACATTTGTTGCGTGCTACGGGCCTAATGGATCTCTACCATTGACCCTGCCAAGTAGTAGTGTATCGGGGGGGTTCCTTGTTTGGATTTTCCTTTGCGAGACACCCCACGCACGAACTTAGTGCAGTGTTGAGAATGGAGGGAAGTTTAGCCCTTAGCACATGGACTATCTGGGGTAGATAGTAGATGGGTAAATTAGACTAGTTAGGCAGGGATATCTTCACTAGGGTATGTTGTTAGCGTGCGCTAGTTGTGCACTATTAGAGGAGAGGTGAGGGGTATTTCATGGGACTGCGATACCAATTTAAATATGAGATAAAAAATTATTTTTCTAAAATTAAAGCATTTATGCACTTGCAAAATATTTTCAAACTCGGGCTCTGACCCATTTATCTACTTTTCCTTCCTTGTTATGTATATATATATATATATTATATAGGTGTCCAGACACAAGGACGCCTGGATGATACTTCCTTCGAGTCAGACGTCTGCTGCAGCAGCTGTGGATACTTGCGGGTTCTCGGTAGACGCTTCTTTCCCTGTACTCTAGATATGAGGTATTGTATGAACATTCGGGCCAATTGTCCAACTATTTTTATTTATTCTTCGCACGTTATTCCATATGGCTGTATAATTTGAACCGAGTGTTCGCTTATTTTAATTTATTTCATTTTCATTTCAATTCATTTACGCATTAAATTCTGGATGTTTTATTTTAATTGTTTATAAAGAGTAGTCATGTAAAAATTTTAACGCTCTCTTAATAGGATATTAGTAATTAAATGGACTTTCGACAGAGATGCTAAGAATGATCCATAAGTAAGTCATGTTTTAATTTGATATAGGAGTGATCGCTCGGTATCCCATTAGGCGGGTTGTTACATTATGTATGAAATTTATTTGGAAATTTGGTTAATTTTCTGGGACGAATTATCTAAATTGTCGCCGATGGTTGTGACAGTTCGCTATATAGTGACTGTTTTTCAAAACCGTCACTAAAGTCGTGACTGTTAATTATAAGTTGTGATAGTTCATAAAAAACGTCCCTAAAGTGACTATTTTCCAAACTACGCATCTTTTCATGAAACAACACATCTTTTTATGAAACAACATTTTATTTTCAATAAATACAAGACTTGTCTTCACTTTCAAAAATAGAGAAAAAAATAAGAGAAAAAAATATTCTCAATACTTATCATTCGCGATCGGGTCAGATACAATATCAAACATAATTGGTTCATGGGACACGCACACTGAAGTGCTTCTTGCGCGTGTTAAAACCGTTTCATCCTGAGAGACAAATTCTCATTGCTCATTGTCGTATGTACCGTAGCGGGAGCGCATTTTGTCTTAAGAAGTGAATGTCAAAAATTCGATTCAGTCATCTTCTTTGTTTGAAATTTTTTATTTATTTATTATTGATCTGATTATTTATTGCATAAATATGATTAATTTCATATTTTAATTTGATAACACAAAAAAGTATATATTTTAAATAACAAGACTACCCAGACGTGTACTGATAGAATGGGTGAGCCCTATTACGATCAAAATATGAATTTTTTTATTGATACTCAATTTTATTTTCCCTACCCAAAGACAGGGTGAGTCATGTGTCGGTCGACACGCTCATGGAAAATTAGTCCTTGTGATTTTGGTGAGTTTGAAAACCTTAAGATAAGAATAGTCCTATGATTTCTTCAGTAATCTATTCGGTGATTAACTAGTTTGAATCATTTTAGACAAAACATTATTTTATGAGGGCTAATTCTAGAATCGATTAAAGACAATTCAATCTAAAGAAAAAAAAGTGAAGCCAAAAAAATAACAAACAAAAACAAAAAAGGTAAATTGACCAATGGGTTGATTACACACATTTCACATACACACACATGATTTTTTTCCCTTTTTATTTTGGGGCATATACCAAATAGTCCCTCGAATTTTTTAATACACGTTTAGTCCAAGCTTTTTTATTTTGCACCAAAAAGTCCTTGACCATACCAAACAGACTTTACCATGCCACTGGCACGGACCCTTAAAGATAAGAGAATAAGGGACTCTTTGGTACAAATTAAAGGCTTGGACTAAATTTGTATTAAAAAATGTTTGATGGACTTTTTGGTATTTGATCCATTTATTTTTGGAAAATCATAATATATTGTGAATTTAAGGAAAAAAATGATATTTTTATCTGATTTATAATAAGTTTTCAGATCTTGTAAACATTTTCATGTCACATTTGTAAATTTATTATTTTCACCTGACATGCCGTAGATCCAAAGAACAAACAACTTGATTCCCATCAACTTTGATTGGCCTATAGGAGCGTTGACCATATCCATTTCTATTCGAAAATGATATTAGGACTGAATTTTTGATCGAAAATGGAATTTCCGAATGAGGTGGTGGGTTTCTATTGGTTCTTTTGTGGGGCCATGCTAGTGGGACCAAAGAACAGACCAATAACATGATTCCATGTGTAATTTCGGTAAAAAATTATTTTACAATAGAAGTACTCATTTCTATTGGGCATTTAGGCACCATTCTTTTTATGGCATACAGTTGTACGCTTACATCTTTGGTTTTTACCGATCGGTTATTTCCATAGTTTATTTTGACTTGTAATAACTAGTCTTGGTCGGCTCAATGTTTTATTTATTTTTATTTTTGGTAGCATACCATGAGGTTTTCGTGCAACCTCGACTAATCTCCATTTGTAGTTCGTGGCTTTCGCTGGCCAATCATTATTTTGACAGTGCGGGGGCTCAAACTGGGGACCAAACCCAATCCTCCCCCAAGACTATCATAGTGGCAACCTTGTACCACTTATCAAAGAGAGTTGGTTAGGCTCTAGCTTGATCGGTTGTTACCTGAGCAAATATATCTCTATTATAGAATATTGCCACCTGCAGGTTTCTTCTTTTTCTTAACCGGCTTGTTCAATTCTTTACGGCTTAGCAATCATTTTTGATCGGTGAGCTTTTATTTTGTATGTTTTTTTATTTATTAGTCTCGTTTATTATATATATAGATTAATAGATTCTATTATTTATTTTTAGATTACAATTAATTAGTTTTATTTATTTGAATATATGTGTGTTTAATTCCATGTCATTACATTTTTGTTATTTGGTTATATATTTTAACACTTCTCATTCTTGACAAAAAGTGACATGAGCGGTTATGAGAGGTTATATGGAAGTTCGGGGAAGTTTTAGACTGTTATGAGACTTAAAATAATTTAAAAAAACATGGAATGGAGACTATTAAGATTTTAGAAATGAGACTAAAAGTAAAAAAACAATTTTTTTTACTGTAACACATCCTGTGAAAATATATTTTTGATCCAATAAATCTTATTTTCAAACATTTATTGAATATTCACCATATGTATAAAGAGTAATGATAGGGAGATCCAGTTTTTGGACCCAATTTTCAAACCTCGCGATGTGTCATCATCATATTGAATAAAGTGTGTGGGTGACATGAGTTTCCCAAAAAATATCATCCAATGCAATGATGATGCATCACTGGGTTTCAAAATTAAATCCAAAAATTAGGTGTTTATATCATAACTTATATATAAATAAGATTTATTGGAAAAAAAACTATTATAAGAGAACCTATTAAAAAATACCTTTATGTAAATAAAATTTATTATTCAAGCTTCCTTGTTTTTAACCGACCATTTCTAACAAGTGGAATCTCCTGTTTTTTTTACCATTTCTCTCATGCATCTTTTGTATGCAAATACCGGCCCCTATTTTCCAAATCATGGTCTATTTAGCTTTTAGGATCGCCAACAATGTTTTCTTGCAGTGGTGGAGTCGGGAATTTAACAAAATGATATACAAAAAAAAAACATACATTACTTTTCACAATCAAATGATAACATATTAACAAAAATTTATTTTTTCCTAGCGATAACAAATAAATACTAAAGATAAAATAAATAAAGAGAAACAAAAGACATAACTTACATGTGGCGGAAGCATAGATGAGCGAACGAGATGAGAAAGAAGAAGAGATGTTGTAATAACCCTAGGTTTTTGGGACTGAGAATTTACAATTTTTGGTAGAAATAAAATTGATTTAAATCGGAGAATTTTAAATTTGGCAATTGAGATCTAAAATTGAGGACGTTATAAAGTATTTTGGATGATGAATCTGAGGGTGTGGTTGATTCCGGATGGGTCGAGATAGTCAAAATGACTATCCTTGGGTTTTATTTCGATTTCGTAATATTTTTTAAGTTAGTTCGACTCAGATTGGAGTAAATAAGTCATTTAAATTGTGTATCACCATTTAAAGTTGTATATCCGGGATTTTAGGCTTATAAAGCCTTTGGGTGATTAAAATCTCATTCTTGAGATTAAGAGAGGGAGAGAAAACCTTAGAGAGAGAAAGAGAAGAAGAAAAGAAAGAAGAAAGAGGAGAAATCACGGAGTTGGGAGTTCCGACCAAAATGAGCCACTTCGAGGAAGATTCATCCTCTACAATTTTGAGGCTAGTGTTTAATCTTGTTAAATAATTCATATGTATATTTGATTTCATGAAATGTGAATGAAAATATGGATTTTGGGTATAAATATCAAAACCTAGATTTTGTAGGTTAAATATTATAATTTGGTGTTTGTAAATCGATTTGAGGTTGTATAATGAGTGGGGTCAATTTTTATATGAGTTTTGATGTTGGAAACCTAATTGGGTTGAAGGTTAATAGTTGGAAGTGGATAAATCAGAATGTTTGGAGAGTTAGGGTTCGTCCAAATGTGTAAAATGGCCGAATATCTGGTATGTCCGGTCGACCGCGCTTCAAGGGAAAAGCCTATTGATTTCTTCGTCGAGCAAAATTTAGAACCGCGGTCAATCGGGGGTCAGGGGCTGATTGATCGGTCCTCTGTTTTTAGCCCAATTATAAGATTTTCTTTAGTGGTTCTATTATAGAGGGTTAGGCTACAAAATCAATAGATTTATACCTTAGGTTGAATAGGCAGCATTTTGACCTATTTTAGACTGAATTATGAGGGTACGATGCCTCTTTTAGTAAATAAAAGATTGTTGGACTCAAAGATAGTTGGATAACATTAATGTAATTATGGTTGTCTATCATTAACTAGCAATAAGTTGTAGAGATAGTCCCTTTTTGCTTATGTGCGTTTAAAGTCAAGTGGTATTGCAGTATCTGCTTTAGATTATTACCGAATAGAATAGTTATGTGTGTACTTCTAGTCGAGAGAGTCATCATATATTTATGCCCAATTAGTGATAGGTATTCCGAGGTATGATGAGGTTATATGAAATGAATTGGGATTGATCTCGTGGATTACGGACTATTAGGATGTGTTTATACTTATAGCTGGAATGATTATTGTATACTGGCATCTGGATATAGATGGTATGGGTGTGATGATGGATATGTATGTTCGATTTTGAGACAGTAGCCTTAATGTTGGATATATTAGGAGACTATTCACATAAAAATTTGGATGGATGGTTAAGTTTCAAGTGATGGATCGTATAAGTAAATGAATCGAGTAGGTGTGCGTTATGGCATTAGTTAGTACGATGAGAGTTATCTACTTATGCATGAATTCATTACCTTCATACATATGGATTAGAGATGTTATATATATATATATATATCTGTGTGTGTGTGTGTGTGTGTGTGTGTATGTGTATAGATATATGTATATAGATATGGGGTGAATGTATATACCGTGGGTGATGGTTTGTATATATGATATGATCATATGTCCGTATATATGGTGTGAATGAGATATATATACTTATTGCGTGAGCATACCGACACAATCTGTAATGGGAGGATGCGCGATGTGGGTGAGGCCCCTGGCTTGAGGAGCAGGGTGCGTATAGTCCCCAGGTCATAGTCGTCCATTATTATTTATGTGTTTTTATTTGGGGGTGAGAAGTCTTGGGTATGATTCCTTCTCACTTTCCGGTTAGGAACTATGACCGCTTCCCATATGTTGTGTTTTGTTTTATTACCATGGAGGTGTGATAATAGTCCGGTGTATGGTAACCCGGGATAAAGTGAGTAATTCCTGGAAACTGATAGCAATATGCAATATATTTGTATACTAGAAAAGTTTATGTTATGAGTATTGCAAAGTGTGCATTATGTGTGTGTGTGTGTGTGTGTGTGTGTGTGTGTGTGTGTGTGTGTGTGTGTGTGTGTGTATATCATATAAGTGAAGGTGATATGATTTTTCTAAGATGTACATCTTGTGTAATTTTGGTGTACTAGTTTATTAGGGTCGAACAATTGCACTTAGAGACTATCGCTGATTTGTTGGCCCCAAACGATGTAAATATTGTTCTTACTTGAGTAATATAGATGGTACTCAAAATAAGTATCTGAGGTTAGGATGTGTGTGGAGGGAATAATGGATCCTGACGATCAACATTGTCAAGCATTAGTGTGTCGGCGGGGTTCCTTGTTTGGATTTCGCTTCGCGGGATGCCCAACGCACGAAACGTAGTGCAATGTTGGGAGTGGAGAGAAGTTTTGGCCTTAGCACTCAGACGTATGCTGCTTCGAGAATAAAATCTTCTGATGAAAACTAAAGATATTGTATGACTTGGTAAGACTAATAACTAGGTTAAGATTTTAATTATAGCCGATAAAGCCTACTAAGATATATATAGGTGTGTATATATTTATAAGTTATTAGAATGGAAAGGATTCTAGGTTATGTTAGGATGGGGGGTTAACCGGGTATCGGCTATGGGTATAATTAGGTAGATTGTCCCTAAAATGTGTCGGGTAGAATAGTTAATGTTCAGGGGTATATGTTTAGGAGCGCACTTTAGTTGAGGGGTGAGTTTGGGGATTTCGAGGGTGTATGACCCCACTTTATTTATGAAATTGTGCATTTATAATTATTATGCACTATTAGGCACTTGCTATAAACGTTTTTACACCTCGGGCTCTAACCTATATATTTTTTCCTCTCTGGCTATATATATATATATACTAGGGTATGCCCATGCCTGAAGGCACGCTGATAATCGCAAAACGGGAAAAAATTTTGAAGAAAGTAATTGCGAAAAAGGTAAAAAAATTTGTTCCCCAACAAAGCAAATTATAATTTTTTAAAATATGACCATAATCTCCTTTGTTCATAAGATAATTCACCCGGCTTAAAAAATAAAAAATAGTCCAACATCATTCAAATAGTCCAAATTCATCAAATAAGCTCCCATATAACATGAAATATATACAAAATAACGAAATTTGTACGCTTAAAAGAGATGGATAGTTAGATTCGAACATGGAATTTAATTAAAAGAATGACCAACACATTCGCCATATGCCACAATACAAAATATAAAACATACTGAACAGTAAAGTGAAAAAGTACAAAACAATAAATGAACAATAATAAATGCCTATCTAAAGTGAATGGTGGGACAACTGCAAAGTTTCGGTTGAATTCTCAGCATGTTCACCACAAAGGTTTCTTCCCACTACATTATGTTGTCTAATAAGAACCAAATCCAAATATCAATATTGTACAGATAAGCATATAAATGAAAATATTTATAAAATTGAAATTATACTTGTGATATCAAGGTTTACAATGTAGCAAGGCAAGACAATACAACCAATATTATATATGTGACTTCTATTGTTTTAAATTCTTAATTTCTACATCAATGTAACTTTAAAGATATAGGCACTAAACTTTATATGCAAAGTACAAAGAACTGAGTGGGCATGACCTCTTCGCTAATCCCCCTAAAATTTAACCTAGAACGTTGGCTGCTAGACCCACCTTAGCATCATATGCAAACAGAATCATGGATGAGCTAGCACCACGAAATATGTGTCTGACAGTGTTTCTAATCCGGGTGAATGTCAAAGTAGTATCATGTTCAAAGGACATGTCCCCTTGGGGCCTGCCAACTAGTCGTTGAGCATAGCGAAGCTGAAAGAAATGAACAGTATGCCTGTGTGGGGCAGTTGGGATGAAGAACACCAGACTCGGGATGAACTCCACTAAGTGTAGCAACCTCAACTGATGAATCAAAAACCTCTTCAACATCGCTGATGGGCTGCAATCTACTATGTATGACCTCACTGCAAACAATTTGCGTATAAAATGACTTACTTGAGCTTCTTTTGGATCACACAATAAACAAAAAAAATCCTTTAACAATGAAAAAAAATTCAAGATCGATTCAGCTTCTTAGGCACTTTATCAACCTGATCCAATTTCTCTTTCTTTTTTCGATCATCAAATTATCGACATTTCATGATATAAAGTTCACCTTGGCAACATTATTCACTTCTTTAGGATTGTGTTCTAATAGTAGGATGGTGGCTAAAAGTCACAATGGGAGTACGTGGTTAATGGAGGTCACTCAATGGGACCAAATATGAACCCCTCGTTTTTGTACAGCACGTCTGCGATAATTAATGCATCTCCGTAGATAAAAAAAGATAAGAAATTTAATTGTACTGAGTATTGACCATTCCAAAAACAACCATAAGTCTAAACCCCAAAGGAATGGACAACAAACCTGAAAACATAACACCAACAAAATCAAATAAAAAGTTGGAAGAACATAAGTGTTGGAGAGACTGTTTGTTTAAGAAAAAACAAGTGTCAATTTCAAAATAGTGTGCCGATTTTGTACCATGCTCCTTGGGACAGTCGGCCACTACTTTTCTGGTTAAATGTGAGATTTTAAAAATACCAGTATAGGTATGGCTGAATGAGAAGATGCTAAAGAGAACTTGTAACCATTGTCTAAAGAGATCTTGTAACTCATATCCAAAGCCTTTAGCCAACTTCAATTATTGGCCTTCTTCCTGTTCAAAAAGACACAAAAATTATACTTTTAGTAATTTTTTATGGAATCAAGATACTTATGATATTAAAGAGAATCAAGCTTAGAAAACTACAATAGGTATATGCCACACCTGAATTTGAAACAAATAATCCAAAGATAATTAATCGTGTTATACAAAATTGCAATTAGGACGCTTCTAAAATAATTAGAATTGTAAAAGTGAGGCCTATCTGCAACTGCTGGAGCTATCCACAACTGATTGGAACTTATTGAAAATAGTAGCAGTTCTCGCAAAATGAAACTAATTGGAACCTGTTGAAAATAGGCCACAATGCATCATAGTCTACATTCTTTTTTATGTCATCTGTAAGTACAGAAACAAAAGAAAATTTAGTGCTAGGGAAATAAACAAAATGTGATTTTTTTTTGGTTCCAATAATAGTGATGTAATGAACTTATCTTGCTAACTTAAGTGTCAAATGCATATTTTTCTTTCTAAAACATTAGACACTATCTTTGGAAAGATTTAGTTAAAATCTGTTTAAAAAAATTAATAGCAGTTTCTTCTACATGATGTTCAAATCTATTAAACACCATACACTATCTTTAGAAAGATTTAGTTAAAATCACCTACTTCCATACAATGCCACATATTGTTCTATATGATAAACTTCACATGTATTAGTAGTAGTTCACAGTTCCAAGACACTGTAAACCTAAAACAAAATGTCACGTAAAAATAAGAAGTCAGCCTAAGAGGATATACGAAATCTTAGGTAGCGCACCGATGGTTATGCTATAAATGGAACATGAAGAGATGAGAGTTGTAAGGAAAATTTCCTTATAAAATCCTTAAATGGGGAAAAAACACAGATGTGTGCAGATGTGAACATAAAGAAGGAAAAAATCGTGACTCTAGAACGACCTTCAATAAAACACGGCCACAATTTGTAAGAAGTTTGCCTCCAAAAAATATGACTCATAACTAAACAAAGAAAGATAAATTAATAAAATATAAAGGGTTTTGAAGAGTTATACCTTCAAAATGACTCACAATCCCTGCAAAAAAATGTAATAACACATTAGTTCCAAAATTCACGTCTTGAACAACAAATAAAAACATAATAATTGAAATCCTGAAATCGCAAACTCAACCTCCCAGGCCTCCTTTCAACTGTTTTCCCATCGAAACACAGCAGTAAATTTGTAAGAAACGTTGCAAAAGATATAATTAGTCACAGAGAGAACACTCATGTGGACGTAAACAGATGATAAATGGTTGGATTGATATAGGATCAAATTTGAGGAGAAATTTTTGTTTAAGGATAACATTTTGAGATAAATTATATTGGAAGGAAGTTTCTAGAAGGTATAACAGTTCATATAGATGTTCACAATAGGTGGTGGACTGAAAATTTTGTACTTCAACAACAGTTCATATTCTAAGTTTGAACTATGAATAGCTCATTATCTACATAACTGTTTATTAACAGTTCATTCTCTACATAACAGTTCAATACCTGGTATTCTATGAACTGGTTCAATAACAGTTCAATATCAGTTCATATGCATAGAAAGAAAAAAAAAAGTATAAGGTATTCCTATAAGGTATTGTAGCAAGTATAAGTTATAAGGGGTGTGTGTGCACGGGGAGAAAGAGAGATAAATGAACGTCTATCGATGACTTTGATAGCAGGTCATCCATTCAGCATCTACAAATTTAGTATAGCCGTATCACATTTTTTTAATTACTCTTACCTCGGGATATTAATGAGCTACAAATTTACAAACACAAATTACAATTTACTTTTCAATTTACACTAAATATTTCCCTTTACCCAAACATAAATGTGCCTTAATTTTAGAACAATGCCAACTCAAGTCACACCACCATATGAAACTATCATATGCATAATAATGTGATACTATCAAAAAAGTAATACAATAAAACTCAATTATTCACATTACACCTTCGTATTACGACAAAATGTAGTTAGAGGTTGCCTCCTTTTAAAATCCACGAATGCATATAAGTAGTAAAGTACGTTGGAATATTGTGAATCTTCCAAATAAGCACAAAAACAAAGTTAGTGATGATTTGAAAAGAAAAAAAGTCATGAAATAAAAAAAATATATGAACTTACAAATAATTCCAGTATAGTGCTTAACTTTTATGGCTTCACTAACAAAACGAAACATTTTAGTTCTACATATTACTTGGATCAAATAATCATGAGTACATGATTAACACATTCAAAACTTACATACCTAGCATCTAAGCTCTCACTTGGGATAACATGTCCTTTTCAAAAGGGTCTAATAACATGAATTTAAGTTTCAACATCCATTTGCATCCTTTTGTCAACATCCATTCTAAATAAAGCAACATCCAAAACATTGAATTTATAAATAGTGTCATATTTAAAAAGTAAAACCAATTTAGAAAACCCAAATTCAAAATCTTATTCTGCAGCCCTTTGTCAAAGACCATTCACATAATAAATGGCATTTGACAATAAAGACCAAACGAAGAAGAAGAAGAATACTCACTTGATTCTCGTGTCAAACACTTGGCATGCATCATTAACCCATGATTTGATAAAATTAAAAAAAATTGCACATAACAAAAAAAGCCTCATAGGAGTAAAGAAGTACAAAGTAAACAAATAAAAACTGAAAGAAAGAAATATCTGAAACCTGTTTGAAGGCTTATGCAATGACAGGGGTCCTCAAAAGTCAGTGTCCGAAACCTAAAAGAGCATAAGAACAAAAGATAAGATCCCACAAATTAAAACCCATAAAAATGTGATTTGAAATCCTATATGTATAAATAAATTCTAAATGTTCCATGTTTTCACAACATCTGGTTTTATTTAATTTCCATCCAAAAGCTAATTTTTACAAAACCATTACAAACAAAGAAAATCTATAAACCCCAAAACAAAGGCTTAAATCTTTACAGAGTGAAAGTGTACCTTTTATAGTAAGATAAAAGCAATCTCAGATCTACAAAATTGTTGGGTTTTGGGGTTAGCATCTTAGTGTTTAAGGGTTTTGAAATAAGATATAGAAACCCACAAATGGTATTTGAATCCCTCAACGCATGATAGATAATGACCCAATGGTTTCGAAATCGTTGCAACTGCAAAAAAAATATATGGCGAGTTAGATCTGAAAAAAAATCAAAATGGAAAAACAAAAACTAAGATTACTGGGTCTGAGAGGATGATTAATAAGGGTAATCGGCTAGCGGGCTTCGCCCTTGAATTGCGTGAGAGAGAGACAGAGAGCTCACAGGGAAGTAGAACACACACACAGGGAGAGAGAGGCATGTGAGAGTGACTATGGGTTAAGTGTGATATGTGCGAGAGTATTAGGATTGATTTAGGGAAAATACCATTTTCTCCTTGGTTTTGAATTTTGATGCAGACTCGAAAAAACAATGGTGTATTGATTTGGGGGGAACTTAAATTTTGGAGGGGTAAATTAGGTAGTGTAGGATTTCATTTGTCTCATGACATCATTGATCAAACTTATGACATAAATAAGTTTTATACTTTATTATATATGTATATATATATATATATATATATATATATATATATATATATATATATATATATATTATGTACTACAGGTGTCCACCGCCAGGGCACCAATGAAGCTTTTTCCATCCTATGTTCTCAGAGCCGTGACAGATGCAGACTGTTACGGGATTTGTATTATAGTTGTTTCCTGCTTCTTTGTAAATCTAGATAATATTCATTTTTGTGTATCGGGTTCTTACCCAAGGGTTATTTGTAGGATTTTTTATTTCTTCCATTTCGATGTTGTATTGTCTGTGACCCGACAACATATTCGTGTATATTTTTTTTTATGTAATTATGATGTATTAAATCAGTATGTCCTTTCATCATGTTGATCATGTACCCTTTAATTCATGTTAATAGTCATTTTGTTATTTGGATGGATGTTTATATTATGTTTTTAAATTTTTGTATCAGCTTTTTATAATTTTGGGTAGTTAGCCATATCTATTTTGGTATCGTCAGTAGATGTTGAGAATGATCGATCTAAGATTCTTGGTTAAATGTAGTATAGGTCCGACCACCCGTTACTATTTCAAGAGGGGTGTCAGAGATGGTATAAGAGCATTAGGTTCTAGTGTCTTTAGGATCTGTGCGGATTTTTTGCATTCTTCCGTAAGCATTTTTTTATATAAAGCCCAACTATTAGGATTGTTTTGTATTTCGGGAGTGCGGACTGTTAATGTTTATTGAGTAGTAACGATAAGGTTATAGTTTTATAGTTAGGCTATGTGCAGGTATTTGTAGTATTCCAGCTATGGAAGGTCTTATATTGTGGCACTGCTTTGATGTGACGAAAAGGATTTATGTCACTGAGGAGGTTCAGAGGTTAGGAGATTCATTGTTTGAGCGGGGAATTTAGCCCAGGGATGTGTTAGTTTCGAGAACTAAGCTTTGAGAGGAGTATTGTGTTGTTGGGGCCTTGTGTCTTGAACATAAGGTGTTTGATTGGCATGTCGAAAGACATAAAATTCTTTTATAGTATATTTCTATATATGGATCTTCGGTAAATACCTATGATTCTAAAATCTTTTACAAAACCTTAATCCTAGTTCAACTGATCTCAATTCTCGACATAGCTACACAGTAGTGTATTGGGAAAATTCCTTGTTTGGATTTCGCTTTAGACACCTCCCCCACATGAAAGTAGCAAATGTTAGGAATTGAGAAGAGTTTAACCATTAGAAATCCTAGAATTTTATATACTTAGTACGTTATTATAGAATAATATGTTAAGATTTATATTATAATTTGAGGCTAGTGGAGCCAGGTTATGTTTTTACGAGTTGATCTCGGGCACGGGGTGCATGGGCACCCAGGATATTTAATTTGATTTTAAAGCTAAAATGATGTGCCGTGAGAAGTGGGAGAGATAGTTATAGTGATCTTGAAGGTAGACGTTAGAACAAGTTGAGGTTCGGAGTCCTAGGCATAACTTAAATTTTGAGGACGAAATTTTAGTAAAGGGTGAAGTCTCTAACACCCCAAGATTTTTGGGACTAAGAATTTAAAATTTTTGGGAGAAATAAAATTCATTTAAATTGGAGAATTTTAAATTTTGCAATTGAGGTCTAAAATTGAGGACGATATAAAGTATTTCGGATGATGAATCTGACTGTGCGGTTGATCCCGGATCGGTCCAGATGGTCGAAATTACTGTCCTTGGATTTTATTTCGATTTCAGAATATTTTTTAAGTTAGTTTGACTCGAATAGGAGTTAACGAGTGATTTAAAGTGTGTATCACAATTTCAAGTTGGATATCCGAGATATTAGGCTTATAAAACCTTTGGGAGATTGAAATCTCATTCTTGATATTAAGAGAGGGAGAGAAAACCGTAGAGAGAGATAAAGAGATTAGGAAAAGAAAGAAGAGAGAGGAGAAAGCATGAAGCTTGGGAGGCAAGTGTTCAATTTTGAGGCAAGTGTTTAATCTTGCTAAATAATTCGTATGTGTATTTGATTTCATGAAATGTGGATAAAAAGATGGATTTTTGGTATATATATCAAAATCTAGATTTTGCAGGTTAAATTTTATAATTTGGTGTTTGTAAACGTGTTTGAGGTTGTATAATGAGAGGGGTTGATTTTTATATGAGTTTTGATGTTGGAAACCTAATTGGGTGGAAGTTTAATGGTTGGAAGTGGATAAATTTGAGTGTTTGGAGAGTTAGGGTTAGTCCAAATGGGGAAAGTTGCCGAATATCGGGTAGGGCCAGTCGATAATGGCCAGTAGGCTGGTCGATCGTGCCACAAGTGAAAAGTCTACTACTTTCATCGTAGGTCAAAATTTAGAACCCTGGTCGACCGGGGGTCAGGGGTCGGTCAACCCGTCGTCTGTTTTTAGCCCAAGAATAGGATTTTCTTTTACCACCTTTTCTTTTGATTTTAAAACTTAGTGACCTTCTTAGTGTACGTATTATAGAGGGTCAGGTTATACAATCAAGTGATTTGTACCTTAGGTTGAAAAGGCGACATTTTGACCTATTTTAGACTGGGTTATGAGGGTATGATGCCTTTTTTTGTAAGGTAAAGATGGTGGCACTGAAAGATAGTTGGATAACATTAATATAATTGTGGTGGGCTATCATTAACTAGCTATAAGTTGTAGAGATAGTCCCTTTTTGCTGTTCATTTGAAGTCAAGTGGTATTGCGGTATATGCTTTAGATTATTACTGAATAGAATGGTTATGTGTGTACTTCTAGCCGAGATAGTCATCATACATTTATGCCCAATTAGTGATAGGTATTTCGAGGTATGATGGGGTTATAAGAAATGAATTGGGATTGAGATCGTAGATTATGGAATATTAGGTTGTGTTTACAGTTATAGCCGAAATGATTATTGTATATTGGTATGCATCTGGATATAGATTGTATGGGTATGATGATGGATATGTAAGTTCGAGTTTGAGATAGTATCCTCAATGTTGGATATATTAAGAGGCAATTCACATAAAAAGTGTGATGGATGGGTAAGTTGCAAGTGTGGGATCGCATAAGGAAATGAATCGAGTAGGTATGCGTTATGGCGTTAGTTACTATGATGAGAATTATCTACTGATGCCCGAATTCATTACCTTCATACATATGGATTAACGATATTATATATATATATATATGTGTGTGTGTGTGTGTGTGTGTGTGTAGATATAAGTATATAAATATGGTGTGAATGTATATACCATGGGTGATAGTTTGTATATATGATGTGATCATATGTATTTATATATGGTGTGAATAAGATATATATACTTATTGGGTGAGCATACATGGCACGTGCTATCATGGGAGGTTGCGCGATGTGGGTGACGCCCCTAGCTTGAGGAGCAGGGTGCATATAGTCCCCAGGTCATAGTCGTCCATTATTATTTGTGTGATTTTATTTGGGGTTGAGAATTGTTGGGTATGATTTGTTCTCAATTTCCGGTTTGGAACTATGATCTCTTCCCATACGTTGTGTTTTGTTTTATTACCATGGAGCTGTGATAATAGTCTTGTGTATGGAAACCTGGGATAATGTGAGTAATTCCTTGAAGATGAGAGCATTGTGCAGTATATTTGTATCCTATAACCGTTTATGTTATGAGTATTGCGAAGTGTGCATTATGTGTATATGTATATATGTTTATAGGATTGAATGATCGTATCTATATTTAGACTATATATATATCCTATAGGTGAAGGTGATATGAGTTCTCAAATATGTACATCTTTTGTGATTTTGGTGTACTAGTTTATTAGGGTCGAACAATCGCACTAAAGACTATCGTTGATTTGTTGACCCCCAAGGATTTAGATAGAGTTATTACTTGAGTAATATAGATGGTACTCAAATTAAGTATCTGATGATAGGATTTGTGTGGAGGGAATATTGGATCCCAGTGATCAACATTGTCAAGGAGTAGTGTATCGGGGGGGGGGGGGGTTCATTTTTTGGATTTCACTTCGTGAGATGCCCCACACACAAAACGTAGTGCAATGTTGGGAGTGGAGATATGTTTTGGCCTTAGCACTCGTAGGTATGTTGTTTGGAGAATAAATTCATTATATGAAAACTAGAGATAATGTATGACATGCTAAGACAAATAACTGGGTTAAGCTATTAATTATTGATGATAAAGCCTAGTAAGATTGTCCGAAAAATGGATTCTGGGTTATGCTAGGATGGCGGGTTAAGCGGGTATTGGCTATGGGTATAATTAGGTAGATTGTCCGAAAAATGTGTCGGGTAGAGTAGTTAATGTTCAGGGGTATACGTTTAGGAGCGCGCTTTAGTTGAGGGATGAGCTCGGGGGTTCCAAGGGAGTGCGACCCCACTTTATTTATGAAATTGTGCATTTATAATTATTATGCACTGTTATAGACTTGCTATAAACGTTTTTACACCTCGGGCTCTGACACGTATTTATTTTCCTCTCTTGCTATATATATATATATATATTGTGTACTACAGGTGTCCCACCGCTAGGGCGCCAATGAAGCTTTTTCCATCCTATGTTCTTAGAGCCGTGATAGATGCGGGATGTTATGAGATTTGTATTCTAGCCTTTTCCTACCTCCTTGTAAATCTAGATAGGATTATTTTATGTGTATGGGGTTCTTACCCAAGGGTTATTTGTATCATTTTGTATTTCTTCCATTTGGATGTTGTATTGTCTGTGACCGAACATCATATTCGGGTTTATTTTCCTGTATGTACTTATGATGTATTAATTTAGTATGTCCTTTCATCATGTTGAGCATGTACCTTTTATTCATGTTAATAGTCATTTTATAATTGTCTACATGTTTATATTATGTTTATAAATGTTGGCATACGCTTTTTATAATTTTGTGTAGTTAGCCATATTTATTTTGGTATCGTGAGTAGATGCTGAGAATGATCCATCTGAGATTCCTGGTAAAATGCAGTATATGGATGGCCACCCGTTATTATTTTAAGTAGGGTGTCACAGATGGTATCAAAGCATCATGTTCTAGTGTCTTTAGGATCTGTACGGGTTTTTTGCGTTCCTTCGTAAGCATTTTTTTATGTAAATACCTACTGTTAGGATTGTTGTGTTCGCTACGTTTATTTTATTCTGAGACGTAAATTTGCATGAACAACGTTCTGATACAGTTTTTCTCGTCTCAGACGTCGCCAAGAAGAAGTCGTCTAGGAAGGGGCAAGTATAGATGCTGAGAATGTGGAACCCCAAATTCCCATAGGGACTTTGATTGCAATAGAACCTGCCAATTTTGAGGCATGAATAGTAGGTGCCGCTATTTCTGCGGTGGCACGCCATCCTGTAGTTTTGATGGATCAAGACCTCCCAGGACCATTTGTGTGGGAAAAAAGTAGTAGAAGCCTTTAGGAAAGGACATCCTTCAGGCTCTTCGGAGGGAGATGATGAAATAATTGCAAGTCAGAGGAAGATGGATTCACAAGGCACCTTTCAATGGATTACTACAAAGATATGGAATGCCCAAAATGGATTTTTGGTACGCATTGACTAGAAGTATTTATTTCCGCAATTCAAGCATAAATAAGGAGGAGACTATTAGATATGACTCATGGTGATCGATTGGTGGTTGAGTACAAAGAAAAATATACTCGATTGGTGAACCTCACGCTTGATGAGGTATATATAATAGGAGGGTTAAATTGATGAGTTCGTCAGTATCTGTTAAGGAACTCGGTGTTGCCGAATTTTACGGAGGTGAGTAGTGTGACGTTGTCAAATTGTCAGGAGTGTCGACTTCATTTATGAAGGGAGTAAGAAATGTGGAGACTTGGGTTCATAAAGTATTACTAAAGGATTTGATACCACCAGAGTAAGATTATTGACACGACGAGGTATTAGGCGGGATTATCGAGGATTACAATAGCATTTTTTCCTACAAGATGGTGAGGAAGAACTACCCGAAAGATGCTTATTTTGAGGAAAGATTGGCCTTAGGAAGAAGGATTACCCAAGAAGAAGTGGAGGACTTTGACTAGGGATGCAGGGATGAAATGAAGCGGTTGGAATATGGAGGTATAATGTAGAATACCTTCCTTTGGGGATTAGGTCATGCTTTATGCGGTATTGGTAGCATTTCATATAAGGTTTAATAAGTGGTTAGCCACTATAACCATAATATGTGTAGAATTTCCTTAGAGGAAGGAGTGAGTCTGTGTAACATTTGAATGGTATCTTTCGAGAGAATAGGTTGTTTTGAGATGGGCTAGTCGAGAGTTATGCTTTTTGATTTTTGGGAGTGCGGACTGTTAAATTTTGTTGAGTTGTAACGATAAGGTTATCGTTTTACAGTTAGGTTAGGTGTAGGAATTTTTAGTATTCCAGTTGTGGAAGGGCTTATCTTGTGGGACTGCTTTGATATGATGTAAAGGATTTTTATCACTGAGGAGGTTCAGAGGTTAGTAGATTCTTTGTTTGAGTGGGGAATTTATCCCAGGGATGTATTAGTTTTTAGAACTAAGCATTGAGAGGAGTATTGTGTTGTTCGGGCCTTCTATCTTGAACATAAGGTCTTTGATTGGCGTGTTGAAAGACATTAAATACTTTTATAGTATATTGCTATATATAGGTCTTCGGGCAATACCTATTATTCGAAAATCTTTTACAAAACCTTAATCCTGGTTCAACTAATCTCAAATCCTGACGTAGATACACATTAGTGTATTGTGAGGGTTCCTTGTTTGGATTTCGTTTGCGAGACCTCCCCCGCATAAAAGTAGCGAATGTGAGGAATTAGGAAAAGTTCAACTAGTGGAAATATTAAATTCTATATACTTAGTAAACTACTATTGAATAATTTGTTAAGAGTTATATTACGATTTGAGGCTAGTGGAGTCGGGTTATGTTTTTTCGAGTTGAGCTCGGGCACGGGGTGCATGGGCACCATGGATAGTTAATTGGATTTTAAAGCTAAAATATTCATCGTGAGAAGTGGGAGAGATAGGTATAGTGATCTTGAAGGTAGACGTGAGAACTAGTTGAGGTTCAGAGTCCTAGGCATAACTTAAATTTCGAGGACAAAATTTTTGTAAGGTGGAATTCTGTAATACCCCAAGATTTTTCGGACTGAAAATCTAAAAATTTTGGGGGAAATAAAATTGTTTTAAATCGAACAATTTTAAATTTGGCAATTGAGGTCCAAAATTGAGGACGTTATAAAGTATTTTGGATGATGAATTGGAGTGTGTGGTTTATTCCGGATGGGTCAAGGATGCCAAAATGACTGTCCTTGGGTTTTATTTCAATTCTAGAATATTTTTTAAGTTAGTTTGACTCACATTAGGGTTAACCAGTCATTTAAAGTGTGTAGCACCATTTAAAGTTGGATATTTGGGATATTAGGCTTATAAAGCCTTTAGGAGATTAAAATCTCATTCCTAAGATTAAGAGAGGGAGAGAAAACCCTAGAGAGAGACAAAGAACGAGAAGAGGAAAAGAAAGAAGTGAGAGGTGAAAGCATGGAGATTGGGAGTTCCGACCAAAATCATCGAATTCGAGGAAGATTCAACCTCTACAATTTTGAGGCAAGTGTTTAATCTTGCAAAATAATTCATATGTTTATTTGATTTCATGAAATGTGGATAAAAATATGGATTTTGGGTATATATACCAAAACCAAGATTTTGTAGGTTAAATCTTATAATTTGGTGTTTGTAAATGGATTTGAGGTTTTAGAATGAGTGGGTTTGATTTTTATTTGAGTTTTGATGTTGGAAACCTAATTGGGTGGAAGGTTAATAGTTGTAAGTGGATAATTTTAGGTTTTTGGAGAGTTAGGGTTCGTCCAAATGGGTAAAATGGACGAATATCTGGTATGGACGGTCGATCGCGGCCAGGAGGCCGGTCGACCGTGCCTCAAGGGAAAAGCCTACTACTTTCTTCGTAGGGAAAAATTTAGAATCGCAGTCGACAGGGGTTCAGGTGTCGGTCGACCGGTCCTCTATCTTTATCCTAAGAATAGGATTTTCTTTTACCACCTTTTCTTTTGTGTTTAAAACTTAGTGACCTTCTTAGTGGATGTATAATACAGGGCTAGGTTATACAATTAAGAGATTTATACCTTTGGTTGAATAGGCGGCCTTTGGACCTATTTTAGACTGGATTATGAGGGTATGATGCCTCTTTTAGTAAGGAAAAGATGGTGGTACTGAAAGATAGTCGGATAACATTAATTTAATTATGGTGGGCTATCTTGAACTAGCTATAAGTTGTAGAGATAGTCCTTTTTGGCTTATGTGTGTTTGAAGTCAAGTGGTATTGCAGTATGTGCTTTAGATTATTACTGAATCGAATGGTTATTTGTGTACTTCTAGCCGAGATAGTCATCATACATTTATCCCCAATTAGTGATAGGTATTCCGAGTTATGATGGGGTTATAAGAAATGAAGTGGGATTGACCTCGTAGATTATGGACTATTATGTTGTGTTTATACTTATAGCCGGAATGATTATTGTATACTGGTATGCACCTGGATATAGATGATATGGGTATGATGATGGATATGTACGTTCAATTTTGAGATAGTAGTCTTAATGTTGGATATACTAGGAGACTATTCACATAAAAAGTGTGATGGATGGGTAAGTTACAAGTGAGGGATAGTATAAGGAAATTAAACGAGTAGGTATGAGTTATGGCATTTGTTAGTATGATGAGATATATCTACTTATGCCTGAATTCATTACCTCCATACACATGGATTAGAGATATTTGATATGTATATATAAAAATGTGTATAGATATATGTATGTAGATATGGTTTGAATGTAAATACAATGGGTGATGGGTTGTATATACGATGTGATCATATGTATGTATATATGGTGTGAATGAGATATATATACTTATTGTGTGAGCATACCTGGTACATTCTATCATGGGAGGTTGCGCGATGTGGGTGAGGCCCCTGGATTGAGGAGCAGGGTGCGTATAGTCCCCAGGTCATAGTCATCCATTATTATTTGTGTGATTTTATTTGGGGGTGAGAAGTCTTGGGTATGATTCGTTCTCACTTTCCGGTTAGGAACTATGAGCGATTCCTATACGTTGTGTTTTGTTTTATTACCCTGGCGGTGTGATAATTATCCGGTGTATGGTAACATGGGATAAAATGAGTAATTCCTGGAAGATGATAGCATTGTGCAGTATATTTGTATTCTATCACCGTTTATGTTCTGAGTATTGGAAAGTGTGCATTATGTGTATATGTATATGTGGTTATAGGATTGAATGATTGTATATATATATATATATATATATATATATATATATATATATATATATATATATATATATATATATACATATATATATATCCTACAGGTGAAGGTGATATGAGTTCTCTAAGATGTACATCTTGTGTGATTTTGGTGTATTAGTTTATTACGGTCGAACAATCGCACGTAGAGACTATCGCTGACTTGTTGACCCCCAAGAATTTAAATAGAGTTCTTACTTGAGTAATATACATGGTACTAAAAATAAGTATCTGAGGTTAGGATGTGTGTGGAGGGCATAATGGATCCCTACGGTCAACATTGTCAAGGAGTAGTGTATCGGGGGGTTCCTTATTTTGATTTCGCTTCGCGAGATGCTCCACGCACGAAACGTAGTGTAATGTTGGGAGTGGAGAGAAGTTTTGGCCTTAGCACTCGGAGGTATGGTGTTTGGGGACTAAATTCTTCAGATGAAAAATAAAGATAATGTATGACTTCCTAAGACTAATAACTGGGTTAAGCTATTAATTATAGCTGATAATGCCTAGTAAAATATATATAGGTGTGTGTATATTTATAAGTTATTTTAAGGGAAAGGATTCTGGCTTATGTTAGGATCGCGGGTTAAGCGTGTATTGCCTATGGGTATAATTAGGTAGATTGTCCATCAAATGTTTCGGGTAGAATAGTTAATGTTCAGGGGTATACATTTAGGAGCGCACTTCAGTTAAGGGGTGAGTTTGGGGATTCCAAGGGAGTGCGACCGCACTTTATTTATGAAATTGTGCATTTATAATTATTATGCACTATTATGCACTTGCTATAAACGTTTTTACACCTCGGGCTCTGACCCTTATATTTTTTCCTCTCTTGATATGTATATATATATATTGCGTACTACAAGTGTCCCACCGCTAGGGCTCCATTAAAATGTGACACCCCGCCTAATTAAATACCGGGCGATCACTCCTTTATTAAATTAAATCAAGGTAAACAGTTGGTTCATTCTCAGCATCACTGTCGATAAAATAATTTTTTCCAATTTAACACCCTAAATAATTAAGCTAAGTGTCAAAACATTTTTCATACGAACTTCCAAATTTATTTAAAGAAAAGATTTTATTAATTCAAAACAACATTTCTATGATAAAGAATCACACCACGAAATTAAAATAAAACCATACATTCACCAATCGAATGTCAATGATATAAAACTAAAATCATAAACCATCCTGAATCAAATCCCATAAACAATACTGGAATAACTGAAATATAAAAATCCCCAACAATAAATGAGATGATGAAAAGGGCGACACGTGCCCCATAAATGAGAGTAATAAGAGTGGAGTCAATGACAGAAGCCGTCTACTCAAGGGACCTGCAACTCCCACCTAAGCTGCAGCTCGTTCTTCTCAAAGAATCCTAAGCAAGACGCCCCTGTGGCTGGGCACCTGAAAATATACATATATATACACAAGAGAGAGAGAGAGAGAAGGAAACGGGTCAGGGCCCGAAAGTGTGTTTGATTTTTAAAATACGTTAAGCAAGTATTTAAATTGATACAGGCCAATGCAACATCATATTAGTTCGTCTCTCTCTTGAGAAATACTCACCTCTCTTCTAATGTGCACTCTTATCGCACTAACCTCCTCAATGGTTCGTTTATCTAAACTTACTCATATGTTTTCAAAACCGAACGATGACATTATTTTAAAAAGGTTACTTCCAATTTCTAGCACTCCTCTCGTTTTAGCTTCATTAAATTATAAGGTTTCCCTGTGTCTTCTCATACTTTCACAAAATAAGTATTTATTAATGCGTCAACAACTAAGTCCTACTTAGCACATCATAGTAGGCATATTAAAGTTTATAACCATATATATATATATATTAACTACTCGAATAATATATATACAACAGCACCCCAACTAATTTATGGTGCGGGCATACTCTGCTATGCAGTCCCTGTATCGCTCACACAAAGGGACTACAAGTTCGGAATCGTTCTCGAACTGTATTAACATATATATAAAAACAAGTTGAGGCGAAGTATAGATTCCAAGTCCAAGAGGTCAGTACATACCCACACATCTCTTAGGACCATCCGACTATCAATCTAATAGCCCGTACCTAGGATCTCTATCTTCTAGGGTACAAATCGATATCCCCCAAAAGCAACACAGGATACGATTTGTCCCAGCGCGGTAACCTCAGGGATAGCAAGTAGCGCGGGTACGTTTTTCACATGAATATAATATATGTACACACAATATATAAAGATACCCATTCCATTATATTAATATAGGTTTCTCTCGTAACCCATAGTCATAACATTTATCTTTAATTTCCCATTATTATGATTACGTATAAGGTTTCGTCTCAAACTTTAACTCGAAGAGTTTTCTCACTCATTACCTAATACTCATGGGTTATAACCTTACTAATCTAAAATTCAGTAAATAACTTTATTTGATTCCAACGTAACTCTCTTACGCACCTCACCCTTAAGTTTCATAAATCTAACAACCTAAAGTAAATATCCCATAATTACCCTCCTCGTTGAAGGTTAAAGGTTCTAACATATGTCCATATACCCTACTGGTCCTCAATATCTCCCAAATCATCTTATTTAGAATGCCCAAGGTTTATTCCATGATAAATTAATTCAACTAATTAAACAAGGGAAATAATAGGCTGCCAGGGAAGGTCGATCGATCGACGTCTGGGGGTCGACCGATCGAACCTTCGATCGATCGACGCTATAGGGTCGATCGATCGATCAAGCAGGTCTGCGAAATTCTGCAGAAGTGCAGTTACGGGTTTTATCAAAATTCTTCACCCAAATCCATATTTTCCAACTTTAATCGTCCCAAAATTATACCACAAACATGATAACATATTACCAGATGTTTCTAACGTTAAGCATGCGTATATCCATCATTAAACATGATTAAACAACCTAGAATTCCATCTAATCATCAAGAACCCTAAGGTTTTATTAACTTTTGTTCTAAACAGTTTTCTCCAGAATTTTCTTCTAACAATTCATCACAAATCCGTGGGTTAATCATCTACTTCACATATAAATTTCCAGAATAAGGTTATAATGATTTCTACATGCAAATACCTATCAAAATTGGGGTTTTCTTCCATTAATTCTACTCTTAATCATTCCTACACTAACATGATTATTGCACCAACGAAAATACTCAAGTTAAACACTTGCCTGGGATTTCAGAGGTCTGGTTTCCTGCTGATATTGGTGTGGCTGCGTTCTCATCCTCGCGATCTACGCGTTGGTGGTGACGGTGGTGCAAAAGGTGGTTTTTTTGGCCTTGAATCACCTAGCAAGGTCTCTCCTCTCTTCTCCACTAGCCGTCTTAGGGTTCTGAATGATCTAACCCTAAAAGGATGACTTAAATGGCTGCTAAGGATGGCTGAAATTCGTGGGTTTAATTACCCTAATTTGTAAAATGACCAAAACGCCCTCCCGGGTCACTAATTAAGCCTAAAAACATCCCGAGACCCAAACTAAACCCCTGGGTACACTTTTCTGACTATCTCGACCCTTCCGGACGCGTTGGCGCACTCAAAACGACCACACGGACAACTTATAAAATAATCACTTTTTAATTAACATAATTAGTCCCGACGTGACACGAGCACGTCCCCACTTAAATTTCCGAAATAGTCATTTAATTCACTTATGACCTTCAATATAACCAATATAATATATTACTATGCTCATTAGTAATATTCAATAAGTTTCCCATAATTACTAACTCTAGTCACGTTAATAATTATAACATAATTAATTTCCGGATTTTTATTAAATAAATCCCCAAATTAAATATAGCATAAAATACGGGGTATTACATACTTCCCCCCTAATAACGGAATTTCGTCCCGAAATTCGGAAAATAAGGCATACCTGGTAAAAACAACTCTGGATATCTCTCGCGCATATCTGCCTCACGCTCCCAAGTGGATTCCTCCACATTATGATGTTCCCACTGGACCCGCACGAGTGGAACTATCTTCGACCTCAATCTCCTCTCACTGTAGTCTAGAATAGCCATCGGTCTCTCCTCGTAAGAGCAATCCGACTGCAAGTCGATCTCATCTATCGCAATGTGAGTATGGGCCATATCATCCCGAAGGTATCATCTCAACGACGAGATGTGGAATACATCGTGGATGCGATGTAAATGTTCTGGCAAACCCAACCTGTATGCTACTGGCCCAATTCTCTCGATGATGGGAAATGGTCCTACGTACCTCGGAGCTAACTTCCCCTTCTTGCCGAACCTCATCACTCCTTTCATAGGAGATACACGCAACAACACTTGATCTCCTACATTAAACTCCCGGAAGAATCGCTTTGCATCGGCGTAGCTCTTCTGCCTGTCTTGGGCTACCCGAATACGACTCCTGATTATCTCAATCCTTTCGGAGGTCTCCTGGATCACTTCTGGTCCTAATAACTTGTTGTCCCCCACCTCGAGCCAACAGGTTGGAGAATGACAAGGCCTGCCGTACAAAGCCTCAAATGGAGCCATGCCAATCGTAAACTGATAGGAGTTATTATAAGCAAACTCTACCAGTGGTAGATGTGGTTCCCAACCTCCTCCGAAATCGAGGATACACATGCGTAGCATATCTTCCAACATCAGATTAGTACGCTCTGTCTATCCATCTGTCTGTGGGTGATAAGCTGAACTCAGTCTCAACTCTGTACCCATAGCCTCCTGAAAACTTTCCCAGAAACGTGACACAAAAATCTTGTCTCTATCTGACACAATATTCAGGGGCACCCCATGTAATCTGACAATCTCAGCGATGAACAACTGGGCATACTGTCCCGTGGTATAATCTATCCTTACTGGCAGAAAATGAGCCACCTTGGTCAGACGGTCTACAATCACCCAGATAGAATCGTGGCCTCGCTGTGATGTAGGCAACCCTGTAATGAAATCCATGGAAATACTTTCCCACTTCCACGCAGGTACTTCCAACGGCTGAAGTAATCCCGACGGTTTCTGGTGGTCCACCTTCACCAGCTGGCAAGTAGAACATTTAGACACAAATTCAGCGATGTCCTTCTTTATCCCACTCCACCAGTACTGACGTCTCATGTCCTGGTACATCTTATCGCCTCCCGGATGTACTGCAAATCGGGACCCATGAGAATGAGTCATCACCTCATGACGTAGCTCTGCTCCTTCTGGAACCACTAATCTACCATTAAACCGCAACCCTCCATCCGAACTAACAGAATAGGACTCAGCACCCTCGGCTAGAAGTCGTACAATCTGCTCCTAACAAAACGGATCTGTGGTCTGTGCCTGTATCACCCTCGTAACAATCTCGGGTGTGACTGTCATCATGGATATGAAAGAACGTGCTACTGCGTCCTGGTGACCCAACTCCTTCCATTTTGCTCTCCAGATGTCCGCTACATCGTCAACCGGTCTACGGCTCAATGCATCAGCAACTACGTTGGCTTTCCCCGGATGATACTGTATATCGAACTGGTAATCTTTCACAAACTCTAACCATCTGCGCTGACGCATATTCAGCTCTCGCTGAGTGAACAGGTACTGCAGTGACTTATGGTCTGTGAACAAATGGAATTTCTCGCCCAATAAATAGTGCCTCCAAATTCTCAATGCAAAGACGACCGCAGCTAACTCCAGGTCGTGGGTGGGGTAATTCTTCTCATGCGGCTTAAGCTTGCGGGAAGCAAAAGCTATAGCCTTCTCTTCCTGCTGAAGTACTCCCCCAAGTCCTCGTAAGGACGCATCTGTGTAAACCAGGTACTCTACACCCGGCTTCGGTAAAGCAAGGACTGGTGCCGAAGTAAGCTTGTCCTTCAGCTCGTCGGAAGCCAACTGACAAGCCTCATCCCAAACATATGGTACCCCCTTGCGAGTCAGATTCGTAAATGGACCCGCTATTTTGGAGAATCCCCGAATGAACCTCCTGTAGTATCCGGCTAACCCCAAGAAACTACGTACTTCCGTCGGTGTCGTGGGCTGCCCCCACTCCCTCACCGCTGACACTTTGCTCGGGTCAACTGCTATCCCCTGCTCAGAAACAACATGGCCCAAAAATTGTACCTCTCACAACCAGAATCCACACTTCTCGTACTTAGCATATAACTGATGCTCTCGTAGAGTCTGAAGAACCTGCCTCCAGTGTTCGGCATGCTCCTCCTCGGAGTGTGAATAAATCAAGATATCATCTATGAAGACGATGACGAACTGATCCAAGAACTCTCTGAACACTCGGTTCATCAAGTTCATGAAAACAGCTGGGGCATTTGTGAGTCCAAACGGCATCACCCTGAACTCATAGGACCCATATCTCGACAAGAAGGAAGTCTTTGAAACATCCTGCTCTCTAATCCTTAACTGATGGTACCCCGACCTCAGATCTATCTTTGAAAAGAAAGTTGCTCCCCTCAACTGGTCGAATAGATCATCTATTCGAGGCAACGGATATTTATTCCGTATCGTGACCTTGTTCAGCTCCCGGTAGTCTACACACAATCTCAGTGAGCCATCTCTCTTCTTTACAAATAAGACTGGAGCACCCCATGGTGAGGTACTCCTACGAATGAAGCCCTGACCTAATAGCTGCTCAATCTGATCTCGTAGCTCTCGCATCTCTGCTGGAGCCATCCGGTATGGTGCGCGCGCTATAGGTCTCGTATCCAGCACTAAATCTATAACGAAGTCTATCTCGCGACTGGGCGGTAGGCCTGGTATCTCCTGAAACACATCGGAATACTCCCTAACAATGGGGATCGAATCCAAAGGAATCATAACCTCCTTAGAGGTATCCTCCTCAATGTAATATAAATGAGCGGTCGAACCTCCCTCTGGGCGAGGCATCGCCACTACAAACATCTCTTGCCCCGGAATGGCAAAAACAATGCTCCCACCGAAGCAATCAATCATGGCTCTATAAGATGCGAGCCAATCCATACCAATAATCACGTCATGCTCGTGCATGTCTAAGACTAGCATGTCTGCAGGCAATACCAAGCCACCAATCTCTACCCCTACTCCCCGGCATATAAAGAATATAAGTGACCCACTCCCCAGTGGTGAGTCAACACACGTCACGGTGCTCTCTGCTATGGCTAACAATCCTAAGGACTTCGCAAAGTGCGTAGCTATAAAACAGTGCGTTGCCCCCGTATCAAACAAAACTTTACCCATAGTACCATGGATAGGAAACATACCCTCAATCGCGGGTGGGGCCTGTGGAGCTGCTGCCTGGTGGATGTTATAGACACGTCCATACTGCAATTGCCCCTGCTGCACTGGAGCTACTGGCACGGCTGGTAGGGCTGGCATCTGGGCTGGAGCTGGAAGGGCAGGTGGAAAGAGTGGTCTCTGCGGCTCATTACGGGCTCCCTACTGCTGTGGGGCCCTATCGCCCTCTGGGCAATCCTGACGCTTATGGCCGTGCTTGCCACACACAAAACACCGGCCTCTAAAATTACCTCCCCTCTGTCCCTGCTAACCACGGCCCTGCTGGCCGTTACCTCCACGCCATTGGCCCTGTTGGCCCTGATGTGCACGCTGTTGGCCTTGCTGGCCCTGCTGCTGTCCCTGCGGTCGGTGTTGGCCCTGCTGGCCCTGTTGATTAGGCTGACCCTGATGGCCCTGCCTGAATCCCCCGAATCCCTGCATAGAATCACCTGAACGGAATCGCTTAGCAGGGTCCCCCTGATGGGAACTCTGCTCGTGCTGACGAGTCTGTCCCTGAGTTGGTGCCCCACTGGCACTATTACCCCCGGTCCTGCCCTGCTGGCTGGACTCTCCTGCTCTCTTGCTTCCCTGAAGATGGAAGCGGTGATCCTGGCAATGTAGTAACGCTGCATTGAGTACGTCAGTAAAGGTACTCAGGGATAGATTCCCAATAAGGTGTTGACGGATCCTCCAAGATAATCCGTCGACGAACAGCAAAATCTTCTTGCTCTCAGTGGGTGCCTCATCCGGTACAATAGTGAGAAGTCTCGTGAACTCCTCCTCATACTCGGCTACAGTAAGGTTCTCCTGCTTTAGATTTAGTAATTTTTGCCTCGCCTCAGTCTGGACTGCGGGTGGAAAGTACTTGCGGTCAAACCGCTCCCAGAACATCTGAATAGAGATCATGTCCCTCTCCTCCAAAGTAGTAGTGGACTCCCACCACTGCAATGCGGCTCCCACCAACTTGAAAGAGGCCAATAGCTGCTTCTGCCCTTCGGTGCACTCATACATACGGAGGTGCCGCTGGATGTCTTTCTTCCATTGGCTAACCGTGACAATGTCGGAGCTACCAGAGAACTCAGGGGGATGTGCTTTCTAAAAAGCATCCCGAACCCTCTCCCATGCAGATGGAAGCTGTGCTGGTACTGGCGCCACTGCCTGGACCTGGGGTGGAGCCTGCTGAATCACCGCTATCGCGGCATTCACCGCCTGAGCAACGATGGCGGCTACTTCATTCGCATTCATAGTGCCTGGTGCCGGAGCTGCTGGCTGCTCGTCTTGGGCACGCCTATCTTTCGGAGCACGTCTCGGAGGCATCTGAAACGTGAACAAGTTTATTAGTCTACAGTTATCAACAATTCTCGAATAGCTGAAGACTTAAACGTGAAAGCAAGAATACAACAGTCCTAACAATAGGGCTCTATAGCAATAACGTTAAGCTGAAAGCGAAAATAAGCCGTACAGATCCTATGGACACTAGAACCTGATGCTCTGATACCACCTGTGACACCCCGCCTAATTAAATACCGGGCGATCACTCCTTTATTAAATTAAATCAAGGTAAACAGTTGGTTCATTCTCAGCATCACTGTCGATAAAATAATTTTTTCCAATTTAACACCTTAAATAATTAAGCTAAGTGTCAAAACATTTTTCATACGAACTTCCAAATTTATTTAAAGAAAAGATTTTATTAATTCAAAACAACATTTCTACGATAAAGAATCACACCACGAAATTAAAATAAAACCATACATTCACCAATCGAATGTCAATGATATAAAACTAAAATCATAAACCATCCTGAATCAAATCCCATAAACAATACTGGAATAACTGAAATATAAAAATCCCCAACAATAAATGAGATGATGAAAAGGGCGACACGTGCCCCATAAATGAGAGTAATAAGAGTGGAGTCAATGACAGAAGCCGTCTACTCAAGGGACCTGCAACTCCCACCTAAGCTGCAGCTCGTTCTTCTCAAAGAATCCTAAGCAAGACGCCCCTGTGGCTGGGCACCTGAAAATATACATATATATACACAAGAGAGAGAGAGAGAAGGAAACGGGTCAGGGCCCGAAAGTGTGTTTGATTTTTAAAATACGTTAAGCAAGTATTTAAATTGATACAGGCCAATGCAACATCATATTAGTTCGTCTCTCTCTTGAGAAATACTCACCTCTCTTCTAATGTGCACTCCTATCGCACTAACCTCCTCAATGGTTCGTTTATCTAAACTTACTCATATGTTTTCAAAACCGAACGATGATATTATTTTAAAATGGTTACTTCCAATTTCTAGTACTCCTCTCGTTTTAGCTTCATTAAATTATAAGGTTTCCCTATGTCTTCTCATACTTTCACAAAATAAGTATTTATTAATGCGTCAACAACTAAGTCCTACTTAGCACATCATAGTAGGCATATTAAAGTTTATAACCATATATATATATATTAACTACTCGAATAATATATATACAACAGCACCCCAACTAATTTATGGTGCGGGCATACTCTGCTATCCAGTCCCTGTATCGTTCACACAAAGGGAATACAAGTTCAGAATCGCTCTCGAACTGTATTAACATATATATAAAAACAAGTTGAGGCGAAGTATAGATTCCAAGTCCAAGAGGTCAGTACATACCCACACATCTCTTAGGACCGTCCGACTATCAATCTAATAGCCCGTACCTAGGATCTCTATCTTCTAGGGTACAAATCGATATCCCCCAAAAGCAACATAGGATACGATTTGTCCCAGCGCGGTAACCACAGTGATAGCAAGTAGCGCGGTTACGTTTTTCACATGAATATAATATATGTACACACAATATATAAAGATACCCATTCCATTATATTAATATAGGTTTCTCTCGTAACCCATATCATAACATTTATCTTTAATTTCCCATTATTATGATTACGTATAAGGTTTCGTCTCAAACTTTAACTCGAAGAGTTTTCTCACTCATTACCTAATACTCATGGGTTATAACCTTACTAATCTAAAATTCAGTAAATAACTTTATTTGATTCCAACGTAACTCTCTTACGCACCTCACCCTTAAGTTTCATAAATCTAACAACCTAAAGTAAATATCCCATAATTACCCTCCTCGTTGAAGGTTAAAGGTTCTAACATATGTCCATATACCCTACTGGTCCTCAATATCTCCCAAATCATCTTATTTATAATGCCCAAGGTTTATTCCATGATAAATTAATTCAACTAATTAAACAAGGGAAATAATAGGCTGCCAGGGAAGGTCGATCGATCGACGTCTGGGGGTCGACCGATCGAACCTTCGATCGATCGACGCTATAGGGTCGATCGATCGATCAAGCAGGTCTGCGAAATTCTGCAGAAGTGCAGTTACGGGTTTTATCAAAATTCTTCACCCAAATCCATATTTTCCAACCTTAATCGTCCCAAAATTATACCACAAACATGATAACATATTACCAGATGTTTCTAACGTTAAGCATGCGTATATCCATCATTAAACATGATTAAACAACCTAGAATTCCATCTAATCATCAAGAACCCTAAGGTTTTATTAACTTTTGTTCTAAACAGTTTTCTCCAGAATTTTCTTCTAACAATTCATCACAAATCCGTGGGTTAATCATCTACTTCACATATAAATTTCCAGAATAAGGTTATAATGATTTCTACATGCAAATACCTATCAAAATTGGGGTTTTCTTCCATTAATTCTACTCTTAATCATTCCTACACTAACATGATTATTGCACCAACGAAAATACGCAAGTTAAACACTTGCCTGGGATTTCAGAGGTCTGGTTTCCTGCTGATATTGGTGTGGCTGCGTTCTCCTCCTCGCGATCTACGCGTTGGTGGTGACGGTGGTGCAAAAGGTGGTGTTTTTGGCCTTGAATCACCTAGCAAGGTCTCTCCTCTCTTCTCCACTAGCCATCTTAGGGTTCTGAATGATCTAACCCTAAAAGGCTGACTTAAATGGCTGCTAAGGATGGCTGAAATTCGTGGGTTTAATTACCCTAATTTGTAAAATGACCAAAACGCCCTCCCGGGTCACTAATTAAGCCTAAAAACATCCCGAGACCCAAACTAAACCCCCGGGTACACTTTTCTGACTATCTCGACCCTTCCGGACGCATTAGCGCACTCAAAACGACCATACGGACAACTTATAAAATAATCACTTTTTAATTAACATAATTAGTCCCGACATGACACGAGCACGTCCCGACTTAAATTTCCGAAATAGTCATTTAATTCACTTATGACCTTCAATATAACCAATATAATATATTACTATGCTCATTAGTAATATTCAACAAGTTTCCCATAATTACTAACTCTAGTCACGTTAATAATTATAACATAATTAATTTCCGGATTTTTATTAAATAAATCCCCAAATTAAATATAGCATAAAATATGGGGTATTACATAAAACTTTTTCCATCCTGTGTTCTCGGAGCCGTGACAGATGCGGACTATTACGGGATTTGTATTGTACCCGTTTCCTACATCTTTATAAATCTAGGTAGGATTCATTTTTGATATCGGGTTCTTACCCTGGGGTTATTTGTAGCATTTTATATTTCTTCCATTTAGATGTTGTATTGTCTGTGACCCGACATCATATTCGGGTATATTTTCTTGTATGTACTTATGATGTATTAATTATGTATGTCATTTCATCATGTTGAGTATGTACCCTTTTATGAATGTTAATAGTCATTTTGTTATTGGTTGGATGTTTATATTATGTTTTCAAATTTTGTCATCCGCTTTTTATAATTTTGGGTAGTTAGCCATATTTATTTTGGTATCGTCAATACATGCTGAGAATGATCCATCTCAGATTCCTGGTTAAATGTAATATAGGTCTGGGCACCTGTTATTATTTTAAGCGGGGTGTCATAGATGATATCAGAGCATCAGGTTCTAGTGTCTTTAGGATCTATGCGGGTTTTTTGCATTCTTCTGTAAGTGTTTTTTATGTAGAGCACTACTATTAGGAATGGTTTGTTCACTACGTTTATTTTCTTCGGCGATGTGAATTTTCTTGAAGAACGTTCTTTTACAGGTGTTCTCGTCTTAGACGTCACTGAGAAGAAGTCGCCAAGGAAGGGGCAAGTTGAGGGGCTGAGAATCTGGAACCCCAAATGCCCACAGGGACTTTGACTGTAGCAGAAGCTACCAATTTTGTAGAACGAATACTAAGTGTCTCCTTTTCTACGGTGGAACGCCATCCTACAGTTTTTATGCCTCAAGACCACCCATGACCATTTGCGTGGGAAAGAGTACAAGAAGCCTTTAGGAAAGGACATCCTTCAAGCTCTTCAGAGGGAGCTGATGAAATAGTTGCAAGTAAGTGGAAGAAGCATTCACAAGGCACCTTTGGATGGATTACTACAGAGATATGCATTGCCAATAACGGATTTTGGCTATGCTTTGAGTAGATGTATTTCTTTTCACAATTCAGGTGAAAATAAGGAAGAGACTATTAGATATGACTCACGATGATCGATTGGTGGTTGAGTACAAAGAAGAATCTATTGGATTGGAAAACTTTGTGCCCGATGAGGTACATATAGAGAAGAAGTGATCAATGAAGTTCTAGGAAGGGTTAAATTGACGAGTTCGTCAATATCTATTAAGGAACCCGGTGTTGCTGACTTTTACTGAGGTGAGGTGTGTGACTTTGTCACATTGTCAGGAGTGTCATCTTCATTTATGAAGGGAGTAAGAAGTTTGGAGACTTGGGTTCATCAAGTAGGACTAAAGGATTTGATACCAACAGCATAAGTTTATTGCCACGACGAGGTATTAGGAGGGATTACTGAGGGTTACAGTAGCGCTTTGTCCTGCAAGATGGAGAGGAAGAACTATCTGAATGATGTTTCTTTTGAGGAAATATAGGCCTTAGGAAGAAGGATTACCATGGAAGAAGTAGAGGACTTTGACCAGGGATGCATGGATGAATTGAAGCGGTTGGAATATGGAGGTTTAATGTATAATACCTTCCTTTGGGGCTTAGGTCATGCTTTACGCAGTATTGGGAGCGTTGCATATAAGGTTTAATAAGTGGTTAGCCACTATAACCGTAATGTCTGAAGAATTTCCTTAGAGGAAGGAGGGAGTGTGTATAACATTTGGATGATATATTTCAGGAGAATAGGTTATTTTGCGATGTGCTAGTCGAGAGTTATGCTTTTTGATATTCGAGAGTGCAGACTGTTAAAGTCTGTTGACTAGTAACGATAAGGTTATCGTTTTATAGTTAGGCTAGGTGCACGTATTTATAATATTCTAGTTCTGGAATGACTGATCTTGAGGCACTACTTTGATGCGATGTAAAGGATTTGTATCATTAAGGAGGTTCAGAGGTTAGCAGATTCATTGTTTGAGTGGGGAATTTATCCCAGGGATGTATTAGTTTTGAGAAATAAGCTTTGAGAGGAGTATTTTGTTGTTGGGGCCTTGTGTCTTGAACATAAGGTGTTTTATTGGCGTGTCCAAAGACATAAAATTCTTTTATAGTACATTTCTATATGTAGGCCTTTGAGCAATACCTATGATTAGAAAATCTTTTACAAAACCTTAATCCTGGTTCAACTGATCTCAATTCCTGACATATCTACACAATAGTGTATTGGGAGGGTTCCTTATTTGGATTTCGCTTTCGAGTCCTCCCACGCATGAAAGTAGTGAATGTCAAGAATTAAGAAAAGTTCAACCAATTGAAATCTTAAAATTTTATATACGTTGTACGCTATTATAGAATAATCTATTAAGAGTTATATTACGATTTGAGGTTATGGGAGTCGGGTTATGTTTTTACGAGTTGAGCTCGGCCACGGGGTGTATGGGCGCCCTGGATAGGTAATTTGATTTTAAAGATAAAATGATCCCTTGTGAGAAGTTGGAGAGATAGGTATAGTGATCTTGAAGGTAGACATGAGAACTAGTTGAGGTTCAGAGTCCTAGACATAATTTAAGGTTTGAGGAAAATTTTTGTAAGCGGGGAAGTCTGTAATACCCTGAGATTTTTGGGACTGAGAATTTAAAATTTTTGGGAGGAATAAAATTAATTTAAATCAGAGAATTTTAAATTTGGCAATTGAGATCTAAAATTGAGGACATTATAAAGTATTTCGGATGATGAATCTGAGTGTGTGGTTGATTTCCGGATGGGTCGAGATAGTCAAAATGACTATCCTTGGGTTTTATTTCGATTTCGTAATATTTTTTAAGTTAGTTTGACTCAGATTGGAGTAAATAAGTGATTTAAAGTGTGTATCACCATTTAAATTTGTATATCTGCGATTTTAGGCTTATAAAGCCTTTGGGAGATTAAAATCTATTTCTTGAGATTAAGAGAGGGAGAGAAAACCTTAGAGAGAGAAAGAGAAGAAGAAAAGAAAGAAGAAAGAGGATAAATCATGGAGATTGGGAGTTCGGGCCAAAATGAGCCACTTCGAGGAAGATTCATCCTCTACAATTTTGAGGCAAGTGTTTAATCTTGCTAAACAATGTGTATTTGATTCCATGAAATGTGAATAAAAATATGGATTTTGGGGATATATATCAAAACCTAGATTTTGTAGGTTAAATATTATAATTTGGTGTTTATAAATCGATTTGAGATAGTCAAAATGACTATCCTTGGGTTTTATTTCGATTCTGGAATATTTTTTAAGTTAGTTTGACTTGGATTCGAGTAAAGGAGTCATTTAAAGTGTATACAACAATTTAAAGTTGGATATTTGGGATATTAGGCTTATAAAGCCTTTGGGAGATTAAAATCTCATTCTTGAGATTAAGAGAGGGAGATAAAACCCTATAGAGAGAAAGAGAAGTGGAAAATAAATAAGAGAGAGTAGAAAGCATGGAGCTTGGGAGTTTCGGCCAAAATCAGCGACTTCGAGGAAGATTCAACCTCTACAATTTTGAGGGAAGTGCTTAGGCTTGCTAAATAATTCACATGTGTATTTGATTTCATGAAATGTGGATAAAATATGGATTTTGGCTATATATATCAAAACCTAGATTTTGTAAAATGAGCTGGGTTGATTTTTGTATGAGTTTTGATGCTGGAAACCTTATTCGGTGGAAGGTTAATGGCTGGAAGTAGATAAATTTGGGTGTTTGGAGAGTTAGGGTTCGTCCAAATGGGGAAAATGGCTGAATATCTAGTATGGTTGGTCAACCGCATATAGGAGGTTAGTCGATTGTGCCTCAAGGGAAAAGCCTACTGCTTTCTTCGTAGGGAAAAATTTAGAACCGCGGTCGATCGAGGGTCATGGGCTGGTCGACCGACCCTCTATTTTTAACCCAAGAATAGGATTTTCTTTTACCACATTTTCTTTTGGGTTTAAAACTTCGTGACCTCCTTAGTGGATGTATTATATGGGGTTAGGTTATACAATCAAGAGATTTGTACAATAGGTTAAATAAGCGGCATTTGGACCTATTTTAGACTGGATTATGAGGGTATGAAGCCTCTTTTAGTAAGGAAAAGATGGTGGGACTGAAAGATAGTCGGATAACATTTATGTAATTATGGTCGACCTATCGCCCAAAATTTCAGGCATCGAGCCTAGTTACAAGTCCAACCATAGCTTTGCATATGTTACAAACCCAAATTTTCCAGGATCGGGTCCCATCCGACATTTTCTTTTGCCTTTAGGAGAATTTGATACAAGCGAGAATATAATAATAATAATCATGCTGAGACCCGTCTCCCAAAACATTTCTCCCTTCTTTATTAAAAATCCAAAAAAAGTTCTCCCTTCTTTATCAAAAATTCAAAAGCATTTCTCCTTTCCTTATAAAATATCGAAAAGCATTTATCCCTTCTTTATCAAAAATCTGAAATCATTTCTCACTTCTTTATCAAAAAATCCAAAAATATTTTGTCTTTCAATCTCAAAAGGAAAAAAAATGTCAAAAATATTTTCATTCTTTATCTAAAAAATAAATCCCTTTTTACGCCTTCTCAGGTCGATCACACGTCCTTGGCCTGGCTCCTTATTGGCTTCGGTCTTTAGTCAAATCACCCCGGTGTTCAATCCGTTCCCTTTCTACTTCTTCCGAGTCCGAAATCCATTGTCTTTCCATGGAGAACAAAGATCAAGTACCAGTTGTGCAGCCAGATCTGACGGCAGACTTAGCTCAGCTCGTGTCCAAGATTGATAACTTCCAGACTAAGGTTCAAGAGATGCTACAAAACCAGGTTCCCAATCCTCAAGAGACCGACACCATATTCCCTCGCACTATGGGTCCACCCTATCCTATTCGGGTTCCCCAAGAGTATCGACACGCTCCACGTGCCACTCCAGGTAATGGGCCTCTGCTTTACCAACTTCCTATGCAAACCTTGCCCAATTTGAGGCTAACTTGCCTTTGATCATTGATCAAAAAGAGGAAGAGTTTAATGAGGTCAAAGAAGATCACAAGATGCTAACTAAGAAATTCGGCCAAGTCAGAATCTCTAGGAATTACATGGATCACACCCACATGTCTCCTTGTCCTAAGGCGAGTTTACCCGAAAAGTCAAGAGGACAAATATCAAGAAATTCGGAGGAAATGGACCCCCAATTGTTCATCTTCGCAGTTATCACTGTTCTATGACTCTCCTAGGGGCTTCTGAAGAAGTGATGGCCCAATTATTTCAGAAAAATTTTAAAGATAGCACCCTCCGATGGTTTTTAACTCTCGAGGAGTCCAAAATTCGTGGCTAGGAGGATGTAGCACGAGAATTTATGTCATGGTACAAATACAACGAAGATCTTGAGGTCACCCATCGTGATTTAGAGCCGCTCAAGTAAAAATCTGCGGAATCAGTCAGTAACTTCATAGCCCGATGGATGGAAAAATGATCCACAATGACCAATCGGCCATACGAGGAAGAACAAGTCAACATAGTAAAGAAGAACTTATTACCCCATGTCCGAGAAATAATGGGAGGACAATACTATCCCCACTTTCGGTCTCTCAGAGAAGCCAAAGTAGAAATCGAGGAGGGTCTTGCTAAAAAAAAAGTTGAACCCAATAAAATGTCCAGACAGTTCACCCCCGGAAATGCGATAAGCCCACCAATGCTGCAGTTTCAACCAACAATAACATTTCTCAACCAACCACCTCATGGGCACCAAAAATATGCCCTGTCCCGGTCCGAAAGGAATACACCAGCCTCCATGCTCGCCTCACCAAAGTGTATCAGGCCCTGTTAAGCCGAAACCTTATGAAACCCTTAGACCCTCATCCATTTCCAAATCCACTCCCAAGAAACTTGAAGGCAGATGTCCATTGCACCTTTCACCACACTATTGGCCATACCATCTACCAATGCTTTCACCTCCAAAACATAATCCAAGGCCTAATTGACTGGGGTACTATTGGCCCACCAGCCAATCCTAAGCCAAACACTACTCACATCCCACTCCCAAATCATACCAATGTTATGTTCCTAGAAATGAACCCATAATTTGATCCCTCAACTCAAATCACACCGATATACTCTCCCAAACCTCTCCAAACATGCCCAAACTTCCTCCTACATCTTGGTATCCTCATTAATTAGGCACTGCCACTCCTTACCAAATCATGCATTGTTGTCCATAGCCGTTTTGAAAATGCAAGTATGGAACTATCCGAAGTGTTAAACCAAATCCTAGAGTTCATGATGAAATCACCCCCACAGATGATCATTGATTGCCAAAGGTTCAGTACGCTATTCATAAAAGCATGAAAATTGGACTGAGTGTCAGATAATTGGGTAGTACCAATCGATGAAGTCAGCCTAAATGATGTTGTCCAGATCATGGAAAAATTATTCAGGAAAACCAATAATATTTATAGTAGACCGAGTTACTTGATATTTTGAAGCTACAAGGGTGCCTGGTCCTTTCATCCTTACATCTCCCCACAAAATGGGAAGACATGTACGAAGAAGCCATTAAAGTTATGGAATGCATTGACTTTGCATGGAAAGATAGAATTGTTTCCACTAGATGGGGGGAAGAATTTAAAGATCCAAATGAAGACCAAGCTTCAAAAAAGACTGGCCCAATGGTCGATATGTGTGGGATGGTATCATTTGAGGAACACCTCAGAGAAATAAACAAGGTGGAAGAACAACCCGAGATTAATGAGGAAATAGGATTCATGTTCTTCACTTCTTCAGTAAATCACATGACAAGATCAAGGAGGAATTACCTGATCCTAGGCTTACTACCAGCCAATAATAAAGGGAAGGGCGTTGAAAACCTTCCTGTGTCAGAGATGACCCTCAAGGAGAGCAAGATCCTTGATCAACTGAAGAAAACTCAGGCTAATATCACTCTATGGGGGCTTTTCATATCTTCCCAGCAGCACAAAATGCTTTGATCAAGTTGCTCACTAGGCCCACAGTCCCTCCTTCTACCACACCAGAAGAGGCGGTAAATTTTGTCCAATCCTTGACCTCTACCTGAATGTTGTCCTTTTCCGAAGAAGAAATCACTAGAATTGGGCCAAATCATAATCATCCACTCAACATCTCCGTTGAAGTTATGGAGAAAATCGTACCGCTATCCCTTACGGATAACGAATCCCCCTTGAATGTCTACCCATTAAGAACCTTCAAATGCTTAGGAATGAAGGAAAGTGACCTTTCTCCAACCTCCACTATTGTAGATACCTATAATAATACTCGTCGATAAGTGATGGGATCCATAAAACTTGTAATAGGTGATGATGCCGAAAACAACACCACCCTTCAAGGTGATAGTAAGCCCAAATTAGCTATAACAAAGATAGCATAAGAACATATAAGCATATGAGATAGAGATGAGGAGAAGTGGATGAACACCAATATATATAAGTGGTTCAGCCAATTAGGCCTACGTCCACTGTGCAAGTGAGTGAGTAAGGTCACTAAAATAAGGCACTAATGGCCATGGATACAATCTCACGTGCTTTCTCTCTCTACTCTATGATTTGACAGCGTTTTAGCTAGGGTTGTCCTTTTTTTATCCCTTTACGAGCTAGAGGATGACGTCTATATATAGTGATTGGGGGTGTAATGTACCCCCCAAGCATACAATGAGCATGTGCATGAACATCAAGCCAGTATGAGAGTGACACATGGCTCATCTCATGTAAGTAATGATGACCTCAATGTTACCTCACTTGGAGGGAATAATTGGGTTATAATAGATTTGTCCACGTGTTCTAAGCTATACATGTGCGTCTAAATACTTCGCTGTCTTCGATTGGTACCAACCTCGGCCTAGAAGAGTACAAGGTTGGTGAAGTCTGGCTTCTGCTTAATCTGAGGTTATTTGCGATGATCTCGGCTCAGCAGGAAAGCGGAGGTAAGGTTGGTGGAGTTATAACGTCAGCCTAGGTTGAGGTTATGTTGTAGTGGATGAAACCTCGGTTGATTCTCAACTAAGGTTGGTCACGACAGGGGTGGTCCTTTTTACCTCGGCTTATTCCTGGGCGAGGTTGATGAGCGAGGTAGGTGTGATCTTTGATGCTGCTTGACAATGAGGTGACCACTGACGTCCTCCATAGACGATCTTATGTAGGACGAGAGTGCTGGTTATGAATCAGGAGCCTTTGTTACCCTCTCCTTGGCCGAGTTTGGTGTCTCTAAGTTTTCAGGTACATTAAGGGAATATAATTAGGGGATGGCCCTATAAACCCTGTCATTGAATTTCATGTTATCGACATCCCATCTTGTTTCAACCTATTGCTCGCACGACCTTGGATCCACAGTATCAAGGGTGTGTCTTCCTCACTCCATCAGAAATTGAAGTTCTTTATCGACAGATGAGTCATCACCATTTTGGGCGATGACCATAATTCTGAGGGTGCAAGCACCAGCAATCTAATCCTTGAGATACAGCACGAGTCAAATGATATGCTCCTATTAGGATTTCGAGTTGAGCCACTTCTACTTCTAGTAGGGGCCGATTTCAAGGAAAGGGTTTATCTAAAATACGACCCTCATGGCAATGTCAATGTGATTCAAGTGTTCAGAAACGTGCACTTCATGCCCGAACTGGGGCTAGGACAAAAACAACAAGGGAAAATTGAACCCATTGAACTGAAAAAATCTTTCCCGCATGTGGTTTGGGGTATTAACCATCAGAACAAGAGCTCAGAATGATTCGCCAGTCTCGACCAAAGATAAGATTAGATTGCATCTAGACTATTACAGGTGACTCCTTGAATGGAAAATTCATTAAAAAGGGAGATGACTTCCCCTCTTGCGGCTTTCCAGAACACTGGTATGACCATAGAGACAAAAAGATGAAGCCTCCAATGGAGATCTTTTTTCGGGACAGCTACCCATGGGCTGAAAGTTACCGACACCATGTACAACCACTCATGAAAGATACCACAGATTCTGAGGGAAGTGAGTTTGAGGATTCATTCAACTTACAAACACTCGGGATGAAACTCTGCATGGTTAATTCAAGCACCGCATCACTAGATCCATCCCACCTGATTAAAGATGCTGATAGATCTCTCCTCAACTGGCATGCTGCGCCGATTCTACCTGTTAAAATCCCACCTAACCCCAATGTTTACCCCATTTCTTCTTCTGTTGTCTACCCTTGCCAAAATGTAATCGAGACCTCCTTTGATGAGGTTCTCAATGTTATTTTTCCGATCAATGAAATAAATGAAGGTTTTGAGTATCTTCTTGTTCCTTACATTAACTGTTTGGATTCTAATCAAACTTTTGATGATGATGATTCTGCAAAAGAACAATTCTTAAATGATCTAAATAACGTTAATAATAAACAACATAACATCATTCAAGTTAATGAAGAAGAAACTATTATTTTTAACCTCTCTTCTAGTAGCCAACTGCGCGAGATTAGGATAGGGGCTACCCATTAACGAGCATGAGCTTGCACAACTCGAAGAATTACTGAAAGAATTCATGGATGTCTTCGGGTGACCCTATGATGATATGGCCGGTATGGATCCCGAAATAGCTCAACATGATATCCCCATTCTCCCAGATTACAAGCGAGTTAAGCAAAAGGTGAGAGAGCTCCGCACCGAATGGTCACTAAAAGTGAAAGAAAAAGTGGTCAAATAGCTGAATGTGGTCTTCATTCATGTGATCGAATATCCCACATGGATAGCCAATATAGTGCCTGTGCCGAAATCAGGAGGAAAAGTTGAGATGTTTGTAGACTATCGGTACTTGAACAAAGCCTCTCCAATGATGATTACCCATTACCCAATATCGACATGGCTTAAGTCATTCGTCGATGGGTTTGCCAGGTACAACAAAATAAAAATGCACCCGGTTCACCAAGAAAAATCCACATTCATCACATCGTGGGGAACCTTTTGCTACACTGTTATTCCATTTGGTCTAAAAAATGCTAGGGCTACATACTATAAGGCTGTGGATGATATGATTATCAAATTCAAAACTAGAAAAGGTCATGTTATGGCCCTCAAAATTTTCTTCGAACGATTACGACGGTATCAGATGAGACTCAATCCATAGAAATGTGTCTTCGACGTTACGAAGGGAAAACTCTTAGGATTCATGGTCAGTGAGAAAGGGATAGAAGAAGATCATGCCAAACTAAAAGCCATACTTGAGATGCCACCTCCCCGAACGGAGAAAGAAATCTTAGGTTTCCTTGGTAAATTTCATTACATGAGCCAATTCATGAGCCAACTAACCTCCATCTACGAACCTATCTTCAAACTCCTCCCAATGTATTCAACCAAGGTTTGGAACAAGGCCTGCCAAGAAGCATTTGAATGAATCAAACAATAACTGACCTAACATCCAGTACTCATGCCACCATAGCTTGGTTTCCCCTTACTCCCATACCTAACCATAACCGACATTGCAGTTGGGGCTTTTCTAGCCCAATACCTTGAAGATTCCCGCAAAGAAAGAGACATCTATTACGCGAGTTACAAATTTACTGGGTACGAAGCCAACTACACTGCTTTCAAAAAGTCATGTGTCGTACTTGTTTGGGTTACCATAAAGTTACGACACTATATGCTCGCCTTCCCCATCAAACTTTTATCCTGAATGGACCCTATTAAGTACCTGCTTGAGAAGCACACCTTATCTAGACGAATGGTTTGGTGGTTGATGCTCCTAGACGAATTTGACATCATGTACATCATATAGAAATACATGAAAGGAAGATCCATATTTGAATACCTCTCTGACTACCCCATGGAAGAAGCTGACAATTAGATCTCCAAATTCCCAGATGAAAACATCCTCTTCACTTCTCAAGACGACCTTTGATGGAAAATGTTCTTTGATGGCGCTATTAATAAAAAGGTATATGGAATTGGAATACTTCTGATCTCAGGCTCCTACACTCCCATCGCCATCAAATTGGATTTCCCCTTCACTAATAACATGAATTCATACGAGGCGTGTATAGTAGGATTCAAAATTATTCTCAAGAAAGGTATTCATTGCCTAGATATGTATGGGGATTCTTCCCTCATAATCGGTCAAGCGATCAGAAAGTGGAAGGTCAAGGACGAAAAACTCCAACCCTTCCATGACCACTTAGAAGAACTAGCCTCCCAATTCCATGATATAACTTTCCATTACTTACCTCGAGCAAAGACTAACCTAGCCGATGCCCTCACTACCATATCTTCCATGTTCGACATGCCTGAAGGAATAAAGATGGCCCCCTTCCTAGTTTAAAAGCAAGACAAACTAACCTACTGCTACCACATTGAGCTCATCACCAAAGAAGATCCTGAGCTAGCCAATTCCTGGTACTATGATATCTGGCACCTCCTCAAGCATGGTAGGTATCCCGAGGGTTCCAACAAGAAAGAACAGGAAACCATCCAAAGACTGGCCACCCAATAAATCATCTGTCACAAAGCACAATTCAAAAGAAACTTCAATGGAACTCATCTACACTGCATCACAGGGAATTTTCAAGGGTTATATCAGATGCCTAAGGTTGCCTTCTAGGCTTAACACAAGCAAAGACAAGTTACGGCCATAGGAGAGGGAAGGAGAGAGTTTGCCAAGGTATTCTATGCCGAAAACTCATCCGATTTCACCGCCGCCACCACCAATGCATAGATCGCGCGACGGGGAACGCAACCACACCAAATTTGTCCGCAAATCAGAACTCTAAAATCTCAGGCAAGTGTTTATCTTACTTATTTTCGTTAATGAATCACTCATGTTAGTCTAGGGTTGATTAGGATGAGTTAAATGGAAGAAAACCCATGATTGGAGATAGGAAATTACATGTAGTAATGATATAAAGGGAAATCTGGAAATCCCCTTCATATGGAGAGACTGAACCATGGATTTATGATGTTTTAGAAGAAGAAATTTTGGAAAAAGATTGATTAGAACCAAGTTAAAGAAAATCTAGGATTTTTTAGATTTATATGAATTTTGGCCTATTAATCCATGGTTATTGATGAAAATCCACATACTTTACGTAGAAGATTTATAATATGGGTTTAGACTGTTGGTAGTACGAATTTTTGGGAGTTTGGGTGTGCAAAATCTAGATTTGATTGAGGTTGGATTATGAAACCCGTAACTGTTAATCTGCAAAATTCCCCATACCTGTTTGATCGATCGATCGACTCATCGATCGATCGAGCTCCTGCCATCGATCGATCGACCCCTCCTGGCAGACTCATATTTCCCCTTTTTAAATTGTTGAATTCAAATTAAATGCGTGAAAATCTTTGGACATCCTTATTAGAATATTTTGGAAGAAAAAGGAGACCGGTAGGACTTATTAATAATTATGAGACCTTTAATGTAAGACGAGATTTTCATTTTTGGGATGTTTACATATAAGGGACGATAGAATTATGTATTAAAGGGAGAGACGCGTAAGATAGTTACGATGGAAAATAGATGAGTACCTACTGAATTCTACACTTGGGAGGATAGAGTTCATGAGTGTTACGTAGTAAGTTGGAATAATCCCTCAAACTAAAAGTAAGAGACGAACCGTTATAAGTGATAACTAAATAATGAGAAATAAGGATAAATGTTATAATTATTGGTTATGAGGCGAACCTAAAGTTGATGTGGTAATAGTAGTATATTTATATGACTGTGATTATGCATATACTATATACGTGTAAAAATCATGCCCACGGTACTTGCTATCCCTGAGGTTACCGCGCTGGGATAGTCTTATCTCGAATGGGACTTCATGGGGGATATTGACTCGTACCCTAGAAGATAGGAATCCTAGGTACGGGCTGTCAAATCGATAGTCAGGCGGTCCTGAGAGACGTGAGGGTTTGTACTGACCTCTTGGACTTGGAAACTATGCTTCGCCTCAATATTGTTTTTGTTTGTGTTAATACAGTTTGAGAGTGATTCCGAACTTGTATTTCCCTTAGTACGAGAGATACGGGGACTCTATAGCAGAGTATGCCCGCACCATAATTATTATGTGGGGTGCTGTTAGAATATATATATATTATATTGGTATTTAATATATATATATTAAATTCTGGAATTTGGTAACTACCTACTGGGTTTATGGTAAGTAAGAAATGAATAATGATTTCAATTGGGAAATACGTGTTTTGAAAAGTATAATATGTTATTGAGAAACTTTATTAGCAAATGAAGTTTAAATGAGAGCTTTCGTTATTAAATGAAATTTACTTCTCAAACAGTTGAATTGTTTAGTTTAAATCTTACGAATAACCTAAGATAAGATAAGTTAAATCGTTGGGAAGGTTAGTGCGATAGGTGTGCAGATTAGAAGAGAGGTGAGAATTTGTCAAGGGAGTATCGCACTAATATGTTGTTGCATCGGCCTGTAAATATTTTAAGTACTTGCTAAACGAATTTTAAATCATTTTCACAATCAGGCTCTAACTCGTTTCTATTTTCCTTTCTTTCTTGTATATATATGTATATATTACAGGTGCCCAGTCACAGGGGCGTCTTGCATAGGATCCTTTGGAAGGAGCGCGCTGCAGCTTAGGTGGGAGTTATAGGTCTCTTGCATAGACGACCCCACTTCTTGATTTGACTCCTAGCATATTTATTCAGTTGGGCATGTGTCGCCCGTTTCCATTATTTTGTTATTTAGCAAACATTGTGATTTATTTATTTCTAGTAGTTTATTCCTTGGGATTTATTATTGACAGAATGTTTTCACTTAAGAATTAAATGTTGGATTCAATTAGTTGAATATTTGATTATTCGGATTGTATGTTCTAGGATAGTTGTGGCGTGACTATTAAATTGTGAGTTATGCAAAGTTTTAAATGTTGGTTTATTAAATAAAATTTGGAAAGTAATGTCTAGAATGGTTTTGAAACTTAGCTTAATTATTTAGGGTGTTTAATTTGAAAAAAAATATTTTTACGACAGTGATGCTAAGAATGATCCAACTGTTCACCTTGATTTTAATTTAATAAAGGAGTGATCGCCCGGTATTTAATTAGGCGGGGTGTCACAAAAATCAATAGTGGGGAATGCTAGCCCTACATGAACGGTCACATGCTTGCTAAGAAGGTCATACGATAAGGTTACTACTGGACCACCATGATCCAGGATTGCACCACCTATGTCCGGAGATGCCTCAAATGCCAACAATTTTCCAACCTTCAACACCTGCCTCTGTGAGAGTTATACAACATGAATTCTCCCTGGCCATTCTCCACCTGGGGTATCAACATCATAGGGAAAGTTCCACCTAAGGTTTCCAATGGGCATGAATTCATCCTAGTTTCCATTGATTACTTCACCAAATGGGTCGAAGCCAAGTCATACGCAGTCATGAATGACAAGAAAGTGGCCCTATTCATCAAGAAAAGCATTATCTACCGATATGGGATCCCGCATGAGTTAGTGTGAGATAGTGGGTTGCATTTCAAGGAAGAAGTCACAGAAGTGGTAAAAAACTATGGGATTCAGAGACACAAATCTTCTCCCTACCGACCTCGAACCAATAGTGCAGTCGAAGCGGCAAATAAGAACCTCAAAGCCATCATCAGTAAGATGACCAAAAGTTATCACGATTGGGCCGATCGAATCCCATACGCCCTATGTGGCTGTCGAACCTCAATTCGAACCTCTACTGGGGCTAGCCCTTATTATCTAGTCTACATCGTGGAAGGAGTCCTAATCGTGGAGATGGAAATACCCGTATTGCGCGTCATGCTGGAAAGCAAGGTTCGCGAAGAAGACTGGTACCAAAGCCGTCTTGACGAACTAACCATCCTAGATGAAAGGAGATTGAAAGGTCTATACCACATACAAGGGTACCATCACCGTATAGTGAAATCATTCAATAAGAAAGCCAAGGATTGTGGTGTCCGAGAGGGGGATTTATCCATCAAAGAAATAATAGAGCCCATCTGGAACCCCAAAGGTAAATTCAATCAAAATTGGAGTGGCCCATAAATTGTCAAGAACATCTTGTCCGGCAGTGCGGCCATGCTCACTGGCTTAGATGGAGAAGAGATGGATCATTCAGTCAACCTGGACCATCTTTAGAAATTTTACCCCGAATCTAAAATCTCAGCGTGCTATGACTCTTCTCATCTCCCTTCTATTTAAAAAAAATCTTCATTTCGCTCTACCCAGAACTACGTGGTCCTAATCCTCTATAACAACCATTTTAAAAAAAAATTAAAACCATTAAAAAAAGCACAGAGGTACGTAGGTAGCTCATACATCTTACGTGAGCATGACCCCTTATTTTTCACAAAAAATCTATTCTTTTCTTATCTCCGAGAATGACAGTTTCATTCTAACATATACTTGAACAAAAGAATTATGCATGCCTTAGCGATCGGTATAGATAAATACAAAATTCATCAAAAGGCACAGTGGATGATCAAAAACTTATTTATTTCACTAATAAGAAGTTATAGTGTAATTAGATAAGGAATGAATAACTCCCTTCCCCCTACCTTCCTCAAAAGCGAAATAAATTCTCAAATTTATTCCCCATTACAAAACAAACTCTCAAAGAGTCTTACCCACTGCTACTAGAGGGGTCCGCTCCATCATCAACATCTACATCCTGGCATCCCCAAGCTTACCTGGCCTGAACAAAGTGTCACAAATGCTCCATAGATCGATAAGCTCAAACCAGTCTCGAAAAAACTACCACACCTCCCTCCATGATATCGAACAAGAGGAGCCACCTTTGTCGAGTCTTCACTACCAACATCTTGCTGACCACTCTTATCCATAAACACTTCATATAATCCCTGGGGATGTATCAAACTCTCCCAAGAGACTAAGAAGGACGGGTCGATGGACGTCGACTCTCCCACAAATAGCCAAGCCGCATGCGCAGACGCTCAGTCAGATCTTCTATCGGAAAGAAATCTAGTGTCTGAGGTGGCACGATCTTCTACCGGACGTATTGGTATTCCCCCCGCTTCAGAATACGCAGCAACTGTCCCCAATAATGCACTGACCAGTGTAGATTTACAGCCCCATGGTCCACAAACCAGTTCTCCCAGCTTTCAATATCTAGGCCAACACTGATGAAATGGCACGAAAAGACGTTAGATACATTTGACAAAGGGTATTTCGGAGGAGTCACTAGGCGCAGTCTTTCGGATAAGCACATGAACAATAACATAGGGCTACCCCTTAGAAAGTCAGAACAACCTTCTCGCCAGGCGTCCAGGCTATTAAAAGTCTCCGCCAGTATCACCGCCGTAGCAGTTCCCCAGCCCCCAACAGCAATTTTGAAACAAGGCCCAAGAACGATGGCTCTGGCATATCCAGCATCACCAACCTTCGAAAAATGCCCAGTTCGCAGCACATCCGGAAGGGAAATCATTCCTCTAGTAACCAAGGATCTACCCGCTGAGGGCAAGACGCTGAGAAGTCCAACAAATAGCTCCCGAGGAGACCGATAAAACTCAGGAATAGCCACCGCCACACTAGGATTTACTCCGAACATGGAAAAAAATCCTGATCAGTCGAACATACTTCTTCCCAGACAAAATGGAACACATGGTCATCGAGGTACCAAAATTGTACCGCCGCCATAAACATGTTCCACTTTATGGGATGATTACATCCTAAAGAGACTCGGTGCATGTTAAAAGCATCGTAGTCGGCCTTATAGGAGCACATTGCCTCCAAAGTCTAGAGGTAGTTGGAAAACTCAACACTACTAGGGAGAGCCATCTCACATAATAAGAAAGATAAAATATGAAGGTCTGATGAAAGCACTCCACCCTTACCGCTTTTTATAATTGGAAACCCTCATAAAAAAATATAACCCATATAGAAATCGGAGGAAATCCTACCCCACAAGGTACTAAAGGCTGAAGAGGGTACCAATTAATGCTTTGATTTATTAGACTGGACTGACCTACCGATAGGCAGGATAAGGGTCTTTCCAATCGACAACCTCCTATTTTTATTAACTTCCCTTTGTCCACTTTTGTCAAAATCAGAAATCTCAATAAAAATAAATTGATATTCTCAAGAGAATTTTAAAATCCCCTTTATATAAATTCTCACTTAAAAAAAAACTTTCCTTCAAATCCCAAAAATATTTCTTTTTACGGTCTCAGCAGCAAAGTAAAAAGAGCATATACAATCATTCATTCATTACTAACAAAAGATAATAAAAAACCCCATTGCATTGCATAGATATTTTTAGATGTTACATCATTTTTGTAGGAAAATAAAGAAAAGCAGAAAAAAAGCGGCACTCAGACCGAACCCACATTTTCTCTCTCTCTTACCCTTCCTTTTCCCCCCTAAGAACTTCCATCCCTATGATGCGCTCTCTGTCCCCTGCGACGAGATGACGCACCACTACTACCCGAATCAGACTCCTCCCCGAATGAGGGAGACGACACAAAGAAAGAGGGAACAGGGACCGCCTACCGAATATGGTCGGTCACCAAAGATATCCAATCTCTAATATCCCTCAGCCAAGTGCTGGAAACACTGACTTGCTGTAAGAAAAGGAAAAATCAGTATCAAGATGAAAAGATCAAAAGAAACCAAAAATAAGGAAAAGAGAAGAGCAGAAAGATATACCAAAGGATGACGAACCTCCTCTGTCAAGCCCAAATCCTCCGAGTCCATCGCATGAGGATGATACAACATAGGCATCATCCTTCCATCAGTCCGCTGGATGTTGTATGAAGGGGTATGCAACCTTACAAATGGGACCTCCGAAGTCATCATCGCCATAGATGTCGACGGACCACCACCGTCGTGGGAGGACCCCACTGGCCGACTCGATCTCGCAAGAGGGAAAGGAAGTCCATCATATATGATGGGCACCATCATCCTACTCGTCAAGAACCTCATATAATCATATGGCACAATCATATCAGTGTACAATAGATAGGAATCTCCAATTATAGCCGCGATCCTCGCATCCTCTAGTAGCAGTTGCTCTTGCCTCATAAATATAGGGGGACTCACAGGTGGACCTACCACCTCTTACTCAGTAATCTGTCAGACCACGCTCTCCCCGAGACACCAAGAGTGGCCAAACTCATGCGCTAGCAAATGCCTTATCTGCACATTCACCCAAGTCGACCCCATGTCTTGAACAACCATCTCCTAAGGGTAAAAGGTCACCTGAAAAATCTCCAGCAGATATAAGTCAAATAATACAAAGACTACAACCGAAGAAGAAAAAAGTCTTACCTTATCATTGGTTAGGCCATTCAAGACCTGACGCACTGCCTCCAGAGAAAGAGACTTCCTCGACTGTCGATTGGTCTTCCTCCACCGCTACATATGGGAAAAGTCCCCAAGAGTCTCATCCTTCAGAGAAATCAGCTCGGTGTTACACCCAATCACCTCATAGAACGACGCCTGTCGAAGACAAAAATTCACGATCAAAAAGATACGCAGAAGGAAAATGCGAATGCATGAAAAGGAAAATGCGCAAACTAAAGAATACCTCGAGAAGATACATGCCTACAGTAAAAGTTTGTCCGCAACACCGACTAAATGCATCCAGAGAAAAATAAAGGGTCGCCAAAGTGAGGCTCCCCCAATCATAGAGAGGGATGTTCGAAAACATCCTCAAGTATGGAAAAAACCATAAGTGGACAATGTCGTTGCTCGATGCCACCAGAAATCCCACTAACACCAGAAAAATAAATAGTCGGTCCATCTGTATCACCTGCATCCCATCCTCCACATCAATCTCCCTGCCCAGTAAAACATCCCTTAGTAGGGATAGACGAATAGAGTCCCCAAATACTATCCTGCCCACATCACCTACTGCCGCTAGCACTGCCTCCGGCCTCACCCGTAGTAAACAATCCACCTTTATCTACTCTCCATCACAATCCATCCACAGTAGCTACTGCACATCTATGGGAGTCACAGTCATCTCCCCGAAGCCACAATGGAAGGTGTGCGTAGTGTCCCACCACCTCTCCCCCAGATCACATAAGACAAGTGTCGAATGAGGTGTCTCATCCATCATAGAGGCTAGCCTCCTAAAGCTTGCTGACGATACTACCCAGCACAACACAGGTGGAAGGTGCTCCCAGACATCTTTAAGACCCGTCGTCCCGCGGGCAATCATAACAAAGAAACATCAGATTGTCAGAAGAAAACCCTTCTCAAAATCCAAGAAAAAAGGAAATCTATATTTCCCCAGTGGTACTCTCAAAGTCCAAGTAGATCTCTCCCCGGCAACGTCCCTAGAGAACCTCAAAGTATACTGAACTTCAGGTTATCTCCTATTGCCCAAAGGTCTCAAATTTCCTCGAGAAATACGTCCAAACCCTGGACCACCCAATCACTTCCCCAATGGAATCTATAACATCAAATTGGATGTTCCCCCGATAAGGTCTCCAAAAGTTATGAGGATTTCCCCAGCAATCAGCTCCCCAGCTCAAATCAAAATCATAAGGTAATTTCCCTGGCAGAGTTCCCCAAGAACATCTCAATTTAACCACTCAGAATTGGCTTCGACCTGTAGAATTGGTCATCTCAATCTAAGCCCTCATAATTGGCTTCGACCCACATAATTGGTCATCTCAATCTAAGCCCTCAGAATTGGCTTCGACCCACAAAATTATTCATCTCAATTTAAGCCCTCAAAATTGGCTTCGACCTGCAGAATTGGTCATCTCAATTTAAGCCCTCAGTATTGGCTTCGACATGCGGAATTGGTCATCTCAATTTAAGCCCTAGGAATTGGCTTCAGAATTAGTCAAATAACCTAAGCCCTCAGAATTGGCTTTGACCCACATAATTGGTCATCTCAATTTAAGCCCTCAGAATTGGCCTGGACTCCCAAAATTGTCATCTCAACCTGAGCCTTTATAATTGGCTTCGACCCATAAAATTGATCATCTTAACGTAATCCCTCAGAATTGGAGTCGACCCGTAGAATTTGTCATCTCAATTTGAGCCCTCGAAACTGGCTTCGACTCGTAGAATTGGTCATCTCAACCTAAGCCCTCAGAATTGGCTTCGACCTACAGAATTGGTCATTTCAATTTAAGCCTTCAGAATTGGCAGCGAACCATAGACTTGGTCATCTCAAGCTAAATGATAGTATAAATATAACACCATACTGCAAAAGGAACACTACATAACATGTGCTTACGAGCCATGGCCCATATCAACCTAGGGCGCGACCCTACTGAACTCGATGAGCAACCCTAACGAAAACAGGGGTGCGACCCTCCTCTCAGGGCGTGACCCCCTATTAACATGCTGCGAAACCATCCAGTACTGTGACATATTTGTCTAAGTCTTGCAGGATGCATCACTCATGTTGTTTGCCTTACTGGCCGCATCCCTCTCCATTACAATTCCAGACTTTGTGAACTATCACGTGCTCATTGCGCGTGAACTTATCTCATATAAATAGGGGACTACACCTCAAAAATTGGGAGAGAGATCGATTCCATACACATCCGGGGCAGGTTCTATAATACTTATTCTCCCTATACATCCTCAGCGTACAACTTGGGGGTTGTTCATCTGCATCAAAGCCACCTCTCCGACACGCCGAAATCATCAATCATAATGTACTTTCCTTTATTCTCATACTTGTACGCCTCCTTAGGCATGATTATTCTGTACAATACACTGAATATAATGAGAATGGAGAAACCAGTCTACATCTTTTGTTCATGTCACCTTACTTATTTTACTTGATTTGCTGATATGAGAGCGACAAGTGGATGATTTCTCGTACCATCAATCTCGCATCGTCTGTGGGAATGAGATATTTTGATATTTCTTCTCTATATATTTGAGTTCTTAAACACCTTATTCGATCCTTGAGGATCCTATGGATCGTCATCTCACGAGTAGATGCTGGTCATTAAACTCTATTTTTATTCACACCCTTAAATTGGTATTTCACATACTCAAATTTATTATCAGGTCCCCATTTTATGACCTCAGATCTATTATAAAGACCCCTCTGATATCATCCCATCTAGATAGTGCGAAAAGGCATGATGGGCTTTAAGCCCCAAAAAGGTGAATGATTAGGGAAGAATTATGTTTACTCCATTTTTTATGTTTCTTGCCAAGAATCTAGGGTTTATAATTAGAATTGTGCCATTCTGTGCACCGAGAGGTTATTCTCTCATGGATAGACCGTAGTAGGCATGCTCTCCCCGTGTTTTGGGAGATGAACTTAGTTTATGGTTTTCAATTTTGGTATTGCTCCCCCCTGCCTAGCAATGGGTACGACGGGTAGTTGAAATACCTTCATGCCACGGACTCTACTGGGGAAGGTGTTACAGGATATTCCGAACATCAAGGAACGAACTCAGGTTGTCTCCAGCATGACCTTGGTGAATACTATTCAAAGGCCACGGTAGTGCACCTATGTGCCATACTAGTCGCGGCCTCAACAGCAAAGCTGTGTAGCAACGTAAATAATGCATCCCCATTCCCTACTTGGTCACACCAATGTTTCCGTGATTACTCACTACTGCTAGTTTTGTCTTGGATTATATATTTTTGTAAAGACTAACAAAAGAAAAAAATGGAAGGATAATCCAGCCAGAGCACATAAATCAAGGATAAGATTGTGCAGCTATACAATCACCTCAACCACCTCTACGACAGTTATGCCTCACTCTAGACCTAGGTCAACTATTTGACTGAGAGGGTGCTAATGCTATATCCACGACCTAACCCAATGTGGGTACAACACCGAAGGTCATAGCTATAGCATCCTTTGCTTCCGCAGTAGTTCAAGAGAATCCAGTAGTGGAAGCAGTCAGCAGGTGCCAAAAAAGAAGAATGGAGAAGGCAGAAAAGAAATTTGGGGCTACACTCCATTGGCCTTCCCGATTGAAGAGATCCTTGAGTTCATCAAAGAAGAAAAGTTGTTGAGGTGGCCAGAAACGATGAGAGCTCCACCCCACAAGAGGAACAAGGCTACTTTGTGGAGATTCCATCAAGACCACGACCATGACTACTTGCCGTGAATTTAATATGACTTCTCCCTCTCGTTCTTTTTGGGTTGGGTCTCCCAGCCTTCCCCGAAGATGTAGAAATAATTGCCCTCCACTTCTTTACACGGGTATGCCTCCCAGTATAAAGGGTATCATCCCTTTCATGGATGGAGAAGTAGTAGTAACCGACAAATTTCATAGAGTTTTCCTTTGGATGGTAGAAATAAAAAAATTATGCGGGAGTAAGGTCCTTTTTATATTGGTTCTCCCAAAGAATGATCATTACAAGTATGTCCATACAACCATTGGGATATAACTAGACTGGTGCCAATTTCATGGTCTGGAAAATTCGTCTAATGGGAACAGGAATAGGCAGATGCAACCCGTAAATAAATGCATGAAGTGGGAAGCAAACTCCATCATCAGCTAGAGTTGTGTAAGGTCTTTGGTTCGTGGCCAATGCTGATAACATCAAATTTTTTAGAAATTCGAAGGTCTTAGCTACTTGGTCAACCCAGTCTTGGGTCATGATGCTACGGATGTCAAGCCCATCTAGGGATCTCTCAACCCTGCCAGATGGACCAGCTGAGTTATCCCAAACTTTTACGGCATCATCTCCTACACCCAATGGGTGATTACTTGAATTTTCTTCCTCTTCCATTTGTGGGGACTCAAAATCCTTCCTAGAAGCATAATCCGAGTCTAAGTCTAGTATCATGCACATGGGGAAATCCCTCAGTTGGCAAGGCCCTATTGATCTCAGAGGTGGCATGTAAGAGAGTTCAGGAGGAGAGGTTCCAAAATGCTTCACCCAAAAGCCTCTCAGAAATTCGTCTGGGTCAAAGCTCATATGGCTATAGTAGTACTTGAAAAGCAGAGTTTACAGTTAGGCACCACAGCCAGTGTGGTTCGAAAAAGACTTTAAGAAGCCGCATAAAGATTAGTTATACAAATAGTGAATAGAAGTGATTGACAAGACTGGACAAATGTTATGTGGGGGTTATTTCCCTACTAGAGTTGCTATTGGGCTAAAACTTTACTGATCCTATTCATTGAACCTAAGGGATTACCCCAACCCTAGTGGCTAAAGCCATCTCCTATATCAGTAAGGGAGCTTATAGTGTCGCGACATCTTACTAAAATAAGGGACTATAGTCTTCAGGCCACAGCCATCTCTAAAGTTACAAAAGGTATATTTTACCACATCATGGCTAGTCACACAAACAGTTTTGTACCTAATGATTACTCATTTATAGATCGAAGGCCTAGAGTATGAAGAGTTCATTACAGAACGTCAAGAACAATTATATGGTTCGAGGAACAAATTGGCAATAATTACACAATACAAAAGCTCACAAATGCTTTATCATGTATATATGTTCGATTCATCAAAAATATATGTTCGATTCATAGATCTAAACAATGCCTTAGATTCATGTATTAAAAAATGAAAGGGTTTGGCAGATCAAACAATTGGGGTTTGTTCAGAAATACGATGGTTCATGTACTTAAAAAATAATTACGAACTTTGAAGTCTATCGAAAAAGATAATTGGTTGAAAAAATTACCTGGAAATGAAGAAACTTACAATACTCATCTTGAAACCGCCTTGCACAACAGCACAAAGCCTTGGAAGGTCGTCGAAAAACCCAAGAGAAAGGAAGAACATAATTTTCTCTCAATTTTGTCTTAAAGCTTTGGAAACGTAATGAAGTCCACGGGCAGAAATAATTTATATAAGAGAGCGTGAAAGATGAATCGTCACCTTGGCAGTATCACGGCATCAACTAAGTCGCAACCCCAATCAAATTCTCTTGGCCCTACAACTTAGGGGCTTATTGATATTATAAATATAAAACCATACCACAAAAGGCAGACTGCATTACATGTGCTTACGTGCCGCGGCCCATATCAACCTAGGGTGCGACCCTACTGAACTCGATGCGCGACCCTAATGAATATAGGGGGAGCAACCCTCATCTCAGGGCATGGCCCCCAATCAATATGCCGCTAAACCATCCATTACTATGACATCTTTGTCTAAGTCTTGCAGGATGCAGTATTCACGTTGTTTTCCTTACAGGCTGCATCCTCTCCAATACAATTCCAGACATTATGTACTATCATGTGCTCGTTGCACGTGAACTTATCTCCTATAAATAGGGGAATACACCTCTAAAACAGGGAGAAATATCGATTCCATACACATATGGGGCAGGTTCTACAGTACCTATTCTCTCTACGCAGCCTCAGTGTACAACTTGGGGGTTGTTCATCCGCATTAAAGCCACCTCCCCGACACACTAGAATTATCAATCATCATGTAATATCCTTTACTCTCATACTTGTATTCCTCTTTAGGCATGATTATACTATACAATACACCATATATAATGATAATGGAGCAACACAGTGGACGTAGGCCTATTTTAGGGTTTGAATCACTCTACATCTTGTGTTCATGTCACCTTACGTGCTTTACTTATTTTATTACACATTTTACTCATGATTTGTTTATATGAGAGAGAGAAGTGGATGGCTTCTCCTATCATCACTAAGCGCTCAGAATTGGGTTCGACTAGCAGAATTGCTTAGCACAATTTAAGCCCTCAGAATTGGCATCGTCCCACAAAATCGGTCACCCCTGGAATCTCTTTAGGTCCTCATAATTGACCTAAATCTTCTATCATCAGTTCATTTGGATCATCACTGATTTTCCCCTAGGTACTCATAATCGACCTCGACCCGCAAAATCGGTCCTTCTCATCCTTAGGTCCTCATAATCGGCCTTGAACCTCTGAATTGGTCAGACTCTTTCAAAGACATCATGCGATGTCTATTCGATGGCTATCGTGTGTCTCGAACTCACTCATCGAGGGGCTCTGTAGAAACATCTTTCTAGTACCACCCTAAACCTCTCCTTAGGACCCTATCATCTCCCTTCATCACTACAAACCGAAGTCATACCTCGAGTACTGACCTAGAGGCCATTGGGCACTCCCAAGCTCCATTGTACCAAAAATTCAAACTCTTCAGCTTGACTGAGATAGAAGATTTTCAGAATGCACTGCAACACCTTTCTAAAGGTCCATCCCGTGCGCGATTCTAACTTACGATATCGATGAACGATCCGTTCTCCCCAAAAACTTGATCAAGAGGCCACTAAATGCTCCCTGGCTTTATTTGACCAAAGTCAACTCTTAAGCTCAACCAAGACTGAATGAATCTTCAAAGGATGTTGAAACCCCTTTCCAACAGTCCTCTTCAGGCCCAATTCTGACTTACGGTATGGATGAATGATCCATTTTACTCTGAAAGGTCATCGAACGCTTCCAAGACCCGGTTGACCAAAGTCAACTTCCTAAACCAAGTCAAAAACTTTGGAATTCTAAGTACGTCTCCTAACCTTTCCAACGGTCCACCCCGTGCGTGATTCTTACTTACCATGCGGACGAACAATCCGTTTGCATCCTATAATTCCCTATCCAAAGGATTGATAAATGCTTATGAGCCACATTTGACCCAAATTCAGCTCCCTAACCCGGGATTACTCCAAAGACTTTCAAAGTTCTCTGAAGTACCTTTCCAATGGTTCACCCCGTGAACGATTCGGATCAACGGTTTGTGCTCTACGCCCAATTTTCAAAAGGAACCCAAAAGAGACTACCAAATGGCAGGTTCTAAACCTTGTCTATCGGCAGAGTGCCTAAAAATACCTACCGATTGGCAGTACCCAGATTATGACGATCGGCAATTCCATTGGCCTATAAAAAGGAGGGCCTGACCTCATTACAAAGGGGACACAAGATCTGAAATCCATCACTCTCAGGGAACTAAAAAAAGACTCTCGAAGTCAGCGTGATTTCCACATCCAAATCCCTTCCCAACATTCTCTTTTCATCATCTTTTTCATCGAACATCGTGAATTAACTATTCTTCATCATCATCCAAGTTCAAGGGCAGTTCTCCAACATTCAAGATCTTCAAGAAGGTCCAGCTCTCTCAACTCTCTCTTTAAATTCTCCTAAATTTGCATTAACTTATTTTATTACTTAGAACATTTATTCTCTCCATCTCACAAATCCTATTATACTTTTTATTTAGTATTATTGGACATCTCTTATTTTCATATAAATAAAATCCAAAAAACAAGAAAGAGAGGGTTTGCTCATAAATTCTAGACGGAAATTTTCGCACTTCTCTCACTTTTCTCATAACTAAAACACTTTTTTACACACACACATAAAAGAGAAGTCCCTGACTGGATTTATGGGATAAATCCCACCCCTCTTTTTTCATACGAACTATGTGGACTTTGATTCCTCTATAGGCTGCGTAGGCGTCTCGGGGTAAAACGGGAGACTCAAGTTCTATTTTTCTCCCATTTTGTATTTTTCTATATTCTTTAACTTAATTCTCCTAAAATCTATATATTTACATATACATATATTTGTTCTTAGTGGTGTATTATTTTGTGTGGGTTATCATTCAATTATAATGATCTACGTTAGGATAATCTCGAAAATCATATTTCCTAATATTATTTTTAGGAACATTCCTATGGTTGACTCGCTTTATCTCTTCCATGATACAAGTCAATGATCCCTATCTCCACTAAATATACACATGCACACATATCACGGGGAAATAAAAGAAAATAGTAAGAATCCATGAAAGATCGCAAGGGCGGAATGGGTGCATAACACCTTCCCGTTTCATAACTTAGGCTCCAAACCCTTTTTGAATCATTTTGGTTCCGTATGTATCAGTGTATCTTTGGATGTTGTCCTTCGGGATGGCTCCCCCTTTTTTTTTGTCTATTTTGGGAGAATACATTGTCTTATTATGTGCTAGTAGAGAGTTACGACTTTGTTTTGAATGTAGGAATCGTTGAAACGTGTTGGGTAGTAGAGGTAAAGCTTTCATTTTCTAGTTGTGTTAAACTTGTGTATTTAAAATATTCCTGATATGAAAGAGCCTAGTGTATGGCAATGTTTTCTTGAGATGTATAGGATTCTTGTTACATAAGAGATTCTGGGTTGAGCGAGTTATCGTTGACGTAGGGATTTTAGCTCGTGGTCGTGCTACTGTTGAGAACTAATATTGGTAAGAGTATTGTAATTGTTGTCGCCTTGTGCCTTAGGCATAAGGTATTTGATTTAGACGTCGAAAGACATAAACTGTTTTAAAAAAAATGTTTTATAGTCCTTCGCGCCATAACAAAATGATTGAAAAATGTTTCTTTTAAAGTTTAGTCCCGATCTAACTAATCTCAATTCCGGACAGAGGTGCATAGTAGTGTATTGGAAGGGTTCCTAGTGTAGATTTCGCTTGCGAGACCTCCCTCGCATGAAAGTAGCGAATGTCAGGAATTGATAGGAGTTAAATCTTTGGAACTTTCAAAAATTTTATGTAATTAGTATATTATTACGGATTAAATTGTTTCAAGTTATTTGACGATTTAAAGCTAAGTTAAGTCGGGTAATGCTTATGCGAGTTGAGATCGGGTACAGGGTTTATGGGCGTCCGGGTTAGTTGATTAGGTCTTTAATTAAAACGATCCGTCGTGAGAAATGGGACGGATAGGTATACTGATCTTCAGAGTTGGTGTATTGAGAGATAGTTGAGGTTTTGACTCCGAGGCTTAACTTAATTTCGAGGATCAAATTCTTCTATGGGTGGAAATTTGTAATATCCCGTGATATTTGAACTAATAATTTAATTAATTTGGGAGAAATAATATTCATTTAAATTGTTGAATTTTAATTTATCAATTGAGGTCAAAATTTGAGGATGTTAGAAAGTATTTCGGATGACAATTCTGAGTGTGCGGTTGATCCCAGAGGGGTCGAGATACTCAAAATGACTGTACTTGGGTCTTATCTGTGTTTGGAAATATTTTAAGTTCGTTTGACTCAAATTGAAGTAATTGAGTCATTTAAAGTGTGTATTATCATTTAAAATTGGGTATCTTGGATTTAAGTCTTATTAAACCTATGTGAGAAACCAATCTCATTAAGAGAAAAGAGAAAGCCCTAGAGAGAGAGAGAGAATGTAATAACCTGACCTTTTGGAGATGATTAAATTCCATAATTAAGTATAATTTGGAAATTGGAGAATTTCTCGAAATAGTGATTTTTGGGATTTTCGAGGATTGAATGATTTTCGATGGGTATTGTAATTACTTTTGGGACCATATAGGTCGAAATATTTTATTTATATGTTGCCGTGGAGTATAGCGACAAAAGATGTAAGATTTGGTGTTGAAAACCCGCATTTAATTATTTGGGCTTAGAATAGTGATTTTCGATCAAGTACCTCGGATGGAAATTTTGACTGCGCCACGAGTCTCGGAATGTCCGAGTTAGTCGGAAAAGAGTGTCCGATTGTCGAAATTGAGTTCCGGGTAATTTTGGAGTTAAATAGACTCGTAATTGGGTAAACGAGTCGTTTTTGGGTTTTAAGGGTTTAAACCCTTTTTTCTTTCTATATAAAGAGAGAGAGTGGGAGAAAAAGAGAAAGAAGGAAAGAAAAGAAAGAGAAAAGAGAGATAAGGAGAGAAAAGAGGAGAAAGGGGGGAAACTCCGGCCAAACTCCGCCCGATTCGACTCGAGGTCGTCGGATTTCATCCTCCAGGCAAGTGTTTACTTGCTTTATTTACTTTTGAGCATAAATCTCATATCATAGTTGGTAAAAATATTATTTTGGGGTTAGAACCCTTAAAATAAAATTGGGTAAAAGTTGATTATGAGTTTATATATTGATGTAGTGTAAACTCTTAATGATTTTTAGTGATAAAACCATGATAATGGAGTATATAAATGGATTGAAATGGGTTTAAAGGTTAAGTTGGGGTTTTTATGGTTTTAGGGTTTAAAACTAAGAGAAATGATTCAATACCCCAAAATAATTGATGTGTTAGTTGTAAAACATAGATTAGATGTTTATTGAGTTGTTGGATGAGGTTAGAAACAACAAAATGGAGAAAAATGGAGTTTGGGATTTGGGGAGAGATAATGAATAGTAACCCGCAGCCTTTGGGATCATTTTCGTCCAAGAAGATAAATGATTTAGCTTTCGGCCAAAACACGAAAGTTGTAGATCTTTTCGATACGGTCGCGTGGGCGCCGGCAGCGTATTTTTCTGATTTTTCTACAATTGGATATGATTCTTACAAGATGACAGCTCCAGGTTGAAATGGGGGCGGCAACTAAAGAAGTAGCGAGACTGACCGCAATTGCAGGAATAGGTTGACTTTCTTTCATTTTTGTTATGGAATGTGAAAGTCGTTTCGTTTAGTAAGAGATCGCTTCACACCTCGCGGTGCTTACACCTCTCGCCTATCGAAGTTCTGTTCAAAAACCTCGTCCGAGAACTTGTATAGAGAAGGATTTCCCGCGGCGAAGCAGTTCTTCCATACCAACTTAGCTGCTCGGCGCTGCTATTGGCAGAACAACCGGTACACCATAGGTTGGCCCAACCCAGTCCTCTCGTACTAGGGTTGGCTCCTCGCAGTTCTCCCTTTAACACCAACGGTAGATAGGAACCGAACTGTCTCACGACGTTCTAAACCTAACTCACGTACCACTTGAATCGGCGAACAACCGAACCCTTGGGACCTTCTTCAACCCCAGGATGTGATGAGTCGACATCGAGGTGCCAAACGACTCCGTCGATAAGAGCTCTTGGGAGTCATCAGCCTGTTATCCCCGGCGTACCTTTGATCCGTTGAGCGAGAGCCCTTCCACACGGGACTCCCGGATCACTATGGCCGACTTTTGTCTCTGTTCGACTTGGAAAAATACAAGCTAGGATTAGTCGTGTAGATGTTTTGGATAATTTTTGGGGTAGTTTAGAAACCCCAATAATGAAATTGGGTTGTTGGATGGAAGGTTTGGAGGATTTAGTTTTGAGGGCCTGGTGTGACCGCTCGACCCCGCCCCTAAGGCCGGTCGACCCCGTCAAGAAGAAATGGCCTACTGCTTTGTTTCGTAGGCTTCATTGCAACCCGCGGTCGACCGGGGGTCCTGTACCGGTCGACCGGTACTCTGTTTTTAGCTCAAGATTTGGAGATTATTATTATTTCTCCTCTTTGAGTTTAAAGTTTAAGGGCCTTATAAATTAAAGTATATTAGAGGGTTATGTCCTAAGGGACTTATGGATTTGAGAACATATATATATATATATATATATATATATATATATATATATATATGTATATTCACTTAAAGTGAATTATTATATTTGGAGATATCCAATAAATCTTTAAGGGTTGATTAAGGTAATTATTATTTGTCGAAGTAAGGAAATTCTTTGGATTTAGTATCATGCTTATATGAATGCATGATTATGATTCCTGGAGGGAATCTTTGGGATTATTGGTCACCGCTAGATGCTATAGGCCACTATGGCCGTTTATATGTATTCTAGGAAGAATATATAGGATATATATATACTGTGTGTTTTAGGTATATATATATATTATGATGGAAATGATTTTGAAAATATAAAACTGAATATTTTCAAAATGGAAAGATAAATGTTTTCATAATTAATAAAATATGGATTACACACCTCTCTAAATTGCTATCATAAGGGAAGTTGCGTTCGTATGGTGAAGCCCCCTGGCTAATGAATGCAGGGTGGATATAGTCCTATAGGCCATGTGAGCGTTTGTTGTTATATTTTTCTGCGCTGGTTAGGAGATTCCGGGTGTGGTGTTGACTATCCCGCAGGCACATGGTCGCTTCCCGACGTCTTGCGATGTAGGATCCCAGGTTGTCTTATGATAGGCCCTAGAAGATGATAGCCATTTAGGGGCACGCACAGTGGAGAAATCCGGACGGGCGGTCTTAGAACGCGTTTATATTAAAGCAATTCATGCTAATGGATTGTCTTTAATTACATTTCCTGGATATAGGAAGGGAAATGGGTTATTTGTTTAGCTTCGGTAACACTCCCGGATGGAAGAAGGGATGTGGAAGAATATGATATTGTAAAAGCATTTTTATGATAATAAAAATGGCTTTTAATTACATTTCCTGAATATAAAAAGGGAAATGGGATATTTTTGAAACAGAAAAGCCTTTTTTATGATAATAAAATTGGCTTTTAAAAAGGTATATGTTTTGGTAAAGCAATTCATGATAATGAATTGGCTTTAAATACATTTCCTGGATATGAGATGGGAAATGGGAGTTTTTGAAATGAAAGGGTTAAGTATTTATAAATACTTTGTGTATCGAATACACCTCAGTCCGGGAGGTAGATCCGGATGTGTATTATATGATATAATTCTATTAGTAACCCTCAGTCCGAGAGATATTATCCGGACATATATTGTAGATGTATGTGTATATATATATATATATATATATATTATACATTGTGTGTGCTACGGGCCTAATGGATCTCTACCATTAACCCTGCCAAGTAGTAGTGTATCGGGGGGGTTCCTTGTTTGGATTTCGCTTAGCGAGACACCCCACGCACGAACGTAGTGCAGTGTTAAGAATGGAGGGAAGTTTAGCCCTTAGCACTAGGACTATCTGGGGTAGATAGTAGTTGGGTGATAGACTAGTTAGGCAGGGATAGCTTGACTAGGGTATGTGTTAGGGTGCGTTAGGTGTGCACTACTAGAGGAGAGGTGAGGGGTATCTCATGGGAGTGCGATACCAATTTAAATATGAGGTAAAACTATTTTTCTAAAATTAAGCATTTATGCACTTGCAAAATATTTTCAAACATTCGGGCTCTGAGCCGTTTATCTACTCTCCTTTCCTTCTATATATTATGTATATATAGGTGTCCAGACACAGGGACGCCTGGATGGAAATTCTTTCGAGTCAGACGTCTGCTGCAGCAGCTGTGGATGCTTGCAGGTTATCGGTAGACGTTTCTTTCCTTGCACTCTAGATACGAGATATTGTACAAACATTCGGGCCAATGGTCCAACTGATTTTATTTATCCTTCGCACGTTATTCGATATGGTTGTATAATTTGGACCGAGTGTTCGGTTATTTTAATTTATTTCATTTTCATTTCAGCTCATTTATGCATTTAATTGTGGATGTTTTATTTTGATCGTTAAAAAGAGTAGTTAGGTAAAAGTTTTTAACGCTCACCTAATAGGATATTAGTAATTAAATGGATTTTCGACAGTGATGCTAAGAATGATCCATATGAGACTCCTGTTTTAATTTAATATTGGAGTTATCGCCCGATATCTTATTAGGCGGGGTGTTACAGCGAAGAGGAAATGAAGAAGAGAAAGAGGAGAAAAACTTTGGGATTTCGGCTATTATTCAATTTCAGGGAAGATTCAGACTCTGCAAATTTTAGGCAAGTGATTAAAGTTGCTAAATAATTCTTTTGCATCATTTATCTCATGATTTGTGGATAAATTTAGGGATTTTGGGTTGAAAATGTTAAAACCTAGATTTTGGGTTAAATCTTGCATTTGAGGTGTATATATGAGTTTGAGGGGTTCTAATTAGGTGGGTTTAATTATTTGATAAGTTTTGATGTTAGAAATATGTTTGGGTTGAAGAATATTGGAGAGAAGATGAGTAATGTGATTTTTGGAAATTTTGGTTTTTAGAGAAAATAGCCATTTTTGTAGCTTCTGAACAGGAAGAATCGATTCGAACCCCTTTCCGAATCGATTTGGAATGTTGCAGGTTTCCAGGTCCGAGTGACTGAATCAATTCGGAGCCAAAGCCGAATCAATTCGACCTAAGACATATTCCCAGGTCCTTTGGACCGAATCGATTCGCATTTAGGGGCGAATCGATTCATTGGGCCGAATCGATTGGGAAACTGGGTTATTTTTGTGAGGTTTTTCTAGAGTGAGTTTTTCTCCGTTTCATTTGGGTTTGTCTATTTGGAACCTTTATATATGTTACAAGAAGTACATTTTGGTGACTTTTAGGGAGTTCCACATATGATGAAATATTAGGGGCCGTATCGAGTTCTTCCGGGAAAATATCAATTGATGATTATTGTATCGAATAGTGGGAAATCCTACTATCATCGAGATTTTGATTTGGAGATAATTATGGGTCTATAATACATCGGCAGGATGCGCTTAACAACGTTGGACTTTTGGATTAAATCACAAATGTGATAACGTTCATGGTTCGTATGATCAATTGAACCATAATCTGAATTGGGGGATAATTATTGTTGATCGACATGCTTTCGGATATAGACGGTACCCTAAATGTTGATTGAATTGTAAGACTATTCATACAAATAGGTGTGAGGAATTAGTAAGTTTCAAGTGAGGGGTCGTAGTATGAGATCTAATACCCTGTATTTCTACGTATTTAAAATTAAATTAATGGAGCGATTAAATGGAAAATATGAATCCTATATTTAAATTACATGAGTAGAGTAATTTAATATGACCATATATTTAAATTACATGATTAGAGTAATTTAATGAGACCTTATATTTAAATTACGCGAGTAGAGTAATTTAATATGACCATATATTTAAATTACGTGAGTAGAGTAATTTAAGGAGACTTTATACATAAATTATGTGAGTAGAGTAATTTAAGATGATACATGAGTAGAGTAATTTAAGATGATTTAAATGTTAAATGAGATGATTTAATATTTTACGTCGACTGACTGAAAATGACTTGTGAATAACTCATGAATTTACCTTACGTCATAATGAGTGATATGGGTATATATTATTTAAATCTTAACCGAGAGCCCGACATGGGCTAACGAGAGGTTGAGATAAGAAATATTATATGAGTGGCTCAAATGACAATTTAGAGGTCACGGTTAGCTCCGGAAGGGTCAAAATAGTCAAAATAGTAAACTCAGGGGTACTACTTGGGTCCTTGGACATCTTTGGGCTAAGTCGGGACCATTCAAGGGAATTTTGGTCTTTTAAATGATAGGAGTCGGAAGACCTACGAATTTTGGATTCTTTTATCATTTGATTAAATAAGTAATTAGGGTTAGCAACCTCATAACTCACGAAGAGGAAATTAGAGAGAAAAGAGAAGTTATTCTCAAAGCACAAAAAGAAGAAGTGTGAGAGATTCAAAGAAAACCTTAGAACTCAAGAAATTGAAGAGTGAAGATTGAAGGAGACAAATAATAAAACTCTACAACAACCACAAAATTGGATCATCTCTGAATAAAGGCAAGTGGTTATTTACAAAATCTAAATCCGAGTTATAATATCCATGTATAGGATGTGTATAATAACTAGGTTTGAATAATTCTTGAAGGAAGATTTGATGAATGTTTGGGATTAGACTTGCATGTAGTTAGATTTACATCTGTAGAGGATTAAATTGTAGAAGAAACATGATTATTATTACGAAATATAAATCTGGGTATATGATGATTTGAGATAAAGAAACCATATATCTAGGGTTTTGAGAAGTTAAGAATAATTATGGTTCTTGGATGATTTTCGTGAAGACTTGATGATATCTAAAAGTTAGGGATAGTCTATATCCATATAAAAACTAATTGGTGATGCTGGTAGAGAGTTCCAGAAGATTTAAAGGAGTTTTGAGTGGATAAAACTTAAGAATGACAAAACAGGTATAAGCTGCCTAGAACACTCGATCTCCAATCGATCAGTCGACCCCTGCTATTTCCTGATAAATCTTCTTGAATAAATTTTCTTCCATGATCGTCACTTATTGGGAAGTGTAGAATGATTCTATACCTATCCTAGGACATGATAAAGACCAGTAGGTATAATGTTGAGACCCATCATAGTCATTGAGAGAAAGTCTTAGAAAATGACTAGATAAGCAAATAATGAACGTGTTGAGTATCGGAAATGGTGAATTTAAGTTACGAAAGGAGTTAAGATGAATTCAAAATAATTATCAGTAGGGTGAAGATGAATTAACTACCGAATTAATTGGAGGGGTAACTAGGGCCCTTAGATTAGTGCATACACTCAATTAAATGTGATAGTGATAATAAATTGTAAAATAACAAGTACGGTGAATATAACATAATAAAATATTACGTACGAATATGATTGATAGGTCGGGTGTGTACCTACTAAATTGTATGAATTTTTAGGTTCAGAGAATTATACCTAAATTGATTATTATAGGGTCGATGAAATATTCCGAACTAACATAGAGTTATTATATGTTTGGGGTCGATGAAGAATGCCGAACCAAACCCTAAAACTGGTGTTTGATGAAAGAGTCTGAGCCAGAATATGTGTATATATATAAGTAGTTGGGGTCGATTTATTATTCTAAACCAACTCTTACTTGGGGTCGATGAGTTATTCCAAATCAAGAGTCCTTTATGTGTGTGTTTTAAGGACATATTAGTCATAACCAATATTTAGTATGCGTCGTGTGTTAAATATATACTATAGGTATAATCTACTGACATGAATAGTAGATAAAAAGATGGACTGATAATATTTTAGTAATAATTAAGTGTTGAGACTTAATTATAAAAGATAAAAAAAGAAATCTAGAAACGAAGAAGTTATCTACGTGTAAAACATATGAGATAGGAACTATTAATATACTGCGTGTATGATATGGTGATTTAGAAAGTAGATAAGGCCAGTGGAGTATTCTAATCTAGTTGTCTTGGGTAGTATAGCTAGATTGACTAAGTACCAATGTCAGGGATGCACTATAGGAGAGGGGTTAGGTAACTCAAGAGAGTGTACGAAATCTTAACTTGTATAATCAATAACTCATATTTGTGATAGCTGCTTGAAAAATATTTTTAAATCTTTTGAGTACTAACTCTCGCTATGTAAAAATCCTTTTTAAAACATTTTAGGTGCCCATCCACAAGCACACCCAGCATGACTTCATTCCAGGGATTTTGGAGCTGCAGCACATGTGGATGTTGCAGGCTTGGTTAGACGATTCTCTTATTTTAGATCTAGTGTATGATCTCAATTTTAGTACTCTGAGTTTAGGGACATGTTGTCCAACCTTTATATTTGTAGTTATTTTTATATCTTGTATTTGGAGTTTATGGCATTCAGTTGTTTATGGCATTCAGTTGTTTATGATGATTGGGTTAGTACTACATAAATTATATTGTTCCACATGAGTTGTTTTATCTGTTTCATGAAGATAAAATTTGGCACTAGCTTAATTTCACTTAGGTTGTTAGTAATTAAAAAGTTTTCGAAAGTGATGCTAAGAATGAACCATTTAAGAAACATGTTTTAAATTAAATTGAGGCTTGATCACCCAAGGTTTATTTAGGCGGGGTGTCACGTGAGAATAATGGGATGGTAGGCGAGTTAGCAACGGTTAGTATAATGGGAGTTATAAACTTATAATGAATTTACTTCTTTCATACATATGGGCTTCTAAGAGTATGTATACCTATATGGCGTGATGTAAATACCTTGTGTGATGGTTCGCGCATATATTATGTGATTGAATATATATCTAGTGTCAATGATATACATATACTTATTGTGTGAGCATAACCTCTATTGCTGTCATGGGAGGTTGCGCGATGTGGGTGAGGCTCCTGCCTTGAGGAGCAGGGTGCGTATGGCTGCCAGGTCATAGTCGTCCCTTATTTATTGTGTGATTTTATTCTAGGTGAGAAGTCTTGGGTATGATTTGATCTCACTTTCATTTTTGGAACTATGACCACTTCCTATACATTTTGATTTGTTTTTATTACCATGGTGGTTTCATAATAATCCGATATATGGTAACCTGGGATGAAGAGAGTAATTCCCGGAAGATCATAGCATTGTGACGTATTTTGTATATCCATAAGTGATTGGATTTTGGATATTTATTTTTATGCTAAGCGTATTATGTGTACTTGATTGTTGGGGTTGTATGATTGTACTTTATAACTAGATTGATGTTATATAGACCCAATAAGTTTCGGATCATTATCTTATTTATGTGATTAGAGAGTATTTCTCCTTATTTGTATTCGTAGTTATGTGTGGGGTACTGAGGGCATAATTGTGACAACCCAAATATAATTGTGATAAATTATGTTTAAATCATGATTAGCTTATGTGATATGGATAATATCTTAATAAAATATATAATTTAAATTCATTACTTGTAGTCTAATTCTACCTTCATAAAGTATGAAATATTGAATTAGTTACAAACACCAAATTTTGAAGTTTTCGGTAAAAATGTTCATATTGGAGGCTAGTTTAGAACATTATAATATAATAGTTGACTTGAGGTATAAATTAGATATTTGTAGATATATGAGTTAGGTTTTTAACACAAAAAATGTTTCATCGAACGGACATCCGAGTGGGAAGATGTTGTGTTCTTACGAACAGGGGGTAAAGTAGTCATTTAGCCTTAAATGATATTTTATTTTATATAATTCCACATGTTATATTTTGATTGGACCAAAGGGGGGGTGACCTTATGCCAACTTTTAACCCTTGAATTAAGCTCTTTCTTCAGCATATTTCAGCTATATAAGAGTTTTAACATAAGGAAAGAGAGTTTTGAAGTTTAGGAAGAAAGTGTGAGGAGGAATTGAAGAAAAATTTAGAGAAAATTACATAAAAGCCCCTAAGGTAATTCAATCCATAAATCTTATTAATTTTTTTGTATTACTGATTTAAATGATAGAAATCATCATTTTTTTACCGAAATTCCATGTCTTGATGTGTACTTTTGGATAGATGCAAGTTTAAACAACCTTGAATGTGTAAACCCTTGAAGTTGCTTCATTTAGAAACCTTGTATATTCAAACTTCCATATCTTTTTGTATACTTAATAGAATTCATTGATTCTAATTGGAGATTAAAATAGACTCATATATGTATATCATATCGAACAATCAAGTAAAAATACCAATAAATTAACCTTCGGTGATGATTTGAAGTTCGCGTAGGAAATCTTCCCCAAAAGTGTAAATATGCATACCATATGTTTGATGTTTTGATTGACATAGCAAATTAACTCTGAAAATTATGAAATTATAATATTGTATTATTCAATATTTTTTTTGAAATTGGGTGAAATATCATAAAAAGTTATGATGTACAAAAATTATGAAAATTCTTGGAAGTTGACTGAATGATATAGGAACCTATAGGGGAATTTACTATGTGATAAAGAAATGGGCATATCTTGCTCTAGGAAACTCGGAATGATGTGTCAACTTTTGGGTTGGAAACCTAATATGATAAGGATTGGATTACCAAGAAGAATTAAAGTAGGTTTGGGCTAGAATTTGAATATGTTAGATATCATAACCTGAGTCTAGATGGGACTTTATTTATGATGAATGATTTGAATAGAATCATATGATGCTTTTGAATTGAGTTATGTTGAAGTTATTATTTGGATGATTAATATTATTATGATGATACTAATATTTTAAAAATGATAGGAAGGAAATAAGAGATGATTGAACAAGTACCGGATAAAGGCAAGGGAAAAGCAAGTTAAACTGTCAAGGTGAGTGTACTTATGATTGTTTCATATATACAGGTATATGATTATATCTCTAAGAGCAGGATTTGTTTGAATATGTCGGTATTCAAGATTTTTTTGTGTATTCAAATATCCAGGATTTTTTGGGTTTTATGATCTAGCATTTGTTATAGACAATGGGCATAATTATTTGGGTCTTATGATCCAGTATTTGTTATTGCCAAGGGGCAGAATTATTTTCATCTTATGATCCAGGATTCGTTATAGCCAACGGGAAGTATTGTTAGGGTTGTATATCCACATATTTGATATAGAATTGTCATTCCATTATAGGGAAGGAGTACCTCACTAAGCTTAATGCTTACGATTTATATTTTAACAATTTCAGGTTTGTACGCTGCCACCTAGGATACTATATGACCGGTAACTTTGAGAGTTTCACTTTTAGAAGAGATGGGGTTTAAATTTGGGAATTTTATCATTGTCACACTTAAGATTTTGATATAATAACACAATGAATATATTAAGATATCACGTATTGAGTTGATCATAGTTAATCATAATATTACATAATCTCTAATTATGACTCTAATGTTGACTTAGTTATGGTACAAGAACAATATTATGTTTGTTATGAAGAAAATATTGATAAATGAATGAAATTTCCAATGGGCTCAATATTATGATCCAATTATTTTAATAACAAAAGATTAGTATGGATATTGGGTTTGGGGTGTGACAATTAGTGGTATCAGAGCGTCTAGGTTATTAATTATGCCCATGTGTGACGATTAGATGGCAGTCATTGAGTTGATTTAATATTTATGATTATTTTTTTGTACTAACCAATAGTTTAGTATTATAAATTGTTTATATTGGTTGTTAGAACTTTGTTGTATTAAAGATAATTCCAGATGGAACCTATAATGGACAACATAGAGAAGAGGGAGTGGCTTCTAGTACAGACAATACTGAAGTAGAGTAGAGTGTTACTGGTAGGGCTAGAGAGCAAGAGAAACCTACAGAGATGCAAATAATGGCACAATAAATGATGAGGATGGAAGAGCAATAAGAAAGAAATATGGTGCAAATGGCAGAACAAAAGGCTAGATATCTAGAATCAAAGACTGTGGCCAATATTGAGAAAGAGTAAAGGAAGGAAATGATAAATTCCATGCATGAGAAGTTTTTGAAGTTGAATCCTCCAGAATATCAAGGTCAGTTGAATATATAGAAGAGGAGATGTGGGCCAGGGATCTAGAAACTATCTTTGTAGTTATGAAGGTTCTAGATAACTAGAAAGGTAATCTAGCTATGTTTAAGCTGAAAGGAGAGGCTAAATATTGGTGGGAAGCCAACAACTATTTTATTCCCAGGATGGAAGGTACTGATGTTATTACTTGGGCTAAATTTATTAAATCTTTGTATGTTAAGTATTTTCCTAAAGTTTATAGGAGGAATAAGCTGAGGGATTTTATAAATTTGACCCAAGGGAAAATGTATGTGAGGGAGTATGAGGCTAAATTTACTGCTTTGTCTAGATTTTCTACCAAATATGTGGAGGATGAAGAAAATAAATGTAGTAAGTTCCAAGATGGACTGATTTCGCCTATTCAAAATAGAGTGCCCACTTATGATTTAAAAGATTATGATTCTCTGGTAAACAAAGACACGATAGCAGAAAGGAAAATGAACCAAGGGGTGGCAAGTAGAGAGAGTTTTAAGAAAAGTAGATTCGACGCATCTAACTCTAAGGGAGGTGGGGGTGGAGGTGTTAATATGGAACCTTGTAAATTTTAGAGAGGTGTGGGGATAGTGGTAGAGGTCAGGGGTGATTTGACAGGGGTGGCGGATCTTTTGGTTCAGTCGGAAAGTCAGGGAGAGGTGAGGCCCTAATAGGAGGTCTTGCATGTTTCCTTTGTAAAGAGGAAAGGCATTATAAATCTGAGTGTCCTAAGCTTAAGGGATTGGAATGCTACCATTGTCATCAAGTGGATATTAAGAAGAATTGTTCGCAGTTGGCAAAGTCTCCAGCAGCGCATAGTGAAGTAGCAAGCAGAGTGTTATCTCCAGGCAATGTAGTGAAAAGTACGGGCAGAGGACAAGCTAGGCAGGTGGATGAGTTCATATAATGAAAGAATCTCAGATTACTCCATATGTGGTGACATGTACACTTTCTGTTACTGATAGAATTGCTTATGTTTTGATTGATCCTGGTTCCACACATTCTTTTGTGTCCTATGCTTTTGCTGTATACCTGAATAGACCGTGTACTCCTTTAGATGTGGGGTTGGGTATTTATATGCCTATGGGGGATATGGTTGTAGCTGAATATGCTTTTCGTGATTGTGTTTTGACTGTGGGGGTTAGAGATACAGTTATAGATCTACTTCCATTGGATATTTTTTATTTTGATATAATTATGGGAATGGATTGGTTATCTAAATATCATGCATCTATGGATTGTTTATATAAGGAAGTTGTTTTTAATATGCCTGCTGAGCCTAAATTTAAATTTATGGGGGAAAGGAAAATTGTTCCCAGTTGCATCATTTTTGCTATTCAGACGAGGAAATTATTGAGTAAGGGTTGTGAGGGTTTGATTGTGTAATACCCCGTATTTTTATGCTATATTAATTTGGGGATTTATTAATATTAATGTGAATTAATTATTTAATAAAAATCCAGAAATTAATTATGTTATAATTATTAACGTGATGAGAGTTAGTAATTGTGGGAAAATTTGTTGAATATTACTAATGAGCAAAGTAATATATAATAGTGGCCATATTAAATGTCACGAGTGAATTGAGTTGGGACGCGCCCGTGTCACGTCGGGACTAAATATTGATAAATAAAAGTAAATATTTTATAAGTTGTCCATATGGTCGTTTTGAGTGCGCCAACGCGTCCGGAAGGGTCAAGATAGTCAGAAAAGTATACCCGGGGGTTTGATTTGGGTCTCGGGGCATTTTTAGGCCTAATTAGTCCCCCGGGAGGGCATTTTAGTCATTTTGTATTTTTGGGGAATTAAACCCACGAAAATTAAAGGGGTTATATCAGATGTTTAGGTTATCTCCTAGGGTTAGACAACTTAAAACACTAGAACGGCCATTGGAGAGGAGAGGAGAGAGCTCTCAAGGCATTCCAAGGCTCAAAACTCAACCGTTTGCACCGCCGCCACTGCCAACGCGTAGATCGCGAGACGGGGAACGCAACCACACCAAATTCAACACCAGACCAGATTTCTGAAAATCCCAGGCAAGTGTTTAGCTTGCTTATTTCGTTGATGCATCTTTCATATTGGTTTAGGAATGATTAGGATGAATTTTATGGAAGAAATACCCAATTTGAGATAGGAAATTGCATGTAGTGATGACTTAAATGATATTCTGGAAACCTTTTGTGATGTAGAGGATTAAACCATGAAATTTTGGTGTTGTATAAGAAGGAAACCTTAGAGCCAATCAGAGTAAAGGAGGCAAATTCGCGCATCAGGCCCCCCGAACCGGTTTGCATGTACCCCGAACCGGTTCGCCACCCCAAACCGGTTCGCCCCTGGGTTCGCGAATGTTTGCTGGTCTGGGGTGATTTTTCTTCCATTCAACACTTAGAATTTTTTTCTTATTTTCTTTCCTTTCTTCCTCAGATTTTTCTTCAACTTCAACGGGTCATAACTCATCAACCGTAGCTCGGATTTGGGTGACGTTTCTTCCAGTTTTCTCGTTGTTCCAAGCGCTTCAACTTTCCGGTTGACCTCCTTCGAGATCTGGCCAAAAAATTACCAAAATGCCCTCGAACTTGCCTTCTTATCTTTTCTTTCATTGTCTGGCTTTCTCTTTTGCGCTTCTTGCATAATTAACCTATAAAACCAATAAGAGAAGCACGAAACACTAAATACTTGCCAACGAAGATTAGTAGCATAAATTTGCGTCAAATCCATATAGGGTACATCACTCGGGTTCACAAATGCACTGAAATTAGGGAAAATAAATATACAATATTTATGTCCAATCAGGTAGTAAGTTGGAAAAACCCTTTGAATTAAAGTTAGAAACGAACCATTATACTTGATATATAATAATGGGAAAATAAGGATAAATGTTGGGAATGTGGGTTATGGGATAAACCTAAATTGATATAATAAGAGTGGTATATTTATATGATTGTGCATGCATATATTATATACTTGTGAAAATCATGCCCACGCTACTTGCTATCCCTGAGGTTTCCGCGCTGGGACGATCGTATCTCGTGTGCCTTATGGGGGATATTGACTCGTACCCTAGAAGATAGAAATCCTAGGTACAGGCTATCAAATCGGTAGTCACGGTCCTAAGAGACATGAGGGTATGTACTGACCTCTTGGACTTGGAAACTATGCTTCGCCTCAATATTGTTTGTGTATGTATTTATACAGTTCGAGAGTGATTCCGAACTTGTATTCCCTTTAGTACGATTGATACGGGGATTGGATAGCAGAGTATTCCCGAACCATAATTTTTATGTGGGGTGATGTTAGAATATATATATTATACGAGTATTTAATATATATATATATATATATATGAACTTCCAAAATTTGGGAAACTGCCTACTATGTTATGGTAAGTAAGACATGTGAAATGACTCAAATTGGAAATACTTGTTTTGAAAAGTATAATATGATATTGAAAAACTTTATGAATCAATGAAGTTAAAATGAGCGTTTTGTATTAAATGAAATTATCCTATTAAACCATGATGTTGTTAAATCATAAATCTTGAGAGTCACCTAAGATAAGTTAAATCCTTGGGGAAAGATAGTGTGATATATGATGAGATAAACCATTGGTAAGGTTAGTGCGATAGGAATGCACATTAGAAGAGAGGTGAGAATTTGTCAAGAGAGTGTCGCACTAATATGTTGTTGCGTTGGCCTGTATCAATTTAAATACTTGCTTAACGAATTTTTAAATCATATACACTATCGGGCTCTGACCCGTTTATATTCCTCTTTCTCTCTTGTATATATATGTATATATTACAGGTGCCCAACCACAGGGGCGTCTTGTTTAGGATCCCTTTGAAGGAATGTGTTGCAGCTTAGGTGGGAGTTGCAGGCCACTTGATTAGACGATTACATTTACTTGATTCCCCTTCTATCATTCTCAGTTATTGGGGCACGTGTCGCCCTTTCCACTATTTAGCTGTTTTATTGGGACAATTGTATTTCAGTTATTTCTAGTACTGTTACTTTGGGATTTATTCAGCATGCATGTTTTACTTTAATTTTTCAATGTTGGGATTTAGTTGTTGAATGTTTAGATTAATTGGATTACATGTTCTAGGATTATTGTGGTGTGATTCTTTAAATATTAAATTCTTGTAGATAATTAAATCTTTATTTTCAGAATAAAATTTGGAAAGAAATGTTTAAAATTGGTTTTGACAGTTAGTTTAATTAAATAGGGTGTTAAATTTGGAAAAGTTATTTTTACGACAGTGATGCTAAGAATGAACCAACTGTTCACCTTGATTTTAATTTAATAAAGGAGTGATCGCCCGGTATTTAATTAGGCGGGATGCCACAGATTGCATATGTTTTTTACACTAGGAAGGGGGCTTTGTAATTAGTCGATGTTCCTATTGTACGGGACATTCCAGAAGTGTTTCCTAGTGAGTTGTCGGGGTTACCTCCAGAAAGCGAAGTTGAATTTAGTATTGAATTAGCACCAGGGACATACACTATTTCTATGGCACCTGCTGAGTTGAAAGAACTCAAGATTTAGTTGTAGGACTTACTTGAGAGGGGGTTCATACATCCTAGTGTATCTCCATGGGGTGCACCAGTTTTATTTGTGAAGAAGAAAGATGGTACCATGCGTTTGTGTATTGATTATATGCAATTGAGTAAAACTACATTTAAGAACAAGTACCCTTTAGCTCATATAGATGATTTGTTTGATTAGTTACAGGGTGCTAAAGTGTTTTCAAAAATAGGCTTGCGATCGGGTTATCATCAGTTGAGGGTCAAGGAAAGTGATATTTCTAAAACTGCTTTTTGTACTCGGTATCGTCATTTTGAATTACTGGTGATGCCTTTTGGGGTAACTAATCCTCCAGCTGTATTTATGGATCTTATGAATCGAGTGCTGCTTCCTTTTGTTGATTCATTTATAATAGTTTTTATTGATGATATTTTAATTTATTCACGTGATATGGTTGAACATGAAAAGCATCTCATAACTATTTTGAATCTGTTGAAAGATAAGAAGTTGTATGCTAAGTTTAGAAAGTGTGAATTTTGGCTATCACAAGTTGTATTTTTAGGCCATGTTATTTCTGGAGATGGTATATGTGTTGATCCCAAGAAAGTAGAAGCTATTATAAAGTGGGAGAGGCCCAATATTTTAACCGAGGTGAGGAGTTTTCTGGGTTTAGCTGGGTATTATAGAAGGTTTATTAAGGGATTTTCTTCGATTGCCTGCCCGATGACTAAATTAACCCGGAAATATGTTAAGTTTGAATGGAATTCTGATTACGAAAATAGTTTTGATGAATTGAAAAAGAGGTTGGTAACTGCACGTATTCTTACTATTCCGCAATGATGGAGATGGTTTTGTTATTTATACTGATTCTTCACACCAGGGGTTGGGTTGTATTTTTATGCAGCATGGTAAAGTTATTGCGTATGCTTATAGGCAGTTGCATACACATGAACGTAATTATCCTACACATGATTTGGAACTCACTGCTATTGTGTTTTCTTTGAAATTATGGGGTCATTATCCATATGGTGAGGTATGTGAAGTTTTTACTAACCATCAAAGACTTAAGTTTGTATTTACTCAAAAAGAGTTGAATTTGAGGCAGAGGCGGTGGATGGAGTTAATTAAAGATTATGATTATACAATTCACTACCACCCATGGAAGTAGAAAGGCGGTGGATGTAGTTGTAGATGCTCTGAGTAGAAAGGCTACTGGAAGGTTATCTTGTATTCGGTGTTCTAGAGTTGCCCACATCATGAAGTTGAAATTTATGGGAGTAGAATTGAAGGTAACATATGGGTATATGTTCTTTGCTCATGTAAACGTGAGACCTTTGTTAGCTTCCCGTATTCGTGATTTGGAAAGTCAAGATTCTTTTCTTGAGAAGAAACGACAAGATGTTCGAGATGGTAAGTCTGAAGATTTTTGTATTGTGAATGATGGCGCTTTATAGTATAAACAACGGCTATGTGTTCCTAATGTGAGTGGATTGAAAGAGGAAATTTTAGATGAGGCCCATAATTCTATTTATACTATGCATCCCGGTAGTCCCAAAATGTATAGGGATTTAAAGGAGCGTTATTGGTGGAATAATATGAAGAAGGAAATAGTTGATTTTGTTCTTAGGTACTTCATATGTTAGCAAGGGAAAGTGGAGCGTCAAAAACCTACTGGTCTACTTGAGCCTTTGCTAGTAACGAGTGGAAATGGGATCACGTAATGATGGATTATGTGGTTGGAATTCCTCGATCTCAAAAGGGTTAGCTTTAATTTGGGTAGTGGTGGACAGATTGACCAAGTCCGCGCATTTTCTAGTAGTCAAGACTACGTATACAATTGATAGGTATGTTAGATTGTATGTTAATGAGATATTCGATTGCATGGAGCACCGATATCTATTGTTTCAGATAGGGACCCTACTTTTACATCCAGATTTTGGGAAAGCTTACAGTATGCTATGGGTACTAACCTAAAGTTTAGTACGGATTTTTATCCTTGGACAGATGGAGAGTCTAAAAGGACAATACAGATTTTGGAAGATATGCTTAGAGCTTGTGTGCATAATTATAAAGGAAAATGGGATGAATATTTGCCTTTGATAGAATTTGCATATAATAATAGTTTTCAATCTACTATTGGTATGGCGCCATATGAAGCGTTGTATGGTAGATGGTGTCGTACAATCGTATGTTGGGGTGAAGTTGGTAAAAGGAAGATAGAGGGTCCAAAGTTGATTGAAGTCACCACTGAAAAAGTGATGATTATTCAAGATAGAATGAGAACGGCTCAAAGCAGATAGAAAAGTTATGCGGATATGATATGAAAAGATTTAGAATTTTAGAAGGGGTATTACGTGTTTCTTCAAATATCTCCATGGAAAGGAGTTATGATATTTGGAAAAAAGGTAAATTAAGTCCACACTACATTGGACCTTATGAAATTCTTGAGAAAGTAGGGATGTTTTCCTACAAGTTAGTGTTACCATGGGAGTTAGCTCAATTACATGATGCTTTCGATGTTTTTATGTTAAGAAAGTATGTAGAGGATCCTTCACATGTATTGTTGGAACAACCTGTTGCGTTAAAGGAAGATTTGAGCTATGTGGAAGAACCACTTACAATCGTCGAAAGGAAAGAACAAATATTTAGATCAAAATTGATCCCACTTGTGAATTTTGTGTTGAGAAGGTATTCCATGGATGAAGCTACATGGGAGAGTGAGGATAGCATGAAGATGCGTTATCCGTATTTGTTTGATTCAGACAACTAAAGTATGTCAATTTCGGGGATGAAATTTCCTAACAGGGGGAGATTTATAACAACCTGAATATAATTAAGATAAATTATGTTTAAATCATAATTAGCTTATGTGATATGGATAATATGTTATTAGTATATATAAGTTTATGTCATTACGTTTAGTCTAATTCTACCTTCATAAAGTATGAAATATTGAATTAGTTACGGACACAAAATTTTGTAGTTTTCGGTAAGAATGTTCATATTGGAGGCTAGTTTTGAACATTATAATATAATAATTGGCTTGAGGTAGAAACTAGATAGTTGTAGATATATGATTAAGTCTTGTGGGAATTATTGTCTTTTTACGAACGGGGGGTAAAGTAGTCATTTAGCCTTAAATGATATTTTATTTTATATAATGCCACATGTTATATTTTGATTGGACCAAGGGAGAATGACCTTATGCCGACTTATAACCCTTGAATTAAGCTCTTCCTTCAGTATATTTCAGCCATGGTAGAGTTTTAACCTAAGGAAAGAGAGTTTTGAAGTTTAGGAAGAAAGTGTGAGGAGGAATTGAAGAAAAATTCATAAAAAATTACGTAAAAGCGCAAAAGGTAATTCCATCCATAAATTTTTTTGATTTTTTTATATTACTGATTTAAGAGATAGAAATTAGCATTTTTTTACTTAAATTACATGTCTTGATCTGTACTTATGGATAGATGCAAGTTTAAACAAACTGGAATGTGTAAACCCTTGAAATTGCTTCATTTAGAAACCTTGTATATTCAAACTTACATATCTTTTTTATACTTACTGGAATTGATTTATTCAAATTGGAGATTAAAATAGACTCATATATGTAAATCATATCGGAGAATTAAATAAAACACCAATAAATTAACCTTGGGTGATGATTTGAAGTTCGGGTATGAAATCTGCCCCAAAAGTGTAAATACGCATACCATATGTTTGATGTTTTGCTTAAAATAGCAAATGAACTCTGAAAATTATGAAATTTTAATACTGTATTATTCAATATGTTTTCTGAAATTGGGTGAAATATCATATAAAGTTATGATGCATATAAATTATGAAAATTCTTGGAAAATGACTGAATGATAGAGGAGCCTATAGGGCGGATTTGCAACGTGGTAAAGAAATGGGCATATCCCGAGTCTAGATGGGACTTTAATTATGATGAATGATTTGAATTGAATCATATGATGCTTATGAATTGAGTTATGTTGAAGTTATTCTTTGGATTATTAATATTCTTATGATGATACTAATATTGTAAGAATGATAGGAAGGGAAGAAGATATGATTGAACAAGTACCGGATAAAGGCAAGGGAAAATCCAGTTAAACTCTCAAGGTGAGTGTATTTATGATTGTTTCATATATACATATATATGAATATAACTCTAAGAGAAGTATTGTTTGAATACGTTGGTATTTAGGTATTTTTTTATATTCAAATAGCCAGGATTGTTTGGATCTTATGATCCAGGATTTATTATTGCCAATGGGCAGAATTATGTGGGTCTTATGATCCAGGATTTGTTATTGTTAATGGGCAGAATTATTGGGATCTTATGATCCAAGATTTGTTATTGCCAATGGGCAGGATTGTTCAGATTATATATCCACATATTCGATATAGAATTGTCATTCCATTGCAGGGAAGGAGTACCTCACTAAGATTAATGCCTACGGTTTATATTTTAACAATTTCAGGTTTATACGCTACCAGTTAGGATACTACATCACCGGTAATCTTGAGAGCTGCACCGTTAGAAGAGCTGGGGTTTAAATATGGGGATTTTATCATTGTGACCATGAAGATTTTAATATACTCACACATTTTATATATTGAGTTAGAATGGAATGAGTTGATCATAATTAATCATAGTATTGTATAATCTCTAATTTTGACTCTGATGTTGACATCGTTATGGTACAAAAACAATATTATGTTCATTATGCAGAAAAATATTGATAAATGAATTAAAGTACCAATGGGATCAAGATTATGATCCAATTATTCTAATAACACATGATTAGTATGGATATTAGGTTTGGGTTGTGACAATAATGGACCTCAACGACCAATATTGTCAAGGAGTAGTGTATCAGGGGAGTTCCTTGTTTGGATTTCGCTTTGCGAGACATCCCAATCACGAAATGTAGTGCCATGTTGTGAGTGAGGAGAAGTTTACTCCTTAGTACTCAGATTTATATGTTATGGTGAAATACTTCTTTATGGCAATAAACTGGAAAAATATTTTAGATAAGTAGTTGATGTTATATGCGTCATGCATTGAGGGCATAATGAATTTAGACAATCAACATTGTCAAGGTGTAGTATATTGGGGGATTCCTTATTTGGATTTCTCTTTGAGAGAAGTCTCACGCACGAAACGCAGTGCAATGTTGACAGTTGGGAGAAGTTTAGTCCTTAGCATTTAGATGCTAATAACTTTTGTACGTTCATAACTAGAATCCGCTAATTTCTAGTAAGAGTTATGTATATGTATATTTATAAGTTAAAATAATGTTAGATGCTCACATGGGGTAAGTTTGAATGGGAATTTTATGAATTTGTTATGGATGAGGTTTATGCGAGTGTCGTTTTGGCATAGGTTAGATTGGATTGTCCCTAGAAAGCGTTAGGAAGTTATTTGAGAATCATGTTCATACGTTTAGGTGCACGCTCTAGTTGAGGGGTGAGTTGGATTTCCCGGAGAGTGAGACTCCACTTTAATCATGTTATAGTGCATTTATAATTATTATGCATTTTAATGCACTTGCTAAAAAAAATTCACACCTCGGGCTTTGACTCGTTTATATTTCTCTCTTGTTATATATTGTATTATTTTGGGTGTTCCTCCACCAGGACGCCCATGATGTTTTCTATCCAGTGTATTCGTGGAGCCGTAGAAGATGCAGACTATTGCAGGATTTTGTTGTACCCATTTCCTATCTTTTGTAAATCTAAATTTGGATTGAGTTTGTATATTGGGTTTACACCTAAGGGTTGTGTTGTAGCACCTTTACATTTATTTTCTCAGATTATTGTATTGTCTGTGACCCGACAACTTATTCGGGTATTTCATTTTGTGTGTTTCTAGTGTTATTTTAGAATTATTCTCTTTTATCTTGCATGTGTGTGTTCAGTATCATGTTGAGTAGTTATTATGTTGTTGGTCGATTAATGCTTTGTATTTTTTAAAAATTTTGGCACACGTTTTTTATAGTATTGGGTAGTTAGCTATATTTATATTAGTATCATCACTAGATGCTGAGAATGATCAATTTCTGATTAATTATAGTATAGGGCTGGCTACCGGTTATGATTTTAAGCACGTTGTTACATCTATGTCATGTACTTGGAGAACTATATGGATATGTTTCAGAATTTTCCTCAAATTAGAACGACGTGCATTAGTTGTTACATATATTACAAAAATACGCGGTCTTGAATGAGATAGGATCACTCACCCTTTAGAGGAGATGGAGGAAATAGTAATTATATTGTTTTTATAATATAACACTGAAAGATAAATTGTAAATCTTGTTGTAAATTTTTTTTGGGAACTAAATGTTCACACTTTTGTTTATACTAATCGATGAATATAATCTTCTTACTCATAATATGTGATTGTTTGTAGTAGCTGTGGAAGGATATCCTGAATACAAAAAAGTAGATGGGTGAGACAAATAGATTACAGTATGAGTTTCATAAAGGTGGTAATGAATTTGTGACATACACAAAAAGATGTCATAATGATGAAGAGTTCCCGTGATCGTGTGCCAACTGTAAGAATGGTAAGGTGTTTTAGTGGAAAACCTTTGAAGTATATTTTTAAAGATTGGGTATGGAATATAGTTATTTTTATCCCCGATCAACCTTCACAACAACCTTTAACAAGTAGGATAGATGTAAAAACGGAGGAGGACAATGTAAATCGCAATATGCTAGAGGATTTAATCGATGACGCATATAGAGTTCATGAAGTGTAATAGAATGAGGTCACTAATGATGTACAAGGTTCAGGTTCTCATGACGATATCGGGATAAACTTTGATGATGACTGTCGAAGTTTAAAATGTAGGTCGACCAAGCCGTTATACTCTGGATATTAAAAAGATCAAACAACTTTACATGTCATGGTTACTTTGCATAGTTTGAAGAACAAATATGGTTTGTCAGACAATAGCGTGATCGAAATTTTGAATTAGGTAAAGGGATTTCTACCCAAGCAGAATAAGCATCCAAATACCCATCCTACTATGAAGAATAATTTGAAAGGTTTGGGAATGAAGTATAAATCCATTCAAGCTTATGTGTATGACTTCATACTATATCCAAAGGAGTAAGAATATCTTGATCGGTGTACGGTATACGATGAACCTATATATGTCCATTCTACTAGAAAGGAAGGCATAAGATCCAAAGTTCCTTATAAAGTGTTGAAATATTTTACCGTTAGGTCTAAATTAAGAGGTTTCTCACAGTACCATGGCTATAGGAGGCAATGACTTAGCATACTAGGGAAGAAGGTAGGGATAATCTCACGTGTCATCCTACTAATTCTATAACTTGGAAGAGGATGAGTTATGAGTATCCTAATTTTTCTCGAGAACAGCGTAACATTCGAAGAACATCACTCAACATATTGTGGGCACATTCCTTGGGGAGTCATTCGAAGAAAAGAGAAAATGAATGAAAAGGCCTTAAATCATTAAAACTTAAGCCACAACTATGGTGGGAAGAAGATAGTAGGGGAAGGACAATAAATCCCACCGGAGCATTACTTTGACGAGTGAGGAAAGTTAGGTTCTTTTAGACACAATATATAAGTTGAAGGTCCCATCAAATTTTTTGTCCAACTTGCAAAGGATTGTGAATTATGCTACCCATGATTTACATAAGTTTAAGTCCCATGATTGGCATGCAATCATGAAATTAGTTCCTCTATTCTTTAAGAAAAGTTTCTCCAATAATAAGGATTATAAAGGTATATTATGCAAATTTGTATTTGTTTCTCACTTTTATGTGAGAAGGTAGTCAATCGAGATCACATAGTGGCCGTAAAATTGGCGGTGATCGAAGCGGTTTCTGTGTTTGAAAAGTACTTTACCCCATTATTCTTTGACATAGGCGTTCACTTGTTGGTACACCTATGCGACGAGAAACTTATTTATGGCGCAGTTAGATATCGGTGGATGTATTTGTTTGAAAGATTGATGATGAAAGTTTTCAAAGATTACGTCAAGAATACACTACACATTGAATGATCAATTGCAGAGGAATTCATCAACATGGAGTCATAAATATACACTTGAGAATATTGGCTGGCCCGACTATCATGGATGGAAGTGATGAGTTCATCGATGTGGGTGGTCATACGATGGGCAACCGGGATATACTGATTGGAGGTCCGTGGCAAATGATCTCAAGATGGGCATCTGGGGCACTAGGTGTAATGCGTTTATATTTTTATTTAGATTTATATTTAAATACAAGTAAAACATACTTTCTTTTGGTTTTTATTTGTTTGATAGGATCAATTTGGCCTGCTCCCACATGTTCGCGACACCACGTTGGAACATTTAAGGGATCAATATAAGAAGTGGAAGAAAAACATATGGGCACGGTACTTTGCGAATACCTAGGAGTCCATTATGAAAGTGCGTGACACCGTCCCGTCGAAGGAGCCAATCTATAACAGTGCCAGTAGTTTGTCAATAATGAGATCGTGGAGCGACAATTGGCATCTCTCCAATCGAGGAGGGAAAACTGAGCAAAAATGTGGACATGCTCTACTCCGAGCTGACATCTTATGACGACGTAGAGCAAAGGATGGTAAGTTTAATTTTTCTTTAATTTTAGTTTTATGTTATTCTAATTTAGCATTACTTTACATTACTTACTGATTATGCATTATTTTCTTTCAGGGGACGGGGAGTGGTCGTGGGGGTAGGCCATATAGGGGATGCCTATGTGGCAATTCGTATGAAGAAAGTAAGGATAAGGAGGTGTCTCCGAGCGTGGCAACTATGATTGTAAGTTATAATTTTAATAATTTTAATTACATTATAATTTTTTTATTAACTTAATTAACTTATCGTGTACTTTTTATCGTTCATGAAAAGTTTAAGGAATTTCATGAAAAGAAGTTAGATGCCAACAAAGCCTTTTTCTCTATAGAGGCACTCAACCAAGTGCTCGGGGTGGTTCATAAGGGGAGGAGTAGGGGATGAGCTCTCGAGTGGGGAAGTCGATGATCATCAGGATGGAGACGAGCAACACCGGGTTAACTCGTAAGGTGGACACCCATGATGATAATCTATCAAGGTTGGAGGTGACAGACCTAAATATGTACGCCTTCATGAAACGTTAGTGGGGGTATACCTCTTATAAGGGTACCTATGATAAGGGCAAAGAAAAGGGGAAGGGTAAGGGTAAGGGTAAGGGGAAGAAGAAGGAGGTAGATGAGGACATCACTGACTCATCACCAATATGCATGGACTCTCCATTCTTATATCATCCATTTACCATATTGACCCCCGTCGAATGACCTATGTTAACAATCAGTTGGTAAAATGGGTTTTTAATACACATATTTGGTGGCATGCCAATAACAAGGGGATTGAGGGATCTGGGCACCTCCTGGGTATGTTGGTTCATGGGTGTCCCACGCAAGACATTGATGCAAAGGTTCTCATCACGCATATTTTGATCTAAAAGGAGAATTCCCCTTTGTGGTTGCATGAACAATGCAACGTTCGGTGAATTAATGGCTATCTCAATGCATATGTTGTATGTCCCTCCTTCCTCTTCCAATCTATTGTAGACCCTACTTTATGACATTATTTGTATTTATTTCATTTGGATATTGGATATTATTTATATTTTTTTGATTTTGTTATGGATATTCAAATGTTCTTCTGGTTTTTGTTTATGGATATTTACATGTTGCTTTGAATTTCGTTATGGATATTTGTATTCGTTATGGAAAACTTGTGACATACATGTCACAGCCAAAGTTTGTGACAAGTTTTACTTTGTCATGGACTTTGACCATGACAAGCTTTAATTTGTCAAGGACTTATCATGCTCAAAATTCGAGAGACATCTAAAACTTGCCGTGGACTTTGAGCGTGACAAGTTCGTGACAAATTTTTTTTATCACCCCCAAACATGTCACAATCTTAGACATTGAAAAGTTTGACTTGTCATGATCTTAGATCCTAAAAAGTGGGTTGTTTTGGTATAGTGTATGTTAGGATCATCTACCCTAGGTGAGCTCAAGTGGTAAGGGCAAACTTATGATTGTGTGTCTTATCGCATTGGTCACAGGTTCGATTCCCCATTCCGACACTTTAGATTTAAGTGGATGGCCATGTTGGTGGCATGATGTACTAGTGACGCCGTCATGAATTAGTCTCAAGCTGGCCCGAGGATTACATTTCGTTACTAAAAAATATCTGTTAGGATTAAAGATGGAAGATAGGATTGGGAACTTGAACGAACCCTAATTGTTTGATGGAAGTTATCTCCCTTATTGGAAAGTAAGGATGATTTCTTTCACCCAAGGAAAGCTAGTAGATGAATTTTGGGATCCCATTGAAAATGTATATAATCTAGTCACGAACCCTATTACTAAGGGAAGTAATTTGATTGTTAAATAATAATCGATGAATATAATAAAAAGGAAAAACTCCTCTCCTAGTAAAATAATAATTGAAACTGTAGACACATAATTTTTTTAACCCCTAAACTCTCCTTAGGTCCCTAGCACCTCCCTTCATCACTACAAACCCAAGTCATACCCCGAGTACTGACGTAGAAGCCATCGGGCACTCCTAGGTTCCATTTGACAAAAATTCAAAGTCTTCAGCTCGACCGAGACTGGATGATTCTTCGAAGGTACCTGAAACCCCTTTCTAACGATCCGTCCCGTGCGCGATTATGTCTTACCATGTGGATAAATGACCTATTTTCCCCCAAAACTCAATCAGGAGGCCACCGGGCGCTCCTGGGCTCTGTTTGACCTAAGTCATCTCTTAAACTCGAACAAGGCTGAATCAATCTTGGAATGGCATGGAAACCACTTTCCAACAGTCCATACCATGCGCGATTCTGACTTACAGTACAGACGAACGATATGTTTTACTCCTAAAGGTCACCGAATGCTTCTAGGTCTCGGTTGACAAAAGTAAACTCCCTAAACCGAATCAAACTCTTTGGAATGATGAAGTACATCTCCTAACCTTTCTAATGGTCCCCAACGTTCTTGATTCTAACGTACCATGCGGGTGAACGATCCGTTTGCGTCCGACTATTCCCCGTCCAATGGACCCACGAATGCTTTCAAGCCACATTTGACCCAAAGTCTACTCCCAAACCTGGGAGCACTCCAAAGGAATTTTGAAGGTCTCTGAATTACCTTTTGAATGGTCCACCCCGTTCGTGATTCTGATCAACCTTTTGCATTATGTCGTTGATTTTCTGAAAAGGCCTGAAAAATACTGCCAAACGGCAGGTTCCAGACCCTGCCTATCGATAGGTGCTGATAGGCAGGACCAGGGTTATGCCGATCGGCAATGCCTTAGGCCTATAAAAATGAGGCCTTGACCTCACTTGCCAGGAGATCCCAGATCTGATAGATATCACTCTCAGCAAATCCAGAAAACCTATCTCGAAGTCAGCGTGATTTACGCACTCAAATCCCTTTCCAACCTTCACTTTTCATCAAACATGGTGAATTCACTGCCCTCCATCATCATCCAAGTGAAAGGGCTGCTCTCCAACATTAAAGATCAAGCTCAAGATCTTCAAGAAGGTCCAATTTTCTCAACTCTCTCTTTAAATTATCATAAATTCGCGATAACTTGCTTTATTACTTATCATTTTTATCATCTCACACATCCTAATATACTTTTTTATTAGTATTATTGCACATCCCTTATTTTCATATAAATAAAAAAATAAATAAGAAAAATAGGGTTTGCTCATAAATTCCAAACGGGAATTCTCGTACTTTTCTTACACTTTTCTCACAACTAAAACACTTTTTCTACACACACACACACACACACACACACACAAATAAGGCAATCCCCCGATTGGATTTATGGGATAAACCCCACCCCTCGTCTTGCATGCGAACTACGTGGACTTTGATGCCTCTATCGGCTATGTAGGTGTCTCGAGGTAAAACCCGATACTCGAGTCCTATTTTTTTCTCTCATTTTATACTTTCTCTAAACTCCACTCTCTTATATTATATAAGAGAGTGTAAGAAAAGTATGACTATTTTTGGAAGTTTTCTTTTTTCCTCTATTGTCAAAATCAGAAGCTTAATAAAAATAAATTAATATTCTCAAAAGAATTTCAAAAATCCTTTTCCACCCCTATATAATTTCCCATTTTTAAAGCATTCCTTCCAAAAATCCTAAAACTGTCTCTTTTTACGGTCTCAGCGGCAAAGTAAAAAGCGCATGTGCATGCATTCACTCATTTATCATTAACAAAGGATAATAAAAAATCCAATTGCATTACATATATATATATATATATATATATATATATATATTCTTTTGTGTTACATCAAATTTTGCAGGAAATAAAAGAAAAAAACAACAGGACTCAGTCCGAACCCACATTCTCTCTCACCTACCCTGCCCCCTCTCTCTAAGAGCTTCCACCCCTGCGATGCGCTCTCTTTCCCCTATGGCGTGACAACGCACCACCGCTACCCTAGCCAGAGTCCTCCCCGGATGAAGAAAATGACACCGAACAAGAAGGAACCGGGACCACATCCCGAATGTGGGCAGTCGCCAAAGAGATCCAGTCTCTATTATCCCTCATCCAAGTGGTCGACACCCGGACTTGCTACAAGAAGAAGGAAAAATCAGTATCAAAGAAGGATAAAAATAGAAAGGGAACCAAAAAGAGGAAAAGAACAGAAAGGTATACCGTAGAACAAAGAACATCATATGTTAAACCCAACTCCTCCGGATCCTTCACGTGAGGACGGTGTAACGTAGTCACCATCCCTCCAGCAGCCCGTCGAATGTTGTATAAAGGGGTATGCAATCGCACAAAAGGAACCTATGAAGTCGCCATCGCCGTAAACACCGATGGACCACTTCCGCTGTGAGAGGACCCCACTGCTCGACTCAAACCCACAGGAGGGAAAGGCAAGGCATTATATATGCCGGGCTCCATCAACCATCTCGTCAAAAAGTCCACATAGTCATACGGCGCATCCGTATCAATGTACAATAGGTAGGACTCATCGATCATTACCACGTCCTCCTATATTAGCCGCTCTCACCTCATAGACATAGGAAGCTACGCAGGTGCCACCACTAACTCCTCCTCAGCAATCTGCCGAACCACCCGCTCCCCTAGATACCAAGAATGGTCGAACTCATGCTGTAGAAAGTGCCTCATTTGTGCATTCACCCCAGTCTCCCCCGTTTCCTGAATGGCTGTCCCCCAAGGGTAAAAGGTTACCCAGAAATCCCCAACAGTCATAAGTCAATACAAAATCATAACATGCCAAAAACCAGGGATAAAAAGGAAAGAGTCTTACCCTACCACTATTGAGTCCATTCAAGACCTGACACACCGCCTCCAGAGAAAGATACCCCTTTGACTGCCGATTGGAATTTTGCCATTGATACAATCGACATAAGTCCCTAATGGAATTGTCCTTCAGGTCGATCAACTGGGTATTGCACCCAATCACCTCATATAACCACGTCTGCTAAAGAAAGTAATTCACAATAAAAAAGAGACGCATAAGGAAAATGTGAATGCATGAATGGAAAAATGCGCAAAAGTAAATAAATACCTCAAGAAGTAATGTGGATCCCGTAAAAGTTTGCTGACAGCACCGATTGAATGCATCCAAAGAAAAATAGAGGGTCGCCAAAGTCAGTCTCCCCCAATCATAGAGATGGATGATCGAAAACATCATCAAGTACGACAACAACCAGAAATGGATGACGTCGCTAGTCGACACCACCATGAAACCTCCCAGCATCAGGAAAATGAACAACCGGGCAATCTACCTCACCTACAGCCCGTCCTCCTCATCAACCACCCTATTTAGCATAACATCCTTTAGCAACGAAAACCAGACGGAATCCCCATAGACTATCCTCCCTACATCACCAAACACCGCCCTCAACGCCTCCGACCTCACCCTCAGATAGTAGTCCAGCTCTATCTGATCCCCGTCGTAATCCAGCCCCAGTAGCTACTGCACGTCATTGGGAGTTACGGCCATCTCCCCAAAACTGAAATGGAAGGTGTGGGTAGTATCCCACCATCTCTCCCCCAGAGAGGATAAGACCGCTATCAAATGAGGCGTCTCATATAGCGCAGACGCCAACCTCGCAAAACCCACTGATGATACCACCCAACGCACCACAGGTGGAAGATGCTCTCAGACGTCCTTAAGCCCCATCGTCCCACGGGCACGCATGTTCTTCAAGGAGATATCAGACTGTCAAAAGAAGAAGCCTTGTCAAAATTCAAGAAGGAAGGAAAAATCATCAAAAAATAAAAGAATGCCAAAAGTCAGGTTACTTACATAACCTCCAGGGTTCACCACCCTGGAGGAGCGATGACGCGGCAAATCTCGAAGTAAGGTCCACTCATCTGCAACTGGCTCGAGTGCTTCAAAGGAGTTCTTACTCCCCAAAGCAAGAGGTGCCCTGGCCCTCAACTCCACATTCATCCCGTCATCAACAGTCAAACATTCCCTTTGTGATGCACTGCTCACAAAGGCATTTTTCATCTTAGAGATCGAAATGCTAGAATAATTTGCAGAAGAAAATCATAGAAAGAAAAAAAGTAAGAAGCTGTGAGAAATGAAGGGAATTCTGCCCTTTATATAGGATGCCAAGGGTCATGCCGATCGGGGCATTGACCCCTTATCTTCTTGAGGCAGTACAAAAGTCTGTGCCACTGCCGAATGGCACTCTCGGAACCATGACGACCGGTACCCCTTTAAAATTTCATAAAAAATTGCCAAAAAATACCAAAAAAATCCTGGAAAATTCTCAAAAAATTCCTAAAAATCCCAGCAAGGATTTAGAACAGTTTCACCAAAAAATTTCACACTCCCTCAAGCAGAACCCCCATTTAACCAGCGAAACTCTCAAAACCCAAGTTCAACTCCTCCCGGCAACGTCCCCGGAGGATCTCTAAAGATCACCCCCTATGCCCCAAAGGTCTCAAGCAATATACCCAAACCCTGGACCACCTAATCAGTTCCCCAATGGTGTTTACGGAATCAAACTTTCCTTTCCCCACAAAATCTCCAAAATCACAAGGATTTCCCCAACAGAACTCCGAGGGACACTACATGTTCCCCATCTCATTCTTTATTCCCCAACGGAATCCAAAGTCTAATCTTTACTCCTAGTAGAATCCATGATTGTCCTAAAGGAAATGTAGGTCAGAATTGAGCTCAGTATGGTATCGTCACCTTAGTTAGGTCAGAATTAAACTCGGTCCTCGATCGTAACCTTAGATAGGTCAAAATTGACCTCGGTCCTTGTTCGTCACCTCTCTTAAGTCAGAATTGAACTCTATCCTGGATCATCACCTTAGTTAGGTTAGAATTGACCTCGATCCTCGGTCGTCACCTCTCTTAGGACAGAAAAAAACTCGATCTTGTATCATCACCTTAGTTAGGTCAGAGTTGACCTCGGTCCTTGATCGTCACCTCTCGTAGGTTAGAATTGACGTCAATCTTGGATCGTCACCTTAGTTAGGTCAGAATTGACCTCGATCATCGGTCGTCACCTCTATTAGGTCAGAATTGACCTCGGACATAGATCATCACCTTAAGCCCATAGAATTGGCTTTAACTCGCAGAATTGGTCATCTGAACTTAAGACCGTAGAATTGGCTTCCACCCACAAAATTGGTCATCCCACCTTATGCCCTCAGAATTGGCTTCGACCAACAAAATTGGTCATCTCTACCTAAGCCCGCAGAAGTGGGTTCGACCCATAAAATTGGCGATCCCACCTTAGTCCCTCATAATTGGCTTCGACCCACATAATTGGTCATCTCAACTTAAGCTCGCAGAATTGGTCATCTCTACATAAGCCCGTAGAATTGGCTTTGACCCCCAGAATTGGTAATCTCTACTTAAGCCCGTAGAATTGGCTTAGACATGCAGAATTGGTCATCCCACCTTAAGCCCGCAGAATTGGCTTCGACCCACAGAATTGGTCATCCCACCTTAAGCCCGCAAAATTGGCTTCGACCCGCAAAATTGGTCATCCCACCTTAAGCCCTTAGAATTGGTTTCGACCCGAAGAATTGATCATCCCTAGGACACTCCTTAGGTCCTCAAAATTGACCTCGACCCCCTGAATTAGTCATCCTCGTTTTCTTAGGTCCTCAGAATTGACCTCGAACCCCTAAATTGGTCATCCTCATTTCCTTAGGTCCTTAGAATCGACCTCGACCCCATGAATTGGTCATCCTCGCTTCCTTAGGTCCTCAAAATCGGACTCGACCCCTTGAATTGGTCATCCTCGCTCCCTTAGGTCCTCAAAATCGACCTCGACCCTCTGAATTGGTCATCCTCCCTCAAAAGCATCATGCGTTGTCTATTCGACCACTATCATTTCTTCCAAACTCACCCATTGAGGGGATCTATAGACACCCCATTTTGTTACCCCTAAACTCTCCTTATGTCTCTAGCACGTCCCTTCATCACTACAAACCCAGGTTATACCCCGATACTGACCTAGAAGCCATCGAACACTCCCAGGCTCCGTTTGACCAAAAGTAAAAGTCTTCAGCTCAACCAAGACTAGATTAATCTTTGAAGGGCCCTAAAACACCATTACAACGGTCCATTCCTTGTGTGATTCCCACTTACCATGCGGACGAACGACCTATTTTCCCCCTAAACTCAATCAGGAGGCCATTGGGTGCCCCCAGTCTCTGTTTGACCTAAGTGAACTCTTCAAATCAATATAGACTAAATGAATCTTCGAAGGGCACTCAAACCCCTTTCCAAAGGTCCATCTCGTGTGCGATTCTGACTTACGGTACAGACGAACCATCCGTTTTACTTCCAAAGGTCACCGAATGCTTCCAGGGCCCGATTGACCAAAGTTAACTCCCCAAACCGAATCAAACTCTTTGGAATGTAGAATAACATCTCCTAACCTTTCTAATGGACTGCCTCGTGTACAATTCTGACGTACCATGCGGATAAACGATCCATTTGCATTTGACTATTCCCCATCCAATGGACCGATGAATTCTTCCGAGCCACATTTGACCCAAAGTCAACTCCCAAACCCAAGAGAAGTCCAAGGAATTTCTAAGGTCTCTAAATTACCTTTTTAACGGTCTACCCCATGCATAATTCTGATCAATAGTATGCGTTATGCGACCAATTTTTCAAAAAAGCCTGAAAAATATTACCAAACGGTAGGTTCCAGACCCTGCCTCTCATCAGGTGCTAATAGGTAGGACCAGGTCTATGCCCATCGTCACTGCCCTGGGCCTATAAAAAGGAGGCCTTGACCTCACTTGCAAGGAGAGCCCAAATCTGATAGATATCACTCTCAGCAAATCCAAAAAACCTCCCTCGAAGTCAGCGTGATTTCCACACCCAAATCCCTTTCTAACCTTCACTTTTCATCCTCCTTTTGATCAAACTTGGTTAATTCAAGACCCTCCATCATCATCCAAGTCTAAGGGCTGCTCTCCAACATTCAAGATCAAGCTCAAGATCATCAAGAAGGTCTAATTTTCTTAACTCTCTCCTTAAATTCCCATTAAATTCGCAATAACTTATTTTATTACGTAGCACTATTATTATCTAATCTCACACAACCTAATATACTTTTTATTTATTATTATTTCACATCCCTTATTTTGATATAAATAAAAAAATAAAAAAAATTAAGAAAAAGAGGGTTTGCTCATAAATTCCCAATGGGAATTCTCATACTTTTATTACACTTTTATCACAACTAAAACACTTTTTCTACACACACACACACACACACAAATAAGAGAATCCCCCGATTGGATTTATGGGATAAACCCCACCCTTCGTCTTGCATGCAAACTACGTAGACTTTGATGCCTCTATAGGCTACGTAGGTGTCTCGGGGTAAAACTCGATACTTGAGTCCTATTTTTATTTGTTCTCTCATTTTATATTTCCTCTAAACTCCACTCTCTTATATTATATATATATATATATATATATATATATATATATATATATATTCTTAGTGGTGTATTCTTCCGAATGCATTATCGTTCCATCAAAACGGTCAACGTAAGGATAATTGCGTAAATCCTATTTTCTAATATTATTTTTATACCTTCCTACAGATAACTCGCTTTATCTCTTCCATGACATAAGTAGAGGATTCCTATCTCCACTATATATACACGTGCACACATATCACAGGGAAAATAATGGAAAATAACAAAAACCCATGAGAGACCAAAAGGGCGGAATGGGTGCCTAACACTTTCCCATTTCGTAACTTAGCCTCCGGACCCTTTTCGAATCATTTCGGTTTCGTACGCATCAATATGTCTTTGGATGTTATCCTTCGGCACCTAGGATCCTCCATCCCGCCGGCCGCCTGCCGTGAGGATCCGGGGTGGGTGATTAGGCAGAAATTCTTCCTAATTTATCCCTTTATTCAGACACTTTAACACCTCGAACAGCGTAATCAATTTGATTTTATCTCATAATCTTGCTACTGACTTATCCTAACGAGTACACCAAGTTTATTTTATTTCGTATTGATTTTACAGGTATTTGATGTCAATAAAAGAAAGAAAGAAAACTGAAAATTCGAGAAAGAAAAGAATGAAAGTGCAAAGGGCAAAATTTTAATTTCCACCTAGAATTCTAATGAGGCACATGAAGAGAAGTTGAGGATATCAAGTTCATGCGCACATAGGAAGAAACGGAACCTCAATCAGAGTCCCGGTGTGAAAGGTATGAACAGTAAAAATCTGAAGGAAACAGTTAAAGGAATCCCAGACCGATCCGGTTCAGACCGATCTGCAATGCCACTTTCCAGAGAAACCCGAACTGAAGATGAATAGAAGCTGCAAGAAAATAAAAGAACCGATCCGTACCAGATCGGTCCGCCCAATAATTAAAAGAACCAATCCGGATTCCAGGCAGACCGAACCGCAGGATGACCAGACCGGTCCGACTATTGAGTTTTATTTTTTATCCTTCTCTAATGGAGAGTCCTAGTGCAGCTAAAACTCTTGAGTTTTGTTGGGTAATTAATCCCGTTTTATTAGCATTCTTAGTACGGAGAATTTATCTAATTTTCCATTCTTTTCATAAAACCACTAGTTTCGAGATTGCTTAGTATTTTAATAACAAGATTGAAGATTGTCCAGATTTCAGTGATTACCAGTAATTATAGTTAATGCTTTGTGTGCTTTGGTAAGATTAGTGAGTAATTTCCTCTGTTCAATTTCTTGTTTACATCATTATACAATTTTTCTTGGTTTAATCATGACTTCCTGCAATTCCAAAATTATTTTCATTAAGTTCATCATGGTAGGGTGTACTTTTAAAGGTCGGGATGCATGAACCCAACCTGATGTAGTAGTTGTATGTACATAAAATTAATCATCTAAATTTAATGGTTTGACTATGACCGTATTGCATAGAAACATGACAATTGTCGATCTTTAGATCTCGTTTGCTTCAGGATAATCGGGATGCTTTAGAATATAATTTGAGTGTAACTATTGAAATACCGATTTACCCGTCCTCTGATTAAGTATGATGCGGGCTTTAACCACATATATGTAATGCTTGGGAGTACTAAATTATGGGTCTAATTAATCATTTCAATTTATGATTTGTTTTATATCATCAATACACTAGGGTTGTGGGAATGTATTCCCGTCCTATTTTCTTCATCATATAGTTTACAGTTTCAAGTCAATTATCATCAGTAATTTAGAGTAGCTGCATTTCATTCATACTTTCGTGCATTAAATAATTATTTTCAAAATTGCATCTAGTGTAGGTATTCCTAAAACCAATATTCTTTTCCTTTTCTTTAGAGTCAAAGTTAGGTTTCCTTCGCCGTCCACGTCGTCACAACTCTGTTGTCCTATTTCCCTATTGGTACGATCCCGACTTACCGGGTTTATTACTAACGCGACAGGCTTGCATTTGAGCCTAGAGAGAATGCAGTTCTGAGAGTCAGGGGGGATGGCCACAGAAACATTGCGATATCCAAGGCTATAAGTGAAACCTAATTTAAAAGAATATATTCCCATACAACCTCTAAATAGTCTTGGGATGTACTAGTCACTGCCCACGAGGGTAAAAGGTGTGACACGACATGCTAAGTACAAATGATACTTCACAAATTTAACACCATTATGATGAGTGATTGTGAAATATTTGATGCGATTTACATGAAATTAACTAATATCATAACCAAACTTGGTTGTATTGGTGTTGAAATTGTTAATTCATAAAAATCCTTAGGTCGATTCCACCTAGGTTAGACTTAAACATTATGCAATAGAAGAGATGGAAGACCCCAATATGACCATTGAACTTTTGTAAAGAATACTGAGAACAATAGAAATGGAAAATGAATACAAGAAAACTATTATAGGTTCTTCTAATTCTAAGAAACCACGTGATTTTGACCTAGTCTTTTTCGCGAAATTATAGGAAATAGACCAAGAGGATCATACTGCAGATCTTCAAAACCTTATTCATGAATTATATCTACTTACGAAACATTTGTAAAAAATTATCATATTTGGCAAGAGTGTTTCTTCTAAGAGAGGATATTTCAATAATTAAGGGGTTCAACATCCAAAACTCCATGATAGAACCATTAACCGACCTTTTATTAATAAAGACTGCAAGTTTAAAAAGATTTATAAAAAAATAAGAGCCAAAAGTGTCCTAACTTTGGTCACCATGCAACTAAATGCAAGACTGAGATTACAACCATAAGTAAGGCAAACATAACTAAAGCATGTGACGACTCTTATTATTTGGATGACTATGAGTCATGCCAATACAAAACCAGTGACTTTCATGTCTTTGTATGCTTGTAATATAACTAATAAATCTGATGGCATATGGTCTTATGTAATTTACATTAAAATTTGCATGTTGATAGTACTGATACTTGCATAGATGATAATGGGAATGTGTGTAATAATGTTTTTATGAATAATTGTGCATAAACTAGTTTCACGAACACGATTGAAGGTTGTGTGTGTTCCATGTTTCGAAAAGATAAAAATTTAAGGGACACTTCACACAATGCCCATAGTGACGACCAAAGTGGATGAGATGAACCTGATTATGAGGATTTATTTTGAAAAGTCTTGAATGATGCCCTAAGTTTGATAAGTTAATTAAAAAGTTGACAAAAAAAGGTAGATATTTTGAGTAAACAAATGTTGGTTAAGACAGAGGAGTATGAAAATCTTTGTATGGTGTTTGAAACTGAATAATCAGACTTCCAAAATGAAATTTGAAAGTTAAAAATTGAAATACTATTTTAGCACAAAAAAATTGAGCTACCTCGTTATTCATGAAAAATCCAAGGAATAAGTTTTGACATTCTTTTAAATAATGTCATGGTTATGAGTCTAATTTTAAAACAATTGATTATATCCTAAGACTTAGTAAAATTGAGAAAGATGATAAACAAGTGTGACAACCCGCTTAAAATAATAACGGGTGGCCATCCCTATACTAAAATAATCAGGAATCGTAAGTGGATCATTCTTAGCATCTACTGACGAGCCTAGCAATAAACACGGCTAACTACCCATTTACAAAAAGAGGGTGTCAAAAATTTAAAACTTTTTATTTAACACCAAAATAACCAACCATGCAACCATTTACCAACAACATAACATCTAAATAAGATGAGAGACACACACACTCCAACAATATAAAGAGTACAATTCAATGTACAAAATAAAATACCCGAATATGCTGTCGAGTCACAACAATATAATAATTTGAGAAAGATTATATAAAAGTACTACACTACAACACTTGGGTATAAACCCGATATACAAACTGAATCTTAATCTAGATACACAAAAGATAGGAATCGACTATAACAAAATGCCGCAACAATCCGCTACTTCCACAGCTCCACGAATACACTGGAAGGATAACATCAATGGCGTCCTTGCAGAGGAACACCTAGAACAATACAATATTTGTACATAGCAAGAGAAAATATAAACGGGTAAGAACCCGAGGTGTGAAAACATTTTATAGCAAGTGTATTAAAATGCATAATAATTATAAATGCATTACGACATGATTAAGGTGGAGTTTCACTCTCCATAAAATCCAACTCACCTCTCAACAAAAGCGCCCACTAAACGTATGCCCATGATCAGTTGATAAATGCAAGTTAATCTAACTTAAACCCTATTTCTACTCATCTAAAAACCATCTAAACCATATTCTTTAACTTCTTATATTATTGGTCTCAATTATTCATTCACTTACTTAACATATAAATTCTACATAAACACTCTCTTACTAACATATACACTCTACATAAACATTCTCTTTTACTAGAATTTCTCATATTCTAGTCATTGACATACTCATATATAATTATATGAGTTAATAGCATCTAAGTTCTAAGGACTAAACTTCTCCCAATTCTCAAAACTGCACTGCGTTTCGTGCGTGGGACGTCTCGCAAGCGAAATCCAAACAAGGAACCGCCCCGATACACTACTCCTAACAGGATTGATTATCGAGATTCATTATGACCTCAATGCATGATGACTATAACCCAAATTCTCTTTTTAACCAATTATTTAATTTATTATTCCCAATTCTCAATAGTGCGTTGCGTTTCGTGCGTGGGACGTCTCGCAAGTGAAATCCAAACAAGGAACCCCCCCGATACACTACTCATGGAAATGTCGATCGTCGAGACATACTAATATATATGAATATGATCATTAAGGACTAGCTTCTCCTCACTCCCACCATTGCACTGCATTTCGTGCGTGGAACATCTCGCCAGTGAAATCCAAACAAGGAACCCCCCTGATACACCACTCCTTGGCAATGTTGGTCGTTGAGGTCCATTATGCCCTCGATACCCAAAGTACTAACCACAACAGTAATATCATAACCATCCCAACGAGCTATAACTGGAGGACGCAGGTTCTCAATGCTATCATCTTCCAGGAATTACTCATTTTATCCCAGGTTACCTTATATCGGATTATTATCACACCGCAATGGTAAAAAACCCAAACAAACGTACGGGAAGCGGCCATAGTTCCTCCCCAGCAATGAGATGAAACATACCCACCACGTCTCACCCCTAATAAAAATCATACAATAATAAATGGACTCTATGGCCTGGGTAATATCCACACTCTGCTCCTCGAGCCAGGGTCCTCACCCTCATCGCGCAACTTCCCAATGATAGCAAGGAGGGGGTATGCTTCACTTATATATATATCGTTAACATAAGATATAAATACATCATCACATCATATCAATGTATACCATCACATAAAGTATATGTATCACACTGTTTACATACTCGTATTACGCTCTTAGGCGTAAATGAAAATAATATCATCATTATTTAGTAAATTACTCTCGATATACTACTCGTCAAAAACTCACATAACATCCCCACTTAGTATAAACTATACTATTTCTCACTCGAACTTCACACCTCACTTATATTTATTTTAATCATCTCTCTATTCAATTGACTTTGAAGATATTCTCTATATCCTAATGCACCTCGATTAGAATTTCTCATTTATGTGAGAAATCTCCCAGTGAATTATCATTAAGGATATTTTCTATATCCGTATGCACATCAATCAGCATTTATTATTCTCAAGTCCAAAATATGGTTCAATTTATCAAATGAACCTTTAAAGACATACCATTTGGGATTAAATTCCAAAATCCAATATCCATAAGCGCATTCTCACTCTTTCATATAATTCCATAATTATCTCGAAATAGAAACCTCAATGGTAGTGGGCTTCCCCACTTAGTATATACGATATTCTCTAATCGGCATTTTCTCGAATTAAGTCAATATCAATACAACATTTTCCTATAAGGGAAACTCACTAAAAGTCTCCAAAACTCACTTCTAATAACTACTATAGAGGATCCAAGTTGACAAACTCCAACGAAATGGGGTGAAACTAACCCTACAAAAACATCTCCAAAATTGCCCTGTTTCCGAATCGATTCGGCCCAGTGAATCAATTCGGCCTCCAAGGCAAAACGATTCGGGGCCAAAGAGCTGGGATTCTGTCTTAGTTCGAATCGATTCGGGTTGGGGCCGAATCAATTAAGTTACTCAGACCTGTCAAGCTGGAACATTGCGCATCGATCCGGGTTGGGGCCGAATCGATTCGACCTGTTCAAGGGCTACGGAAACGGCTATATTCTCAAAGCCAAAAATTCCCAATAATCATTGATATCAACTTCTAACGATATCCCTTCAATCCAAACATATATATGTCATTAATATTCATCAAATATCACACCACAACTAATATCTAACCTCAAATTCATTATATACACAACAAATCTAAGATTTTACCCAAAAGTTAGTTTTTAACAATTTATCCCAAAACTCATAAATTATATCCACAAATTATGAAATAAATGGTACAAAAGAATTATTTACCAAGTCTAATCACTTGCCTCAAGTTGGTAGGATCTGAATCCTCCTTCAGATCGCGTAATGGCCAAAAATCATAACTTTTCTCTCTTTTTCTTCTTCTTCTCTTCTTCTCTCTTTCTTTCTTTCTATTTATCTTTCTCTCTAAGGATATTTGATATCTCGTAGGCTTAATAAGCCTTGTCTCCCAAGATACACATCTTTAAATGATAATACACACCTTAAATGACTCGGTAACTTTAATTCGAGCCAAACGAACTTAAAATATTTTGGAACCTAAATAGACCCCAAGTACAGTCATTTTGACTATCTCGACCCTTCCTAAAACAACTACAACTTCAGAATTGCCATTTGAAACACTTTCCAACATCTTTAAATTTTGACCTCAAATGCCAATTTAATAGTTCTCCAAATAAAATGATATTTATTTCTCTTAAAATTAATAGATTATCATGCTAAAAATTTGTGTTGTTACAGACTTCCCCACTTACATGAATTTCGTCCTCAAAATTTATCTAAGCTTAATACTCCAAAGCTCAACTAGTTCCTACTACACTCATCCTCGCTAACACTATACCCAAACCTCTAACTTCCCATGGTGATTTTTTTTTATTATAAAACCAATTATAACCACTAGGGCGCCCATACACCCTCTATTCAAGCTCTACTCATATAAACATAATTAGGCTTAACTTGCCTCAATAATACCACAACTTCAAATATATAAAATTACACTAGCATACTAATAATATAAAAAATTTGAATGGTCCAAGGATATAACTCCTCTCAATTCCTGACATTTGCCACTTTCATGCGGGGGAGGTCTCGCAAGCGAAATCCAAACAAGGAACCCTCCTAATACACTAATATGTAGGGACGTCGGAGATTGAGAGTTTGTTAGATCCGGACTAGAGGTTAAAATTATTTTTGTATAAATCATTTTGATATGGCCCAAAGGCCTATACAAAGTTTTATTTTGAAAACAGTTTAAATTATAAAACGGTTTGTGTCTTTCAATATTTATATAAAAATACCTTATGCCCATAACACAAGGTCTTAACAATAATCATCCGCATAATAACATATAGCCCACAAAAATTTGCATAATTATGAGCTAAAATTTCGTGCCCCACAATAGTCCACAAATTCTAAATCATTTTCAGAAATAGTCTCACACATCATATTAATATATTTTGCCATTCACTAGTCTCTTCCATAACTAGAATACAATAATTTTATAAGTCTAACATGAGTAAAAAAATTAGTAGATTTATCATTACTACTCAATACACAATAACAATTCTTACATTCACAACAGAGTTGGAGCTCTCTTTCTAGCACATTACAACATAATCTAATCTCTCAAAAGATGAAAACATAAGTGCCTCACTTGCTCAAAATTCCCCTTTAAGGTCATTGAATACATAATAGTGTTATAGCACCACCCTCCCATTTCTATCTATCACATAATACGGCCAAAAAATCATATAGTGCAATACTAATTATAAAGGAAAATAACTTACATCATCCATCTTTAGTCCGATTGCCTCTCTTCATCACAGGGTTCCCACATAAAAACCCCTGGCCTAAAATGACCTCGAATCTGCTGTAAAGGTTTCCCTTCCAAAACTTCTTTAAAACGGGGTCCTTTACCACTATTAGGACAATCTCTCTTTCTATGACCTATTTCCTTACAAAAGAAACGTCTACCCACAAATCCTCTCAGCCCACCTTGAGGAACATAACGCTGTTCTGAACCTCTAAAATCCTGCCGATACCCTATGGGATTACTGGTACTCTCTTCACCTGACCTACTTGATGAACCCGAGTCTCCAAAGTTCTTACCCCTTGCTAATGAAGACAATATTTATGACACTGTAACAGTGTCGCATTCACTACCTCAATAAAAGTCACTAACGCTGGGCTCTCTAACAAATGCTGCTGAATTCTCCATTCTAACCCTCACATGAACTTCGATATACGCTCCTCTTCTGTATTTCCCTCACCAGGTACTAATTTCGCCCATCGAGGAAATTCTTCTTCATATTCTGCCATCGTTCTATTACCTTGAAACACATCCATCAGTTTCCTCCTCATTTCCTTCTGAATCGGGGAAGAAAAATACCTTCGGTCAAAAAGTTCCCAAAAATCTGTTATAGGCAAAGTATCTCTCTGTACAGATGTGGTAACGGGCTCCCACCATTGGAGAGTTGCACCCTTTATCTCTACGGAGGTGCCTTTTCATACAATTCTTCCATTGACTGGCAGCCATAGCACCAACTCCCCCTGAAAACTTTGGAGGATGCCCCTAACTAAAATCTTCCAAAATTCCTTCCCACAAAAACGGTCCTTAATGGGCTTGGGCTTCTTGAACTACAGGTTATTGTGCCATCGTAGAAAGGGCAGCAGTTACTGCTTATGCCACAATATTTGCCACTTCATCTGTAGTCATGGGCCTTTGAGGAATTTAGGGTCCACATTCTTGGCCCCTCTATTTTCCCTGCCCGATCGACCTCTCATCGGGGGCATCTGAAATAAGAACAATTGTATCAGAACCCCTTTTAAATATTTTCTCATCACAGAAGAAATATGGACGTATGAACACAACAACCTTAATAATAAAACTCTACATCAAGAACACTTACGGAAGATCGCAGTAACCCACAGAGATCCTAAAAACACTGGAACCTGATGCTCTGATACCACCTATGACAACCCACTTAAATAATAACGGGTGGCCAACCCTATACTAAAATAATCAGGAAAGCCAAGTGGATCATTATCATCATCTATTGATGATCCTAACAATAAACACGGTTAACTACCCATTACTCCAAAAATAGGGTGTCAAAAATTTAAAGCTTTTTATTTAACACCAAAAAACCAACCACGCAACCATTTACCAACAACATAACATCTAAATAAGATGAGAGACACACACACTGCAATAATATGAAGAGTACAATACAATGTATAAAATAAAATACCCGAATATGCTGTCGGGTCATAGACAATACAATAATTTGAGAAAGAAAATATAAAAGTGCTACTCTACAACACTTCGGTATAAACCTGATATACAAACTTAATCCTAATCTATATACACGAAATATAGGAATTGACAATAACAAAATGCCGCAAAAGTCCGCTACTGCCACAGCTCCACGAATACACTGGAAGGAGAACATCAACTGCGTCCTTGCGGAGGAGCACCTAGAATAATACAATATTTGTAAATAATAGGAGAAAATATAAACGGGTCAGAGATGGAGGTGTGAAAACATTTTATAGCAAGTGTATTAAAATGCATAATAATTATAAATGCATTACGACATGATTAAGGTGGAGTTTCACTCTCCATAAAATCCAACACACCTCTCAACAAAAGCGCCCAATAAACGTATGCCCATGATCAGTTGATAAATGCTCGAATCTATCTATGCAAGTTAATCTAACTTAAACCCTATTTCTACTCATCTAAAAACCATCTAAACCATATTCTTTAACTTCTTATATTATTGGTCTCAATTATTCATTCACTTACTTAACATATAAATTCTACATAAACACTCTCTTACTAACATATACACTCTACATAAACATTCTCTTTTACTAAAATTTCTCATATTCTAGTCATTGACATACTCAAATATAATTATATGAGTTAATAGCATCTAAGTTCTAAGGACTAAACTTCTCCCAATTCTTAAATACTGGACTGCATTTCGTGTGTGGGACGTCTCGCAAGCGAAATCCAAACAAGGAACCCCTCGATAAACTACTCCTGGTAGTATTGATTATCGAGATTCATTATGCCCTCAATGCATGACGCGTATAACCTAAATTCTCTTTTTAACCAGTTATTTAATTTATTATTCCTAATTCCCAATAGTGCGCGGCGTTTCATGCATGGGACATCTCGCAAGCGAAATCCGAACAAGGAACCCGCTGATACACTACTCATGGAACTATCGATCGTTGAGATATACTAATATCTATGAATATGAGCATTAAGGACTAACTTCTTCTCACTCCCAACATTGCACTGCGTTTCAGCGTGGAACGTCTCGCCAGTGAAATCCGAATAAGGAACCCCCCCGATACACCACTCCTTGGCAATGTTGGTCATTGAGGTCCATTATGCCCTCGATACCCAAAGTACTAAGCACAACAGTAATATCATAACCATACCAATGACCTATAACTCGAGTACGCAGGTTCTCAATGCTATCATCTTCCAGGAATTACTCATTTTATCCCAAGTTACCATATATCGGATTATTATCACACCGCCATGGTAAAAGAACCAAACAAACATACGGGAAGTGGCCACAGTTCCTCGCCGATAATGAGACGAAACGTACCCACCACGTTTCACCCGTAATAAAAATCATACAATAATAAATGGACGCTATGGCCTGGGGAATATCCACACTCTGCTCCTCGAGCCAGGGTGCTCACCCTCATCGCGCAACTTCCCAATGATAGCAAGGAGGGGTTATGCTTCACTTATATATATATATATATATCATTCACATTAGATATACATACATCATCACATCATATCAATATATACAATCACTTAAGGTATATGTGTTACACTATTTATGTAATCGTATTACGCTCTTAGGCATAAATGAAAATAATATCATCGTTATTTAGTATATTACTTTCGATATACTACTCGTCAATAACTCACATAACTTCCCCACTTAGTATACACTATACTATTTCTCACTCGAAGTTCACACCTCACTTCTACTTATTTGAATCGTCTCTCAATTCAATTAACTTTTAAGATATTCTCTATATCCTAATGCACCTCGATTAGAATTTCTCATTTATGTGAGACATCTCCCAGCGTATTATCATTAAGGATATTTTATATATTCGTATGGACATCAATCAGCATTTATAATTCTCAACTCCAAAATATGGTTCAATTTATCATATGAACCTTTAAAAACATCCCATTTGGGATTAAATTCCAAAATCCAATATCAATAAGCACATTCCCACTCTTTCATATAATTCCATAATTATCTCCAAATAGAAACCTCAATGGTTGTGGGCATCCCCACTTAGTATAGATGATATTCTCTAATCGACATTTTCTCGAATTAAGTCAATATGAGTACAACAATTTCCTATAAGGGAAACTCACTAAAAGTCTCCAACCAAACTTCTAATAACTCCTATAGAGGCTTCCAGTCGAAAAACTCTAACAAAACAGGATGAAACTCACCCCAGAAAAACATCACCGAAACTGACCAGTTTTCGAATCGATTAGTGCCCAATACGAATTCATTCGGCTCAGCGAATCGATTCGGTCTCCAAGGCAAATTGATTCAGGTAAAAAGACCTAGGATTCTGTCTCGGGCCGAATCAATTCAGGTTGGGGCCGAATCGATTCGATTACTAAGACCTGTCAAGCTGGAACATTCCGAATCGATTCGGGTTGGGGCCGAATCGATTCGGCCTGTTCAAGGGCTACGGAAATGGCTATTTTCTCAATGCCAAAAATTCGCAAAAATCATTTTTATCAACTTCTAACCATATCTCTTCAATCCAAACATATATATATCATTAACATTCATCAAATATCACACCTCAACTAATATCTAACCTCAAATCCATTATATACACAACAAATCTAAGATTTTACCCAAAAGTTAGGTTTAAAAAATTTATCCTAAAACTAAAAAATTATATCCACAAATAATGAAATAAATGGTACACCACAATTATTTAGCAAGTTTAGTCACTTGCCTCAAGTTCGTTGGGTCTCAATCCTCCTCGAGATCGTGCAATGGTCGAAAATCCCAACTTTTCTCTCTTTTTCTTCTTTTCTCTTTCTTTCTTTCTTTCTTTCTATTTCTCTTTCTCTCTAAGGAGAGTTGATCTCCCGTAGGCTTATTAAGCCTTGTCTCCCAAGATACACATCTTTAAATGATAATACGCACCTTAAATGACTCGGTAACTTTAATTTGAGCGAAACGAACTTAAAATATCTCGAAACATAAATAGACCCCAAGTACAGTCATTTTGACTAGCTCGACCCTTCTGGAAATAACTACAACCTCAGAATTTCCATTTGAAACACTTTCTAACATCTTTAAATTTTGACCTCAAATGCCAATTTAATAATTCTCCAAATAAAATGATATTTATTTCTCCCAAAATAAATTAATTATCGCCCCAAAAATCTCGGTTTGTTACAAAAGGCCTTGGATTTTAAGATATTTAAAAAAATTATAAAGAAAAGTAAACAGTCTTTGTTTGAGCTTCTAAAAAAATTTAAGTTTCACCCCCGCTTAAACTAAAACAAAATGTTTCAGTTTTAAAACGTATTAAGAGTGACCATACTCCTTTGAAAAATCAAGGAATTGAGAAATATCAATGTCCTTAAAAAATTACCTTAGAAAATGATTTTAAAGCTCTCCCATATAAGAAAGTCATTGTCAACCATATCTTTAAAGATTTGATAGATAGAGTGAGGCCTAATTCTACTATATACTGTAGGTCATGCGATGTTTATGGTGATTGATAACATGAATGTTTCCATCTTAGGCCTAATACTCACGGGTTTCAAATCTTTAATAATGTAAAGGAACCCACATACCATTTTCCTAAACATTCTTCTTATAAATTTTAAGGGGAAAAATAAAGCAGGCCCAAAACCAAAAAGAAAGTACAAAGAAGGAATACTCAAAAGAAATGTAATCCAATTAGAAAGGCATCTTAATAAACTCGACCCATTTGGATAAAAATGGATGATTTACTACCACATCTTAAATGCAATATCATGGTAACTTCCTTAAGATCTTAAATTACTCAACCAGCTTAGTATCTTAATTTTGGTTCCTCTCATCACATAATTGGTGAAGATTCCCATTTATCTAATATAACAATGTACCCTGGAGTGAAAGCAAAGTTTGGTGATGGATCTTCATCTAAGATTATTTGTAAGGGCATTATGAAAGAAAAAATATTACCTCATTTAGAGGATGTTCTTCTAATTCAAAGCTTAAAAGAAAATATATTAAATATAAGTTGGTTTTATAAAAATAAATACAACGTTACTTTTTCAAAAACGTATTGTAAAGTTTTTGATAAAAAAAATGTCGTATTCGTGTAAGGAGCGTGTGTAATACCCCGTATTTTTATGCTTTATTAATTTGGGGATTTATTAAATTTAATGTGAGTTATTAATTTAATATAAATCCAGAAATTAATTACTTTATAATTATTAATGTCATGTGAGTTAGTAATTATGGAAAACTTGTTGAATATTACTAATGAGTAGAGTAATATATTATATTTGTTCTGTTAAATGTCAAGAGTGAACAAAATGACAATTTTGGAAATTTGAGTCGGGACGCGCCCGTGTCGCGTCAGGACTAAATATTGATTAATAAAAGTGAATAAATTATAAGTCACTCATATGGTCATGTTGAATGCGCCAAAGTGTCCGGAAGTGTTGAGATAGTCAGAAAAGTGTACCCGGGGGTTTAGTTCGGGTCTCGGGGCATTTTTAGGCTTAATTAGTACCCCGGGAGGGCATTTTGAACATTTTATAATTTTGGGTAACTAAACCCACGAATTTTCAAGGGTTATATCATATTCTAAGGTTGCCTTCTAGGTTTAACACAACCAAAAACAAGTGATAGCCATAGGTGAGGGAAGGAGAGAGTTTGCCATGGTGTTCTAGGCTGGAAATTCATCCGGTTGCACCGCTACCACCACCAACGCGTAGATCGCGTGACGGGGAACACAACCACACCAAATTCATCCACGAATCAGAACTCTGAAATTCCTAGGCAAGTGTTTATCTTACTTATTTTCATTAATGCATCACTCATGTTAGTCTAGGGTTGATTATGATGAGTTTCCTGGAAGAAAACCCATTTTGGAGATAGGAAATTGCATGTAGTAATGATATATATGGAAATCTGGAAATCCCCTTCATATGTAGAGGTTGATCCACAGATTTATGATGTGTTAGAAGAAGAAATTCTAGAAAAAGATTGATTAGAACAAAGTTAAAGAAATTTCTAGGGTTGATGAGGTTTGTACAAGTTTTTCCCCTTTTAATCCGTGGTTATTGATGAAAATTCACATGCTTTATGTAGAAGCTGTATAATATGGGTTTATACTGTTTGTAGAATGAATTTTTGGGAGTTTGGGTGTGAAATATCTAGATTTGATTAAGGTTGGATTATGAAACTCGTAACAGTTAAACTGCAAAATTCGCCTGACCTGTTTGATCGATCGATCGAACCAGGAGTGTCAATCGATCAACGCATCGATCGATCGACCCCTTCTGGCAGACTCATATTTCCCCTTTTTTAAATTGTTGAATTCAAATTAAATGAGTAAAAATATTTGGACATCCTTATTAAAATATTTTGGGAGATAAAGAAGACCAGTAGGACTTATTAATAATTATGAGACCTTTAATGTAAGATGAGATTTGCATTTTTGGGATGTTTACATATCAGGGACGATAGAATTATGTAGTAAAGGGAGAGACACGTAAGATAGTTATGATGGAAAATAGATGAGTACCTACTGAATTCTACACTTGGGAGGATAGAGTCCATGAGTGTTACATAGTAAGTTGGGAGAATCCCTCAAACTAAAAGTAAGTGACGAACCGTTATAAGTGATAACTAAATAATGAGAAATAAGGATAAATGTTATAATTATGGGTTATGAGATGAAACTAAATTTGATATAGAAAATGTTGTATATTTAAATGACTGTGTTTATGCATGTACTATATACGTGTGAAAATCATGCCCGCGCTACTTGCTATCCCCGAGGTTACAACGCTGGGACAGTCTGATTTCGATGGGACCTTTATGGGGGATATTGACTTCTACCGAAGAAGATGGGAATCCTAGGTACAGGCTATCGTATCGATAGTCACGGTCCTAAGAGACGCGAGTATATGTGCTGACCTCTTGGACTTGGAAACTATGCTTCGCCTCAATATTGTTTGTGTATGTATTAATACACTTCGAGAGTGAATCCAAACTTGTATTTCCCTTTGCACGAGTGTACGTGGATTGGATAGCAGAGCATGCCGGCACCATAATTTTTATGTGGGGTGCTATTAGAATATATATATATTATACGAGTATTTAATATATATATGATTTTATTAAATTTGGAACTTCCTATTGTGATTATGGTAAGTAAGAAATGAATAATGACTTCAATTAAGAAATATGTGTTTCGAAAGTATAGTATATTTCTGGAAAACTTTATTAATAAATAAAGTTAAAATGAGAGCTTTGTTACTAAATTAAATTTACTTCTTAAACAGTTGAATTGTTTAATTTAAATCTTACGAGTAACCTAAGATAAGATGAGTTAAACCTTTGGGAAGGTTAGTACGAGAGATGTGCACATTAGAAGAGAGGTGAGAATTTTTAAAGGGAGTGTCGCACTAATATGTTGTTGCATTGGCCTCTAAACATTTTAAATACTTGCTAAACAAATTTTAAATCATTTTCACTATCGGGCTCTGACCCGTTTCCATTTTTCTTTTCTCTCATGTATATATATGTATGTATTACAGGTACCCAGCCACAGGGGCGTCTTGCATAGGATCCTTTGAAAGGAACGCGTTGTAGCTTAGGTGGGAGTTGCAAGCCTCTTGCTTAGACAACTTCATCTGTTGATTCCACTCCTAGTTCCATTTATTTAGTTGGGCATGTGTCGCCCTTTTCAATTATTCAGCTGTCTATGGCATATTGTGACTTGTTTATTTCCCTTATTAAGATGTTTTATTGGATATTGTATTCCATTTATTTCCAGTATTTGCACTTTGGGATTTTTATTGCTAGGATGCTTTTCAATTAAGTATTAAATGTTGGATTCAACTGGTTGAATGTTTGATTATTTGGATTGAATGTTCCAGGATAGTTGTGGTGTGACTATTAAATTATGAACTATGCAAAGTTTTAAATGGTGGTTTAATAAATAAAAATTTGGAAAGTAACGTCTAAATGGTTTTGACACTTAGCTTAATTATTTAGGGTGTTTAAATTGGAAAAACTATTTTCGACAGTGATGCTAAGAATGAACCAACTGTTCACCTTGATTTTAATTTAATAAAGGAGTGATTGCCCGGTATTTAATTAGGCGGGGTGTCACAGGTGGTAACAGAGCGTCAGGTTCTAGTGTCCTTAGGATCTGTACCGCTTATTTCACTTTCAGCTTAGCATTTTTTTGTAGAGCCCTATGTTAGGATTGTTGTACTCTTACTTTTACGATTATGTCTTCATCTATTTAACATTTGGTAATAATTGTAGACTAATAATTTTTTTCACATTTCAGATGCCTCCGAGACGTGCACTAAGGGATAGGCATGCCCAAGCCGAGCAGCCAGCAGCTCCGGCACAGGGAACCATGAATGCTAATGAGGTAGAAGCTATTGTTGCTCAGGCGGTGAACGCCGCGTTAGCAGTAGTACAGCAGGATCCACCCCAGATTCAGGCAGTGGCGCCAGTACCTTCACAGCTTCCATCAGCATGGGAGCGGGTTAGGGATGCCTTTCAGAAGGTGCATCCCCTTCAGTTCTCGGGTAGTTCAAATATCATCATCGTCAACCAATTGAAGAAAGATATCCAGTGGCATCTTCGTATGAATGAGTGCACAGACATGCAGAAATAGTTGTTCGTTTCCTTAAAGTTAGTGGGGACCGCTTTGCAGTGGTGGAAATCCACCACCACCTTGGAGGAGAGGGATACTATCCTGATTCAGTTGTTCTGGGAGCGGTTTTATCGTAAGTATTTTCCACCCACCGTACAAACTGAGATGAGGTGGAAATTACTCAACTTGAAGCAGGAGAATTCTACCGTTGTTGAGTATGAGGAGGAGTTCACGAGACTTCTCACCATAGTGCCAGATGAGGCACCTACTGAGGGTAAGAAGATAATGTTGTTTGTGGATGGGTTAGCTTGGAGGATCCGTTAGCATCTCATAGGGAATTTGTCTTTGAGTACCTTCACAAATGTACTCAATGCTGCCTTACTACACTCCCAGGATCAACGCTTCCATCTACAGGGAAGCAAGCGAGCAGGAGAGTCTGGCCAGCAGGGCGGTACATGGGGTAATGGCACTGGTGGAGCACCGACATCCCAGGGACAGACTCATCTGCGTGAGCAGAGTTCCCATCAGGGGAACCCTGCCAAGCGCATCCGATCAGGTGATTCCACGTAGGGATTTGGGGGTTATAGGCAGGGCCAGCCTAATCAGAAGGGCCAGCAAGGCCAACACCAACAAGAGAAGGGTCAGTAGCAGGGCCAACAGGGCCAAAAACATTTTCATCAGGGCTAATAAGGCCAGTGGCAGGGTGGTAACGGCCAGCAGGGCCATGGTCAGGAAAGTCAGAGGGGAGGTAACTTCAGAGGCCGATGTTTTGTGTTTGGCAAGCATGGCCATAAGCGCCAGGATTGCCTAGAGGGTGATGGGGCCCCACAACAGCAGGGTGCCCGTAATGAGCCACATAGGCCACTTTTTCCAACTGCCCAGGTACCGGCCCTACCAACCATTCCAGCAGCTCCAGTGTAGCAGGGGCAGTTACAGTATGGACGTGTCTATAACGTCCACCAGGCAGCAGCTCCGTAGGCACCACCCGCGATTGAGGGTATGTTTCCTATCCATGGTACTATGGGTTGGGTTTTATTTGATACTGGGGCAACGCATTATTTTATAGCTACTCATTTTACGAAGGCCTTAGGGTTATTAGCCACAACAGAGAGCACTGTGACGTGTGTAGACTCACCACTGGGGAGTGGTTCGCTTATTTTCTTTATATGCCGCGGTGTGGGGGTAGAGATTGGTAGCTCTGTATTACCTGCAGACATGTTAGTCTTAGATATGCATGAGCATGACGTTATTATCGGTATGGATTGGCTCGCTGCTTATAGGTCCATGATAGATTGTTTTTGTGGGAGTATTTTTTTTGCCATTTCGGGGCATGAGATGTTTGTAGTGGCGATGCCTCGCTAAGAGGGAGGATTGATCGCTCATTTGTATTACATAGAGGAGGATACCTCTAAGGAGGTTTGGATTCCCTTAGACTCGATCCCAGTTGTTCATGAGTATTCTGATGTATTTCAGGAGATACCACGCCCACCCCCAGTCGAGAGATAGACTTTGTCATAGATTAATTACTGGATACTAGACCTATAGCATGCGTTCCATACCGTATGGCCTCGACAGAAATGCGAGAGTTACGAGATCAGATAGAGCAGCTGTTAGGTCAGGGCTTTATTCGCAGGAGTACCTCACCTTGGGGCGCTCCAATCTTATTTGTGAAGAAGAGAGATGGTTCACTGAGACTACGTGCGGACTACCGGGAGTTGAACAAGGTCACGATACGAAACAAGTATCCGTTACCTCGAATCGATGATCTGTTCGACCAGCTGAGGGGAGTAACTTTATTTTCGAAGATAGATCTGAGGTCGGGGTACCATCAGCTACTTATTAGGGAGCAGGATGTTTCAAAGACTGCTTTCTTGACGAGATATGGGTCCTATGAGTTCAGAGTGATGCCATTTGGCCTCACAAATGCTCCAGCCGTGTTCATGGACTTAATGAATCGAGTGTTCAGAGAGTTATTGGATTAGTTTGGCATCGTCTTCATAGATGACATTTTGATATATTCACACTCTGAGGAGGAGCATGCCGAGCACTTGAGGAAGGTTCTTCACACTCTACGAGAGCTTCAGTTGTATGAAAAGTACAAGAAGTGTAGATTCTGGTTGCAAGAAGTACAGTTCTTGGGGCATGTTGTTTCTGAACAAGGGATAGCAGTTTCCCCAAGTAAAGTGTCAGCAGTGAGGGAGTGGGGACAACCCACGACACTAACAGAAGTGCGTAGTTTCTTGGGGTTAGACGGATACTACAGGAGATTCAGTCGGGGATTCTCCAAAATAGAGGGTCCATTGACGAACCTGACTCGTAAGGGGGTACCGTACGTTTGGGATGATGCATGTCAATTGGCTTTCGACGAGTTGAAAGACAATCTTACTTCAGCACCGGCCCTTGCTTTACCTAAGCCGGGTGTGGAGTACCTAGTTTAAACCCATGCCTCTTTACGGGGACTTGGGGGAGTACTTCAGCAGGAGGAGAAGGCTATAGCTTTTGCCTCCCACAAGATTACGCCGCATGAGAAGAATTACCCCACCCACGACCTGGAGTTAGCAGCGGTCGTCTTTGCATTAAGGATATGGAGGCACTATATGTTGGGGGAGAAATTCCACTTTTTCACAAACCACAAGTCACTGTAGTACCTGTTCACTCAGCGAGAGCTGAATATGCGGTAGCGCAGATGGTTAGAGTTTGTGAAGGACTATCAGTTCGATAAGGCAGTGGGTCGATCAATCGATCGCCCAGATAATAATCCAATTTTTCTGCATTTCTTCTACTACGGGTGTAACCATTTTCTATGAATCAAACCTTCATATTAACAACCCAGATGACGTGTAACCTTACTAGATGATATATCAACATATATAAATGATTTCTAATGCTCTAAACATCCTAGAATCATCAAGAGATTGAATTAAAAGCATGTTTGTATCCTATTTTTCCAGAAAATTATCAACATAATATCTTCAAGAACACACCAATGGTTTTCAAAATTTCTCCAACAGATGTATGATTATTTTGTGGATTACTAAGTACCTATAACATGAGTTTGATTCCAATATATTTTCAGATTCCAGAAATCCATTAACAACTCTAACCATCTGCGCTGACGCATATTCAGCTCTCGCTGAGTGAACAAGTACTGCATTGACTTGTGGTTTGTGAATAAGAGGAATTTCTCCCCTAATAAATAGTGCCTCCATATCCTCAATGCAAAAATGACCGCTGCTAACTCCAAGTCGTGGGTATGGTAATTCTTCTCATGCGGCTTAAGCCTGCGGGAGGCAAAAACTATAGCCTTCTCCTCCTGCTGAAGTACCCCCCCAAGTCCCCGTAAAGAGGAATCGGTGTAAACCAGGTACTCCACACTCAGCTTAGGTAAAGCAAGGACCGGTGATGAAGTAAGATTGTCTTTCAACTCGTCGAAAGCCAATTGACAAGCATCATCCCAAACGTACGGTACCCCCTTGCGAGTCAGGTTCGTCAATGGACCCTCTATTTTGGAGAATCCCCGACTGAATCTCCTGTAGTATCCGGCTAACCCCAAGAAACTACGTACTTCTGTCAGTGTCGTGGGTTGTCCCCACTCCCTCACTGCTGACACTTTACTCGGGGAAACTGCTATCCCTTGTTCAGAAACAACATGCCCCAAGAACTGTACTTCTTGCAACCAAAATCTGCACTTCTTGTACTTTTCATACAACTGAAGCTCTCATTGAGTCTGAAGAACCTTCCTCAAGTGCTTGGCATGCTCCTCCTTGAAGTGTGAATATATCAAAATGTGATCTATGAAGACGATGACAAAATAATCCAATAACTCTCTGAACACTCGATTCATTAAGTCCATGAACACGGCTGGAGCATTTGTGAGGCCAAATGGAATCACTCTGAACTCATAGGACCTATATCTCGTCAAAAAAGCAGTCTTTAAAACATTCTGCTCCCTAATAAGTAGCTGATGGTACCCCGGCCTCAGATTTATCTTCGAAAATAAAGTTGCTCCCCTCAGCTGGTCGAACAAATCATCGATTCGAGGCAACCGATACTTGTTTCGTGTCGTGACCTTGTTCAACTCCTGGTAGTCCACACATAGTCTCAGTGAACCATCTCTCTTCTTCACAAACAAGACTAGAGCGCCCCAAGGTGAGGTACTCATGCGAATGAAGCCCTGACCTAAGAGCTGCTCTATCTGATATCGTAACTCCCGCATTTCCGCCGAAGCCATACGGTATGGAGCGCATGCTATAGGTCTAGTATTCGGTAATATATCTATGACAAAGTCTATCTCTCGACTGGGGGTAGGCCTGATATCTCCTGAAATACATCGAAATACTCATGAATAACTGGGATCGAGTCTAAGGGATTCACAACCTCCTTAGAGGTATCCTCCTCTATATAATACAAATGAGCGGTCGATCCTCCCTCTAGGCGAGGCATCTCCATTACAAACATCTCTTGCCCCGGAATGGCAAAAATAATACTCCCACCAAAACAATCTATCGTGGCCCAGTAAGCAGCGAGCCAATCCATACCAATAATAACGCCATGCTCATGAATATCTAAGACTAACATGTCTGCAGGTAATACCAAGCTACCAATCTCTACCCCCAAACCTCGGCATATAAAGAAAATAAGCGAACCACTCCCCAGTGGTGAGTCTACACACGTCACAGTGCTCTCTGTTGTGGCTAATAACCCTAAGGCCTTCGCAAAATGAGTAGCTATAAAATAGTGTGTCGCCCCAGCATCAAATAAAACCTAACCCGTAGTACCATGGATAGGAAACATACACTCAATCGTGGGTGGTGCCTGCGGAGCTGCTGCCTGGTGGACGTTATAGACACGTCCATATTGTAACTGCCCCTGCTGCAATGGAGCTACTGGAATGGCTTGTAGGGCTGGTACCTAGGCTGGTGCGGGGAGGGAGGCTAGAAAAAGTGGCCTATGTGGCTCATTATGGGCACCCTGCTGCTGTGGGGCCCTATTACCCTCTGGAAATCCTTGTGCTTATGGCCATGCTTGTTGCACACAAAACATCGGCCTCAGAAGTTACCTCCCCTCTGACCTTGTTAGCCACGGCCCTGCTGACCGTTACCACCCCACCACTAGCCCTGTTGGCCCTAATGAAAACGTTATTGGCACTGTTGACCCTGCTACTGACCCTGCTGCTATCGGTGCTGATTAGGCTGGCCATGTTGACCCTTCTTATAACCCCCAAATCCCTACCTGGAATCACCTGATCAGAAGCGTTTAACAGGGTCCCCCTGATGGGAACTCTGCTCATGCTGATGAGTCTGTACCTATGATGTCAGTGCTCCACCAGCGCCTTTACCCCCTGTCCTGCCTTGTTGGTCGGACTCTCCTGCTCGCTTACTTCCCTGCAGATGGAAGCGGTGATCCTGGCAGTGTAGTAAGGAAAAATTGAGTACATCTGTGAAGGTACTCAGAGACAAATTCCCTATGAGATTCTGATGGATCCTCCAAGCTAACCCATCCACAAACAACATTATCTTCTTACCCTTAGTAGGTGCCTCATCTGGCACTATGGGGAGAAGTCTCGTGAACTCCTCCTCATACTCAGCAACGATAGAATTCTCCTGCTTCAAGTTCAGTAATTTCTGCCTCATCTCAATTTGTACGGCGGGTGGAAAATACTTGCGGTCAAACCGCTCCTAAAACTGCTGAATCGGGACAGTATCCCTCTCCTCTAAGGTGGTGGTGGATTCCCACCACTGCAAAGCGTCCCCCACTAACTTGAAGGAAGCCAACAACTATTTCTGCATGTCTGTGCACTCATACATACGAAGATGTCGCTTGATAACTTTCTTCCATTGGCTGACCATGATGATATCTGGACTACACGAGAACTCAGGGGGATGCGCCTTCTGAAAGGCATCCTTAACCCGCTCCCACGTTGATGGAAGCTATGCAGGTACTGGCGCCACTACCTGAATCTGGGATGGATCCTTCTGTACTACCACTAACGTGGCATTCACCGCCTGAGCAATAATAGTGGATACCTCATTAGCATTCATCGTTCCCTGTGCTGGAGCTACTGGCTGCTCGACTTGGGCATGCCTATCCTTTGGTGCACGTCTTGGAGGCATCTAAAATGTGAAAAAATTTAAAAGTCTACAGTTATTACCAAATCTTAAATAGTTGAAGACATAATCGTAAAAGTAAGAGTACAACAATCCTAACCTAGGGCTTTATAACAAAAATTCTAAACTAAAAGTGAAATAAGTCGTACAGATCCTAAGGACATTGCTGAGTTCGTATCCAAGTGTTCTACCTGCAAGCTGTCCGTATGGTCGTTTCGAGTTCGTAAATTTAAGTCGGGACGTGCCCGTGTCACGTCGGGACTAATTATGTTAATTAAAAAGTGAATATTTTATAAGTTGTCCGTATGGTCGTTTCGAGTGCGCCAACGCATCTGGAAGGGTCGAGATAGTCAGAAAAGTGTACCCGGGGGTTTAGTTTGGGTCCCGGGATATTTTTAGGCCTAATTAGTGACCCGGGAGGGCATTTTGGTCATTTTACAAAATAGGGTAATTAAACCCACGAATTTCAGCCATCCTTAGCAGCCATTTAAGTCAGCCTTTTAGGGTTAGAACATTCAGAACCCTAGAACGACCATCGGAGAAGAGAGGAGAGAGCTCTCAAGGTGATTCAAGGCCCAAAACACCACCGATTGCACCGCCGTCACCACCAACGCGTAGATCGCGAGGAGGAGAACATAACCACACCAATATCAGCAGAAAACCAGACCTCTGAAATCCCAGGAAAGTGTTTAACTTCCGTATTTTCGTTGGTGCAATATTCATGTTAGTGTTGGAATGATTAGGAGTATAATCAATGGAAGAAAACCCCAACTTTGATAGGGATTTGCATGTAGAAATCATTATAACCATATTTTGGAAATATTTATGTGAAGTAGATGATTAACCCACGAAATTATGATGATTTGTTAGAAGGAAATTCTGGAGAAAACTGATTAGAACAAAAGTTAAGAAACTTTAGGGTTCTTGATGATTAGATGGAATTTTAAGTTGTTTAACCATGTTTAATGATGTATATACGCATGCTGATCGTTAAAGATATCTGGAATTATGTTAGGATGTTAGCAGTAGACTTTTTGGGTCGATTAGTGTTGGAAAATATGAGTTTTGATGAAGAAACTTAATCAATCCCGTCACTGCAATTTCTGCAGAATTTTTGCCCAGACCTGCTTGATCGATCGATCGAGCATAGAGCTTCGATCGATCGAAGTATTCGATCGATCGAGCCCCAAGCTTTGATCGCTCGACCCCTCCTGGCAGACTCCTATTTCTCTTGTTTATTTAGTTAAATTAATTTATCGTGGAATAACCCTTGGGCATTCTAAATAAAATGATTTGGGAGATATTGAGGACCAGTAGGGTATAGGGATACATGATAGGACCTTTAATCTTCAACGAGAATGGAAATTATGGGATATTTACTTTAGGTTGGTAGATTTATGAAACTTAAGGGTGAGGTGCGTAAGAGAGTTACGTTATAATCAAATAAGGTCATTTACTGAATTTCAGATTTGTGAGGATATAACCCATGAGTATTAGGTAAGAAGTGAGAAAACCCTTCGAGTTAAGGTTAGGAATAAAACCTTATACGTAATTCTATAATTGTGAAATTAAGGATAAACGGTATAATTACAGGTGATGGGAAGAACCTATATTATTATGGATTAGGTATAATTATATGATTGAGTGTACATATATTATATGCTTGTGAAAATCATACCCACGCTACTTGCTATCCCTGAGGTTTTCGCGCTGGGACAAGTCTTATCTCGATGGGACCTTTATGGGGGATATTGACTTGTACCTTAGAAGATAGATGTCCTCGGTACAGTCTATCGATGCGATAGTTCAGACGGTCCTAACAGACGCCGGTATGTGCTACCCTCTTAGAGACTTGGAATCTATGCTTCGCCTCAAATTTGGTTGTGTATTTATGTTAATACAATTCGAGAGTGATTCCGAATGTATTCCCCTTTATGTGAGTGATATGGGGCTTTGGATAGTGGAAGTATGCACGCACCATAGTTTTATTCGGGGTGCTGTTATATATATATTATACGAGTAGATAATATATATATATATATATGAGATTATGTCATCTGAAACTATCTACTGAAATTTGATAAGTAGAACCTAGTGGTGGACTCTTATTATTAAATACTTGTTTTGAAAAAGTATAATATGTCACGATAAAACTTTAGGGCTTTTATAAAGTTAAAATGGGGGACTTTGGTTACTGTTTGGAACATTCTTTTAAAATAAAGTCATATTGTAAATCTTGCGAGTAATCTAAGTTAAGTTAAAGTTTTGGAAAGACTAGTATGTTAGATGTTAAAACAAACTGTTGGGGAGGTTAGTGCGTTAGGTGTGCACATTAGAAGAGAGGTGAGTATTTCTCAAGAGAGAGATGCACTAATATGTTATTGCATTGGCCTGTATCAATTTAAATACTTGCTTAACGTATTTTAAAATCAAACACACTTTCGGGCCCTGACCCGTTTCTTTCTCTCTCTCTCTTGTGTATGTATATGTATATTTTCAGGTGCCCAGCCACAGGGGCGTCTTGCTTAGGATCCTTTGAGAAGAACGAGCTGCAGCTTAGGTGGGAGTTGCAGGTCACTTGAGTAGACGGCTTCTGTTATTTACTCCACTCCTATTACTCTCATTTATTGGGCACGTGTCGCCCTTTTCATCATTTCCTTTATTGTTGGGATTTTTTTATATTCAGTTATTCCAGTATTGTTTTATGGGATTTATTCAGGATGGTTTATGATTTTTAGTTTTATTATGTTGGCATTCGATTGACGAATGTATGGTTTTATTTTAGTTCATCGTGGTGTGATTCTATATTGTAGAAATGTTGTTTAGAATAAATAAATCTTTTCTTTAATTAAAAATTTGGAAGTTTGTATGAAAAATGTTTTGACACTTAGCTTAATTATTTAAGGGGTTAAATTGGAAAAATTATTTTTATCGATAGTGATGCTGAGAATCAACCAACTGTTTACCTTGATTTAATTTAATAAAGGAGTGATCGCCCGGTATTTAATTAGGCGGGGTGTCACAGTTATTAGGGGGGAAGTATGTAATACCCCGTATTTTTATGCTTTATTAATTTGGGGGTTTATTAAATTTAATGTGAGTTATTAATTTAATAAAAATCCGAAAATTAATTACTTTATAATTATTAACGTGATGTGAGTTAGTAATTATGGGAAACTTGTTGAATATTACTAATGAGTAGAGTAATATATAATATTGGTTCTATTAAATGTCAAGAGTGAATAAAATGACAATTTTGGAAATTTGAGTCGGGAAACATCCATGTCGCGTCGGGACTAAATATTGATTAATAAAAGTGAATAAATTATAATTCACTCGTATGGTCATTTTGAGTCGGACAAAGTCTCCGAAAGGGTCGAGATAGTCCGAAAAGTGTACCCGGGGGTTTAGTTTGGGTGTCGGGGCATTTTTAGGCTTAATTAGTACCCCGGGAGGGAATTTTGGACATTTTATAATTTTGGGTAATTAAACCCACGAATTTTCAAGGGTTATATCATATGTCTAAGGTTTCCTTCTAGGTTTTACACAACCAAATACAAGTGATGGCCATAGGTGAGGGAAGGAGAGAGTTTACCAAGGTGTTCTAGGCCCGAAATTCATCCGGTTGCACCCCCACCACCACCAACGCGTAGATCGCGCGACGGGAAACGTAACCACACCAAATTCATCCATGAATCAGAACTCTGAATTTCCCAGGCAAGTATTTTTCTTGCTCATTTCCTTTAACGAATCACTCATGTTAGTCTAGGGTTGATTAGGATGAGTTTCATGGAAGAAAACCCATGTTGGAGATAGGAAATTGCATGTAGTAATGATATATATGGAAATTTGGAAATCCCCCTCATATGTAGAGGTTGAACCATGGATTTATGATGTGTTAGAAGAACAAATTCTTGAAAAAGATTGATTAGAACAAAGTTAAAGAATTTTCTACAAGTTTTGCCCCTTTTAATCCATGGTTATTGATGAAAATTCACATGCTTTACGTAGAAGATGTATAATATGGGTTTATACTGTTTGTAGTACGAATTTTTGGGAGTTTGGGTGTGAAAAATCAGGATTCGATTAAGGTTGGATTATGAAACCCGTAACTGTTAAACTGCAAAATTCGCAATACCTGTTTGATCGATCGATCGAACCTGGACTGTTGATCGATCGACGCAACGATCGATCGAGCCCCTGCCATCGATCGATCGACCCCTTCTGGCAGCCTCATATTTCCCCATTGTAAATTATTAAATTCAAATTAAATGAGTAAAAATATTTGGACATCCTTATTTAAATATTTTGGGAGATAAAGAAGACCAGTAGGACTTATTAATAATTATGAGTCCTTTAATGTAAGACGGGATTTGCATTTTTTGGATGTTTACATATCAGGGACGATAAAATTATGTATTAAAGGGAGAGACACGTAAGATAGTTACGATGAAAAATAGATGAGTACCTACTGAATTCTACACTTGGGAGGATAGAGTCCATGAGTGTTACATAGTAAGTTGGGATAATCCCTCAAACCAAAAGTAAGAGACGAACCGTTATAAGTGGTAACTAAATAATAAGAAATAAGGATAAATGTTATAATTATGGGTTATGAGATGAACCTAAATTTGATATACAAAAAGTAGTACATTTACATGACTGTGTTTATGCATGTACTATATACGTGTGAAAATCATGCCCGTGCAACTTGCTATCCCTGAGGTTACCGTGCTGGGACAGTCTTATCTCGATGGGACCTTTACGGGGGATATTGACTTGTACCCAAGAATATAAGAATCCTAGGTACAGGCTATCGTATTGATAGTCATGGTCCTAAGAGACGCGAGGGTATGTGCTGACCTCTTGGACTTGGATACTATGCTTCGCCTCAATATTCATTGTGCATGTATTAATACAGTTCGAGAATGATTCCGAACTTGTATTTCCCTTAGTACGAGTGATACGGGGATTGGATAGCAGAGTATGCCAGCACCATAATTTTTATCTGGGGTGCTGTTAGAATATATATATTATACCAGTATTTAATATATATATGAACTTCTGAAATTTGGAACATCCTATTGTGATTATGGTAACTAAGAAATGAATAATGACTTCAATTGAGAAATATGTGTTTCGAAATAATAGTATATTTCTGGAAAACTTAATTAATAAATAAAGCTAAAATGAGAGCTTTGTAACTAAATGAAATTTACTTGTTAAACAGTTGAATTGTTTAGTTTAAATCTTACGAGTAACCTAAGATAAGATGAGTTAAACCGTTGGGAAGGTTAGTGCGATAGGTGTGCACATTAGAAGAGAGGTGAGAATTTCTCAAGGGAGTGTCGCACTAATATGTTGTTGCATTGGCCTGTAAACATTTTAAATATTTGCTAAACAAATTTTAAATCATTTTCACTATCGGGCTCTGACCCGTTTCCATTTTTCTTTTCTCAGGTGCCCAGCCACAGGGGTGTCTTGCATAGGATCCTTTGAAAGGAACGCACTGCAGCATAGGTGGGTGTTGCAGGCCTCTTCCTTAGACGACTTCATCTGTTGATTCCACTCCTACTTCCATTTATTTAGTTGGGCATGTGTCGCCCTTTTCCATTATTCAGTTGTCTATGGGATATTGTGACTTGTTTATTTCCCTTATTCAATTGTTTTATTGGATATTGTATTCCATTTATTTCTAGTATTTTCACTCTGGGATTTTTATTGTCAGGATGCTTTTCAATTAAGTATTAAATGTTGGATTCAACTAGTTGAATGTTTGATTATTTGGATTGTATGATCCAGGATAGTTGTGGTGTGACTATTAAATTGTGAATTATGCAAAGTTTTAAATATTGGTTTAATGAATAAAAATTTGGAAAGTAGTGTCTAAATGGTTTTCACACTTAGCTTAATTATTTAGGGTGTTTAAATTGGAAAAAGTATTTTCGACAGTGATGCTATGAATGAACCAACTGTTCCCCTTGATTTTAATTTAATAAAGGAGTGGTCGGCCGGTATTTAATAAGGCGGGGTGTCACAGGTGCCATTTTGAGTGCGCCAAGGTGTCCGGAAGGGTCGAGATAGTCAGAATAGTGTACCCGGGGGTTTAGTTCAGGTATCGGGGAATCTTTAGGCTTAATTAGTACCCCGGGAGGGCATTTTGGACATTTTATAATTTTGGGTTATTAAACGCACGAATTTTCAAGGGTTATATCAGATGTCTAACCTTGCCTTCTGGGGTTAACACAACCAAAGACAAGTGACTTCCATAGGTGAGGGAAGGAGAGAGTTTACCAAGGTGTTCTAGGGCGAAAATTCATCCGGTTGCACCGCCACCACCACCAACGAGTAGATCGCGCGACGGGGAACGCAACCACACCAAATTCGTCCAGGAATCAGAACTCTGAAATTCCCAGGCAAGTGTTTATCTTAATTATTTTCGTTAATGCATCACTCATGTTAGTCTAGGGGTGATTAGGATGACCTTCATGGAAGAAAGACCATATTGGAGATAGTAAATTGCATGTAGTAATGATATATATGGAAATCTGGAAATCCCCTACATATGTAGAGGTTGAACCATGGATTTATGATGTGTTAGAAGAAGAAATTATAGAAAAAGATTGATTAGAACAAAGTTAAAGAAATTTCTAGGGCTCATGAGATTTATACAAGTTTTGCCCCTTTTAATCCATGGTTATTGATGAAAATTCTCATGCTTTACGTAGAAGATGTATAATATGGGTTTATACTATTTGTAGTATGAATTTTTGGGAGTTTGGGTGTGAAAAATCTGGATTTATTAAGGTTGAATTATTAAACCCGTAACTGTTAAACTGCAGAATTCGCCATACCTGTTTGATCGATCGATCGATCCAGGAGTGTCGATCGATCGACGCATCGATCGATCGAGTCCCTGACATCGATTGATCGACCCCTTCTAGCAGACTAATATTTCCCCTTTGTAAATTGTTAAATTCAAATTAAATGAGTAAAAATATTTGGACATCCTTATTTAAATATTTTGGGAGATAAAGAAGACCAGTAGGACTTATTAATAATTATGAGACCTTTGATGTAAGACGAGATTTTCATTTTTGGGATGTTTACATATCAGGGATGATAAAATTATGTATTAAAGGGAGAGACACGTAAGACAGTTACGATGGAAAATAGATGAGTACCTACTGAATTCTACACTTGGGAGGATAGAGTCCATGAGTGTTACGTAGTAAGTTGGGATAATCCCTCAAACTAAAAGTAAGAGACGAACCGTTATAAGTGATAACTAAATAATGAGAAATAAGGATAAATGTTATAATTATGGGTTATGAGATGAACCTAAATTTGATATAGAAAAAGTAGTATATTTACATGACTGTGTTTATGCATGTACTATATACGTGTGAAAATCAAGCCCGCGCTACTTGCTATCCCTGAGGTTACTGCGTTGGGACAGTCTTATCTTGATGGGACCTTTACGGGGGATATTGACTTGTACCCAAGAAGATAGGAATCCTAGGTATAGGCTATTGTATCGATAGTCACGGTCCTAAGAGACGCGAGGGTATGTACTGACCTGTTGGACTTGGAAACTATGATTCGCCTCAATATTGTTTGTGTATGTATTAATACAGTTCGAGAGTGATTTCGAACTTGTATTTCCCTTACTACGAGTGATACGTGGATTGGATAGCAGAGTATGCCAGCACCATAATTTTTATCTGGGGTGCTGTTAGAATATATATATTATACTAGTATTTAATATATATATGAACTTCTGAAATTTGGAACTTCCTATTATGATTATGGTAAGTAAGAAATGAATAATGACTTCAGTTGAGAAATATGTGTTTCGAAAGTATAGTATATTTCTAGAAAACTTTATTAATAAATAAAGTTAAAATGAGAGCTTTGTTACTAAATGAAATTTACTTCTTAAACAGTTGAATTGTTTAGTTTAAATCTTACGAGTGAACTAAGATAAGATGAGTTAAACTGTTGGGAAGGTAAGTGCGATAGGTTTGCACATTAGAAGAGATGTGGGAATTTCTCAAGGGAGTGTCGCACTAATATGTTGTTGCATTGGCCAATAAACATTTTAAATACTTGCTAAACAAATTTTAAATCATTTTCACTATCGGGCTCTGACCCGTTTCCATTTTTCTTTTCTCTCTTGTATATATATGTGTGTATTACGGGTGCCCAGTCACAGGGGCGTCTTGCATAGGATCCTTTGAAAGGAACGCGCTACAGCTTAGGTGGGAGTTGCAGGCCTCTTGCCTATACGACTTCATCTGTTGATTCCAGTCCTAGTTCCATTTATTTAGTTGGGCATGTGTCGCCCTTTTCCATTATTCAGTTGTCTATGGGATATTGTGACTTTTTTATTTCCCTTATTCAGTTGTTTTATTGGATATTGTATTCCATTTATTTCCAATATTTGCACTTTGGGATTTTTATTGTCAAGAAGCTTTTCAATTAAGTATTAAATGTGGGATTCAACTAGTTGAATGTTTGATTATTTGGATTGTATGTTCCAGGATAGTTGTGGTGTGACTATTAAATTGTTAATTATGCAAAGTTTTAAATGTTGGTTTAATAAATAAATTTTTTAAAAGTAATGTCTAAATTGTTTTGACACTTAGCTTAATTATTTAGGGTGTTTAAATTGAAAAAAGTATTTTCGACAGTGATGCTAAGAATGAACCAACTGTTCACCTTTATTTTAATTTAATAAATGAGTGATCGCCCGGTATTTAATTAGGCGGGGTGTCACAACGTGTCTATGAAAAACTGTTAGACTTTTATTCCTAAATTTATGTCTCTAACTTGTCCATTGACAAGACTAGAAGTCTTGGATATGGGGCTCAATAGGCTTGGGCCCAAAAAACTTCGATAATATAAAATGCATGTTTATCCATGAACTAGAATGGTAAGACTATGTGACAATGGTTACACTCTAGTAGATGTTGATGACTCTAGCGTATATACCAAGGTTGATTTTATGAAACAAAAAGTAGACCCATTTGGTGAATTTCATAAAAGTTTATTAAAAATGGAAATGTTAAATATATCTAAGCACATCGTATAAGAAGTGATAGGGGTGGCAAAATTCTAAGGGCTTTAAGCTGGAGCGACAATTTTGAGGGTCGAAGTCAAATTCAGAGGGCTTAAGTGGGAGTGACCAATTCTCAGGATCGAAGACAATTTTGAGGTCTTATGTGAGGCAACCAATTCTGAGGGTGGAGGTCAATTTTTAGGACCTTAATTGGGGTATGGGGTTATTATTTTCTCGAAAAGATTTTGGGTACTCCTCTAGGGTAAAGATATTAATCCGAGGAATGGATATAGACCTTCTTAGGAATTTCTCGATTTCTCTTGTGTCCCTTAGAGACATTGTTGGAGAGATATCCGATTGGATTTGAGAATTCTGCTGGGAAACAAATTTTGGGATTCCGTTAAGGAATTTATGAGGTTTGAGCTGGGGGCAAAAATGTGATATCAATTCAGTTGGGAATATGTGAGCTTGGAAAAATGTTTTTCTTAATGAAAAAGTTCTAAAATTAATTTTGGAATTTTTGGAATTTACTAGGGAATTTTCAAGATTTTTCATCATTTTCGTAGATTTTTTGTACAAGATTTTAGGGAGATGCCGACCGATAAGGTGTAGGGGTGCGAAATGGGAGTGGATCAATCTTTTGGACAACCTTAGGTAGGTGAAGGGACAGTGTCCATCGATATATGGTCGGGGACTACCGATCGTCATGCCCCTTAGACTCCTATAAAAAGGGGCAAGATTTCTTCATTTTACACCTCTCTTCAGATCTTCTATCTTCTGCCTTTCTCTTTTGTGAATTTTTGTAGCATTCTTTGCTTTTTTAAGACTAGGAAATGGCAGATTTTCAAGCATTGAAGTCTGCTTTGCATGGTTGAGTGTTGAAGATTGGGCTTATTTGGAGTGCAGGATGGGGGGGCCCTAGTGATGGGGAATGAGAATGCCTTTGACTCGTTTAAGTTGTTTTCAGACGAGCAGACTCTTTTGCTTGAGCCTGTGCACCATCGATCTTCTAGGGTACGGAACCCTAGTGGTTATGTAAGTGTTAATGACCTTTTTCTTGTTTCCCTTTTCCTTGTCTATTTATTTATTTTTATCTTTTTTAGAAGGGTCCTTTTTCTTTAACAGAGTGATATATCTACATTGAACCTGCATTCCTCGGGATGATGGGGTTGAAGGACATTTGGGAGAAACTACCTTCGATTGATGTTATCTTTGACTTGGGAGAGAGGTGATGGGATGATACCCACACCATGCATTTCAATTTTTGGGAGATTACAGTGACTCCCACTAATGTACAACAACTGCTAGGGCTAGACTCTGAGGGGTCCCAGATAGAGGTGGACCAGACTTTGCACGTGACATCGTCGGCGGTGGAGGCAACATTAGGTGATGTTAGGTGGATAGTCTCAAGTGAGTCTATTTGTCTCTCTCTTTTGAAGGAGGTCTTATTGAGTTGACAGATTGATGAGACCAATGGGCTGCAGGTGCGACAAATGGCTTGTTTATTTATTATTTTATTTCTAGGAGGGTTTTTGGTGACTAGTGGCGACGTCGTCCACTTGTGTTTTTTTCCTTATTCGAGGGTATTTTTTAATATCCCTCTCTTAGACTAAGAAGCCTACCTTTGCCTACCCTCTATTCTTGTTTGGATGCATTCACCTAGTGCTATCTACAGACCTTTACTAGCGCCACATGTCTTTTAGAGGTATTATTTCCTTTTTTGCATTTCTCCTTTATGCATTTTATTTCTTTTTTGATTCCTGCATAGTTTTTTCCTGATTGATGACCCTTGTCCTTAGCAGATTTTTTTCTAGGAGGTGATTGGTCTTAAGCCCATTTTTTAAGTTAGAAGGATGAGTCAGTTGGGGACTTCTGCCATATGTACCAGTGAGGAAAGTCCAACCGGCAGACAAGGCAGTCTCTCTCTTTGGAGATAGTGCGTCAGGCTTTGACTGGCCTGACGAGTGATTGGATAAGTTCTTCTCTCCTCCTGAGACCATATTTCTTTGATGTCCTTTTTTAGATATTGACTTTTTGCTTGGAATCTTATAGGTGACATTCTATCCCTAGGGAACGGCCATTCGACAAATGGGGTGACCGGAGGGAACGTACAACTGCATCGGCTATTGGCACATGTGCTTGGCTACTGCTAGTACATGAGGGAGATAATAGTTTTACAGGTTATGGAAGACGTGGTTATGGTCCCTCCTCCAAGGCCCCCAAGTTACATGAGGAAGAAGCGTGAGATATAAGAGGAGGCGATGTGACGACGATGGTCCCCAAGCCTTACTCATCGTATACCAACACAATGACAACCTATGATTATCTGGATTTTGTGTTGAGCTAGCTCATGCCACCTACCATATATAACATTATGCCTCTTCACCCTGCAGTTTTTGTATGGGTACAAGTCGGCTAGTGGGGTCTGTCTAGAGTGCAGGTAGTGCTTCGACATCAATAGCGACGACGACATCATAGGTTATGTTTATTTCTCTATGTCCTCCCTTTTATAAAATTAGATGGCCTAAGAGAGGATCAATGCATATGTTGTGTTGCCCTAATACGATGGACCCGGGTGTGGTGGGACTGACGGAGGACGTCCTTCAGTCAGAGGTTTATTCTTTTATTTATTTGACTATTTTTTCTCCTACTTCTTTCTTTGCCTCAGAATGACTGAATTACTTTTTCTATTTTTCCTGTAGTTCATCCGTGTGTTAATTGTTTGGCTGAAAGGCATTGAGGATTGGGTGCTTTCCTGAATAATCATATTTAGGATTTGATCTAGTTCCTTTTTGATTGGTTCGATCGGATTCGTCTGGGGAGGGGTAAGGATCTGGAAGCGTAGGCACTTCAGGTCGCCTCCGGGGAAAGTGCACACGCAACAAGGATGGGGGTCTTAGAGAGAAAGAAAGAGAAAGAAAGGGAAGGTGAGAGAGATAAATTGTTTTTTGGGGGTTTCAGGGCGTGTCCCACTGTTTTTGCATTTTTATTGCAATGAAGCAATATATATGCAATGAATGAGGTGTTATTTATATTTTTCTTTTAATGACTTAATGCACTTTTTCTTATTTTACTGAGATCGTAAAAAGAATGATTTTTTTAAGAATAGATAAGTAAAAATAGTAGGAACTGGCCCGAAGAATAAAAATAAATTTTGAGTTTTGTATTTTGGCAAAGAAAGTAAAAGATAAGTTGATAAAAATGGTGGGAAGGTTAGTCTAGTCCAGTAACCCCAAGGTTTGATTTCACTTTCTTCAACTACTGTGTCCTTCATGGGGCAGGGCTTCATCCGAATTTTGCAGCACCCTTGTCTCTAGTAAATTTTTTCAAGTATAAAAAGGGGTAATGGTGGAGTGTTTTCTTAACCCATCCACAATTCCTTTCTTTTTCTTATTTCTTTCTTCTTGTCTTATCATTTGAAACATTGTTCTTCCCAAAAGCATTCAATTGTCTTATTAAATAAAAAATTCAAAACCTATGTGCTCGTATAATGTAGACTATAATGCCTTAAACATGCATCGGGTTTGCTTGTGGAATAATTAGCCTATTGACTGGAATATGCTAATGGCGGTAGTACAATTATGGTACCCCGAGGATCATGTCTTTTGCTTTGGCTTGGACGAAGTCTGCACAACTTATGAGGAGTCCTCTATTATGCTAGGGGTAAATCCCAGTGTTATTGTTACCATGCCTGAATTCTGTATGTCTACTCGGGAGTTGTTACCTGGACTTCTACATATCTTACCCTTGGTGTCTAGGTCATTGGTTATGGGAGGAATGATCTCTCTCCCGACTGTGCTATACTTCGTGGGTCTACAGGATGTAGGTGATGTGGGTTATGCTGAAGACGTCACCTTATGCTTAACTTCAAAATTAAGGTTGGTGATCGAGGACCTATTGATGGATCCTCAACTTGGTGCAATCACCGCGTGGATGTCATGCTTTCACAACCATGCAACGATGATACTAATAGACACCCTAAATGGTCTAGATGCTTGGCGGGAAGGCTAAGATGTCTTTCTGAGGGGCAGCCCCATTATGTAGTTTATGTGGCTATTAGAGATTCCGTTTGGTGGTCCCTCCTGAATATCTCTTGGCAGCTATGCTGAATTTCTTCACTTGCTACTTTATCAGTTTTAGCCTGAATATCAAGAATTAGGAGAACTGGTTTATAAATCACAGGGCTCGATTTCTGTGGTTGTCAGTATCCTAGTGGTGAGAATTGTACCCTATTCTATAAGTGGAGGAATACCACTACATTTGGGCAGTTGTCCTTTGACATGTCTCTTTCTACTTTCCCGGGGGTTTTTGCATCAATTTGGACACCTTCTTGTGTTCTAAACTTCTTTCCTATGGAGTATTTGATGGAAGGCATGCGCATGCGATTGGTCTCTCTATGGGAGAATCGTCGGCCATTTCCCCATCATTCCCAATCAATCGACAGAGCTTGGTATGTTCCTAGGGGCTACATGAAATGGTTGTCGAGGAAGGTAGTGGCTGAGATGTTGGTTGGGGAGACCAAGAAAAGGTGGTTTGCCATGTTTGACACCATAGAGGGATGTGTTCTTGTTTTCCCTTAGTTTGTCTAGGATTATCATTACATGGAGCATCTTTGATATTACATTTAAGAAGGGGAAGTTTGAGGGTCCCAAGATGTAGATGACGATGATGCTAGTTCTTCTGGCAGGTGTGGGTAGGCCCTTTTTGTGAAGTTACAGATTTTTGTGTTTTTTGTGAGTCTTTTAAGATTGTAGGAATAAATTGGGGAAGTTTAGAAATAGTTTATTTTTTGTTTGTATGATAATAAGGACACGTTGGCGAGGAAATATGTTTGACTCCCAAACCGATATTTGTAATCGTACTGAAATTTCTCATTAATGGAATAAAAAAAGATTTTAATTATATTTTTGTGCCTCTTGATGATTTTTTGCATTTGAATCATCTATACAAATCTCTAAGGCATACATAATTCTTTTGTTCATGTAGATGACAAAATAACCGTCGTTCTTTGGGATAAGAAAAGAATAACATTTCTATGAAAAAGAAGGGGGCCATGCTCATGTAAAGCGTAGGAGATACCTACGTACTTGTGGCTAGTTTAATTTTTTTTCAAGTTTTTGAATGGTTTTTAGAGGATCAGGCCCCACGTAGTTCTATATATAGGGAAATGAATCTTTTTTTAGGAATAAAAAGGAGGTGAGAAGAGTCGTAGCGTGTCGAGATTTCAGACTAAGGGTAGAATTTCTTGAGATGGTCCAAGTTGACTTGACGGCACATCTCTTCCCAATCGAGGCTGATAAGCATAGCGGCTCCACCAGATAGGATTTTCTTCACAATGAAAGGGCCCCTCCAATTAGTCTTGAATTTACCTCTGGGTATAATTTCTTTAATGTCTAAATCCTCTTCCCGGACACCACGGTCCTTGAATCTCTTGTTAAATGATTGTGCTATTCGGGGATGGTACCCTTGTATATTATATAGAGCTTTTAGCCTCCTTTCATCCAAGAGCGATAACTCTTCAAGATGACTTTGATGCTAGTCTTCTTTGTTGACTTTTCTTTTAAGCGTTACACATAATGATGGTATTTCTATCTCAATAGGTACGGCTCCTTCAATGTTGTATACCAAATAGTAAGGGGTCGCCTAAGTAGATGATCGAACAGAATTTTGTAGCCCTAGAGGGCATAATGGATCCGATTTACCCAATCTGGAAAACTCTTGGTAATCTTGTTGATGACTTCATTGAGGTTATAATTAGAGGCTTCAAATTTATAGTTGGTTTGAGGTCGATAGTGACAAGACTTATGCCTCTAGATCAACTCGCTTGACCAATTACGTAACTTTTGCCTCGAAATTCAATCCGTTGTTTAAAATTAGGACATGCGTGACCCCATATCGACAAATGATATTTTCCCAAATGAACTTGGCCACCTTTTTAGCATTCAAGACTATGTATGAGTCGAATTAGACCTATTTGGAGAAGTAATTAATGGAAACTAAGATGAATTCATGCTCGTTGGAGGCCTTGGGTGTAACGTTCCCAATGATATCAATGCCCCATGTGGAAAATGACTACGGAGAGGTCATGTAGTATGATTCTCGAGGAGGAAAGTGCTTGAGATTAGAAAATTATTGGAATTTAAGACATTTTCAAAACATAGCCGGTGCAATCCTAAACCATAGTAGTCCAATAGTAATACTGTCGGATAATTTTCTTAGTGAGAATATAGCCATTGATGTGGGCTCCGTATTCCTCATTGTAGATTTTCTACCTCATCTCTTCAATATCAGCCCCAACGATGCAATGTAAGGGTGTTCCATCGAAGTTTCTCTTCAATAGTGATGTATCGCAGATAATGTACTAGGCCGCCAGATTGCGAAGGGTTTTGTCGGTCTTTCTTTTTAAAATCTTGAGGGTACCTATCGTGCTTGAGGAGACATCAAATATCATAATACCAACAATCGTATATATCAAGATCTTCTTATGTGATGAGCTCAACATGGTAGCAGTTGGAAGGTTTAGCTTGATTTTGGACTAGGAAGGGGGTCGTCGTTATTCCTTTGGGCTTGTCCATCAGGTAAGCTAAGGTAGCAAGGGCAGCGGATAGACTGTTCCTTATTCGAGGTACGTAGTTTAAGGTAATATCATATAATCCAGAGGCTAACTCTTCTAAGTGGGTGTGGAAGGGTAAGAGTTTATGTTCTTTGACTTTCCATCTTTTGAGGACTTGGACGATGATGAGGGTTGATTCCCCATAGACTTCTAAGCATCGGATTCCTTTTTTAGAGATACTTTGGACTTATGGTGAATGCCGCATATTCAGTCATATTGTTAGTGGAGGAAAAATCTAACCTGATGGAAATGGGAGTGTGACAGTCATCAAGGGCGATTAGGAGTATCCTAATACCATATCCTTTCTTATTGGTAGCACCGCCAAAGAAAATTTTCCACCGGAGGTGTTCTTGGGAGGTACAAAGGATAGTTTGACCCGATAATTTGAAAATCTAACAATCGGTTTCTTCTATAAGATGGTTAGTAAGGTAGTGAGATATGTCTCTTCTCTTCATGGATTTCGGCATGACATACACAATATTGAACTCAACTAGTAGCATAAACCACAGGGACATTCGGCTATACAGGGTAGGTTTCTCAAGAAATTATTTGATAGGTTCAATTTGGGACACAAGTCTGATGGGAAAGGCGAGCATGTAGTGTCGAAATTTTTGGGTGACCTAGATAAGGGTGACACATGCTTTCTCTAACGAAATGTAGTTGACTTCATATCCAACCAACTTGTATCGGCATAGTTGATGGCTCTCTCTTTGCGGTACTCTTTAAGGTATTGGCCGAACAAAGACCCAGCTGTAGTGTCTGTTATAATCAAGTATAACAGTAAGGGGATACCAGGATGCATTGGCATGAGTACCGAAGGTCGAGTACGGTATAGCTTGATTCTTTTAATGTCTTGCAGACATAATTCGTTCCAAACTTTGGCAAAATCCATTAAAAGGACCTTGGAGATGGGTTGAAAAATGGAAGTCAACTGTCTGATGAACCCATTGATATAATGTAATTTTCCTAAGAATCGTCCAACTTCCTTCTCCATTCGAGATGGTGGAATTTTGAGTATGGCTTTCAATTTTGTAGGATCTACTTCATTCTCTTTCTCTCTAACCATGAATCCCACGAGCTTTCCTTAGGTAATGCCAAAAACACATTTTTATGGGTTAACTCACATCTGGTATTGCTCTAGTCCCTTGTAGAACTTTTAGAGAGTTAAAACACGACCTTATCAAGTTTTAAACAAGATGACCATATCATCCACATAGACTTTGACTTCTTTTTGTATCTGATCGTGCAATAGAGTTATGGGATCCCTCTTGTCGGTAGCCTTGCAGTTTTTAGACATATCGCCTTACAGTATAAAAGAATGTTCCCCAAGGGGTGATGAATGCGATTCTCTCTTGATGATATGGGTGTATTTTGATTTTATTTAATTCGGTAAAAACATCAATGAATGAATTAAGATCATGATTAGTTGTATTATCTACAATCAAGTCGATATCGAGTAGTGGATAATCATCCTTTGGATAGGCCTTGTTCAACTCTCGATAATCAGCACACATGTAAACACTCCCTCCTAATTTTGGTAAAGGCATAATGTCATCTAGCAATTTAGGATATTCAATCACCCGGATGAAGCCTACGTTCAACTGTTTGACCACTTCTTCCTTAACATTGAATGACCATTTGGTACGGAGATTTCGTAGTTTCTGTTTGATCGATTTGCATTCTAGGAGAGTTGGAATCTTGTGCAAATCTATTTCAAGATTAATGTCAATCATATCATCGTAGGACCATATGAAGACGTCCATAAATTCCTTCAGCAGTTCTTCAAGTTGCGTGCGCTCATGCTCATCAAGGGTGGACCATATCCTAATCTTGTGCAGTTGGCTACAAGAATCGATATTAAAAAAAAAAGGTTCATCTTCATTAATTTGAACGTGGCGATGTTGTTTGTTATTAACCTTATGAAGATCAATTAAGAATTGTTCATTTACAAAATCATCATCATCAAGAGTTCGATTATAATCAAGATAATTAATGTAAGGCATGATAAGATACTCAAAATCTTGGTTTATTTCATTATTGGGAAAAGAAGCATTAAAAACCTCATCGAATGAGGCCTCAATTACATTATTATCAGAACAGGGAGTGCCAACAAAAGAAGAGAAAATGGGATAAACATCGGAATTGGGTTGTATTTTCCCTGGTGGAACTGATATACCATGCCAATTGAGGAGAGGTGCAACAACAACTTTGATCAGGCATGATGGATTCGATGATGTAGTTCATAAGTGGACCATGCAGAGTATCATTCCTAGTTTCTACAAGTTTAATTAATTGTTGGAGTGACTTACCTCGGAATATTCGATAGAAGCTATAGTCTTCGTTTGGACATAATGCTAGGAACCTTCACCCCACGAGTAACTGTCTTGGAATATATCTCCATTGTTAGATTCATCTTCTTGTCCAGATGATCATACCGTGGTTCAAGAAAGCCAAAAAGGGAAAATATTAACCCTCTTTGATGAATATTCCATTCAAAGAATCCCCCGAGATAGTTTTGGTACTTTCTAACCTTCTTTTCAACCGAGGTTGTCGAAACGTTATGAGTTCCTCTGGTAATGTTTAGTAACCCATAACACATGGAGGAAAGGACTTCTTCAACACTATAGGTTCTTTTATTCCCCATTTTCGTCATCCCAACCTTAGTCTGGTCATGAAGTGCATGTGTTTTGAACATTTGTATCACATTAACATTATCATTAGGGTTATTCTTTGGACAAACTCTAACATTAAAATTATCCCCTATCGGGAGTGGCAACAATGTCATCTTCGAAGAGAAGTTAACAAATTCTATGACCTCAACAACCTCTTTGTGTAGACCATCCCACTCAACGGGGAGATGCAGAGGTGAAGGGATCAATCGCCCTTGTATCTTTAAAGCATCGATTAGCTTGGGCATACTGCACATTTCACCCGTCTGTCAGAACATGTCTACCATAATCTCGATTATATAATCTAAACTGACTTCATCGGCAAGTACCACCCAATTATCCAATTCTCATCCCGACATTCGAGCTCCCAAGAATAATGTGCTGAATTTTTGGAAGTCAATGGTCATTTTTTAGGGAAGTTTCAGCCCAAACTCTAGGAGTTGGTTCGATACCGCTGGAAATTCCATATTTTTTCCTTTAAGAATGGGTACGAATAATAATGTATTCTCTTGTAAGGAGTGACAGAGCCTGATCGGAAAAACAGGTAGGATGTAGTAGAAAATATCAGAAAACTTGTATGGGTTTTAGGCAATCTATAGGTACGATGGACTATTTACTGGGTACAATCTGGGTAGATGCATCAAATTTTATGTCTTATTCAATGAAGATGACATTTGCATGATTTGGAAGGGGATTATTGGTGGTGTTTTGTTTTCGATTTGCTGGTGGGGCGATGGTACCCTTGTCAATTCGACCTTGTATTATGTTTTGTAGATGGAAGCATTGATCAGTGGTATGACATACAATTTGGTGAAAATTGCAATGGGCATCGGGTTTAAAATTTTTGGGAAGTGGGTTTGGTAATGGACGAGGGTCAAATGGCTTAATAAGATTTTGTCTTAAAAAGAATTGGTAAACTTTGAAGAGGGGAGCATGAAGCTCGGTGTATTACTTTTTGATTGGGTTAGGGCGACTTTCGGGTGCCCATGAAGTGGAAGGCTGAGAGATGTTATTGATGGTTGAAACTGCAGTATTGGTTGGCTTCTCATACTTTGTGGGAGTGAACTGTTCGAATCATTTCTTTGGCTCAACTTCTGTCTTGGCAAGAATTTCTTCAATCTCCACTCCTGCTTCCTGAAGTGCTCGGAAATGGGGGTAGTATTGTCCTCCTATAATTTCTCAAATATAGGGTAAGTTCTTCTTCACAGTACTGACTCTCTCCTCTTCGAAAGGTCGGTTGGTCATAGTGTCCACTTTCTCTCTCCACCTTAATGTTGAGTTACTGACTGATTCCCTGGGATTATTTTTAAGAAGTTCTAAATCACAATGGGTAACCTCCAAATCTTCGTTATACTTGTAGTGTGACATGAATTCACGGGCAACATCCTCCCAACTGCAAATATTGGACTCCTCGAGAGATAAGAACTAGCGAAGAGCGTTGTCCTGGAAAGTCGGTTGGAGCATTTGGGCCATTATTTCCTCGAAGGTACCTAAGATGGTAACTTGGAAGATGAAAAATTTGGGGTCCACTACCCCCGAATTTCTTTTTGTTAGACAACATGAACTTTTTCGGTATCTTTGCTTTAGGATAGGGAGACCTATGGGTATAATCCATGTAGTTCCCAGAGATTTGAACTAGGTCAAACTTCTTGGTCAACATCTTAAGGTCTTCCTTGTACTTGTTCAATTATTCTTCGTTCGAATCAACGGTCATGGATAGGTTAGCCCCTAGATGGACAAGGTTTGGCATAGGGAGCTAAGATGGTGATGACCTATTTGCAGGAGGGACACGTGGAGCATGCTAATATTACTTGGGATCTTCGGGAACTGGAAACCAATTTCTTTAGGAGCAGGAAACGGATTTCCCTGCTTCTCATTGACCTGGGTTTTAAGTTTGTCAATCTTGGCAGTGAGTTGGGCCAGAATCGTTATGAAATTAGGCTGCACATCCTGTACTTGGTCGGTGTTCTCAACGGAAGGCGGGTGAAGGTAGATTACAAACTCAAAGGAATTAGCGAGGGAACTGACGGATCCTCGAGTCGGTTCGATGGAAGACCAAAGATAATAGGGAGCTAGGCCAAGGGTTGGGGCTGCGATCGACCTCAAAAGGATAAATGATTCGAAGTTATTTCAAAGAGAAGAAGGAAAGTCTTTTATACGAGAAAAATGTTTTTGACATTTTTGGACAAGAGGAGCAAAAATGTTTTTGGGTATTTTTATAAAACGGGGGGAAAATGTTTTTGACATTTATGATAAAGGAAGAAAAATGATTTTGGTAAAAAATGTTTTGACACTTTTGGTAAAGAAAGAGGAAAAACGAGAGAAGGGTCTCAACATTATTATTATTATTATTATTATTATTATTATTATTATTATTATTATTATTATTATTATTATTATTATTACTATTAGTATTAGTATTATTATTATTATTATTATTATTATTATTATTATTATTATTATTATTATTATTATTATTATTATTATTATTATTATTATTATTATTATTATTATTATTATTATTATTATTATTATTATTATTATGATGATGATGATGATGATGATGTTATCACTTGTATTTGGTTTACCTAAATGTAGAAAAAAATGTCGGATGGGACTCGAGCCTGGGAAAATTGGGTTTGAAAAATACGTAAAACACAGTTTGACTTGTTACTAGGCTCATGGATAGGGTCCAGTTTTAAAAAAAGACGAAATTGCATGAAAATTTGGGTGGCATGCCGACCCATCATTTCGGTAGAGTTTCGGGTAGTAACCGACAAACTAAATATGAGTGCCCTAGGTTTGACTCTTATATGAGGGTATGCAATTGTTTAATTAATTGGAAGGGTTGTCCCTTTGGCTTGACTTCCACGATATACATCTTTCTTTTGAGGACAATCGGTACGTGGGAACAAGCCATTTTATAAACTTGAGTATACGTGAATTGCCTCACTATATACATCGTGGGGACAATTCGTGTGAAAGCGAATTTTATAAACTCAACATACGTGAATGAGTTCCTTGCTATATACCTCATATCATGACTTTGGTCAAGCAGTACGATGCAGGGGGAACCAATCGATATACTTATAAGGTACTTGGACAATGGAAGGTGAGGGTCATATTGCTTAGTCTAATTGCGACCTACCAAACCAATGCCCATCAGAAAGTGACACCCTATTGACAGGACAAAATTTGGTCAATATCAATGCTCTTTCGTGATGTAGTGTGCACAATGAATTATTCCTGATTAGTATATTATGAAGAAAGTATTTTATTTAGCATGACGAGCACCATACTAATAAGGAAGAATGTACAAATATTTATGAAAAGTAAATCTAGCAAGGAGCATGAAGATTACCCTAAGCATGGATATGTGGGATTGATGTGTAAATATCAACATGTGAGTGTGGGGTAGTGAACCTGAGCATAGATCAACTACAAGTGGTTTGTTATAAGTATCATAATGGTTATATACAAGTGTGATAAGTGTAAGTGTGTGTTAGTGACCCCTAAGCATTGATATTCTAAGTGGAGTGTGAAACATGTTGATAGAAGTGGTCCTATGTGTAAGTAGTGTGAAGTGTACATTAGAAGTATGTGCAAGTGTGTGAGTGAGTAGTGATATAAGCATGAAGTAGGTGCATACAAGAAATAATAGAGGAGAAAAAGGGAACATACAAGTAGGTTGATATGCACACAACAATAAAATAATAACAACCATGCAAACAGAGTCTAGCCCTCATAAGTAGGTCCCCAGCAGAGACGCCAATGTGGCCATCGCTACGTATCTCTCCCTTTCTTTTAGAAGGGTGAAGGAAAGGTCTCGGGACCTCTTCCTCTAGGAGTGATTTGGTTGCCATCGATGCGGGGTGATGTAAAAAGATGGAGTCATCAACCAATTTTGCTCAAAACAATCAAAACAACATGTCACCGTCTGGAGAGAGTGGCATCAAATACACTGATGCTTACGAAACAAATAGTTTCGAGGTTCGGGGGCTGTGTTACGGAATGGGAAGGTATTAGGCCACCATCCCTCCCTTTCGGTCTCTCATGGGATCGTGTTAGTGTTTTCCTTAATGTCTTCGTTAAGTCTGTGTGTGTATATAAAAATGGAAATCGGAATCACCAAACTCATATCATGAAAAATATAGAGTGGGATTCCATAAAAATGTTCCAAAAATAATATCTAGAGAATACGATGTATGCGTTTATCGAGATATTGATCGTTATGACGAAACGATAATATATGTCAGATAAAACGCCAATAATTTAGGGCCTCTAATCCCTTATTAAAATAATGTAATACAAATTGGAATAGTTTTTAAAATTCCTATTATAAGGGAGTAGAGGCCCAAAATCATTATCATCATCACCAAAATTCCAATAACCCAAGTTTTGACTTTCGTTAAACGCCCCCAAAGACTTTTTTAAATTTGTAAATTTTTGGGACTCTAAGTATTCACCGAAAGGCATAGGATTACGAGCTTTTTGAGAATTATAACAATGATTACCGAAAGAATTTGAAGAAGAGATGCTTACCGCAAAAATCGCTCGAAGTGGCAAATTCCACAAAGTAGATGCGCGCACGAGAAATTCAAGCGTTTCTTGGCGCTCAAATGTAGAAGTCTTACAAAAATGTTAGGCAAAAAATACAAATAGAAAGAAAATACTACGAAATACAAAATCAAATAAATTCTAAAACAAACTCATCCCCGGCAATGACACCATTTTATAGGCAGGGTTTTGCCGCGGGGCAAGCCTCACTTGCGCGCCAGTCGTTTGTTATATTCTTCTCACCAACTCTATACAAAGACCTAAACTATGACTTCACTCTTTTAAGGGAGTATATCAGCCTGTCCGGGTATCGAATCCACAAATACAAGTTGCTGGAATTTAAATGGTTTAATACTTCTAAAATAAAAGTGAAAAAGATAATTTTGACAAAAAGGAAAAGATAATAAGGAGAAAAGATTAAACTAGGCGAGTGTATTTAAACTACGTTAACAAAGCGAATAAAAACTATAGGTTGCATTGGATATCCCTCACCCCGAGTTAATTAGTATAAAATGGTTACGTGGGTTGACGAATTATTAAGACTGCCTCTCGTTTCGAAAATTAATTAAATCAAGAGGTATCACACCCCTAAATTCGCATAAAAGTTTAATAAGATTTTGGCGTCAACAAATACCGCAGAAATTACGCGCGCAAGGTCATAAGCACAGATCATACATGATATGCCCCGTCAAATCTCCTAGGAATAAAGACTATGATAACATGCTCGAAATAGACTCGTAAAACTCCATCACCAAAGCAAAGCAGCATGTCAACCATAGGTGAGTTCAATCCATCATAACCTAGGCTAAATTAGCTACACAACATAATGAATGACATAAATTAAATGAAAGGAAGTAAGGAAAGAAAATAAATCTAGGTTACAAAGCTTGAGAATAAAAATGGAAATTACATTAATGGACAAGAACATGAATAGTGATACTTACCTACACAAATCGGTGCAAACCTAAAGAGAAGAGAGGATAGGGAAGCTCCATAAAGAATCCCCAAAAACTAACCTAAAAATGAAAAAATCTTTCAAATAAAAGCCTACAACATTTTATTAATACCCCAAAATAAAGCCCCGACAAAACCATGTCAAAAAACCCAAAATAAGCCATTTTTCATCCATATCTGATGGACCCGATCGACCTCATGTTCGGGGTCAGTCGACTACGCTTTTGACAGTCCCCTTTTCCTCTCCGAACCAATTTTTACGCCCTGCACGGAAATGGCCATAACTCCCTAATACATAATCGAAATGATGCATGGTCGGAACTGACACAAAGATAAATCAGTTATCTACATGATTATGTTTTTAAACCCTCCAAATTATGTAGTATGAAATTACCAAAATGCCCTTTAAGTTGAAGAAAATACTAAAGCCTTCCGGAAATGGCCTTAACTTCCCCATTTGGAGTTAGAATGACGCACGGTCAGTGGCCACGAAAAGATAATTTTATGATCTACATGTTTTTAAATTACTTACATATAAAATAGTGTGTTTGAAAATATCATATTGCCCTTGAATTAATGTCCGACGACGAAATTTCTCTGAATTGCCACGAATCCTCACTTTTAGGGTTCCAATACCTACAAAAGCACAATTAACCCTTGCAAAGCATGTATATATCCAAATCCAAGGTTTTCTTGTTAATGAGCATAAATATAGGCATTAAGGACCATAAAAGTGCTATAATGCATAAAGATAAAGGGCGAAAATAAGCAATATTTGATACGAATCAACAATTCATTAGGAGTCATATCATTTTGTTGTGATTATTTCTCATGAGCTGAAGAGAAAGAATTTGATTAAAAATTTTAAGAGTTAATCTTTGCAATGAATAGAAGATAGTTTTAACAAAATGACAAAGCATGATAAGATAAAATGAATTTATTTTTCATTCATATACTCAAAAAAGGATACAAAACTGGGATCCACTGCCCATTAATTATGTATGAAAAAATGAAAAAAAAATTACAACACAAAAAAAGGAGGGGTGGACTTCAACCCGGAAGAAACTACAAGTCGGGATAGGAGAAAAAGTCCCCAGGCAAGCCCAAATTTTTTTTCAAGCACATTCACGGAGCAGTAATGGAGTCTTGAAGTCTAGTTTGTACTTGGGCATGTTCATTAACTAAGGCTTCACGTTTGTGCTTGGCTTTGAGCAGAGCTCCTTGGGTAGCCTTAACCTCTTGATCAACTGCTGCCAAAAGGGGTGCCATATCCACAAACCTTATCTCCTCAGCCAGTTGGATATCTAGATGCTTTCGATAAATCTCCCTATGGATCTCCAACTCATTGCCCTTTATAAACTTCTAGTAACTCATCAACTAGTTGAGTTGGAAACCATCCTTGCTTAACTCCTTCAAATTTCCTGGATATTGATTGATGAGGGGTCTTGTAAGACTTGAAGATTGGGTATTATAAACCTCAGCAATAATTGTTTCCATACCCTGGAGCCTGGACCTCATCACCGCTATGTTTGAACAAAGGCAATCAACATTAAATGTTTGAGGGTGATGAGTGGAAATTTGTTCTATGATTGGGAGATGACATGCAAATATTTAGGAAGACTGAAGAAGGACCATGAGGCATAACTCATAAGTAATCATATTGCAAAGACGAATCTCATAATCGGGTTCACTATCAACTGGAAAATTGGTAGTTGAACCACGGTCGTTGTGACTTGATTCCTCTAAAGAGACTGGTACTTGATGAGAAAAGGTAACAGGCGAGACAAGAAGTTGAGTTATCTCTTCGGCAGGAGTGGGCTCCCTCATGTTCGAAAATGCGATAAAGAAGAATGATTTTGCAAAAAATCTTAACAAGTTATTTTCATTGTTAACTCACCATTATATGTGGACATTGAAAAAAATCTTGCCGAGTGGTTTTCATTTTTAAGTCACCATTATTGATGGGGATTATGAAAAATCTTAAAAAGGGTTTTTTCTTGTTAAGTTAACCCAATGGGTGGAGTTTACGAAAAATCTTAACACGCTTGCTTTCATTGTTATATCACCGTTATAGGTGAAGTTAGCATAAAATATTGACAATTTTTTTTCATTATTAAGTCACCATTATAGGTGGAGTTTGCAAAAAAATCTTAACAAGTGTGTTTTCATTGCTAAGTCATCTTGATAGTACAAATTTGTGAAATAACTTAACAAATCATTTTCATTACTAAGGAAGCTGTAGTTTTGTTCTAATTCTTCATTTTAAAAAACAACTAGACTTATGAAAAAAAGAGTGAGAAGATAGAAGTTACCTCAATAGCAACTAGAGGAGTAGTAACTGAAAGATTAGTAACTTCAAGTGCCAAGATGGGAGAAGGTTCCACTGAAGTTGGTTGAACTCCATCTATATCAACCACAATAGTGGCTGAAGGAACCCCCAGGAGAGAACATGAACCAATATAGCCTCAAGCACCCATGGAGCTTCAGAATGAGAGGGAGGAGTGAGACATGGAGAAGTAAGAAAATAATATCAAAGTGTTAGAGGCAAGAAACACCACTTAAAATTGAAAAAATGCATAAGAAGTGAGCTTACGCGAGTAATGGTGGAAAAAGGGGCAAACCCACTCACAGACCTTATTAAAGGGAAGTGAGTAAAGGAACTATTAAGAGATGTGTCCAGGTTAGAAGAAGGTACAACCTGAAATACAATAAAAACATAAAATACAAGATAACCAAGTTGCAAAGATATATAAAAGAGAAAAAGCTATTACCTCTGGAGGGCTTGAAGAGACTCGAACAACGTTTAGAGGAACCACAGGCAAGGGAGATGCCTCGGAGGAAGCCAAATGAGTCTCTTTTGGATGAGGGACACTCAAACAAAAGTAACGAACCCAGTAGCTTTCCTATCAGCCTCCTTTGCACGTTTGGAGGCATAACGACGTGACTATGTCAGCCCAGTCATACAATAATGGGGGGGGGGGGGGGAGGGGAGGTGCAACAGTTATAGAAATAACAAATCATCCCCCATGAAAGGGCTCACAGGAGGAGAAGGTCTATCAGATTGATGCCCCTACAAAGACAAACAAAATTTAATCAAGGGTTAAAAAATACACTTCACTAAGGAATTTTGATACTTACAAATTTAAAAAGGATTTCTAAGTGTGGAAAAATATACCTCTTGCGCTGGATAAGAGTGGAATGAAATCACCACGAGCAAAGAAGGTGTTATGGGTGATGCAGAAACTCCTTCGATGGGACCCTGTGTAACTTCGGGACTATCATAAAGGGCAATAGGGTCAAGGGGAGATAGAAGAGGAGAGGTCCCAGGGTTGGAGGAGGAATGTGGCCCTTGTACCTCATATGCATATTTATTTTCGATCTTGGTACCCAAAGTCTTCTTCCTTGTAGAAAAAACATCAGCAACATAGGGGACTATTGAACTTTTCAGTTTTGATGTGGCTCATTTTTGGGATCTACTCACAGGGTGGGAAATATGGAAGAGGGTGGAACAAGATTAGTGTGTCTTTGATACTCACGTTGAACCAATTTCAACTCACCTTAACATTTTGATCGTATCTCCCCACTTAGATCTGTAGACATTTTAGGTGGAGCGGTGGCAATGGAAAAGGCATCGATGGGGTCTTTGGATTTGGACTTTCATTTTAAGGCACTCCCACTGTTTGAAGTATTGGATTTTTTGGTAAGGGGGTTGAGAAGTCCCATCGCCAGAAGTACCTCTGGCCACAACACCTTCCTTAGAGTCTCCTTCAGTGGGAGAAGTTACTTTATATGCCAGAGCAGTTGTTTTTTGCACCGGAGCCTTTTTGGGCTTAGGGGTAGTTGTAACGACTAGAGTCCCGTAAGTTAGTAGCTCACTTGGGGGAGCTTTGGGGGTGTTTCTCAGAGGGAACTCAGCCCCCAAGATGGAAGTACCTTAGATACGAAATTGTAAGGCTGGGAAAGTTAGACCAGGTGCATAGACTAGAGACTTTGAATAAATCTCTTAATCCTACCCAGCTGCATCGACTAGTATTTTCTGGATAAAATAGAAGTCACATCGCCCTTCCCTACGATGCTAAGAATGGTGACTCATTCATCAATCATCGAGCGAATGGATAAGGCATTAAAGGAGGTATAGGAGGATCAAGCCTCAAAGAAAGTGGCCTTAGAATGAGACTCCTGAAAATAGGACGAGGCACCCTTTGGTCATAACCAAATTGGCGAGAACAATGATTAGGGTTGTGGTGCTCTGAGGTATATCCCCACTAGGTTTATAAAGACAAATAACCTAGGGTAAATAGGAGCACAAACGTAAATGAGGGATCTTTGTTTATGATCTCCCCCGAGGTGGCTCGAACTGTTTTGGTTACGTGAGTAATAAAGCACCAAGTTTTGGCAAAATAATCTTTGTTGTAGGGCCGCATAACGAAGAAAATAGGTCTGTCAATAATGAGAAGAATTTACTTTCAGCTTTGCTTTTTTTGAAACTTAAATAACCGATGGGTCTTAAGGTTTAACCAAAATGAAAAGGGTTTTGGATTCGCCGCTATCTCGAGAAAATGGTTGTAAAGAAAACTTATCAAGATTAGGGCATTAGAAAATTGGCTAAATTATATCACCCAAGGGATCGTTCCATGTACACATGGGTCATGTCCAACCAAGTGTAAAGGGAACCCAAAGCCACTACTTTAAGAAGGATCTTGAACCCACTAGATAAATGAACGGAGATATTAATGAGATCTCGACGGGGCTGATCGTTGGGTTTGTCACTCATTACAAAATGAGAAAGGATAATAAGTATATAAGCTGGTAACTCTAAGGGTGTACCATTGCCTTTGCCAAAGCGAGAAGAACCACCCTTTTCAAAAGGAACTTAAAAGAAACAACTAATGATGGGGAGAATGTAGCTTTATCGGAATACGCCTTGCAACTTTAGTATATCTGATATAACTCTGCTCAGGAAGTAGTTTCTTCGATGGTTAAAGCCTCATCAGAGTAAAGAGAGGTACATGTGGGATCAACCCCAAGCAACTCACAGACATCTTCTAATCTCATGGTAAACTCCTCTTATGCAGCCACGAAGGTGTGGGTTGTAATATTCCAATGAGAGACAAGTACTGGGAGCGCAACGTTGCGTTTGGACAAAGTAAACTCACCAAACCAAATAGTTCGATGGAGCCTAACATTTGTGAGGGCGTTAGCATAAGTTGCCTACATATAACTATTATAGGTAGAAAAGTGGGTTGGGGAGACTCCTGGACCTTCGAAGTCTATCTGGGAGTAGGGAAAGTCACCTCATTCAAGGAGAAAATGCAAAGTTCCCTGGTGGGGGAAGAGACTAAAAACATTAGTGTCATCATCTTCATCACCAAGTGTCAAGGAGTCACACTTGGCATATAAAATGATGATTTTGCACGTGTCTAAGTATTCAACATCCTTGCCAAAAATATGAGAGCATTTGTAAAAGCAGAGTTTCTTTTGGCGATTTGCCACAAGGATGGTGGCATAGAAAGAAGTGGTAGGAGTAGCAGTGGAGGTAGGAGAAATAATGGTGGCTGGGGCACCTAAAGAAGCTGATGAAGAAACCATTAGAGTTTAAGATGATGTAATGATGGTAAGAAGAAGGAGGAGAACGTAAGTAACATAGTAGCACTAATTGAAGGGGGCAAAAATAAGAAGAATAGGGAGACGACTTGAGCAACAATGGCAGAAAAAAATATTTTTCTCTCTCTAAAGCTCGAGAGACAATGATAGCAAGTGAAAGCGTGAAAAGAAAAGGATAAGTTCCATAGGTATTAAACATTTGGAATTCAAATAGACGATTGAGTTTCATAGTATAGCCCGTGCCTAGTCGCCCATAATTTTTACAAATGGACACGTGGTGCTTCGGGGAGTGCTCTGACACTTGAAAAGAGAATCTCAAGAAATTGATGAGGTGATGCTTGGGACAGAGAGTGTTGATTTCAAAGGAAGTAATGTTTTTGGGCTTTAAATGTTTTGTAACATATTTGAAGACCAATTAAAGAGAGTCCTCACACTGCAAGATCAAATGATGGTATAATAGGTTGAAGATGCATCAGGAAGAATTTTTACTTTAAACCCAAGAAAAGGAGGTTGCTCGTAGCATAGTTCAAAAAGTTCACAATGTCCCTCACTATAAGTCAGAAAAAAGTTATATTTGACTAGGGTACATCGAATGAAATTTTACTTATTGAACAAGTTGAAACGTGGGCGACTACAACTTAGGTAAATCGGGAGAATTTAACTTTTAGACAAGTTGAAATGTGGATGGCTACAGCTCAGGTACATTATGGAGAATTTTAATTTTTGAACAAGTTAAAATGGGCATGTCTACAACACAGATGCATTGGGAAGAATTTTAACTTTAAATCCAAGAAATGGAGGTTACTCGCAGCACAATTTAGAAAGTTCAAGATGCGCCCTCGCCACGAGCCTGGAGATAACTTTGACTAGGGAAAATGAATAGAATTTATGTTCCTAGGGGAAGTCGTAACGAAAATGGCAAGGAGATAAGTGTGGAAGAAAGAAGTTCCTAAGGACTATAGATGGTCCATCGGATTGACAAGTTTTCGTGCACACATTTCTTATGCTCACAACAAATTTCTACACCAATGGCAAAATGTAAGGGGGTGTGAAGGTAATCTCTATATTAGAGAGAGATCCCCCAAATATTAAAAGAGATTCAAGAAACTGAAACAACTGTAAGAAAGCGATGCAGCTCAGCGAGGTAGATCAATGAGGGAGATTATTGATGCAGCTCATAGAGGAAAATTTATGAGAGAGATCTTATTTATCTTCCATTCTTACTTGGTCAAATTTTATCTTTTAATTACATTGATTGTAATGTTTTAATCATTGTAATATTCAGTGTGAGATCAAACGGTACTCATGAGAGACTAAGCCTGGCAGGGCTTAAGAGAGCTTACATCCTCTATCAATTGACCTCATCATGGGAACTTTAGAGGTACTTAGTTTCGAGGATTGAGACGTGAGCCATCGTTAAAGTTTTTCTTGACCATCTTAGATACACCTTGAGTTCCACCTTATATTGAGCTTCGAGCCAAACAACCCTCGACTACATCTACTTTAGGTTATGTTATTAGCCAGCTAAATATTATCCAATCCAAAATTGAGTAAACTACTGCGGTATTAGGGCTATCAGACAGTTGGTGAGCCACCTCTGTTATTATCGTCCTGTAATGCACAATTTATAGGAAAAAGGCATATCCTGTCATTTAATGATCATGATGTAGGGTGTGTTGTCCCATCAAGCATTTAATACCTCTGACATAAAGTGCTAGGGAGAGATCTTCCACACTATAGAGGATTGAGACATCTCGAGAAATGTGTGGGGATATTTATTGGCCTCAACCACTTCTGAGATGAGAGGGTTCTTTTGAGAGTTCTATCTAGCAAGAGAAAGAATATATTGAGAGCGAGAGAGTTATTTCAAACCAAATTTTACTTACCCACCATTGTCATTTATTGTAAAGATTTTAATAGCTAACCAGAGGGAGAGATCAGAGGTTCTTGGTGTCTTGGCTATCTACCAAGGTGTATCTAGGTTGCTTACTTCTCTCTCCACTTGAATGAGTTGTTTCTGAGTTTCCCTTATTATGATTTAAGTTCTACACGAGAGATTTGTGAGTTCAATCCGAGTGTGTATTATATACAATATTGTATGTTCATTTGTCTTTATTATGAGTAATTGGATTATCATTTATCACCATACCTATATGCTTTGCGCCTCTACTAGTATAACTATACTCCCAGTCTTCAAAGGACTGCCCTCTTAAAATTTTAAAAGGAAACTATCTATTTAATGATTGTCCTTAAAATTATACATAACATTATTTAGCAGTATTGGTGAGATTAACCTTATAATGTATAAATTATATTAAAATGTACAAGAATTTATAAAAGTTATCGCAATTTTGATGAAAATAATTTTACAAAATAATTGAATATTTGTTCAAAAATAATTTTGAAACTTAAACCAAAATTTCTAAAACCAGATACATTAAATAATTTACATACGTTGTATTTATTTCTACACCACTATCTATAAAATATCATAGTTCTTATATTGTCTCCTTATTATAATACCTTATAATTAGGAACAACCCCCTTTTAAGTAATTTCTCGATTACCTAGAACCTATAAAATGGGTTACAATCATAATTTTTGGTTCCTGAGTCTACATACTAGGTTTTGTAAATAAGATCATAAATCATGCATTTACTTGTGAAGTGAAAAACCATTACCATGTCATTTTCCTTATAGAGGAAGGAAAAGCAACAATATTTTTGTAACGGTTTAAACTTCATGAATTGAGACTAACCGCGTTTCAGGTTTTTCACAAATAATAAGGAATATGGACCTTTATTAACCCAAACCATTGTAAATAGGACATAAGATTAACCTCCTACTTCCATTTTGGGGAAAGAATTAAATATAATCTTAAATAACTGACACCAACCCTTGCGTACCCATGATGACTACTCCTAGATTAAAAAATGGATACGCATTACCTCACCATATGTAATCCAATAAATCAATTGTTCAATAAATGATGAACATAAATTTAAGATCATGATTATTACTTGAGTGACATAAAACAACATAGCTGTTAACAGATTCCAATATGTCAATTGTTCAAAATCAAAATGTCCATATAAAACTTCCCCGATGGGAGGACCAAATGCATATAATACTTAATTTAAGATAATTATCATATATATGAAATATAATTATTTCTTTATTATAACCATCTACCAGGGGACCATAGGAGCTGATGCAAGGAGTTAATCCCATCCCAATTTTAAAACAATGACATAAATTATGGGTAAAATAGTTTGTTATCCCATTTAGTTAGAACAATGCCCAATTGCATTTTTAGTACTTCAAACTTATTCCAGTTATAACTATAGAACTAAAAAAGTGAGAGGCAATTGAATATATTTTGAAATCTTAGGAGCATCAGATTGAAGATATCAATATCCAATTTAAAAGCAAGAATTAATTCCATTAAGTTGTAAAGTGGCATCCCTCTACCAGCAATTAAAAAAAGTAATCCTAGTAGACATCCTAGTTCCTTTATGAGGTGAATTTCACATTGGGAGCTCAAATCCACCCACCTTGAACTAGATATATTTTAATCATTCATCGTATTTATATGCATTATGTAATTGTGAAAAATAATTACGTGTGCTTGTTGTGCGAGATGTCACTATTTACATTTTTATATGTGATTTAATTCGTATTTGGAATTGAACTTAATTCATAAATAATTAAATAATTAAATGTGGTTTGGTATTATGGGATACTATGGAATTGTTAGGGATTTGGTATCGAGGATTTCCTTGTTTGGATTATCCACTCAGTGTCGGGTTCCAATAATCGTGAAGTAGTTTCTTATAATGTTAGGTCGCGCTTAATTCATATATATTTAAGTAATTGATATTTGGACTCATACCAGTTGATTATTAAATCAGTGAGTTGTTTAGTTCCTTGGTTTGACATATTTTGGACGAGTCTTTTGGGACACGTATAATTTTTGTCTTTGACTTTAAATTGTGGGCTTTCGGCCTATTGAGTTAGTATATAGCCTGGGTAGAGTTTTGGGCCATTTGGAATGTTATTTGGACACTTTGGGTTGGAGCTTATATTGGGCCCAAGATCGATTTCTTAGGAAGCTAGTTTATGAGGTTATAAGACAATCCTAAAACACTCATGTATCATTCGAAAAACCCTAGAAGGCAAAGGTGGGAAGAGATGTAATACCTCGCATTTTATGTGAATTATTAAATTTGAAAAAATAATAAAAATCATATGTTCTTGTTATTAATTTATGTGTAATTGTTGGATTCGAGATATCACTATTTTATATTTTTATGTGCTATTTAAATTATATTTAATATTGAATTTAAGACACGGTCATTAATTAATTAATATTTGGACTCGTACTGGGGAATTATTAAATAACTGAGTTGTTAGTTATTTGCTTTAGTTGTATTCCGTAATTGGATTTTGGGGACACGTAGAATGTAAGTTTGTTGGTTTAAAGGATGGTTTAAAGGCCTATTGGGTTAGTATAAGTCTCGGGCAAGGTTTTAAGTTATTTGGAGTTGTTTTGGGGCTCATTTAGGCGATGCCCAATTGGGGCCCAAACCAAATTTCACAATTAAAGGAGTTTGAGGGGGATATTAGGGATTTCATTTATCATTAAACACAATTGGGAATCACTAAAGGGATTAGAGAGTAGGGGCATGGAGAGAAGAGAAGAAAGTGGGACAAATGGCTTGGTTATCTCGATAAATCATAAGGCAAGTTTATATATAATACGATTATGATTATATGTGTGTCAATATTGGATATATTAATTGAAAATCTAAATCAAATTATGTCGTAAATCTAATTTTAGATAATTAATTACTTAATTTTCATAGTTAACCTAATCTAGATGCTAATTAGGTTGATTTCCCCTCGATGGTGATTGATTCCTTCATGAACTAGTATTAAAACTTATAAATAATCATTTCAATATGTTTTATATTGGGATTGATATAAAAAACCTATGATTAATTGAATCACTCCATGAAAATTTATGGAATTAGACAGATCGTGTTGAATAGAATTTGGGTTTTTCCTTAAAATATTTTGGCATATTTGGATTTGATGACGGAAATAGGTTCCAATTATGTTGATGATCTATTTTATCATTTGAATGTTGGTTAGGTTTTTAGATGAAGTTTTTGGGTTCATTAATAGAGGTTAGAGAGAGAGAGAGAGAGAGGGGGGGGGGGGGAGAGAGAGAACTAGTGGTGGAGTTGGAGAATCCCTTAATAAGGGGAATTGGAGTTATTTGGGGTTGATCAATCAGTCATAAGGAATCGATCGATCAACAGTAGCAGTTGTATCCCAGTTTGGGATTTTGTCTACTTGGTTGGAGAGTTTGGTTTCAGGACGTATGCTAAAGTTTTATTGGTCTTTAGTATTGATGTACTCATAGAAAAAATATATATTCTCATGATTTCAATTGTTAAAGTTTGATATTTAGGGTATCTAGAGATTAGGGAAATCATTGATTTAAAGTGCATAAATTGATGATTGGTCATTTGACTGTAAATCCGAGTGTACTATGGGTTTGTAAATAGGAATTTGGAAGCATAAATGATTTGGGGCTTGTTGATCGGGATTATTAGAGGTCTTATGGTTGACAATAGGGGAATTTGTACTCTGGGTGAGAGTTTGAATTCGGTTAAAAGTCCCCAGGTAGGGGTATTTATCATAGTCGATGGGTTGATATAAATTGAATGTCGATTGATACCTAGGTGTGACGCATTGGGATATTGGACTAGGTCTAATTGAGATTGAATATAATTGATATATGGATTTTAGTGTGTGGTAGGGTGAGATGGTGCCTTCAGCTGGGAAGTTAGGATGTTATGGTTGATGTATTATTGGATGAATAAAAGATGATAATGGTGTTATACTTTTTTATGATAGTCATGACAGTATGACGCGGTAGAGTTTGGGTCAAGTATTTATATGTGATTTGCCTTAACCCATTAATGAAGTTTATGTGTGTGTTAGTTTTAACCTATTAAAGAAGGTTGTATTTGCTTGCATGATTTATTCACAATGCACAACATGTGTGAGTTCTCATTGGAATACGTACTATGAGAGATTTAATTAAGTGGGAATACGCGATGAGGATATGTATTGTGCCTCGGTACAAAGATTAGTTTGCCAAGGTCATTCTTACCCATAGGTCACACATCAAGGTACTCACGACCAAGATGGTTTATGGGCATATTTCTTTCATAACTAATGGGTGATGAAGGCTTTATGACTGATGGCTGGATGTTGTGATTTATTCTTTTCCACGATGAAGTCTTATCTTTGGGATGAAATAAGAGTATAGTTGTACGTGTAAGAGATCCCCTAAGGTAAGATGACTAGGCATTTGTTATACGAAAATGTGGGAGTAACCCATTTATTTGTATATGTTTTGGGCGGTAATTTTTTAAGAATATCAAACGTGAGTAGAGTCTTTCTCCTTCCGTATGGGATTATTGTGTTGACGTACTAGAGATAGTTGTACCGATCTATATGCTATATTAGAGATGTGTATGTATTATAGTAGATATGCCCACCTACATACTTATGTATCGGATTCGCGTATAACCTATACTAGAGAGGTGTAAATTGCATTACTAGTATGAGATAGTGGAATGTGGATAGATTTGAGATATGAGCCTCTTCTACCATGGTTATTTTGTCAAAATTACCTTAAGGTTTTTGACCTTAGTACATCGTGTGATTCCTATTGAAATAGATTAATCTAGTATAGGTAACAATAAAGATTAAATAATGATGTTGTAAGACATCGATCATATGGGATACATATGGCTTCATGATTAAGAACCTTATGATATTTTAGGTTGTTGGGTTGGAAAGCTAACGACTTAAATTACATTAAAACACGAGAGGAAGAAGTGTAGTTATATAGTGGCTCCGATTCAATTAGAATCCTATTTATATAGACTTATTATTTATGGGTTTTTTAGAAACAATTTTTAGAGCATCATATTGCGGTAGAACCTATAAACGTGGGTTCGTTGGAGGAGCATATCTAGCGAAGTCCCATTTCTTACTCATAAGTTGGTACGAGTTGATTAAGTGTATCTCATTCTTTTATTGTACTCTTTTATTTTTACTCAGGTTGTATTTGTATACTTATATTTAGAGTTGGAATTTTATATCAATATATTTTATATTCATATATGGGTTGTAATTTATTAGTAGTGATTGGTATTAGAGTTGGTTTTGGATTTGATGATGGAAACAGGTTATAATTGTGTTGATGATCTCTTTTTACCATTTGAATGTTAGTTTGGTGCTTAGATGAAGTTTTTGGGTTCATTAATGTAGATTAGGGAGAGAAAACTAGGAGTGGATATGGAGAATTCCGTAACCAAGGGAATTGGAGTTAGTTTGGGTTGATCGATTGACCATAAGGTATCGATCAATCGATAATAGCAGTTTTGGCCATGTTTTGGATTTTATCGATTTGTTTGGAGAGTTTGGTTTTGAGATGTATGTTAATATTTTCTTGGCCTATATTTGTTTGCGTACTCATAAAAAAAAGTTATGTTCGCATGACTTCACTTGTTGGAGGTTGATATTTGGGGTATTTGGATATTAGGGATATCGTTGATTTAAAGGGGATAATTTGAGGGTTGGAAATTGAATTGTAAATCCAAGTGCACTACGGGTTGGTAAATGGGAATTTGGAAGCTTAATGAATTTTGGGCTTGTTGGTCAGTATTAGTAGAGTCCTTGTGATTGACTAGAGGGCATTTGTCCTTTGGGTGAGATTATGAAATTGGTTAAAAATACCTAGGGAAGGGTAGTTATCATAGTCAATAATTTTATTTAAATTACGTGTGGATTAATACTTTACGCATTGGAAAATTGTACTAGATCTAATTCAGACCCAGTATAGTTGTTGTATGGATTTTAGTCTATAGTAGAGTGAGATAATGCTTAGAATTAGGAACTCGAGATGCTAGGGTTGCTGTATTATGGGATGAATATAAGGTTATAGGCGTGTTATACCCTTTTATGATAGTCATGCTAGGATGACCCGATAGAGTTAAGGTCGGTATTTGTATGTGATTTACCTTAACCCATTAATGAGGGCTATGTATTTTTTTGCTTTTAACCATTAGAGAGGGTTGTTTTTGTTTGCATGATTTATTTGCAATGCATGACATCTGTGATTTCTCATTGCAAGACTTACTATGAGGTATTTTGTTAAGTGGGAACGAATAATGAAGATATGTATGGTCCCTCGGTGTGAAGATAAGTTTTCCATGGTAATTCCTACCCATGGGTCATACATCTAGGTACTCGCGACCAAGATGGTTTATGAGGTTATTTCTTTCCCAAGTCATGGGTATGGTAGGATTTATTACTAATATCTAGATGTTGAGATTTTTCCATTTCCATGATGGCGTCTTAGCTTTAGGAGGACCTAATACAATGCTAGTATATGCAGAGATCCCTGAACGTAATAAGAGTAGGACATCGTTATACGCGAGCATGTGAGTAGCCCATTTATTTTTCTAAGCTGGGGGGATGTACCTTTATATGGATATTAGACGCGAGTAGAGTCTTTATCCTACCATATGTGATTATTTTTTAGAGGTACGATAGATAGTTATACCGGTTTATATTCTATATACTAGAGATGTATATGTATTATATTCGGTGGCCAACCTACATACTTATGTCTCGAATTTGGGTATTACCTATACTTGCTATGTGTTTATTTCATTACCAGTACGATATAGTGAAATGTGGATAAATTTTACATACAAGCCTCCTATAGGTACCATAGTTATTTTGTGAAAATTACCTTAGTGTTTTAGACCTTAGTACATGATGTGATTCCTATTAAAAGAGATTAACCTAGTATAATTAACTATAAAGACTAAAGAATTATGTTCTTAGACTTTAACAACATGGGATACATACTGGTTTAGTATTTATAACCTTATGATATTTTAGGTTGTTGGGTTGGGTAACTAATGACTTAAATTATATTAAAACATAAGAAGAAGATGTTGTAAGGACAAAAATCTTCGATTGAGTCTTAACGTAGTGTTGGCTAAATTCCGAAAAAAAACATTTGACTCACATGATAGTGTTCAAGTGTATCCATCCAAGCATATGACGTGTTAGTTGAAGATGTAGCGACCAAGATTATAAAGCTTCATCATATGCCGGGTTTATTGTGCCTCGTTTCTATGACAACAACATTGTTCCAATGCTCCTAAGGTATGAATGCATTTTATATATATATACAAGATCCTGGAAATTTATTGGGTGAAATTTATAAAAAAAATTAAATAATTTTAACGACTTGGTTTTACTCATAAAATATTTTTTAAGAATTTTTCCTAAAAGTTTTGAGCTTAAATATAATTTTCTATTTTCTAGTAAGTCGTTTGAACAAACTGGAATCTCGTTCGAACGAGATTCCCAGGTCATTCGAATGAGACTTATAAGAATTTTTCCTTTTTCTCACTGTAACATCGTTCATAAAGTCGTTCGAACGAGAATGCTGTTCGAACGAAAATGTCGTTCGAACGACTTCGGGGGGAACAGTTTTTGGGCAGTTTTTGATTATTTTCTCGATTTTCCCACTATGTTTTCCCCGCTATTTTTTTGACAGAATTACTAAGTGCGGGAACCAACCTTTTCCAAGTAACTATTTCACATTCTAAGAGTTTTTAGAGAGAGCAAAAACTTTCAAGAAAAAGTTCCATGTTTGGTGTTTAATTTTTTATTGATTAATTTCACCAAAAACACATATACACCCAATAGTTTGTTTATTCCAAGTTCCTCAATATATATCCTTGCTTGGAGTATTTGGAACCGGGTTTCTCCTTATACCTCAAAGAAGAGAAGCTTGGGTTTACTTCTACATCCCACAAAGAAGAAGTTTGTTTGTTGTGACAAATCCACTTGGAGAAAGGCTCCTTGTTCCGGTGGCGGTGACCAAAAAAAGTTCAATCGATGGATTCCGAGACCGCGGTGGACCTCCATGGTTATTTTCTAGGCATAGGTTTGTACAAGAAAAATCGTCGGGGCTTGGACGGATTAAAATCAAGTGTTGTAAGTCTTTTTGTCTTGTATTTGTAAAATCGTACTTAGTGAATTTGAGGCTAGGGGGTCCGAGGTTTTTTCCCCTTGTGGGGTTTTCCTCGTACATCGCAGTGTAGTGGTTGTTTACTTATTTTATCTTTTTCTATATCACATTAGATGCATGCTTAGGTAAAAAGATTAAATTGTTATATTTAATTTGGTGCAAATTTAATTTGGGTAAAAATTAATTTAATTCAAGTCATTAATTTTATTGTATAAAATTTGTTTTGGTCTAAATTGCATAATGAATATTTATTGCTATGCAAATTTCTAGGACTTGGGTTGATTTTATATGTTAAAGTGGAAAATATACTTCATGTTTAATTTAATTTGACTTTAAGCTTAGTTTAATTTTAATTGGAAGAAATTAAAATTTATTGTGTGCGTGTTATTTAGTTCAACCATCTCTATTCTATATTTAAAGGAAATTACTTTTTCTAAAATTTACAAATTGGGTGTCCCATCATTTTCAAATTGGTATCAGAGCGGGATCACTAAATTATTGCATTTAAGATTCTTTTAAATATTTTTTACTAAAATGGAATTTTCCCCATTTTCAAAAATTCCTGTTTTCGATGGTTCTAATTACGCATATTGGAAAGCACGTATGCGTTTGGCACATAGGTCTCCAGATGAGAGGGTTTGGTTGCCAGTCGTTAACGGGTGTTCCCCACCTACATATTTAGTTGAAAATGAATTTGTTCCCAAACCCACCAATAAATGCAGTGAGAATGAATTTAAACTTGCAAACTTTAATTCCCGAGGTTTAAATGCCTTATTTAGCGGGGTCACGCTGGATGAATTCCGCCGCATTATGATGTGTGAAACTGCTAAAGAAGCTTGGGGTACTTTACAACTCACTCATGAAGGAACTAGTATCATAAAATCTTTGAAACTCCATAACGTCACCACTCAATTTGAAACCATCAAAATGAATGAAAAATAAACTTTTGATGAATTGTATGCTAGACTTTACGATATAGTTAATTCAACTTTTAATTTAGGAGAGAAAATACCGATAACCGAGTAGTAAAAAATTTTTAAGGTCCCTACCTATTAATTTTATTCCTAAGGTGACCTTGTTAAATTCTTTACCCACTTTAGCCTCTACGAAATTTGAAGAGATCGTAGGTGATTTACAAACCTATGAACTAGACATGTTTCCCTCTAAAAGTGAAAATAAAATAGATAAGGGCGTTGCTTTGAAAGCCCGAAAAGAGGAAAAATAAGTAGTAGAGGGTGAAAGTGAGAGTGACTCGGAAGATATGGCTATGTTTGCTAGGAAGTTTCAAAAATATCTTAAATTTGACAAAGATAAATTTAAAAATGATTTGAAGAAATTTAAAAATTCTAAGAATGACAAGGCCGAAAAGATCCCTAAAACTTTTAATGAAAATTTAAATAAGGATGAGTTAAATAGGTGTTACGGTTAGAGGGGTTATGGACATAGGGTTTTTGAATGCCCCACTAAACTAAGGAAAGAGGGTAAACAACATATTTGTAACAACCCGTCCTCTTGGAGATAATTAAATTCCATTATTAAGTATAAATTGGAATTTGGAGATTTTCTCAGAATAGTGATTTTTGGGATTTTCGAGGATTTGAACGATTTTTTATTAATGTTGTAATTACTTTTGGGATCAAGTAGGTCGAAATATTTTAGTTCTATGTCGCCATGGAGTAAAGAGACAAAGGAGGTAAGATTTTAATGTGAATACCGCATTTAATTGTTTTGGATTTGAAATAGTGATTTGAGGTTAAGTACCTCGGATGGAAATTTCGACGGTGCCGTGAGTCTCGGAATGTCCGAGATAATCGAAAAAGAGGGTCCGATTGTCGAAATTGAGTTCCAGGGAATTTTGGATTTAAACGGGCTCGTAATTGAGTAAACAAGTCATTTTTGGGTTTTAAGGGGTATAACCATTTTTCTTATCTATATAAAGAAGGGGAGAGAAACAAAAGAGAAGAGAAAAGAGAAAGAAGGAAGAGAGAGAGAGAGGAGGAGAGAAAAAGAGGAGAAAGGGGGAACTCTGGCCAAACTCTGCGGGATTAGGCTCAAGGTCATCGGATTTCATCCTCTAGACAAGTGTTTACTTGCTTTATTACTTTTTGTGCAATCATCTCATATCATAGTTCGTATAAACATGATTTTAGAGTTAGAACCCTCAAACAAAATTTGGTAAAATTTGGATATGAGTTTACATAATGATGTAATGTAAACTCTTAACGATTTCTAGTATTAAAACCATGCTAAAGGAGTATTAAATGGAATTGAAATGGGAGAAATTGCTAAAACTAGGTTTTTATTGTTTTAGGGTTCAAACCTAAGAGAAATAGGTTAATACCCCAAAATAATTAATGTGTTAGTTGTAAAAAATAGATTAGATGTTTATTGTGTTGTTGGATGAGGTTAAAAACAACAAAAATGGAGTTCAGAATTTTGGAGAATATGATGAATAGTGAGGGAGCGGACTACCGAATCGATTTAGCCTAGAGGCGAATCGATTCGTCTCATGGTCAAAAAATAAAATTTGTAGATCTTTTCGACGCGATCGCATGGATTTATAGTGATTTTTCTACGGAAAGCTATCCGAGATCGAAATCGTTGGTTAGAAATTTAGGATAGAACATATTGGAGATAAATATTAGGGGTTCTCAAATGGAGTGTTAGGACCCCTAAAGAACTTGAGGAGATATGAAAACTTTGGGTTTGTAGGAATAAATCCAAGTTATTATTTAAATGAAGAATAAATGTAGTTTTGCGTATAATGGGAGATTGAAAAGTAGCCCAAACTGTGACCCTCGAATGGGACGAATCGATTCGGATCCAGGACGAATCGATTCGCCCAAGGGGAATTGGGTTTCTGCAGTTGGCCGAATCGATTCGGATTCAGACCGAATCGATTCGAATTTAGGGACCTGTTTGTAGAACCATTTCCGAATCGATTCGAATTGGGAACCGAATCGATTCGTAAAAAGGGGCGAATCGATTCTCTTTGGGCAGAATTGCCAATTTTCTTCTCTTGTGGTTATGGGGAGTGAATTAAGGGTTGGGATTTTATTTAGGGGTTCCTAAATATATAGTGGGGACTTCTAGATTTCTATTTGAACGAGATATAGCCCTTGGGTTTATGGAAATGAAATCCATACCCCATTAAACTTTGAGGTTGTTCGGGGGAGATACAAATCCCTAAGAGGTTTACTGGGCGACTAGGCCTATATATTATGCGTATAGGAAGTATAATTACGATCAATGGCATATTGAGCATATCCTACGAGATAGTCAGGATAAGTTGGGGATATAAATATATATTTACTTATTTAATAGGGTATGATTGGGGATATCCAATGAACCCTTAGAAGGGATTTAGGTATGTATTGCTAGTCAAAGTAAGGAAATACTTTCGGTTTATTATAATGCGTATATAAATGCATGATTATGATTCCTCGAGGGAATCTTTGGGATTTTGGATCATCGCTAGATGAGTTTGGCAATAAGGGCCATATATATATATATATATATATATTCGAGGAGGAATATATGGTATATATATACTATGTGATTAAATATATATATGATATGATGTTAATGATTTTGAAAATAAAATATAAATGTTTTCAAAATGGAAAGATAAATAATTTTCTTAATTAATAAAATATGGATACGCACCTCTCTAAATCGCTATCATAAGGGAAGTTACGTGCATATGGTGAAGCCCCCTGGCTAATGAATGTAGAGTGGATATAGTCCTATAGGCCATATGAGCGTTTATTGTATTTTTCTGCACTGGTTAGGAGATTCCGAGTGTGGTCATGACTATCCCGCAGGCATATGGTCGCTTCCCGACGTCTTGCATTGTAGGATCCCAGGTTGTCTTGATGATAGGCCCTAGAAGATGATATCCATTTAGGGGCGCGCACAGTGGGGAAACCCGGATGGGCGGTCTTAGAACGCGTTATGTTCAAGCAATTCATGATAATGGATTGGATTTAATTACATTTCCTAGATATAGGAAGGGAAATGGGTTATATGAATTGGCTTCAGAAACATGATCCGGATGGAAGAAGGGAAGTCGAAGCATATGATATGGTAAAAGCATTTTTATGATAATAAAAATGGGTTTTTAATTCATTTCATGGATGGAAGAAGGGAAATGGGATGTTTTAAAACGAAAAAGAAGTTTTATGATAATCAAATTGGCTTTTAAAAGGTTATATGGTATGTTAAAGCAATTCATGCTAATGAGTTGGCTTTTCAATACATTTCCTGGATATGAGAAGGGAAATGGAAAGTTTTGAAATAAAAATGATAAGTATTGATAAATACTTTGTATATGACTCCTCAGTCCGGGAGATAGAGCCGGATATGTATTATAAAGATGAAATTGAATTGGTAATCCTCACTCCGGGAGATATTATTCGGATGTATATTGTAAGATGTATATATATATATATATATATATATATATATATGTATATATATATATATATATATGTGTATTTATGCATTTGTTTTGTGCTATGGTCCTAATGGATCTATACCATTAACCCTGCCAAGTAGTAGTGTATCGGGGGGGTTCCTTGTTTGGATTTCGCTTAGCGAGACACCCCACGCATGAACTTAGTGTTGTGTTGAGAATGGAGGGATGCTTAGCCCTTAGCACTTGGGCTATCTTGGTAGATAGTAGTTGGGCGATAGACTAGTTTAGCAAGGTAGCTTGACTAGAATTGTTTTAGATAGATGCGCTAGGTGTGCACTATTATAAGAGAGGTGACGGGTATCTCATGGGAGAGCGATACCAATTTAAATATGAGAAAACCTTTTTCTAAAATAATAAAGAATTTACGCACTTGCTAAATATTTTTCAAACTCGGGCTCTGACCCGTTTATCTACTTTTCCTCTCTTGCTATATATATATATATATATATATATATTATATAGGTTTCCAGACACAGGGACGCCTGGATGGCTCTTCTATCGAGTCAGACGTCTGCTGCAGCAGCTGTGGATGCATGCATGTTTTCGATAGACGCTTCTATCCTTGTAATCTAGATAGGAGGTACTGTATAAATACTTGGGCCAATGGTCCAATTGCATTTATTTATTCTTTTAGAACCTCATTCGATATGGTTGTATAATTTGAACCGAGTGTTCGGTTATTTTATTTCATTTCATTTTCCTTTCAGTTTCATTTACGCATAAACTGTGTTGATGGTTTATTTTTAATTGTTTGAAAAGAGTAGTTAAGTAAATGTTTTTTACGCCAGCCTAATAGGTTATTAGTAATTAAATGGATTTTCGACATTGATGCTAAGAATGATCCATATGCGACTCCTGTTTTAATTTGAAATAGGAGTGATCGCCCGGTATTTTATTAGGCGGGTTGTCATAATATTTCATAAAATGCAACCCTAAGTGATTGTGATAAGGAAGAGGGACTCGCTTCCCCCAGTGAGTGCAACTTTACCGCGTTCATGGCTAGTCATGTTAGTGAGTGTGAGATATTATCCGATGATGACACCTTAAAACATGACACTTCCAAGGCCTTTGTTTGTGAAGCTCAAAAAGATGATGGTCATGAGAGTATAGAAGAAAGAGAGAGTGAAAGTGAAAATGAGGTTGATGTGAGTGAACTTTAATTTTCTTTTCAAGAATTATATGGAGAATCTATTAAATTAAAGAGAACAAATTTGAATTTAGAAGCTACTTTGAAAGAGCATGCCGAGGTCATTAATGAGAGTGTTTTTGTGGAAGACCTTAGGACACGTGAGAGAGCTCTTCATGAGAAGCTTGAATATGTAGAAGGCGAGAAAGATAGCCTTAAAGGTTTAATGGAATCCTTGAAAAAGGAGCTTCTTGCATTTAAAGAGAGCAATGTTTTATTAGAGTCTAACATTTTAGAAGTAGAAAATAAATTAAAAACTCTAGTAATGTCAAATTTGATTTTGGAGTGTCGTTCGGAGAAATTAGATAAAAACCTAGAAACGATCGAAATTAAAAATGAGACATGTGGTTTAGGCTTCAATTCTTTTAACGATTCCTCTGTTAAACCCAAAACCAATGTTTTAGGAGAACCCTCTAGGAATAATCCTATAGATCATTCCATATGTAAGTCTTTTCGCCCTGTCTTTAGGTGCCCACATTGTGGTGGAAAATGTCATCTTAGGAAATTTTGTTTTGATCTTAAATAAGGTCCTAGAAAATCCCAAAGTAAGGAAACCGAGGTAGCCAAGATTTCTACACCTCGTGATCATCATTCTTCATTAGTGTGGGTTATGAGATCTGACTTGGTAGCTTTACAAAATGGGATTTTTGATTCTCATTTACTTTCACATGCTTCCTCCCTTGCTACATCTAAAGGTTGAATGTGTTAGTTGTTTGCATACTTTAGCTTTTGTACTTCCTTCTAAATTATCATGCTAATTGTGTGCTTCTTTATCATTATTCTAGTCTAAACTTCATGCTTTATCACATGCTAGAATTATGATTGGTGTTTACCTTTTGTGTTATAGTTTTTTCAATTTAGTTTACAATAAATGAAGATTACAAAAAGATTTTTGTTTATCATCTGTGTTTCCTTTTTTTTAATTTAGGCTTAATGAAAAATACAAATGATTTTTGTTTGTCTTTTGGAGTAAATTTTTGTTTGGATTAAAAATTTCAAAAACTCAAAAATATTTTTTTGTTCGTATTTTAGTTTCACACACTCTATGTGGCATATACTTGTGTTTGAATCCCTTCTTTTTCTCTTCCATGTGGCTAGAACTTTTGGTTTAGATTGTCAATCCTTAAAATGTTCTTTACCATGCTTACATGGAGTAGTTGCATTTTATGGTGATATAATGGATTCTATTTTTATATGCCTCAATTCACACATTACAAGTTCACTTGAAATTTAAATGTCACATCTATATTTGAGGTTTGTGAGATGTTCTCCTACCAATCTTGTCATCTACATTTCATGTAACCTAGGAGGACTAGTGCATGTTAAAATCCGTTGCACGGGAGAATGGAGCGATAAAAGATTATATATATAAATGTGCATGGTGAAGGGATCTGAAAGGAAATATCACCCTTTGCGAGTAAGACACCGTTTGCTTGGACCTAAAAGAAATACGTGGTCCAAAGGCCTAAAAGAAAACGGCATTAAAAAAAAAATTCCAAGGCTAATTTTGTTTAGTCGATTTATTCATTCAAAATATTAAACTCTATATGCATATTTTGAGGGAGATTTTTTGGTATATCAGTGGGTTGGACAATGTTCGTTCATCCTAGTTGTGCTTTCAATGTCATGACTCTATTGGTTTGTAGAATCATCAAAATTCTAGACTTTTATGCATTGTGTACGTTTGTTCATTGAGTTCAATTTATATTGTCACATGAGGTTATATTCAAATATGATAAAGTTTGTAATAAAATTAGAACTCCATGAACATGTTTTAAGTGATTAGGTTTAAATTTAATTGTTGTTAGTTCACACCCCTTCACTTACGTTTCCATTTGACACATTTTTTCCATACGAGTGTGAAAAGCTTATTGTATTTTGTGTCATGTGTGGTGTATATACCTATATATATGTGCGTGTGCATTAGTGATATTAATTATGTCTTCATATATATGGTATTTTTTCTTTGCCTCGCTTACTAGCCCATCTATGTTTCAAATGCATAATTGGTATATATCGTGTTGCATATTCTTGTTGATATCACATGCTCAAATTTCATGTATACCATTGATATCATTTTTTTTTCATCTTCGTTGGTATCCATTATTATTTGTATTGATTAGTTTCGATTTTGTTGCCCATATGCTTTCATGTTCTTATCACTCTAAGCTTCATCGTGTTTAAATTATTTTTTCATCCTCTTTATATTCCTGAACAAAAAGGGAGAGAAATGGTATCTAATCATATTGTAATCGTATCTTACTTTGGGAGATTTATCTTAGGGGGAGACGTCTTTCTAAGTATATCATTTATTTGATAAAGGGGAGAATTAATTTAGGGGGAGTATTTATTTTTCATGGATTTAATATTCTTGATATTCCCTATGCGTTTGATAGTTTGCTTAAGTGTGCATGAATTCTTCTAAGTGGAAACTTTCATTGGCAGAGATATTGATCCGTGGGTTTTGAGTCAAGCTATGTAATTTTTGTTTTGGGTGGGATATTTTTTTAAGTCTAGTAAAGCTTGATGGCCATTTCAGATTTTTGTTTGGTTTTTGTCCCGAAATAGCCAAAGGAGGAGATTTTTAAGGACACAAGTCTCCGATTGAGTGTTAATGTAGTATTGGATCAATTTTCGACAAAAACATTTGAGTCATAGGATAGTGTTCAAGTGTATCCATCCAAGTCTATGACGTGTTAGTTGAAGACATAGCGGCCAAGATTATAAATATTCATCATATGTCGGGTTTATTGTGCCTCATTTCTACGTCAACAACATTGTTCCAATGCTTCGAAGGTATGAATGCATTATATATATATATATATAGGAGCTTGAAAATTTATTGGGTGTAATTTATAAAAAAAAATTAAATGATTGTAAAGACTTTGTTATACTCATAATTTTTTTTAAGAACTTTTCATAAAAGTTTTGGGCATAAATAGAATTTTCTATTTTCTGGCAAGTCGTTCGAACGAACTGGGATCTCGTTCGAACGAGATTCCCAGGTCGTTCGAATGAGAGTTCTAATGATTTTTCCTTTTTCTCACTGGAACATCGTTAGTAAAGTCGTTTGAATGAGAATGTCGTTCAAACGAAAATTTCATTCGAACGACTTTGGCAGTAACAGCTTTTTGGAAGTTTTTGACAGTTTTCTCCATGTTCCCACTAAGTTTTCCCCACTAATTTTTTGACAGAATTACTAAGCACGAGAACCAACATTTTCCAAGTAACTTTTTCACATTCTAAGAGTTTTTAGAGAGAACAAAAACTTTCAAGAAAAGGTTTCACATTTAGTGTTTGATTTTTTATGGATTAATTTCACCAAAAACACATATACACCCAATAGTTTGTTTATTCCAAGTTCCTTAATATATATCCTTGCTTGGAGTGTTTGGCACCGGGTTTTTCTCTATACCTCAAAGAAGAGAAGTTTGGGTTTACTTCTACGTCCCACAAAGAAGAAGTTTGTTTCTTGTGACATACCCACTTGGAGAAAGGCTCTTTGTTCGGGTGGCGGTGACCAGAAAAAGTCCAATCGGTGGATTTCGAGACCGCAGTGGACCTTCGTGTTTATTTTCTAGGCAAAGGTGTGTACAATAATAAACGTCGGGGCTTAGACGGAGTCAAGTCAAGTGTTGTAAATCTTTTTGTCTCGTATTTGTAAAATCGTACTTAGTGGATTTGACGCTAGGGCCATAAAATATTTGTAACAACCCGCCTAATAAGATACCGGGCGATCACTCCAATATTAAATTAAAACAGGAGTCATAAATGGATCATCCTTAACATCACTGTCGAAAATCCATTTAATTACTAATATCCTATTAGGTGGCCGTTAAAAACTTTTATCTAACTACTCTTTTTAGCGCATAAATTAAAACATTCACAATTAAATGCGTAAGGAACTGAAATGAAAATGAAAGGAATAACAATAACCGAACACTCGGTCCAAAAATACAACCATATCGAATGTTGTACTGAAAATAAATAAATGCAATTGAGCCATTAGCTCGAATGTTTACACCATATCTCCTATCTAGAGTACAAGGAAAGAAACGTCTACCGATAACCTGCAAGCATCCACAGCTGCTGCAGCAGACGTCTGACTCGAAAGAATTTCCATCCAGGCGTCCCTGGGTTTGGACACCTATATATACATAGTATAGAGAAAGAGAGGAGAGTAGACAAACGGGTCAGAGCCCGAATGTTTAGAAAATATTTTGCAAGTGCATAAATGCTTTATTTTTAGAAAAATAGTTTTATCTCATATTTAAATTGGTATCGCACTCTCATGAGATACCCCTCACCTCTCCTCTAACAGTGCACACCTAGCGCATCCCTAAAACATCCTAGTCAAGCTACCCTGCTAAACTAGTCTAATACCCAACCACTATCTAACCTAGATAGGCAAATAGATGTACTAAGGGCTAACTTCACTTTAATCTCGACGCTATGCCATGTTCGTGCATGGGGTGTCTCGCGAAGCGAAATCCAAACAAGGAACCCCCCCGATACACTACTATGCAGCAAGGTCGATCTTTGAGATCCGGCAGTCCCTCAGTAAAGAAAGATATATAATATATATATATATACCATAATCATTTAATGATATAAGAGCACTAAGGATTAAACTTCTCCCCAGTCTCAACACAGTGCCATATTCGTGCGTGGGGTGTCTCGCGAAGCGAAATCCAAACAAGGAACCCCCCCGATACACTACTATGCGGCACGGTCGATCGTCGGGATTCATTAGACCCTCGGCACCCAATTTATACATATACATACATCTACAATATACTTCCGGATAATATAAATATCTCCCGGACTGAGGATTACTTGATATATAAAGTATTTATAAATACTTATCCTTTTCATTTCAAAAACTTCCATTTCCCTTCTCATATCCAGGAAATGTATTTATAAAAGCCAATCCATTATCAGGAATTGCTTTAACAAACCATATACTTTTTGAAAGCCAATTTTATTAACATAAAAAGCTTTTCCTTTATCAATTATCCCATTTCCCTTTTTATACTCAGGAAATGTATTCAAAGACATTTTCATTATCATAAAAATGCTTTGATCATAACATATGCTTACACATCCCTTCTTCCATCCGGGAAGTGTTATCGAAGCCAATATATATATAACCCATTTCCCTTCCTATATCCAGGAAATGTAATTAAAGCAAATCCATTATTATGAGCTGCTTTAATATAAACGCGTTCTAAGACCGCCCGTCCAGATTTCTCCACTGTGCGCGCCCCTAAATGGCTATCATCTTCCAGGGCCTCCAAGACAACCTAGGATCCTATATCGAAAGACGTCGGTAAGCGACCATGTGCCTGCGGGATAGTCAAGACCACACCCGGAATCTCCTAACCAGCGCAGAAAATATAACAACAAACGCTCACATGGCCTATAGGACTATATCCACCCTGCATCATTAGCCAGGGGGCTTCACCATACGAACACAACTTCCCTTATGATAGCGATTTAGAGAGGTGTGTAATCCATATTTTATTAATCATGAAAACCCTTTATTTTTCCATTTTGAAAATATTCATTTATATATTTTCAAAATCATTTCCATCATCATATATATATACCTAAAACACACAGTATATACATATCCTATATTTTCTTCCTAGAATATATATAACCGGCCTTAGTGGCCTATAGCATCTAGCGATGATTAAATATCCCAAAGATTCCCTCGAGGAATCGTAATCATGCTTTCATGGTTTGCATGATTCTAAATCCAAAGTATTTCTTACTTTAATAATCACTATATACTTCAATCCTATTCTGAGGATTTTATTGGATATCTCCAATGATACTATTCTCCTCTAAGTGAAGTATATATATATATATATATATATATATATATATATACCCCCAAATTATCCTAATTGTCTCCTAGGATATACTTAATGATAATCGATATAATTATGCCTTCTATTAGCATAATTGTATAGGCTTATTTGCCTGCGAGAATTATCCTCAGGATTTATCTCACCCGAACAACCTTAAACTTAATGGGTTAAGGACTTCATTTCCATAAACCCCAAGACTACACCTAGTCCAATTAATCGTTTAGAAGTCCCCAATTAAAGTTAGGAACCCTAATCCATCAATTTCTACAATTACTTTATTTTCCTTGAAAATATAGATTAAGGGTTATATACTTAAAACCCTTACTTTAACCTCCTAAATTACCTTGATTTATGGACCATGAAGTCCTAAAAGGTCCCTTAGGTTATCACCTAATTAACCTCAAGACAAGATGAAATGGAATCTATCCCATCCAAACCACCTTAAGAAAATTGTCCCTTTTCAGCAGAGGTCGATCGATCGACCCATGGCCTTCGATCGATCGAAGACTTCGATCGATCGATCCCCGAGGCTCGATCGATCGATCAAGTAGGGCAGCTTCTTCTCCGAGAAGCTGTTTCGGCCATGGAAGTTTCCCCCAAGCTTCCATCTCTCCACCCAACGGCCTACAACTTCTACCAACAACAAATACACTTATAATATGTTTCCTAAACATCCCAGGACCCGGAATCACCCAATATTTTTGGTTAATTACTAAAATCTCCAATTTACCAATTTTAGGGGTTTATTCGTTTTATCTCCCGAAAACCCGTTTTATCCACGAATACCGAACCCAAAATCATTAGGGTTTGTTATACCAACAATGATATGAGATATTTATGCTTAAAAATAAATAAAGCAAGTAAACACTTGCCTCGTGGATACAATCCGACGTCCTCGAGCCGAATCCCGCGGAGGCCGGCCGGAATATCCCCCTTTTTCTTCTTTTCTTCACTCTCTCTCTCTCTTCCTTCTTTTCTTTCTTCTTTCTTTCCTCTCTTCCTCTATATATAGTGAGAAAAAGGGTTTTATCCCTAAAAACCCAAAAATGACTCGTTTACCCAATTACGAGCCTATTTAACTCCAAAATTACCCGGAACTCAATTTCGACGATCGGACACTATTTCCCGACTATCTCGGACATTCCGAGACTCGCGGCGCAGTCAAAATTTCCATCCGAGGTACTTGACCGCAAATCATTATTCTAATCCAAAATAATTAAATGCGGTGTTCTACTCAAAATCTCACCTCGTTTGTCGCTATACTCCGTGGCGACATATAAATAAAATATCTCGACCTATATGGTCCCAAAATAATTTATAACACCCTTCGAAAATCATCAAATCCTCGAAAATCCCAGAAATCACTATTTCGAGAAATTCTCCAAATTCCAAATTATACTTAATGATGGAATTTAATCGTCTCCGAAAGGGCGGGTTATTACATACTCCCCCCCTTACAACAGAATTTCGTCCTCGAAATTCAGATGTAACCTACAACCTCTAACTAGGATTACTACAAATCCTAAAACCTCAAGGAAAAAGATGCTAACCTAATGGTTCCTAACCATACACTATGCGGCTACCGCAATCATAAAGTGACTCTAATACATCACCTAATACCCATCCTCTAAAATGCCTCTTGGCATGGATTTCAATCTTGTATATTACTCCCATCTTAGCTAGGCGGTACATCAAACTACCTTACCAAGGTGCCCATACACCTTTCTAACTTGTGCATATCAGCACAAACATTACGAACGTCTGACACGCATCACTCTCTCCCAATAAGGATCTCCTTTCCTCGGTGTAATACTCACCAATGGGTCCTCTGAACCCGCGCATTTCAATACTCCTAACCTCAGCGCTGCTAATACTAGCGAACCTATATCCTAAAAATGTTACGATCTAAGCGTTACCCTACCTACATGAAACTAATATAATCCTAAGTATGTCCCTAATGCCCAAGGCCTCTCTCAACTCCCGACAATTGCTTGGTTTCATGCGTGGGACGTCTCGCCAAGGCGAAATCCAAACAAGGAACCCTCCCGTTAGACTACTCCCTCGCGTAGTCGGTCCTCAAGATATAACGACCCAAGGCACAGAAGCGGGACGTCCTAAATCCTACTAGGCTAGCCTACGAACGCATTCCTACTATCTTATCCTTCCGCCCATACAGAAGGAAACCTAACTAATCAAGTGCCCACTTTCTGAAGAAAGTGTCACGAACATAATACCCAAAATGTAGCTCCTAAAAACTTGCCTTCTCATTAAGGCCTGACTATTGTCCTCAAATAAATTTCTCTAAGTCCAACCTCACCCACCCATTTGTGGCGAAGGGACCACTTTAGTGCTTCTCCATAGCACAATATTTCCATAAGTATATTAACATTATGTGGTTCATAGCCTATAGTGGTTCATCCACACTATAAGACCTTTCCACAAGATCAACATCCTTGCATCCCATAACAGCTCCCCACTCCCGACGCCGTTAAGAGTCATGTGTGGAGTGTCTCGCAAAGCGAAATCCAAACAAGGAACCCCTCCACACATTAACCCTTGACTTCGTTGGTTGTGGAGTTCAGTCATTTCAACATGCAACCGGGATATCCCTATCCCCTAATCCAAAAAAGGTGATTTGAACTCCTGTCTCTAACTAAGAGTCATACAACCCTGTGCTCGCACTCATTTCTAAGTCCTTGCGCAAACAAATACTGAGCTAAATCTTACCGCTCAACAACGATTTTGTGGGCCTTAAATTTTATCTATAAGGTTGCCACATATACCATCCAAAATAAGGAAGCCTCTGCTCATCGAGGTTCCATAAATCCATAATAGCAAAGGTGTACTCAACATGTATCAAGGTGAGACACCACAATAACAACCTGTTCCCTTCAGGAACTGCGGACACAATAGACTTGCCATCATTAGCCTGCTATCGCTCCGTTACACCATATACCGTATACGTATATATACAAAATATAATCACCCGCCTCTATGGCGAATGAAGGGAAATAAAATTCCGCTATTGTGGAAAACACATAGTCATACATTAAAATTTTATCGAGACCGCCACCACTCAAAATACACACACGAGTCTAGGGCTAACTAATACCGCGACTTTATCTAGTCACGCCAAATACTCACACCATATACCTCTGCTGAACCTTAGGCGAATAATTCCCAAAGCTGCATTCTTCTCATCCTGCTGATTCATGGGGACTCACGGTTAGAACTATCCGTAAGATCCCTTTCTAATCCTTATCTCCACGGGGAAATCCTACTTTAGTACCACACTCTATTACGGCGGCACTATGGTACTCGTAACTACTACGCTTTAGTAGTTATTGAGATAATCCTTAACAATTACCATAGAGAGAGTGACCTCTACTAAGGCACTCATCCCAACCTTCTACCAGCTGCACCAGCTAAGCCTCACCTCGTGCTACCATCCAAGCTCCGCACACGATTCTCAAACGAGCACGCAAAAGATTTCTATAATCTCATAATATGGAAGGAGAACGAAATCTCACAAGAGATATCAACAATCCTAATCCTGGGGCTCTATACAAATCGAGAGCAACGCTGAAAGCGTAGTACGTCCGCACAGATTCCTAAAGACACTAGAACCTGATGCTCTGATACCATCTGTAACAACCCGCCTAATAAGATACCGGGCGATCACTCCAATATTAAATTAAAACAGGAGTCACAAATGGATCATCCTTAACATCACTGTCGAAAATCCATTTAATTACTAATATCCAATTAGGTGGCCGTTAAAAACTTTTATCTAATTACTCTTTTTAGCGCATAAATTAAAACATTCACAATTAAATGCGTAAGGAACTGAAATGAAAATGAAAGGAATAACAATAACCGAACACTCGGTCCAAAAATACAACCATATCGAATGATGTACTGAAAATAAATAAATGCAATTGAGACATTGGCTCGAATGTTTACATCATATCTCCTATCTAGAGTACAGGGAAAGAAACGTCTACCGATAACCTGCAAGCATCCACAGCTGCTGCAGCAGACGTCTGACTCGAAAGAGTTTCCATCCAGGCGTCCCTGTGTCTGGACACCTATATATACATAGTATAGAGAAAGAAAGGAGAGTAGACAAACGGGTCAGAGCCCGAATGTTTAGAAAATATTTTGCAAGTGCATAAATTCTTTATTTTTAGAAAAATAGTTTTATCTCATATTTAAATTGGTATCGCACTCTCATGAGATACCCCTCACCTCTCCTCTAACAGTGCACACCTAGCGCATCCCTAAAACATCCTAGTCAAGCTACCCTGCTAAACTAGTCTAATAGCCAACCACTATTTAACCTAGATAGTCAAATAGATGTACTAAGGGCTAACTTCACTTTAATCTCGGCGCTATGCCATGTTCGTGCGTGGGGTGTCTCGTGAAGCGAAATCCAAACAAGGAACCCCCCCGATACACTACTATGCAGCAAGGTCGATCTTTGAGATCCGCCAGTCCCTCAGTACATAAAGATATATAATATATATATATATATACCATAAACATTTAATGATATAAGAGCACTAAGGATTAAACTTCTCCCCAGTCTCAACACAGTGCCATATTCGTGCGTGGGGTGTCTCGCGAAGCGAAATCCAAACAAGGAACCCCCCCGATACACTACTATGCGGCACGGTCGATCGTCGAGATTCATTAGACCCTCGGCACCCAATTTATACATATACATACATCTACAATATACTTCCGGATAATATAAATATCTCCCGGACTGAGGATTACTTGATATATAAAGTATTTATAAATACTTATCCTTTTCATTTCAAAAACTTCCATTTCCCTTCTCATATCCAGGAAATGTATTTATAAAAGCCAATTCATTATCAGGAATTTCTTTAACAAACCATATACTTTTTCAAAGCCAATTTTATTAACATAAAAAGCTTTTCCTTTATCAATTATCCCATTTCCCTTTTTATACTCAGGAAATGTATTCAAAGACATTTTCATTATCATAAAAATGCTTTGATCATAACATATGCTTACACATCCCTTCTTCCATCCGGGAAGTGTTACCGAAGCCAATTTATATATAACCCATTTCCCTTCCTATATCCAGGAAATGTAATTAAAGCAAATCCATTATTATGAACTGCTTTAATATAAACGCGTTCTAAGACCGCCCGTCCGGATTTCCCCACTGTGCGCGCCCCTAAATGGCTATCATCTTCCAGGGCCTCCAAGACAACCTAGGATCCTAAATCGAAAGACGTCGGTAAGCGACCATGTGCCTCCGGGATAGTCAAGACCACACCCGGAATCTCCTAACCAGCGCAGAAAATAAAACAACAAACGCTCACATGGCCTATAGGACAATATCCACCCTGCATCATTAGCCAGGGGGCTTCACCATACGAACACAACTTCCCTTATGATAGCGATTTAGAGAGGTGGGTAATCCATATTTTATTAATCATGAAAACCATTTATTTTTCCATTTTGAAAATATTCATTTATATATTTTCAAAATCATTTCCATCATCATATATATATACCTAAAACACACAGTATATACATATCCTATATTTTCTTCCTAGAATATATATAACCGGCCTTAGTGGCCTATAGCATCTAGCGATGACTAAATATCCCAAATATTCCCTCGAGGAATCGTAATCATGCTTTCATGGTTGCATGATTCTAAATCCAAAGTATTTCTTACTTTAATAATCACTATATACTTCAATCCTATTCTGAGGATTTTATTGGATATCTCCAATGATACTATTCTCCTCTAACTGAAGTGTATATATATATATATATATATATACCCCCAAATTATCCTAATTGTCTCCTAGGATATACTTAATGATAATCGATATAATTATGCATTCTATTAGCATAATTGTATAGGCTTATTTGCCTGCGAGAATTATCCTCAGGATTTATCTCACCCGAACAACCTTAAACTTAATGGGTTAAGGATTTCATTTCCTTAAACCCCAAGACTACACCTAGTCCAATTAATCGTTTAGAAGTCCCCAATTAAAGTTAGGAACCCTAATCCATCAATTTCTACAATTACTCTATTTTCCTCGAAAATATAGATTAAGGGTTATATACTTAAAACCCTTACTTTACCCTCCTAAATTACCTTGATTTATGGACCATGAAGTCCTAAAAGGTCCCTTAGGTTATCACCTAATTAACCTCAAGACAAGATGAAATGGAATCTATCCCATCCAAACCACCTTAAGAAAATTGTCCCTTTTCAACAGAGGTCGATCGATCGACCCATGGCCTTCGATCGATCGAAGGCTTCGATCGATCGATCCCCGAGGCTCGATCGATCGATCAAGTCGGGCAGCTTCTTCTCCGAGAAGCTGTTTCGGCCAGGGAAGCTTCCCCCAAGCTTCCATCTCTCCACCCAACGGCCTACAACTTCTACCAACAACAAATACACTTATAATACGGGTCCTAAACATCCCAGGACCCGGAATCACCCAATATTTTTTGTTAATTACTAAAATCTCCAATTTACCAATTTTAGGGGTTTATTCGTTTTATCTCCCGAAAACCCATTTTATCCACGAATACCCAACCCAAAATCATTAGGGTTTGTTATACCAACAATGATATGAGATATTTATGCTTAAAAATAAATAAAGCAAGTAAACACTTGCCTCGTGGATACAATCCGACGTCCTCGAGCCGAATCCCGCGGAGGCCGGCCGGAATCTCCCCCTTTTTCTTCTTTCCTTCACTCTCTCTCTCTCTTCCTTCTTTTCTTTCTTCTTTCTTTCCTCTCTTCCTCTATATATAGAGAGAAAAAGGGTTTTATCCCTAAAAACCCAAAAACGACTCGTTTACCCAATTACGAGCCTATTTAACTCCAAAATTACCCGGAACTCAATTTCGACGATCGGACACTATTACCCGACTATCTCCGACATTCCGAGACTCGCGGCGCAGTCGAAATTTCCATTCGAGGTACTTGACCGCAAATCATTATTCTAATCCAAAATAATTAAATGCGGTGTTCTACTCAAAATCTCACCTCGTTTGTCGCTATACTCCGTGGCGACATATAAATAAAATATCTCAACCTATATGGTCCCAAAATAATTTATAACACCCTTCGAAAATCATCAAATCCTCGAAAATCCCAGAAATCACTATTTCGAGAAATTCTCCAAATTCCAAATTATACTTAATGATGGAATTTAATCGTCTCCAAAAGGGCAGGTTATTACAATATTTTTTCCTATTGTGGGGTTTTCCTCGTACATTGCGGCGTAGTGGTTGTTTACTTATTTTATCTTTTTCTATATCACATTGGATGCATGCTTAGGTAAAAAGATAAAATTGGTATATTTAATTTGGTGATAATTAAATTTGGATAAAAAATTATTTAATTCAAGTCATTAATTTTATTGGATAAAATTTGGTTTGGCCTAAATTCCATATTGAATATTTATTGTTAGGCAAATTTATAGGACTGGGTTTGAGTTTATATGTTAAAGTGAAAAAAGTATTTCTTGTTTAATTCAATTTCACGTTGAGTTTAGTTCAATTTTAATTTGAAGAAATTAAATTTGTTGTGTGTGTGTTGTTTATTTGAACCATCTCTATTCCGCATTTAAAGGAAATTACGTTTTGTAAAATTTAGAAATTGGGGGTCCCATCGTTTTCAGATGTGTACTTATCACGTGTCTCAAATTCAATTATAATCTTAAGTATTGTTTAAGTTTTCTTTTAAAAATAGTATTTAGAGCTTTGTATTTCAGTAGTCCCTGTAGAAGAGGGTTTGTTGGAGGAACACCTCTAGAGACGTCCCATTTTTACTCCTAATATGGTAGGAGTCCACCAAGTGTATATCATTCTTTTATTGTACACTTATATTTTTAGTCAGGTTATATATGTAATCTTATATTCAGAGTTTGACTTTTTGTATGAACAAATTTTATATTAAGAGATGGATTATGATGTATTGGAAGTGATTTGTATCAAAGATGGTTTTTTGTTTTTTAAATATTTCATTAACTTGTCATTCTTCATTCAATTTTGATTATTTCTTATGCTTAGAATGTTACAAAACATTTTTGATTCCGGTGATTTTTATAATAGACTTGTTCCATCTATTTATGGGTTTTATGGGGTGTTACAAGAGGCACCCTAAAAGGAAGGGGAATTGGGGAATTTGGGGATTTATTTCTCAATCAATCAACGAGAAATGTTTATTTAGAGTTTGATTATGACTTCATTTGTGTTGGAATGTCTTAATTCATTGAAATCTAAATCCAATTGAATTATAAACATAGTTTGGGATTAAATTTATTCATTTGTAATTAACTTCATTTTGTAAACTACCATGTTAATGGAGTCATCCAAATTTGGTTGATTTCATCATGAGTTCGGGATAGGATTGTTATATAATTGTTAGATCTTGATTGTATGTTTTTAATCTGGTAAAAATCCCATGTTAATTAGATACTTCGACGTGAAACCTAAACTATTTGATAAGAATTCATAGAATTAGATTTCTTAATTAAAATATAAGATTTACCCCTCTAAATATTATTAAGATTGTATATAATCGTTACAAATAGATGTGGTTTATTATTGGAGCTATTATGTATCAACGAGGTCAGGTTTGGATCTGACTTTGGTCCTTAGAGGGGCTTTAATGGAGGTTTTTGAGGTTAAAACATGAACGAAGAAGAAGGTATTTTCTACATGTACGGTTGATCGATTGTCCCCGAGGCTCGATCAATCGACTCCCATGATTGTACACAATTTAATTACGAATGCATGGGCACTAGTTTTGGATTTTTTGGATATTTATGAATATTTTACCAAGAGTGTACATACATGAAATTCTGGGTATATGATTTTGGTTTGGTATTTGTGTTGTGATTGCTTGGTCGGAATTTTGGTTATAGGTCTATGTTATTTTGACATTTACGTGTTTTAGATCCGGGAATAACATGGATTATTTTTTGGACCATTGGAAGCTTACATAATTAACTTAGATGATCGGGTTTTATAGGGTCATTATGAGATATATTAGGGCGTTTATGCTTTGGGGAGACTAGGATTATGTTAAAAACCCTAGAATGGGGTAGTTTGTATATTCGACGTTCTTATATAAGTCAGGTGTGGATGATACATATATGTAGAGCCTTGGGAGATCAAACTAAGGTTATTTTACATTAACTATAGTTATTGTGTGTGTTTCTAGTGTAAGTTAGGAATGTGACTATATGTAGAATTTTGAGAGCCTTGGGAGGTAGGGCTAGTGACATATAGAATTGGATATGGGTAACACATGTATTATCATATATTAATATTAATATTATGTGTGACCCCGTAGTGATGGCTTTGTACGTATTTTCTTAATTCAAATTTTTAACGAGGGTTTTATTCACTGGTTTGATTTATATACAATGCATACCATGAGTGAGTTCTCGTGGGTAGAGTACTAGGGGGAGATATTTTATTGGGACTGTACAACTCCACCACATTAGTACTCCGATGAAAAAGATGGGAATTAACGTGGTCATTTAACTCTGAAAATTATTGCATATGTGTCCTAGTTTAGTGTGGGGATACACAATGGTTGTCATCTTATAGTCATTGGATATACGACTTATGGTTATCATATAGTATTTTCTATGGTAGTCTACATGATTTCGGTAAAGAGTAGTGATAATCCCTTATTGATGTTTTTTGATTATATGTTTGGGACTACCTATAATTCTGCCTAATACGTGGGAGTGATCCCTAGAGGCAATATGGATAGGCCTTAGTTATTTACTGGCGTTCAAGTACCTAATGTTTTTGTACATATCAAGAGTGGTAGCTATGTCTGGATGTTAGATGTAGAGATTGTATTTCTCTTACCATATGTGGTTATGTGTTACGCTGCTAGTGATATTTGTACAAGTTTATTTGCTATACTAGAGATGTATATGACTTATAGTATGGATTCATACCGACATGTTTATGACTCGGGATTCTTGTCTCCTATATACTATAAATGTACATTACAATGCGACATGAAACATCCCTGCACTAATAGAATTAGGAAATAAAACAACTTGTGGTACCTTAGTTAATTAACGATAAGTGCTTTAGGTTTGCGATGACCGTAAATTACATGATTCATAATGTAAGAGATTAACCTAGTATCGTGATAGAAAAGAAAAACGAATTCAGAGATAGACTTTGTTCACATGGGCTATATATGGGTTCGGGATTAGAACCGTAAGTTATTTTAGGTTCTTAGGTTCGGTAAGTAATAAATAAAAATTCACTAAAAGACCAGAGTAAGATGTGTAGTTATATTATAGCACATGTTTAGTTATAATCTTAATCTGCATAAACTAGATGTTTACATTGTTATTATATCTTGGTTGATCATTGAAAAGCATCTCTAGCACAATTCTACTCATTCTTCATAGGTTGTAGAAGCCGAGGAGTTTATGTCATTTTGTTTTATATCCGATTCAGAGTTCAATGCAGATAATTTTTCTTGTACCATTTCCCCCGAGTTATCTTTTTTACATGTGGTATTTGTATTTGTAGAGTTAGATTATTGTATCGGTACTTATATGGAATCAGAGTTGGGTTTTTTTATGAAATAGTTCTTTACAACTTAAAATTACTTGTCCAATTTTAGTTTATTCATTTATGCTGTTATATTACCAAATGCTTTTTTTTCCTGTTATTTTTGTATTAGACTTGATGAATATATTTATGAATTTTATTGGGTGTCATAGTTTGTATTAGTGCTTTCCAGGTTCTAGTTTCCTCGGGTCTTGAGTGAATCTATCTCTTTTTTGTGTTGCATTCTTTGACTACTTTACATCTTCACCATTAATGATTTTCATTCTCTACAACGATGACCTCTTAGGGGGTTTAACACCATTGATCCTCCTAATGACTCAGATAGACCAAAGTGTATCGTGAGGGTTCCTTATTTGGATTTAATGGTGAGGTGTCCCGAGCATGAGATCAAATTTAGTTGGGAGTTAGGAAATTTTGGGCATGATACCTTTAGAAAGTTCGTAGAGTATGTTTGACCACGTGATATATAGTATGAGGACAAGTTCAACTGTAATTCTATTTCTACATTAGGAGAGAATGATACAAAAGGACAAAGGATATTCCAATAACCATTATAGTCAGAGAAAACCTTTTGAGTTGTCATCATCCTTACGTGAAGGGTTCAACAGGTGTTATTGGGTAACCCGCTCTTCACCACATGCGCTCAGGTGGTCAAAGTTACCTTCCTTAATAATCAGAAGCATTATAACTATATGAGGGATATAATTACTAAGATTACGAAGAATAAGGCTAAAGTAGACATAAATAACTAGATATGGTGTAACACTAAACTGAGTTAGGGAGAACCTCAGTAGCATAGGGACAGGACTATGGGTGCATACCCAATGAGGTTTACAAACGAAGAAATTAGATGTTAATATGGCCAATAGAGAAAAAATAATTATGACGACTGGGATTATGACCCATGATAGTAGGGCAAACAAGATAAAATTTGAGGAATCATCGTAGAGGCAAAGTAAGTTGGGCGGTTAGTAGGGTCTCCATTTTGATAGTTGTCGTTAGAGGGATATATTACATTTTTTGTGAGTGAGATCACTTAGTTGGTCCTTTCCATAAGGAAAACTTTGTTAATGATGTTACCATCGAGGGATGGTTACGGTTATGTTTATGCTCACATGCATGAGCCTTGCATTGACCCTGAGGAGTTCTCATACTCTATTAGTAGTACATTTACTATTATTACGAGATATATAGATGTTATCACCGAGATTTATTTATATGGGAATACCCAGTGAAGAGGGGTTATGACTTACATCGTTCTTGTAAGACTTAGCAGTATATTTGGATGGCTTGGTATTCAGTCTCTTTGTTAATTTAGACTCGTGGCCTCATAAGTCTTATTATTTGGATTCTATTGCTATCTATATGTAATGAATTTATTTCTACTACCGATGGTAGGCTTCTATGTTTGTTGTTTTTGGGTTGGGATTGTTTTTTACTTATATCTACACTCGAGGGAAGGCCTAGTGCATATGGTTATTATATATATGTAAGCCCATTGGAGGGGTTATGGTGTCTTAGATATACTATCGATAGTTAAAAGTTTTTAGTTTTAGTTGTGGGGGTAACGAGGTACTTCTTACAATAGAAATTAATTTTGGCCTTAGTGTTGGAATTGTTGTTAGTCCCGTTGTGAGGGTATTTTTGGTTGTGTTTAGTCTTATTAGAGAGAATATAGTGCTATAGGAGTAGGCACCATAGTTTTGGATCCAATATGTTATAGTGAGTAGTATGTTATTTTTGACAAACTCCAGTCCTCTTCTTTTAAAGATGGACAATTCTGTTTGTTGAGTGGATAATCGAAAGGGAACAAAGTTGTGATTCGGAACAAATGTTTGTTACTGCATTTTGATGAGTTGTTGGGTCATTTGAAGAGAAGTGTCTTTTGTGACAAGTTCGTCATTGGGTTGAGGGATGACATCTTGTTGAATCGCAAGAATTGGTAGCATTGGTAGCCATTACAACCGATTTTTAGGTCATGGTTAGTTCAGGTTCAAGTGTAGAACTTTATCGATAAAAGGAAAGCAAGTTAAAATTGAGAGTAATTCCCTTTCTACGATGACAAATGTATAAGTTTACGGTTCCAATGGAGATTGTTTGTGACATAATGCCCCATGATACAAGGCTTGGTTTTGACCAAGGCACGTGTTTGGTGATTCACTTTACATTCCAAAAAATATTGGATGTACAAAAGTCAGATAGCAGACTCATTGATTGTAATAAGGTTAAAGGGTTACGGAGGACTTAGGCTAATTTGAGTTAGATTTTTCAATTATATTTGGGATAAGATTTAATTAGTTATTCATTTTAGGATGTGTTCATGACCCTTTGAAGGAAGTGGTGTTTATATTTAATCATGTGAACATTATTCAGAGCAAGTAAAGGAACATTTAAGACCTAGCAAGAGAATGGTTTGGGGTCCTTATAGAGGGGACTAGATGTTATTTGGTATCTTCTTAATGACATAAATGGGTGAAGTTTTGGTTATGAATGGGAGTTCGTAACCCAATGAGGAGTTCTTTTCAAAATGTTAGATTGCGTGAGGCCTGTGTCGTTTTGTGTTACCCAATCACTGCAAATCTGGTTATGATGTTTTAGTGGTTACTGTTGAAAAGAAATTTATGACGAACAAGTTGGAGTCTTAACGGTTAAACTATTTTGGAGGTTAGACAAACATGATTTATAATGTGAGGACACTATGAGCGAACTATCCTTAGACTTTTGAGCAGGTCTATAAAGAATTCTAATTCCAAGGATTAAATTCCTCATCTAGGGGGAAGAATGTAGTACCGTCATTTTTATACGCATTATATAATCATGAAAAGTTTGTGAAAATTAATTATGTGCGCTTGTTGGGATCGGAGATGTTACTATTTACATTTTTTATCTTATTTAACTCGTATGTGTTACCAGAATTAATTCGTGGTAATAATTAATTAAATAATTAAAAGTTACTTGGTATTATGTACGACTATGGAATGGCCAGGGATTTGGCATCGATAGTTTCCTTGTTTGGGTTCTCCCCTCGGTGTCCAGATCCAATGATCATGAAATAGTTTCTTATAATGTCTGCTTGCATTTAATTAATAAATAATTAAATAATTGATATTTGGACTCATACCAATTGTTTATTAAATTACTAAGTTGATTAGTTACTTAATTTGTCATATTTTTTATTTTGCCTTTCGGGACATGTAGAATTTTCGTATTTGACTTTAAACAATAGATTTTAGTCCTATTGGGTTAGTATATGGTTTAAGTAGAGTTTTTGGCAATTTGGAGTGTTAGTTAGAAACATTGGGTTGAGGCTTATATTGGGACCAAGGCTAATTTCATGGTAGGCTAGTTTATAGTTAAGATGACCAACCTAAAAGACTTATTTGTCATTTCAAAAAACCTAGAAGGAAAATGGGGATGATACACCAAGAAGAAAATAGGGTTTGGGGATTGATTTCTCACTTAATTCACGTGGAAGGTAAAATTTGATTATAATTTGTTTTATGCGGGAATATATATATTCATTGAAATCTAGATCTAGACTAATTATAATTATGATTTGGGATTAAATTAGTTAATTTTTAATTAACTTAATTGTGTAAATAACCATGTTAATGGCATAATCTGAAATTGATTGATTTCATCGTAAATCCGCATTAAAATTCTTATATAATTTTTAGATCTTGATTATACAATGTAAATCTTATAAAAAGACACATGTTAATTGGACAATTAGATGTGAAACTTAAGCTAATTAAATATATCTCATAAAACTAGGGTTCTTGATTCAAATATGTGTTTTACCCCTTTAAATTGTGTTATGATTGTACATAATTGTTAGAATTAGGTTTGGATTATTGTTGGGACAATTATATATGAAGGAGGTTAGGTTTGGATATGATTTAGGAACTTGAAGAGATTTGATGGAGGTTCTTCAGATCAAAACCCATAGGTAGAATAAGGGATTTTCAAAAGGTACCGTCGATTTATCTTTACCGAGGGTCCATCGATTGGACCACTAGGATTGTAGATAATTAAATTAAAAAGGCGTGGGGATTGGGTTAATATTTTTTTGGATTTTTATGAATTTCTTATGAATAATTTACCAAGAGTGTGCGAGGGCGATACTCTTGGTTGGTAATTTTGGTCTCGACATTGTGTTGTGATTGGTTGGTAGGAATTTGATGCATGTGGGTAGGTTATTTTGACATTTAGGTCATTTAAATTAAAAAAATTGAGAGTACTGTATTTTTAATGTTCTGGGTTGGTTATTTGGACATTGAAACAACCTAGACTTTTGAGGAAATATTTTATATTATTTGACTAATGGGCTAATTTTATAAAATAGAGAGAGTTGGGGTAAATATTATTTCAAGATGAGTTACAGATTAATATTTACCATGTTTTGCCTATTTACTATTATGGGAAAGTAAATAGCATTATATTGTATTTTATGGCATCGTTGTATTTTAAGCGACGGTTATGACTTATATTCAAAATTGAGTATTATAAATGAATTAAACTGATGTTGGAACATAAAATATTATACGATACTCCGGATGCCATTTTAGAGGGTGCGGTTAGTTTTGGAATAGTCGAGAGTGTCAAAATAAGTGCCACGTCGTATTTTTGAGTTTCGAGCACTTTTGGTAGGTTATGACTCAAATATGTAGTTACGAGTCATTTTAATGGTGTATTGACATTTAAAGATGGGAACAAATGTTAAATACCCATTTAAGTCTCCCAATCCCTTTTATTTCTCATTTTACGTTATAAGCGTAGAGAGGGAGAGAAGAGAGAGCTTGGGTGAAAATGGGAGAAAAAAGAGAGAAATGGAAGATTGGAGCTGGAAATTGTTGCTACCGGAGTAATGTCCCAGACTACAAACTTGAGGCAAGTTTCTTACTTTCTAGATCATGATTTAATATGAATAAATTACATTTAGAGTTATATTTTTAGAGATTTAAACCATTTGTGGGATTTGTAGATTTTAGTGAGTAGACCCTAAATATAGTAGTTCTTTTGATTTGAGGAGAAAATATGAGTTAGCAGTTGTGTTGGATTATTTTGGTAGAATTAGTTGTTGTTGATTTTAATAGAACATGAAAGACATGGGTTTTTGGGATTTTAGGGTTCTTAAACCCGGTGCCCAAATTGGGCAATTCTGCAGGGCCGAATCGATTCGCCCCCCAAGGGAATCAATTCGCCTATAGGGAAGGATATAGGTTTGGGAAACCGAATCGATTCAAGTTAAGGATGAATTGATTCGGGCTGGGACAATAAGTTGGTTTTCCTTTCCGAATCAATTCATTTTTGGGCAAATCGATTCGTAGTCAGGGGCGAATCGATACGGACCTAGGCGAATCGATTCGGAAGCCCTATTTTTGAGGGATTTTTCTAGCTTTGTTTTCAGTCCTTTCCTTTTAGGTTCAAGGCTTAAGAAACTTTCTTTGGGAAGTAATAAAGAGTAATGGAGTGTTACTCTTGGGAGTCACATACCCTAGATTTGGATTGGGATACATGGGCTTATCCCAAGGGTTAATTCATATGGGTTAAGTTTTGTTGGATATAGGAAGTTAGCCTAGAATTAACTGAAAGTAAAAATGATAATGTTGGGGCTTTTGGGAGACTATTATTGAGGGAGACTTACTTTGATGTTTATGGTATTGTTTTGGACTCTTGGAGACTAGTGTGAGGATAATGGGACTTCGGGTCCTAGGTCATTAATGAAATATGACTTTAAGAATAAGAAATGCATATTCTAAAATTTGGTACTTAATGGCTAAGTATAAATGGATTTGAGAATGTAAAAGTGAATGTTTTCAAAATGGAAAAATGATTTTTGTAAATGATAATTTACATATACACTCCTCTCTAAATCACTATCATAAGGGAAGTTACGCGCATGAGGTGATGTCCCTTGGCTAGTGAATGCATGGTGAATATAGCCCTCAGCCATATAACAAGTTATTATTTATGTTTATTGTGCGATGTTGTGTAATTTTGGGTCTGGTTATGATTCACTCGTAGGTATATGGACAATTGCCTACGTCTCGCGTTGTAGGATGCCCAGGTTATCTTGTTTGATAGGCCCTGGAAGATGATAGCCATTAAGGGGCGCACATAGTTGGGAAACCCGGACATGCGGTCTTAGAATCATTATATGATATGAAATATAACTATTCATAATAATGTGGGACATTATTGATGTTAAAGCATTTTATGATAATAAAGTTGCTTTAAATACATTTCCTGGATGTAAGAAGGGAAATGGGAAGTCAAATACATTTCCTGGATGTAAGAAGGGAAATGGGAAGTTATAAGACGAAATTGAATTGGCAAAATATTTTGTGAAATGAATTGATATTCACATATATTCCTAAAAGATAAAAAGTAACTAGGCATATAGAATTGTGAATAATTGAAATGATGTCTCCTTGAGTAATGTATATGAGTTCTCATATGCTCATATGAATATTGAGCGTTATCATTGATATTGCGCCAGGTTGTACTTTTAGATTGAGAGGTGAGAAATTTTATGATTATTACGAGAGAAAGTTTAGTTCATGATTATGATTAGATATTCATAATTGTCATGCATTTTATTCACATGGTGATCATTTCAAACCGGGCCCTGGCCCATCTATATCTCTTTGTTTTGCATGAACTCCTTGTCCATTCAGGTGTTGTTCCACAAGGACTCCCGTATTGACCTATCCTTTCCAGTTGTCATGGAGCTATAACATTTTGCGGATGTTGTAGGATATTCATTATAGATGCTTCTATCCATTATACTCTAGCTATGTTCAGTTTACTTATTCGGGCGTGTTGCCCATACATTGTACTCATTATAATATTGTGATACTAAATTGTAATACTCGGTGTAACCTGTTTGTATTAGTTTATGAACCAACAGCTTATTCGGTTATTATTTTATGAATTTTGGCATACTATTACCCGTTGATTTTTGGTATCCACCTTCTTTGTAAATTGGATTGTCTAAGCGCTTTTATTTTAACTTACAAATTTCATTTGACAGTCAGTTTTCTAAAATAATTGGGGGTTATCTCATACTATTATCTTAATGATAGTAATGATAAGAATGGACCATCTATGATTCCTGTGATTATTAGAGTATCGGGATGGCCACCTCTTATTTTAGTTGGCGAGTTGTTACAGATGGTATCATAGCATCAGGTTCTAGTGTCTTTAGGAATATGTGCGTACGTACTACGCTTTCAGCATTACTTTTGATTTGATATATAGCCTTAGGATTAGGTTTGTTGATTGATCTTGTGAGGCTTCGTTCTCCTGCTATAATGTAAGAACCCAGAAAATCTTTTACGCTTTCGTGTGAGATTCATTGGTCGAATGAGGAAGGGCGTCAGGGAAGGCCGTTATGAAGGCGTCATGAGACAGGATTACTAAGAACTGTAAGTTGTAGTTAGGTATGAGGGCTTCTTTGGAGGTCGCTCCTTTTGTAGCATTCTCTTATATTGCTACCGCGACTACTAAGGAAAGTATATATAGTTTTCCCAATACAGCTACCAGTAGAGAGTGGTACTAAGCTAGTAATTTCTACCGACACTATATTGTAGTTAAAAAGTCCTTGATAAGGGTCACATGTTGAAGTTAAGTAAGATGGATGAAGTGCAACCTCATTCGGTGGGAGCAAAAGGCTTAGAATATTTGGCCTAGAGAGGGGTATACAAGTGCCCAGATGCGAAGAATTGAGGAAAAATTTTCACCCGTTGGAGTAATGTCGACATGGTGGGAACATAGTCGCCATATTTGGTGGAGCATGAAGTTTTTCTTGTAGAGAAACCTAGTAGATGTTTTCAATGCCGAGTATCTCTAGAATATCTGGAACGGTGAGAAGGTAGACTCTCAAGTATTCACATGAGGTTCGGTCAGAGGCCGACATTGAATAAAGAGTGATACGATTAAGGAAACCTTGCATCGAAGTAGGTAGGTGCAGGGAAGAAAGAGTCGTTTAATAAAGCAATGGTCTCATTAGTAAATGTTGCTAACACTTATGGAGAAGTAGTCTTCATAAAACCCCATAGGTGGACATCCGTTCGGGGAAGTCTCATTGAAATAAGGCAAGGGAGGACGATAGCATGTTCTCGTTTATTGAGGAAGTCAAGGGAACTACGCGAGAAATCGTTAGGGTGGCTAGGGATGGAGAAACGGTTATGACGTGGAATGTAGAACCACGCTTTTTGATCTTATCGATTGGTGAACAAGGGTCAGAATAGGATGCCTAGTCGGGGCATTAATGGAAGTAGTTTGGTTCAGATAAGACTAGAATATTGTGTCTGGGAACCATTAGTAGTGTCCAGGGTGATTGGAAAGAATGTGGGTGGAAAATTCCACCTTGTTTGAGGATGGCCTATTCGGTGTGGCCAGATGGAGTACTATTTTACTAACACTAGATCCGGGTGTGTAAATTGAGCTTGTGGTAGTATCGAAGTTATATTTGAGATAATATCTATATTATTTCCATAGTAAGGAGGTTCTACTTTTCCTTCACTCGTTATAGAGTTAGCGAATATATTTTAAAAGTATATGTGGTTTCTGCTACTCGTATTATATGTGATATACGATTGGAAATATTTTTTGTTTGCTCGGAGCGATAGGATGCAGATAATTGCGAGGCTATCATATTTGTAGTTCCAGACTGGAACTAGTCGTTCTATAACATCTCACCTGGATACAGGATTGAGACTTTATAGAGATGGTTTAAGGTACGCAAGAATTTTTTTTTTTTTTTTTTTATTTTGCATGTATGATGTTGCCTTATCTCCACGACCAACAATGTTAAGTAGTAGTGTATTGGAGGGGTTCCTTGTTTGGATTTCGCTTTGCGAGACACTCCATGCATGAACCTTAATGATGTTGGGAGTGGAGAGATGTTGTATTTTTTTTCTTTCCTTATTTATGTTGTTAGAATGCTGGGTTGGAGGATCCAGCCGAAATTCACGTGAATGAGTGATTAAAGGGCTAAGATAATGTGCAGTGTAGAAGCACTGTAAATAGTTCTCTCCTCTGATCGATGTGAGGGAGACCTAGATAAGAAAGTCGGATTGAGACTTATGGTTATGCCTTCATGAGAAGGGCACTTAAGAGGATGTAAATATATATATTGGGATAAAGCATTAGTAACACCTTATAGAAAGTAAACGCCCGATTAGTTAAAATTTTAATTATCTGAGATGGTAGGACATAGACATAGAGTGCATTAGTAGGGTTACGAGATATAATTTTAGCGATCCCGAATATGTATCTTAGACCATTATATCTTGATGAACGACGATGCGAGGTAGTAGTGTAACGGGAGGGTTCCTTGTTTGGATTTCGCTTTGCAAGACATCCCACGCATGAAACAGAGAGAATGTCGGAAGTTGAGAAAGGTCTTAGGTACTAGGGATATAATTAGTATAATACTTATATGACTTGAATAGGAAATATACCAAGCTTAGGATTATTATAACGTAAGTCCCTTCGGGCATGTGATGCTGTTTTAGGAAGGCGGTAGACAGTTAACCGCGAGTAAGTTTGTGGGTTAAATCTAAGAAGGATTAGGTCCCTAGAAATAAGGAGTATGGGATCTCAAGTAAATTGGGATGCTAGGCCATAGAAGAGGAGGCCCCTCATAGAAAGAGTGTTATGTTGGTAACCTAGCTTTCGGGGAGTTAAAGGATGAGCTGACTTTTACTCCTGCACTCACGTTGTTAAGTTCGAGAGTGGAATTCTCAATATTAACGAATGTGTCTCTATCAGGAATGGGAAGTATTAATGCTGGAGCATGGAGCCATTGTCTGTGTGTCTCAAAATCATAAGCCCCGTGAGAAGCGTTATCTCATGCTTGATAAGGGTCACATGTTGAAGTTAAGTAAGATGGATGAAGTACAACCTCGTTCGGTGGGAGCAAAAGGCTTAGAATATTTGGCCTAGAGAGGGGTATACAAGTGCCCAGATGCGAAGAATTGAGGAAAAATTTTCACCCGTTGGAGTAATGTCGAAATGGTGGGAACATAGTCGCCATATTTGATGGAGCAGGAAGTTTTTCTTGTAGAGAAACCTAGTAGATGTTTTCAATGCCGAGTATCTCTAGAATATCTGGAACGGTGAGAAGGTAGACTCTCAAGTATTCACATGAGGTTCGGTCAGAGGCCGACATTGAATAAAGAGTGATGCGATTAAGGAAACCTTGTATCGAAGTAGGTAGGTACAGGGAAGAAAGAGTCGTTTAATAAAGCAATGGCCTCATTAGTAAATGTTGCTAACACTTATGGAGAAGTAGTCTTCATAAAACCCCATAGGTGGACATCCGTTCGGGGAAGTCTCATTGAAATAAGGCAAGGGAGGACGATAGCATGTTCTCGTTTGTTGAGGAAGTCAAGGGAACTACGCGGGAAATCGTTAGGGTGGCTAGAGATGGAGAAACGGTTATGACGTGGAATGTAGAACCACTCTTTTTGATCTTATCGATTGGTGAACAAGGGTCAGAATAGGATGCCTAGTCGGGGCATTAATGGAAGTAGTTTGGTTCAGATAAGACTAGAATACTGTGTCTGGGAACCATTAGTAGTGGCCAGGGTGATTGGAAAGAATGTGGGTGGAAAATTCCACCTTGTTTGAGGATGGCCTATTCGGTGTGGCCAGATGGAGTACTATTTTACTAACCCTAGATCCGGGAGTGTAAATTGAGCTTGTGGTAGTATCGAAGTTATATTTGAGATAATATCTATATTATTTCCATAGTAAGGAGGTTCTACTTTTCCTTCACTCGTTATAGAGTGAGCGAATATATTTTAAAAGTATATGTGGTTTCTGCTACTCGTATTATATGTGATATACGAGTGGAAATATTTTTTGTTTGGTCGGAGCGATAGCATGCAGATAATTGCGAGGCTATCATATTTGTAGTTCCAGACTGGAACTAGTCATTCTATAACATCTCACCTGGATACAGGATTGAGACTTTATAGGGATGGTTTAAGGTACGCAAGAATTATTATTTTATTTTATTTTATTTTGCATGTATGACGTTGCCTTATCTCCACGACCAACAATGTTAAGTAGTAGTGTATTGGAGGGGTTCCTTGTTTGGATTTCGCTTTGCGAGACACTCCATGCATGAACCTTAATGATGTTGGGAGTGGAGAGATGTTGTATTTTTTTTCTTTCCTTATTTATGTTATTAGAATGCTGGGTTGGAGGATCCAGCCGAAATTCACGTGAATGAGTGATTAAAGGGCTAAGATAATGTGCAGTGTAGAAGCACTGTAAATAGTTCTCTCCTCTGATCGATGTGAGGGAGACCTAGATAAGAAAGTCGGATTGAGACTTATGGTTATGCCTTCATGAGAAGGGAACTTAAGAGGATGTAAATATATATATTGGGATAAAGCATTAGTAACACCTTATAGAAAGTAAACGCCCGATTAGTTAAAATTTTAATTATCTGAGATGGTAGGACATAGACATAGAGTGCATTAGTAGGGTTACGAGATATAATTTTAGCGATCCCGAATATGTATCTTAGACCATTATATCTTGATGAACGACGATGCGAGGTAGTAGTGTAACGGGAGGGTTCCTTGTTTGGATTTCGCTTTGCAAGACATCCCACGCATGAAACAGAGAGAATGTCGGAAGTTGAGAAAGGTCTTAGGTACTAGGGATATAATTAGTATAATACTTATATGACTTGAATAGGAAATATATCAAGCTTAGGATTAATTTCTTAAAGGATTGAGTTCATTTAGCCGCATACTTTGAAGGGATACGTCGAAGCGAATTGAGCTCATGTAGTGTTGGAGTCAGGGGATTAAGTGTCAGTGTAGATATTCCTGAGGAAGGGAATAACGTGATTTAGAAAGAAAGGCAACTTGTGCTGAGTTATATAGGCATTTTATTTCCGTTGTGGAAGGCATGATCGATAGTTCATGAAGAACAACTAGGTGATATGTAAGAGCACAAAGAGTGTAGACTAGGATCGAAAGTGACGACCTTAGTCCAAGACCAATGGGTACGCCACACTGTCGAGGAATTTGCTAGGGATGAAAGAACGATAGTTTAGAAAAGTACACCATTAATATGGTTATATACTACACCTGAATTTTGAGGGCAAAATTCCCTTATAAGGGGGGGAGTGTGTAACAACCCAGATTTTTGAGGAACTATTTTATATTATTTTGCCTAATGGGCTAATTTTATAAAATAGCGAGAATTGGGGTAAATATTATTTCAAGATGAGTTACGGAATAATATTTACCATGTTTTGCCTATTTACTGTTATGGGAAAGTAAATAGCATTATATTGTGTTTTATAGCAGCGTTGTATTTTAAGCGATGGTTACGACTTATATTCAAAATTGAGTATTATAAATGAATTAAAATGATGTTGGAACATAAAATATTGTACGATCCTTCGGTTGCCATTTTAGAGGGTGCGGTTAGTTTTGGAATAGTCGAGAGAGTCAAAATAAGTTCCATGTTGTATTTTTGAGTTTCGGGCACTTTTGACAGGTTATGACTTGATTATGTAGTTGTGAGTCATTGTAATGGTGTATTGACATTTAAAGATGGGAACAAATGTTAAAGACCCGTTTAAGTCTCCCAACCCCTTTTATTTCTAATTTTAAGTTATAAGCTTCGAGAGAGAGAGGGAGAGAAGAGAGAGCTTGGGAGAAAATGGGAGAAAAGAGAGAGAAATGGAAGATTAGAGCTGGAAATCGTTGCTATCGGAGGAGAATCCGAGACTACAAACTTGAGACAAGTTTGTTACTTTCTAGATCATGATTTAATGTGAATAAATTGCATTTATAGTTATATTTTTGGAGATTTAAACCATTTGTGGGATTTGTAGATTTTAGTGAGTAAACCCTAAATATTGTAGTTCTTTTGATTTGAGGAGAAAATATGAGTTGGTAGTTATGTAGGATTGTTTTTGTAGAATTAGTTGTTGTTGATGTTAACCGAAAATGAAAGATTTGGGTTTTTGGGATTTTAGAGTTCTTAAACCCGTAGCCCAAATTGGGCAATTCTGTAGGTCCGAATCGATTCGCCCCCAAGCGAATGGATTCGCCTATAGGCAAGGATACAGGTCTGGGAAATCGAATCGATTCGGGTTAAGGTCAAATTGATTCGGGCTGGGGCAGTAAGTTGGTTTTCCTCTCGGAATCAATTCCTTTTTGGAAGAATCGATTCGCAGTCAGGGGTGAATCGATTCGGCCCTAGGCGAATCGATTCGGAAGCCCTGTTTTTTAGGGATTTTTCTAGCTTTTTTTTGAGTCCTTTTCTTTTAGGTTCAAGGCTTAGGAACCTTCCTTTGGGATGTAATAAAGATTAATGGAGTGTTACTCTTGGGAGTCACATACCCTAGGTTAGCGTGGGGATAAATGGGCTTATCCCAAGGGTTAGTTCATATTGTTTAAGTTTCGTTGGATATAGGAAGTTATCCTAGAATTAATGGAAAGTGAAAATGACAATGTTGGGACTTTTGGGATACTATTATTGAGGAAGACTTACTTTGATGTTTTTGGTATTGTTTTGGAATCTTGTAGAATAGTGGGATGATAATGGCACTTTGGGTCCTAGGTTATTAATGAAATATGACTTTAAGAATAAGAAATGCATATTCTAAAATTTGGTACTTAATGGATAAGTATAAATGTCTTTGAGAATTTAAAAGTGAATGTTTTCAAAATGGAAAAATGATTTTTGCAAATGATAATTTTCATATACACACCTCTCTAAATCGCTATCATAAGGGAAGTTACGCGCTTGAGGTGAAGTCCCCTGGCTAGTGAATGCAGGGTGAATATAGTCCTCGGCCAGATGACCGATTATAATATACGTTTATTTTGCGACGTGGAGTAATTCTGGGTGTGGTTATGACTCACTCGCAGGTATATGTCCACTTCCCGACGTCTCGCTTTGTAGGATGCCCAGGTTGTCTTATTTGATAGGCATTGGAAGATGATAGCTGTTTATGGGCGTGCATAGTGGGGAAACCCGGACGGGCGATCTTAGAATCGTTATATGATATGAAATATAGCTATTCATAATAATGTGGGACATTATTGATGTTAAAGCATTTTGTGATAATAAAGATGCTTTAAATACATTTCCTGGATGTAAGAAGGGAAATGGGAAGTTATAAGATGAAATTGAATTGGCAAAATATTTTGAGGAATGAATTGATATTCACATATATTCGTAAAAGAGAAAAAGGTACTATGCATATAGAATTGTGAATAATTGAAATTATGTCTCCTTTAGTAATGTAGATGAGTTCTCCCATGCTCATATGAATATTGAGCGTTATCATTGATATTGCGCTAGGTTGTACTTTTAGATTGAGAGGTGATAAATTTTTTGATTATTTCGAGAGAAAGTATAGTTCGTGATTTTGATTAGATATTCATGATTGTCATGCATTTTATTCACATGGTGATCATATCAAACCGGGCCCTGGACCATCTATATCTCTTTGTTTTGCATGAACTCCTTGTCCGTTCAGGTGCTCTTCCGCAAGGACTCCCATATTGACCTCTCATTTCCAGTTGTCATGGAGCTATAACATTTTGCGAATGTTGTAGGATATTCGTTATAGACACTTCTATCCATTGTACTCTAGCTATGTTCAGTTTATTTATTTGGGCGTGTTGCCAATGCATTGTACTCATTTGTTATATTGTGATATTAAATTGTAATACTCGGTGTAACCTGTTTGTATTAGTCTGTGAACCGAAAGCTTATTCGATTATTATTTTATGCATTTTGGCATACTATTACCCATTGATTTTTGGTACCCACCTTCTTTGTAAATTGGATTGTCTAAGTGCTTTTATTTTAACCTACAAATTTCATTTGACAGTCCGTTTTCTAAAATAATTGGTGGTTATCTCATGCTATTATTTTAGTGACAGTGATGCTAAGAATGGACCGTCTATGATTCCTGTGATTATTAGAGTATCAGGCTGGCCACCTCTTATTTTAGTAGGCGGGTTGTCACAGACATTTGGGTATTTTGACCTCAATGGATTTGTCGAGGTTACATTGATTATAAGATTTGAGTTTTAGATTCGAGTGAAACATGGATTGTCTTAAGGACCATTAGAAGCATACAAAATTAGGTTAGATGGTTGGTTTTAATAGGGTAATTGTGAGATATATTTGGTCATTTATCCTTTGGGAAGACTTGGATTAAGTAAAAAACATAGGGTGGGGTGATAAATATATTTGATGTTTTTATATAAGTTAGGTGTGGTTGATACCTATATGGGGAGCCTTGGGAGATCGGTCCAGAGTTGTATGATTTTGACTATAGTTATTGTGCTCGTTTCCAGTGTAACTTACGTGTGTGATTGACCCTATAATTTGGAGATCCTTGTGAGGTTGGGCTAGTGGCGTATACAATCGGATAACGTAACGTGTGTATGCCCAGCTAAAAAAAAATACTACATGTGACTTGGTAGTGATGTCTGTATATGTTTTGTTGATTAAACATGTTAGCAAAGGTCATATTTTTTTTTCTATTTTATGTATAATGAATTCAATGAGAGATACTAGACGGGGTGTCCTTTATGGGGAGTGTACAATGTCGATCGCTCTAGTACCGTAGCGGTAGAGATGGATCGTACCTTAGTCATTTTATCCCTACACCATTGCATATATACATGTGTCTTGAGGGGGATTCAGGAGTGTTGTCACCATAAAGTCGTTGGAAATGAGACTGAATGTCATCGTATAATATTTGGTATGGTAGTTTATGCAATTGACAAGAAAGCGTTGTGATAATCCATTTTTGACTTTCTTGGGTTATGGGTGAGGGACTACCTATAACTCTTCATAGTACACGAGAGTGATCCCTCAATGCAATATGGATTTTTATTTTTTATTTTTTTGGAAGAGGATTAAACCCCAAGTAGCATAAAAAGAGAAAAATATCCTTTCTCAGGGGGCTTACATCAAGTACAAGAAATATAAAAGTCCAAAATAAAAGATTTTAAGAATCTAGACAATGGACCTTTAAAAGGCCCAACTTTGAAAGAAAGACAAATCTCGTCGTGGAATGAAACAATAACTGAGTTAGCATATGAATTCCTTCAAAAGTAGCTTTGTTCCTTGCACCCCAAATTTTCCAGCAAATGAGATTAGGAAGTGATTTGCACAAAATAGACTGAATATTCTTCCCATTAGAGTTCCACGACCACAATATAAGCAGGGATGTAAATCTTGAAGAATGAAGATTAAGACCCATAAGATTTTCAAAATGAACCCAAACAATATTAGATACCTCACTAGAGCCAAATAAATGTTTCGAATTCTCCATACATGCAAAATAACAACACCGACATCTCAAAACAAAAGGAATATTAATCCACTGTAAATTTTCATCAAGCGGAATAGGGTCATGAAGAACACGCCACATAAATGTAGAACCTTTCGGAGGAAGTCTAGGATCCCAAATCATAGTAAATGAAAATTGAACACCATGTTTAGGTCACACCAACTCCCAAGTTTGTTTGAAAGAAAAGTTATCCAAATGCCAACCTTGGATGGAATCTTCCTAAAAATTATCTTCAACAATCCCATAAATCATTTGCATTTGTTTCCATGGGACACTTGAGAATGAAGGAATAACTGTCAAATTTAAATGAGCTAATTTTTTATACTTTGAGTAAATGAACTTAGCCCATAAAACTTATTTTTAAAAAACTGAAACCAAAGTTTACAATAGGAAGTTCAAATCACATAAAAAAAACTCTATGAATAACCAAAACACCCTCATTTTTCGGTCTGCAAATAATATCCGAAGAAACCCAATGGTGTTTAAATATATCCTCTCAACTCCCCCAATTTTTTTTTTGCACAAATACGATTAAAATCTTGAATAAACCCTTTTGTTGGAGAAATGACAGCGAAAACATGGGATCCCAACATCATGAGAACATATTGAATAAGGATAAGACTTCTTTCCACGGATAAGAAGTCAGAACGCCACTGATTTATATGAACCACTGCTTTGTGTATGATCGGAGCAAACACTATATTTTTCTTTCGACCTTGGTATACAGGAACACCCAGATATTGAATCGGTAAAGACTTGGAAGCAAAACCCATCATCGACTGTAACCTACTGCGCTAAGAAATCAAATATGTCAGACCTATGATAACGCAGCTCTTGTCGGCATTGCAACGCTGTCCCAAATGTAGTTGGTATTCTGACACGAAATGTAGGAAGTTTTTACCTGATCGAACATTACCATTTTGGAAAAATATTATATCATCAGAAAATGAAAGTGATGATACTAATGGACATCCTGAAGGGGTGGGAAAATTTCTAATGGAACCCGATAACATCAAATTATGAACACCTATACTCAACACCTCTGCTGCGATCACAAATAAAGTTGAAGAAAGAGCATCACCTTGACAAACTCCCCGTTCAGATTTAAAAAACCCGCACAATTTACCATTAATAATTATGGAATACCAATAATTAGAGAGAAACCTCCAGAAGAAATCAATGCAACTTTCTGAAAACGCGAAAGCACGGAGTGCTTTAATGATAAAAAACCAAGAGATCTTGTCATAAGCCTTAGCCATATCAACCTTGAAGACAAAATTATACCCATGGATCTTTTTGTTAAGGTTACCAATTAACTCTTGAGCAAGAAGGATATTATTGGTATTGATATTCCTTTGAATGAAACCAGATTGCAAAGAAGGTATTATCTAGGAAAGAATAAGACCGAAACAGATGGATAAAATTTTAGAGATGATTTTTCTAGTAAAATTACAAAGGCTAATAGGTCTATATCCCGAACAATTAGAAGGATTATCCACCTTTGGAATAAGAATAATATTAGTAGAACACCAACTTTTAGGAATATCATGCCCAAGAAAGAAGGATTGAATAGCAAGTACTAAATCATCATTGATAATATACCAACACTTTTGGAAGAAAAAAACCATCAAAACCATTTGGGCCCGCAATACTATCCTTGTCAAGAGAGAAAACTACCTTCTGAATTTCAACTAGGGATGGAACATTAGAGAGTAACTGATTGTCACTAGAATAAACTAATTTGGGAATAGGTTGAAAATACTAGAATCGTCAACACAATTTGTTTTTTCCACAAGAATATTTTGAAAATGATAAAGAAGATAGTCCTCAATACCCTTCGGACCCGACACCACTTGACCATACTCACGATTAAGTTTTTGAATGTAGAGTTTATGGTTCTTTTTAACCATAAAATGAAAAAATTTAGAGTTGAAATCTCCAAACTTAGCCCAATTAACTCTATCTCTTTGTCTCCAAAAAATTTCCTCAAGCTGCAATTCCTTATTAAAAATTTCCCTACCACGGTGTAAAGCTTGTCTATTCTCAGGGGTTGTATCAATATCAAAAGAGGCTTCCTTTAAGAGTAAATCGTTCTCAGCCTTTTGAACCCGAGAAAAGATGTTACTAAAAACATCTTTATTCCATGCTTAAAGAGACACTTTAACAAATTTATGTTTGGAAACGAAATGCTGCATAGGTCTTCCTCTCACATCAATATCCCATGATTTACTAACAACCTCAAAAAAAGAACTATGATAAACCCACGTATTTTGAGAACGAAAAGGCATTGGGAAAGAGTCATGAGGGAATTTTAACGAAAGAACAAGGTGAGCATGGTCCGAATTAGTACAATGAAGATGTTTAACAGAAGATTAAAAAGAATTATTAAACCACCCATCATTACCAAAAACCCTACCAATCCACTCCAAAATATTATCAAAACCACTTTTATAATTCGAGCCAATTTGAATCATGGTAGAATTAAAATCTAGGATAGCCTGACTATCAGCTAAATTTCCCCATAATTTCTCCTTTTGTTTAGAGATAATATTGAAATCACCCCCTAAAACCCAATATTCAAAATCAGGAGAAGTAATTGTTGAAATTTCATCCCAAAGAGGTTTTCTATCTTCTTTATTACATTTAGCATAAACACAAGAATAGAAAGAATTTGATCAATATCTCGAACAAGATTAATCTCACAAGAATATCTTCAAAGAGTCCAAATCTTCCCACAAGAATTAGAAATACCCTCCATAAAACCAATCTCCCGAATAAGAGCACTAATATTGATAGAATTGATTTTATATTCTTCAATAGCAACAACACTAATCAAAAATTTGTTGATGATTCTTTTAAGTTGACGAAAAGAAGGATAATTACCAACCCCCTAATATTCCAGAATAAAATATTCAGCATTAAGATTTGATTGGGAAAGAAGTTTAAGAAAAGTGGGTGGACCTTGTCTTCATGGATGAGGTAGGAATAAATGTCACTTTATTCATCTTTATTTTAGTAGTTGAATGAGAAGGAACTGAGAGAAATTTGTTAGGATGAAAAATATCAGAAGAAGAACGATGACCTTCTTGAATATGATGAAGGATCTTCAATTTCTTATCAATAAAGAATGAAAATTCCTTCAAACTGTCTAAAGACACCTGACTAGCGAGCAACAAGTCCACACCTTCAAAAGTATTCCACAAAGGTTTAAGAATATTTTGGATAGTAGATTTTTTCTTCTAATGAGATAAAGATTTTGAGTGAGAAATAAGTTTTTTGATGGGGATCAATACATTAGGAACCACATCTGTTTCATAATTCAATTCATATGTATCGAAATGAGATTGTAATATAGACAACTGATTTTTCAGATTTGGACCAACTTCGTCACCAAAAATTGATGAATTCTTGGGACAATGGTTGACTATTAGAAGAGTATCAACTGCATTTTTAGAACCATATATAGCAGTAACGGTCTTTGATGTAGATGTCAGCGCCTGATCAGTGATTTCTTGAACACCGTTTAATTTATGATTGATCTTAAGAATACATAAATTAGAAGATAACAGATTTACTGAATCTTGATTATGAATACCAACTGAATCTTGAATATGAATCTTGGATGTAATTTACTTTCTAGACCACCATACATTATGTGATTCATAATGTAAGATATCTACCTAATATCTTGATATTAAAAAATATAGAATTAATAGATAAGCTTTGTTCATATAGGCTACATGTGGGTTTGGGATTAGAACCACGTGTTATTATAGGTTGTTGGGTTGAGTAATAAATAACTTAAAATCCACTAAAATATAAGAGGAATTCGCGCAATTATATCATAGCCCAAATTCAGTTATAATCTTATTATGCATAAACTTGTTGTTTATGTTGTTGTTAAATCTATTTTTTACAGGTCTTGTCTAATTTTTTCTGCCATAGACTTGGGTTGATCTTTGGAAGTGCCTCTTTAGTGACATTTTACCCATTCTTCATTGGTTCTAGAAGATAAGAAGTACATATCATTTAATTTTGTATCTGATTTATAGTTCAATGTAGATAATTTTACTTGTACGGTTTTCCCGAGTCAGCTTTTGCACATATGGTAATAGTATTCCAGAGTTAGATTATTTTATGGGTAGTTATATGTTATCGGAGTGGGTTTTTTTATTCAATATTCCTTTACTTATTTATATTAGTTGTTTAATTTAGTTTTTTCATTTGTGATAAGAATGTTACCCAATGTTTCTATTCCTGTGATTTTTGTATTAGACTCGATCAATTTATTTATGAATTTTATAGGGTGTAACAATGTTATCCAGACAGTTCAAGAACCTCATGTCCAACATAATGAATAAATGAGGTATTTTATTCTGACAATTAATGATTGTGACTCCATTGGCGAGGATATCATTAATTTTGTTTAATATTATACCCGCGATTCGTTACTTGAATATGAATCCCCTCGTGATAAACTTCGTCGGTGGGAGGGCCAAAATCACTCACATGAAATTCCTGTAACTAATGCTTAAGATTTCGAGAATCCTGGATGCCATAATTAAGTCCATCCGATAGGGGGCCAGATCGAAGGTGACTGGAGGAAATAATCACATAACAATTCTCAAAATACCAATGGAGATCGCAGGGTTCATTTTGAGACCCCTCTCCCACTTAATATTTTTAAACTAGATGGTTTTGAAAAACTATTCATTCAATTCTAAAAGATCTAAATAAATATTTGGTAATTTCCAATTTACTTGCACAACAATAATTTACCGAATCTCCCTATTTTAGTTTTCCAACAGTAAAACTATTTTTAAATTAAATTAAAACTCGTAGATCAAAATTTAATTATACCTTTAAATAATTTACCCAATTAAATTCAATTTAGAAAAGAATAAATAAAACATGTTTTCCAGAAAAATCGTGATTTAGGCGAGTCTTAAAATTATATCCACGTTATTCATAACATGGGTGTTCCTAATTAATTAATTTAATTAACCGATGAAATTATGCAGCGTAATGTTAAAGATACAATAAATAAATACAAATAATAATTGCAAACTAATATGCGGATGGAAATGATCCTATCTATCATGGCGAAGAATTCCACATGTATAAGTGTTGAAACAAAATAACCCATTCAAAGTAAATCCCAGCTTACACCAGTATTAATAGGTATAATCCATGGGCTTCAGGAAGATTAGGCTTCCAGAGGGTTTCGGACATACCACTTTGGCAATGTACTATAACTGGGACCCAAGATAAATAATTAAATTCAATTCTAAATAAATACGCAAAAATCTCAAATACCTTTACCATAATTATTTTATTTCTTTATTTAATCATAACTAACTCCACTAAATAATCACAACTCCATCCCCAATTTAAGTATATCTAAAATCACTTGGATATAAAGATGTTTTATTTGTAATGTTGACAATGGAACACAATATGATTCTCCATGTTTTGTTTTCGATATTCGTTTGTCAAATCAATTTTTTACAACTTGATTTTAACCAACCTCTGATCAACTCCTTAATTCACATACTTCACGTATTCCATACTGATGATGCGAGAAATTGGGATGGTAAGAACTAACCATACCATCGAATCTATTCTCAACCATAATAAATAGTATAAAAGTGGAATAAAGTAAATAAAGGGAGATCGAACACAAGATATAGACTGGTTCGGTTATAAAATGATCGTACATCCACTTTGATGCCTTAATCTCATTATACATAATCATTAGTACAAGAGTTATTTTCCATTAGAGGCATATAAGAGGGAGAGAGAGTTGGATACATGAAAATAATGGCCCTTTGCAGAACTCGATGCGGCATGCCAGGAAAGGGTGTGGAGGAGCAGAACTTTATAGTCACACAAGTGGCCTGGGTAGGCTTTCTCGTGAAGAGAGTGTGCGATTGCAGAGTTTGGTGGAGCTTCATTGTTAAAAGATGTCCCCAAAAAAGAGGGGTGAGCACTCCTATTTATAGAAGTCAATGGAAGGATCATGTGCCTAGAACACTTGCCATACAGATAAGTGATGCAAGTGTGGAATCCTTGTAGAAATTGGGCAGCTTGCAGGTGCAGGTTGACATGGCTAAGTTTACGATAGGGTATATGTTGCTGAAGTGGTATGTGGTCGGGACCAGTTAGGGATACAGTTGTGGCCTTATCATCAGTTGTAATGGGGGAACTTTCACGGCCTGTCCAAGTCCCAGACATAAACATATTTGTAGGGCCCTAAAATGTGGTTAGGAATGTTAATTCTATGGCTAAGTTTAATTTATAAGTTATAAGTTAGTGAGGGGTGTTAAACATGTTAATTATCATATTTGGGGGATGCATACTCATGTGATGTATGTGTTGGTTGCATTAGATGTTAATCGAGATTATGATCGGGGATAATTTTCTTAGATCATATAATTATTTATCTGATTAAATGCATCACGAAAATATTTTTTTCATACATCATTATGATCATAAAATTAAACCAAGGCGTTGGTCCGAAATTGGCGATGTTAGGTCGCGAAATGTGAAAGTTTTGAGATTTTCGGTAAATTCAACTTTCCTGTTCGAGCCCAAATTAGGTGTACTAATTTTATGATTTTTGGAAAACAAAAAATATAAAAGTTGTAGATATATCAATTAGTTTCATAATACAGTGAACGGTGTGTAAAACAGAGTTACAAGTAAGGAGTTATGCTAAAATTACGAAAGAAGGGGAAATATGTCTATTGGTTAAATGGTATTTTGTCTTATTAGTGGAACAAATGTCTTTTTTTTATTGGACCAAGGGGAGGTGAATTATTCATACCTAAAGACCTTAAAAATATCCCTTAATCTTCATTTTCATCAAAATTTCAAGTGGAGGATTGAGGAAGATTATCGAGAGATAAACAAGCTTATGTATCCAAAGGTGCTTAGTTAAGATTTAACTTTTAAATTTCATTATTTGCATTAAAGAGGTTGTTTTATATGATATTAAAGATAATATTTGGGGATGAGAGAATATGTGTTGTTACATGTAGTTGGGTATGTGTAGGTTGTGTATATGAAGCATTCTACATTCATACAATTAAGGGTGTAATCATAATGTTACTCAAACTGGTGTATCTTTTTGAATACCCTATGGAATTGAGTTATTCCAATTGGATATTAAAATAGACTCATATATGTATACTATAAACATAAATGATGTAAAAATAACAATAAATGAATCTTAGGTGACAGTTTGAAGTTCAGGTATCAAATCTGCCCCAATACCAGGTGTTCGACGTTTTGCTTAACTTAGCAAATGCACTCTAAAAATTATGCAACTTTAATTTTACATTATTCAACATGTTTAATATATGTTCTTATGATTTATAACCGAGGTGTAGGTTATACATTCTCGAAAAATGTAAAGTTATGCTTTTATGGTCTACTCAGACCTAGATGTTTTAAAAGTGGAACATAAATGAGTATGATATAATTGAACGGGAGAATATAATACCTTTTTGGTTTTTCTTGGGGGTTGTGTTGAATTGGATGTTTTGTTGTTGTTTTTCTCCATAAATGATTTGTAAAAGGTTGTATAAATCGGGCATAATTGTGTCTAAAGAATTCGTAACTTAATTCTGTAAATCGTGTTAGAATCCTAATGAATAAGGTGTCATAGAAATTTGAAGTATCATAATCAATTAATTTTCAGTTATGTCAGATTGACCAACTTTTGTGATGTGTTATTGAGTTTAATGTGATTTGGTGCATTCGAGTTGTAATGATGTTGAATTGTTAGGTGGGGAAGCGGCTAACACTACCATACCAAGGACATAGTGTTGGTATTAATCTTAATACCAAATTCAAGGTGACTTACATGTCCTATGAAATATATATGCTTATATTTTCATATGTAATTGTGTAGTTAAACACATGTGTGATGATGCTTATGGAGTGATGTGGTTTTATGAAACATATGAGTATGATTCAAAATGTTAAATGATGTTTTATAATGTTATGGACTGACGTGGGACCTCTATCTAATGTCAAGGACTATGGATTAAAAAAGTTAAATGATGTTATCTAATGTTATGGACTGAGGTGGGACCTCAATCGGATGCTAAGGACTGTGGTGGGTCCTACAGGATGCGGCGTCCTCGTTAATCCAACTTAATGGTTTGTTGTACTCGGGCCTAATATGGGAGATGGTATCCCCATTAATTTGGAGTTAATTGGACTGGTGGGTCCAGTCTTGCGAGAATTAAATAATTCCTATTAGGTTATAACATAAGAAAATAAAATTGGTTATTCAAATATGTTGTATGTGTTCTATATGTGTGGTATATGGTCATTCACTAAGCTTGTATTGCTTACACTCCTATAATTTTATCTTTCAGGTATGCCTATCGTTTGGAGTTCACTGCCGTGTTAGGACCTTAAACGGGGGAGTGCGGGATATCTAATGGGGGTTGAATATCAATAAGCCTTTTTGTGTAAATATTACATTAAAGAACTTTTGTATGTAAAGTTGTTTACTACTTTTATATTACATGTTAACGTAGTTATGTTTTCATCCAAACATGCTTTTGAAAAAAAATTGGTGTTATTTGAAGAAAAAAATTAAAGAAATGTATTGTTTAAGGGAATTTATCTCTAAATTAAAGGATGATTTCAAGTTAATTAAGTCGGAGCGCGACAACTTGGTATCAGAGCTTGGTTATTAGGTTCTGGACAGGGTATGAGGGTTTAGATTGGCAGTGGACATAGAAACTATTTTGAGTCCTAAGTATTAGGTTTCTAGGGATATTTTTAAGTATGTTGGATTCGTGAGGCGTGGACACAAAGGGTTTGTTATTAAGTTTTAAATTGTCTTTGTTAACTAACATCTGTCAGTTATACACATATACTGTTACGTTATATGAAATGCAAGCATCTCGCGGGAAAGGAAATACGATGTTAAGGTTTATTCGGGGATGACAGCGTATATAGGTATTGAATTGTTTTATATTGTAACAACCCGGATTTTTTTAAATAGGAATTTTTAAATTAATTTTGGAAATCGAAGAAAAATGAAAATTTTGGATTTTATAAATTTTATAATTTAAAGTGTTGGTTTTTATATTTGAAAAATGAATTTTCAAACGGAATTGGAATCAGAATTAAAATGGAGTTTTAATTGATTTTTTATTATTTAGAAGAGTCCTCAAAACATAAAACTCTCTAAGAGTCCTCGGAACATAAAACTCTCTAGTAAAAATAATATTTTTTGAAATCCGACCGTCCGATCAAGCTGAATTTTTGTCAGCAGTCCTGTCTCGCCGTTCTCTATAATATACTAAAATTTCAAGCGATTCTAACGGTCCGATCGTCCGTAATGATTTTTTCAAGTATTTGTATTTGATTAGGACTCTAATTCTTTTTGGTATATAAACATAAAGTGACGAGTTTAGATCTTTTAAAACACATTTTAGCCTTCTCAAAAATCAGAATCCTCTCATCTTCTTCATCTTCTTCAACCTCAAAACCCTAGCCCCATTCTACATAACTTTCAACTCAAGTTTTGTCAAGATTAACCGGATTTTCTCAAGACGCGTCAAGAACGAATCTTTGTCAAATTTTTGAGAGGAATACACATTCAAGATCAGATTTTTAAACCAACTTTTATTCAGGCATGAATACTCTATTCTTTTCCTTTAGTATTATGCGTTTTAAGTGTCGCCTAAACACTTAATTACATGTTTTTCTTAAAAATAATTAGCAACTTAATTAGAAAAAGTGAATACTAATTATGGGGCTGTTTTTATAAAATCTTTTAATCTGAATAATATTCATAACCCTTTGGGTACGTAGGATTGATGAGTGATTTTGGGTTTTATTGGTGTAGGTTGCATGTAGAAAAACCCTAGTTTTAAAATAAATAATTTTTGGGTGCGTATAACTCATGTAATACATGTAGAGATAATGAAATTTGGTTTTTGATGTATATATGATGAAAAATTGGTATATTTAATTTAAAATAATTAAATGAGATTATTTGGGTATTGTTGACGTTGTGATAATTAAATTAAAGATTTAATTGAATTGGACTATCATGCGTAGTTTTATACGTTGATTAATCATGCGTGGTTGTGTGACTTTTTGGTATTATTATATTTCCTTGTGACGATGGGTTGTTGGGTATCTTTGCTCCCCCTATATTTTTAGAATGCCTTCTAGGAATGGGACTAGTGAGGGAAGATTATTGCGTTTTTATCACCTTGAGGGTGGGCTGATTTTTATTACTTTATCGTCGTTACACTTGTCTAAGTATGAGACTAGGTTATGATTTATGTTAGAAAATCCTCCTATACATAGGATAGGACGTATTGATAACTTGGGGACCCTTAGTTATGGGACTAAGGGGTATTTTTGAGGATCTCACATCGATTAAAAGGGTGGGGTGATTATAAATTGAGAACTTGAGAACTAATACCTAAGATGATAAGACGGGTATTAAAATATATTGGTGACATAATCAGCGAGGGCCGACAGTTTAAACGGGCCAGCCGACGTTTTATGTCGTGTCGTGTGTGGAACCTTGTCAATCAGCGAGGGCCGACAGTTTAAACGGGCCAGCCGGCGTTTTGACGAGGGGATGTGTATTTTTGGTGGAAAAATCACCCGAGGCGGGAGGACCGCCATAATAAAATGAGGATATAATAAAAGCTGGTTAATTTAATGAAATTAACATCGTGGGACTTGGGAAATTAAAATCATATTGGTGTGCCTTTATAAATGGGGATTTATGCGGGTAGTTAGTGATTTATATCTATCGCGTTTAATTATCCCGTTTAATTTAAAATATTCCATTGTGATATTTATTGCGTATAATGCTACTGTCTGGATTCAAGGATCCTATTTGAGGGGAGTAGTGTGTATTCTTGCTCGGGGCTTTGGCTCTGACCCATGCGTTGACTAATCTTTTTCAGGATTAGAATTTGGAGAAGCTGTATAAGTTTATCGGAGTTATCATTGGAGGTGCAGCTGGAGTTATTTACTTTATGGCATAGTTTAGTTAGACTTTCATTCCCAGTCGTAGTATGAGACTTCATTTGAGTTTTATTGGGCCATTCGGTTCCAAAGTTGTTTAAAGGATTTATTTTGGGATTATTTCAGATTTTATTTAATCATTATTGGAGATTGAATTTTTTGGAGTTAGCATGTGATGGATCTTTTATCGCTTAGTTGTTTATGATCATTTGAGATTGACTCAATTATTTATCTTATGGACTGATTTATTTATGTCTCATATCTGTCTCATGCTAAGAATGGTATTTATTTAGTTCACGCCCGGCTTAGTTTTGGTGGCGGCCGACGCCAGAATTAGGCGGGGTGTGACATATATGTTCTGTGAACAAATGTATCATTGAAGGAAAAATTTTAAAGACACAATGTGGTATACAAATTGTGAAGTACTGGAAGTGATCTCATTTTATACTAGTATATGTGAACTTCACAAAAAATTTATGAAGTATTTGAGGTGATCTCTTCCTATGCTAGTATATGTGGACTTAAGTCGTGTTATGTATATCATTATGAATGGGTACTCTACTCATCTATATGGCCGAGTGATGTACGAAAACACATATTCCATCAAAGGATGAGAAGTGAGAAGAATAATTGTTACATGGATTTAATAAGACTTCAATTGTTAGAGTGTGAATAAAAATGAAGATTCATAAAGTAGAGGCTAAATGAGAAGGTTAGTAGTTGTAGATGTTTATATTTAACATGTGAAAAAGGATTGAAATTCAATAACAAGTTGAATAAAGAGTAATGAGAGTTGATATGTACATCTTTAATAATATGTGTACATATAGTGGATATTACTCTTGTGATGTTTTTAAATGCTTCTATGAATAGTAAAGTTGAGATGAGGTGTTAAAAAGTTGGATGTTTGAAAATATTTAGGACTCCTTTTAGGAGTATGTGTTTTGTATTTTGGTAAGGAATTTCTTATAATACCCCGTAATTTTATTGATATTTATTTAAGGGATTAACTAAATTAAATGTGAATTAATTGGAAATTAATCCGGGTAGAAATACTAACGAGATGTGAATTGGTATTTGATTATGAAGTTAAAAATTTATTATTTCCAAGTATGTATGGTAATACATGAGTATTGATGATATCTAAATTGTCACGAGGTAGATATACGACAATTTGGAAAATTTAATTGGGACGCACGTGTCAGTCGCGTCAAGAACGTAATTAATTGAATTAAAACATGAATTTTATTTTTATCAACTGAATGGTCATTTTGAGTGCGCCAACGTGCGAAATAGTCAGAAAACACTAGCCGGGGGTTTAGTTTGGGTCACGGGGCATTTTTAGGCCACACCGGCAACCCAAAAGGGTAGTTTGGTAATTTTAAAAATAGGGGAATTAAAACCCACGAATTTTAGAGGTTATTTTTATATTAAAAAATAACCCACTAAGCTATTATTAGCATTTGAGAATTTAGAGGGCTACGGGAGTTATAGGGAGGAGTTGGAAGAAGTTCCAAAAAGGAAACCCTAGCCACCATCACCATATTTGGAAGAAATTTGTAGGGAGAGGGAGGAGAATCAACATTAAATTCTTCAACATTAAATCAAAACATCTAAGTCAAGTGGTTTAATTACATTAATTTCAAGCGAATGTTTCTTCCATGCTTAGAATTGAATAATTGTCTTATATTAGAACTTTGATGAAAACCCATGAAATTGGAGGTAGGATTCATAATATGATATAGGGATTGCATGTAGAATGTTATTGGATGAATGGCATATACAAAATATATCTTTTGATGATGTGAAAACAGATTGATAAGGAGAAATTTTAATCATTAAATTTTGGGTTCATGATTATAGGGTTTGGGACAAGGTTTGAGAATTTTGATGATTATATGTTAATTTAGGAAGCATTGACCCCATATATATGTTAAAGAGTGACCTAGGAGGACTTAAAGTAGTTTAATAACGTTAAAATACTATTGGTATGACCTTAGGATGAGTTTAGAGAAGAGAAAAATTTAGAAAAAGGAAGTAGAGAATTTCTGGGCTGAAACTGTCATCTCGTTAGAAGACCTGCCCAGGTCGTTCGAACGACCTCGTTCGAATGAGATTCTAACGAGATGACAGTATCCCTTCTAACGAGTTGGTAGTTCGTTCAAAGCCTTTCGTTCGAACGAACTCGTTCTAATGACCTCGTTCGAACGGGACTTCTAACGAGTTGACAGAATGGCCTTTTTGGCCTGTTTTTATTTCAAATGTTTCGTAAACCTGTTTAATTGGAGTATTAACCTTCCCTTATTGTTTAATGGCTATAATTGTGAGAATTGGGGTACGTTGAAGAGTAGGACTTAGAACCTTATAATAAAATCAGATGTCAATTGTGGAATAGGAAACGAATAAATAATTACGACGTGAGAAGGGTTGACAACGTTAATATACAAACCAAGACTTATAAACGTATAACATTAAATAACAGTATAAGAATGAGAAGCAAACCTATATTAATAATTCGAGATATCTAAGATGTGTGAATGCTTAGTATTTGTGGTTTTATGTGTATAACATACCTACCATACTTGCTATCATGGGAGGTCTGCGTTCGATTAGGGCCATCTAATCTTTGTGTGCCTAAGGGGGGATTTAGATTGGTACCTGGAGGAAATAGGTCAGAGAAGGACTTATTGAGAATTTAATAAGTCTGATGATCATGGGAGCGTAGGTATGTACGTAACCCATGTGATGTGAACTATGTTCACCTCCATAGTTTATGATTGTTGTTTATTGAAAACGATTCCTGAGAGATTCGGAATACGTGGTCCTTATGTACGTGATGTACCGGGATTGGATAGCAGAGTATGTGTGCACTACAGCTTAGTCTCGGGGAGATAGTACTGTATATTTATGATGAGAATAATATACTATTAATTGAAATGAACTGGCATGTATATATGTGAATATAAGTAATTGTAATGTTATGTATAGATGAGATAAAATATTTCTAGTATGTAGTGCCACTAATATGGGAAACCGAGAATATATGAACAACTCTCTATTTAAATGAAGATTCCGGAGTTAAATCGTGAATCGTATAGTAATGTTAGACATTACTTTGAACTAGTTAGATATGGGAATAACTAGAATGGGTACGGGTACGTTAGGAGTGCACAGATAGTCGAGAGGTGAGTATTTCTTGTGAGACCACATCCTAACATGTATTTTTCATTCATTATTTTAATGTCATTAAAACACTTGCTATATTTTAAATTGTTTTCCACGATCGGGCTCTGACCCATTTTCTTTCAAATATAATTTTGTAAAAACCTTTGAGGTGCCCCCACAAGGACATCATACATAGGAGTTCCATTCAGGTGACGGACTGTAGCTGCCGTGGAAGTTACAGGACTTTAACAGTAGACGCCTCCACTTTCGATCTTGACTCCTTATTACCATCTTTCCTCTTGTGTTGGGCATGTCGCCCTATTTTCTTTTTAGAGATACTTTATTTATTCATTTCTTTCAGAATTCTGGGTTATAATTAATTTAGTGATGCAGACTTAGTATTTGTTTATTCCTGTATTTGGATTGTTCTGAGGAGTATCCCTCCAGTCTCATTACTATTTTATGGTTATTTCATTTTCATTATGTTGTGGGGGTTATGTTAGCATTTCATGAGTTAATTATCGCATGTTAATCGGATTTAATTAAAATTGACAATTCACTTTTTAAATATTAGGCGGCTAGTAATTATAAAAAAAAAAAAAAATCGACAATGATGCTATGAACTGAACCAACTTGGCAGTTTGTATTAAATTAACTGTCATCTCGTTAAAATACTATTGGGATGATCTTAGGATGAGTTTAGAGAAGATAAAAATTTCGAAAAACGAAGTAGAGAATTTCTGGGCTGAAACGTCCATCTCGTTAGAAGACCTGCCCAAGTCGTTCGAACGACCTCGTTCGAATGAGCTTCTAACGAGATGACAGTATTCCTTCAAACGAGTTGGTAGTTCATTCGAACGAGGCTTTTAACGAGTTGACATAATGGCCTTTTTGGCCAGTTTTTATTTCAAATGTTTCGTAAACCTATTTTATTGGAGTATTAACCTTCCCTTATTGTTTAGTGGGTATAATTGTGAGAATTGGGGTACGTTGAAGAGTAGAACTTAGAACCTTATAATAAAATCAGATGTCAATTGTGGAATAGGAAACGAATACCTAATTACAACGTGATAAGGGTTGACAACGTTAATATACAAATCGGGACTTATAAACGTATAACATTAAATGACGGTATAAGAATGAGAAGCATACCTCTATTAATAGTTCGAGATATCTAAGATGTGTGAATACTTAGTATTTGTGGTTTTATGTGTATAACATACCTACCATACTTGCTTTCATGGGAGGTCTGTGTTCGATTAGAGCCATCAAGTCTTTGTGTGCCTACGGGGGGATTTAGATTGGTACCTCGAGAAAATAGGTCAGAGAAGGACTTATTGAGAAGTTAAAAAGTCTGCTGATCATGGGTGCGTAGGTATGTGTGTAACCCATGTGATGTGAACTATGTTCGCCTCCATAGTTTGTGATTGTTGTTTATTGAAAACGATTCCCGAGAGATTCGGAATACGTGGTCCTTACGTACGTGATGTACCGGGATTGGATAACAGAGTATGTGTGCACCGCAGCTTAGTCTCGGGGTGCTAGTATTGTATATTTATGATGAGAATAATATAATGTTAATTGAAATGAACTGCCATGTATATATGTGAATATAAGTAATTGTAACGTTGTGTAAAGATGAGATAAAAGATTTCAAGTAAGTAGTGTCACTAATACGGGAAACCGAGAATATATGAAAAGCTCTCTGTTTAAATGAAGATGCCGTAGTTAAATCGTAAATCGTATAGTAATGTTAGACTTTATTTTGAAATAGTTTGATATGGGAATAACTAGAATGGGTACGGGTACGTTAGGAGTGCACAGATAGTCGAGAGGTGAGTATTTCATGTGAGAGCACGTCCTAACATGTATTTTGCATTCATTGTTTTAATGTCATTAAAACACTTGCTATATTTTAAATTTTTTTCCGCAATCGGGGTATGACCCGCTTGCTTTCAAATATATTTTTGTAAAAATATTTTAGGTGCCCTGCCACAAGGACACTATGCATAGGAGTTCCATTCAGGTGACGGACTGTAGCTGCTGTGGAAGTTACAGGACTTTGATAGTAGACACCTCCACTTTCGATCTTAACTCTTTATTACCAGCTTTCCTAATCTGTTGGGCATGTTGCCCTATTTCCTTTTAGAGATACTTTATTTATTAATTTATTTCAGAATTCTGAGTTGTAATTAATTTAGTGATGCAGACTTAGTATTTGTTTATTCATGTATTTGGATTGTTATGAGTAGTATCCCTCTAGTCTCATTATTATTTTATTGTTATTACATTTTCATTATGTTGTGTTGGTTATGTTAGCATTTCATGAGTTAATTATCGCATGTTAATCGGATTTAATTTAAATTGACAACTCACTTTTTAAATATTTGGTGGCTAGTAATTATAAAAAAAAAATCGACAGTGATGCTATGAACTGAACCAACATCGCATTTTGTATTAATTTAATAAAGGAGTAGCTACCCGGTATTTAATTAGCCGGGGTGTCACAGGTGGTATCAGAGCATCAGGTTATAGTGTCCTTAGGATCTGTACGGCTTATTATGTTTACGCTGAGCTTTCTTTGATGTAGAGCCCTATATTTTAGGACTGTTGTATTCTTTTGTGTATGTTTTGCTCTTCAGCTATTTTGAAATAATTACTGCGAACTTATAGACTTTACTCTCATTTCAGATGCCTCCACGATGTGCACAGTGAGTTCCTAGGGATGCACAGCCCGAGCCACAACCTGCACCAGTTTCGGGCTCCATGAATGCCGTAGAGGTTGCAGCCATTGTAACCCAAGCGGTGAATACCTCTCTCGCAGATGTACAGTAGGCACCACCCTAGGCACCGATAATTGTGCCAGTTTAGGCTCATGCATTCCCGTCTGCTTGGGAACGCATTCGTGATTCTTTTCAGAAAGCACACCCTCTAGAGTTCGCAGGTAGCTCCGACGTTATTGTGTCCAGTCAGTGAAGGAAGGACATTCAGAGGAACTTAAGGATGTACGAGTGCACAGATGTTCAGAAGCAGATACTGGCTACTTTTAAGCTAGTAGGATCAGCATTGCAGTTGTCGGAGTCCATTACCACCGCGGAGGAGAGGGACGCTCTCACTATTTAGGAGTTCTGGGTGCGGTTCGACCTCAAATATTTTCTGTCAGCTATTCACACTGAGATGAGGAGGAAGTTGATGAACCTCAAGCAGGAGGGAAAGACCGTAGCCGAGTATGAGGCTGAGTTCACCAATATCTTGAATATTGTTCCGGATGAAATTCCAACCGAGGAGAAGAAAAATCAGAAGTTCACAGATGGATTGACTTGGAGGATCCGTCAGCACTTGTTGGGGAATCTCTCGTTGGCCACTTATTCTGATGTGGTTAACGCTGTACTACTTCACTGCCTGGATCATCGCTTCCACATATCTAAAAGCAAGAGATCAGGAGAGTCCAACCATCAGGGCAAGACCGGGGAAATGGTGCCAGCGAGGCACAATCTGCTCAGGGACAGCAGAGGAAGGGTGATCAGGGTTCCTAATAGGGGGTCATAAGAGATTCAGATCTGGGGGTTTCAGGAATGGTCAGGGAGGTTTCAGACATGGCCATCAGGGTCAGAACGGCCATCAGGGCCAGGAGGCCCAGAATGGTCAGCAGCAACAGTTTCAGCAGGGCCAGCATGGTCAGGGTAGGAATGGTAACGGCCAGCAGGGCCATGGGTAACAGGGACAGTGAGGGGGAAACTTCCCAAATAAGTGCTTCGTTTGTGGCAAGACTGGCCACAAATGCCAAGATTGTCCTGATAGGGGTAGGGCCCCACAGCAGCAGCAGCAGGGTGCTCGACACGAGCCATAGAGGCCTATGTTTCACGCCGTCCTCCCAACACCACCACAGATGGAAGCATTACCACCCATTCCAGCGATCCCAGTGCAGTAGGGAAAACTTCAGTATGGGAGAGTGTATCAGCTCCAGCATGCCGCAGTCCCATAGGATCCGCCTGCTATTGAGGGTATGTTCTCTATTGAGGGGACTTTGGGGCGTATTTTATTTGATATGGGGGCCACACATTGTTTCATTGCCATGATATTTGCTCTCACTATTGGGTTGTTAGACACCGTAGAGAGCACAGTTACTTATGTAGATTCACCATTGAGTAGGGGTTCCATGATTTCGCTTATTTGTAGAAGTGTGGGTATAGGGATCGGGAGGTTTACTTCACCCGCTTATATGTTAGTGTTAGAGATGAATGAGTATGATGAGATTATTGGTATGGATTGTCTAGTTGTGTACTGAGCCATGATTGATTGTTTTAGTAGGATTATTATCTTTGACATTCCCGGGCATGAGATGTTTTTAGTGGCGATGCCTCGCCCTAAGGGAGGATCGTCCACTCATTTGTACTATATAGAGGAAGAGACCTCTAAGGAAGTGGTGCTACCACCCGATTCGATTCCAGTTGTTTGGGAGTTTGCTGATGTATTTTAGGATATACCTGGACTACCTACGAGTAGAGAGATAGACTTTGTGATCAATTTGACACCGGACACTCGGCCAATTGCCCGCGCACCTTACTGTATGGCTCCAGCAGAGATGAGAGAGCTATAGGATCAGATAGAACAGTTGTTGGGTCAGGTGTTTATTCGGAGGAGTACTTCACCGTGGGGTGCCCCGGTGTTGTTCGTAAAGAAGAGGGATGGATCGTTGAGTTTGTGTGTAGATTATCGGGAGTTGAATAAAGTCACGATACGGAATAAGTATCCGTTGCCCAGAATCGATGACTTATTTGACCAGTTAAGAGGAGATTACTTCTTCTCGAATATTGATTTATGATCGGGATACCATCACTTGCGTATCAGGGAACAAGACATCTCGAAGACTACTTTCTTAACGAGATATGGTACCTACAAGTTTCGGGTTATGCCTTTTGGCTTGACCAACGCTCCAGCCATGTTTATGGACTTGATGAATAGGGTGTTCAGAGAGTTCCTTGACCAGTTCGTCATTGTCTTTATTGATGACATTCTGGATTACTCCCAGACAGAAAAGCAGCACGTCGAGCATTTGAGGCAGGTTTTGCAGACGTTGCATAAGAACGAGATTTATGCAAAGTATGAGAAGTGTGGGTTCTGGTTGAAAGAGGTTTAGTTTTTGGGGCACATCATTTCAGACTGGGGGATATCTATTGATCCAGGGAAGGTATCCACGATGAGGGAGTGGGGACAGCCCATGACACCGACTGAGATCCGTAGTTTCTTAGGCCTAGAAGGATACTACAAGAGGTTTATTCGGGGTTTCTCAAAGATAGAGGGTCCTTTGACACATCTGATTCGCAAGGGTGTGCCATTCATCTAGAGCGATGCCTATCAATTGGCATTCGATGAGTTGAAGGACAAGTTGACCTCAACACCTGTGTTAGCATTGCCCAGATCGGGAGTTGAGTATTTAGTTTACACCGATGCATCCTTACAAGGACTCGGAGGTGTACTGCACTAGGAGAGTCAGGATATAGCTTATGCTTCCCATAAGCTTAAGCCTCACGAGAGGAATTACCCCACCCATGACTTGGAGGTGGAGGTAGTCGTATTCGCTCTTCGTATATGGAGACACTATCTCCTCGGGGAGAAATTTCGGTTGTTCACGGACTACATGTGTTTACAATACCTCTTAACGCAGAAGGAACTGAATATGCGTCAACGACGGTGGCTTGAGTTTGTGAAGGATTATCAGTTCGATATCCAATATCACCCGGGGAAGGCAAATGTAGTAGCAGATGTGTTGAGCCATAGGCCAGTAGATGAGGTGGCCGGGGTGTGGAAAGCCAAGTGGAAGGAGTTGGGACACCAAGATGCAGTCGCTCGATCGTTCATGTCTGTGATGACTATTACACCTCAGATTGTTACGACGGTGGTAAAGGCCCAAACAAATGACTCGTTCTGTTAGGAGCAGATAGTTCGATTAATAGCAGAGGGAGCCGAGTCCTATACCGAAGGCTCAGACGGGGGATTACGCTTCAATGAGAGACTGGTCATTCCGGAAGGGGAGGACTTGCGACACGAGGTAATGACGGAGTCACATGGCTCACGGTTCGCGGTACACCCTGGTGGGGATAAGATGTAGCAAGACATGAGACGATAATATTGGTGGAGAGGGATGAAGAGAGATATCGCCGTGTTTGTTTCCAAATGTGCCACTGTAACAACCCGTGTAATTTTGGGCTATTTTAATTAATTTATGGAAAATGGAGGAAAATAAAGTTTTTGATAAAATTGTTTTTATTGCTCAAATATGTTGGTTATTATTTTTAAAGGCGAGAATTTCAAACGGTTTCGAAATCGGAGTTAAAACAGACTTTAAAATGATTTTTAAATGTTTTTAACACTTGGTGTTGTTTTGACTTCCAACTCTTCATTTATTTGCCTCATTTACAGGAGTCTTTTGGATTCCAACTATTCATTTCTTTGCATTACAAAAGGGAGTTGTGGGCAACCTTTTTAACTTTGTTTTGGCACAAACTTTGGCAGCAAATATATTTTATATTCCTGTTCTTTTTATATACACATTGGCCCTTGAGATTTGTGAGTTCCAACCTTAGATTAGAGGTGTTCTTGGGGCTATTTTGTTGGAGGTTCTTGGAGGAGATTTTTTAGATCTTTTGAGTTGATCTTGAGGATGTGATCGTTGGTTTCTCATCATGGTTTGAGGTATGGGGTTTTACACAATATGCTCCTTAAATCTCGCGAGTGTCATTCTCTTTGAATTCTTGTTAATTGAACTCATATTTGAATTGATAAATTCATTGAAATCTGGAAAATAATTGTTGAAATTATTTTGATTCATGTGGTATCATTATATTGTTGATGAGCACGTTATCATGGGATTTTAATATGGCACGGATGTTGGGCACCCGCAAAAATTCCTATTTCCCGGGTTATGGCTTGATAAAGCATATACGAATGTGGTGAGGCCTGGTGACCCGGTTAAAGTGTTGTTGAGAAATTATATTGATAAATGCTTTGAGATTTGCATTTTGATTTGAATATTCGTACTCGTGTTGTTACATTTTATTCATCGCTAACATATATTTGTTGAGCATCTTGCCTGTCGTATTGTGCACTTCCCCATATTTTCTTTTATTGGCAGGTTAGCGCAGATTTTGGAGAGCTATGGAGATTGATTTTAGCGAGGATTGTTTGGGAAAGATTTGTATTATTTTTATGTATAGAGCTTTGGAGATTTGTATTTTTATTCGAGTTAGATAGTTGTAATTTTAATTCGAGAGACTTGTTGTAATTGAAGAGATTGAGATTAGTCGATTTATATTATTGTGGGTTTATTTTGATGCTCTATACCTTGTGATTTGTGAATTTGGATTTATTTTATCTCATTAGGGCTCCGTTCGCTCTCCCCGGGCGGGCGGGGTGTAACAGCCACTTGTCAGCTAGTAAAGGTGGACCATCAGAAACCGACAGGACTTCTACAGCCGTTAGAGGTTCCGACGTGGATATGGGAGAGCATATCCATGGACTTTATCACAGGGTTACCTACGCCACAGAGGGGTCACGACTCCATTTGGGTAATTGTGGATAGGTTGAACAAAGTTGCTCATTTTCTTCCCGTGAGGACCGACTACACTACAGGACAGTAAGCCCAGCTTTTCATTGCAGAAATAGTGAGACTTCACGGTGTACCTCTAAATATCGTGTTTGACCGAGACAAGATATTTGTTTCAGGATTTTGGGAGAGTTTCCAGGAGGCCATGGATACGGAGTTGCGGTTGAGTACGGCTTATCACCTGCAAACTGATGGGAAAACCGAACGGACAAATCTGATGTTGGTGGACATGTTGCGTACGTTCATCCTATATTTTGGAGGTGGATGGTAGCAGTACCTTCCACTGGTGGAGTTTGCTGATAAGAACTCCTACTAGTTCACCATTGGCATGGCTCCATTTGAGGCATTGTACGGTAGACCTTGTCATTCCCCAGCATGTTGGTTAGAGGTGGGGGATAACAAACTCCTTGGACCGGAGGTGATTCAAGACACTTCAACAAGGATAGAGTTGACACGGAGTCGAATTCGGGTAGGTCAAGATCGGCAGAAGAGCTATGCTGATGCAAAGAGGTTCTTCAGAGAATTCAAAGGGGGGGACCAGGTGTTACTCAAAGTATCTCCTATGAAGGGTATTATGCATTTTGGGAAGAAGGGGAAACTGACACCAAGGTATGTGGGGCCATTTCCTATCATCGAGCGGATTGGGCCAGTTGCGTATAGACTTGGGTTACCGGAGCACTTGAATAGGATTCATGATGTGTTCCATATTTCCTCGCTAAGGAGATACCTTAGGGATGATTTGGCCCATACCCAAATTGCTTTGGAGGACATCGATATTTAGCCAGATAGTTCCTACGAGGAGGGGCCGATTGTTATTTTGGACCAAAGCGAGCGGAAACTGAGGTCAAAGATAGTACCATTAGTACGTGTTCAGTGGCTGCATCATAATTCCGAGGAGTCCACATGGGAGCACGAGGATGAGATGCGCGAACGTTATCCGGAGTTGTTTTTATAAGGTACTTTTTAATTCCAAATTTTGGGACAAAATTATGTTACTAGGGGGGAATTATGTAATACCCCGCAATTTTATTGATATTTATTTAAGGGATTAATTAAATTAAATGTGAATCAATTGGAAATTAATTCGGGTATAAATACTAACGAGATGTGAGTTGTTATTTGATTATGATCTTAAAAATTTATTATTTCTGAGTATGTATGGTAATACATGAGTATTGATGATATCTAAATTGTCACGAGGTAGATATACAACAATTTGGAAAATTTAATTGGGACGCGCGTGTCAGCCGCGTCAGGAACATAATTAATTGAATTAAAAATTGAATTTTATTTTTATCAATCGAATGGTCATTTTGAGTGCGCCAACGTGTTCGAAAGGGTCGAAATAGTCAGAAAACACTAGCCGGGGGTTTAGTTTGGGTCCCGGGGCATTTTTAGGCCACACCGGCAACCCAAAAGGGTAGTTTGGGAATTTTAAAAATAGAGGAATTAAAACCCACGAATTTTAGAAGTTATTTTTATATTATAAAAGAACCCACTAAGCCATTATCAACATTTGGGAAGTTAGAGGGCTACGGGAGTTATAGGGAGGAGTTGGAAGAAGTTCCAAAAAGGAAACCCTAGCCACCGTCACCATCTTTGGAAGAAATTTGTAGGGAGAGGGAGGAGAATCAACATTCAATTATTCAACATTAAATCACAACATCTAAGTCAAGTGGTTTAATTACATTAATTTCAAGTGAATGTTTCTTCCATGCTTAGAATTGAATAATTGTCTTATATTGGAAGTTTGATGAAAACCCATGAAATTGGAGGTCGGATTCATAATATGATATAGGGATTGCATGTAGAATGTTATTGGATGAATGGCATATACAAAATATATCTTTTGATGATGTGAAAACGGATTGATAAGGAGAAATTGTAGTCATTAAATACTCGGTTCATGATTATAGGGTTTGGGATAAGGTTTGGGAATTTTGATGATTATATGTTAATTTAGGAAGCAATGACCCCATATATATGTTAAAGAGTGACCTAGGAGGACTTAAAGTAGTTTAATAACGTTAAAATACTATTGGTATGACCTTAGGATGAGTTTAGAGAAGAGAAAAATTTAGAAAAAGGAAGTAGAGAATTTCTGGGCTGAAACTGTCATCTCGTTAGAAGACCTGCCCAGGTCGTTCGAACTACCTCGTTCGAATGAGATTCTAACGAGATGGCAGTATCCCTTCTAATGAGTTGGTAGTTTGTTCAAAGCCTTTCTTTCGAACGAACTCGTTCTAATGACCTCGTTCGAACGGGACTTCTAACGAGTTGACAGAATGGCCTTTTTGGCCTGTTTTTATTTCAAATGTTTCGTAAACCTATTTAATTGGAGTATTAACCTTCCCTTATTGTTTAGTGGCTATAATTGTGAGAATTGGGGTACGTTGAAGAGTAGGACTTAGAACCTTATAATAAAATCAGATGTCAATTGTGGAATAGGAAACGAATAAATAATTACGACGTGAGAAGGGTTGACAACGTTAATATACAAACCAAGACTTATAAACGTATAACATTAAATAACAGTATAAGAATGAGAAGCAAACCTATATTAATAATTCGAGATATCTAAGATGTGTGAATGCTTAGTATTTGTGGTTTTATGTGTATAACATACCTACCATACTTGTTATCATGGGAGGTCTGCGTTCGATTAGGGCCATCTAATCTTTGTGTGCCTAAGGGGGGATTTAGATTGGTACCTGGAGGAAATAGGTCAGAGAAGGACTTATTGAGAATTTAATAAGTCTGATGATCATGGGAGCGTAGGTATGTACGTAACCCATGTGATGTGAACTATGTTCACCTCCATAGTTTATGATTGTTGTTTATTGAAAACGATTCCTGAGAGATTCGGAATACGTGGTCCTTATGTACGTGATGTACCGGGATTGGATAGCAGAGTATGTGTGCACTACAGCTTAGTCTCGGGGAGATAGTACTGTATATTTATGATGAGAATAATATACTGTTAATTGAAATGAACTGGCATGTATATATGTGAATATAAGTAATTGTAATGTTATGTATAGATGAGATAAAATATTTCTAGTATGTAGTGCCACTAATACGGGAAACCGAGAATATATGAACAACTCTCTATTTAAATGAAGATTCCGGAGTTAAATCGTGAATCGTATAGTAATGTTAGACTTTACTTTGAACTAGTTAGATATGGGAATAACTAGAATGGGTACGGGTACGTTAGGAGTGCACAGATAGTCGAGAGGTGAGTATTTCTTGTGAGACCACATCCTAACATGTATTTTGCATTCATTATTTTAATGTCATGAAAACACTTGCTATATTTTAAATTGTTTTCCACAATCGGGCTCTGACCCATTTTCTTTCAAATATAATTTTGTAAAAACCTTTGAGGTGCCCCCACAAGGACATCATACATAGGAGTTCCATTCAGGTGACGGACTGTAGCTGCCGTGGAAGTTACAGGACTTTAACAGTAGACGCCTCCACTTTCGATCTTGACTCCTTATTACCAGCTTTCCTCTTCTGTTGGGCATGTCGCCCTATTTTCTTTTTAGAGATACTTTATTTATTCATTTCTTTCAGAATTCTGGGTTATAATTAATTTAGTGATGCAGACTTAGTATTTTTTTATTCCTGTATTTGGATTGTTCTGAGGAGTATCCCTCCAGTCTCATTACTATTTTATGGTTATTCCATTTTCATTATGTTGTGGGGGTTATGTTAGCTTTTCATGAGTTAATTATCGCATGTTAATCGGATTTAATTAAAATTGACAATTCACTTTTTAAATATTAGGCGGCTAGTAATTATAAAAAAAAAAAAAATCGACAATGATGCTATGAACTGAACCAACTTGGCAGTTTGTATTAAATTAATAAAGGAGTAGCTACCCGGTATTTAATTAGTCGGGGTGTCACATTTCTTATCGGATGAAAGGTAAGAATTTTTTTATGAGAATTGAGGATGTAATTAGGAATAAAGGGTGGAGAATTACTGATATCTAGTTTATATGATAACTGAGTAGGAGTTATTGAATAAGATAAAAGGGGGCGAGTGTATGTTTATACACAATATTAGCAAAACCAAATGCAATGTGGTCATGATGAAATAAAAATGTAGTATGATGGGGTGATAAAATATAATCGGGGCTAAATGATTCTTTCACTGTTAATATATAAGTGAGATCTAAACCTTAACTAATGATGAGTAAGGAATAAGGTATAAGTATGAGAAAGATGCTAGTTGGATTTGAATATCCGCGGATAGTTTGGGGGGATATTGATTTGTATTTGTCATTGTGCGTATATTTTATCTTGAAGAGTACATCATATAAAGAATATGGTTGATATTATACGAAGTTACCGAGGAATATGTGTAAGGAGAATCCGTTGTGTGAGATACCATAATATGATACATTAATGTATTTGTACAGGTTATTTGAAATAAATAGTACATATAATTGTTAGAGAAGTATTATGGAGTTAGTAAGTATGGTTAAAGTTTTTAGTGGTGATGTTACGTTTAACGTCCAGGTTACCAAACGGGTAAGATGAGTGTATTAGTGATGTTGCGTAAGACTATAATGTTAAAAGGATTGGGGTAAGATTACGATTGTAATATTATTGTTTTGGATAAATGAATAGTTAAGGTCATTGTATGTTTAGTTAAAGAATAATCAAACGATACTAAAAATAGGAATATAGTGAGAAGTTATATTGAGTTCGTAGTGCATGACTACATAAGTTACATGAAAATGAATATGGAAAATTTGTTAATTATATACATTTGGTAAATGATTGTTCATTACGGATATGTAGAAAGTAGTGAGGCTACATTTATATTAAGGATCGTAAGAATGATATTTAACATACTCTAAAACTTCAGAGATGATACAGATAGTAGTCAAAGTCGAACACATATATTTGGTATTGAGTGGAAGATGAGAACATAACATGTAAGAAGTTGGTATTTTAATATGATGTGTACCAAAAATGAAGTAATTAATGGAAGTTGGAGAGATGAACTACAAGAAGTTAGTCTTGTAATAGAATATTTATTATTTAAAATGTTACACAATGATAAGGATGGACGGTGGGAATGAAGTGAGAAATGTAAATAATGATGTTGGGTTTATTAAGAATGTTCACTCATTATTAACATAAGAGTATACAACCAATAATATATTATGGTTTACTAAAATCCTCACCTATTATTTAGTGAAAATAAGAGCATGTTACTACCGATTTTATTATAGGTTTACCAAAATCATCCTGAGGGTTTGATTCTATTTTGGTTATCGGTGTAGATTAACTAAGTCTACACATTTTCTTCCCGTTAAAGCCACTTATTCCATGGATAGATATCCCAACATATATGTGGACGATATAATTAGATTTCATGATGCACCTGTTTCTATTATCTCGGATTGAAATTCCAAATTTAATTCCCCCTTTTAGACTAGTTTACAACAAGTTGTGGAGAGTAAATTGTAATTTAGTACATATTTTCATCCTCAAACTGATGGGGAGTTAGAGAGAATGATCCAAACACTCGAAGACATGATACAATTTATGTATAAGAGTCTAAGGGAAGTTGGTATGAACACTTGTCTTTAATAGAGTTCCTTATAATAATAGCTATCTTTCGAGTATTGAGATGGCTCCTTATGAAGCCTTGTATGGGAGAAACTGAACGACCCCAGAGTGTTGGACAAAAGTAGAAGAATGAAAACTACTTAGGCCAGTAATTGGGCAACTAACTACTGAGAAGAAAAATCTTATTCATAATAACTTGAAGGTGGTGCAAAGTAGACAAAAGGGTTATACAAATAATAGAATAAAGGAATTGAAATTTGAGGAAGGCGATCAAGTATTCCTACGTGATTATCCTTGGAGAAGAGTCATGAGATTTGATAAAAAGGGAAAATGAAGTCATAAGTACAGTGGCCTTATGAAATAGTGAAACGAGTTGGAGTCGTAGCTTAAAAATTGGACTTGCTACAAGAATGGTCTCAATTACACAATATTTTATGTATTAATGTTACGTAAGTATATGGTCGATCCTTCACATGCGTTTATTTCACAACCGATGGAGCTTAAAGATGACTTGACCTACATGGAGGAACCAATTGCTATTTTAGATAAAAAAATAGTAGGTGTTACGTAATAAAACCATTCCATTAGTTAAGGTAGTGTGGAGAAATCAAAATGTGGAGTATGCCACCTAGGAAAGAGAGAATAACGTGACTCGATAATATCCTCATCTGTTTGGTAAGTTCTTTTGCGTTAAATTTGGAGGATGAAATTTTTATAAGAGGGGTAGAATTTTAAGGTCCTAAAACGTGATTAGGAATGTTAATTATATCATTAAATATAAATTTTAAGTTATAACTTAGTGAGGGTTGTTAAACATGTTAATTATCATATTTGGGGGATGCATTCTCATGTGATCTATGTGTTGGTTGCATTAAATGTTAATCGAGCTTATGATCAGGAATAACTTGTTTAGATCATATGATTAGTTATGTGGTTAAATGCATCATGAAAATATTTTTTTCATACATCATTATGATTATAAAATTAGACCAAGGCGTTGGTCTGAAATTGGCGATGTTAGGTTGCTAAATGTGAAAGTTTTGAGATTTTGGGTAAATTGTTACTTTCTTGTTCGAGCCGAAATTAGGTGAACTTATTTAATGATTTTTGTAAAACACAAAATATTAAATTTGTATATATATATGAATTAAGTTTATAACACAACAAAAAGTGTGTAAAAAGGAGTTACAAGTAAGGAGTCATGCTGAAATTACGAAACAAGGGAAAATATGTCTATTCGTTAAATGGTATTTTGTCTAATTAGTAGAAAAAATACCTTGTTTTTATTGGACCAATGTAATGTTCCTTATGCCGACTTAAAGATCTTAAAAATATACCTTAGTATTCATTTTCATCATAATTTCAAGTGGGGTTGAGAGTTACATAGAAGAAAGAGAGGTTAGGATGAATTAGTGAACCAATGTAATGTTCCTTATGCAGACTTAAAGATCTTAAAAATATACCTTAGTATTGATTTTCATCAGAATTTCAAGTGGGGTTGAGAGTTACATGGAAGAAAGAGAGGTTAGGATGAATTAGTGGAGGATTAAGGAAGATTATCGAGAGATAAACAAGCTTATGTATCCAAAGGTGCTTAGGTAAGATTTAACTTGTAAATATTATTCTTTACATGACATAAGTTGTTTTATATGATATAAAAGATCATATTTGGAGATAATAGAATATGTGTTGTTACATGTAGGTGGGTATGTGTAGGTTGTATATATGAAGCATGTTGAATTCGTACAATTAAGGGTGTAATCATCTTGTTAATCAAACTAGTGTATCTTTGTGCGTACGCAATGGAATCAAGTGATTACAATTGGATATTACAATAGACTCATATATGTATACTCTATCCAAAAATGATTTAGAAATACCAAAAAATGAATCTTGGGTGATAGTTCAAAGTTCAGGTATAAAATCTGGCCCAAAAGTGTAAGTGTGCACACTAGGTGTTCGTCATTTTTCTTGACTTAAAAAATGAGGTCTAAAAATTATGCAACTTTAATTTTATATTATTAAACAAGTTTAATATATGTTCCTATGATTTATTACCAAGATGGAGTTTATATATTCTTCAAAAATGTTAACTTATGCTTTGATGGTCTACTCAGAGCTAGATCTGTTAAAAGTGGAATATATCATTGAATACTTGTTGTAATCAAGAAATTCCAATTGGAAATGTTAAAGATATATGAGTATGATATACTTGAATGGGAGAATATAATACCTTCTAGTTTGTTTTGGGGTTTGTGTTGAATTTGAAGTTTTGTTGTTGTTTTTCTATAGAAATGATTTGGAAAAGGTTGTAATAAAATGGGAATAACTTTGTCTAGAGAATTCGTAATTTAATTTCGTAAATTGTGTTAGCACCCTAATGAATAAGGTGTTATATAAATTTGAAGTATCATATTCAATTAATTTTGAGTTATATCATATTGATGAACTGATGTGATGTGTTACTAAGTTTAATGTGATTTGGTGGGGAAGCAGCTAACACTACAGTACCAAGGAAATAGTTTTGGTATTAATCCTAGTACCAAATTCAAGGTGCGTGACTTGTCCTATAAAATATATATTCTTATATTTTCATATGGAATTGTGTAGTTAAAAAAATGTGTGGTGATACTTATCGAGTGATGTGGCGTTATGAAATATATGCATTTGATTAAAAATGTTAAATAATGTTATCTAATGTTATGGACTAAGGTGGGATCGCTATTTAATGTTAAGGACCGTGGATTAAACATGTTAAATGATATTATCTAACATTATGGATTGAGGTGGGGCCTCCATATAATGTTAAGGATTGTGGTGGGTCCTACGGGATGTGAACTAAAGGTTTGTTGTACTCGGGCCTGATTTTTGGATGCGGTATCCCCATTAACTCATAGGTAATTGTACTAGTGTGTCCAAGGTTGCGAGAGATACACAATTCCTATTGGTTTATAACATTAGAAAATAAAACTGGTTATTCCAATTGGTTATATGTGTGGTGTATGTGTGGTATATGGTCATTCATTAAGCTTGTATTACTTACACTCCTATAATGTTATGTTTCATGTATGAATATCATTTGTATTTCACGGCCAAGTTAGGACCTTAAACGGGGGAGTGTCGAATATGTAATGTGGGTTGAATATCAACAAGTCTTTTTGGGTAAATATTAAATTAAAAAACTTTTTGTATGTAAAGTTTTTTAGTACTTGTATATTACATGTTATGGTAGTTATGTTTTAATCCAAACATGCTTTAAAAAAAATTGTTTCTATTTTTAGAAAAAAATTAAAGCAAAGTATTATTTAAAGGAATTTATCTCTAATTAAAGGATGATTTCAAGTTAATGAAGTCGGGCGCGACAATTTTACTTATGCCTTATGTGGCCCTAGCACCAATATTGGGCAAATAAATAAGCCCCCCAAGCCTCAGTGCTAAGATGTTGCGAGTTGGTACTATCGTTATTGGTTTTTCTTTATGTGTACTATAATTTTTTACTCTTCATGTTCCATCGCCATCTTATATAAATGATACCATGTGGACTCATTACCTTTGTAATTTCTTAGAATGCTCAAGATGTAGGAGACCTCAAGTGACTTTATTAAGGTGATCTTATTATGGTTCAAGCATGGTTCTTTTATGGTTTCTCTTCCTTGATATGTTTTCTTCACTATTCAGGTTGGTTCCTTATGCCTTTCCAATCCATGTTTATTCTTTTCTCGCTTTTCAATCTGATCTTTTTATCTTCTGCCTTTTCAATTTTGTAAACCTATATGACTGATAGGGTTATATCTAAATCTTTATAATTGAAATCCATGTCTGATATAACCCAATTATTGTCGAGATTGAATAATTTTTCGGGGTTTAAATGTGTTGGAAAAATGTTTGGTTAGGATTTTGGAATTGTTTTGGGTTTATTGGGAATTGGGTTGTCCTGAAGCATTTAGCGCGTAATTTGATTCTTCTAGGGATTGAAATGGATGATTTTGACATCTAGGTAATTTTTGAAGTTTAGATTTTAGGTTGGTGACCCCTATTTGGATTGATTTTTTGCAAAAGAAAACAAAATATTGCTCATGGCCAAAACCCTAGGTTTTTTGGTTTTGTCTTTAGAAACACAAAGATGAAACTCTATACCTGTTTGTTGCCTTGTTTGCACCCTGTCATGAGTTTTCAATTACGGTAAATGACCTTCGATTTTAACAACTTTTATACATCCGGAACCTTGGTTTCCTTATATTTGACTTGGCTACGACCTTCATGTATCACCACGCTAAATTCTGGCATCGGCCTCCACCAAAATTAAGCCTATTTATAATAATATTTTAGCCTATTTTTATTTATTTAGCCTATTTTTAGAATCCAATAAATATGGTCAAATTATTTTTAAACCCAATAAAATGTCCTATAAAAATCGATCAAGTTCAAGTCCTACCCGACACATGCAGACAAAAGTCGTGTTTATATGAACCATGGCCATGTCATAATCACTCCTTGGAATTTTTGCATCAAACTTAACCAACATATTTATTTAATCAAAATTATTAAATTCAAAATTTTTATTTTTCTCAAATATTCTAATTTTATTTAAAAAATATCCATTTTAAAATCCGAGTTGTTACATACTTTCCCACTAACAAGAAATTTCATCCTCGATATTTAGCAAGGTTAAATGTGTACACAAAATAATTAGGCCCCCATAAACCTAATTCTACCCAAGTGGAAAATTATTAATACTACACAAATCATAAGATATTTTACGTACTGTTCCTCAAATTAGCCACGTCGTGGCTCCTGCGGTGCCTGCTCCCCTCGAGGCTATAATTGGTAGCACCTCCCATAACCAAGGTTGGTTGGTGCTGCAGCCACACCCTGTGCACCAAGTGTTGCTGGTGCTGCTGGCGCTCCCTGAATGCCAACTTCCGCCAGTAAAGCGGGGGCTCCCCACACTTCGAGTGTTGTCGGTGTTGGAGGTCCTTGGCCTTGCTAGCCCTGATTCACTTGACCTTGTATAACGAGACCCGATTGTTTCTCTCTTTTGTGACACTTGTTTGCTTTGTTTCCTTCTTTTTCGCACTTGAAACAAGTACCGTGAAATGGCGCCAAGTTCCAATTTTGCTCACCCTGACGACCTTGCCTATGGTTTTCATGGTGAAAGTTATTGTTTTGCTGTCCTTGGTTCGGCCTCATCCTCTTCCATGTTTGGTCATTACGACCCTTATAGTCTCCTCCCTGGCTCTCAGGTTCTTGCCACTTGACCTATTTCTTTTGATGCTTTATTCTCTCCTGCCAACATAACATTGAGACATCCACTACTTGGGAGTAAGCAGTGTATGCTGGATTTCCTAAAACCATTTGTCTGATGGGCCATGACAACCCTTTGTTGAAGTATTCCATATTTTTATTCTCGGTATCTACTTCCTCGGGTATGAACATAGATAAGTTTATGAACTCTTGTTCGTACTCTATAAGTGATTTTGAACCGTGGTCCAACTCCAAAAATTCTTTCGTCTTCGCACTCCTAATTGCATAAGGTAAGTCGTTATTGTTGAATTTTATTTGAAAATCTGCATAAGTCAATCTATCTCATTCCTCCGATGTGGTGGTGCTCTCCCACCATTGTAAGGCATTTCCCGACAACTGAAATGTGGCTAATAAATTCTTTTACACTTATGTGCATTCCACTAATTTCAAGTGTCATTCCATGTCCCTCATCCATTGGTGAGCGACCGTAGGATCGGATCCTCAGGTAAAGGCAGAAGGATTTCCCCTGAAAAAGCTGGTCCTCACTCTATCCCAATTTGAGACGGGTGGTTCCTGTTGTTGTGGCACTAACGTCATCCATCTTTGTCTCCCGAGTTCAATACCGGACGTTGTGGCCTCTCTTACGATTGCCGCTAGTGCTTCGGCATCTAGAGTAAACTGTCTTTGTCCCTCTTGAACTACAGGACCAAAAATAGACCCCTCCCTCCTATTACCATTTTTCTTAATGCTCGTCATCTGAAAAGATAAGAACAATTATCCTGAGACTCAGAAAATCTATGAGTGCAAATCATCTAAAGGAAATCAAAGGTAAGCAACGCGGAATCTAAACAGACTCATAACCTACGAGACCTAAGACCATGCTCTGATACCATCTGTGACACCCCGTTAAATTCTGGCGTCGGCCTCCACCAAAATTAAGTCGGGCGTTAATAAATTAAATATCATCCTTAGCATGTGACAGATGTGAGACATATAAATTTGAATCCACAAGATGAGTATTTTAAATTAATCCCAAATATTAAGAATATCTAACTGATTTATCACCAAAGTGCGATATAAAGTCCATCACATGCAATATCCGAATATCTTAATTATTACAATAAATCAAGTCCAACTGAAATCTCTTAAGACAACTTTGGAACTGAAAGGCCCAATAAAATCCAAATATAGTCTCATAATAAATACGACTGGAAATGATAAGAAATAAATGACTAAAACGATAATATAATTCAAGCTTAACTTACAAAGGATCTCCAAAAATATTTATGCAGCTACTCCAATTTAATTCTTGAAAATATTAATCAACGCATGTGTCAGAGCAAAAACCCTGAGCATAAATACTGGGTACTCCTTTCAATTAGCGTCCTTGAACCCAGACAATAGTGATGTACATATCGACCATAACAATAGAATATTTTAATTAAAAGAAAGTCTATAATCCTTAACAATTACATTTTCTAAGTACCCAAGGTTTAAATATGCCACACCAATATTAGTTTAAATTTAACCAAAGCCCCACGATGTTAATGTTTTTCAATTAACCAGGATGAATTGTTCTCACTTTATTATTAGGTATGGCGGTCCTACCGCCGTGGGTGATTTACACCAAAGTAGATTAATATTACCACACATCCCCTTGGCAAGACCGTCGCCTGATCCAATTTTATTCTGCGGCCCTCGACATATGACAAGTTTCCACACACACACACATCCCCTCATCGTACTCGCCGTCTGACCCATTTTTATCCTGCAATCCTCGACATATGACAAGGTTCCACACACGACACGACATAAACGCCCTCTGACCCGGTGAAACTGTCGGCCCTGGACTCAGATGTCGCCAAAAATTTTAATACCAATTTTCAGTCTTGCGGTATTAATTTCCCAAAATTTCTCATACTAGTCATTCACAATGAATTTCCCCCACCCTTAATAGAGATTTCAAAACCCTCAAAATAATCCTTAGTCCCAAATTAAATGTTCCCAAAACACAATTTCATCCCATCATAAATAAGTGATGATTATAACAATTTTACTTCAACTAGAAATCAATTCTACGTTATCACATGAACGCTAAAAATATCGAATTTGCCCCCACCCCAAATTACATAACTCGTATAGATTTATATTAACTAGTCCCATGCCTAATTATCTTAAATCGCAACTAAGGCCCACTTTATTAGTCCCATACCTAACAAGTGTACTATAACGAGGGGTGAAAACCAATTGTCTAAAATACCAACGTTCCCGAAATATTCAATATTTTAGTATTTCATATTTGACATAATGAACAATTTATAATAATATTCCCAACAATATTAATTTTCCAATAAATGAATTTTAATCCAAATATGGGGAAATTAAGAACACGTAATTGTTATGATTTTCCTGAATCATTATTAATCGTAAGTTCCATAATTATTATTTATTTTCTTAACACAAGTAATTTAATTATTTTAGGAAATTACATAAACATCCAAACTAAAATACTAAGATCCTCTATATGTAAGTGTCCACTAAATTACGAAGGGCTCCTCTACATGTATTTGTCCACTAAATTATTAAGGGGTCCTCTACATGTATTTATCCATAAAATCACCAACTAAGTAATTACAATCCAAATAACAACAAAATTATATTTATTTGTTATAATTAATTAATTTTACAAAACAGCCCCATAATTATTTTCTTCAATATATTATGTTCTTAATTTCTTTTAGAACACATGAGTTTTAATGGAGGCTATAATCAAGACATTTATCAGTAAAGGAAAAGAATAGGATAAACATGCCTAATTTTTTGGATGTTGAAATTGACGAGAGATGTGGGTTCTCCTCGGATAATTGATCGAAAAGATCTCTTGCACCACTTTGAAATAATTCTGTTTTGACCCCAAAAAATAAGCTTGAAAATGGTTTTAATGGTGTTTTATGGTGTCTCAAGGGGTGGTCACAAATTTGGGACTGACTACTGGTTTGTGAGTTCTTAAGGGAGTGGGAGAGATGGAAAAAATCTGGTGGCTTTCTTTTCTCTCCAACTCCAAAGTTTAATATAACTTATACCCCCATCACCCATTAATTAATTCATTTGTTTAACCCAAATTCTCTTATCCATTGAATGTTCAAGAACACAATCATATTGGTCATATGTTAGGCTAGATTAGGTGGTAATGCAATGGATGGTTGAGAATTAAACCAAGATGTAACTCACCTACCTCAACACCGTTAAAAAAAAAAGGTCTCGCCGAACCGAAAGATGACCTAAATTGGGTCTAAATGATGTTTTTCGGAAATGTCGAAGAAGGTAAAGTTGCTCAAAATTAAATTTGAAGTCGATCTAGAATTTTTCTGAATTTTCTGGGCATTTTTATTTTTTGATGAAAAATAATAATATTTTATTTATTTATTCATTTTTCGATTTTTGACCTCATGGAACTCTTAAGCCTATTTTTAGCTTCAGTAAATATGGTCAAATTATTTTTAACCCCAATAAAATGTACTACAAAAGTCGCGCAAGTTCATGTCCTACGCGACACATGCTAACAAAAGTCGCGTTTATATGAATCATGACTGTGTCACTATCACTCCTTGGAATTTTTGCATCAAACTTAACCAACATATTTATTTAATCAAAATTATTAAATTCAAAATTTTAATTTTTCTCGAATTTTCTAATTTTATTTTAAAAAAATTCATTTAAAAATCCTAGTTGTTACATACTTTCCCACTAACAAGAAATTTCGTCCTCGAAATTTAGCAAACTTAAATGTGTACAGAAAATAATTAGGCGCCCATACACCTAATTCTACCCAAGTGGAAAATTATTAATACTACACAAATCATAAGATATTTTACGTACCGATCCTCAAATTAGCCATGTCGTGGCTCCTGCGGTACTTGCTCCTCTCAAGGCTGTAATTGGTAGCACCTCCCATAACCAAGGTTGGTTGGTGCTGCAACCACACCCTGTGGACCAAGTGTTGATAGTGCTACTGGCGCTCCCTGAATGCCAACTTCCGCCAGTAAACTTGGGGCTCCCCACACTCCGAGTCCTGCCGGTGATGGAGGTCATTGGCCTTGCTGGCCCTGAATCACTTGACCTTGTATAACGGGACCATGTTGGTTGTCTCTACATAGACACTTATTTTCTTTGTGTCCTAATTTTCCACACTTGAAACAAGTACCATGAAATGGTGCCAAGTTCCAATTTTGATCACCCTGACGAACTTGCCTCTGGTCGTCATGGTGCAAGTTATTATTTTGCTGTCCTTGGTTCGGCCTCGACCTCTTCCATGTTTGGTCATTATGGCCCTTATAGTTTCCTCCTTGACTCCCAGGTTCTTGCCTCTTTCCCAATTTCTTTTGATTGTTTATTCTCTCCTGCGAATGTAACATTGCGACATCCACTACTTTCGAGTAAGAAGTGTATGCCGGATTTCCCAAAACCATTTGTCTGATGGGCCATGACAACCCTTTGTTCAAGCAATCGATCTTTTTATTCTCGGTATCTACTTCCTCGGGTATGAACATATATAAGTTTATGAACTCTTGTTCGTACTCTACAAGTGATTTTGAACCTCGGTCCAACTCCTTAAATTCTTGCTTCTTCACACTCCTAATAGCATAAGGGAAGTATTTGTTGTTGAATTTTACTTGAAAATTCGTATAAGTCAATCTATCTCGTTCCTCCGATGTGGTGGTGCTCTCCCACCATTGTAAGGCATTTACCGACAACTGAAATGTGGCTAATAACTGCTTTTACACTTCTGTGCATTCCACTAATTTCAAGTGTCATTCCATGTCCCTCCCCCATTGGTGAGCGACCATGGGATCGGATCCTCTAGTAAAGGTTGAAGGATTTCCCCTGAAAAAGCTGGTCCTCACTCTATCCCAATTTGAGACAGGTGGTTCCTGTTGTTGTGGCACTAACGTCATCCCTCTTTATCTCACGAATTCAATACCGATCGCTGTGGCCTCTCTTACAATTGCCGCTAGTGTTTCGACATCTAGAGTAAACTGTCTTTGTCCCTCTTGAACTATAGGACCGAAAACACACCCCTCCCTCCTATGACCATTTTTCCTATTGTTCATCATCTTAAAAGATAAGAACAATTATCATGAGACTCAGAAAATCTAAGAATACAAATCATCGAAAGGAAATCAAAGGTAAGCATCGCAAAAGCTAAACAGACTGATAACCTACGAGACCTAAGACCATGCTTTGATACCATCTGTAACACCCCGCGGAATACTGGCGTCAGCAGCCACCAAAATTAAGCCTGGCGTTAATAAATTAAATATCATCCTTAGCATGCGACCGATGTGAGACATATAAATTTGAATCCACAAGATGAATATCTTAAATCAATCCCAAATATTAAGAATATCTAACTGATTTATCACCAAAGTGCGATATAAAGTCGATCACATGCAATCTCCGAATATCTTAATTATTACAATAAATCAAGTTGAACTGAAATCTCGCAAGACAACTTTGGAACTGAAAGGCCCAATAAACCCAAATATAGTCTCACATTAATACGACTGAAAATGAGAAGAAATAAATGACTAAAATGATAATATAATTCCAGCTTAACTTCCAAAGGATCTCCAAAAATATTTATGCAGCTACTCCAATTTAATTCCTGAAAATATTAGTCAACGCATGTGTTAGTGCCAAAGCCCTGAGCATAAATACCGGCTACTCCTTTCAATTAGGGTCCTTGAACCCAGACAATAGTTCTATACATATCGACCATAACAATAGAATATTTTAATTAAAAGAAAGTCTATAATCCTTAACAATTACATTTTCTAAGTATCCCCATGGTTTAAATATGCCACTCCGATATTAGTTTAAATTTAACCCAAGCCCCACAATGTTAATGTTTTTCAATTAACCATGATGAATTGTTGTCACTTTATTATTAGGTATGGCGGTCCTCCCGCCGTGGGTGATTTACACCAAAGTAGATTAATATTACCACACATCCCCTTATCAAGACCGCCATCTGACCCGATTTTATTCTGCGGCCCTCGACATATGACAAGGTTCCACACGGACACACACATCCCCTTGTCATACTCGTCGTCTAACCCATTTTATCCTACGATCCTCGACATATGGCAAGGTTCCACACACGACACGATATAAACGCCCTCCGACCTGATTAAACTATTGGCCCTGGACTCATGATGTCGCCACAAATTTTAATACCAATTTTTAGTCTTGCGGTATTAATTTCCCAAAATTTCTCATACAAGTTACTCACAATGAATTTCCCCCACCCTTAATAGCGATGTGAAAATCCTCAAAATAATCCTTTGTCCCAAATTAAAAATTCCCAAAACACATTTTCATACCATCATAAATAAATGATGATTATAAAAATTTTACTTCTACTAGAAATAAATTCTAGGTTACCACATCAACGGTAAAAATAGAGAATTTCCCCCCACCCCAGATTACATAACCCGTGTAGATTTATAATAACTAGTCCCATACCTAGTTAGCTTAAATCGCAACTAAGGCCCACTTTATTAGTCACATACCTAACAAGTGTACTATAACGAGGGGTGAAAACCGTTTATCTAAAATATCAACGTTCCCGAAATATTCAACATTTTAGTATTTCAAATTTGACATAATCAATAATTTATATTAATATTCCCAATAATATTAATTTCCTAATAAATGAATTTTAATCCGAATATGGGGAAATTAAGAACACGTAATTATTATGATTTTCCGAAATCACTATTAATCGTAAGTTCCATAATTATTATTTATTTTCTTAACACAAGTAATTTAATTATTTTAGGAAATTACATAAACATCCAAATTAAATTACTAAGGTCCTATATATGTATGTGTCTACTAAATTAATAAGGGGTACTCTATATGTATTTGTCCACTAAATTATTAAGGGGTCCTCTACATATATTTATCCATAAAATCACCAAGGAATTAATTACAATCCAAATAATAACAAAATTATATTTATTTGTTATAATTGATTATTTTTACAAAACAGCCCCATAATTATTGTCTTCAATATATTAAGTTCTTAATTTCTTTAAGAACACATGAGTTTTAATAGAGGCTATAATCAAGGCATATATCACTAAAGGAAAAGAATAGGATAAACATGCCTAATTTTTCGGATGTTGAAATTGACGAGAGATTCGGGCTCTCCTCGGAAAATTGATCGAAAAGCTCACTTGCACCACTTTGAAATAATTATGTTTTGACACCCAAAAACAAGCTTGAAAATGGTTTTAATGGTGGTTTATGGTGGCTCAAGGGGTGGTCACAAATTTGGGACTTACTACTGATTTGTGAGAGCTTAAGGGAGTGGGAGAGATGACAAAAATCTGATGGTTTTCTTTTCTCCCCAACTCCAAAGTTTAATACTACTTATACCCCCATCACCCATTAATTAATTCATTGTTTAACCCAAAATTCTCTCATCCATTGAATGTTCTAGAACACATTCATTTTGGTCAGATGTTAGGCTAGATTAGGTTGTAACACAATGGATGGTTGAGAATTAAACCAAGATGTAACTCATGTACCTCAACACCCCTAAAAAAATGGTCTGATCGAACTTAAACATAGCCTAAATTGGGTCTAAATGACGCTTTTATGGAAATATTGAAGAAGGGAAAGTTGCTCAAAATTAACTTTTATGTCGATTTGAAATTTTTCCAGAATTTTCGGAGCACTTTTATTTTTTGACGAAAAATAATAATATTTTATTTATTTATTCATTTTCCGATTTTTGACCTCATGGCACTCTTAAGCCTATTTTTAGCATCCAATAAAACTGGTCAAATTATTTTTAAACCCAATAAAATGTCCTATAAAAATCATGCAAGTTCGCGTCCTGCGCAACACATGCTAACAAAAGTCATGTTTATATGAACCATGACCGTGTCACAATCACTCCTTGGAATTTTTGCATCAAACATAACCAACATATTTATTTAATCAAAATTATTAAATTCTTTTTTTTTATTTTTCTCGAATATTCTAATTTTATTTAAAAAAATATCCATTTAAAAATCCGGGTTGTTACACTTGAATCCAACTTGTAAATTTTTAATTCTAATTTATTTGTGTGCTGTCACGCCCTTAATTATGATGCTTCTTTCATATCTTGTATTTTAATAATAATTGATGCATTGCCTAATTGCGGAGTCCTCTTGCTTTTATAAGTTCTTGTTGTGGCCTTATGAATTAGAATACTTGGGAATATTAAGAGAACTTCTAGAAGAGGCACTTTGGTTTTCATACTCCCATGGTGGTGCATATAAAATCTCTGAAGAGAAGTGGGACAAATAAACTAAGGACTACCCACACTATGTTCAAGTTAACTCTGACTCTATGGATTATTCTAACTATAGGGATCCCAATGGTGCCACAGACAGTTTGCATATAGAGGAGGATACATGTTCGAGCAATCAAGCCCGCTCTGATAGGAATGTCATGACACTAATTGTGGTTGATATGGAGGCTAGGAATGCTGATGCAGGGACATTTGAACGTGTCTAGGAAAACACAAGAGAGCTTACGGTTATCCATTATCCTTTTATTATGAACTATGAGTGGTTTGCTACTTTCGCTGAAGCCTATGAGTTCCATAGGGAACTGTATGGTTGTTTCCCACTTCATGCCTTTTTCTTAAGACAATGGCTTCCTATCCCAGTGCATGTGAGAAAAGTTCTTGGATGCTTTGGCAACCGAACTATCCTCAATATTACACCATATATGGTAGATTTCCTTGAAGTCAGGGATCCATGTGAGTACAAATTCATTTCGTATTTCCTTATGGAGGATATTGATAACAATATTGATCTGATCATTCGCTAGTGATGATTTATCATTGGACCAACCTTTTTCCCTCTACTGATTAAAATTCCCCATCAGTTTTCCTTTATCTTACTTTATCAACTCTAGGTCCTTAAGAGTGACGTAAAGTTACTTATTGTATTCATACTACTTGAGGAAATATCTACTTGAGGAACATTCATTCATAGTTACTATGCATATACCAGGTAAGAGCCCCCCCCCCCCCCCCCCCCCAAACATATTGGAGGAGCTCATCCTTCGATAGGATTCACATGTCAACATTTTGGACATATATTTTGAGGTGATAGCCAGAAAATGTGTAAATGGGAACCCATTACTTTGTATGGTTTAAGGTTGGGAATTTTTAACTTATCTAGGATGGATTAGGGATAAAGGACATTTTTTATATTTGTTAACTCGTCAGAGGTGTGATTTTTTTTATGTCTTACTAAGGAATACATAATTCAATTTAGACCTGCATTATCTCATTTTTTATGGGGGGGGGGGGGGGGGGGGGAGGAATCTCATCATCTGGTGGTGGGAACACTTATTGTGGTTGTGGGGGTCCTTGGTAGGCAGTATGAGGATACTCGGGTTAGTAATGGTAAGGTTCTAAGTAACCTTTGGGAGATAATGGTACTTGCAATTAAGGAGTGCTAGTATTAGATGGAGGAGCAGATGAAATAGGGTCCTGAGGGTTTATTCATACCATCTCAACTCCACCAGGAGGAGTGGTGGTGTTAGTTTGATGGAAAGGGTGAAGGAGTGTGTTATTTATGGGTTTGGGTAATATAGTAGTCTCCTGAAGGCGAATTTGAACTTTACACAGAGCCTTGATTTCCGATTGCATGGTGGTTTGGGAGGAAATGATGTTCTGTAACTGCTGAAACACTAAATCCATTATTGATGGGGCTTGAACATTTTCGATATTCATAGAGTGTAAGGCAAAACAAAATTGACAATTATGGATGGAAAGTGATTTGATAAAGCCTAAACGACTGCAAGGGGATTGAACCCGGGTCTGTAGGGTTAGTGTTTTGCATGTATTATGGAGGTAATGATAATTGCACAAAAAGGTGAGGCACCATTCCTTAGAATTTTCAAACAGAAGAACTAACATAAGGACAATACATAAGGGTATACGGACTCCTATATGTATGATTTATTTGATGCAATTATGTTTCTTAACCATATGTGGATAATCTTTTTTTGTATACTCTTATATGGTAGTATTTTTTTTGGATGAGAACTGAACAGAGTCCCATTTGATTTGGTGTAATAGGGGCAAGATCTCAACTTCCCTATGAGGAGTGAGGAAATGATAGGACGAGGCCCGAAAATTTCTAAAAAATAAAAAGTGGGCAGAGGAAGATAACGTAATGGAGCTCTTATTTTGTAATAAATTATCAATTCATGTTTTTGTATCTCCGATATAAAAGGGAAGATAGTCATCATGGAATTCAGGGGCTCAGACCAACGTCCAGGTGTCAGAACATATTGAAAATAATGTCAAAGCGAGCACCCCACAAGAATCTATTAGTTTTGTGCAATAAAGAGTGTATATAAATTTTTCCTCTAATAAAAAAAGACAATGTTACTCAATGATCGATGGATCTATTTTCATTGCAATATATCACGATATACAAGTCTTCTTGGACTAAGAAACCATTAAGGTACTTGTAAAACCGTTATACCCTAGAACTGAATAGCAGCGAAATCTCGCTCAACATACCCAAGAAATTGAAAAGCTCCAAACGTTTCGTGTCACCGAGACTTTGGTAGTAAGAGAGAAGTCGCTTGAAATATTGGACATGTGAAAAACAAGAGTGAGGATAGTCATTGTTAACTAAAGTTGAGGTTGACCTCTTTTGTCCTCAGTATATGGGTTAAAGTCTATGAAAATATAAACTATCTCATGGGTGGTGCAAATGGTTAATGTTTATTTTTAAAAACTTTAGAGTTTATTTTATCGTGAGTTTCTTCGCTCCTCCTATAAGTTTGGGTAAATGTACAATGATGTACATTGGGAAATTAAGCAAATATCTACATTTTGAGGTGCTTTTAAAATCAAAGAATCTAAAGAGTTCTAAAATGTGCATAAAATAATCATGAAGGTATATGGTATTAAGTATGTATAAAGTAAGCATAAGAATTGTTCAACTCCCTTAATGTTATCCATAACAGAGTTGCCACCGTGGTGTTACGGGCCCCGGACTGGGCTTGATAGAGAGCAGGATATGTTTCATGGATGTGTAAGGGAGCCATGATGCACCAGTCCACATGAGGGTTTATTAGGTGTTCTTTATGGCTACACGAGACTGCTTGCCCCTCGGTCCTCACTTCCCATTGAGGCCAGGTTTATGTTGTGACTGTGCTCCTAGAAGATGTTTGACACCATATCGATTTTGTTGCCCGCCTCTATTTAGGCCTAAGACTAGTTATTCATGTGAGGGGTTGTCACTGTTTTATTTTATATCAAAACAAACAAAATTGTTAGGGTTCGACCTTTTTGGCACACTGCAAGGAAGGTTGAGGCCTACGAATGATAAATATATACTTCATGGGGGTTCAGGAATGGGTTACAAGTGGGGGAGGTATTAGGCACCCTACTTATTCTTTATGCTTCCTTATATGTATTTTTTATTGCAGATTACTTTTTGGTAATTTTAGTACATGCTGAGAGACCTTAGTGTTAAAATCCCTTAAAAAATAGATATATTCTTAGGTATGAAAGAGATGTTTACTGAGAGGTGTAAGAACATCACTAAAATAACATGGTTACACAAAAGTTCTTATGTGATAATATGTATTCGATTAAAGGGAGAAAATTAGTGTTTATATGTGAGAGAAGCATCATCTTTTTTACAATGGGAAGATGTTAATGGGTTTCAAGTGTTTGTGTTGTGTAGATTTTCATGGAACGTCACAAATGGAGATAGTTTAATATATCGTTGGTGAGGATAGATCAAAGTTACACACGGAAGCATATATGTGGAGATAATATATCGAAGGAAATATTGCAAAGGCTTATTCTCACATATTGATCTCAAAGACCTCAGCATTAGTATCCCTTAATCTCAGACATGTACAACATACCTCATAATGAAGATAAACGCTCTCCAGAGGTCCCATAAACCCTCTTTCAGAAGAATATTATTTCAACATACAAGATGGCCCTTTTAAGAGGAAACTCGCCCATTTTCAACCCCCTAAAATGTCTGGATAAGGTTCTACGACTTGTCTAGCGGGCACGTAAAAGGTACAAATATTGTTCTACCTTCCCCCACCACTCACTCCCACTAGCATTTATGACTTCCATCCTCATGAAATTCACTGATTAACAACCTTACACCACCTGTAAGTATTTCTCCTGAACTTCACCTTGTTATTATAGCCACCATACCTTATAGATGACCGGAACATACTGTCATAGTTCACTCATTCTCTATCCTAGAGAATGCATATATATTGGAGGTTTCCAAACTGTTGTCGAGATCGAAGATAATCTAGAATTATTGAATATTAGAAAAAAGGGCAAATAGATGAAGAAAATCCCTACCCATTATAATTCATGTTATTTACCCACTATTGGTAGTTAATATCTATAGGTTAGATTATATCTAATTGTCTTACATATTGTATGTCATGTTGAGTCATAAAATAAGACATGGGAATCTTTAGACAATTCCATTACTTACTTCCTAAGGTTCTTTGTGTTAGTGACAAAGACCATTGTGACATCAAACTCTCTTAACCAAAGCTCAAGAGGTCTTTCATCTTGTAATACTCTTATTATGATCTAATATACAGTGGACATATGATCTGCATCGGAGTCCTAAACAACTCAACATCCCATCATATCTCTTTAGCACATATCCACGCTAAACAGCCTGAGGTTTTATAGGAAACACGTGTCGGGTCTGAGATTTCAATCGATTTTAACACCCAATAGTTTAGAGCCATGTATGGGAAGGACTAGTTTCATTGATTTAATATACAAACCCTTCTTTCAATACGATGACAACCAATGGAAAATTAGATAGCTCTATCAAAGAGATTGAGGCCCACTAAAATTATCTTGAAGAACAAATCAATGATATTCATAGGAGGCTACCTTTACCACATATGGTAGAGGAACCATGTAGATCATAGCATAGTGGAACTAGACATAATTGTGATCTCAGGTTAGAGGAGGAAAATGATTAAAAGGATATAGCCATATCTACACAAGTCATCAGTACTCGTATCCCCGTTAGGGAAGGTTGTCACTTGTAGGAGACCAATCCCATTATAATTCCATGGTATATATGCCCTGGATAATGAAATAAAATATATGCAAGACCGATATGGTAATATCCTTAACAAATACAATATGAAGACTCCAAATACCATAAAGTTAGTCCTTTCGAATATGATAACTTCATTCTCTAATGGGTTTCTTCATTACGCTCTTCCCCTAAATTGAAGATGCCTAATATTAAGCCAGTTGACGTGTCTAAAGATCGTATTGACCATCTGGAGAAATAAAGACCCCTTGTTATCCTTAAAGATAAGCCAAATGTGGTCATAAGGTGAGATTTTCCAATTACTCTAAAGGGAAATACTAGGAAATGGTTTTCCAATCTCAAATAAGGGTCAATTGGAAGATTCATGAAATTGGATAGATCATTAGTTAGCCACTTCACAAGGGCCTAGAATACTGGAATGGTAATGACCACTCTCCTCCACTTTAGGAAGAATTGTGGTCAAACTCTCAAAGACTACATAATTACATTCAACCAATAAGCTCTCCAATTGTATGATATGGCAGTCTTTATTTCAAGCCTCGCATCTTAGGATCCGTTGAGGTAGTTTTGCAACAAACCCACCTGATCCATGAAAAAAATAATTGAGATAGTTGAGATGTACATAAATTATGAGGATACTGTCAGAGCTAGGTGTTCCATAACCTCACCCCAACAGAGAAAGAGGAAATTTTGTTTTCTCACCTAGGAGAATCCTCTCAAGCAATAGAGGTCAAGAAAAGGAAGAATGGGGGTAACAAGAATGGGTCTCTAAAAGAAAAACATTTCACTCCACTCATCACCACTATCGAAGAGGTCTTCGGAGCTAGGGAAGCCGAGGACATCTTAAATCCCCCAAGACTGTGAGGGCTAAATAAGATAGGAGGGACACATCTAAGTATTTCAAATTCCATAGAGATCATGGGCATGGCATCACTAAATTCTTCTAACTCAAATAAAACACTGACAGAGTTTCGAAGATATGTTATCTCAAGGACTTTTCAAAAAAGGACTCTAGAAAAGGATAATATTTCCTTAAGCAATGTTAATACCATCTCCGAAGGGTTTACCGACGATGGAATTCGTTCCAAATCCATAAAGTTAACCTCTGAAATATCCAAAAAGATGGGCTATAGGCCAACAATGTGTGTTACCAAATCCCATCCCTAAAGGAAGTGCCCATGATGATTTTTCCTAAATATCGACCTCAAGAGAGTCCTCCTATCTCATTACGACCCCTTGGCTATCACAATGGTCATGGACAATGCCAATATAAAGATGATGATGGTTGATATAGGCATATCCGTTGATATCTTATTCTTTAATGCTTTCATGGACATGGCACTGACCAAGAAGTGTGGGTTTCCCATGTCAATCTCTCTAATGAGAACAGACCTATTCCCTAGGGTATGTTACTTTCCTCCTCACAATTGGTTTCAAACATTGTTATTCTACTGTCTATATTAATTTTCTCATGGTGTACTTATGCTTAGCCGAAAATGTATCTTGGGCAAATCTTAGATTAATAATTTTGATGATTTAGTATCAACTCGCAGATTATTGATGAGTTTCCCAACCGCCATGGGTGTGGGAAAAGTATTTGGAAACTAGGAAAAAGCTAAAGAATGTTGCAAAACTTCCATGAGAGAGAATAAGATTCCACTCAAAACCTCTCAAAGCTTGTCCAAGTCGCAAACACTTCATAAAGATGTGTTTCGTCCCTAGTAAAAGTCGTTCCTCCTCCACCTGAAATTCTCGAGATCCCCGTAGATAGTTTGGGCATAGAGATGATGATTGTGGGTACTTTGTACCAATAGGATGATTAGAAGGAATAACTGGGGGAGCCAATTGAGGCTTTGATCAATGTATGCATTGATGAATATGATCCCCCCAATGTCTTCGAGTTGGGGAAGCCCTGATCTGTTCCCTCAAAGAAGAGATGTCCTATTTCTTAAAAGAGAATAAATATGTGTTCACATAGAGTCACTGAAATATGATCGGGGTAGATCCTTAGGTCATGTTACACCACCTCAGCTTGGACCCAAAGCACAAGCATGTCTATCAGAAAAAAAAAATCAACCCAAAGAACAACATTAGTGCTACTGAGGAAGTTGACAAACTATTGGTGGAAAATTTCATCAGGGAAGTGTGGTATATAAAGTGGCTTTAAATAATGGTACTGGTTTCCAAATCTAAGAAACAATAGAGAATGTGCATTGATTTCACCGATCTTAATAAAAAAAATCCCAATAATTGCTACCCTTGACCTCATACTAACACTTAGGTAGACTCATGTTCTAGTCATTAGACCGTCTCCTTCAAAGATGCATACTCCGGGTTCAACTAAATTGACTCATGTTGAGGAAGAAAATGACTATTTTATCATTGAGAAAGGAACTTACTATTACAAGGTTATGTCTTTTGGAATGAAGTATGCTGGTGCGGATTATTAGAGGGTGGTAAACTCCATTTATAAAGACCACTTTAGCAAGTCCGTTGAAATATACATTGATTACATGTTGGTCAAAAGTTTGGCGGTTCGGGACCATCTAAAACACATTAGAAAAACCTTCTCCATCATTAGGAGGAGTTAGATGAGACTCAACCCAAAGAAATTTTCTCTGGGTAGTTTGAGGAAATTTTTTGAGCTTTAAGGTCACTAAAAGTGGAAAATAATCTAACTCGGAGAAGATCCCAGTTTTGCTAAACATTGAGTGTGCTAGGAATCTCAAAGAGGTCCAAAACCTAGCTTGGATAGTTTCTCCCCGTAATCCCTTTATCTATAAAGTTAAAGACAATCACGTACTTTTCTTTAAAATACTAAAGAATAATTTATATTGGAGTCCAGAGGATGAAGATGCTTTCCAAAACCTAAAGATGTATTGGGGTCTCCGCCTTTGTTGTCTATAGACCATCACTTGGAATATTTGTACTTATACTTTGATTCATCCCCAACAACTATCATCTAACCCTTGATTTGATATCAATATGGGATCTAATATCTACTCTATTATTATGATGGAGTTCAACAAGGGAATGAGAGAAAGTAACAAGGATGAAAAATATATCATTCTACCTCATTACCTCAATCAAGCATCTCAGGCCTAACTTCCAATCACACAACATCATGGTCACGACCTATCACCCCCCCCCCCCCCCCTCCCCGAATAGATCCTACATAAGCTTAATACCACAATAAGGCTTGTTAGGTTGTATGTGGATATAGGAGTAATTTGATATTAAGTACTAACCAAAAAGTGCAATAAAATGACAAGCCTTAGTTACTTCATTTCGGTGTTCAAAAAGATAAAATAAGTAGTGAATGATCTGGAAAGCTCATGGGGAGAAGTATAAACTCCTATAGAGATCAAGCACCCACTTGTCGGGAGTTAGATCCCAGCTTTCTAATATAGCATTTCAATGTAGGTGGCTCTTCCAATAGGTCAAGCAGTGGAGATGAAATTAATCTTATGATTCCATAAGGAAGTACAATCTCTCTTTCCTTATGTTTTCAGTTCAAATCCTCAAATAATGAGGCATAATATGGGTCATTAATGGAAGGCATGGGTCTGGCCATTTATTTGAAGGCATAGTAGGAGAAAGACATTAGGGAGTCTCAATTGGTGTCAATGAGGTGTCATTAGTCTATCAGGCCAAAGGTGACAATGGCATATTACTTTACAATCATGAAGAGCATCTTTCAAATAATCTCACAATTCAATATTGGGAGAGTTCCTAGGGAAGAAAACTCTAAGGTCAGCCGTCTTGCACTAAAAGTCATTCAAAGCGAGGTATATCCTAAAATATTGATTGTCACATGTTAATTGTAACCTTCCATGAGTAGTCACTCTGTGTGACGTATATCAAGATCACCATTGCATATGTTGATCAAGGCACAAAATGGACCATGCCCATCACGTCTTACCTAAGAGATGGAGTTCTGGATAAGGACAAGCTTCTTTCCATAATACTGAAGTACGTAGGCTCCAAATATTATTCGTAGAATGAGAATATGTCAAGAACGGATAATGCTCATAACCTCAGCGGTGCATCAACCCACCTCAATTCAGTTACCATATTAAATATCTCTATGAAGGTGTCTATGATGATCACACTGGCCCGAAGACCTTAGTCCACAAGGTCTTGATAAAGGAATATATTTGTCCCAACATGGGAAGAGAATCCATAGACCTGGTTAATTGATGTAATAAATTTCAGAGGTTCTCCTTCGTTCCAAAGAATCCAGGAGAGATAATGACCCCAATGTTAAGTCCATGTCCATTTTCTCAACGGGGGTTGATTTAGTAGGTCCTCTACCTCTCAGTAAATTCCATAACAAGTTTTGGTTTGTGGTGATTGATTGGTTAATGAAGTTAGTTGAAGTTGATCCCTTATCCACCATCATAGAGAACAAAACCATAAATTCATCAACAAACGAATCATATGTAAATTTATCTGGCCAAGATTCTTCATCTCTGACAATAAGAAATAGTTTGGCAACCCCTCCTTCAGAGTGTTTTACTCGGACTATGGTATAAGTAGCCACCACCGATCACCCGACCATCATAAGGAAAATAGCTAATTTGGGGTAACGAAAAAAATCATCTTCCATAGCTTTAATAAGAAGCTGGAGAAGACCAAGGGTATTTGGGATGACGTTTCTCCAAGAATCTTGTAGGCCTATAGAACCACAGTTAGAGGTCCAACATGGGAGACTCAATTGTCCTTGACTTTTGGCACTAAGTCAATTTTTCCAAATGATATTGAGATACCAACAACGAGGGTGCATCAGCTGGGGTCAAAGTCTAACGATGATGTATTCAAGAAGTTCGTAAATCAATTCTAAGAGAGGTGAGATAAGGTATGCTAGTCATAATTGTCTCCTATAAACGAATGACAACCTATTACTTCAATAAAAATGTTTTCCACAAAGAATTCAATGTAGGGGACATGGTCCTAAGAGTGGACACTATTGCCACCAGAAAACTAAGCCAAGGAAATATGGGGCCCAAATGGGAAGGACCTCATGTCGTAGTTGGGATACGAAGGCCATGATTCTATTTTCTAAAGAACATGGATGGCCATCAAATTCCTCACCCTTGGAATAGACAACATCTCAAGAAATAATAGGAATGATGTACTCTACATTTGAAATCAAATGAAAATATCCTTTCTTTCCTACCTATAATGTCTCAATACAATTTTTAATATGTGTTACAAGGTTTCAATCATTGGCTCCAGGTGCAACCTAACGTCTGAGGACCTAAACTGAGTTGCAGTACTTCCAACCTTAGGAACCGGTTTAACCTAGGGTTCTAGGACCCAATACTAGTTGCAAGGATATTTTATGATATATATGAGGTCTTAAACACCCAATATTAGTTCTCCCAATCTAAATAAAATATATGAGGTCCTAAAGACCTCAAGAAAATGACTCATGGGATTTTAAGATTTTTATCCTGAGACCCTAGAGTCTCTAAGGTCTTAAACGACCCATCTAAAGTTTCTATCCATTTATCCTTGTCTCAAATAAATAGTCAACGGTATAATGAGCCCGAATAGACTATAGGAATTACCAAGGATTTCATCCTTGATTCCACCTAAATTGATAGGTCTAAAGACCCAATATGGCAAGCATAAAAGCCCAGTCTTTTAGCTAAAACATACTTTCAAAAACCAAAAGTATAAAAAAATGGAGACACTTTAGCAACCTTGTTTAAAAAAACATAGCAAACACTTCAAATGTTTTGGGGGAATTTACTTTTATAACGCATCGGCTGAAAAATTTTGGAGTCGGAGAAAAAAACTTCCGCTGTCAAAACTTGGGGGGGCTAAGTGCTCTTGTGAAAAAAAATCATAATTCCATAAGAAAAGGTGAAAAATCGCTTATTTCTATGGATTTTTTTTAGTAAAATATAGTTTAGAGGTCTTCAAACCTAGTGTAGAACTTCATATTTGTAACCATAAGGTTTTCATTCAATTGGACTTTTCTTTAGAGGTTTTAGGATCCATTGTGGAACAAAAAGTTTTATACCATAGGCCTTTCATCCTAGTGGCTATAGTTTAGAGGTCTTAGGACCCATTGTGGAACTTCAAATTTTGAACTTCTATGGTTTTCATCCTTAGTTAGTTAAGTTAACAAGCTCTAGGATCCAACAGGAAATCTACTTTGTCCTATGTTTCAAAGGTTGTATGACCCTTCACATAATGACTTTTTAAACATTTAAAGGGCTTTAGTCCTTGGTTAAATTATAATTCTAGGGTCTTCAGACCCTGAGCGTATTTATTTATTCACTTTCGTTCTCCAAATTTTTTTTCTTGGGGGGGGGGGGGGGGGATAAGTGTATATATACAAAAAATCCGGGACACTCATTCTTGAAAGGAACAATTTATTCTGGTCTTAAGGTCTTATGAACCATGATAAAACTTCAGTTTTGACTTCAGAACCTATTGCATTCTAAAAGAAAATGTCTATGGACCCACATTTACTCCCAGAAGGGTTCCTTCTCAATTTTATTTTATTTACCAATAAATATTGGGGGTTAAGGGGAAAATTACACACTTAGCAAACCTTAGACAAACACATGAAAAAGAAAACATTCTTTGGAAAAGAAAAAGAAAAGAAGTAGCGGTAAAGAAGAACTAAAAATTCCAAAACCAAAGCCAATTATCGTTAAAAAAAAAGGGAGAGCTTAGGGATTACATCTAGTGGCCCATTTCCAAAAGAAAAAACATATAAAAGTTACTTTATAGGGCTTGGGTTCAATCTTAGGTTCCTTGAATAAGAGGGTGTGACACCCTATTTATCAAAATAACCGGTGGCCAGCCCTATACTAAAATAAAACCGGAATCGCATATGGCTCATTCTTAGCATCACTGTCGAAATTTCCGTTAATTACTAACCACCAATTATTTAATTAAGTCATGTGTTAATTTTATCTTTATTTAAACGACGTAAAGATCACCATAATTACAATCGTTTATATTTAACACTATTCACAACAATTCACTCAAATAAATAAATAAATTGTCATTACATTTTTTAATATTGAACTCTAATACAATCCAATTAATCGAATAAATACTCGATTTAAAATCCACTAAAAATAATCTCAAAGATAACAACTAACTAAATCCTATCTAAAATCTCAAAGATAGAAAATGGCTAAGCAATCCCCACAACACTCCACAACTACTACAGCTTCAATGACTTGGAAGGGATAATCATGCTTGGCATTTCGGTGGCTAGACACCAAAAAGATTTTGAAAGTAGACTTGAGACGGGTCAGTGCCCAAAAACATCTTAGAAAATATTTTGCAATCAATTAAAATGCATCATTTATTATGTCCATTCTTCAATATTTTAAATTGTGTCACACTCTCTTGAGATATTACTAACCTCGCATCTAAAGTGCTCACCTAATGTTTGCATTTTACCTGCCTAGTTATGCTACTCGCCTAACTAGTCCCGTACCATCCTTAATTATATATGCTATACCATCACCACATTTTTATCGAAGTAGTTCCAATTACTTTTGATAATTATAAATCACAATTATAATATTTTAATTAAAGTCATTAACTTTCACTAGTTAATTCAACATTATTCACATTTTAATGTTTAAGATGTGTATACTTCTTCACATTAATATACACAATATACACATTATAATATTCATATCTATCACTCACTCTATATATATACCTGTCATCCATCCTAGATAGAAGTCCCTGGGATACGGTTATCTAGTGTACTTTTCTTCAGGCCAATAATTTCTCACCTAGGAAATACAAAGATGGAATCGCATGTCGAACACGAAAATAAAACACGTTGGAGGCGATGATAGTCCTGATCCATTGAGCATAACCATACAAATATTACCTCACTGTACTTCAACCATATCAGGCATGCGTGGACCTATGATCTGGGGTATAATTATCCTTCTTTCACTCGTTAGGGAGAACACCCACACCCCGCAACCTCTATTAATAGCACCCTTAGGTTGATATGTTTGACTAATTAAATCATTCACTAAATTAATTAATGTCTCTGTATCCGTATATGTATTTCTCAAAATTGCATTTAATCATGCCTATCACACGTGACGCATATAAGACATTTTCACAATGTTATTCATATCCATGATTAATTAATCATTCACTAAATTAATTAATTAAATCTCATCGTATAAATATCCTGATACGTATTAGTGTCACTCAAGTCTGATCCCAATATTTCCCCATTTTCATCCAAATTCCATCATTCATTTTCTAATAAAATTCTTCCCATTTATTCTAACTTGCATCTCCGATAAATCTCAAATAATTTTCACCCACCATCCCAATTAATATATGCTTCCAGAAGTTCGCAATTGTCCTTGAATATTTAATTTAATTACCGAATTAACATTTTAATTTTTTCTAAAAAAATAGCACACTTGTCCGTGGCAGGTGTTCGATTCAGTTCGGCTATGGGGTGAACCGGGTTGCCCTTGAAAATATGTCCCAATTTTCCCAGTCTGAATTTCAGTAATTTCAATACAAAAAATGCTCATCAACATAATGTATTTCAATATCTACTACGCTTGATAGATTTTATATCAATGGGACACATCATTACATATAATCATTATCCAAATAGGTGACTTTCATAGGGATAATTTTCATCTCTACACGCTATATAAAAAATTCAATACATGTTTTCTCTACATTAATTACACTACATGTGAACTCTTAATACAAAAGTTTCATGATTAAGATTAATCCATAAATTTCCATCAACATTTTTCACAATTCATTTACATAATCATTCTCAAATTCCAAAAGTTGAAAATTGAATTCGACCCAAAAAAAAATTCCCAAATTTAATGTGACAGAAATTGAAAGCATAATTAGTTAGCAAGATAATTACTTGCCTTAACAGTTTGTAGTGTCATGATTTGATGAAGTGGATGATGAATCTCCTAGAATACTTCCCAAATCTTCAATCCCATAGTGTTCTTGAGTTCTTCTTCACTTTATCACTTGAAACCTTGAAATTCCTCTTTAATTGTCTTCACTTTCTCTCTTACTCTTGGTATCTCTCAACTAAACCATTAGAATATGAGAATGACCTTTATTTTTTCACTCATTATTTCAATATTTAAGTAAGAATCCCAAAATTTGTTTTTTACATACCAATAAACTGCCCAAAAAATCCTTTAAATAATCTCGACTAGTCTACAAAGACCTCAACACCCAAACACAACCCCCAGTACTTAATTTTGACTATTTTGACCCATTGGGGATCAACCTTGCACTTGAAAGTCTCATTCCAATCCCCCATCATGAATTTACCATCTTATGTCAACCCGTCACTTTTACCCACTTTGGGCGTAATATAAAATAATGCAATCTCACTTATCATAAAAGTAAATATAATAACATATAAATATTAATCCATTTCTCATTGATTAATAATTATAAATTCACTTCATTTTTGCAATTAAACTAAATTACTTTGACACGTGTAATTTATGTATTCCTAAAAATACGAGGTGTTATGTACTACCCCCTTGCAGAGGAATTTTATCCCCAAAATTCGGATATGCTCGATACTAAAAAATTTGGATCCTTACTCTCATGGCATCCAAGCGTACCTAAAATTAACTTGTGATAATATTTTGGTGCCTCCACTATGAACCCGGTTGTGGTGCCATCCTGACCGAAGGCTTACTCACTACTGTTCAAGGTTAGCAAAATTTCTATTCAAATTATTCCACACCGGTATATTTCATCTTTAATAAGGTCTCAACTTGATGTCCACACATCGTATGCCTTATGGTCCTTTTAAAAGTGCTTCCCTCAACACCACCGACATTACCTTCTCACTATTGGGAAAAATTCCCCCACACCCCTAGGTGCCATTCCCCCTACTATCCATTCAAACCAAATCACTCCCTTCATTGGAGACATCCCCAATAATACCTAACCACTCATCTTAAACTTCAAAATCTCCTGCTTTTGACAACATAACTCTTACCACATTTCTTCAACTATATTAGAACATTTATGATTAACTCAATTCATGATGACGAACTATAAATCACGTACGGTCCTTAAAACTTGTGATTACTCAACCTCTAACCAACCAGAGGCCGGACGATAAGGTTTCCTGCACAAAACCTTAAAAAGACATCTTCAAGTATTAGCTGGTATGAATTATTACGCACAACTCGACCACTAGTAATTTCACCTCTCAATTACCTTATAAAATAGAATATACATTTCTCGTATTCTTCAACATCTTAGTCGCCTCCCCTATATAATCCTCTCACTTCATCCCCATAGCCTCTTGATAAGCTCAATCAAAGATGGGACTTAAGGATCTCATCCTTATCAAACAATGTTGGGAAGCACCTTGTGCTTGTTCATTCTTCTCTTTAATAAAATGTTGGGAACATTTCCCAATTGTGAAACTCACCCAAACTAATTGAAATTGCTCCATCTCGATCATCCAATTCAGAGAACCCATAAGAAATATGGACTATTTCATGATGTTAATAATCAAACGATGAACTCCATTAGTCTATCTATTCACACCCTCCCTATAATCATCAATCATTGAAAATTTCAGGTGGATCACCTCCGACCAACCCTTTCCCATCTATGAGTAGTGCACTTAGAGACAATGTCACTATGTCTCATTCCACATCAATTGATCCCACATCACGTGTTACCTCATACTCCCCTGCCTTCTTATGCCAAAACAAGTAACCCATGCATCTACTCCAAATCTGCGAACTTCCTAAGTGCTTTTTACCTCATAAAAATTGATATCCTATTAATGCACGATCCACCCTTAGCATTCGACTGAGCCAAAAAAAAAATTGATCTTCACTTGGATAGAGAGATCCCTTGCTTGTATTACATACTTTTCTAACCCATTTCAGGCATGATAACTCTCTATGCTATAAATTCAAACTATTTCCTTCTTCTTACTGAGTTTCGTTCATTATACTATTCTACCTCTATTTCTAATCGCCCCAAAGGAATACATCTCACAATTATATTACCATGTCCTGTTATCCTGAACGATGTTGAAAATCTAACTAAGAGGGACACCCAAACACCCTATCTTACGTGCATAACTGCACAAACATTACAAATATAAGATACTTATGTTAACCCTATCCTCGTATACTCGGCGTGGCTATATTGTAAGCGTATTATTGATTACCAACTAACTATGACTTAAATATTCCCAATATTTACCACTTATCCACTAGTGGTGTTAACATTTCTATTGCGTTCTCCACTGCACTATTTGGTTCCATTGGCGTTATATCATATAATAGCTCTCAGCTCCAGGTGTTTTCTCTATGCGTAACACGATTAACATTCAAAACCAATTCCCTATAATCCAACAATGTCTCCCAGCTCTCGATGTTTATAAAAGGTCATGTATGGAACGTCACACATTTGAATTAAACCAAGGAATTTCCCCAATGCCCTGTAATTTGGAATTTTCAGTTATCGAGACCTTTTGCCCCCAAAAAAATTAATGGGACACCCAAAATCCTATCCCCTGACCTATAAGTATAATCTTCAACTCCCACATCTCTAAAGGCATGATACGACAATGCGCTCACACTACTACTAAGTCTCCAGCACTAAATTAATAACGAGCTAAATCTCTTTGCTCATTGGTAAACCCGATATGACTTGAATCACATTAGTAAACTCCCAACACACCAAGATTGAATTTACAAAGATATATACACTCTCTGAAATCTCCACTTCAATATGGTATATACACGTGCTCGACCCTCTCTCAAGTGAGACATTGAAAAAATAACACATCCTGCCCTTTAATAACAAACAGGATAGCCTTACTCTACCAGTCCACTGTCGCTCAAACCATTACTAACTAGTCCATACCTAGGATAACATCATACTCGCATATAATATATATAGTATACGGGTAATTCCACTAAAATAGTTCCTCTCAGTGTCCCCACCCACTCCCCCATAGATGGAACTAATGAGAACCCCGCTACCCCAATATATACACAGAATTGTGATATTATCTATAAACCCACCTAAAAATTCTCATGCGTGAATCTAGTGCTAACAAAATAAAGTGATGCACTCATGTAACATTGAAAGTACCCTATCTGACCTTGGATAAAAATTTATACTTTTAACCGTCAATGCCTCAGGCTGCTATATATTACTCATGTCTAAACTGAACTAAAAATAATTCTATTTTTTGCCTCTAATGGGCCTTTTGCTCCCCTAACTTCTCTAGCCCTACTGGCCGTGTCACAAATGGCTTGTTCTCTGGACCGAGTGGCCTCGACCCTGATGGCCACCCTCGTTGTTTTTGGCTCCATTATCACTATGAAGCAAGTTTTTTCCGCTAACGCCCTTATCTGAATCCACCATCGGCCGATCAAAATTCCTTTGATTTAAATCTTTTAAATGGTTCTCCTTACTTAGTAGTTTTCCTATAGTTCCCCTTAACACGGGTACATCCTATCTTGCCCTGCTGGCTAGACTCTCCCACTTCTTGGATCCCTTTATATGGAATCATTATTATCGACACAGTTCATATAGCCTGTATCGAAGATACTATCTTTTATATGTAATGAAGGCGACGCATAGTTCTAGGTGCTAAGAGGTCAGCACATACCCTCACGTCTCTTAGAACATCTGACAATAATTTTCAAATAGCCTGTATCGAAGATACTATCTTTTATGGTACGAGTCAATATCCCGCATAAAGGTCCAATCGAGATATGACTGTCCCAACGCAGAAACCTCCATGATAGCAAGTATCCCGGGCATGATTTTTACACAAATACATAATATATGCACAGTCACACAGTCATATATAAATATAAATATTCATATTTTCTAAATTAGGTGCGCCCACAACCCATAATTAAAATTATCCATTCTCAGCACAATTTACTCAATTACCTTGCATAACGGATTCGTCTCTTTTATTCTCATATATAATTTATTTCATACTTACTTCTCATCTCTCGAAGTATACTATCTCACTAAGTATAATTTCAGTAGGTATACCATCTTTAACCTTCCATCCTACGTCTTTCACGAGTCCATCGATTCATTAACGAATATACTCACAATCTCTAATGTGTACCAAAATTCCCCATTAACCCACTATTTTTTCCCATATTAAATTTCATTCAACGGGGTTAATTTGGATCCTACTGATCTTCCTCACGACTCCTCATACTTTATAAATAATAAGTAAGGGTTCCTACGTAATTAAATCAGATTAAAGAAAAAGGGGCAAAATATGCAGTTTTCAGAAGGGGTCGATCGATCGAGGGAAGGGGGTCGATCGATCGATGTTTTTGGGTGGGTCGATCGATTAAAGAAGTTATTTCCCAAAAACTGCAGTTTCAACCAACGGGTTTCAACCAATAATCTTTTCCAAAATGCCATTTTACATACCCAAACTCCCCAATAAGGTTACTACTGGTTCTATATACATATATGCACGGATTTCTACGTAAGACATGTATAATTTCTTTAACGGAATTGAATTAAAGGGCCAATTTATATTAACTATTAAGCACACTAATTTTAATAAAACTTCAATTCTTTTAATTTCTTCTCCAGATTTCATTCTTCTAATCTCATACCAATTCATGAGTTATCCTCTACGTCTGATTGGGATGTAAAGAAGATAATTATTTCCACCAAAACATGTGATTAAATCCTAAAATTCCCCAAATTCTTCTATGGAACATGTGTATAAAAATCCCAATCTAACATGGATGAAACAATAACGGAAAGAAAATCAAGATAGATACTTGTCTGGGATTTGAGTTTCTGATTTTTGGACGAAAGAGGTATGGCTGCGTTCCTCGTCGCGCGATCTACGCTTTGGTCGTGGTGGCGGTGGCGGTGCAAATGGGTGAGTCTTTGGGTTGAGTTGCAAGGAAAGCTCTCCAACTCCTCCTCTAGTGGCCGTTCTTGGGTTTTGTATATGTTAACCCTAGAAGATAACTTCTAAAGGCTGATATATCCTTAGAAAATTCGTGGGTTTAATTGCCCAAAAATGTAAAATGTCTATAATACCCTCTCGGGATGCCAAGTAGGCTTAAAAATGCCCCGAGACCCGAACTAAACCCCTGGGTACATTATTTTTACTATCTCGACCCTTCCGGACACATCGGCGCACTTGAAAAGGCCATACGGATGACTTATAATTTATTCACTTTTACTAATAATAATTTAATCTCGACACGACACAGGCACGTCCTGACTTAATTTCCATAATTGTCATATTACTCCCTCTTGACAATTTTAATAAATTCAATTCTACATATTACTCTAGTCAATAAGTAATATTTAAAAAATCAATAATTTTCCAATAATTACTAACTCCTGTCACGCTAGTAAATATTTAAAGCAGATTTCCGAATTAATATTAAATTAATCTTCCATAATTAAATTTAATAAATCCCAAAATTTAAAAGCCATAAAAATATGGGGTATTACATACTTCCCCCCTAATAACGGAATTTCGTCCCAAAATTCAAAAAATAAGGCCTATCTGGTAAAACAATTTTGGATACCTTATCAGTACGCAAACTATCTATATAGTAAGGCCCTCAATCATCATCGCCCCCACTTTACAGCAAACTTGTTTAACACTTTCATTGAAGACACTTCACATTGTGCTCCTATCCGACAACTGATATACCCATATTTACCCCCTGACTGCCGGGATCAAGGCAACCCCTTCAGACGACCCTCCGAGGGGCCGACCCCTCATTTGGCTCCATATGACCCCTCCTGGACTCGGCCTTCAGCAGGACCCGGACGACCCTCCGAGGGGCCGACCCTTCAACAGGACCCGGACGACCCTCCGAGGGGCCGACCCTTCAGCAGGCCCCAGACGACCCTCCGAGGGGCCGACCCTTCGAGGGGCCGACAGTACGAGGCTTAAATTGGACCATACTCACTGCCAGGGGGAACTTTGCCCTCGGCCTCATATCATAGGCCGAGGGTGACATCATCTTAGCGCGTGGTTTGGGAGATGCGTGGAACAGTGCGCGTGAGGCTCATATGACACGTGGCAGACCGTTATAACCGAATCACACCCTCACGTGAGGGAATATTATGCCATCATTTGGCATCTACAGGTGTCAACAGGGAATTGGTTAGATCATCATTCACATGCACCATGCTTACTTGGGGGGTACACTACACCCCCCAAGACTTATATATACTTGTCACCTACAACCCTACAGGGATCGATCCATGAACAGTAGCCCTAGCTAAAACTCTGCTTGTACACACACAGTAGAGAGAGAGAGAGAGAGAGAGAGAGGGTTATGTGCATTGTATCCAAGGCCATTAGTGCCCATACTTAGTGGATCACACACTCACAGTGGATGTAGGCCAAATTGGCTGAACCACTATACACCATTGTTTAATTTCCTCTTATACTCATCCCCTTCTATACACTTACATACTCATATATACTTGCATCTCTATGGCTGCCATGGCTGCTACTGCTTGAGCTCACTATCACTTATCTGGTGGTGCTAAATCTTAGCATCATCAGTTTGGCGCCGTCTGTGGGAACGAGAAGACATCTCTTCCTTTGTACAGCTTGACCTCACTGGGCACTCTGGTGGTGAACCAACACTCCCCCTGAGAGGAGGTGTTTCACCATTGAAAGAGACCCACTAAGGTTCCCAAGCTAACCAGTATTTTCTTCAGTTCAGCTCTTCATAGCTCAAGCACATGGCACCTGAGATGCTACCGCCACCACTTCCCCCGCCGGATGATGGGGGAAGGCCCAGTTCCAATCAGCCACCACCTCAGTCTGAGATGGCTGATGTGGCAGCAGCCCTAAAGTCTCTGGCAGCCAGCCAGCGGATGATACAGGAGCAGTTTACAGCTCTAAGTCAGAATATACTGAGACCACCAGGGGTCTCACCTGAGATGATTACTCCGGCAGCAGCTCCAGGACATCATGAGGCCAGGGGACCACCCCAGGCACCACATAAAGACCTGCCACCCCCTCAGCGGCGTAGGGATGTTGCTGACCCCCGGCGTTTACGCCTGGGGAGGTAAGGAAACCCTTGCCCCGAGGACAGGTATGATGATCTGGAGGAAGAAGAGGCTCCAGTAGAATGCTGGGAGCCATATGAGGTCTCCAACAATACAGTACGACCCCTCCAGGACAGTAGAGGAAAGTGCGGGAGACCAAACCCTGATGATCGCCCAAGAGGCTCTGCTTTTGACCGCCTGAGCAGGGGGTCGGCCTTCGAGAGGCTGGGCCCAGTGAATGACCTGCGAGACAAGTTGTCCAAGTCAAGAAGCGCAGCGAGATTTAGGAAAGAAGCAGAAGGCCGACCCCAAAGACGGGATGACGGCCAAAGGGAAGTAAATAGCCGACACAGGCCTGCCGTAGCGGAGCCCTCCATCCACCTCCGAGAGGCAGCAGGGGATAACATCGGCCAGGCCGACCCTGTGAGGCCCTGGAATGACTCAATCCAGAGGTTAGAGGATAAGATTGGCGACATACTGAAGAGCCGGGACCCTCTTCAGAGGGGATACACCATGGGCTCACCCTTTGTGGCAAAGATAGTCAACTTCCCCACGCCATCAAAGTTCAGGCCTCCTGTGGTCACCCCAAGATACGATGGGAGCACCAACCCTGTCCACCACGTGGAAATGTATCAGTCGGCGGCAGACATATACTCTATCTCAGATGAGATGAGGTGTCGTGCCTTCTCTGGTACCTTGACAGGGGCTGCGCATGTCTGGTACACGTCTCTTCCAAAAAATTCTATTGGAAACTTTAAGCAGTTGGCAGACCTGTTCATCCATAATTTCTGCTTTGGGGTGAGGCCACAGAAGAAGACCACACACCTGCTCTATGTTAAGCAGGGAAAGAACGAGACTCTGAGAGACTACATAGCCAGATTCAATAAAGAGAAGCTGGAGGTGGAAGACTATGAGGAGAGCATAGCTATGACAGCCCTGATTGGAGGGCTCCAGAAGGGGAAGCTATTATGGAAGCTTGCCGAAGACCCCCCGAGGACGATGGCTGAGCTGTTGTCAACAGCAGGGAAGGTGATGAACGCCGAAGAGGCGATGGCCGCAAAACATGAAGACGAAAAAGGAGGTGCAAGTGGGAATAAATACCCCAAGAAGAACAAAGAGGGGAAGAAGAGGACCATGGATGATAAGTTCGCGGGGTACACCCCTCTGACGGTCAGCTGTGAACAGATCCTCAATGAGATAAAGAGTGACCGGACACTGAAGTGGCCTGAGAAGCTGAGGGCAGCCCCCGGCAAGAGAAATAGGAACCTGTGGTGTGAATTTCACCAAGACCACGGCCACGTAACAGACAAATGCTTTGCTCTGAAAGATGAGATTGAGAAGATGCTGAAGGAAGGGAAGCTCAGAAAGTACGTCGATAAAGCCGACTTCAAGAGGGGCCGAGGGGACGACCCCAGAAAGAAGCGAGTCGATGCCTGCAAAGAAGGTCCTCAAAAAAGAGGGGACGACCCCTCTGATGATGAGGACGACCCTGACCTCCCGCCGAGAGACGACCAAGGCCCTGTCAAGAGGCTCAATATGATCTCGCTCGGGGTGGGAATGATCTCCGGGGGTTTAGCAGGAGGAGGGTCTGAGGTCGCCGACAGGAAGGCCCATGTCGCTGAGGCTAAGGCAGTGATGAAGACGGTGCACTCAACCTCCGTAGAGGTCAAGTCAGAAAAAAGGAAGAAGGTTGATATGGACACTTTGATTGTGGGATTTTCAAGAATGGAACTTCAAGGGCCTATTGGCCCCGCATGATGACCCTCTCGTCATCACCACCAGGGTGCACGGGTGCGAAGTGCCGAGGATCCTGGTGGATGGGGGCTCATCCGCAGATGTGATGTTTTGGCCATGCTTCAAGGCCTTGGGCCTCAGTCGTGCCAGACTTGTCCCATACCATCATCCATTGATTGGGTTCAGTGGGGAGAAGGTTCACCCTCTAGGAATATATGAGGCTGATGTCAGGATGGGGGACGAGTGGCCGAGATGGCTCACCAAGAGGGTCAGTTTCTTTGTGCTGGATGAGCATGTGTTTTCGGCATACAACATCATACTGGGACGTGTGGCCCTCAAGGGGTTTGAAGCTGTGCCGTCCACGGTCCACCAGATGGTTAAGTTCCCTACCCCTTATGGGGTGGGGGAAGTTCAGGGAGACCAGACGACAGCGAGAGAGTGCTACTACAACTCCGCTGAAGAAAGGGAGGCACACAAGAGGGCTACAGCCACTTACAACATTGATACCCTAGACCCCAGGGATGAGACGAAGCTCAAAAAAGGAGAGGCCGCTGAGGAGGTAGAACCCATCATCCTCGATGAGGATGACCCGGGAAAAACCGTCCAAGTTGGCAAATCTCTGAATCCCAGTATCAAGGAAGACCTCATTAAACTGTTGAGGAGAAGGCGAAGCGTCTTCGCGTGGAGTCATGTAGATATGCCAGGGATCGACCCTGAAATCATGTGCCACAAACTCAATGTGGTAGAGGGAGTGAAGCCGGTAAAGCAGAAGAGGAGGATTTACTCTAGAGAAAAGTATGAGGTCATCAGGGATGAGGTTAAAAAATTAGAAGACGCTGAATTTATCAGAGAGGTCATCTACCCTGAGTGGCTGTCCAATGCAGTCATCGTCCCAAAGGCCAACGGCAAGTGGAGAATGTGCGTGGACTTCATAGACCTCAACAAGCATTGTCCCAAAGACAGCTTCCCTCTCCCCCGCATCGACCAGATGGTAGACGCTATCGCAGGCCATGAGCTCATGAGTTTCATGGATGCCTACTCAGGGTATAACCAGATTTTCATGAACCCTGAGGACTCGGAGAGGACCGCCTTCATCACTGACAAGGGGACATACTGTTACAGGGTCATGCCCTTTGGCCTAAAAAATGCGGGGGCAACGTACCAGCGCCTCGTAAACAAAATGTTCGAAGACCAAATTGGGAAGTCTATGGAGGTTTACGTAGATGACATGCTGACCAAGAGTCTGAAGGCAGAGGATTATGTGGCAGACCTGGAAAGAACCTTTAATACAATGGACAAATACAAAATGAAGCTCAATCCGGCCAAGTGTGTCTTCGGGGTCGGAGCGGGGAAGTTCTTGGGGTTCATTGTCAATCAAAGAGGCATCGAGGCCAATCCTGAAAAGATAAAGGCCCTTATTGAGATGAAGACCCCCAAGTCCATTAAAGACGTTCAGAGGCTCACAGGGAGAGTGGCTGCCTTGAACAGATTTGTGTCAAGGGCTACAGACGGTGTCTACCATTCTTCAAGATCCCCAGGAAAGCCTTTGAATGGAGCGAAGAGTGTGATGAGGCTTTCAAGCAGCTGAAATCATACTTAGGGTCTCCCTTGCTGCTGTCACGACCCGTGCAGGGTGAACGACTGTACGTGTACCTTGCTGTCTCAGAATTCGCTATCAGTGCAGCAATCATAAGAGACGAAGATGGGATACAGAAGCCCGTATATTTCAACAGCAAGGCACTCCAGGGAGCAGAGCAGAGATACCCGAGGATGGAGAAGTTGGCCTATGCCTTGATCCATGCCTCAAGGAAGATGAAACCATACTTCCAGTCCCATACTATGGTCATCCTTACTGACTCTCCTCTTAGGCAGGTCCTACACAAGCCTGAAAAATCAGGAAGGCTAATGACCTGGGCTATAGAGTTGGTGGAATTTGACATTGTGTATCAGCCTAAGACAGCCATTAAGGGGCAAGCCTTGGCAGACTTCGTGGCTGAGTTCACATGGGAAGAAGATGAGGCCGAGGGTGAGACCCTCGGGAAGGCAGATACAGAAGACAGACCCGCAGACACACCTGCAGAAATGGCTGAGACGAGCACCGCTAGAAGGAATGTGACTGAAAACGAAGAGGGAAGATACATCTTTAGACAGGGGTCCCTCTCTGAGGGAAATTTTTCTGAAGGAAAGACTCCGTGGAGCCTCTTCGTTGACGGGTCCTCCTGTGATAGCGGAAGTGGTGCTGGACTGATACTATCAGCACCCGATGGCACAAACGTCGAGTACGCCCTGAGGTTCAATTTCAAAGCCTCCAACAATGAGGCTGAGTATGAGGCCTTGATAGCTGGCCTCTCCTTGGCCAAATCCCTTAGTGTCGGCCAAATTTCGGTTCACAGTGATTCAAGGCTGGTGGTGAATCAGATAATAGGAGCCTATGAGGCCAAAGACGAGAGGATGGCTAGGTATCTTGATAAGGTGAGGTCATTGCTGAAAAACTTCAAAGAAGTGAAATTCAAGAGGATACCTAGGCTCGACAATGGCCGTGCTGACGCCCTAGCAAGGTTGGCCTCAGCTACTAGGACAGACATAAGGAGGACAGTCCCGGTAGAAATTTTGCTTCGACCAACTATCGAAGACGACGAGGGAACACTTGGCATTTGCATGAATGTTTCTCAAGAACCTTCATGGATGGACCCTCTAATCAGATACATTAAAGGGGGAGAGATGCCAGAAGCGAGCCAAGAGAGGAAGAAGCTGAGGTACAGGGCTGCAAAATTCGCTGTCATCGGAGACACGCTGTATAAAAAGGGGTTTCTGCTCCCCTTACTTAGGTGTGTGCATCCTTCAGAAGTCCCTTCCATTTTGCAAGATGTGCATGAAGGGTCGTGCTCAAGCCACATTGGGGGTAGATCCTTGGCAAAGAGGGTGATCACCCAAGGCTACTGGTGGCCGACCTTAGGAAAAGATGCTGCCGCATATGTTAAAAAGTGTGATAAATGCCAAAGATTTGCTACCATCCCTCACCAACCTCATCAGCCCCTCACCTCCATTACATCCCCATGGCCGTTTGCAGTGTGGGGGATTGACCTGGTAGGACCCTTACCGAGGGCAGTCAATAACTATCGGTTCCTCATCGTAGCAATTGACTACTTTTCAAAGTGGGTAGAGGCCGAACCGATGGTCACGATTACAGAGCAGAAGACCTTCCAGTTCATCTGGAAGAATGTGATATGCAGATATGGTCTACCCAACACCCTCATCTCGGATAACGGGACCCAGTTCAAGAATGCCTCTCTGCAGAAGTACTGTGAGAGGGTAAGTATCAAACAATTTTTCTCCACCCCAGGCCGACCTCAGGCCAATGGGCAAACCGAAGTTACGAATAGGACAATCCTAGATGGGATTAAGAAGAGGCTTGAGGAGGCAAAAGGAAGATGGGTCGAGGAGTTATATGCAGTGTTGTGGGCGTACAGGACGACAGTAAGGACCTCTACTGGGGAGACCCCATTCATGTTAGCTTATGGATCAGAAGCAGTCATCCCCACCGAAGTGGAGTTTCCTACTCATAGGGTCCAAGTGTATGACCCCCAGGGGAATATGGAAGAGAGAAGACTTGACCTAGACCTGATTGAGGAAAGAAGGGAGGATGCTGAGATAAGGCAAGCTTCCTACCAGCAGAGGACCGCAAAGTTTTACAACCAAAGGGTGAAACAGAGGCCTATCGCAGTGGGAGACTTGGTTCTTAAAAAGACTTGGCAGAAACCCAACAAGCTCCATCCTAATTGGCATGGCCCATATAGGGTCATCGATGAAGTTGTCCCGGGGACCTACAGGCTAGAGAACCTGAAGGGGGAACCTTTCTCAAACCCTTGGAATGCAGATCATTTGAAGAAATACTATCAGTAGTGTTGTAAGGTCTTGAAAGGCCATAATTGTAATTGGGGTTGCTCCAACAGAACACTTGGAAAATGAATGAGAAATATCAGTGTTTCCTTCATCCTATTATCAGTCCTAGCATGCATGGGAAGTTGAACCCTCGGCTATAATGGGGACCAGTGGAGGGGACGACCCCTCCACTCTCCTAAAAAAAGACGAGGGAAGACTAAATTAAAATCCATTAATTTGGTTAGTTGAACCCTCGGCTATAATGAGGGCAAGTGGAGGGGACGACCTCTCCACTCCCCTCAAAAAGACGAGGGTGGACTTGATTTAAAACACCATAATTTGGTGGTAAACACCCTCGGCTATGAAGAGGGCAAATGGGGGAGACGACCCCATTTACCCTCAAAATGACGAGGGAGGAGTTGGTAATATTGTTAATTTCTAAGCATCACAAAGTAAAGACAGGAATAGAAGACAGTGATTATATTACAAATAAGGGAAATGTTTGATCAACAAAAATACAAAAAAAAATGTTACAAGAAGAGGGTGTGGGCTACAGACAGCCACCCTATTGAGCACACTCAGAGGGCACATCGATTACAGCGGTCTCATCTACGAACACTAGAGGCTGATCCTCAGATGTGCCGGTACCCTCAACGTGGACTTGGGATTCAACCTGTGCCAAGGCCTCAGCAATTAAGGGGTCATCTAGCTGGACGGCTTCAAGGGAGGGGCGGATAGTCGTCACTGCATCAGCAAATTTTAGGACGACCCACCGACAGGCCGTCCTAATCCCCCTCTCAAGATACTCAAGGCCGAAGCCTTGAAACTCGTCTGAAACCTTATAGGCCTCAACAGCATCGGCCCCGGCCTTCCTTACTGCACCCTCAAGCTCAGTCTTGAAGTGAGCCCCCAGGTTATTCAAGGCCGCATCCTTGTCTTTAATAAGGTCGTCCTTAGCCTTCAGGTCTGCCTCATGCTGCGTCTGTAGCTCATTCAAGACCCTGGTATGCTCAACCCTCATACCCTCCAGCTCAGCCCTTGCAGTACCCAGCTCAGCCTTTGCAGTATCCAGTTCAGTCTGTAGAAGAGCCTCGTGCTGAATGGCCCTGTCAGCCTCTTGAAATTTCAGCTGATTCTCGGCCATCCATTTTGTAGCCGACGCCCAAGCACAAATAGACTGCACAAGAACAAGCAAACATTAAGAGGCCGAGGGAACATATTGACAAAAAATTAACTGAGGAAGTACGGTAGAAACAAATACCTGGGCCATGGTATGCAGACCGTAATCATACACCTTGGCAGGAGGCATCTTCGACAAAAAGTCATAGTCAGAGGCCGAAGGAGCAGAAAACATGGAGACCTTGGCCGCCCTTAAGTTGGCTATGAGGGAAGAAGGGTCAGACTTCAAGGATGCTAAATTTTGAGACCAAAATGCCCCCATGCTGGAGGCAGACCCCTGAGACACTTCTGCCATCGCCCTCGTCCGTGCATCAGGACGAGAGCCCTCAGGAGCTTCAGGCTGCTTCCTTTTCCGACTATCCACGGTCGGCTCTACCGGCCTCGGCCCCTCGGACGTTGACTTCCTCTGGGCTTGCTGAGGCTCCTTCCCTTTCTTTTTGCCAAGACCGGACAACAAGCTGGGGGCAGTCATCTCCCACAATTGGTCAGAAATGTTCGCAGGACGACCTGAAAAGAAGGAAATACGTCAGAAAGATACAGAGGCAAAGAGGGAACACTTAGAAGGAATCATAATGCGAAAATGGAAAAACACTCACATAATTCTGTCAGAGGGCCGACCCTCAGGCCAGCTTCTCTGAGGTGATGATGGGTCATTAGATCTTCAAATTTTGGAAGTCCACCCTCTTTCCCCTGGTCCCTCAGATAGTCAACAATTACCCTCTCTTCCTGACTTAATCCAGGGTCAGACCGTGCCCTCATGGAAGGTTTGGACCATACCTGGGAAACCCTCGGACTATCTTCAAGAGGATCAACCCCAGAGGGGAACTCCCAGTCCCCAGAGATGAAGAAATACCTCTTCTTCCAGTCATGATTTGAGGTCTGGGCTACATGAAGGATCTTCTTGTCAGACTTCCTGGCCCCTAAGTGGTAGTAACCAGGCTGCTTGGACGATGAGGTAATGTTATAACAACCTATGAATAAGTCTGCTGAGGGATCATCTGTGAAGACACTCTTCCAAAGAGATATATAGCCAAGAATTACCCTCCAAGAGTTGGGGGGGAGCTGAGAGGGGGAAACCCCAAGGGCAGACAGGATCTCAACAATGGTAGGATGCAGAGGGAACCTAACACCTACCCTAAGCATCTGCTCGTAAACAGCAACCTCCCCCTCGTCTCCCTGATAAACTCGCTCATCGGGGTTGGGAACCCTCATAGTCACAGAGGACTTTATGCCGAACTGATGCCTCCACAGCAAGAGGTCACGATCCTTCACAGTGCAAACATAAGCAGAGGCGTGAGAAGTGTCAATGGGATCATCATCAGAGTCCTCAGCATAACCCTCAGCCTCCTGTCTCTCGTCCTCTTCACCTCTTGGGGGCGAACCGTGAAAAGTCATTTGAAATGCATGGGGGGATAGGGCCGTCACAGGGACAGCCTCAGAGGGTCCCACACCCTCGGCCTGATGGTCCTGGGCGTACTCAGACGACCCTCTCCTTCCAGAGGGACCAGCACCTGCAGGTGAAGACGCACGCTCGTCCATACCACCCTCAAACGTCTGACTGTCGGATGGACGATAGGACGACCCTTGTGGCTCAGAGGGCAGAATTTTCTTCAAGGGGAGGGGAAAGATGGGTCGTACCCAAATGGGGTCGTCCCGTCGTCTCCTCTCCTCCTCTTCCTCTATGCGTCTGATCTCTATGAAGAACTTCTCCCTCAAGGATGGAAACTCGTCTGCTAAATCGTAAAGCCTCCTAAGCATTAAGGGGGAGACCTAACACTTGAGATGATTTTACTAATCTAACCACAAACAAACTCCAATTGACCAACCTATGACTTTTGGATCTAAAACTGGGAATATGAAAGGTTTGCTCAAGAACACTCAAGAACAGTCGAAGTCGTTCGCCGGAAAAGATGCCAGAAAAATGCGAGAAAAACCAGAAAAATGCTAAAAGGGGTTCGACCCCAACACACAAAGGAAATGGAAGAGCTAGAGGAGAGTTCAGGCAAAGAAGAGTACCTGGAAACAAGAGCAACGGCTGAGTGAAGAGCGATGGAGAAATCAGCGAAGAAACGGCTATGGAGTTAGCTGGAATTGTAGAGAGAGAAAGTAAGGGCGCGAAGATGAAGAAGAAGCTAGAAGGGGAAAAGGATTTGAAAATCCTTTTAATATCTTTGCTAATTAAGGGGGAGAGATTCCCAAAGTAAAACACAGCCCACGAGGAGGATATCATTAGGGCACAAAGCCCCAAGCATAGTACAGCCGCCTTACCTAGGGAACTGGAGATGACAGTGGGCAACCGCCCAAGTGTCACCTCATCTTGACAGGCATCCCTCATTTCACTGACCATACATCCGCCTCAAAAGCAACACTATCCCTCAGCCATCTCAACAACATCAATGGCTAAGGGCTGGGGGGTGATTGATATACCCATATTTACCCCCTGACTGCCGGGATCAAGGCAACCCCTTCAGACGACCCTCCGAGGGGCCGACCCCTCATTTGGCTCCATATGACCCCTCCTGGACTCGGCCTTCAGCAGGACCCGGACGACCCTCCGAGGGGCCGACCCTTCATTTGGCTCCATATGACCCCTCCTGGACTCGGCCTTCAGTAGGACCCGGACGACCCTCCGAGGGGCCGACCCTTCAACAGGACCCGGACGACCCTCCGAGGGGCCGACCCTTCAGCAGGCCCCAGACGACCCTCCGAGGGGCCGACCCTTCGAGGGGCCGACAGTACGAGGCTTAAATTGGGCCATACTCACTGCCAGGGGGAACTTTGCCCTCGGCCTCATATCATAGGCCGAGGGTGACATCATCTTAGCGCGTGGTTTGGGAGACGCGTGGAACAGTGCGCGTGAGGCTCATATGACACGTGGCAGACCGTTATAACCGAATCACACCCTCACGTGAGGGAATATTATGCCATCATTTGGCATCTACAGGTGTCAACAGGGAATTGGTTAGATCATCATTCACATGCACCATGCTTACTTGGGGGGTACACTACACCCCCCAAGACTTATATATACTTGTCACCTACAACCCTACAGGGATCGATCCATGAACAGTAGCCCTAGCTAAAACTCTGCTTGTACACACACAGTAGAGAGAGAGAGAGAGAGAGAGAGAGAGGGTTATGTGCATTGTATCCAAGGCCATTAGTGCCCATACTTAGTGGATCACACACTCACAGTGGATGTAGGCCAAATTGGCTGAACCACTATACACCATTGTTTAATTTCCTCTTATACTCATCCCCTTCTATACACTTACATACTCATATATACTTGCATCTCTATGGCTGCCATGGCTGCTACTGCTTGAGCTCACTATCACTTATCTGGTGGTGCTAAATCTTAGCATCATCAACAACATTCACCTAAGATATGCCTATACATTATTAATTCCCTATTATTTCAATATCATTGGGTGGTCGCACCTCACTACATAACAACTACTTGAATTTATCTAAACACAAAACCCCCATTCTGGGAGAAACCATATGAACATCTGACCACTCTTGTTCACCTAAACCAGTCATGGAATTCTACCATAGTCATCAGACTCTTACTCAACGAATCCAAAATTCTGATTATTTGTCCATCTCTGAATGTTAAGAGTGATAAAGTTAAGGCTTTTCCACAATAAAACCTCAATAAGCATCTTGTTCACAATAAACAGGTACGCGTGCTCCCACAAAACCCTACCATTAGGTAATATCCTCCCCCAATTACTGACTATACTCCAGTCACTAGCTATAACCGTTATGGAAGAGAAAAGATCATAATGAATCCAAAATTACTTTCACATTGCTCAACTAATGGTTAATCACCGCTCGCCTACCCCCCGGGTTATGGGTGATATAACCTTACTGAAAACTAAATGTTGTCCCCGTTGCTTCCGGAAATTCCATATTGAAGGTGGGATTTAAAAATCTCAATCTATGTTAGAAAAATACCGTATAGGACCACGTACCGGTGCGATCATTTCTTTCAAATGAAGACTGGGGCACACTAGATAATATTGTTAATCACCCCAAAGGAATGCCAATCACTTCCTTCTTGCGCATCTTGTTCCACACATTCGAAGTAACTCTTGATCCTACCTTGAGTTTGTCAACTCATCCAAGAAACTTTATCGACTTTATCGGCATCTTCCATTATAGGAATTGTCGATAGCCACAAACTCTCTAGTTTGTTCCTCTTGTTCCAACTGATTTCTATTTATGAGTAGTGCTCACAGAACCTACTCACTATTTCCTGCTCGACATTGTCTTCTACTTGTAATGTCTCACAGTAAGTGACACTTAATACTCCCCTTCTTTCCTTTGTCTATACTGAAAGGTCTGACCCATGCACTTTTCTTCACAATGTGCACTTCGGGACCTTTTGTACCATACTAGCATCTTCAATCTTTATACGCATCATCTTCTCTCAACATTTGATTAATTATAACTCTGATCTGATTGTCCTCCATAATAATTGAATTATCTCCATCTCAAGGGATACCCCTTTTTAAATGGCTTCCCACGACATTCTAACCAGATTCGATGTGCTACTCTGAACACAAATATATGGATTTATCGTCTTTCAAACGATGCCCAATCCACTCTACCACTTCCACTTTGTTATGTTAATCCCACAAACATTTATTCCACACGTCTATTTCCACGTCCCTTCAACTCAGACTATTTTGACATCAGCTAACCAGGATGCCCACACACCCTATAAATCGTGCATACTAGCGTAAGTATCACATACGCTTCACACAAAACACCAAATTATTTATTTTCCTTGTGCTCACAACGTGATTAGAACACTTGGGTACTTTCAATCACCCTAGAAATCAAAATTTGTAATACTCCTTATCATCGTTCCACCCCTTAACTCGTGGTGATAAGATAAAACTTTCAATGCCTTCTTACCACAACATCGGCTCCTCTGTCCTTAAATTATAATTCAACTTCCAACTTATAGATATAATTACATGTTCCTACTATGACCGAGGTAACAAACTCATAGATTAATGACCATCATCTTCCTACTTCCAACCTTACGCTAAATTTCATGCGTGGGATGCCTCGCAAAGAGAAATCCAAAAAAGGAACCTCCCGATACACTCCTACCTAGAATTATCGGTTATCGAAATCTTTTAGTCCCTCCATCCATAACATGTACCCCTTTATTCCATCTCTTGACAAAAAACAATGTTTACATGAATAAAGAATGTTTTGCTAATTGCATTACCGTTCAATATTGGTGGTAATCACATTCGATAAACCTCGAATACATACATTCGGGGTTCTCGAAATCCTATCCCTAAACTTATGGGTACAACTCTTAACTCTCACATCTCTAAAGGATAGATACATCAATGCGCTTTTCCTAACATCAAGTCCTGAGCACTAAACATAATGATGAGTTAAATCATTTCGCTCAACAGTAAACCCAATACATATTGAATCATAACAACAAAGTCCCTACACACACCGAGATCGAATATCTCGAGACCATTATCCCCTATGAAATCTCTAAAATATATAATATAAGTTCGAGTTCGGCCCTCTCGCATGTGAGGCGTTGCCATAACAAAACATGCTATACTAAGGCAACCACTCCGATAGCCTTGTAATAACTGCCTACTATCATACTAACCATTACTATAAAGTCATAACCAAGACGATATCGAACTCGTATATCACATCACTAAAATGTGTAATCACAATAAAGTATATAACACTATTAATACACCCATTAATCCTCCGCGGATAACACTAAGGATAATCTCGCTACATTAGGAAAATATTAACATAATAATAACGTTCATAGTTATACGCACTAAACTCGTCTCACATGCTAATATAGCAATGAACAAAATATAGTGACTCGATCGTGTTACATAAAATACGCCTCATCCTTCGAGGATAAAACCCAAACTTCTACCTTGCCAATTGTCTTGGCTACTTAATGGTCTTTCAAACATAATGCATCTGTCTGAACCAAATCAAAAATTGTATTAACCATTTCCCTTATAAGCACCATACCCTTGACTTATTCTTTCTTCAGAAAATTTTAGCTCATGTGGTTTTACTCTTCAAAAAATACCTTACCACATAACCCACTTATCTCCTGAAATACATTGGGAAACTCACAAATGATTGGAATCGAATCTAGGAGAATCACAATCTTATTAGAGGTATCCTCCTCTATGTAATAAAAATGGGTGGAAGATCCTCCCTCTGGGTGAGGCATCACCACCAAAACATCTCCTGCCCCGCAATGGCAAGGATAATACTCCTACTGAAACAATTTATCATGGCTTTGTACGCAGCGAGTCAATCCATGCCAATAATGATGTCATGCTCACATATGACTAAAGCTAGTATGACTGTAGGTAAAAATCAAGCTACCAAACTATATACCTACACCTCGAAGATATAAAGAAAATTAAAGACCATTTTCCCAATCAAGAGTCTATGCATGACACCATACTCTTAGTAATGTCTAAAAATCGTATTGTCCGTGAAAAGGGAGTATCTATGAAATAGTGTGATGCCCCAATATTGAATAAAATGTGTCCCATAGTACTAGAAGAAGGAATGTACCATCAATGGCCGATGATGGCTACTGAATTTCAGTATGCTAGACGGCGTACAGACATTCTTTCAGTTTCTTCCCCTGCTGCTGGGGTATCTTACTCTTATCTGGGCAATCCTACCTCCGGTGACCTATCCTGGCTCAATTTAAATCATCTACCTCTAAACTGTTTCATTTTACAGCTTTATTTATTTTGGTGTGGTTGTACAGTTCCACTTTTTCCTTGACCTTCTTGGCCTTATTGAGCATCTTGATGAAAAATGACATCAAGTTGAGGATAGTCCCTACATTTATGACTCGTTTGTACACACTTATAGGAGAGTCTTAAAAATTCTCGCTGGTTGGGTCGGAGTTCCTCTCCTGTCTGATCCAGACAAGTTTGGCGTTCATGACCGTCCATTCTACATTTAAAACACCTCTTTGTGACTTCACTCTGACCCCAATTTTTTTAGCTCTGACAGCTTCGGGTCTCCCTATACAATTTGTAACCTTTGTGTCTTATACAATCTTGAGGAGCTTATTGTTATGATTTTAGTGTCTTCGCACACTTGTTATTTCTAGCCATTATAGATTGACTGTACTCCCTAGATCTTTCGCCCCTATAACCTGTGTGTTGCGTTCTTGATACTGTAAGACCGTAGTGGTAACTACCTGTGCCACAATACCGGGTAACACAGCAGTTGATACTCTCCCTGGAGACACATGAGATGTGAGATGACCTTACTCATTGACTCCCCCAACGAGATTACCTTGTTCTCCTTGACGATCCATCTGAAAATTTAAATAATCTGGTTGAGTTCATCATTCACATAAACAAATCGCAGAAGCACGAATTTCCAATGCATAAAGATGAATCCAACATTCCTAATAATAGGGCTTTAAATCAAAGACGCTAAGCTGGAAACAAAATAAGCTGTACAAATCCTAAAGGACACTAGAACGTGATGCTCTGATACCACATGTGACACACCGCCTAATTAAATACTGGGTGATCAGTCCTTTATTAAATTAAAAATCAAGGTGAATGGTTGGATCATTCTTAGCATCACTGTCGTAAAATAAATTTCCTATTTAAGCACCTTAAATGATTAAGCTAAGTGTCAAAATAATTTAAAACCTTATACCCATTCTATTTAAATCTAGATATAAAAACCTTTTTTAATTTTTAACAATTTAAGAATGCACAAATACTAAGGAGGGATAAAAGCACACAAGAATTGAAATCATCTAAATAAACCAGACTAGTTTAAAATTATAAATGAAATGATTCTGACAATAATTAAACCCCAAAGAGTATCGAATGTGGGAAATATAAGTGAACCTAAATCTCGGGAAAATTCAACTGAATAGGGAAACGGGAGACACATTCCCTAACTAATCAGAACTAAAATAAGAATAGAGTCAACAACGAGATCGTCTAAGCAACGACCTGCAACTCCTACATAAGATGTAGCGCGTCCGTTCCAAGGAATCTAAGCATGACGCCCCTGTGGCTGGCAACCTGCAATGTACATATATATATATACATATATAGAAGAGAAAAGAAATAATAGGAAACGAGTCAGAGTCCGAGTGTAAAATTGTTAAAAAATAGTTTAGCAATTATTTAAAATTCTTACCGGCTAATGCAACAACCATGTTACTGTGCGACCCTCTCTTGAGAATTCTCACCTCTCATCTAGTGTGCATGCCTATCGTACTAATAATCCTCACAGGTTTCTCTAACTTATTCTCCATACGGTTTTATCGTGTGAAAAGTAGGGTTATGATATTTACTTTAGGAAAATCGTCCTCTTCAAGATTTCTTATATTATTTAGGACAACTCATTACCGTTATAAAGTTCCTGATCACTTATAAGAATGTTGAAGCATTTAATCATTAGTTATCTACTTATAAGCACAGTAGAAAGTTCCCATATAGATACACGTATATATATTAGTCACACATATAATATATATATTAACGTCACCCCACTTAAAATCTATGGTGCTGGCATACTCTGCTATCAAGTCCCCGTATCAGTCAAACTAAGGGAAATACTAGTTTGGAATGACTCTCGAACTGTATTAACATAATTCACAAACAAATGGACGCGAAGTATAGTTCCAGGTCTTAGGAGGTCAGCACATACCCTCACATCTCTTAGAACATCTGATTATCATTTTGAGATAGCCTGTATCGAGCATACTATCTTCTAGGGTATGAGTCAATATCCCCCATAAATGTCCAATCGAGATAAGACTGTCCCGGTGCGGAAACCTCTGTGATAACAAGTAGCCCGGGTAAGATTTTTACATAAATACATAATATATGCACAGTCACACAGTCGTATATATAAATATTCACATTTTCTAAATCAGGTGCGCCCACGACCAATAATTAAAATTATCCATTCTTAGCAAAATTTACTAAATTATCTCGCATAACGGATTCATCTCTTTTATCCTCATATATAATGTATTTCATACTTACTTATCATCTCTCAAAGTATACTATCTCACTAAGAGTAATTTCATTAGGTATACCATCTTTAACCTTCCAGCATAAGTCTGTCATGAGTCCCTCGATTCATTAAGGAATTTACTCACAATCTCTAATGTGTGCCAAAATTCCCCGTTAACCCACTATTTCGTCCCATATTATATTTCATTCAACGGGCTTTATTTAGACCCTACTAGTCTTCCTCACAACTCCTCATACTCTATAAATAATAAGAAAGGGTTCTTACGTAATTAAACCGAATTAAAGAAAAAGGGGAAAAATATGCAATTTTCAGTAGGGGTCGATCGATCGATGTTCTTGGGTCGATCGATCGATTGAAGCAGTTCTTGCCCAGAAATGACAGTTTCAACCTACGGGTTTCAACCAATAATCTTCTCCAAAATGCCATTTAAAATTTCCAAACTCCCAAAAACGGTTACTATTGGTTTTATATACATATATGCATGATTTTCTACGTAAGACATGTATAATTTTTTCAACGGAATTGAATTAGAGGGCCAATTTGTAATAACTATTAAGAACCCTAATTTTCATAAAACTTCCATTCTTTTAATTTCTTTTCAGATTTCTTGCTTCTAATCTCATACCAATTCATGGGTTATCCTCTACGAATGATTGGGATGTCCAGAAGATAATTATATCCACCAAAACATGTGATTAAATCCTCAAATTCCTCAAATTCTTCTATGGAACATTTGTATAACAAACATAATCTAACATGAATGAAACAATAACTAAAATAAAAGAAAGATAGATTCTTTCTTGGGATTTGAGTTTCTGATTTGTGGGCGAAAGAGGTATGGTTGCGTTCCTCGTCGCGCGGTCTACGCTCTAGTGGTGGTGGCGGTGCAAACGGGTGAGTCTTTGGGCTTGAGTTGCTTGGAAAGGTCTCCAACTACTTATCTATTGGCCTGTAATACCCCGTATTTTCTGCGATATTTATTTTTGGGGATTAATTGAATTAAATGTTTATTAATTGGAAATTAATCTGGATAAAAATATTAACGAGATGCGAGTCAGTATTTAATTCTAATGTGTATACTTGGCAATATATGAGTATTGGAAATATTGAAATTGTCGTGAGATTTAAATACGACAATTTGGGAATTTTGTTGAGACGCGTGTGACCGCCGCGTCATGGTATTTTATTGTTTTAATTAAAAAGTGAATTTTAGTTCCATTAACCGTATGGTCATTTTGAGTGGGCCAACGCGTCCAGAAGGGTCGAGATAATCAGAAAACACTAGCCGAGAGGTTAGTTTGGGTCCCGGGGTATTTTTAGGCCATACCGGCATCATAAAGGGTATTTTGGTAATTTTGTATTTTTGGGAATTAAAAGTGACGAAAATTAGAAATAGAAATCTGACTTAATCTCCATCCACTAAACCCACTAACTACACTAAGGGACTAAATGGGCTACGGGAGAAGTTGAGTTATAATCCCAACTTACCAAAAACCAACCACACCTCCATTGTCATCATCCATGGGAAGAACTTGTAGAGAGAGAGAGAAAGGAAAGAATTCTGCAGAAAGAGAGAGAGAGGACAAATTCAACCTTCAAATTCAACATCAAATTCAGAGAAAGATTAAGGCAAGTGGTTTAAATTCATTTGATTCAAGCTATGCTTTTCCATGTTTAGGAATTTTCGAAATTGATCTTGGAAGATGATTTAGACCCATAAATTGGAAGTTAAAAACCATGAATTATGTTAGGGATTGCATGTAGTAATATTCTGGACGAATTATATGTTCTAAACAGAACCATTGATGATCTAAAAATGGAGTTTAGAAGAAGTTTATTGATGTTCTTGAATGAGGAAGAAATCTGGAAATTTTTGATGTAGTTTTGATCTAAACAAAACCCCCCGAATGATGAATTATTGGTTTTAGAACCATATTAATGTTGTAGGATGGTTATATGATGATACTATAACGTTACATTAGAGTTTCATGCATTAAAAGTATGTTTTGGGATGAATTGGAAACTGCAAAACGAAGCAGTCCGTAACCATACCTGGTGCGTTCGATCGATCGATCGATGTTCTTCAGTCGATCGATCGACCACCATCGATCGATCGAAGGTAAAGGTCGATCGATCGACCTTCCCAGAATGAGTAAAGTTTTTCCCTAATTAAATTTTAATGGTGTTAATCCTTGAATGATATTATTGGAGACCTTATGAATACCCTTAACCTTAAGGAAGACCAGTAGGCATGATTATGAGGTTGGACCTTAATTGGAATTCAATTTGAGGAAATATTCTAAATTAATGAAATTCGATAAGTGAGATAATATTTGGGTTAATAGTGTAAATTTGAATAATTTGATGAAATAAGGTTTGGGGCAGAAGTAAAGACCTTAGGTGTAAAGATGTTATATGTGGGAATAATGGGAACTTAATAGTTTATTTGAGATAGGTTTTAAGTTTAAGAAACTACGACGTGAGACGTGTCGACAATTTAATTTCTATATTATCGGGATACTTGAAATATATGAATTTGGAATAATGGTATAAAGATGTAGAGTATACCTTTATTAATATCGAGATATCTAAGATGTGTGAATGCTTAGTATATAATTTTATGTGTATGACATACCTACCATACTTGCTATCACGGGAGGTTTACGTTCGCTTAGGGCCTTCTTATCCTTGTGTTGCCCAGATTTAGATTGGTTACCTCGATGAACATAGGTCATAGAAGGACTTATTGGGATGTTAATAAGTTTGCTGATCGTGGGAGCGTAGGTATGTGCGTGACCCATGTGATGGTGACTGTGTTCGCCTCCACTATTTGTGATGTTGTTATCTGAACGATTCCGGAGAGATTCGGAATGCGTGATCCTTATGTACGTGATGTACCGGGATGGATAGCAGAGTATGTGTGCACCGTAGCTTAGCCTTTGGATGCTTGTATTGTATATCTATGATGTGAAAATATACGGTTTAATGAGAAGGAATTTACTATGTTAAATTGTGAGTATAGTTATGGTAATGTTATGAAAAGATAAAAAGGGAACTTTTATCAATAAATGGTGTTGTTAATAATTGGGAATCCAGGAATTAAAGTAGAACTCTCTATTTAATTGTTAAGGTTGGAACTAAAACGTGAACCGAGTAGAAGTGTTAGAAACTCTTTAGAATTAGATACTTATGAGATAACACATGAATGGGTACAGGAACGTTAGGAGTGCACAGTTAGACGAGAGGTGAGTATCTCATGTGAGAGCACGTCCTAACATGTATTTTGCATTAAATGTCTTAAATGTTTTTAAAGCACTTGCAGGTTTTTAAAAATATCTCCACATTCGGGCTCTGACCCGTTTGCTGTCAAATCTATTTTCTATAAAACCATTTTAGGTTCCCAGCCACAAGGACACCATGCATACGATTCTCACTCAGATGACGAGCTGTAGCTGCTTGTGGAAGCTACAGGGATTTTCTTTTAGACGCTTATATCATTTGGATTCCATACTCATTATTCCTCAGTTGTAGGGCATGTTGCCCAAATTCTATTAGATACATTTCCCTTTCAGTTTTTCAGACTTTGGCATGTATTAATTCAGTATTCAGTATTTCGTTACTTATTACAGTTGTGGGATTTGTTGTGAGGAGTTTTTCCTCCGGATTTATTTATATCAAGTGACGGTTATTCTATTATTTAATTATGGTGAATGGTGTTATTATTCTTGCTTTAAATCTTTTACTGCATGTTAATCAGGCTTTAATTAAAATTTGGCAACTTACTTTTTAAATACTAGGTGGTTAGTAATAATAAAATGTTTTCGACAATGATGCTATTAAATGAGCCAACTTGGCATTTTTGATTTAATTTAATAAAGGAGTAGCTACCCGGTATTTAATTAGTCGGGGTGTCACAGGTGGTATCAGAGCATCAGGTTCTAGTGTCCTTTAGGATCTAAACGGCTTATTATGTTTCCGCTGAGCTTTCTTTGATATAGAGCCCTATATTTTAGGACTGTTGTATTCTTTTGTATATGCTATGTTCTTCAGCTATTTTAACTTTATAACTGCGAACTTATAGACATTATTCTTATTTCAATATGCCTCCACGACGTGCACGACGAGTTCCCAGGAATGCGACGCCAGAACCACCGCCCGCACTGGTTCAGGGCACGATGAATGCCGCTGAGGTTGCAGCCATAGTAGCCTAAGCGGTAAATGTCGCACTTGCCGTAGTTCAGCAGGCACCACCTCAGGCGCCGGTTGCCGCGCCAGTATAGGTAAATGCATTCCCGTCTGCTTGGAAACGTGTACGTGATGCTTTTCAGAAAGCGCATCCGCCAGAGTTTGCAGGTAGCTCAGATGTGGTAGTCTCAGGCCAGTGGAGGAAGGATATACAGCGGCACTTGAGGATGTATGAGTGCACGGATGTTCAGAAGCAGGTGCTAGTTACTTTCAAGCTAGTTGGGTATGCACTGCAGTGGTGGGAGTCTATTACCACCGTAGAGGAGAGGGATACTCTCACTATTCAGGAGTTCTGGGTGCGGTTCGACCACAAGTACTTTCCGTCAGCTGTTCATACGGAAATGAGGAGGAGATTGATGAGTCTGAAGCAGGAGGGTAAGACCGTGGCCGAGTATGAGGCCGAGTTCACTAATCTGTTGAATATCGTTCCGGATGAGATACCGACAGAAAAGAAGAAGATTGAGAAATTCACCGACGGGTTGACATGGAGGATCCGTCAGCATCTATTAGGGAACCTTTCGTTGGCCACTTATTCTGATGTGGTTAACGCTGCTTTATTACACTGCCAGGATCACCGCTTTCATAAGGCTGAGGGCAAGAGATCGGGAGAGTCTAGCCATCAGGGAAGGACTGGAGGACATGGTGCCGGTGGGGCACAATCTGTTCAGGGGTAGAGACAGAGTGAGCAGGGTTCCCAGCAGGGGGATCAGAAGAGGTTTCGATCAGGAAATTACAGGCACGGGCAGGGAGGTTTCCATCAGGGCCATCAGGGACAACAGGGACAGAATGGCCAGCAGTTTCAGCAGGGCCAGCAAGGCCAAGGGAGGAACCGTAACGGCCACCAGGGCCGGGGACAGCAGGGGCAGAGAGGAGGGAACTTCCCAGGGAATTGTTTTGTTTGTGGAAAGACTGGCCATAAACGACAGGATTGTCCTGATAAGGGCAGGGTGCTCGCCAGGAGCCGCAGAGGCCTATGTTTCCCGCCGCTCTCCCCGCACCACCACAGATGGCAGCATTGCCACCCATTCCAGCAGTCCCAGTTCAGCAGGGGCAGCTACAGTATGGACGTGTCTATAACGTCCACCAGGCAGCAGTCCCACAGGCACCACCCGCGATTGAGGGTACGTTTTCTATCCATGGCACTATGGGTCGGGTACTGTTTGATATGGGGGCTACACCTTGTTTTATAGCTACACATTTCACGAAGGCTTTAGGGTTGTTAGCCACAGCGGAGAGCACAGTGACGTGTGTCGACTCACCATTGGGGAGTGGGTCACTTATTTTCTTTATATGCCGAGGAGTAGGGGTAGAGATTGGTAGTCTGGTATTACCTGCAGATATGTTGGTATTAGGTATGCATGTTCACGATGTGATTATCGGTATGGATTGGCTCGCTGATTATAGAGCCATGATTGATTTCTTCGGTGGGAGCATTGTTTTTGCCATTCCGGGGTAAGAGATGATTTTAGTGGCGATGCCTTGCCTAGAGGGAGGCTCGACCGCTCATTTGTATTACCTAGAGGAGGATACCTCTAAGGAGGTTGTGATTCCTTTAGATTCGATCCTAGTTGTCAGGGAGTATTCTGATGTGTTTCAGGAGATACCAGGCCTACCCCCCAGTCGAGAGATATACTTTTTTATAGACTTATTACCAGATACGAGACCTATAGCACGCGCACCGTACCGTATGGCTCCAGCTGAGATGAGGGAGTTACGGGATTAGATTCAGCAGTTGTTGGGTCAGGGGTTTATTCGGAGGAGTACTTCACCGTGGGGTGCCCCTGTGTTGTTCGTAAAGAAGAGAGATGGTTCACTGAGATTGTGTGTGGACTATCGGGAGTTAAACAAGGTCACGATACGGAACAAGTATCCGTTGCCTAGAATCGATGACCTATTCGAACAGTTGAGAGGAGATTCTTGCTTCTCAAAGATTGATTTGCGATCTGGATACCATCAGTTGCGTATCAGGGAGGAGGACGTCTCGAAGACTGCGTTCTTATCGAGATATGGTTCTTACGAGTTTCGGGTCATGCCATTTGGTTTGACCAACGCTCCAGCAGCGTTTATGGACTTGATGAATAGGGTGTTCAGGGATTTCCTAGATCAGTTTGTCATTGTCTTCATCGATGATATTTGGGTTTATTCCCAGACAGAGGAGGAGCACGCTGAGCACTTGAGGCAAGTTTTGCAGACACTGCGCCAGAATGATTTGTATGCAAACTATGAGAAGTGCGGGTTTTGGCTGAAGGAGGTTCAGTTTTTGGGGCATATTATTTCCGACCGGGGAATATCGGTTGATCCGGGGAAGGTATCCGCGGTGAGGGAGTGGGGACAGCCCACGACACCGACGGAGATCCGCAGTTTCTTGGGCTTAGCAGGATACTAGAGGAGGTTTATTCAGGGTTTCTCCACGATAGAGGGTCCCATGACACATCTAACTCGTAAAGGTGTGCCGTTCATTTGGAGTGATGCCTGTCAGTTGGCATTTGATGAGTTGAAGGACAAGTTATCCTCAGCACCTGTGTTAGCATTGCCAAGACCGGGAGTTGAGTATCTTGCTTACACCGATGTGTCCTTACAATGACTTGGAGGTGTACTGCAGCAGGAAAGTCAGGCCATAGCTTATGCTTCCCGTAAGCTTAAGCCTCACGAGAAGAATTACCCTACCCATGACTTGGAGTTAGCAGCAGTGGTATTTGCCCTTCGTATTTGGAGACATTACCTTTTGGGGGAGAAGTTTCGATTGTTCATGGATCACAAGTCCCTACAGTACCTATTCACGCAGAAGGAGTTGAATATGCGGCAACGGAGGTGGCTTGAATTCGTGAAAGATTATCAGTTCGATATCCAGTATCACCCGGGGAAGGCTAACGTGGTGGCAGACGCGTTGAGCCGTAGACCAGTAGAGGAGGTGGCAGATGTGTGGAAGGCCAAATGGAAGGAGTTGGGACACCAGGATGCAGTGGCCCGATCATTCATGTCTGTGATGACTGTTACACCACACATTGTCACGAAGGTGGTAAAGGCCCAGGCAAATGACTCGTTTTGTCAGGAGTAGATAGTTCGATTATTGGCAGAGGGAGCCGAATCCTATACCGTTAGCTCAGACGGGGGATTACGCTTCAATGGGAGATTGGTGGTTCCGGAAGGGGAGGAATTGCGGCATGAGGTGATGGTAGAGTCGCACGGCTCACGGTTCGCGGTACATCCCGGAGGGGACAAAATGTACCAAGACATGAGACGTCAGTATTGGTGGATCGGGATGAAGAGAGATATTGCCGAGTTTGTTTTAAAATGCGCCACTTGTCAGCTCATAAAAGTGGATCATCAGTGACCGGCAGGACTGCTACAGCCGTTGGAGGTCCTGATGTGGATATGGGAGAGCATCTCCATGGACTTTATCACGGGGTTGCCTACGTCGCAGAGAGGTCACGACTCCATTTGGGTAATTATGGACAGGTTGACAAAAGTCGCTCATTTTCTACCCGTAAGGACAGACAACACTGCGGGATAGTATGCCCAGTGCTTTATTGTAGAGACAGTGAGACTTCACGGTGTGCCCTTAAATATCGTGTCAGACCGAGACAAGATATTTGTTTCACGGTTTTGGGAGAGTTTTCAGCAGGCCATGGGCACGGAGTTGCAGTTGAGTACGGCATACCACCCGCAGACCGATGGGCAGACCGAGCGCACAAATCAGATGTTGGAGGACATGCTACGTATGTGCACCATTGATTTTGAGGGTGGATGGGAGCAGTATCTTCCACTGGTGGAGTTTGCTTACAAAAACTCCTACCAGTTCACCATTGGCATGGCTCCATTTGAGGCGTTGTACAGTAGACCTTGTCGTTCTCCAGTATGTTGGTTGGAGGTGGGGGACAACAAACTACTTGGGCCGAAAGTGATTCAGGATACTTCGGCAAGGATAGAATTGATTCGGAGTCGCATTCGGGTAGCTCAGGACAGGCAGAAGAGTTACGCTGATGCGAAGAGATTCTTCAGGGAGTTCCAAGTGGGGGACCAGGTTTTGCTCAGAGTATCTCCTATGAAGGGGATTATGCGTTTCGGTAAGAAAGGGAAGTTGGCACCGAGATATGTGGGACCATTTCCTATTATTGAGCGGATTGGACCGGTTGTGTATAGGCTTGGATTACCGGAGCATTTACATCGGATTCACGATGTATTTCATATTTCCTCGCTTAGGAAATACCTTAGAGATAATTTGGCTCATTCTCCCATTGTTGTGGAGGACATTGATCTCCAGTCAGATAGCTCCTACGAGGAGGGGCCGATTGCTATTCTGGATCGAAGTGAGCGGAAACTGCGGTCAAAGATAGTTCCGTTAGTGCGTGTTCAGTGGCGACATCATAATGTCGAGAAGTCCACATGGGAGTGCGAGGATGAGATGCGCGAACGTTAACCAGAGTTATTCTTACCAGGTACTATCTAGTTCCGAATTTCGGGACGAAATTCAGTTATTAGGGGGGAAGTATGTAATACCCCGTATTTGCTGCGATATTTATTTTTGGGGATTAACTGAATAAAATGTTTATTAATTGGAAATTAATCCGGATAAAAATATTAACGAGATGCGAGTTAGTATTTAATTATAATGTGTATACTTGGCAATATATGAGTATTGGAAATATTGAAATTATCGTGAGATTTAAATACGACAATTTGGAAATTTTGTTGAGACGCGTGTGACCGCCGCGTCATGGTATTTTATTATTTTAATTAAAAAGTGAATTTTAGTTCCATTAACCGTTTGGTCATTCTGAGTGCGCCAACGCGTTCGGAAGGGTCGAGATAGTCAGAAAACACTAGCCGGGAGGTTAGTTTGGGTCCCGGGGTATTTTTAGGCCATACCGGCACCATAAAGGGTATTTTGGTAATTTTGTATTTTTGGGAATTAAAAGTGACGAAAATTAGAAATAGAAATCTGACTTAATCTCCATCCACTAAATCTACTAACTACACTAAGGGACTAAATGGGCTACGGGAGAAGTTGAGTTATAATCCCAACTTACCAAAAACCAACCACACCTCCATTATCATCATTCTTGGGAAGAACTTGTAGAGAGAGAGAGAAAGGAAAGAATTCTGCAGAAAGAGAGAGAGAGGACATATTCAACCTTCAAATTCAACATCAAATTCAGAGAAAGATTAAGGAAAGTGGTTTAAATTCATTTGATTCAAGCTATGCTTTTCAATGATTAGGAATTTTCGAAATTGATCCTGGAAGATGATTTAGACCCATAAATTGGAAGTTAAAAACCATGAATTATGTTAGGGATTGCATGTAGTAATATTCTGGACGAATTATATGTTCTAAACAGAACCATTGATGATCTAAAAATGGAGTTAAGAAGAAGTTTATTGATGTTCTTGAATGAGGAAGAAATCTGGAAATTTTTGATGTAGTTTTGATCTAAACAAAGCCCTTGAATGATGAATTATTGGTTTTAGAACAATATTAATGTTGTAGGATGGTTATATGATGATACTATAACGTTACATTAGAGTTTCATGCATTAAAAGTATGTTTTGGGATGAATTGGAAACTGCAAAACGAAGCAGTCCGTAACCATACCTGGTGCGTTCGATCGATCGATGTTCTTCAGTCGATCGATGGACCACCATCGATCGATCGAAGGTAAAGGTAGATCGATCGACCTTCCCAGAATGAGTAAAGTTTTTCCCTAATTAAATTTTAATGGTGTTAATCCTTGAATGATATTATTGGAGACCTTATGAATACCCTTAACCATAAGGAAGACCAGTAGGCATGATTATGAGGTTAGACCTTAATTGGAATTCAATTTGAGGAATTATTCTAAATTAATGAAATTCGATAAGTGAGATAATATTTGGGTTAATGGTGTAAATTTGAATAATTTGATGAAATAAGGTTTGGGGCAGAAGTAAAGACCTTAGGTGTAAAGATGTTATATGTGGGAATAATGCGAACTTAATAGTCTATTTGAGATAGATTTTAAGTTTAAGAAACTACGACGTGAGACGTGTCGACAATTTAATTTCTATATTATCGGGATACTTGAAATATATGAATTTGGAATAATGGTATAAAGATGTAGAGTATACCTTTATTAATATCGAGATATCTAAGATGTGTGAATGCTTAGTATATAATTTTATGTGTTGACATACCTACCATTCTTGCTATCACGGGAGGTTTACGTTCGCTTAGGGCCTTCTTATCCTTGTGTTGCCCGGATTTAGATTGGTTACCTCGATGAACATAGGTCATAGAAGGACTTATTGGGATGTTAATAAGTTTGCTGATTGTGGGAGCGTAGGTATGTGCGTGACCCATGTGATGGTGACTGTGTTCGCCTCAACTATTTGTGATGTTGTTATCTGAACGATTCCTGAGAGATTCGAAATGTTTGATCCTTATGTACGTGATGTACCGGGATGGATAGCAGCTTATGTGGGCACCGCAGCTTAGCCTTTGGATGCATGTATTGTATATCTATGATGTGAAAATATACGGTTTAATGAGAAGGAATTTACTATGTTAAATTGTGAGTATAGTTATGGTAATGTTATGAAAAGATAAAAAGGGAACTTTTATCAATAAATGGTTTTGTTAATAATTGGGAATCCAGGAATTAAAGTAGAACTCTCTATTTAATTGTTAAGGTTAGAACTAAAACGTGAACCGAGTAGAAGTGTTAGAAACTCTTTAGAATTAGATAGTTATGAGATAACACATGAATGGGTACAGGAACGTTAGGAGTGAACAGTTAGACGAGAGGTGAGTATCTCATGTGAGAGCACGTCCTAACATGTATTTTGCATTAAATGTCTTAAATGTTTTTAAAGCACTTGCAGGTTTTTAAAAATATCTCCACATTCGGGCTCTGACCCGTTTGCTTTCAAATCTATTTTCTCTAAAACCATTTTAGGTGCCCAGCCACAAGGACACCATGCATTGGATTCTCACTCAGATGACGAGTTGTAGCTGCTTATGGAAGCTATAGGGATTTGCTTTTAGACGCTTATATCATTTGGATTCCATACTCAGCATTCCTCAGTTGTAGGGCATGTTGCCCAAATTCTATTAGATACATTTCCCTTTCAGTTTTTCAGACTTTGGCATGTATTAATTCAGTATTCAGTATTTCGTTACTTATTACAGTTGTGGGATTTGTTGTGAGGAGTTTTTCCTCCGAATTTATTTATATCATGTGACGGTTATTCTATTATTTAATTATGGTGAATGGTGTTATTATTCTTGCTTTAAATCTTTTACTGCATGTTAATCAGGCTTTAATTAAAATTTGGCAACTTACTTTTTAAAAACTAGGTGGTTAGTAATAATAAAATGTTTTCGACAGTGATGCTATTAACTGAGCCAACTTGGCATTTTTTATTTAATTTAATAAAGTAGTAGCTACCCGGTATTTAATTAGTCGGGGTGTCACAGGTGGTATCAGAGCATCAGGTTCTAGTGTCCTTTAGGATCTGAACGGCTTATTATGTTTCCGCTGAGCTTTCTTTGATATAGAGCCCTATATTTTAGGATTGTTGTATTCTTTTGTATATTCTACGTTCTTCAGCTATTTTAACTTTATAACTGCGAACTTATATACTTTATTCTTATTTCAGTATGCCTCCTCGACGTGCACGACGAGTTCCCAGGAATGCGATGCCAGAACCACAGCCCGCACCGGTTCAGGGCACGATGAACGCCACTGAGGTTGCAGCCATAGTAGCCCAAGCGGTAAATGTCGCACTTGCCGTAGTTCAGCAGGCACCACCTCAGGCGTTGGTTGTCGAGCCAGTACAGGCAAATGCATTCCCGTCTGCTTGGGAACGTGTACGTGACGCTTTTCAGAAAGCGCATCCGCCAGAGTTTGCTGGTAGCTCAGATGTGGTAGTCTCGAGCCAGTGGAGGAAGGATATACAGCGGCACTTGAGGATGTATGAGTGCACGGATGTTCAGAAGCAGGTGCTAGCTACTTTCAAGCTAGTTGGGTATGCACTGCAGTGGTGGGAGTCTATTACCACCGTAGAGGAGAGGGATACTCTCACTATTCAGGAGTTCTGGGTGCGGCTCGACCGCAAGTACTTTCCATCAGCTGTTCATATGGAAATGAGGAGGATATTGATGAGTCTGAAGCAGAAGGGTAAGACCGTGGCCGAGTATGAGGCCGAGTTCACTAATCTGTTGAATATCATTCCGGATGAGATACCGATAGAAAAGAAGAAGATTGAGAAATTCACCGACGGGTTGACATGGAGGATCCGTCAGCATCTGTTAGAAAACCTTTCGTTGGCCACTTATTCTGATGTGGTTAATGCTTCTTTATTACACTGCCAGGATCACCGCTTTCATATGGCTGAGGGCAAGAGATCGGGAGAGTCTAGCCATCAGGGCAGGACTGGAGGACATGGTGCCGGTGGGGCACAATCTGTTCAGGGGCAGAGACAGAGTGAGCAGGGTTCCCAGCAGGGGGATCAAAAGAGGTTCCGATCAGGAAATTACAGGCACGGGTAGGGAGGTTTCCGTCAGGGCCATCAGGGTCCAAACGTCCATCAGGGCCAACAGGGGCAGAATAGGCAGCAGTTTCAGCAGGGCCAGCAGGGCCAAGGGAGGAACGGTAACGGCCACCAGGGCCGAGGACAACAGAGGCAGAGAGGAAGGAACTTCCCAGGGAAGTGTTTTGTTTGTGGCAAGACTGGCCATAAACGACAGGATTGTCCTGCTAGGGGCAGGGCCCCACAGCAGCAGTAGCAGGGTGCTCGCCAGGAGCCGCAGAGGCCTATGTTTCCCACCTCTCTCCCCGCACCGCCACAGATGGCAGCATTGCCACCCATTCCAGCAGTCCCAGTTCAGCAGGGGCAGCTACAGTATGGACGTGTCTATAACGTCCACCAGGCAGTGGTCCCACAGGCACCACCCGCGATTGAGGGTACGTTTTCTATCCATGGCACTATGGGTCGGGTACTGTTTGATACGGGGGCTACACATTGTTTTATAGCTACACATTTCGCGAAGGCTTTAGGGTTGTTAGCCACAGCGGAGAGCACAGTGAAGTGTGTCGACTCACCATTGGGGATTGGGTCACTTATTTTCTTTATAAGCCGAGGAGTAGGGGTAGAGATTGGTAGTCTGGTATTACCTGCAGATATGTTGGTATTAGATATGCATGTTCATGATGTGATTATCGGTATGGATTGGATCACTGATTATAGAGCCATGCTTGATTGCTTCAGTGGGAGCATTGTTTTTGCCATTCCGTGGCAAGAGATGTTTTTAGTGGCGATGCCTTGCCCAGAGGGAGGCTCGATCGCTCATTTGTATTACCTAGAGGAGGATACCTCTAAGGAGGTTGTGATTCCTTTAGATTCGATCCTAGTTGTCAGGGAGTATTCTGATGTGTTTCAGGAGATACCAGGCCTACCCCCCAGTCGAGAGATATACTTTGTTATAGACTTATTACCAGATACGAGACCTATAGCACGCGCACCGTACCGTATGGCTCCAGCTGAAATGAGGGAGTTACGGGATCAGATTCAGCAGTTGTTGGGTCAGGTGTTTATTCGGAGGAGTACTTCACCGTGGGGTGCCCCTGTGTTGTTCGTAAAGAAGAGAGATGGTTCACTGAGATTGTGTGTGGACTACCGGGAGTTAAACAAGGTCACGATACAGAACAAGTATCCGTTGCCTAGAATCGATGACCTATTCGACCAGTTGAGAGGAGCTTCTTGCTTCTCAAAGATTGATTTGCGATCTGGATACCATCAGTTGCGTATCAGGGAGGAGGACGTCTCGAAGACTGCGTTCTTATCGAGATATGGTTCTTACGAGTTTCGGGTCATGCCATTTGGTTTGACCGACGCTCCAGCAGCGTTTATGGACTTGATGAATAGGGTGTTCAGGGATTTACTAGATCAGTTTGTCATTGTCTTCATCGATGATATTTTGGTTTATTCCCAGACAGAGGAGGAGCACGCCGAGCACGCCGAGCACTTGAGGCAAGTTTTGCAGACACTGCGCCAGAATGAGTTGTATGCAAAATATGAGAAGTGCGGGTTTTGGCTGAAGGAGGTTCAGTTTTTGGGGCATATTATTTCCGACTGGGGAATATCGGTTGATCCGGGGAAGGTATCCGCGGTGAGGGAGTGGGGACAGCCCACGACATCGATGGAGATTCGCAGTTTCTTGGGCTTAGCAGGATACTACAAGAGGTTTATTCGGGGTTTCTCCACGATAGCGGGTCCCACGACACATCTAACTCGTAAAGGTGTGCCGTTCAATTGGAGTGATGCCTGTCAGTTGGCATTTGATGAGTTTAAGGACAAGTTAACCTCAGCACGTGTGTTAGCATTGCCAAGACCGGGAGTTGAGTATCTTGTTTACACCGATGCGTCCTTATAAGAACTTGGAGGTGTAATGCAGTAGGAGAGTCAGGCCATAGCTTATGCTTCCCGTAAGATTAAGCCTCCCGAGAAGAATTACCCTACCCATGACTTGGAGTTAGCGGCAGTGGTATTTGCCCTTCGTATTTGGAGATATTACCTTTTGGGGGAGAAGTTTTGATTATTCACGGATCACAAGTCCCTACAGTACCTATTCACGCAGAAGGAGTTGAATATGCGGCAACGGAGGTGGCTTGAATTCGTGAAAGATTATCAGTTCGATATCCAGTATCACCCGGGGAAGGCTAATGTGGTGGCAGACGCGTTGAGCCGTAGACCAGTAGAGGAGGTGGCAGATGTGTGGAAGGACAAATGGAAGGAGTTGGGACACCAGGATGCAGTGGCCCGATCATTCATGTCTGTGATGACTGTTACACCACAGATTATCACGAAGGTGGTAAAGGCCCAGGCAAATGACTCGTTCTGTCAGGAGCAGATGGTTCGATTATTGGCAGAGGGAGCCGAATCCTATACCGTTAGCTCAGACGGGGGATTAGGCTTCAATGGGAGATTTGTGGTTCCGGAAGGGGAGGAATTGCGGCATGAGGTGATGGCAGAGTCGCACGGATCACGGTTAGCGGTACATCCCGGAGGGGACAAAATGTACCAAGACATGAGACGTCAATATTGGTGGAGCGGGATGAAGAGAGATATTGCCGAGTTTGTTTCAAAATGCGCCACTTGTCAGCTCATAAAAGTGGATCATCAGAGACCGGAAGGACTTCTACAGCCGTTGGAGGTCCCGATGTGGATATGGGAGAGCATCTCCATGGACTTTATCACGGGGTTGCCTACGTCGTAGAGAGGTCACGACTCCATTTAGGTAATTGTGGATAGGTTGACAAAAGTCGCTCATTTTCTACCCGTAAGGACAGACTACACTGCGGGATAGTATGCCCAGCTCTTTATTGCAGAGATAGTGAGACTTCACGGTGTGCCCTTAAATATCGTGTCTGACCGAGACAAGATATTTGTTGCACGGTTTTGGGAGAGTTTGTCAGCAGGCCATGGGCACGAAGTTGTGGTTGAGTACGGCGTACCACCCGCAGACCGATGGGCAGACCGAGCGCACAAATCAGATGTTGGAGGACATGCTACGTATGTGCACCATTGATTTTGAGGGTGGATGGGATCAGTATCTTCCACTGGTGGAGTTTGCTTACAATAACTCCTACCAGTTCACCATTGGCATGGCTCCATTTGAAGCGTTGTACGGTAGACCTTGTCGTTCTCTAGCATGTTGGTTGGAGGTGGGGGACAACAAACTACTTGGGCCAGAAGTGATTCAGGATACTTCGGAAAGGATAGAATTGATTCAGAGTCGCATTCGGGTAGCTCAGGACAGGCATAAGAGTTATGCTGATGCGAAGAGATTCTTCAGAGAGTTCCAAGTGGGGGACCAGGTTTTGCTCAGAGTATCTCCTATGAAGGGGATTATTCGTTTCAGGAAGAAAGGGAAGTTGGCACCGAGATATGTGGGACCATTTCCTATTATGGAGCGGATTGGACCGGTTACGTATAGGCTTGGATTACCGGAGCATTTACATCGGATTCACGATGTATTTCATATTTCCTCGCTTAGGAAATACCTTAGAGATAATTTGGATCATTCTCTCATTGATGTGGAGGACATTGATCTCCAGTCAGATAGCTCCTATGAGGAGGGGCCGATTGCTATTCTGGACCGAAGTGAGCGGAAACTGCGGTAAAAGATAGTTCCGTTAGTGCGTGTTCAGTGGCAACATCATAATGTTGAGGAGTCCACATGGGAGCGCGACGATGAGATGCGCGAACATAATCCAGAGTTATTCTTACCAGGTACATTTTAGTTCCGAATTTCGGGACGAAATTCAGTTATTAGTGGGGGAAGTATGTAATACCCCGTATTTTCTGCGATATTTATTTTTGGGGATTAATTAAATTAAATGTTTATTAATTGGAAATTAATCCGGATAAAAATATTAACGATATGCGAGTTAGTATTTAATTCTAATGTGTATACTTGGCAATATATGAGTATTGGAAATATTGAAATTGTCGTGAGAATTAAATACGGCAATTTGGGAATTTTATTGAGACGCGTGTGACGGTCGCGTCATGGTTTTTTATTATTTCATTTAAAAAGTGAATTTTAGTTACATTAACCGTATGGTCCTTTTGAGTGCGCCAACGCGTTCGGAAGGGTCGAGATAGTCAGAAAACACTAGCCGGGAGGTTAGTTTGGGTCCCGGGGTATTTTTAGGCCATACCGGCATCATAAAGGGTATTTTGGTAATTTTGTATTTTTGGGAATTAAAAGTGACGAAAATTAGAAATAGAAATCTGACTTAATCTCCATCCACTAAACCCACGAACTACACTAAGGGACTAAATGGGCTACGGGAGAAGTTGAGTTATAATCCCAACTTACCAAAAACCAACCACACCTCCATTGTCATCATCCCTGGGAAGAACTTGTAGAGAGAGAGAGAAAGGAAAGAATTCTGCAGAAAAAGAGAGAGAGGATAGATTCAACCTTCAAATTCAACATCAAATTCAGAGAAAGATTAAGGCAAGTGGTTTAAATTCAATTGATTCAAGCTATGCTTTTCCATGTTTAGGAATTTTCGAAATTGATCTTGGAAGATGATTTAGACCCATAAATTGGAAGTTAAAAACCATGAATTATGTTAGGGATTGCATGTAGTAATATTCTGGACGAATTATATGTTCTAAACAGAACCATTGATGATCTAAAAATGGAGTTTGGAAGAAGTTTATTGATGTTCTTGAATGAGGAAGAAATCTATAAATTTTTGATGTAGTTTTGATCTAAACAAAGCCCTTGAATGATGAATTATTGGTTTTAGAACCATATTAATGTTGTAGGATGGTTATATGATGATACTATAACATTACATTAGAGTTTAATGCATTAAAAGTATGTTTTGGGATGAATTGGAAACTGCAAAACGAAGCAGTCCGTAACCATACCTGGTGCGTTCGATCGATCGATGTTCTTCAGTCGATCGATCGACCACCATCAATCGATCGAAGGTAAAGGTCGATCGATCGACCTTCCCAGAATGAGTAAAGTTTTTCCCTAATTAAATTTTAATGGTGTTACTCCTTGAATGATATTATTGGAGACTTTATGAATACCCTTAACCTTAAGGAAGACCAGTAGGCATGATTATGAGGTTGGACCTTAATTGGAATTCAATTTGAGGAATTATTCTAAATTAATGAAATTCCATAAGTGAGATAATATTTGGGTTAATAGTGTAAATTTGAATAATTTGATGAAATAAGGTTTGGGGCAGAAGTAAAGACCTTAGGTGTAAAGATGTTATATGTGGGAATAATGGGAACTTAATAGTCCATTTGAGATAGGTTTTAAGTTTAAGAAACTACGACGTGAGACGTGCCGATAATTTAATTTCTATATTATCGGGATACTTGAAATATATGAATTTGGAATAATGGTATAAAGATGTAGAGTATACCTTTATTAATATCGAGATATCTAAGATGTGTGAATGCTTAGTATATAATTTTATGTGTATGACATACCTACCATACATGCTATCACGGGAGGTTGACGTTCGCTTAGGGCCTTCTTATCCTTGTGTTGCCCGGATTTAGATTGGTTACCTCGATGAACATAGGTCATAGAAGGACTTATTGGGATGTTAATAAGTTTGCTGATCGTGGGAGCGTAGGTATGTGCGTGACCCATGTGATGGTGACTGTGTTCGCCTCCACTATTTGTGATGTTGTTATCTGAACGATTCCTGAGAGATTCAAAATGCGTGATCCTTATGTACGTGATGTACCGGGATGGATAGCAGAGTATGTGTGCACCGCAGCTTAGCCTTTGGGTGCTTGTATTGTATATCTATGATGTGAAAATATACGGTTTAATGAGAAGGAATTTACTATGTTAAATTGTGAGTATAGTTATGGTAATGTTATGAAAAGATAAAAAGGGAACTTTTATCAATAAATGGTTTTGTTAATAATTGGGAATCCGGGAATTAAAGTAGAACTCTCTATTTAATTGTTAAGGTTGGAACTAAAACGTGAACCGAGTAGAAGTGTTAAAAACTCTTTAGAATTAGATAGTTATGAGATAACACATGAATGGGTACAAGAACGTTAGGAGTGCACAGTTAGACGAGAGGTGAGTATCTCATGTGAGAGCACGTCCTAACATGTATTTTGCATTAAATGTCTTAAATGTTTTTAAAGCACTTGCAGGTTTTTAAAAATATCTCCACATTCGGGCTCTGACCCGTTTGCTTTCAAATCTATTTTCTGTAAAACCATTTTAGGTTCCCAGCCACAAGGACACCATGCATAGGATTCTCACTCAGATGACGAGATGTAGCTGCGTGTGGAAGCTACAGGGATTTGCTTTTAGACGCTTATATCATTTGGATTCCATACTCAGTATTCCTCAGTTGTAGGGCATGTTGCCCAAATTCTATTAGATAAAATTTCATTTCAGTTTTTCAGACTTTGGCATGTATTAATTCAGTATTCAGTATTTCGTTACTTATTACAGTTGTGGGATTTGTTGTGAGGAGTTTTTCCTCCGGATTTATTTATATCATGTGACGGTTATTCTATTATTTAATTATGGTGAATGGTGTTATTACTCTTGCTTTAAATCTTTTACTGCATGTTAATCAGGCTTTAATTAAAATTTGGCAACTTACTTTTTAAATACTAGGTGGTCAGTAATAATAAAATGTTTTCGACAGTGATGCTATTAACTGAGCCAACTTGGCATTTTTGATTTAATTTAATAAAGGAGTAGTTACCCGGTATTTAATTAGTCGGGGTGTCACATGGCCGTTCTTGGGTTTTGTGTTTGTTAACCCTAGAAGACAACTCCTAAAGGCTGATATATGTTTAGAAAATTCGTGGGTTTAATTGCCCAAAAATGTAAAATGTCTATAATACCCTCCCGGGATGCCAATTAGGCTTAAAAATGCCCTAGGACCCAAACCAAACCCCCGAGTACATTATTTTGACTATCTCAACCCTTTCGAACACATCGGCACACTTCAAAAGGCCATACGGGAGACTCATAATTTATTCACTTTTACTAATAATAATTTAATCCCGACACGACACAGGCGCGTCCTGACTTAATTTCCCTAATTCTCATATTATTCCCTCGTGACAATTTTAATAAATTCAAATATACATATTACTCTGCTCAATAAGTAATATTTAAAAAATCAACAATTTTCCAATAATTACTAACTCTCATCACACTAGTAAATATTTAAAATAGATTTTCGAATTAATATTAAATTAATCTATCCTAATTAAATTTAATAAATCCTTAAATTTAAAAGATGTAAAAATACGGGGCATTACAAAGTAGTAAACTCATTGTTACTTATATAAAATCTCCTTTTAGAAAACTCTGAACAGGTAATTCCTTCATTTTTAGTAGTTTACGATTCATGACCATGCGGATGTATTTATGTTGCATTTATTTGAGGAAACAAATTAAATCCAGAATATTGAACGCCTTGGTGGCATGTCAAGACACTCGTTCCCTACTAATTTTGGGACAGGGTCGTTACATAAGTGTTATGATAGCATAGGTTATGAACTCCTAGACTATTGAATATAAGTTTCCAACGTTATAGATTTTGAAGTTTCTATACATAGGAAAGGATAAAATATCCTACTAATATGATAACCCTCCATATGTTTTACATATTATATAACTATTTTTATGTAATCTTCCTTTTAAATTATAATTTTGAGATAGAATATTACATCTTACGTTTGGCCATGACTGTAGAAAATGACCAAGACAATATCAATTGTGGGAACTAGTGGTTCAAGTGTGGAAGGACTGGAAGGTCCATACATGGCAATTAAAAGTCTATCAAGGATTGTGGATCATCTGTTGAATAATGGAGCACCAAGGAATATTGATCTAAGTAGTTGTACTATTGAACAGTTCAAGAAGTTGAATCCGCCATATTTTAAAGGTACTCCCTACCCCACTGAAGCAGAAAGTTAGGTGATGCAAATGGAAAAGATATTCTATGTTCTTAAGTGTACTAGTTAACAAAGGGTTTCATTTGTAACTTTCATCTTAGAAGGTGAAGCCAAACATTGGTGGAGAATGACTAAGATAATTTATGAGGGAATGAATAATCATATAGGTTGGAATGACTTCTTAGTGATCTTCTACGAGAATTACTTTCTCAAAATAGTGCAAGACCAAAAAGCAGTTGACTTCATGCGTCTGGTTCAAGGAAATATAACAGTTAGTCAATACGAGGCAAAGTTTACTGATTTATCCCGTTTTGCACCTTATGTTGTGATAATTGATGTTTGAAAAGCCAAGAAGTTTGAACATGGGTTGAGTTTGAATATTCGTAGTCGAATTTCCATCCTGAAGTTAACATCATATAATGATGTCGTGACTAGGGAAATGATAGCTAAGATGGATAGTGAAGAATATATTCAAGTTAGAGAACGAAAGAGTAAGTTTGGAGAACAATTAGGAAGGAACCCCAATAACAAACCCTTTAGGACTATAACTAATATTGGTCAACCTTTTGTAAACAGACCCTTTAACATTAATAGATGCCAACGATGCGGTAATATTCATAGAGGGTAACCATGTTATTTTGAGACTGTAAGTTTCTTTGCGTGTCGCCAAAAGGGTCATAAAATGAAATATTGCCTAAACAAAGGGAACGCGCCAACAAGGACTTTTAATGAGAACAAGGATCATGGTAGACAAGCTAGAGTTTTTAATCTTTTCAATGCAAAGGCTTTTATTGCAGTAATGTCAGGTACATATTCTATATGTGCACAACCTTTTCATGTTTTAATAGTTTAATACCCCGTAATTTTATTGATATTTAAATTAAATAATTAGGTGTAATTTGGTAATGAGAGGAAATTACTGTGAATAGTATTTTCAGAATTTATGAGTATAATTTGATAAATTGAGAATTTAAAGTGCGTAGTAAATATTAGTTTCCAAGTACCGAATTAATATTTACATGATGTTGTCAGTTTGGTAAGTGACGGGAGATAGCATACGTTGGAGAACACGTGTTGAGAAGTGTTAGGTTCGATTAGAAAAATTTAGTTAGGTGACTCGGATGGAGATTTCCAGTGCACGGTTTATTTCAGAATGATCGAGATAGTCAGAGTTGAGTACCCGAGGGTAGTGTTTTGGTTCTAGAGATTTTTGGACTAGTAGGGACTCATAATTGAGTAAACAAGTCATTTTTGGGTTCATAAGGGATAACCCTTTATTTTTCTCTCATGACACACGAGAGAGTGAGAGAAAGTAAAGAAACAAGAGAAAAGATAAAGGAAGAAGGAAAAGAGGAAGGAAAAAAGAATTCCAGTCAAACTTCGTGGGATTCGACTCAAGGTCGTCGAATTTTATCCATAAGGCAAATGTTTACTTCCTTTCTTCATTTTAGTGTGTATCTCGTATTATAGTTGGTAAACTAGATAAATTTGGGTTAGTGATAATACGCAAATATTTCGTATTTCGTCTCTCGAACCTATGCATTTTAGCTCCCTCGGGTGCTTTAATCTCTATATTTAATCTCGTTAACCAGACAACCCCGGTTTATATTTTAACATACTATATGAGGTACAATTGGGCTTTTGTAGGTATTTTGATACTAGGAATGCAGTTCGGACGCATTTCACTCAAGTTTCGTACGCAATCGTACGTTCAAGGGAAATTTATTCAATTCATATTTTGGGCACCTGGCCCACATGGAAGTTATAGTCCTCCTTGCAAGATTTGCGTGGTCTCAAACGGTACACGAATCTGATCCCTAAAGAAGAAGTTACAGCATTTCTAGCGGATGAGAAAACCAACCAAAACAGGAGGAAGATTATGCAGCCCTGCTTGATCGATCGATCGATCAAAAGGATCGATCAATCGATCCTTCACATTTTGGCCACCATGGGGAGACAGTGGGCTTTATTTTTCACCATCGATCGATCGACCAAAAGGGTCGATCGATCGATCCCCTGCTTTTTTGAGATATTTTTCTTTTCTTTTCTTTTCTTTCTTCTTTTCTTTTCTCCCAACTTACTATATATGGGAATTTTGTGTAAATATGAGATATTAAGTTATACAATTCATTTTAGTTTAGTTTATCTTAGGATTTTGGAGGTTGAGAGCTCATTTCTTCATTTCTTCTTGGATTGACACCCATTTTGGCTTGTAATTTGTGCTATCATCTTCCATCTCCATTAATATAGTGTGTATTTCCTTTATTCTTGCTTTGTAGTTAATTTACATTCTTTCATAATTAGGTTTACATGCTTTATTTCCTTTCTTTTTAGTGTAGCTTTATTGCATTTATTTACCGCATTTTTAAATATGGTTTCTAGCTAATTTAGTCTAGGTTGTGTTTGAATGGAACTCACTCGGGTTGACGTGTTGCTTTTCTTTGGTGATGGTGTTTATGGGTCTATTTCGTGTGCGTTGTCCTCATTATTGTGCCTAAGAGATTTTATTGGGCATATCATGTATGTCCCATGCTTACGACCTTCTGTGCATAATTTTCGGGGTATTTGTTGACGCTAAAATCGGATTAGGCTTTTATGCGGATTTAGGGGCGTGAGAACCCTTGATTTAATTAACTGTCGAAACAAGATGATTTGTAATAACTTGTCGACCCATCTATCCATTTTATACTAATTAACTCGAGTGAGGGATATTCGATGCAACTTATAGTTTTACTCGCTTTATTAGTCTTGTTTCCATCCACTCGCCTAGATTAACATTTCCCTTTTTATGCATCTTTTCCTTTTTAGTTTGTAATTAACCTTTTACACTTTTATTTAGGAGTACTAAATCAAATAAATTCTACCATCTCGTCCCTGTGGATTTTTGATACCCGACTTACCGTTGTGCTTGCCTTGCAAGTGTACTCGTAATTTAGGTTTGTTTGTATTATCGCGGTGAAATGAAAACAACGACTGTGCCCTTACATGTGCACACCTTTCGCACGATGATGAAAATGGCATCGTTGCCGGGGATGAGTTTGTTTTAGACTTTATTTGATTTAGTATTTCATAGTATTTTCTTTCTATTTGTATTATTTGCTAATATTTTTGCAGGAGTACCACATTTGTGCACTTAGAAACATTTAATTTTTTCTCGCGCGCACCTACTTTGTGGAATTCGCCACTTCGATCAATTTTTGGGGTAAGAATGTCTCATTCCAATTCTTTCGGTAATCATTGTTATAATTCTCAAAATTCCAATTCTCGCAAACTTTTGGCTTTTGGTGAATACTTAGAATCCCAAAGAATTTAAAATTCAAATATGACTTTGGGGGAGTATAACGAAAGTCAAAACATGAGTTATTGGAATTTTGATGATGATGATAATGATTTTGGGACTTTACCTCCTTATAAAAGGAATTTTGTAATGAATTGCATTATTTTTCAAAATTCCTATACTAATGAGTTTGTGTTTGAGTCTGATGGTAATTTTCAAATTTCTCGTTTGCAAGGATCTGCACCTCGACCTATGACATTCGGTGAGGGCTTGCGTATGCTTGAAAATGAGAAAATTGAAACTCATTATCGGGAAGAAAATCGTTGTTAGGAACATGAATTGGAATTATTATTTGAGTCCAACGACGATTTTGCTTCTGAAACTTTTGAATTCGACGGATCTTTTGAACCAGATGAGGATTTTGTGCTTACTTTGGAACAAACCATTCTGGACTTTGCCCATTACGTAATAGATATTGTAAGTGAGAATGAAAATGACGTAATATCGACTTGCAATGAACTGATTACTTCTTTGGCCCCAAAAAAAGAACATTTCATTGAAAATGATATTATTTCCTTCGAAACTCAATCTTCATGCAATGATGATGCATCTCATGAGTTTGAATTTCTTTGCTCCCAAATTTCATTCTCTATTATTACACCGTCACAAGTACCCGATGATTCGATTTCAAACTTTAATGTTTTAAACCTTTTTGCCGATGAGGAGTACTTGCTCGAGTAACCTTCCACGATCACATTCATGCCTTCATGTGCGCCACCCCCCATTACAATTCCAAAATCTTTGGGAGGATAGCTTTTCTCGGTCCCCACATGTTTTTGTCACACGTTCAATCCAAATCCCCCATCGTCCCTCCAGAACTTTTAATTGACGATGGTTCCTTTCTTCCTCCTTACACATGCCTTCCGTTGTTCAAATGGAATTCATATTTTTTGGAAGGCATACATGTATGTGAGGGTACACCGATTATCCTCCAAAGTCAAATCATTTTCACGGTGGACCCTCAGTTATTTAGAGTTCAAGTGTACAGTTAGTGTGAACCCTATATACTAGGTTGTATATAGTTAGCCTTATTTCTTTTTATTTTTCCGTTCCTTTTTAATTTAGTCTAGTGTAATTAGTTAACTCTTTATTATTTATTTTTGCTATGCTCGGTACTAACTTGTTTTGTAGATTCTTTGGATTTGTTCCAATGGGGATCGCTCCAATTTTGGGTAATATCATTTTTTTCTTTCTTTGACTTGGTTCTTAATTCACATTGAGGGCAATGTCAGGTTTTAAGTTAGGGGGTGTGGGATATTCTATACATCTCTTTATTTAGTCCATGTTTTTTATCACATGTTAGTTACTTAGTATGCTTTTCTTAGAAAATTGAGAATTTTCAAAAATATTTTCTTTCATTTTTCTCCTTTGTTGGACATTTTGCCTTTGTTTTCGATGATAAATTTCAATAATTTCACGATCCAATTGACAACCCAATGATGCATGTTCTTAATTTTAGAAGTTATTGGACTTTAGTCCTCGATTATTGATATTATGAATAACTTCATAAATTAAACTTTAATCCCATGAGCACATGCACTTTTATTGTTCTATTGATTTGATTTCAGATTTTTATAACTCGGTAAGCTTTTGTTGCATTTTATATACTTTCACCGAGTAAGCTTTGTACGATTCGTCGTTTGTGAGTGTCATACACTATTCTTTCCTCTTTGAAAATGTTGAATTCGTTGGTAATCTCTCTATTCTTTCATTCGATCGTTCATTAACTGAGTTCATACTTGAAATGTCTTACTTCATCATGAATTTGATATATTGTTTTGAATCGATAATTTCGTAAACGTTTTGAAATGATCATAGTCATTCTTTGTTATATCACCCATATTAGCCTTGACCTCATCTTATATGGTTCCCCTTGTCAACCCCTTTGAGCCTAAATATAGCCTTTCGTTTCATAACCCAAATCCCATAACCAACTTTAAACTAGAGTTTTAAACCATACATACACTTTCCATACCTTTGTTTAGAATGTTACTTGGAATTGGATGATGTTGTTTTAATGTCGGTTGCAATTTAGGCATATGATAGCTTGATAAGTATAGAAAAGAAAAGAGATGTGAAAAAAGAGAAGAAAAAAAAAATAAAACAAAAAGTGAGCAAAAGAAGAAAAGAAAGAGAAAGAGAAATTTATATATATTATTTATAGTGATGCAATAATCCTTGTTACTCTCTCGATTGTCATATCTAATGCTCCTTCGGAAATCATTTGTCCAATTTTAAAATTGCCCACTTTTCTCATTATCCCGAGTTTCACCCCCAAACACCTTTGAATCCGTATATACATCCCTTTCATTTCGTACCCTAGCCTAGCCTACATTACAACCCTATTAAAGTACTATGTGATATCAAGTAGATATAATTCAAAGGTTTAAATAGTTTTGATAATCTGTGAAAATGCATTTCACCTCCTTTTGTGTGTTGTATCTTTCACTGGGATTACAATTTTTTTCTATATTGTGTTCTTCATTTGTGACATGTGTGCGACCTAGTTTCCCTTTACATTAATCCTTATGCCTGCATGTCCCGTGTGTTACCTCCCTATTTCAAGTGAATTGATTTGATGAGTGTAACGCCCATGAGGATTGACTTTTATGCATGCTTCGATATTTAGTATCCGATTTATTTAAGTTTTTGCCAAATCATATTTTGCGTGTGCTCGCCCCCTCCTACTTTTTAAGGTTTCAATTCATTGAGGTGCATTCAATAATATTAATAACTACGGACTTTTCACGTGAATTCGTTTAATGACTTGTGGAAATCTTGTTCGTATTGTTGAGTTTGTCGCATGTGATTGGACATATTTTGAGGAAACTGTATGATGTTTGTGGGTTTCTTCCCTGAAAACCCTCACGAGACGAGACTCATCCACTAGGGTAACCTAGGGGTTTAATGACTAATTTCATATGCTAAATGGAATCGAATCGCCCGCAAAAGTGGCCTTATGAGTTTATACCATATTTTTGTACTTATCCTACTTTTGGTTTGTTGCATCCTATTTCATTGCTAGACTAGCAATGTGTAAGTTAGGGGATGTGATAATACACAAATATTGCGTATTTCATCTCTCGAACTTATGCATTTTAGATCCCTCGGGTGCCTTAATCTCTAGATTTAAGCCCTTTAACCAGACAACCTCGGTTTATATTGTTAGCATGCTATATGAGGTATAATTGGGCTTTTGTAGGTATTTAGGTACTAAGAATGGAGTTCGTACGCATTCCGCTCAAGTTTCATACACAATCGCACGTTCAAGGGCAATTTATTTAATTCAAATTTTGGGCACCTAGCCCATCATATTCACGGAAGTTGTATCCCTCCTTGAAAGCTTCGTGTGGCTAAGAACGATGCACAAATCCGATCCATAATGAAGAAACTACGGCGTTTCTAGTGGATGAGAAAACTAGCCAAAATAGGAGGAAGATTATGCAGCCCTGCTTCATCGATCGATCCTTCACATTTTGTCCATCATGGGGAGACAGTGGGCTTTATTTTTCACCATCGATCGATCGACCAAAGGGGTGGATCGATTGATCCCTTGCTTTTTTGAGATATTTTGCTTATCTGTTCTTTCTTCTTTTCTTTTCTCCCAACTTACTATATATGGGAATTTTGTGTAAATATCAGATATTAAGTTATATAATTCGTTTTAGTTTAGTTGAGGTTAGGATTTTGGAGGTTGAGAGATCATTTTTTCATTTCTTCTTTAATTGACACCGTTTTGGGCTTGTAATTTTTTCTATCATCTTCCATCTCCATTAATATAGTGTGTATTTCTTTTATTCTTTCTTTGTACTTAAAATTTACATGCTTTGATAATTAGGTCTACTTGCTTTATTTCCTTCCTTTCTAGTGTAGCTTTATTGCATTTATTTACCACATTTTTAAATATTTTTTCTAGCTAATTTAGTTTAGGTTGTGTTTGAATGGAACTCACTCGGGTTGACGCGTTGCTTTGCTTTGGTCACAGTGTTTACAGGTATATTTTCGATGTGTTGTCCTAGCTATTGCGACTAGGAGATTTGACGGGGTATATCATGTATGTGTCGTGCTTACGACCTTGCGTGCGTAATATTTGGGGCATTTGTTGATGCCAAAATCATATTAGTCTTTCATACGGATTTAGGGGGTGACAACCCTAGATTTAATTAACTGTCGAAACAAGACACATTTGTAATAACTCGTCGACCCATGTCTCCATTTTATACTAATTAACCCAGGTGACGGATATTCGATGCAACCTGTAGTTGTACTCTCTTTATTAGTCTAGTTTTAATACACTCGTCTAGATTAACATTTCCCATTTAATGCATCTTTTCCTTTTTAGTTTGTAATTCGCCTTTTACACTTTTATTTTGAAGTACTAAATCAAATAAATTGTAGCATCTCGTCCCTGTGGATTTTCGATAATCGACTTACAGCTATGCTTGCCTCGCAAGTGTAGTCGTAATTTAAGTTTGTTTGTATTATCCCGGTGAAACGAAAACAACGACTGTGCCCTTACACGTGCACACCTTTCGCGCGACGATCATTTAGAACCCTTAAAATAAATTTGGGAAATTTGATTTTGAGTTTACAAATTGATGTTTTGTTAACTCTTGATGACTTCTAGTGTTAAACCCATGTAAATGTTGCGTAGAAATGGTTAGAAAAGGGAACAAATGATAAAAGAGGGTTTTAATGGTTTTAGGGTTCAAACCAAATAGAAATGGTTTAATACCACAAAATAATTTATTTGTTAGTTATAAATCAGTGTTAGAATGATTTTAGTGTTATTGGTTGAGATTATAACCCATAAATATGGAGGTTGGGTTGATATTTGGGATTTTGGAGATTGAGAAATTGCCCAAACAGTGACCTCCGAACAGGGTGAATCGATTCGGGTCTAGACCAAATCGATTTGCATAAGGAGACCTATAGGACTGGCTCAGGCCGAACCAATTAAGATTGATACTGAATTGATTCACCCTTAAAGACCTGTTCCTAGACCCTTTTCCTAATGGATTCGAATTCGGTTCGAATCGATTCGCATTTGGGGCGAATTGATTCAACTTTGCTGAATTTGACAGTTTTTCTTCTTTGAGTTTAAGGGGATTTAAATTGTAAATTGGAGATTATTATAGGGGATTCTAAATGAAATATCATGACTCCTAGAAAATAGAATTTATGGTGAGCAAACCTTGGGTAAAGAATAGGTATCCTTAGGTTAGTTAAGTGTACAGTTCAGGGTATGGACTTGATGAATGTTTATGATGAGAAATGTTTGAGATAAGTATTCGGCTATTGTGTCTAGATATATTTATGTGGGGTAATAAGCATGGGACAAGTATAATTAAGTAAATAATAGATTATGATAAGGATGGAATTTAGGAGATGGGTTAGAGATGTTTGTACGGCTATCCAGTACGTCTACTGACGACTATTATTATAAGTGATGCGATACCTATTGAACTAAAATAAGATAATAGTATACTTATTTAATTATTACGAATATGTATATTCGGGATTATATATAAATCCTTAGAAGTGACTAAGGTGTGAATTAATCTTAAGTAAGATAATACTTATAGGTTAGTATTTTAAGTGTGTAAATGCTTATATACTATTACGAATGGGAACATTCGCGGTTTGCCTATTGCTATAAGAATTTGGCAATTGTAGACATAATATATTGGGCAGTGATGTGTATTATATATGGGGGATTCGTTACGGTATGTATATGATATGATATAAATATAAATATATTTGAGTGTGACTGGTATATTTGTATTAGCGGCTGGTTCCACAATCATAGGGATGGATAGCCAAATTATAGTTTTTTTTCTAGTGCTATCTAGGGAGGCGATGTGGGTGAATCCCCTGGCTTGAGGATAAGGAAGAGTATAGTCCCCAGGTCATGTCATCCATGATCAGCTCCACTGTTTAGTTTCTACCATGACCATGAATGAGTCTGTCTTGGTACCATGGTCACGTGAGTAAACCCGAATATGGATAGGCACTTGAGACTGCATCCTCAAGTTATAGCTTGGTGGGATGGTTATTATACTTATGAGTGTAATAGGTATAATTATACTTGTTGCATATAATATATTTCTTGTATATAAAGATGTGAAATTATAGAATTGAGACTCAAGCTATATGTAAATGAATAAGGGTTTATCCTTCTTCCGGGAGACTTATATCTAGTTTCATACAATGTAAATTGTATATTGAAATGATAATTATATAGATACGGCACTTTATGTACTAAAGTGAAAATGGTATTTTAAACCACTGAAAGTTATGGATTATGAACGGTATACTTATATATAGAAACGAGAACTATATATATAGCACATTGATGATTCTATTAACTTAAAGCCTATGCGATATCTTATGGTACAACTTATATTATATCATGCAGGGTTGGTGATAGTTATGAGGATTTAGTGGATGGGTGAAAGAGTTTAGTTATGCAGGGTATCTTAACTAGTTTGCTTAAAATGTATATGATAGGTGTGCACTATTAGAAGAGGGGTGAAGTGTATCTCATCAGAGTGAGATACCAATTTAAATATGAGATATTTCATATTTTTTAAAAATGGCACTTGAGCACTTGCTAAATATTTGCAAAACTCGGGCTATAACCCGTTTCTCCATTTTCCCCTCTCTTGCTATATATGTATATATATTAGGTTTCCAAACACAGGGACACTTGGATGAAGATTATTTCAAGTCAGACATTTACTGCCGCAGCTTGTGACACCCCGCCTAATTAAATACTGGGTGATCAGTCCTTTATTAAATTATAAGCAAGGTGAATGGTTGGTTCATTCTTAGCACCACTATCGTAAAAATAACTTTTCCAATTAAACACCCTAATTAGTTAAGCCAAGTGACAAAAAACATTTTAAGACATTAATTCCAAATTTCAATTAAAACCAATATTTTAAAACTTAACATAAATCATAATTTAAGAATCACCCAATAACTATCCTGGAAGAAACAATCCAAATAATTAAACATCCAACTAATTGATTCCAACATTAAAACGTAAAGGAAGACCTCTTGACAGGAATAATTCCCAAAGTATAAATACTGGAAATAAACTAATCGCAATATCTGATAAACAACTGAATAATGGAAAAGGGAGACACATGCCTAACTGAATAAATAGTGCTAGAAGTGGAATCAACAATGAGGTCGTGTAAGCAAGAGGCCTGCAACTCCCACCTAAGCTCCAGCGCGTTCCTTACAGAGGATCATATGCAAGGCGCCCCTGTGGCTGGGCACCTGTAATATATACATATATATACAAGAGAAAAGAGAAAATAGGAAACGGGTTAGAGCCCGATTTTAAAAATAGTTTAAAATTAGTTTAACAAGTATTTAAAATGCTACCAGCTAATGCAACCAACATATTAGTGCGACACTCCCATGAGAAATTCTCACCTCTCTTCTAATGTGCACACGTATCACACTAATCTTCCCAATAGTTTAACTTATCTTATCTTAAGTTGCTCGTAAGGTTTCAAACCGACAAATTCAAATGTTTACGAGGCTAATTTTATTTAACAACAAAGTGTAACAACCCGTCCTTTTGGAGACACTTAAATCCCACATTTGGGTATAAATTGGGAATTTGGAGAATTTCTCGAGATAGTGATTTTTGGGATTTTCGAGGATTTAATGATTTTCGATGGGCGTTGTAATTATTTTTGGGACTAAATATGTCGAAGTATTTTAATTATATGTCGTCGTGGAGAAAAGCGACAAAAGAGGTAAGATTTTTTATTAGAGATCCGCATTAAGTTATATTGGGTTAGAATAGTGAGTTTCAATCAAGTACCTCAGATGGGAATTTTGACTGCACCGTGAGTCTCGGAATGTCCGAGATAGTCGAAATTGAGTTTCGAGGAATTTTAGAGTAAAAAAGGCTTGTAATTGAGTAAACGAGTCATTTTTGGGTTTTAAGGGGTATAACCCTTTTTATTCTTATATAGAGATTGGGATAGGGAGAAAGGAAGAAATAAAGAAAGAAAAGAGAGAGAAGAGAGAGAGGAGGAGAGAAAAAGAGGAGAACGGGGAGATTCCGCGGGATTCGGCTCAAGGTCGTCGGATTATATCCACGAGGCAAGTGTTTACTTGCTTTATTTACTTTTGAGCATAAATTTCATATCCTAGTTTGGTATAAACAAACCCTAAAGATTTTGGGTTGGGTATTCGTGAATAAAACGGGTTTTCGGGAGTTAAAACGAATACACCCCTAAAATTTGTTAATTGGAGAAACTTAGGTTTTGAACCTAATTTAATTGGTGGTTTAGGGTTCTAGGATGTTTATAACCCTTAATATATGTGTATTTGTAGTTGGTTGAGGGTGTAGGATGTTGGGTGAGGCGACAAAAGCTTGGGAGAAGCTTTAATGGCCGAAACCGTCTCGGAGAAGATGATGAATAGTAGGACCTGCGTGTTAACCAAATAGATTTGGCCAGGGCGAATCGATTCGGCTCTTGGTCAAAAAATGAATTTTGTAGATCACTTCGAAGTGGTCGCGTAGGCCCCGACCGCGTATTTTTTTGATTTTTTTTGGATTTATAGTGATTTTTCTACGAAAAGTTATCCGAGAAATTAAGGCTAGAATTATTTGGAGATAAATATTAGGGGTTCTCAAATAGAGTGTTAGGACCTCTAAAGGACTTGATGAGAGAGGAAAACTTTGGGTTTGTAGGAATAAATCCGACTTAAACTTTAAATGGTGAGAGGATTAAATTTTGGGTTAAATATGAAACCCAAAGCAGATTTGGGATTTTCGGACAAGCCGAATCGATTCGGTATGAGACAGTTTGAATGTAGAACCATTTCGAATCGATTCAGATAGGGCGAATCGATTCGGTGGCCAGCGAATCGATTCGGGCAGGCCGAATCGATTCGGTCCTGGCAAATTTTTGAGGTTTTCTCCTTTTATGTTTAGGGAGACTTAAATTATGATTTTGGAGATTATTATAGGAGCTTCTAAATGGGATGTTAGGACTCCTAGATGATGAATTGAGGGTAATTAAACCTCGGATTAATTTAGAGTGTGATCCGGGGTATGGAGTTAATTAATGTTTTGGGACAAGAGATATTCGGGTTTATGTATAAGTCCTTACAGGAGAATAAGGTATTTATTAGAATCAAAGTGAGGAAATACTTTGGGTTTAGTAACATGCGAATATGAATGCATGATTATGATTCTTTGACAGAATCTTTGGGATTATTGGTGATCGTTAGATGGTTTGACAAATATGGACATTTATATATATTCGAGGAGGAATATATGGTATATAAGTATACTATGTGATTCAAGTATATATATAATTTGAGATAAATGATTTTGAAAATAAAATATGAATATTTTCAAAATGAAAAGCCAAATGATTTTCATAAATGATAAAAATGAGGATGCACACCTCTCTAAATCTCTATCATAAGGGAAGTTGAGTACGTATGGTGAAGCCCCCTGACTAATGAATGCAGGGTGGATATAGTCCTACAGGCCATATGAGCGTTTATTGTATATTTCTGCGATGGTTAGGAGATTCCAGGTGTGGTCTTGACTATCCCGCAGGCATATGGTCGCTTATTGACGTCTTGCGTTGTAGTATCCCAGGTTGTCTTGATGATAGGCCCTGGAAGATGATAGCCATTTAGGGGCGCGCACAGTGGGGAAACCCGGACGGGCGGTCTTAGAACGCGTTATATATTTGTTAAAGCAGTTTATGATAATAAATTGGCTTTAATTTACATTTCCTGGATGGAAGAAGGGAAATGGGATAATGGTTTTGGCCTCGGTAACACTCCCAGATGGAAGAAGGGATGTGGAAGCATATGATATGATAAAATCATTTTTTATGATAATAAAAATGGCTTTTAATTACATTTCCTGGATGGAAGAAGGGAAATGGAATGTTTTAAAACGGAAAAGCATTTTTATGATAATAAAATTGGCTTTTAAAAAGTATGTATTATGTTAAAGCAATTCATGATAATGAATTGGCTTTTAGATACATTTCCTGGATATGGGAAGGGAAATGGAAAAGTTTTGAGATAAATGGAATTTAAATAAATGAATTCTCATTCCGGGAGATAGATTCGGATGTATATGGTAATATGTATATATATGGATAAATCGAGTGCCAAGGGTCTAATGGATCCCGAAGATCGACCTTGCCGCATAGTCGTGTATCGGGGGGGTTCCTTGTTTGGATTTCGCTTTGCGAGACACCCCACGCATGAATATGGCATTGTGTTGAGACTGGGGAGAACTTTAATCCTTACTTCTCTAATATTAGTAATTCTTATGGTATGTCTATATTTATATATATTCTGTACTGAGGGACTGGCGGATCTCGACGATCGACATTGCCGCATAGTAGTGTATCAGGGGGTTCCTTGTTTGGATTTCGCTTTGCGAGACACCCACGCACGAACATGGCTTAGTGTCGAGACTGGGGAGAAGTTTAGCCCTTAGTACATTACTTGGATTATCTAGGATTGATTGGGCGATAGACTAGTTTAGCGGGGTAGCTTAACTAGGATGTTTAGAGGGATGCGTTAGGAGTGCATTGTTAGTCGAGACGTGAGGGGTATGTCATGGGAGTGCGATACCAAATTTAAATATGAGATAAAACCTTTTTCTAAAAATAAGGCATTTATGCACTTGCTAAATATTTTCAAAACTCGGGCTCTGACCCGTTTATCTACTTTTCCTTTCTTGCTCTCTCTCTCTCTCTCTCTCTATATATATATATATATATATATATATATATATATATATATATTATATAGGTGTCCAGACACAGGGACGCATGGATGAAACATCTTTCGAGTCAGACGTCAGCTGCAGCAGCTGTGGATGCGTGCAGGTTTTTGATAGCTTCTTCCATTCTTGTACTCTAGATAGGAGGTACTGTATAAATATTCGGGCCAATGGTCCAATTGCTATTTATTTTTTCTTGATTACATCTTTCTATATGGTTGTATATTTTGACCGAGTGTTCGGTTATTTTATTTCATTTCAGTTTTATTTACGCAAGACTGTGTGGATGTTTTATTTACAGTTGTTAAAAAGAGTAGTAAAGTTAAAATTTTGACACCGGCTAAATACGTTATTAGTAATTAACTGGATTTTTGACAGTGATGCTAAGAATGATCAATATGAGACTCCTGTTATAATTTGATATAGGAGTGATAGCCCGGTATTTTATTAGGCGGGGTGTCACACAAAGTTCTCATTTGAAACTTATTCGATAATAAAGCTTCTTAGTAATATATCATACTTTTCAAACACTTATTCCCAAGCTGAAACAATTATTCAATTCTTACTTACCATAGACACAGTAGGTAGTTCCCATATTCCAGATTTAACTATATATATTAAATACTCATATAATATATATATATTCTAACGGCACATAATAATTATGGTGCGGGCATATTCTGCTATCCAGTCCCCGTATCACTCGTACTAAGGGAAATACAAGTTCGGAATCACTCTCGAACTGTATTAACACAAAACACATACAATATTGAAGTGAAGCATAGTTCCAAGTCTCTAAGAGGTTAACACATACCCTCACGTCTCTTAGGACCGTCTGACTATCAGTCCGATAGCCTTACCAAGGATTTCTATCTTCTAGGGTACGAGGCAATATCCCCCATAAAGGTCCCATCGAGATAAGACTGTCCCAGCGCGGTAACCTCAGGGATAGCAAGTAGCACGGGCATGATTTTTACATGTATATAGTATATGCATAAACGGAATCATATAAATATACTACTATTATCATATCAAATTTAGGTACACTCTCACGACTCATAATTATGATATTTATCCTTATTATTCATTATTTAGTGATCACGTATAACGGTTTGTCTCTTATTCTAATTTGTGGGATTATTCCAACTTACTACGTAACACTCATGAGTTCGTATATCTCCAAGTGTAATTTCAGTAGGTACTCATTTATTTTACAACATAACTTCCTTACGAGTCTCACCCTTTAACTCAAGTTCCCATTGTCCCTTATGTGTAAAACAAACCCCCCGTGAGATGTCAATCTCGTATTACATTAACGGGTCCATGTATTTCTAAGGTCCTACAGGTCTTCTTTATATCCCAAAATGTATTAACATTAATATCCAAGAATGTCTAATCATTTAAGTTGGAATGAACTATTAAAAGGGAATATCAGTTATACAGGAGGGGTCGATCGATCGATAGTAGGTGTTAGATCAATCGAACCATCGATAGATCGATGCTCTAGGGTCGATCGATCGATCAAGCAGGTATGGCAAATCTGCACAATTTCCAGATTATGGGATTCCTCTTCAAAAATCATCCAAAACGATATCTTTGATTACAAAACTCCAAATAATTTATACTACCAGTATTATAACCTCAAATAAATGATTTCCTACATCAAGCATGCGGATTTTCATCATGAAAAATGAATTAAAAGGGGTATAATCCATAAAAACATCAAGAACCCTAATATTTCTTTTGTCTAGTTTCTTCTCATTCTTTTACCAGATTTCATACTCTTTATTTACTGAAATTTTGTGGTTAAATCTATACATATGAATTGAGTTTCCAGAATACATTTAATACTCATACAACATGCAAATTCAAATCTCCAAAATGGGTTTTTCTTTCACAAAAACTAGTCCTAATCAATCCTAGGCTAATATGATTGGAGCATTAACTGAAATAGAGCAAGATAGATACTTACCTGAGAATTTTTGGCTCAGATTTGTGGAGAGATTTGTATGGATGTGATCCTCGTTGCACGTTCTATCTTTTGGCGGCGACGGCGGTGTAAACGGTGGAGTTCTTGGCCTAGATCCCCTTGGAAAGCTTCTCCTCTTCCTTTCCAATGGCCGTCTTTAGTTTATGGTTATTATAACCCTAGAGGATGACTCCTATTATCTGATATTGACTTAGAATTTTCGTGGGTTTTCAGGCCCAAAAATGTTAAATGTCTAAGACGCCCTCCCGGGATGCTAATTAGGCCTAAAAACGCCCCATGACCCAAACTAAACCCCCGGGTACATTATTTTGACTATCTCGACCCTTCCGGACACATTGGCGCACTCAAAATGCCTTACGAGAAACTTATAATTTATTCACTTTATATAATAGTAATTTAGTCCTGAGACAGCACAGGCTCATCCCGACTTAAATTTTTATAATTGCCATTTAATTCACTCGTGACAATTTCTAAAAAAATGAATCTGATATATTACTTTACTCGTCCAGTAATATTCAACAATTTTCCCATAATTACTAACTCACATCACGTTAGTAAATATAAAAGTAAATTTTCGGATTAATATTAAATTAATATCTCAATTTAAATTTAGTAACTCCCCAATAACTCCCTAATTTTAAAGCCATAAAAATACGGGGTATTACATACTTCCCCCCTTATAATGGAATTTCGTCATGAAATTCAAAAAATAAGGACTACCTGGTAAAACACATTTTGGATACCTTAACAGTACGCAACCTATCCACATAGTAAGGCGCTCAATCACTATAGCCCTCGCCTCACAGCAAGCTGGTTTAAAACTCTTAATTAAATATACTTCACATTATGCTCCTATCTGACAACATTCGCTTAAGACACGCCTATACACTTTTAATTCCCATTATTTTGATATTATTGGGAGGCCGCACCTCACCACATGACAACTTCTCGGATTTATCTAAACACAAAACTCCCGTTCTGGGAGAAACCATACGAACATCTGGCCCTTCTTGTTCGCCTAGAACAATTGTGGAATTCCACCATAGTCATTTGATTATTCTCGACCGATCCAAAATTTTGATTATCCGCTCACCTCTAAACATACGCAGAGGGAGAATATTTAAGGTTTTTCCACATCAAAAATTCAATAAGCATCTCGTTCACGACAAACAGGTACGAGTGCTTCCACGGAACTCTACCATACTATACTTCACGTGCTAGTCATATCCGTTGTAGAAATGAAATGATCAGCAAGATTCCAAAATTACCTTCATGCGGCCCCATTAATCGTTAATCACCGTGCGCCTTCTCCTTGGCTATGGGTGAGACCTCCCACTCATAACAAAATGTTATCTCCGTTGTTTTCCTGAAATCCCATATTGAAGGTGGGATTCAGAAATCTCATCCCGATTCAGAAAATAATACCGTGTAGGAACACGTGCCGGCGCGATCCCTTCCTTTCAAAGTAAGACTGGGGCACATTAGTTAATATTGTAAATCACCCCAAAGGAATGTCAATCACTTCCTTCATGGGCGATTGTTCCACACGTTCGGATGAACCCTTTATCTTGTCTTGAAGATGGTAACCCATCCGAGAAATTTTATCGACTCTACCGGCCTCTCCCATTATAGGAATTGTCGATAGCCACATAATTCTGGGGTTTATCTTCTTATTTCAACTGATCTCTATTTATGAGTAGTGCATGCAGAGACTACTCACTATGTCCTGCTAAACATCGTGTTTTCCTCACATTATGTGACACTTAATACTCCCTTCTTTCCTTGGCGTGTACCAAAGGTTCTGACCCATGCACTTTTCTCCACGAAGTGCACTTCTGGGCCTTTTAGACCATTCTAACATCATCACTCTTTGTATGCGCAAGTCGCTTTCACATTTGACAAATTACAAATTTTCTTCGAGCGTTCTCCACAATGATTAAATTCTACCCTTCTCATGGAATACCCCTTTTAAATGGCTTTCCACAGTCTTCCAACCAAATTTGGGTGAGCTACTCTAATCACACCCCTATATGTATATATATATGGATTATCGTTCTTCATGCGACATTTAATTCCCTCTACTACTTCCGCCTCATTATGCTAGACCCGCAAACATATATTGCTCATGTACATTCCCACGTCCCTTCCACTCGGACGATTTTAACATTAGCTAACCAGGATGCCCACCTTTGTAACACCCCGACCGCCCGGGGAGAGCGAACAGAGCGCTATTCATCGATAAAATTACCTAAATCCCACAAAATACAAGGTATAGATCATTTAAATCCCACATCAACAAAAAAGGGACTACAAATCTCAAATCTCTTCAGATAAGTACAATAATTTTCTCGAATAAATACAATAATTAAAATAAATCACTAATGATCTATACATCCAAACAAATAGAAGTCTCGTCTTTTGTATTAAACATTCTTCCCTGATAATCCACACTAAAAATCATCTAAACTTCTTATTTCCCTTGTGTTCCGAATGAATTTACAACACTTGGGTACTCTCAATAACCTTAGAAATCGAAATTTTTAAATCCTCCTATCATCGTTCCACCCCTCAACTCATGGCGATAAAACAAAATTTTCAATGCATTCTTACCACACAACCAGCTTTACTGGCCTTAAATCCTAATGCAACATCCATCTTACATATACAATTACATGTTCGTTATACGACCGAGGTACTGAAGTCATGGACTACTGACCAGACATCTCCCTATTTCTAACCTTATGCTAAGTTTCATGCGTGGGATGTCTCGCAGAGAGAAATCCAAAAAAGGAACCCCCCCGATACACTACTACCTAGCATTGTAGGTTATCGAAATCTTTTAGGCCCTCCGTCCATATCATGTACCCCTTTACTCCGTCTCTTGACAGACATGTTTCATCATTTCCCGTAATTACAACTACACAAAGAACATTTCACCAATCCAAACGTAGGAGTGTAACTCTTAACTATCACATCTCTAAAAAGTGGATATACCATTGTTCTCTACCTATCACCAAGTCCTGAGCGCTACACATGATAATGACTCAAATCTTTTCGCTCAACAGTAAACCCAATATATATTGATTCATAACAACAAAGTCACTACGCACACCGGTATCAAATATCTCGAGCCCACTATCCCTTTCGAAGACTCTAGTATAGATAATATAAGTGCGATTCCAACCCTCTTGCAGGTGAGGCCTCGCCAGAACAAAACATGCTGCACTAATGTAACCACTCCGATAACCTTGCACTAACTGCCTACTATCGTACTGACCATTTCTATAAAGTTGTAATCAATACCATATTATGTTCGTATATCACATCACTAAAAACGAGTAATCTCAATAAAGTATATAACACTATTAATATACTCACTCATCCTCCGCGGTTAGCACTAAGGAAAAATCTCTCTACACTAGGGAAAAATATTCATATAATAATATCATTTGTATTTATACACATTAAACTCGTCTCACATGCTAATCTATCAATGAACAAAATATAATGACTCGCTCGTGTGACATGAAGCATGCCTCATCCTTCGAGGATAACAGTCATACTTCTACCTTTCCATTCGTACTGGCAAATCCTTCCTCTGGGCGTGGCATCGCCACCTAACACCATTCCCACCCCGAGATGGCGAGGACAATACTACAACCAAAACTCTAGCATGCCAATAACGACCTTATACTCATGCATATCTAACATCAGTATTGATCGGGGTTAAAAATGAAGTTATCAATTTCTATATCTGCACCCCTTCAAATAAAGAAAATCAAAGACTCTCTCCCCCAAATGGTGAGTCTACGCATGACACCTTACTCGTCGTCGTGGCTAATAGCCCTAAGGTTCATAAAAAATGAATAGCCATAAAATAGTGTGGTGCCCCGGTACCAATTAAAACTCAACCCATAGCACCCAGCATGAGGAACGTACCTTATATCTCGGTTGGGGCCTGAGGTGCAGCTATCTTATGGACGTTACATAGACATCCATACTGTAATTGCCTCTGCTGAACTGAGGCTGTTGGAGCTGGCTTCTGTGGTTTATTACTAGCTCCCTTCTGTCGTGGGGCCCCATTCCTCTCTGGGCAATCTTGATGCCTATGGCCATTCCTGCCACATTGGAAGCACTTCCCTCGAAATCGTCTCACTTCACTACGTTGTTGACTAGTCTCGCTTTTTCCTTGGTTTTCCTGGCCTTGATAAGAAATTTACAGAAAAACGATGTCAAGTTGAGGATAATCCCTCCACTTGTGACCCGGTTGCACACATTTATAGCAGAGTCCCAAAATTCCTCGCTGGTCGGGTTATATTTTCTCCCCGGTCTGATTCGGAGAAGATTGGCGTTTATGACCGTCCATTGTACATTTAAAACACCTCTTTGTGACTTCATTCTACCCCCAACCTCGTTGTCCCTGACACTTTTGTACCTCTACATAAATTTTGTTACCTCTAGAACTGTTTTGGTCTGGAGGGGTTTGTTGCCGCAATTTCGTTATCTTTGCACAATTGTCAACTCTAGTCACATGAATTTGACTAACCTCTCTATGTCTTTTTCCTCCTCTGAGCTGCATGCTGCATTTGTGGTACTGTAAGACTGCAGTGGTAACTGCGTGTGCTACAATGCCCACAAATTCGGCGATTGGTACCATTTTCGGAGACACCTGAGGTTTGAGTTGTTCTTTCTCATTAACTTCCCCAATGGAATTAGCTTGTTCATCCTGACGGGCCATCTGAAAGTTTAAAAAATTTAATCTGGATAAGTTCAACATTCACATCAACAAATCGGAGAAGCACGAATTTCCAACACATAAAGATGAATACCACATTCCTAATGTTAGGGCTCTAAATCAAAGAAGCTAAGCTGGAAACGAGATAAGCCGTACAGATCCTAAAGGACACTAGAACCTAGCTCTGATACCACCTGTGACACCCCGCCTAATTAAATACCGGGTGATCAGTCCTTTATTAAATTATAATCAAGATGAACGGTTGTTTCATTCTTAGCATCATTGTCGTAAAAATAACTTTTCCAATTAAACACCCTAATTAATTAAGCTAAGTGAAAAAAACCATTTTAAGACATTAATTCCAAATTTCAATTAAAACAAATATTTTAAAACTTCACATAAATAATAAATTAAGAATCACCCAATAACTATCCTGGAACAAACAATCCAAATAATTAAACATCCAACTAATTGATTCCAACATTAAAACTTAAAGGAAGATATCCTGACATGAATAAATCCCAAAGTGTAAATACTGGAAATAAACTAATCGCAATATTTGATAAATAACCGAATAATAGAAAAGGGAGACACATGCCCAACTGAATAAATAGTGCTAGAAGTGGAATCAACAATGAGGTCGTCTAAGCAAGAGCCCTGCAACTCCCACCTACGCTACAGCACGTTCCTTACGGAGGATCCTATGCAAGACGCCCCTGTGGCTAGGCACCTGTAATATACACATATATATATACAAGAGAAAAGAGAAAATAGGAAACGGGTCAGAGCCCGATTGTAAAAACAGTTTAAAATTAGTTTAGCAAGTATTTAAAATGCTACCAGCTAATGTAACCAACATATTAGTGCGGCACTCCCTTGAGAAATTATCACCTCTCTTCTAATGTTCACACCTATCGTACTAATCTTCCCAACAGTTTAACTTATCTTATATTGAGTTGCTCATAAGGTTTCAGACCGACAAATTCCAATGTTTACGAGGTTAATTTTATTTAACAGCAAAGTTCTCATTTAAACATTATTTGATAATTAAGTTTCTCAGTAATATATCATACTTTTCAAACACTTATTCCCTAGTTGAAATAATTATTTATTTCTTACTTACCATAGACACAGTAGGTAGTTCCCAAATTGCAAATTTAAGTATATATATTTAATAATCATATAATATATATATTCTAACGGCACCCCACATAACAATTATGGTGTGGGCATATTCTGCTATCCAGTCCCCGTATCACTCATACTAAGGGAAATACAAGTTCGGAATCACTCTCGGACCGTATTAACACAAAACACATACAATATTGAGGCGAAACATAGTTCCAAGTCTCTAAGAGGTCAGTACATACGCTCACGTCTCTTAGGACCGTCTGACTATCGATCTGATAGCCTTACCAAGGATTTCTATCTTCTAAGATACAAGTAAATATCCCCCATAAAGGTCCCATCGAGATAAGACTTTTCCAGCGAGGAAACCTCAAGGATAGCAAGTAACACGGGCATGATTTTTACACGTATATAGTATATGCATAAACACATTCATATAAATATACTACTATTACCATATCAAATTTAGGTACACTCTCACGACTCATAATTAAGATATTTATCCTTATTATTCGTTATTTAGTTATCACGTATAACAGTTTGTCTCTTATTCTAATTTATGGGATTATTCTAACTTACTACGCAACACTCATGGATTCCTATCTCTCCAAGTGTAATTTCAGTATCTACTCATTTATTTTACAACATAACTTCCTTACGAGTCTCACCCGTTAACACAAGTTCCCATTGTCCCTTATGTGTAAAACAACCCCCCCGTGAGATGTTGACCTCGTATTACATTAACAGGTCCATGTATCTCTAAGGTCCTACTGGTCTTCTTTATATCCCAAAATGTATTAACATTAATATCCAGTAATGTCTAATCATTTAAGTTCGAATGAACTATTAAAAGGGAATATGAGTTATACAAGAGGGGTCGATCGATCAATGGAAGGTGTTAGATCGATCGAACCATCCATCCATCGATGCTCTAGGGTCGGTCGATCGATCAAGAAGGTATGGAAAATCTACCGAATTTCCATATTACGGGATTCGTCTTCCAAAATCTTACAAAACAATATCTTTGATTACAAAACTTCAAATAATTTATACTACCAGTATTATAACCTCAAATAAATAATTTCCTACGTCAAGAATGCGGATTTTCATCATGAAAAACGAATCAAAAGTGGTATAGTCCATAAAAACATCAACAACCCTAATATTTCTTTTGTTTAGTTTCTTCCAATTCTTTTACCAGATTTCATACTCTTTCTTTAATTAAATTTCGTGGTTAAATCTCTACATATGAATTGAGTTTCCAGAATACATCTAATACTCATACAACATGCAAATTTAAATCTCCAAAATGGGTTTTTCTTTCACAAAAACTAGTCGTAATCAATCTTAGGCTAATATGATTGGAGCATTAACTGAAATAGAGAAAGATAGATACTTGCCTGAGAATTTTCGGTTCAGATTTGTGGAGATATTTGTATGGATGTGATCCTCGTTGCACGATCTATCGTTTGGCAGCGACGACGGTGTAAACGGTGGAGTTCTTGGCATAGAACTCCTTGGAAAGCTTACCCTCTTCCTCTCCAATGGTCGTCTTATAATTTATATCATTTATATAATAGTAATTTAGTCCTGACACGGCACAGGCGCGTCCCGACTTAAATTTTCATAATTGCCATTTAATTAACCCGTGACTGTTTTTAATAAAATGAACTCATATATTAGTTTACTCGTCTAGTAATATTCAACAATTTTCCCATAATTACTAACTCACATCACGTTAGTAAATATAAAAGTAAATTTTTGGATTAATATTAAATTAATATCTCAATTTATATTTAGTAACTCCCCAATAACTCCCCAATTTTAAAAGCCATAAAAATACGGGGTATTACACAGCGATGGATGCAATCAGGTTTATTTTGGATGCTTCAATCCTTGAGATATAAATATGAGATATTATAGAAACACTCGGGCTGATAGGCCAACCGTATTCATTTAGTTTTTACCGCGATTTAGTGCAGCATTCGATTTGGTTGTATTAATTTGCACCGAGAGTTCGATTATTTTATATCAAATTATTGTGATTGTTTTACTTAGTTGGTTTGATTAAAAAGATTTGTTAATTAAAATTTTGACACCAGCATAATAAGTTAGTAGTAATTAAATTTGTTTTTGACAGTGATGCTGAGAATGAACCATATGAGATTCCTATTTTTATCTGGTAAAGGATTGATCACCGGATATTTTATTAGGCGGGGTGTCACAGATGGTATCAGAGCATCAGGTTCCAATGTCCTTAGGAATCTATGCGGACGTACTACGTTGTCAGCATTGCTTTCTATTTGTTATAGAGCCTTGTCATTAGGATTGTTGATTCCTATTGTGAGATTTCGTTCTCCTGCTATTATGTAAGATTATAGTAAATGTTTGGCATGCTCGGGTGAGATTCGTGTGCTGATCAATGACGGTTGATAAGGGAAGGTCGTTATGAGAGAAGCCGAAGGTGGGGCTTAGTGGGAGATATAAGTTTAAGTTGGGGACGAGAACCATAGCAAAGGTCACTCCCTTTATGGCACTGGCATGTACTACTGAAACGGCTACTAAAGAATAGTAGTTATAATTATCCACATACCGCTATAGTGAGTGGTGCTAAACTTGATTCACCTAGTGAAGTTAATTTGGGAAAAAGTTTGGAAGGTTTTTAGTAAGGACCCTACGATGACGTTTAAGTTATACGGAGGTAGTGTAACGTTATCTAGTGGAAGTATAAGGATCAGAAGCTTTGGCTTAGAGCAGGGTATAGAAATGCCCACATGTGAAAATTTGAGTAAATTTTTTTCACTCGTAAGAGCAGTATTGGAATGGTGGTAATGGTGGTCACCATATTTGGGGGATCAGAGTGTTTTTCTCATAGAGTAATCTTACGAATGGCTTTAATCGCAAATTCATTCAATTTACCAGAATTGGGGAGAATGTAGTTTCTGAATTATTCAAATAAGGATCGGTCAGAGGCCAACAATGAATAAAGAGTTATATAGATAAGTAAACTTTATACTGAATTAAGGTAGGTACAACGAGGAGAGAGTCTTTTAGTGGAATGATAGCCTCACTAGTAAATGTTACTAACACTTATGTAAAAGTTATTTTCGTGTTACCCCACATGTGGACATCCGCCCGAGGATTCGTTGAAATAGGGAAGTTGAGTTTTGTAATATGTTTCCTTTTGGACGGGGGCGCTAAGGTAACTATGGAGGGAATATCTATATTATAGACGGTATATCTATATATTTTTTCGCAGTAGCTGAGTTTGATTTCTCTTCATTCGCTATGGAATAGGGTGTGGTTATATTGAATTTATATTTGTCTGGCATTACTCTTTTTTTATGTGTTGTATGAGTATAGTACTATTCTAAATATAATATGTTCGTGGATGATCGGAGAGATAGTAGGCTAGTGATTGCAACCCTATCATATCCACAGTTCTAGGGTGGAACTGTTGGTTTTTGCGATATCTCACCTTGATGCGGGTTGAGTTCACTTTATTATATGTTAGGATGGAACTTTGAGGAGTATATGTTTCATTATCATGATTTTAGTTCATGGGGGCCTTATAGGTATGATTTAAGGTATTCAGGATTTAGTGTCAAGCAGTGAGTTTAAGCTCGTTATTGGTTGTGCAAAGGACTTAGTGTTAGTACAAGAACTTTGTGGCTCCTTGAAAGAAGTATGAGTTCATATGATATTTTGCTGATAGATGGGATGGGATTATACCAGTTACATATTTGAAGCTAACGGACCTCCACGGCTGATGAAGTTAATTAATAGTGTATCGGAGGGGTTCCTTGTTTGGATTTCGCTTGTGAGACACTCCACACACGAACCTTAATGACGTCGGGAGTGGGGAGATGTTATGGGATGCAAGGTTGTTGGTTTTTATGATAAGTTTCCTAGTGTGAATAAAACACTATAACCTGAGAGACATGTCATGATTGGAGGCTTATAGAGATGGAAGTGCTATGAAAAAATATTTAAATGGTTCTCACACCGTAAGTAATAGGTGGGTAAGGTTAAGGAAATCGATTTTAGGCTTATAGCCATGTAGTGATTTGGAGGCTAATTCTGAGGTAATATGTTTTAGCACTACACAAAAATGACAAAATTGTCACCTTTCAACCGTCCACCCTTGTCAAGGTCATGGACCGTGACACAAATCTCGCATTTTGTGTCACGATCATTGACCTTGACACGACCGTGACAAAGCGTTGTCACGATTATTGACCGTGACAAGGCCGTGACAAATGTCCTTGTCACGGACTTGTCACGGTCAATGATCGTGAAAATTCTTTAAATAATTATCACGGTCAATGACCTTGACACCACCGTGAAAACTTTTGCAGTAAAAAATCCCTAGTCTTCTTTTTTTTCCAACCTTTTTTGGTTTTCCCCCCTCTCTCTCTAGGCGATTTCTTCTCTCTCTCTCTCTAAGGTATATTTTTTTCCTCTCTTTCTCTTTCATTTCTATATGTGTGTGTATGTGTGTATATATATGTGTGTATATGTATATGTGTATGTGTGTGTCTATATGTGTGTGGTGGTGTGTGGTGGGGGAGGGGGGAAGGGGGGTAATGGTGGTGGGGTGGTGCAAGTGTGGTGGGGGTGGGGTGGGGTGGGGGGAGGGGGAGGGGGTGGGGTATGTGTATATGTGTGTGTATGTGTGTGTATATATGTGTGTGGTGGTGTGTGGAGTGGTGTGTATATATACGTGTGTAATTCATGAAATTAATTCAATTAGGTAAAACCCTAGATAATTTTTTAACAGAATTTGATAATATTATATAAAGTTTAGTAAGTTCACAAAATGTTGTTAATTGTATGTTTTTAGGAATATCATTAGTTACTTTCGTGCCCAACTATGTAGAATCCATACACATGCATGTTGTTAGAAAGTCTTAAATGTAATTCTCACTTTAATTTGTAGAATCTCTGTACTTGGTTAGATTTATCCCTTTATGATAATGAAATTTATGCTCCAATTATAATTATCTCATGTCATAATTTTATTGATAAACAATAAATTAATAAAGTAATTAAAATATGAAAATACCCGAAATGATTTAGTAAGATTCGTTCTAGACTTCAATACAAATTATTCATGCCAAACCCGACTCTCTTATAAGATATGCATACTGTGATAAAATATAATGAGGATAAGAGACTTTTGAAATATAAAAGAATCTCAAAGAATAAATATAAAGATAAAGGATTAAAGAAGTAGATAATTGCAATGAATATACAGATAAGATGATGATAAAAGATAGTGCAATGAATAAGATGATAAAACACGCGTTTTGTGTCACGGTCATTGACATTGACACGACCGTGACAAAGAGTTGTCATGGTCATTGACTGTGATAAGGCCATGACAAATGTAGTTGTCACGGTCGTGGTGGGGGGAGGGGGGAGGGTGTGGTGGGGAAATTTTAACAATTGTATAGCTTTAATTAAGAAATTGTATAGCTTTAATTGTAATTTTAATTGTATAGTTTTAGATGAAAGTAAATTAATAATTAGTGTCAATTTCATATGAAAGTAGGATTGCCCCTCATTGTAAATTAGTAAATTAATAATTGTATACTTTAATTGTTAGTTTAATTGATGAAATGATGGGTTGGTTAGTTTTAAAAGTGGCATGACGTGTGCGTGTGTGTGGTGGGGGTGGGGTAGGGGTGTGTGTATGTGTACTATTAACATTTTTTTATCTCTACTAATAACATTCTTTTACAGCAAATGTCTCCTTCAGATATTAAGGCGAAGATGATGATGATGTTTATGATGATGTCGTCTAGGCTCAGTGGTAGCGGAGGCGACGAGGGCTCCTCCGCCCCTAGGCTCCCTAATTATGGAAAATTTGGGATTACCGTCGAGAACAAGTCGGAGCTATTAGCGAGATCCCTCGAGCTGCTAAAGACGGTCATCGGCCTGGGGTTTATGAGTTGGAAGGAGGTGCCATATGAGCTCAAGTTAGCTGTTTGGGCGGCACTACAGGTAATATATTTATATTTATATGAGTATTTCAATTTCAATTTCAATTTCCATTTCAATTTCATTTTATATTTATATTTATATTTATATTTATATTCATTCGCAACTAACATTGAATTTGTTGGATAGGAACAATTCAACTTGGATCCAAAGCTACACGATTCCGTCTTAGAGCAGTTGAGGGAGCAACACAAGACGTGGAAGAAAAATATGCGGACACGGTACTTTGGGAAAATACGAGAGTCCATTATACAATGGCGTGGATCCGTTCCGCCCAAGGAGCCGATCTCATTGGCACAATGGCAACAGTTCATTGACAATGAGATCGAGGATCGACAATTGGCATCTCACCAATCGGGGAGGGAAAACCGGGCAAAAAAGACGGACGTGCACTACTTCGGCCGGACCTCTTATGCCGAGGTGGAGCATAGGATGAAGGTAAGATTTAATTTTTCTATAACTAACAAAATATATTATTCTTAATTATTTTACTTTGCGGGGCCGATACTAATTTTACTTTATTTTATTTCAGGGGGTAGGACTGGGCCAGGGGGTAAGCCACATAGGCTCGATACTTATGTGTCTCTTCGGACGAAGAAGGGGAAGGACAAGGAGGTGTCCCCGAGCATCGCGGCGACGATTGTAAGTAATCCGACAGTTTAATTTTTGTTAATTACGTTATAATTATTAAGTTTACTTATTTTACTAATCATGTGCTTTTTGTCATTTCAAGCAAAGCTTAAGGAAGTGCATGAGTCACAGTCTGATACCGACAACGCGTCTTTGTCCACAGAAGCACTCAGCCAAGTGCTTGGCTTTGATCGCAAGGGGAGGACAAGGGGTGTGACCTCGAGGGTGGCCAAATATAGGATCATCCGATTGGAGACGAGCGACACCAGGTTGGCTCGAATGGTGGATTCACACGACGCGAAGCTGTCCCGTTTGGAGGTGACGGTCGAAGATATGTACGCATTCATGAAGCGTATGTTGGGCGGAGATCAAAAGGGGAAGGGGAAAGGGAAAGGGAAGGAAAAGGTGTTAGAGGAGGAGGAGGTGCGGGAGAATGAGGCGTAGGAGGACAAGGATATGGGCCTTGCTGCTTCTTCACCGTCACGTGCGTATTTTGATGATCCACTTCCTTATTCGTCTCCCTTCCCCAGACCATTGTTGACACTTGTTTGTCCGAGAGTGTTCATATTGGATGTATTTGATGGCCAGCGGATAGGGCGGGGGTTGAGGGACCCAAATATCGTTGAGGGTGGAATAGTTCATGGATGTGCTCTTCAAGGGATCGAGTCCAAAGTGCTCGTCATGCATGTGATACCCGGGAAGGAGAACTCCCTATTATGGTTGAGAGAACAATGAGGCACGATGTATATTAGTGGGTGTGTCAATTTGTATATCGTGTGGCCAACTCACCTCCTCACATTTACCCAAGACATGTAGTGACATTATTTTTAAGTTTGCACAATCTAATTATATATAGATTAAATTTTCATGTATACTGTTTCTATTTTGAATATTTGGATTATATCGTCATGAATATATATTTGCACTATCTTGGGTATATTTGGCTATATGATGTTTGAATAGGTACAACCAATGTTGTTATAACAGGTAAAAATATACTGCTGGGCAGTGGCAGTGGCCATACTGCCCAGCAAAATTTTTTTCAATTCTGCACAGAATTATCCTGGTCATTGATCGTGACAAATCTTATCACGAACTTGTCACGGTCATTGACTGTGACAATTTTTTAAATATTATTACGGGTTTGTCACGGTCATTAACCGTGACTAAACTTGTCACGACCATGACAATTCTAACGAACTTGTCAAGGTCAATGACTGTGACACGTCCGTGACAAAAAAAATTCATCTCGCCCAGAATTATCACGGTCACTGACCTTGACAAGTCCATCTTGTCAAGGTCACTGACCATGACAATAGTGCATATTTGGTGTAGTGTAGGTGTGATGAACATAACACTTGTCTAGAGTATAGATGACCCGATTAGTTAGACTTTCCATTTCGCCAAAATGGAAGGACATAGCGGTAGAAGAGCATTAATATGGTTATGAGATAGGATTTTGGCAGTCCCGCTTGTGTGCCTTAGTCCGTTATATCCTGATGACCGATGATGTGAGGTAGTAGTATAATAGGAGGGTTCCTTGTCTGGATTTCACTTTGCGAGACGTCCCGCTCATGAAACTGAGCTACTGTCGGCAGTTAGTAAAGGTCTTGGCCGCTAGGGATATAGTTAGTATAGCACTCATTTTATTTGTGTAGGAAACACACCGATCGTAGAGTATCATAATTAATTATGGTGAGGCAGATAGTGCTGAAATAGGGTGATTGTAGTGGGTTGACCATGAGAAGATTGGTGGATTAACCTTAAGAAGGATTGAGTTTACAAGTATGGAGGAATCGAGTTTCGAGTGATTCGAGTTGAGGGCACCTAGGTGTTAGCACCAGGGCGAGGAAGTAAGCCCCATTTTTGGAGAATGTGTTATGTATGTGACGTTGAAATGATCACGCAGTTATGGATGGGCTACAGTGTGTGTGGGAACCTTGGTAAGTTGGTTTTATATCTCGTCCGAGATAAGAAGGGGCGTAGTATATACATCCGAAGATTTTTCGTTGAGGCAGTTATAGATGGAATTGGAGTGTTGGATGGGATGTCATATGAAGTATGTGATAATCCAATTATATAGGTGCAACAAGACTTAGCACACCTGAGATAAGAGATTAGACTGACGAGAGTAGTCCAGCGCTAGTTTAGTATCCCTTTTTAGGGAAAATTCAATGTCATAATGTAGACGAATGGACGCTTAGAGTGGTGGCTTCCCGAGGGGATCAATGCATTAAAGATGTGATTATAGGCTCGAACTCTTTAAATAAAATTATACAAGAACTAGGTACGACGTTTCGTTATGACTGGGGTAGTGTTTTAGCACGTAGAGATTTAGTCAAGCTAGTCATAAAGCCAGTGCGTCAGAATATAAGCCTTGAGATAGGTGGGTATCGTTAATAGGTATATGGTAGGGTACCATTGTGTTAGTACCATTCGACTTTAGTGTACTAGGACGTAGAGTAATTAGCGATCCTAGGTCGGTGGTACAGGTTATATCCGAATTTCGATGACAAAATTACGTTGTGATGGGGGAGTATGTAATACCCTATACTTTTATATATATTTAAATTACATAAGTAGGTGTAATTAGGCAATTAGATTAAATTATTATGAATAGTAATTTTGTAATTTATGAGTATAATTTGATAAATTGAGAATTTAAAGTGCGTAGCAAATATTTACATGATGTCGTCAGTTAGGTAAGTGGTGGGAGATAGATTATGTTAGAGAACGCATGTTGAGAAGTGTTAGGGCCGATTAGTGAATTTTAGTTAGGTGACTAGACTGGAGATTTTGAGTGCCTGGTTGGTTTCAAAATGGTCGAGATAGTCAGAACAAAGTACCCGGGGTAGTGTTTGCATTCCGAGGATTTTTGTACTAGTAGGGACTCATAATTTAGTAAACGAATCATCTTTGGGTTTATAAAGGATGACCCTTTATTTCTCTCTTATAACACACAAGAGAGTGAGAGAAGGGAAAGAAAGAAGAGAAAGGAAAGAAATAAAGAAGATAAAAGAGAAAGGAAGAAGGAAAAGAGGAAGGCAAGGGTTTACTTGCTTTATTCATTTGAGTGTGTATCTCATATTATAGTTGGAAAACTAGATAAATTTTGGGTTAGAACCCTTAAAATAAATTTGGAAAATTTTATTTTGAGTTTACAAATTGATGTCTTGTTATCTCTTGATGACTTCTGGTGTTAAACCCGTTAAATGGTGTGTAGAAATGCTTAGAAATGGGAAGAAACGATAAAAGTGGTTTTAATGGTTCAAATCTAAGAGAAATGGTTTAATACCACCAAATAATTTATGTCTTAGTTATAAAACAGTGTTAGAATGATTTTATTGTTGTTAGTTGAGATTTGAAACAATAAAAATAGAGGTTGGGTGGATATTTGGGATTTTGGAGATTGAGAAATCGGACAAACACTGAGCTTTGAATAGGGAGAATCGATTGGGGTCTAGAATGAATCTATTCGCATAAGGAGACCCGTAGGACTGCGTTAGGTCTAATCGATTCAGATTGAGATCGAGTCGATTCGCCCTAGAAGACCTGTTCGCAGACCCTTTTCCGAACCGATTCGAATTTGGTTCAAATCGATTTGCTGGTCCAAATTGATTCACATATGGGGCAAATTTATTCGGCTTTGCTGAATATGATAGTTTTCCTTCTTTGAGTTAAGGGGGAGTTAAATTGTAAATTAGAGATTATTATAGGGGATTCTAAATAAAATATCATGACTCCTAGAAAATGGAATTTAGGGTGAGCAAACCTTGGGTAAAGATGAGGGAACCTTTGGTTAGTTATTTGTATCGTCCGGGGTATGGACTTGATGAATGTTTAGGATGAGCAATGTTTGAAAAAAGTATTTGGCTATTGTGTCTAAATACATTTCTGCGATTGGAATAAGTATGGTCCAAGTACAATTGAGTAAATACTAGATTGCGAGAATGATGGAATTCAGGAAACGGGTTACAGATGTTTTTGCGACTATCTAGTACGTCTATTGACGACTATTATTATAGGTGATGCGATACATATGGAACAAAAATAAGTTAATAGTATACTTATTTAATTATTACGAATTGGTATATTCGGGATTTTATATAAATCCTTAGGAGTGACTAAGGTGGGAATTAATCTTAAGTAAGATAATACTTATACGTTAGTACTTTAACTGTGTAAACACTTATATACTATTACGAATGGGAACATTCGGGGTTTAGCTATCGCTATAAGAGTTTGGCTATTATAGCCATAATTTATTAAGCAGTGATTTGTATTATATATACGAGATTCCTTACGGTATATAGATGATATGATAAGAATATAACTATATACGTCTGTGACTAGTATATTTGTACTTTAGATGTTGGTTCCATGGGCATAGGGAGGGACAACCAAATTATATTTTTTTCTCTAGTGCTATCCTTGGAGATTATGCGATGTGGGTGAATCCCCTGCCTTGAGGAGTAGGGAGATTATAGTCCCTAGGTCATGTCGTCCATAACCGTCCCAACGTTTAGTTTCTATCATGACCATGAATGAGTCTGGCTTGGTACCATGGTCACGTGAGTAAACCCGAATGTGGATAGGCACTTAAGACTACGTCCTCGAGTTATAAGTTGGTGGGATGGTTATTATATTTATTATTGTAATAGGTATAATTATACTTGTTTCGTATGGTATATTGCTTGTGTATAAAGATGAGAAATTATATAATTAAGACTCGGGTTATAGTAAATGAATGAGGGTTTAATCTTCCTGCGCGAGACTCATATCTGGATTAATACAATGTAAATCGTATATTAAAATGAGATTATATATATACGACACTTTATATACTAAAGTGAAAATGGTATTTTAAACTAGTGAAAGTTACGTATTATGAATAGTATACATATATATAGAAACGGGAACTATATATATATATAGCACATTGATGATTATATATCAACTTAAAGCCTATGCAATAGCTTACTATATAACTTATATTATATAATGCAGGGTAGGTGATAGCTATGAGGGTTTAGAGGATGGGTGAAAGAGTTTAATTAGGTAGTGTAGCTTAACTAGTTTGTTTAAAATGTATACGATAGGTGTGCACTCTTAAAAGGGGGTGCGGTGTATCTGATGGGAGTGTGATACCGGCTTAAATATGAGATATTTCATATTTTAAAAATATGGCACTTGAGCACTTGCTAAATATCTTCAAAACTGGGTCGCTAACCCGTTTTTCTATTTTCCACTCTCTTGTTATTTATGTATATATATTAGGTGTCTAGAAACAGGGATGCTTGGATGTTAATTCTTTCGAGTCAGACGTTTGCTGCAGCAGCTGTGAATGTAAGAAGGTTTATTTTAGAAGCTTTTATCCTTGAGATCTGGATAGGAGATATTATAGAAACACTCGGGCTGATAGGCCAGCTGTATTCATTTATTACTTTATCGCATTTTAGTGCAACATTCGATTTGGTTGTATTATTTAGCACCGAGAGTTCGATTATTTTATTTCATATCAGTTGTTGTATATAAATTGTTGTAATTATTTTACTTGAATGGTTTGATTCAAAATATCTGTTGATTAAAATTTTGATGCCAGCCTAATAAGTTATTAGTAATTAAATTGGTTTTTGACAGTGATGCTGAGAACGAACCATATGGGATTCTTGTTTTAATCTGGTAAAGTATTGATCCCTCGATATTTTGTTAGGCGGGGTGTCATAAATAGATACAGGTTCTACCCATTCACTTGTGTTTATTCATTTTGTTAATCATTTTCCTAATATTCCTGAACCCTGAATCATAGCATACACGTTTCTACTCCTTCAGGTGAGTTATTAACAGGAACATTAGAATATAAGACTTTCCCTATAGATGTTAGTAGTTATAAACTATTTGTCGATTTGATAATTCTAGACATAAGAGATTTTGAAGTCATTTTAGGGATGCATTGGTTAGCATAGTATCATGCTAAGGTACATTGTTTTGAGAAGAGAATTACGTTTCAAACTCCTAACCATCCAGAATTTAGTTTTGAAGGAACTGCGTCCTATCTCCCATACGTATTATGTCTACAACGTAATCTTGTAGTTTTCTTAAGAAGGGAAGTCAAGGAAACTTTGCAAGTGTTATTAATTTGCAAACAAAAGAACCTAGTTTAGACAATATTCCAGAAGCTAAACATTTTCAAGATGTTTTTCCAGATGATATACCAAGTCTTCCTCCTAGTAGAGAAATAGAGTTTATAACTGGCCTTATTCCTGGAACTATACCAATCTCAAAACCAGCTTATCACATGGAACCTTAAGAATAAGGGAATTAAAAGTTCAATTACAAGATTCGTTAGATAAAGGTTTTATTACACCAAGTGTATCCCCTTGGGGTGCTCCGGTGTTATTTGTTAAAAAGAAGGACAAAAAAATTAGGTTATGAATAGATTATCGTGAAATAAATAAGGTGACTGTTAAGAATAAATACATCTTACCCGTATAGATAATTTGTTTGACCAACTACAAGGTGTAATAGTATTTTCTAAGATTGACCTTAGGTCAGGCTATCACCAATTGAAGATTAAGGAAAGTGATATTGCAAAATAATCTTTTCGTACAAGATATGGTCACTATGAATTTCTTGTGATACCATTTGGACTAACTAATGCACCAGCCGCTTTTATTGATATGATGAACAGAGTGTTTAGAAAATATTTAAATCGGTGTGTGGTTGTTTTCATTAATGACATCCTTATTTATTCTAAAAACATAAAAGAACATACAAAGCATTTAAAGATAGTATTGAAAATCATTACGAATGAGGGATTATATGAGAAATTAAAGAAGTGTGAGTTTTGGTTGCCAAGCGTCTATTTTCTAGTACATGTCATTTCTATGGAGGGAGTGTCAATGGATCCTCAAAAGATTAAGGCTATACTAGATTGGCCTATACCAACTAATGTGACGGAGATTTGTAGTTTCCTTGGATTACTCGGTTATTATAGAAGAATTGATGAAGGATTTTCTAGTATTACCAAACCTCTATCTAGGTTAACACAAAAGAAGGTGAAATATGAATGGTTTGACGAAGTTGAGAATTGTTTTCAAGTACTTGAGAATCGATTAATAACTTCCACAATTTTTACTATAACTTTCGGGACAGGGGGACTTATGATTTATAGTGTTTTTTCAAAAAATGGTTTGGGATGTGTCCTAATGAAAAATGGAAGAGTAGTAGCTTATGCCTTGAGACAGTTAAAACCGCATGAGCAAAATTATCCAACCCATGACCTAAAATTAGCAACTGTAATTTTTTCTCTTAAAATTTGGAGAAATTATTTGTATGGTGAAACATGTGAGATTTATACCGATCATATGAGTTTGAAAGATATCTTTACTCAGAAAGAGTTGAACATGAGACAAATGAGGTGGTTAAAACTGATGAAGGATTATGATTTAAATATGCAGTATCACCCGGGGAAAGATAATATAGTAGCTGCTAAATTTAGCATGTCGTATTAAAAGCCAATAAGCTCTGTTGAAGTATTTGAGAAGGATGGAAATAGATGTAAGTATTTATAGAAAAGGAATAATAATAGCAAACTTACAAGTACAACCCATGTTGACGAAAAGGATCAAAATTTCACAACTAAATGACCCACAACTGAAGAAGATTGGAGAATAAGTTATCGAAGGGAAGAGAATTGAATTTGCGATATGAGGTGATATATTGAGGATTGGAAATAGAGTGTGTGTTCCACATGATTCCCAACTAAAGAAGAAAATTTTGGAGGAAACTCATTACTCGAGATTCAAATTCCATCCCGGATGTACAAAGATATATATAGATCTTCGAGAAGTGTTTTGGTGGAATAAATTGAAAAGAGAGATAGCATAATTTGTATCTCAGTATTTTGTTTATCAACAAAGTTGAACATCAAAAACCATCAGGATGACTACAACCCCAATCTATCCCTGAGTGGAAATGGGAACATATTACTATAGATTTTGTGACAGGTTTACCAAGGAGTTCAAATTATATTGATTCTATTTGGGTGATTATTGATAGGTTAACTAAATCTGCTCATTTTCTTTCCATTAAGATTACACATCCTTTAGAAAAGTTAGCTAAATTGTACGTGCAGGAAATTATAAATCTTCATGGAACTCCAATTTCAATTGTTTCTGATCGTGACCCTAAATTCGTGTCTCACTTTTGGAAAAGCCTGTAATCATCCACGGGAACCCAGTTGGATTTCAGTAAGACTTTTCATTCTCAAATAGATGGACAATCTCAAAGAACCATTCATACCTTAGAGGATATGCTTAGGGCATGTGTACTTGATTTCAAAGGGAATTGGGATGGTCATTTATCATTAGTAGAATTTGCATATAATAATAGTCATCAAGCAAGTATTCAAATGGCTCCTTATGAGGCACTTTATGGTAGAAGTTGTCGTTCCCCTACATGTTGGGTAGAAGTTAATCTAGATCACCACAACCAAGGGAGTAATCATACTTGGGAAGAAAGGGAAGTTGAGTACAAGATACATAGGACCTTTTGAATTCCTTGAAAGGATAGGAGTTGTTGCGTATAGAATCGCCTTACCCCCTGATCTCTCTAGTGTGCATAATGTGTTTCATGTGTCGATGATGAATAAATACATCCCAAATTCGACGCATATCTTAAGTCATGAACGTCTTCAAGTTAGAGAGGATCTAACCTACATTGAGCATCCAGTAGAAATTTTGGACCATAATGATCAAATAATACGAACCAAGGTAATTCCACTAGTCAAAATATTATTACGTAATCATTTTGTTGAAGAAAAAAATGGTAGTGGGAAGATGTAATAAAGGATAATTCATACTTGTTCGAAAATTAATGTAGGTAATGTTTAGGGACCAAAATTTTTATAAGGACTGTATTGACCCCACTTGTATATGCTCAAATATAGTTTGTTTGTTTCATTACAATTCTGTCTCACTTATTATCTTATAAATGTTGTATTATGACAAATGTGATATTATAGGTTACTAATATGAAGAAAAAAACTTTAAATATAAAGAATCAATTGTAAAGTGGGTTATATTGAAGTTTTATGACGCATCATAAGCGAAATGATAAGTTTCGGGGTAGAAAATGCAATTTTATCAACTTCAGCGACTTGTAGTACCCTGATTCCTTTATATGACAATACACGTTTTTAAATATGAATAATTAACTGTAAATTGGATGAAATCAAAGTCTTATAGCATATTCAAAGCTAAATGGTATGTTTTTAGGTAGAAAATATAATTTATGAAACTTTAAGGAATTTTTTTTAATTAAGAAAGTTTCAGGGACAAAAATGAATATACCATTTTGTAAATAAAATATTTCCAGGGACCTCTAAGATATATTGAAAATATCTAGTGTGAAATTACCAAAATTCCCTTCATGTGTAAAATGAACCTTATACCCGTAATACTTTTTCGCTTCGTGCTTGACATCTCGTGCTTACACATGTCATCCATATAAATAAAGATAAAACTTGTGTTGTCATTCCAGAGAGAGATAAAACACATATCGATTCTCTATAAAATAAAGAAGCAAGACCCCTTCGTTGCATGACACCTCAACGCTGACACACCGTTATAAAGGCATGGTCAGCAAGACATGTGTCAACACCGTGCAATCTTTGGGAATCTATAAATAAGGCATTTAGGATCATTTAAACTCACCACAATTCCTTGATAAAAAGTGAGTGAAATTGCGAAAAAGTTAAGAAGAAGTTTTTAAAGACTCGAGGGAAGTTTCATCTTAATGAAGTGATCCAAGACTCTATATCTGTAATTTTGAACTTCTGTTTTGGTGAGTATTCTGACATTCCTTGTGTATTTTGATTATATGATATTATGTAAACTCTATATTTTGTGAAATGCTTTTATTCTCAAGATTCATCCGATACTGATGATTGATTCATTTCTGATATGTTTATATTTGTCCAAATAAAAATACTGATTTAAAATGAGTATTGAAAACGATATTGAATATTGGAAATAAAATTCGGCCTAAGGGAACCTTTTACAGACTGACCTTCCCAACTGGGTTATCGTTGGTGTGCTCTAAATAAGGTGTTGTGATGAACAAGTTCGATTGACCCTCAGTTATAGCGGATTAATACGATAGAAGAATACGGTATTAGAGTGTACTTGGCCATTAAAATGATATGATTGAAAAAAAGATATTGCCTTTAAATTGTTGCATTTGTTCTATTCTGAGCTATTCATTTTCACATATAGTCATTCATATATACATATACTATCGCAAATTCCTGCTCATATATATCTATGCTTTTTGTTCTTGCTTGAATAGGTATATATTTTATGATAATTCAAAGAATGTCTGGAGATTAAATCTCATTTGGCTTTTAGCTAACGTTGTAATAATTTTTTTATAAAATACCTAGGCTCATGGATGGAACGTAAAAGGACTATATTAAAGATTTGTGTTTTAGATATCTTCTTGTTACTTTATGTAAAATGTCTGCTTATCAGATAGATCATGTAATAGTTTTTAAATTTTGTCTTAAGTTGTAAACTCGTTGATACATATATAAAGTTTCCTTTCAGAAAGCTATGTTGACGTAATTCCTTTATTTTCAGTAGTTTACGATTCATGACCATGTGGATGTATTTCCGTTGCATTTATTTAAGGAAACAAATTAAATCCAGAATATTGGACGCCTTGGTGGCATGTCAAGATGCTTCATCCCTACTAACTTTGGGACGGGGTCATGACACTTAATGTTTAAGCCGTGTAGACTTACTTCTTCACATTAATAAACACAATATTCACATTATGTATACCCGTTATCCATCTGAGATAAAACTTCATGGGATGTGGTTAATTAGTTTGATATTATTCAAAACATTACTTCCTCACCATGGAAATGCCAGGACATAATCTTCTATTCTACCCGTAAATAAAATGTATTGGAGGCGATCATAATCCTGGTCTAGTGAGCATAACCATACAAACATTATCTAACTCGACTCAAATCTTATCAGGCATGCATGATGCTATCATCTGAGGTATACTTAACTTCTTTCACTCGGCAGGGAGAACTCCCATATCGCGCAACCTCCCCTAATAGTACCCCTGGAGTGGCATGTTTAATTACTTATATCATTAAAACTAATATAATGATATATATACTCTCTCTCTCTCTCTCTCTATATATATATATATATATATATATATATATATATATATATATATATATATATATCAAAATTCCATTTAATCATGCCTACCACACGTGACACATATAAACCATTTTCACAATATTATTCATATCCAATATTAATTAATCATTCACTAAACTAATTATATAAATCACATCATATAAATCTCTAGATAGGTATTAGTGCCACTCAACCCGCATCCCTATATTTTCATTAAAATTCCACTATTCATTTTCGAATAAAATTCTTCCCATTTATTATAACTAGTATCCCCCATAAATCTCAAATAATTTTAACCCACCATCTCAATTCATATATTTTATAGAAGTTCACAATTGTTCCTGAATATTTAATTCATTCCCCAAACTAGCAATTTAATATTTTCAAAGTAAAAACATCTCAACATATCCGTGGCAGGGTGGGTTCGAACCAGTTTGGCTGTGCGACGAACCGTTTCGCCCATGAAAATCGGTCCCAAATCTCCCAGTCTGAATTTCAGTAATTTCAATCGTTAAAAGTCATCATCAACATAAATTATTTCAATCTCTATTATTCTTGATACATTTTATATCGATGGGACTCATCATTACATATAATCATCATCCAAAAATGCAACTATCATGGGGATAAATTTCACCTCTACATGTTATATCACAAATTCAATCACATGTTTTATGTGTATTAATTCCCCTACATATGGCCTCATAATCCTAAAGTTTCATTGTTAAGATTCGTCCATAAATTTCGATCACTGTCAAAATCCATTTGCATAATCATTTCCCAAAATCCCAAAGTTTGAATTTGAATTCCACCCAAAATAGTTTTCCCAATTTTAATATGATAGAAATTTAAAGCAAAATTATTTATCAAGATAAATACTTGCCTTAACAGTTTGTAGTGTTAGGATTTGATGAAGAGCATGATGAATCTCCTAGAATCCTTCCTAATTCATCAATACCTTAGGGTTTTTGACTTCTTCTTCATTATCTCACTTGAACCCTTGAGTTTCCTCTCTAAGTCTCTTCACGTTCTCTCTAACTCGTGGTATCTCTTAACTAAACCTTTAGAATATGAAAGTGACCTTTCTTTTTCATATCTTTTAATTAATCCCGACTGGTGTAAAATGCCCCCGACACCAAAACACAACTCTTGGGTACTTAATTTTGACTATTTTGACCCATTTCGAATCAACTTGCACTCAAAATCATCATCCGAGTCTCCCGTCATCAATTTACCATCTTATTCCCAACACGAACCCACATGCATGTCCCGAATAAGATACTATCATCCTGTCGCTTTTATCCACTTACGATGTAATATTAAATAATGGAATCTCATTTACATATCACAAAAGAAAATTTAATAACACATCAATACTAATCCATTTTTTACTAACTAATAATTATTTAAATTCACTTTATTTTTGCAGTTAAACTAAATTACTCTGACCCTTATAATTTAAGTATTCCTAAAAATATGGGGTGTTACCGGGGGTTGGAGCAGGGGCTTCACTTGTAAGAATAACAAGACATAAAGGGTATCACTCTTAACATATCCCTCCCTATATACCAGAGAAGAGACCTCAGTAGTTTCACCACCACTGATTTTCTCATAATCATAGATTTCTCCAGATAAGTAGGGATCCCAATAAAGAGACCAACGATATCAACTTCTCAGAAGATCATTTGAAATTTGTCCTTACAAACTTCGAAACCCAAGGAATACTTGTTAAAGAGAAACTTTAGATAGGTGTAAAAGTACATGTATGAATGCATTTGACATATCACTATAGAACTAATCGTCCCCTAAAGCTTATCATACTTAACCTCATGATCATAATATCCTCCTATAGTTTTTGGTTATCAGCCCTCAATGTGTCCTTTAAAACATTAAGATATATAATTTGTAATTTTAGAATGTCAATGCACACAACTGAGTGAAGAAGCTTATTGTGGGAACCTTGTAGAATGAGAAATTGATTTAGGAGGGCTTCCATGAGAACCTTGTGATCAATCAAGGACTTAAAACTATCCTCCTAAGACTTAACCAAGGAATCTAGAGATGATTCAAGTAAACAGTCCTTGTCCATGATGGTCTTGTCATTCATAAGTCAAATTTGCCCAAGAGCATTAATCTATAACCTTAGACTCTGTTGATCCTCCAACAAGGCATTCATTTCTAGCCTCTTATTCCAAACCAATTGGTTCATCTCAATCTTGGAAAAGTACCACTGATCTATCATGCATAAGTCCTTCTTTCAAGTTCTCTGGCATTTAACAACATCATCATTGAGAGTATTCGTCAACTATTTGGCTTTCCAAAACAAAGGAAAGGTATGATACTGAAATGTGTCAAAGAAAAGGTTAAGGGGATAAATAAGTATGATAAGTACCTTTTAAAGAATATATAGGTACTCCTCTGATTTCACCAAGGTCCCCTTGCCTATTCGTGAGGCCACGATTACTATATAGGTTGTTCAGGTCATTGATGTTAAAGCCCCCACAACAGAGGCATATGAGTTCCTCTACTAGGAAGATGATTGTTTAGAGTATATTTACTCCTTGGACAAACTCATACCTCCCCCTTTTAAATTTCCCACTATGATGACAAGAAAACCAATGATCACTTTCCCACCTCCTTTAGAGGATACACCACCACTCCATTCCCCTTTGGTGGAGAATCACAAGATTTTTCATTAAAAACCTTTATGACTATGGGACGTAAGTCCTTTTGAATATAAGGCTCCTTTCCCTAGTGGTACCACATGCTACCAAATATACCTTAACCAAAGGAAGGATTTTATGGTTAACTTTATCAACAAGCCATTATTTTTATCAGAATTCACCTTAGGCTCTTCCACCAGTTTGACAAGAGGAATGACAATGTTCACCAATGTGCTTAGTTTTATGAGTTTGGATGCCATGGTCTTCCTCCCCTACATGACAAAAGGTGAAACATAGTCATGCTTAGAGTAGAGCTAGTCCATCCTCCATTTCTCGCATTTGTATACTGAAATAACAAGAATGTTAAGTTAGTCACTGTAACTTTAAAAAATAAATGAAGAAGTTAAACAAGGTCTTAAATTTACTGGGAGAGAAATCAGATTCCATAATGATTACCCTTTTAAAACATTTCAGAATCTCAATGATATAAGAAGTAATGTCGATTCCTACTTTACCCTTATCTTCCTCACCCTTAGACGTCTGAGGCACATCACAGGTACTAACAATAATTCATATTTTCTTCGTACTAACCAAGGAAAAGGTACTATCACCCACAAACTCCCCAACCAATATGTTTGAGTCCACAGTCACCCCTACACCCACCATAACCTTAGGTTTAGTCACAATGCCAACTTGAGGGACTCTAACAACCTATCATTTTCTTCATGATTCATCTTGTTAGCTACTGCAATAAAAAAATAAGTAAAATTTCAATCCAAAATCAAAAAACAATTATAGTGGTAGTTAGGATCGTACACACGGCTAGAGAATAGAACAATAAGGTTTCATAACCTATCTTCTCTACTGGGTTAGGGCTATCTCAAGTTGCTTTAATGAAGAAGAACCTTTCCTTACACTTTTAAGTAGTATTATGATTCCCATTAGAAAATATAATTAGAGCATTGGGAGAGAAGTATTTTATCCCTATCCTTGACCTCACTCTGTTCTTTAACCCTATAGAGTTTAAAAAATTGGGTCGGGGTGACATCTTGTTCCCCCCTACTAGAATCCTAGAAATCCAACACTGTGGCCACTAAATACCTCAAAGAGTTCTCTATTAAATGAGAATGGGCCACCCTATTTCCTCCTGAGCTACCACCAGCGATATAGGCAGAGGAAACATAGCTCCATAGAGAAAGAATCATTCATTAAAGCAAAAGTATTTTAAGAATAAAGGACACACCCTTTTTTTATGATTTTCACCCCTCAATATGATGGACTTAAGCATTTGGGGCTTCTCCCTAATCCCCATAAGGTCCTGATAATTAATCTGTGAACCAACCTAGGCTCTACCAGGGAAGTTGGAGTCATTTACCTCAAGTAGTTGATCGCATGGGCACAATAAGGAATGGACCATGTGGGTGGATGAGTTGACGTTCCAACCACTTACTCGGTGTAAAGAGGTAGAGAAACATGTTTTCCCGCAACTGAGAGATGTATGGGGCTCAAGACCTTTGAAGGTGAGATAGTTTTAAAATACTATTTGGTTACTAAGAGAATAGGAGTGAATAACTTATTGAGCAAAATGGTAAATAGAGATAGATTATTTTTAATGGTAGTGGTGAAGACTTATAGCTAGCCAAAAGGCCTCCTTTATAACCCCCAAGTCTTGTGGCATGAGTACCCAAAGCCCTTTTAACACTCAATGTAAGATCTTTCCCAATGCAATCTCATAATGACAAGAATCTTTGTGGTAGTATATGCATCTACCCTCATTAATTTAAACATACAAGTGTTCCCCTTGTAATTATGGCAAAGAGAAAAAAATAGTTACTTATGATACTACATTTAATTATTGGAATGTTAAGGGTTCACAAACCCTTGAACTCAACACACGCAATATAAGAGGCATTAAGACCCATAACAAACCTCTGCTAGGATACAAATAAGCTCTTAAGAGCCCAGTTACCATGGAAAAGGGACTGCATTAGTGCAATAAACCTCAACCACATCACTACACCTCTAGAAAGCTTAATCATTCCATTATATTTTAGCAGTCGAGCTCAGAGACCACGACATCAGCATCCGTCCATATCAGGAATGTACAATGGACCTCAAAACAAAGATAAATGCTATTCAAAAGTCCCACAAACCCTCTTCGAAATAAGTATAATTATATCATATCACACTACATTCTGAGGAGGAACGTATGATATCTCATCCCCATTAAACGTCTGAGTGCGCTTTTTGTCTTTAACTGGCAGGCAAGTAGAACCTACAGTCACTTTTTTACCTATCACCACCAATTACTCCCACTAGAATTGGTGAATCCCAGTTGTATTAAATTCACCCATCAACTACCTTACCCCACCTTTAAGAGTTTCTCCCACACTCCATATTTCTACAGTAACTTTAAACCTCGTAGAGGCCTCGACCATGCTGTTGTAGTCCACTCATTCTCTCTTAAATATAATGCATATATATGGGAGTCTTATGAATGGGTATAGTCATCCAATATAATATAGAACTATGGAATATAAGAAAAAAACGAAATTTACCAAGCAAATGTCCACCCATAGTAATTCATGTTATCAACCCATTATTGGTAGTTAATTTTATATGGTTTAAAACATATAAATATGTCTTACATATTATATGTCTTGTTGAGTTCTAAACTAAGACAAGAGAATCCTTAGAGAAGTCCTTTAGTTACTTCCTTAGGCCTTCTATATTAGTAACAAAATCTATAGTGACATTATACTCTCTTAACCAAAGCTTAAGAGGTGTTTGATATTTTAATACTAACCTTATGATCTAATATATTGTGAAACACCCTTTTATAGTGGATGTAAGATCCTCATTTGAGGTTTGAACTACTTTATATCCTTGTCTATCAATCTTACACAACTCCCCATTAAGCCGTATGAGGTCCTATATGGAGCACCTATTAGGTGAAAGGTCACAAACTATTTTGATACCCATCACTTATGATCAAGATTTGGTTAGATTGGATAAAAAGGATGTTGAGGTTATCCCAAGCTACTTATCTCGATAATGTTATCGCATGTTTAGATTGTGGGTTTCCATAAACTGATTTGTTTTGTTCACGTATTTAATCTCTCTATCTAAGTATTACAGTCCTTATACATTTGATAGAGATGACGAGGAATATAGTTTATGCTTTGGCAGTAGTCATCCTCATTCACGTTATGATGTATATAAAACCAAAATTCTACTTTGTTGTTCACATGGTGATAAGATTTTAGTCTAACCTAGGTAAGTATTACTCCACTATAGTAAATTCCTTTCTCAAGCACCTAAAATGAATTGAGATTGAACAATGGTTTACTTAGCAGAAAGTCTCATACCTTTTAGGTGCAAAGACTCATTTTCTCATTAGATCGGGATTCTAAGTTTTCTACCATAGGAGTTTTATTTACCTAGGAGGTGTAGCTCTAAGTTGCAAGAGTGTGAAGAAATCGTACATTGTTCACTCCACCATGTAGGCTAAAGTTATTGACAGTTTGTAGGCAACGTATGAGGCAATATAATAAAATAACTTGCTATATCACATGGGTCAGGTTCATTCGGTGAAATTGTCTATTACATTGTATTGCCTTGATAGGGGAATAATTTCAAGTTGGAGCGAACCGATAATCGATAAAAGGTTTAATCACTTTTATCATAGGTTTTACCTAGTTCGATAGATTAAACCACGGAAGTGATAAGTTTGTAACCAAGGTTGTATCAGATAACACATGCATAATTCGTTATATAACTAGGGCTATAGACTTCTAAGTAGGTAGGTTGGTAATTGGATGCATTAGCACATGGTTTTACAACTAAGTGGGAGATTATTTGGGTTTCATTCTTAAAAGCGTTTATGATGTTTATTTTTCAATAAAGGTGTGCCGGGTTCATTTTCATATAAGAATCGTGTTTGTGATAATGCCTTGTATTTTTCTTACATATATTCTATATGTGTTTCTCAACTGAACTTAGTATGAATTTCGGTGAGTTGGGTTTGCTTGATTGCGAATGATCAAAATTTTACTTATAGTTAAATTGAATAATTCACAACCTAGATATAGAGTTGGCAACATATTTATGAAGCTACGAGAACAATACGAGTAGTTTATCTTGACTAGGGGAACTAGTTTGACGGTTAAGGAACATTTTTGATAGTTCAAAACTGATAGTACTAGTACATCATAAATGTATTGAATGGGACCATGGGTATAATTGAAGTCTTAGTGCTAACTTCATTAAACATTGAAAATCCTACAATATTTTCAAAGGGTGCATATATTCTAAATCTTGAAGACTATGCAGATTCAAATGTGTAAATAAATTTTTTTTTCTTATGTGTGTAGTCCAATTTATTTTATCTAAATTACACAAGTTGGGCAATCAATGTGCGTATAAGACTGAGATCATATTGCAATAGAATCGGCGTCAGGGAAATATTGGAGATTGAGATACCCCTTGATAAACTTATAAGATTTTATTCAACAAGTAAACATGGACATTGTATTTTATAATCCTAAAGTGTCAAATAAGTTGAGTTTGAGATCATGGAATACATAAGATGGGTGTGAAAATAAGTTTAAGAAAAAATCAATTTCACCAAACGGGTATTGTATTCTTTACATGTGGAATCATAGTATGCATTATCTAACTTTGCAAATAAAACATCATTATTCATATAATTCTACGATAATTATATTGGACTACATTTATAAGTATTTAGTTCAATTAATTATGGGAAAGAAAATAAATCACAAGAAGGAATATGGGATTTTCATAATTTCATTTGGAAGATAATTATTAGTCTTAGATTCTTAAATTGGTCCATTACCCAACTAGGAAGGCCAAACTCTCACGAAACCTTAATTGGAACATGTCCATTTCATATGCCTATATGATAGGTCAATGAAAGGAGTTTATGCTTGATGAGACATTATCTAGGGTAAGATAAGGAGAGAAAAAATAGTCTTCACATTTTTGTGAAGTTTTGAGGAGAGAGAAAGTTATTCCTCTCACAATCACAAAATTTCAGATTTCGAATTTCCAATGCGTAAGTATTACCTTAGGGGAATCGCATACTAGGTGATTCAAGGCATTCAAAGATCATGAGAAGGATTTTGGAGGAGGAATAAAAGCATCCCCATCATCCTCATCGTCAAATCTTTATCCTCATTCAGATCACCTACAAGATCCTCAAAGTTAACGTGATCTAAACCTTAGATCCATCCTTTCAATCTAGTTATTTTTGTTAATTTTCTCAGCATTGTTCAATTGAAGTTATCATAGAATAAAAGTTTTTTATTATGACAATCTCATCACTTGAAATTTTCCCTCCTCATTTGTCTATTCCATGAGAAAACGCATAAAATAAATATTATTATTTATTATGATATTATACTCATTCTTTAGTTCCCACTTTAAAAGTTCCCTCCTCATTTGTATGTGGACTACATTGTTATGAATAAATATGTGGTCATACAACAGAATATTTGGAGTCATATAATTGGCCGATTAATGAGAATAATACTAGAATAAAAATTGTATCCTTGATACTAAAGAATGAGTATATGAATAATCTGAAAGGGTGAGGTGTGACCCACTCTAATGGAAACAACCTTCACGGTATTTGAAATTTCAAGAGCAGAAAGTAGATCAAAAGATAACTTTTATAATATAATAACTTTTACGGTTAAAATATGAGGAAGACAATGATTAAATAAAATATTTTCAATAATAACAAAAGGAAGGGAATCTCTTGAAAGTGATGATTCTTTAAGAGTTAAGAGACAAGCACTTCAAGTACCTAGGAGAGAGAAGGGAGAGAATACTTTCAATGTGAAGCTAGGTAGAGTAATGGTGCCCAATATTATTCTTGATTTGACCTTTACCGTGTGCTGTATTTATATCTAAACATTAGGGCTGAAACGACATTTGTGTGCCAATGGGATATTCCCTTGTGACAATATCTGAGTGGTATTTTTTGTCTTGTTTTACTGTTTAACGCTGTTCACTCTGATAGGGACATTTGGTGCAACCAAAGTGAAAAAGAAAATATGTAGGGTATAGTGGTAAAAGTTATGATTTTGTCAACATTTCAAAAGGTAACTTGACAAACAATTTTGAAAACTTGCAATCGGACTTCAGAGTCACTTACCAATATTATTTTATAAAATTACTTTGCAAGCATCACCTTGACTTCTCGCCTATTTTAAAAAATATGAGTTATATAAGTGTGTGTGTGTGTGTGAGTGAACTCTGATGTCCCGCATCTTAGTATTATCTCTTTCCTAGGGTACTGAATTGGTTGAGCCTTATCTTTCCCAATAAGACTTGATTCTCAGCCTCCAAACCAAAACTCTTAAGAGATCCTAACCTTCCATCTGCTCTAGCCCTGCTTGCTTGGCTAAGGCATCTTGCTAATTATTCCACTATACAAATAACAAAAGTGTTAGTAAATATTCTTTTACATAAACATCACTCTTGAAAAGACTTGGCACCCCCCGTAGAGCACCCCCTAGTTGGGTTCGGTTTGCTCGTATGGCGTCCCCTCGCTAGCTTGACTTTATTTTCCCTGCTCGCCATTTCGTAATTGCATGTCTATCATTGCTTCGCTCCTATTGGGCCATCTCACCCATTATATATCTTTCCTTGTTAATTTTTGCGTTTACACGTGATTTAGACTTGCTCATCCAATATTGTTTATTCCTACTTTGTGCATGCTTTCCCGTCAATACTATGCCTGGTCTTTAGGTCTTCCCACACAAAACTTATATGTTTATGAGGGGGTTAAATGTGTACCCCTATACATTAGTCCCCTTATGTAAAAGTGTTTTTTGGGGGAAAGTTAAGAGTTTTTCACGAAAAGGAATCTTTCATAATTCGAGGAAACTCCTTTGTAAATCATAATTTTTTTTATCCTTTAATGATCTATTGTAGGAGCCATTCCTTGGAAGTCTTTTAGTATCTCGAGGAGACACGCGTTATCGAGGGAAGTCTTTTCCTTAATTTTTTATAATAATTGCCGCTATTTTTGAACCATCAGGTGTGCATTCTCACGCCCTATAAATACATCCATTCTTGTCTTTTTCAAACTTTAACTTGTCATTTTCTTCTATATTTTAGAGAGACATAATTTGAGAGCTTTTGTAGAGTTTTTAGTAAATTTCATTTTCTTCCCTACTTCTTCTTCAAACATATTCATCAATGGATTCTTCTCAGTTGAATGTTTCATCTTCATCTATTACCTCTATGAGTGAGGTTTTATTGGGTTCCTTGTCCATCAACATGATTTTCACCATGTCTATGGCCACCGATGCCACCTCTATTACCTCTTTTATAGTGATTTCACATATTGCTATCATTTCCACTTCCGGTGGAGATAGGACCTCAATGGTTAATGCCTACACCTTGCCCAAAGGCTAAAGTAAATTTTTTGGAGAGAAGGTCCAAGAGGGAATTCTGAGTATACCACCTTGCCCTATTTTTTAGAAAGAATGATGGTTTCATGCCCTCTCTCGAGAGCTTCGAAGTTGAGTTTGTGGATAATATTAGCAAGCAGGTAGCCTTGGGTTTTGTTGAGTCTAAGGATAATTTGGTGCTTCTTGTTGATATCATTCTTCGTGTTTGAGTGGAGAGAGGTTTTCTTTCTCAAATGAGAAAAATGTTGTTTGTGGAGGGTCCTCGGTGAGTGAGCATTATCGGTTGACTATGTCATCAATGTCCCAGACTATCATATCATTATTGAGGGGTTAAGCGTGACTTGAAGCCTTTTCGGTTTAAAATCCTACACTATCCCCAAAAATTCGAGCACTTACAACATTTTACCTTCTGGGTGGAGTGTGGATTTTCACACTTTTGTTACCAACTAGGGGGAATTTCCTATCACGTTAGAAGATATTTATGAGTTGACTAGTTTGCCCCTCTTGGGAAACCATGTGTGTTACTAATGGCTATAAGGACTCTGTGGAATAGGATATGTTCGAGGAGCTCCATCAAGCCTTCGAGTATTGTACTCATTATATTTCTCTCACTTGAACTATAATGATCAAGCATTTTTTCCCAAATGACAACGGTACTAGTTCAAAGACTTTGAGCCACTATCCAAAATAGGAAAGAGTCGGGATGGTCCAAAACTCCAATTGAGGACCTATGTGGCTTCATTCTTTATCACATTCATAAGTCAATTTCTATTTCTAGGGAGGCCTAATGATTCCCCTCGTGAGCTACTTTTTTGCTAATCTACTAGGCTTATTTATGGTAGAAGCGTACCACTCACTACTCTTACTTTGGTATCTATACGTGGATAAATTGAACTCATATTGATATGGAACGCTTGCATGGACACTTTGATATGGTAAATTTTGTCAATTCCTTTGTGTTGATGGGTTTACTTTTTGGGCGAATCTTTAATTGGCCCACTAGCCCTATTTTCTACATAGTCAGGCTGATCACATTGTTAGGTGGCATAAAAATGCCCCCAAGAAATCACTTAGTATACTTTTGGCCAATATTGATGACTCTTCTTTTTGTACTCACTCAAAGCGAGTGAGTGGGGTATCCTGGAACCATTTTTTCTCAAGCTAATGTCGATTCGGTGAGTGATTGCCCTCACATATCCATTATGGAATTTATTCTCCCATGATACTCCCATATTTAACTGATCTTTTTATATCTACCACTCTGAACGGGTGAGGAGGCAATTTTGATATGAACAAGGAACATACACTCTAGATTTTCCTACTATCCTCTCGCCTCCAGTTTTGTACTTGGAGGCTTATTCCAACCTTACTCCCGAGGGAATGGTGCAGAGAACTGTTCATTTTGGGAACTTTTGTATACCCTTTCATGATTATATACCTTCAATCAATAGATCATGGTTTGGCCGATGGAAGAGCGAAGTCATGCTGATAAAAAAATTCATATTGGATGCCCCTCACGAGTCTTTTATTCAGTCCATCCATTCTTCTGACATGTATATGACCAAGTGAACTAATAAAGAAGTTTGGCATCATATCCAGGTTAAAAGAAATCCTCTCAAGAAATTTGTACCTATCCATGTAAATACTCTACAGGAGGAAACCATTTACTCCAAACATCCTGAGGCAAAATCCCAACAAGTAAATAGGAAAAGTCCCCTCAAAGTGGAATCACCTAGATGTTGATGCTACAAACTTCATTCCCGCAAAAGTTGGGAAGTTAATTCTCCTTCCTCTCCAGTTAGGACTCCTACGTCCAGGCAGAACAGGAAAGAGTCAAAGACCATTTTCCCCTCTATCGTTAAAGATCAAGGTTCGAATACCAAAACCTTTAGGGTTGAAGAAAATTATCAAACCATTCGTGAGAAGGTCTATGAGGATCTCAAAGCCACTCTTTCTCAACCTTCTGCTCCACTCTCTGCTCCCTCGGTGGAAGGTACTCTAGTTATTCCCCTTTTACTTTGTAAAACATAATTAATGGAATAACGATCTTGGTTCCTCGTCCTTCTCATCTAAAGAGGAAATTATTGATTATGGAAGTGCCCTTTATTATTATTATTATTATTATTATTATTATTATTATTATTATTATTATTATTATTATTATTATTATTATTATTATTATTATTATAGTTCTTCTTCAAATGACGTTGAGTTACTTGGCATCAACAAAGATCACTCATTCGAGAATTATCATTTTTTATTAGCCACGAGGGGAATGCCTTTGGACCCAGAGAAACCTAATAGTGACCATGATGAAACCACGATTTACTCACAATCCTCTACCATTACGATTACTAGACCTTATCCTTATAGGAAAGCTCGTCGCGATGAGCCTATAAATGTCTAATTCAACTGCTTATCTTTTTTATCTTCATTTCAGTTGGAATTTACCTTGATATTAACTCGTATATTTTTTTTTTAGGTTTCTTGAGTAGTAATGAGTGGACACTCTATTATGGGGATAGTTTCTTCCTCTTCCTACCCTGTCATTATTCGAGATCCATTTCAAAATGAGAGGAACCCTATGCCGGTATCCTTTCAGGCTAACGGGAGGTTTGTATATAAATTTTTTAGGTGTACTTATTCTTTTTAGGAGTACTTTTAGATTTTGAACCTCTAAACTTTGGCACTTGTGAAATAATTATCCACACTTTTTCAAACAGCTATTTACTGTATTCCCTACTACTGTTAGGAGTTCTTTTATGACTGCTCATTCAGTTCAGGTATTCAACCCTTCTCCAAAGAGTCTTTCCAAGTCTTGTTTATGCATTTTCGGCTAACTTGCATATTTGTTTTTTTCTTTAATAGGTGTCTTTTTCTCCTCGGGCACCAACTATCATGCCACTCAGTCCCTCAGCAGTGGGAAACAAGTCAGTCCAGCCTCTAGCCAATGGCATGGCTTGTTTTGGAGAGGTATTCTTTGAGCATCTCTTTTCCTTTCTTCAAATACTGAGAACGTATGTGCTTGCATTCAAATGAGCAAATTATATATTAAACACCTTTTAACCCAAACAAACCCTAAACATGCAATAATATGTGATTGAATAAGATGATGAACTAAGTAAGAACATTCAAACACATGCTTATGAGGAAAAATCCCCCAAAGGGGCGAAACCATTTATTTTCATTATAATATTGTAACTGTATAATTTCGGATTACAATGAAAATACAAGTGACTAAGAATTACCCTCAGGTGTCGGATTCTGTAGTCGGTGGCTGGAACTATCCCTTTCCAGGAGGGCTGTAATGAAGAAGAAGAACGGTCATCTCCACAAGGGTACGAACAGCAAAAGTGCGTTCCTGGGTTGCAAAGAGATTCACAAATGTTTGGAAATTTGTGTGAATAAAAAAACCTATAGTCTAGGGCTCAATAGGTGAAGACATAGAGATTTTGTACTCTGGAAATCATGTATGCAAGTCTTATGAAACCACTTCCCGTAGTGGGTTTATAAAGGAATAACAAGGCCTAAAAACTCTCTGCAAAATCTGTTTGAGATTATCCCAAGCGGACCGGTCCGGGTCTGAGGCTGATCGGTTCGGTTGATTGGATCGGTTCTTTTATTCCAAGCTCCATCGGTTCGCTTACGGTCCGGGGTACACTGGCCTTCAGCAGGCGGATCGGTCCGGGTCTGAGGGGGACTGGTCTGATTAGCCGGATCGGTTCTTTTATTGCAGGCGAACCGGTCCGGTCTATCAGACTTTGATTCCTCTTCTTCTTTTGATATTCGGATCCGTTGATGAATGTATGAATCTTGAATTTCTTCAACGGTGTAACGGCGTGCGACATAATAAATTGTTAATGGAAAAAAAATTCCTTACAAATCTCCCCCATGTATATGCCGGTACATACATAAAAACAAACATCCGAATTATCAAACAACTAAACATGCTTATACAAATCTACCCTTCCATGAACCCAAAACTGGAAAGATACAATTGAATAAGACTACAGCGTTTGCTCTTCAACTCTTTAGGAATCTCAAGACTTTTCTCATCAGGGTGTTCAATCCAATGATAATCCATGTAGTACCTACACACATGAGAAAAAAGCAAAATACCAAGTGACATATCGAGTTTGAAATGAGATAAACATATATACCAATTTATGAGCAAACTTAAACTTTCAAAGCTCCCCCATAATAAGATAATTCATTCTCCCCCTTTTATGATGTCCCCAAATAGACAAATGAGGGAAATAAATCAAATAAGAAAGTGCGGGGTGTCACAAGTATAAAATCACACCATGAATGAACACAAAGCAACCAAGACGATGATAGCGTAAATGAAGTGGTGTGATCAAATTCGATAGGAAAATCAATGCATACAAACATGACATATGTGCACGATGAATATAGGATACTCCTAGAGAATGAACTCAAATGCGTCCTTTGGTGTAAAAGAATGACAATATAAGATATTGACTCAATCAAATCAACAAATCAAAGCTCAAAGTGATTTTCACACCAATAACGTCCAAAATGATTTTATGCTTTTTCAGGACTTTCAAGGAAGTGCAAACCCGTTTAAAGATTCTCCAACCAAACTCCCTCAGATATAATTTTGAATATAGGCATTCTAAATTCTCAAACTTTGGAGAATTGATGGTGAAACCTAAGTGGCCCATATTTGGCAAGAAGTGCTTGTTATTGCCTTTAAATTTTTCGGGCTCTTTTAACCTCTTTGGACCTCGGATATTAAAATTCCTCCATTTTTTAGGTCCTTTTTAACGGTGGCTTTTGCGCAAAGGACAGATGATTACCTTTCGCAGCCCCTCCCCATTATACAAAGACACACAATCTTACCAAAATGGTTTTTACATGCATTCCAATCTTGTCAAGTTTTATCGCATATTGTACATTGTATAGACAGAATTGAGATGGAAACACTCAAGCCAATATGAGATAGATAAGTGCAATAATCAAATATAGCCGTGCATGTGTGCAATAAAGGATATAGGAGTCAAACATGTAGGAAGTTATCACTAATTACATCTCAAAGACTCCAATCAATGTAAAGCACATGGATGAAATGATGTTGCCTCTCAAATCTCTATCAACCAGTCACATGGATATATGGAATGAAGTTGTGACTTGGCTATCTTAAATGCTCATCCATAAAAGGTGCTAAAAAAATAAAAATCTTTTTGGTCTTTTTCAAAAAATTTATCAAAATAAAATCTTTTTGTGATTTTCTTTAAAAAATAAAAGAAAATCTTTTTGTATTTTTCAAAAGAAATATAAAAAGCAAAAAGAATGAATAAAAATTGTGCAACTAAGCAATGGTACATATAAAACTGACTAGCAATAGGAAGAATATGATATGAACATGAAGAAGCAACCTATTCTAGACATAGACCAACCCCTCAGTCAATTGTGCAAATCCCCAAAGACTTCCTAAGACTCTCGAATCTAAGGGGATCTAAAGGTTTCGTGAAAATGTCGGCTAACTGACGGGCGGTGGGAACAAAACTCAGGGATATAGTGTTCTCCTCAACTAACTGACGAATAAAGTGCTCACGTATCCTGATGTGTTTTGTGCGCGAATGCTGGATGGGATTATGGGATATGTGAATCGCGCTCGTGTTATCACAAGAAATGATCATGGTGTCTTGTGAAATCCCATAATCCTCCAACATTTGCTTCATCCACAAGAGTTGTGTGCAATAACTCCCGGCGGCTATGTATTGAGCCTCCGCAGTGGACAAAGAGATGGAATTTTGCTTCTTGCTCAGCCAGGAGACAAGAGCAAAACCAAAATAGAAACACCCACCAGAAGTGCTCCTACAACCATCTACATCCCCAGCCCAATCAACATCCGAATAGGCGGATAAACGGTCATCAGTATCAAAGGAATACCAAATACCGTATGAGAGAGTCCCACTCACGTATTTAATAATACGCTTTAGAGCAAGTAAGTGTGACTCTTTAGGGGACGCCTGATATCGCGCACAGACTCCAACACTAAAGGCGATGTCGGGAAGACTGGCAGTCAAGTAGAGAAGACTACCTATCATACTCCGATATAAGGTTTGCTCTACGTCCTTGCCTAAAGTATCCTTACTAAGCTTGGTAGTGGTACTCATAGGTGTACGTGCATGCTTAGCGGAGTCTGAACCAAATTTCTTCACTAGGTCTCTAGCATAATTGGATTGGGAGATGAACATCCCATCCTCTAGCTGACGAACCTAGAGACCAAGGAAGAATGTAATCTCACCAACCATGCTCATCTCAAACTCACTTTTCATCTCCTCCTCAAAGTGGTAAGCATGCTGGGAGCATGTGGATCCAAAGACTATGTCGTCCACATAGGCCTGGGCAACCAAACTACCACCGTTATCTCTCCTGACGAATAATGTCATATCTACTCCCCCTCTCTTGAAGCCATGAGAAAAGAGATAGGAAGTAATCCTCTCGTACCAAGCATGGGGTGCTTACTTCAAACCATATAAGGCTTTCCTCGGATAGTAGACGTGCTCCGGGTGATGAGGGTCTTCAAACCCTTTTGGTTGTTCCACATAAACCTCCTCCTGTAGAATGCCATTCAGAAAGGCACTCTTGACATCCATTTAATATACCTTGAAGCGCAGATGACATGCGATGGCGAGCAGAAGACGAACGGACTCAAGCCTCGCAACAGGAGCAAATGTCTCTCCAAAGTCTACACCCTCTATCTGTGTGTAGCCTTGAGCAACCAACCTAGCCTTATTTCTGATTATGGTACCATTTTCATCCATTTTGTTCTTAAAAATACATCGGGTACCTATCACATTTGTCTCACTAGGTCATGGGACTAAATCCCAGACATTATTCTTTTTAAACTGAAGCAACTCATCCTGCATAGCAGATATCCAGTGTTCATCCTTGAGTTCTTCTTTATGGTTCTTGGGATCGACTTTGGACGTGTAGCAAAGATGGCTAATAACATTCTCTACTGAGCACGAGTCTTGACCCCTAGAGTGGGATCACCAACAATGGCAGAAGGGTCATGACTCTTGCGAACCCAAGCAGGTGTGTCCCCTAGCGCAGGAGTAGGGTCCACGGAGTGTGAGAGAGGAACAGGTAAAACACTGTCAGAACAATCCTCATCCTCACACTGAAGGTTAGGATCAATAACCGTCGGAGGTTCGTCATCTTGCACGGTGACGTTTATTGATTCCATAACCTTAGAGCTTTTTAGGTTAAAAACCCGGTACGCTCTGCTATTCGATGAATATCCTAGAAATATTCCCTTTTCGCTCCGGGAGTCGAACTTTCCTAATTGCTCTCTATCCCGTAGGATATAGCATTTACTCCCAAAAACAGGGAAATATGCCAGGTTGGGCTTCTTACCAGTCCATAACTCATAAGGAGTCGGAAGAGTGTGGGGACGCAAATAAACCCTATTCATCGTGTGGCATGCAGTAGACACTGCCTCTGCCCAAAATCTCCTAGAAACATTACGACCTAGAAGAATAGATCTAGCCATCTCTTGGATCGTTCTATTCTTTCTCTCAACAATCCCATTTTGCTGAGCAGTTCTCACAGCAGAAAACTCATGTTTGATCCCGAGGCTATCACAGTAAATGTCTACCTTTGCTTCTGTGAATTCAGTGCCATTGTCACTACGCATCCTGTTAATAGTGACACCGTGTTAATTTTGTAGGACACGGCACTTGGTCGTTAAAAATTCTACAGCATCGGATTTCTCTCTCTGAAAACCTATAATGGAGTACCTGGAGAAATCATCTACCATCACGAGGATGTACCTCTTACCACCTAGACTCTCAGTACGAGTGGGACCCATAAGATCCATGTGAATCAACTCAAGAACACGAGAAGTGGTAATGGAATGCAACTTTCTATGGGGACTACGAATTTGTTTTCCCAACTGACAGGGTCCACAAACGGTTTAAGTTTACTTTCCAAGAGATGGTAAGCCACGTACTAGGTCCTTTTTAGCTAATTGATTGAGATCTCTAACGTTCACGTGACCTAGACCTTGGTGCCACAGATCCATAGGAGTGATCGTGGCGCTATTGCAGACAAGGGAGGACGTGGTCTCAGTCCCACAACAATTATCCTCGGTCCTCACCCCTTGCGTCAAAATTTTATGGGCTTGAGTATAGAGTTTACAAGTATCCCGGTCAAACTTTACTGCAAAGTCAGTGTCGCACAGCTGGCTAATGCTGAGAAGGTTTGCTTTCAAACCTTTGACATACAAAACTTTTTCTAGCTTAGGAAATCCAGGTAACTCGACAGTACCATGTCCTATAATGCTAGACTTACTCCCATATCCAAAGGTGACTCTGCCATCCTGATAGTCCTCAAGAGTCGTAAAAAATGAGGCATCACATGCCATGTGTCTGGAGCACCCACTATCAAAATACCACTGTGAGTTATTATGTTCTTTGAGAGCAACATGAACAACAAAAGCCTTTTTATCTTTCTTAGGTACCCAAGTCGAGATGACCTTTTGTTTGCCTTTGTTGTTGTTGGTTTTAGCTGGAATGTGAGAAGCATTCACTAACGGAAAAGACATCCGTCGGAATTCTTCCATTAAACTCTGAGTCGTGGCAGCTAAGTACTCAACTCACTCTCTTAGACAAGAAAACTCTTCAGTATGATGTGGTGGAGCAGTAGTACGTCGTGTCCGACCCATGCTATAGCAAGATTCCCTAAGGCGGCCTTTTCTTTTGCAATTAGTACAAAAGAGCACAGTCAAAGGCGGACCTTGGTTTGCTTTTCTTGGTCGAACTCTCCTTCGAGGTTTTTGACGGTGACTATAAGGAGTTGTAGTAAACTCAGGAACTGGTCGAGGTGCAATTTGGGATGTGGAGGCACCATCATATTCAATTCCTTGCCGATCACCAAAACCTAAAGCGGGGTCGAGGAGCATCTTCCCATCTTCCCAGATTTATCCTCGATTTGTACCTTGACTTCCCGTGCTTTCTCAAGATCATGAGTCAGCTGGGAAACAAGGGATTCAAGTTTCTTCTGAGTCTCCACGGAGGAATGGAGCTGACTCGTAAGACTAGCCCCTTGTTTAGTCAAGTCCCCTCTTTCTTTCTCTAAAACACTCTCTCTCTCTCTCTAAACAAACTCTCTTTCTCGACACAGGCATATTCTCTCTCTCTCAGGGCAGTGACGGTGGAGGACTCTCTTTCTCTCGCCTTTCTTAAATCTTCCTCTAAGCCAGTGATCTTAAGAACTAGCGCTTTGTTATGTTTTTTAGTTTTAAATGGCTCAGAATATAACTCAGCCTAGGCGCGTTAAATATCACTCTCGCTCTCACTTGAGTCATCCTCCCCCTCACTCACATCGATCTCACTGTCGAGGTGTCCTTGTGAAGCGTCATCCTCATCGTCGTGAAGAGAACAAGGAGTGATCACTTTACTGGCCATGATTGCAGTGAAGTTACACTCATGTGGTGACTCATCTCCTGAATCCACCGTCTCGACCTCACTGTCGTCGCTAAGAGTAGCATTAAGGACAGCTTTCCCTTTCTCTCTATTCAGACGAGTGGCACACTCAAAGGCTCTATGACCCCTACCATCGTACTCAAAGCATCTCTCACTTTCTTTCTTTGGAGGATTTTTGGAGTCTTTTTCATTTTTCTTTTCAAACTTATTTTTCTCAAATTTCTTTTTATCTTTAAAATTGTCATTTTTCATAAATTTAAGAATCCTCTTGAAATTTTTTGCAAAAAGAGCCAAATCATCTAGGTCAAAATCACACTCAGAATCTGACGTGTCAGTCTCTCTCTTTCTAGATGACTCTACCCTCTTTCTAACCGACCCCTCACTCCTTCTCTCTTGGGCATTAAGTGAAAGTCCCTTATCTTTAGATTTAGCAGTTTTAGGGAACATATCAATTTCATAAGTTTGCAAATCTCCTACAAGTTCTTCCAATTTTAGCGTATTTAAATTACCCATAGAATTTAGCAAAGTGACTTTAGGGATAAAACGCTTAGGCAAAGAACGAAGAATCTTTTTAACAACTCTCGCATTAGGAATATGTTCACCAAGATTAAAGCCAGTATTCACAATGTCAGAAAGTCTAGCATAAAATTCATCAAAGCATTCAGATTCATGCATGGTGATGGTTTCAAATTGAGTTGTCAAATTTTGCAACTTAGATTCTTTCACAGCATTAGTTCCTTCATGGGTGAGTTGTAAAACATCCCATGCCTCTTTTGACGTGGTGCACATCATTATGCATTTGAACTCATCAGGTGTGACAGACCCAGAAATAGCACTTAGACCCTTAGAATTAAAAGATGACCATTTAAATTCTTCTTCAGTCCAAGAAGTGACAGGTTTCAAGTTGATCACATTATCAACAGTTACGGAGGGAGGAGTCCACCCTCTTTCAACTAAAATCCGAACCCTTTCATCTATGGATTTTAAAGCCGACCTCATTCGGGCTTTCCAATAAGCATAATTTGTCCCGTCAAAAATAGGCATTTTATTATATAACTTCTCCATTTGAACACGCACTTTTTCAAAAATCAATTTTTTTGAAAAATGATATTTTAGAAAAATTTTGCGAAAAATAGGAAAAAGCGATAGATTAGCGTAACCTGCTCTGATACCAATTTGAGAACGTATGTGCTTGCGTTCAAATGAGCAAATTTTATATTAAACACCTTTTAACCCAAACAAACCCTAAACATGCAACAATATGTGATTGAATAAGATGATGAACTAAGTAATAACATTCAAACAAATGCTTGTGAGGAAAAATCCCCCAAAGGGGCAAAACAATTTATTTTCATTATAATATTGTAACTGTACAATTTCGAATTACAATGAAAATACAAGTGACTAAGAATTACCCTCAGGTGTCGGATTCTGTAGTAGGCGGCTGGAACTATCCCTTTCCAGGAGGGCTGCAATGAAGAAAAAGAGGAAGAACGGTCTTCTCCACAAGGGTACGAATAGCAAAAGTGCGTTCCTGGGTTGCAAAGAGATTCACAAATGTTTGGAAATTTGTGTGAATAAAAAAACCTAGAGTCTAGGGCTCAATAGGGGAAGACTTAGAGATTTTGTACTCTGGAAATCGTGTATGTAAGTCTTATGAAACCACTTCCCGTAGTGGGTTTATAAAGGAATAACAAGGCCTAAAAAATCTCTGCACGATCTGTTTCAGATTATCCCTGGCGGATCGGTCCGGGTCTGAGGCGGATCGGTCCGGTTGATCGGATCGGTTCTTTTATTCCAGGCACCATCGGTTTGCTTGCGGTCTGGGGTATACTGGCCTTCAGCAGGCGATCGGTCTGGGTCTGAGGCGGATCGGTCCGGTTAGCCGTATCGGTTCTTTTATTGCAGGCGGACCGGTCCGGTCTATCAGACTTTGATTCATCTTCTTCTTTTGATATTCGGATCCGTTGATGAATGTATGAATCTTGAATTTCTTCAACGGTGTAACGGCGTACGACATAATAAATTGTTAATGGACAAAAATGTCCTTACAAATACTTACTTTGTGAATAACAATAAAAATATCACTTTACTTTTTGTTGATTATTGTATTGCAGGGATTTCTCAAGCATCCCCTCACCACTGGGGGCATAATTTTTTCCACAAGGGTAACTATCCCTGAGTTATCTCTAGCCGGAATGATACCAATCCCTGGGGGTTATCTTCTTTTTTCCACAGTAGGACCCAACTGCAGACCCTTCTTGCTAAGCATATCATTAGTGTGGCTACGAGAGGCCCACTTTCTCAGCACAAGTAACTTGTTGTATAATTATGTTGTTTTAGATAACTTTTTACTGGAAACTTCTTCATTAACAGGTTAGTTCAAGTATCCCTCCACCTCCTGTTATGGATTTCAGTGTTTCCCCTTCCATTGAGGTCCAGGTACTTGAACTAGCGCACCTTTATGCTTACTATCAATGCCAATAATTTATATTACACGTGTTGGATCTGCCACTCATTCCATCTTTTTACTTTTAACTTAGGCTTGTATTTCTAGTACTCCCTCACCTGCTATGTCTCCAACAAGTGCTGTGGCTATTGGTTCATCACTTGTCCAGCTCTGGTATTAGTTTGACATTGATTGAGTTCCTACTTGTAAATTCTTTGTAGTTGTACTATTTTTTTGCATGCTCACTCAAATGATAATATTCTCTTTTTCTTTCTTTTTCTTGGCATCACGAGCATACCAACCACTGTGGGGCCTCGAGTGAGTATAGTCGTGAGTGTTCCCTCACTTGTGGCTCCTTGGGTATTGATCTGGTATAGGTGGAATTTCTTTTATTTAAGCGCTCAAATAACATTTTTCCATCCTTTTTTCAGTTTGTCACTACGAGCGTTCTTTCAATTGTGAAGACCCATGCTAGAAAAATTATGAGTGGTCCTCAGGTATTATTTTATCATACCTAACAATTTGCTGACTTTCTATTACAATACAAGTGCTCAAATAACACTTTTCTATTTCTTTATTTTCAGGTTGGTGCTACAAGCATACCTCTGATTGTGGAACTTCCTATTAGCATAGACACGAGTGCTCCTAAGGTATTACTCTGTCACGACTGGATATTTTATAACTTGCTTTAACACTGAAAGTTATCAAATAACACTTTTTTGTTTCCTTTTTTCGTGTTGGTGCTACAAGCGTTCCTTTAACCGTGGTGCCCGGGATTAGACAAAGGAAACAACGCAGTCTTTTTGGTAGCATGTTGATTTCTATTGACATGCTAGTAAGTCTTTCTCCTTGCTATTATTCTCTTAATTTTCCTAATCTATTTCTTATCTACTTTTTTCCTCATTATTTTTAGGAGGAAAAAATTAGGCAAATGAGGCTATTAAAGAGATCGAGGAAAGTTCTGATGTCACTCATCCTGATGGAGCTGAGGTGGAGCAGTCGAGTGAGGAGTATTCCCCTCATTCTGAGGCTTACATGATGGGTTCAGGTTTTGAGTCCATAGAGATGGATGCTCTTGAGATTTTTATGCGGGATATGTGGCATTAGGATCAATCTAAGGGATTTTAAGAATCCAAGCATGAGGTCCTAAACTTGATCTTAGAGCATTACCCTGAGATGTTCACAACTAATAGTTTTTGCAATTTTGACAGTCTCACTATTTTGAATCTAAAAGCATTTTCCATCCATGTGCATAGGTTGACTTCAACCTCTCCCATCAATGTCACTGTATAGGTGTCCGCATCATTTTCGCATCAATCAAAGATGTGGAGAGTTGTTATAACTTTAAGATTGATTGGATCAAGGCTTTTCTTAGCAGACTTCTGAATTCGGTGTCTAATATATTGATAAGGGTCCTGTCCTCCGAGCACGCTAGATCTGAGAAACATCATTCTAAGGCTAGTCATATTCCAAGAAGATCCGAAGTTTGTAATGAAGGCTAGGCAAAGTCTTAATTAGTGAAATGGGAGATGTTTCTCGAACGATTAGTGTCCAAGAAGACTTTGCTCAAGAGATTGTCCCCTCATTCGAAGACTTTTATTCAAAGGAGAATATTCACTTTCTTTTAGCTAATTGATCTTTTGTAAACAATCCCCCCCCCCCCCCCCCCTTTGTTTGTAATATAATGGCTAGTTCTACTTAGAGCAAATCATTTTTACAAATGAGAAAGAAATAATGATATTTGTTCTTCTATTGTATTTCAATATCCTCTATCTTTTTCATATGTTATGAGCTTTCTCTTATTCTGGGAGAGCATCTGCTAACAATATTGGAGTAAGGGTCAATAATTATCATTCCCTTTTTGGGTGGGAGTGCCTTATCGCAAATTGACGAGTAATATTTGTAACTTTCACGCATTTTGTGGAGTATTTTCCTTGTTTTAACACAAAATAAAACATGCGAGTCAATTCCTCCTGATGTCATAAAATACATACAATTTGTATAATTTTATCATCATTTTGAAACTGTGTATTTTCATATTTTATTTTGTCAGGCACTTCATTTTTGGAGCATATCCTTCAAAAATTGTAGGTAGAGATGCTTTGCCCATCATATTTTGTTATTGGGAGGTATATATCTCCTCTGTTTTGGGTTGTATACTAAAAGTCATGATTCATTAGTTAATTTGAGTATGCCTATTGAATGAGAATCTTCACAAGTGATGTTTGCATCATGTTATTTATATATTTATGCATAGGTGTCTTTTATACTACACAGTAGATTATTTGGTTGGTAGAGTTAGGCTTACACACGAAAGATAAAATCATTGGGACTTGTAGAAATAAACTCTGGTTCAAAATCATAGATGGATATGGACACACAATTGGTAGGATTGTAGAACACTATTTTAGTAGATCTATCTTTACTAAAGGAAACGATATAGTTTCGACTTGTTGTGCCAGTACACTTTATGTGTATTGAATGGGACCAATTAGAGATAATTATTTTTATACTCACTATATAAGATAATGCATATCTCATGTTTTTTACGAGTGCTTAAGATCTTAATCCAGACATAATTGATGAGCACATGGATCAATTGTTCATTACTTTGACCTATTGGGTGAGATCATTTATTGATCAATAAGCTTGGTAGAATGGGTCGTCAAAGTTAACTATGAATGGAATCCATGTCTAGGTATTGAGATTGATGATGCCCTCTTGATGTTTCTTATAAGTTCTGATTATGTTAAACCCGGTCGGTGGTTTTAATTATTCGACATATAAAATAAGTTAAGAGGACGGTTTCAAGGAATTTGTAAGAGTTCGATTAAATATAATTATCAGTAATTTAATTTAATCGATGGATATCTATAATAGTGGAGAGGTTATTAAGAATTTAATAACAAGGATCTTGAAATTATAAATTTGAGATACTATACTCGAGTACAATTATTATTCTTTAGTGGAATGAATAATAATTTATAGAATTATGGAATTTATTATAGAGTTTATTTAGGATTCCTTATTCTGAAGGAAGGTAGTATCCAATTTTTCCCAGAGTCCCTGTGCTATCCTATATAAGCAATCCATGTCTCCTAATAAGTGTGGGATCATTAAAGATCAGAAAAATACATAAAAAGTAGTGGTAGGGTCGTGATCCTTGGCGCCCACACACCAATGCCATGTATCAGCTTAAAGGAATAGCATGGAAGATCTTAAGATCTCTTTCAAAGATCTCACGTTGTAAAATTGATTATGGACAATTGGAGAGTTCGAAAATTATGAAATTGGAACCATAAGTTCCTTCCATATAGAGAAAAAGGCACAATATATTTCAAGTCATTCGGGGATCATTTGGTTTTCCTGTTTTACGCATCTTTATAAAATAATGATTCACAAAGAAGATCCAAGAACACAAATTAGATCTGGAATCGAGTCATGAACGGATCAAGAAGGTGAATTATATTTTCAAGAAAGTGTTTTAATATACCTAAACCCTTATATAATACTGTTGGATTCGTGGATATAAAGTATTGGTGATAAAATCAATTCAACAACACACGATTTCCTTTCCTTCAGCAAATGGATGACACATCGTGGTATCTACTTGTTAGAGCCATAACTTGAGAACCTTTGACGGATGGGGAGTAAATTTTTTGTACGGATTACGAAATATGAAACATATAAAAACTAGTGAAATATCTTATTTTTTCAGTGTCAAGATTTTTGAAAAATCAGGAAACGGATCGATGTAACACGATAGAGATCAAATCTCTATGTTTCAATCCAAAAGGAAACCCAAAGATATGAGATCCTGAATCTCCATGTAGACAAGCCATAATAATTTTTTTTTTTTTAAATCTAATTATCTTATAAATCAAATGATCCAGTATTTGAATTTAAGTCCCCCTACACTTGGTATCAGAGAAGGCTTTTGATTTACATGATAATTGGAAAATCCTTGTTGTCCATCAAAATTGGATTAATGAATTTTGTTTTAATCTTTAATTAATGTTGAATGAATTCTAGATCTAGGCTCTAACTTTTTTTTGCAGAGATTCTTAAGTTTTGTCCCTCCAGTATGGTTCGATTCATATTTATTAACTCTATGTGATTGAATTCTAAGATAATTTATGTGTACTTATTTTATGTCTTCTATTGGCTTGTAATAATTACTTTTAGTTTTAGATCATTAAATTTGGTTGTAATTATTACATGTAATTTCTTTTTTTGGTTGTAATTATTACACGTAATTACTGAAGAAAGTTTTAGGGACGAATGAGATTTGTTGAACAATAACTTCAAAAGTTTTGGTAGAATCTTATACTATTGTAACAGACCATGGTGTGTGAGTTAGTGATTACAACATCATACGAAAGCGTGATGATACACTTCAGAGGCATACTAGATGCCGTGGAAACATCGCGCAGTGGTGGGGTTATGTGTTGTTTTGGCACAAGTAACCTCCCGGAGCATTTTAGTGGTGGTGGCACAATATGGATAAACTTCAACTCATACTAGAATTCCTACTCGGTATGGTTCTCTACATGGGAAGGATTCGTGGAGTCAATGATTTCATGAGATAAGGAATTATAGACCATATTGGAGAGGGACTTATTTTAGTTTCCTTATTGTTTATGGATTGTATATCTTGCTTTTCTTATTCTGTTGTGATTGTGGTTCTTGTTTAATATTTGTTTTTCAATTAATGGTGTATTAAAATTAATTAATTTTAGCGCACCCGTTAAATTCGACAACATGGACAAATATTCTTGGACCCGACCGTAGATCATGGTTTTCTTGGAAAATGAAATTTTTGGTTGTTCATTTTGAAGTTATTAAAATTAATGGGTTTTATTTATTACTCAAATTATATTAAATTTTAAGAATTATTTTAATTTAAAATAATTTAATTATTTTTGAATAATTAGGGAAATTGATTATTTTAATTTCAAAAAATACATTGTAAAATTCCATTATTTTAACTGGACATTTTTAAATTGAACAATCTCCATGGTTATATGTTTAATTTATTTATTTTTTAAATTATGGGTTTTTAATGTGTAATTAGAAAATATAAATTAAATTTTCAGATTTTTTTGTGAATATATTGGAATTTCAAATTTATATTTATTACACATGTTTCGGACTTCAAAAAAATTGGGCAATCATAAATGTTAACACTCGTCAGTTACCCTGTATTTTTTAAAACATTTAAATTAAACTTCTCTTTTCTACAACCATCACAAAAGTTTTAAATTAATAAGTGGGAGAGGGATTTGGTCGCAAAAAAATCCCACAGTCTCCACCAACGATTTGTAGGTTTTTAATAACAAGTAGGCCTTCCAAAGATGAATACTAATTATTGTGGTAACCTGTGCAAATTACCTTATGGATAATTTTAGGCTCATATTCATATGGACGGCCCACAAAGGAGGAGTCTATGTGATGTGGAATAGTCTAAAATTAGTTGCTCGTACACACTTAGATGCAGAATTATAATATGTTTTCCAAAGAGGATTGTTATTATCATGTGGTACTAAAGTATCAGCTATTAATTTTATGGTATACACTTATGGTATACACTTGGTTGCTGGCATACACTTGTCAATCATTGATTTTCTACTCATGGGTACGTTTTCCCATTATTTGTACTTCCTTTCCAATTTATGGGTATGCTCATGATTTGGACTTTCTCAACCAATATTGTTCATTCCTACTGTGGGCTTGCTCGCCCATTATTACTCAATTTAGGCTTTGAGAAAGCTAGCACCAAACATATCATTTAATGAGGGGGTTTAATTATTAGCCCTTTTCAAGGTAATATATAAATTATTTAGGTATTAAATGTTAAAAGTAGAGTATTTTGTCCTTGATTTAGAATTTTGTAGACTTGATAATGATAGTCCCCTTTTGGAATTCGATTCTTCCTTCTTTATTCTTCTTGAAATCATCTTGAAAACATTAGACTTTATTATTTTTGTTGACATCGTCTCGTAAACATTAGCCTTTATTATGTTTATTTCATATAATATAGACTTCTTTATCCTTTACTTTATAAAATTCTCAAGTTAATCTAATTTTCTAACATTATCTCTCATATTTTCCCTCTTAATTCTTTATAATTCTCTCACTAAAAGGTGCCTAAAGGTCTCAAACCTTAACTCACTTTTATATATCATTAGGTAGTTTTAAAGTAATAGTAAAATCCTTATAAAAAAGTTGATGCTTTGCTCCCACTCTTCCTCACATCATTTTCCCATTTAACCTTAAAATACCCTCATAAATGCCCCATTAAAATAGCCTTAAATCCCATTTTAATTATTGAACATATAATATTTTTTCTAATTTCTTTTTTATTATTTTCGATGGGTGTTAAAATATTATGTGACTTTAGACCCACAGGCTCTCCCCTCTGGATGACAGACTCGTAAGAGGAGAAAAATGTCAAAATGGAAGAGAAAGTTTTAGAGTGGTTTAGACCTCAAAATATGGCCTTACGTCCATTGTACAAAGGTGTTATGTTTGTTTATTAAAATGTAAATGAGTATTACAAACTAAGATAGCTCCGTCTTTGGCTCATGGATTATGAGGTCTTAAGGCCTTCGTTGCCAATATAGGGTACCTTAGGAAATAACGGAATGACTTCTCTAAGGTTACCCAGGTACTGATTTAGGCTTCTACAAGAGATAAAAATGTTATAGTAAGTGGAACTAGTACAAGGTGAAAATATAATCTCAAGACAGTTAGTCGTGAGTATGTAGTAGAGTATAAATACTTAGGAAACACTAAAACTCTTGCGAGTCTGATTGATAGAATGCTCTTATTTTTTTTATATATGAGATTGATCTCCTTTCACATTCCCCCAGCTTCCTGTTTATAGGGTAACTCTTGGAGAGAGAATGAGTCGACTATCATAGCATTGTTGGGTGTCCCTCAGGTGAACTATTGAGTTTATATAAGCTAATCCAAAAGTATCATAAGCTACCACATCTTAGGACTGAGTCTTGGGTGACCTCGGGAGGTCATTATACTTCAATATGAGGTTGACTCTGAGATAAGATAATGATGGAAACTTGGTGTTGTGGTCTTCGAGCTTGGTCGAGGAAGTAGGTCAGAACGACCTACCTATGATGAATGACGCATGGCTAAGGTGGGTTATAGTACCATAGCACACCTTTCAGAATGATGGAGGCTTTCCATAACAAGTAATGGATTATCTGAGGTCTAAGGATAACCTTGGGATTCCTGAATTGCCTCCAAGGAATTTTTGGGTTTGGAGTAGCATCTTGTTGATTATTTTAAAGTTTGTGACCAGAAATACTTATTTTTAATGCAAGTTGCAGGCTGAGTGGTAATTGACCATTGATATTTTCGCGCCATTAATTATGTAGTGCTTGGAAGGATCTCGCACATGAATCAGAATAGGTTTTGGCGAAGGTTATCTTTGATGTGATTTAGGCATATAACTTTGGAGATTGGAGTGGCTATATCTTAGTCCTTTGGTGATATAAAAGAGCCTCTTGGGTTGAGATGAATTCTTCATTGTTGTTTCCTATTTCCTCTCTTATCTTTTACACTTTCTTCAAATAGGAAAATCCTTCCTTAAGAAAATAATATCCTCCAAGATGATTTCCCTTACTAAAGTCTTGGACCCCAAGACACTATATGTTGTAGGACCCTATGGCCCTCTGCCTACCTTGATGGAATCGAAAGATGAGCCCTCCGTTCGACTTCCCATTGGATCAGTTGTACCTAGAAAAATGGTGATGAACTATTAGGGGGTCTTTAACCCCGACTTCACTGGTGGAGGTCATTACACCTCTCGGATCACTAAGTACGATCAGGCCGAGCTCTAGAAGACTTATCAAATTTTAGAGAATGTTACTCTGAGGACTTGTAAGCTTAACAAGTTTCTCTGTAGTGACCAACTTTTTATGCTTTAATGAATGTTTCCTCCAATACAAGGCCAGATTCCCCTTTCCCCTATCTATGGTCGGAATGTTGAAGGATATCGACGTAGAACCTTCCCAATTGGTGTCCAACTCATGGAGATATTTGATGGGTACAGTCTTAGCCTTAAAGGAGTCTAGTGGGGGAAATGTGATTTTTGTTCTATCGAGTTCTTTAAACTATAAAAGGTTTAAGAGTAGAGAAAGAAAACTGACAAGGGACTCAAGTAGCTAGAGTGTAGGCCTTAGTGACCTTTGAGAGAAAGCATAGTTCCCCCAAGAATTATATGGAAAGTCTTTTCTTCGTTGGGGGAGTTTGGGCCACTCCAGAACCTATTGATCCCACTGGCTCGCCCACTCTCTTGTGTTCTCTTCCATAAGTTGGTATGTTAACATCTTAATTTAATCTTAATGTTGAACTTTACATATATTTTAATATTTGAAATACTCATATGTCTATGCAATGGTACCTAAACCTACCATATCAAAGTTTCACAGGATTGCTGATGCTCAGAGGTTCTCCTTCACACCCTTCGAGGCCCTCGTTACCATAAAGTTCTTTTTTAACTATGGGTTGGGACCTGAGCCTAAGCCTCTAACATATGTGGTAAACCTCGAGGCCTTTAAGATCATTATGGGGACCATACTGGAGGTTGAGCCTCATGCATTAGTTTCTCCAAAGAGTAATGTAATATCTGAGTTCCCAGCAGACGTTATGAAAACGCCGTGTGATATCAATTCGATTCGCAAATTAATAAGATGGCACACTTATTTAATTAGAGTATATTAAAACAGCCCCTACACATGCATCTAACCAAGATAAATCATTCAAGCCATGCATCGTAAAATAAAGACGAGCAATTGAGGAAAAAAAACCCCTTCCGGGTAAAAACCTTTTATAACACTTTGAAAAGTTAACAAGACCTTTGACTTACATACAATCCTGATAATCGCCCACAAGACTGTACTGCACGGTGCCTTCAGAAAACCTTCAAAGATACGAGAGACAGCGAAAGTACCCTCCAGGTGTCGGTTCGTCGTCTTCGGCTCGTCCACACGTAGAATGACTACGCTCGGTATCCACCGATCAAAGTATGGAGATACCTTCTCCACAGAAGCTAAACAAATACACAAGATGTGTTCTTGGGTTACCAAACTTTGATTCACATAGATATGGAAGATGTGTGAATCTAAAAACCTAGAATCATAGGACTCAATAGGTGAAGACTTTAGAGTTATGGAACTCAGAAAATCGTGTATAAGTCTTAAAAAAAATAACTCCCCGAAGTTGGCTTTAAATAGGAAAGCTTTGAGCCTAAAAAATCTGCAGTGAATCTGGCCGAATTTATCCCCGTCGGACCGGTCCGGTTATGAGGCGGATCGGTCCGGTCAAGCGGATCGGTTCTTTTATTGAAGCCGGATCGGTCTGGTTGGCATTGGATCGGTCCGGTATTTTTTCTTCATCGGTTCGCTATGGATCCGGGTATACTGGACTTTATCTCATCAGACGGATCGGTCCCGTCCTTTTATCCGGATCGGTCCGGTTCTAAGAAATCAGATTCCTTCGAGGAATTCTCTCCATCTTCAAGGGACCATATCTTCTTCACCGTAGCTCGGAATGAGATGCCGTTTCTTCCAGTATCTTTGTTGCGGCAAGCTCTTAAACTTTCCAGTTGACCTATCCTCCGGACGGTGGATGTACATTTACCAAATTGACCTTGAACATCCATATCGAGCCATATTTCACTGTTTTGACTTCTCTTCCGTACCACTTGCATTTAGACCCTAAAATCATGGAACTTGAAGTCGTTGGGGCCGATGTAGGACACATGATGGAGGTGCAGGATGCTTGATTCCCGGAATTCGGATTGGGGCCGTTACATGTGATTGAGCAGAGACGTGCCAAATGTAACGGCGTACGACATACAAAACATTACGATAACGAACATGATAAAAATGTCCTTACAAATCTCCCCCTATGTCTATGCCGGTACATACATAAAAACCAACATCCGAATTAACAAATAACAAAATTGCCTAGACAAATCTACCCTTCCATGAACCCAAAACTAGAAAGATACAAATGAATAAGTCTTCATCGTTCGTTCTTTAAATCTTCAGGAATCTCAACGCTTTTCTCATCAGGGTGTGCGATTCAGTGATCATCAAAATAGTACCTACACACATGAGATAAAGCAAACTACCAAGTGACGTATCGAGTTTGAAAAGAGATAAACATAGATACCAATATATGATAAGCATAAGTCAAATCTCAAAAACTCCCAAAATTCAAACTCCCCCATAAAATGATAATTCTTTCTCCCCCTTTTTATGATGTCCCGAAATAGACAAATGAGAGAAATAAATCAAGCAATCAAGTACCGGGGTTACACAAGGCATAAAAACACACCATAAATGAACATAAAACAACCAAGTCGGTGATAGCGTAAAAGAAAGGGTGTGATCAAAATTCGATAGGAAAATCAAAGCATACAAACATGACATATGTGCACGATGAATATTGGATATTCCTAACGAATGAACTCAAATGCTTCCTTTGGTGTAAAAGAGTGACAGTATAAGATATTGACTCAATCAGATCATCAAATCAATGCTCAAAGTGATTTCTACACCAATAACGTCCAAAATGATTTATGCTTTTTCAGGACTTTCAAGGAAGTGCAAACCCGTTTTTCAATCTCCAACCAAACTCCCTCAGATTTATATTTTGAATAGAGGAATACTAAATTCTCAAACTTTGGAGAATTGATGGTGCAAACCTAAATGGCCCATATATGGCATGTATTGCTTTTTATTGCCTTATCAATTTTTTTCGGGCTCTTTTTACCTCTTAGGAACTCGGATATTAAAATTCCTCCATTTTTTAGGTCCTTTTTAACGGTGGATTTTGCGCAAAGGATAAGAATCAACTTTCGCAGCCCCTCCCCGTTATATAAAAAATACACACAGTCACACCAAAACGATTTTTACATGCAATCCAATCTTATCAAGTTTTATCGCATTTTATACATTGTATAGACAGGATTGAGATGGAAACACTCAAGCCAACATGAGATTGACAAGTTCAACAATCAAATATAGCCGTGCATGTGTGCAATAAAGGATATAGGAGTCAAGCATGTAGGAAATATCACTAATTACATCTCAAGGACTCCAATCAATGTTAAGCACATGGATGAAATGATGTAGCCTCTCAAATCTCTATCAAGCAGTCACATGGATATATGGAATGAAGTTGTGACTTGGCTATCTTAAATGCTCATCCATAAAAGGCAAATCTCTTTTTGAATTTTTCAAAAATTTTATCAAAAAAATCTTTTTGTGTTTTTCTAAAAAAATTTCAAAACAACATTATATACAAAAATGATACATACTAGCAATAGGCAAATAATGACATCATGAAAATCTCCCTATGCTAGTAAACAAGTCAAACCTCAATCATTAGGCGCGGAGGGGTTTTCCAAAGGTGGTGACAACTTATGAAAAACCTCCATCAATTCTTGTGAAGTTTTGACTAAAAACTTAACTTGCTCACCTAAATGTGCAAACTCTCTCATGTAGTCTCCGGGAGCATGTAAGGTATCATGTGTGGGTGCATGTGTGCCAGAAACATGTCTAGACGCAAAACGTGACACATACCCCAACTTAAAGCAAAATTCCCTATGGTGTCCTCTCCTCTTGCAATGTGAGCAAACATAAATCGGCCTAGGAACACCTCTCTCAAAAACTCTAGGACGCACTTTCCTAATAGGAATGGGACGCCTAGGTGGGTTAGGGTGAGACACATGTGAAACAGTCACCAAAGTGGGAACCGGCTCGGGTGCTAATTGGGAAGCAGAAGCACCGTCATGACTTATTCCTAACTTCTCACCTTTACCCTTAAGAACCACCTTTTCAACCTTCTTAGGTGCGTTCTCAAACTTGACATTGACCACCCTGGCACGTTCGAGATCACTCTCGAGTTGGGAAACACGTGTCGTCAGACTAGACAACGTGTCGGTCATATCACACTTCTCCTTTCTCAAAACCTCCTTCTCTTTCTCCAAATCTAAAACTCGACGACCTAAATCCCTATTATACTTCTTTGTTTTCAAGGTCTCGGTGTACAAATCTCTAAAAGCTTTTTGGAGCTCACTTTCATCTCCACTTTCACTCTCACTTTCTCCCTCACTTGAGTCGCTCAAAACATCACTATCACATTCGTGTGCACTATTGTGGGACAAGGTGGTTGTGCTCACACGACTAGAAAAAGCTACACACTTCTCACCACTAGTCTCATCACCCTCACCTTCACTACTATCACTGAGTGTGGCGGGCATAGCAGTCTCTTTTCCCTTTCTCCTTATCCTAGTAGGACACTCTCTAGCTATGTGCCCTTTCCCTTCACACTCAAAGCATCTGATCTCATCCTCCTTTTCACTATCTTTGGCCTCCTCTTTCTTTTTATTTTTCTCAAAGAAATTCTTTTTATTGGAAGAATTGTTTTTGTTCATGTTGAGAAATTTTTTAAAATTTTTCGCAAGAAAGGCCATATCATTAAAATCAAAATCTTCCTCAGAATCAGACTCACAAACTTTTTCTTTCTTTTTCTTAAAATGAGTCTTTAAAGCAATACCATTATCCTTAGCCTTAATGGTTTTAGGAAACATGTCAATCTCATAGGTTTGAAGATCTCCTACGAGTTCTTCCAACTTAAGTGATTTCAGATTTCCCAAAGAGTTCAAAACCGTGACTTTAGGAATAAAGCGTTTTGGAAGAGATCTCAAAATCTTTTTAACGACACGCGTGTTATCAATCACCTCACCCAAATTAAAACTAGTGTTAACAATGTCCGACAAACGTGCATAAAATTCATCAAAGCATTCGGACTCAGACATGGTGATAGTCTCAAATTGGGTGGCCAGATTTTGTAACTTAGACTCTTTAACAGCGTTCGTACCCTCATGTGTCAGTTTCAAAACATCCCAAGCCTCCTTAGACGTGGAGCACGTCATGATTCGGCGATACTCATCAGGAGTGATAGCACCAGAAATAGCACTCAGACCACGGGAATTAAAATTGGACAATTTATAATCATCTTCAGTCCAGGCTGACACGGGTTTTAAAGTGGTGATGTTATTAACAGTGACCGTGGGAGGAGTCCAACCATTTTCGCAAAGCAACCAAACACGCTCGTCAATAGATTTTAAAATCGATTTCATACGAGCTTTCCAGTAGGCATAATTAGACTCGTCAAATATAGGCATCTGATTATATAAGTGCTCCATAGGAAAAATTGCGATTTTTCACAAAATAGATTTTAAAAAAAAATCAATATCACACGATTTTGCGGAAAATAAGATCACGCGATAAATTAGCGTAACCCGCTCTGATACCAATTTGAAAACTCCGTGTGATATCGATTCGATTCGCAAATTAATAAGATGGCACACTTATTTAATCAGAGTCTATTAAAACAGCCCCTACACATGCATCTAACCAAGATAAATCATTCAAGCCATGCATGGTAATATAAGACGAGCAATTGAGGAAAAAAAAACCTTCCGGGTAAAAACCTTTTATAACACTTTGAAAAGTTAACAAGACCTTTGACTTACATACAATCCTGATAATCGCCCACAAGACTGTACTGCACGGTGCCTTCAGAAAACCTTCAAAGATATGAGAGACAGCAAAAGTACCCTCCAGGTGTCGGTTCGTCGTCTTCGGCTCGTCCACACGTAGAATGACTACGCTCGGTATCCACCGATGAAAGTATGGAGATACCTTCTCCACAGAAGCTAAACAAATACACAAGATGTGTTCTTGGGTTACCAAACTTTGATTCACATAGATATGGAAGATGTGTGAATCTAAAAATCTAGAATCATAGGACTCAATAGGTGAAGACTTTAGAGTTATGGAACTCAGAAAATCGTGTATAAGTCTTAAAAAAAATAACTCCCCGAAGTTGGCTTTAAATAGGAAAGCTTTGATCCTAAAAAATCTGCAGTGAATCTGGCCGAATTTATCCCCGTCAGACCGGTCCGGTTATGAGGCGGATCGGTCCGGTCAAGCGGATCGGTTCTTTTATTGAAGCCGGATCGGTCTGGTTGGCATCGGATCGGTCCGGTATTTTTTCTTCATCGGTTCGCTATGGATCCGGGTATACTGGACTTTAGCTCATCAGACGGATCGGTCCGGTCCTTTTATCCGGATCGGTCCGGTTCTGAGAAATCAGATTCCTTCGAGGAATTCTCTCCATCTTCAAGGGACCATATCTTCTTCACCGTATCTCGAAATAAGATGTCGTTTCTTCCAGTATCTTTGTTGCGGCAAGCTCTTCAACTTTCCAGTTGACCTATCCTCCAGACGGTGGATGTACATTTACCAAATTGCCCTTGAACATCCATATCGAGCCATATTTCACTGTTTTGACTTCTCTTCCGTACCACTTGCATTTAGACCCTAAAATCATGGAACTTGAAGTCGTTGGGGCCGATGTAGGAGACATGATGGAGGTGCAGGATGCTTGATTCCCGGAATTCGGATTGGGGCTGTCACATGTGATTGAGCAGAGACGTGCCAAATGTAACGGCGTACGACATACAAAACATTACGATAACGGACATGATAAAAATGTCCTTACACGTTATTAAAGCCTATAAAGGCAAGGATGACTAGACCAAGGGTGGATCCAAACGTTCAAAGGCCGGAGGAGCCTCTGGTTTGGATAATGGGACCATTATGCATTCTGATTATTCTCCTTGGGATTTTCTTTTCCCTTTCTTTTTTTATCTTCGTCATTAGTTCCTCGATGGTTTATTGTGGCCTCTCTTTGATTAAGTATATAAATATGATAAATGAGGGTAATTCCTGAGTGTGTGATCAAAAGAAAGATGATAACCAATACCACCTACCATGTAAGGTTTGGTACCTTAGTTGATATTCTAATACCTAATGTCAAACTGGCAGAGGCAGCCAACCTGGGGTCTATCCATGTTGAAGGCTCAGGTCTATAGGTCGATAAAACCTTAAGGTAACTTAGTAAGACCCTTATATTCTAAGGGACTTGCAGCTAGGGGTGTCAAAGAATGAAGAAATGGGGTAGATGGTGGCCTTTCATTGGTAGGGAAATTTGGAAAGGGCGACTGAGGTGCCAGTTCGTTAGAGGGGATAAACCATTTATACCTCAGTGGTGGATGACCTTTATGCACTGGAAAAAACAAATAGTTATATCAGGGTGTCTCCTCTAAGGGATCGAGTGTGACACCCCATAAAATTTAAACTAGATTGATCAGGTATAAAGTAAATTAAATAGGAGTCTCCAATAATTTGGTGCCAATCTAGGCATGACAATAAGTAAAATGAATGCATAAATAAGTAACTCAACAGCAATATGCTCAACCATACCATCTCAGATACCAAACCATGAAAAAAATTAAAATCCTCACATAACTACCATTGTTTCAACATAAAATCCCAAACCAACATAATAATAAAAATACCAGATCGACATAATAGTAAACGGAACTAGACGAATGAGTTCTCAGGCTTGACACCTACATCCTAGTAGATTAGCAACTATGAACTCAAGACATGATCAAGGGTGAGGTTGCACCTGTGGCATATGTCCTGAATTTTTCTAATATGATACATTAATAACAAGTCTATGTAGTATAGATATATAACTTATTCTGGATTACAATATAATTATACTTAATCTTCTTTTCTTTTAGCAGCTTTTAGAATATCCTAAAACCCAACAATCCTATATATCACATTCATCTAATCCCATACCCAAGTTTCAATTGAATATTCATAAATAATTATTCTACTCCTCTCATGTATGGACATGAAAAAGAAAGGAACACCTCTATGTGGATATGCACAATTGTATTATCATGTCAATTATTATATATTTAACTATTGGAGTACCGAAACGGTCACTATCATATGACCTATGGTAATCTCATCTCCTCTCTCAGGATAACGGAATAGCATCGTTGCCCAGCCTAAGGAACAATAATACTACAGTGCATGTCGTCATAAGGCCTAGGGTATAATTGTCTCTATCTACCAGTATACAAAAATGCCTTCATCATACGGTCCATAATAATTTCTCATCTATGATATATCTCATAGGTACAGACAATCAATATATCACAAGTAATGTAAAATACAATTATCTTCATTTCAATAAGGAAGTGAATCTTATTAAGTATCCAAATATTTTCTCATATAAGAGCAAAGATCTTAAACCGTTAGTTTAAAGTAGATGTATCCAATTTAACCAATATAAGAAATATATAAATTCTACCTTGGACGTGTGCACAACCCTATACACTAGTTGTTCGCATAACTCATGTGCATGGACCACAATTGTGATCATTCGAATAAGGAAACAACGAAACTCTCTATAATTCAGTGTTTCTATAGCCTCAGTCCCCTAGTATGACTTCTTTGTCCAGAACCACCACTAACGACATAATTCATGATTTCCTACCTCCAAATAACTTAAATTGTCCTATAAAATTCCCCAAACCAAATTCTATATTATCCTTAAAATTCTACTAGATTTATATTAGTATTTTAAGGCATTTTTTAGAATTAGAAAGGTATTAAATTTCATTATAAAGTTCCAAATTTGAAATTCATTTATGTAAAAATTAAGGTGATTTTACCCAATCCATCAAGTATACACAATTATAATCCTTAATTTGTTACATACAAGTCAAACTCATGATAATTGGAATCAAATTCTATTTATGGTTAAAAATATAACGTTTCCAATTAATATAGATAAAAAATTATTAGTGAACTAACTAAGCTAAATGTTATATATTGGGTTTACAAACCAATGGATAGTCATATTCTAGTGAAAGAAGAAATTATATAATTATGCTAAATAAATTTTCTTCCAAATTCTAGTAGCTTCAACTCCAATTTCAAAGTCCCAAATTCTCTCTTCTCCAATGCCCGATTTTTTTTTCTTCTTCTCCAAGTAGACTATCGGTTCTCTCTCTAGGGTTACTTTTAGAAACTGTTTAGAAATGATTAAGGTTAACCTAAAACCTATTTTTATAACGTGAACCAAGAAATTAGGGTTATACCCTATATGGGCCTTGACCCATTAACACTAAAACTGTATGAAAATAGTCCAAAACCTAGCCCAATTCCATCACTAACCCATATGACTTACAACACCCTCTTTTAACCTATCAGTATTTATAACATACACACTTATTCGAGTTTCAAATAATTTATTTTGTTTATTTGTTAAATAATTATCAATTTTTATATGTGTATTATGTTTCATATAGAATTATAATTATACACACAAATATTACGAATATAAATTAAATATCGTTATGGCACCGGTCACTGTTGATAATTACATCACAATATAATATTAAATAAGTTAAATATTGCATTAAATTTACAAGGTTTTATATTCTTCCCCCTAATCTGAGGATTTCTGTCCTCAAAATTTGAAACTAGAACCTGTTTAGAATAACTCTATAAGTCTTGTTCGCATGTCGCCCTCTCTCTCCCATGTAAACTCTATCTTGCTATAGTGTCCCCACTGAACTCTGACTAATGGTATGACCTTTGATCGCACAGTATGTTATCTTCGATCAAGTATGTGTTATGGTCACACACCGAAACTCATCTCGAGTTACAGATCAATCCAGTAGAGGTCGATATGTTGGTAGGGGTCCTTATCCCCCTAAAATTTCTTCAGCATTGATATGTAGAAAATGTCATGTACTTACGAAAGATGATCGAATAAAGTCAATCGATAAGCCATTGGTCTAACCTATCAAAAATCATGAAGAGACAAATGTAGAGGGGTCCCATCATCCCTTTCGACCCAAATCTGTGAACTCGTTTCATCGAGGAGACTCATAAAAGAACCTTATCTCCCACTTGGAACTCTTATTTTTTCCTTCACTTATCGGTGTAACACTTTCACCAATATTATGATACCTTCCTCCATGCTCGAATGAGTGACACCTTCTCTGAGGAGTCTCGAATCATATACGATCTGAACATTTCGTTCTCCTCTAACTCCACCAAAAACTCGGTGAATTTCATGGTCATCCATATAGTTCCTCATAGGGTCCTATACCGATAGTATGTTGATATCTATTATTGTAGGAAGACTCTATGAGAGTTAAGTTATGATCCCGTCGACCTTTGAAATCCAATACGCATTCCCTTAGAATAACCTAAAGACCATGGTTTACCCCCTCCGTTTGTACGTCAGACTGAGGGTGAAATGTCGTACTCAAAATCAATTGTACTCCTAAAAAAGTCCCCATAATCGAGATTTGAAAGTACGATCCTAGTAGGACACAGTATCATGAAATACATCATGAAGTCACACAATATCTTCTAAAAAAAAAATTAGCATACTCCTCTTCTTTGTTATCAATCTGAACTTGAAATAAATGAACACATTTGTAAACTTATCAACAATCACCGAAATCAAATCATGAGGTCTCTAATTCCTCGGCCATGCCACCTTAAAATCCATGGACATGATCTCCCACATCCGCCCTGGGATCTTCAAAGGTTGTAACTTCCTTGTCGGTCTTCCATGCTCTGCCTTTACTAGTTGGTAGGTGGCACACTTTGTCACAAAATATGCAATATTCTTCATACCGGTCCACCAATACATCCATCACATGTCCTGATACATCTTGTCCCCTCTGGGATGTACCATGAATAGTGAACCATGTGCCTTGGATAAAACTTCTCTCCTCATGTCGGTATGATTTGGCACAACCAATCATCCCTAAAAACTCAACCCACAATCCAAAGTAATCAAGAATAAAGGAACTCTGCCTCACCCTAACCCTGGAAATTTCTCCTGGAAGAAAATGTTTGAAGACTATGTTTGTATCACTCGTGTCACTATGTCTGGTGTAACAGTCACTACGCCCAAAAACCTATCAAGAAAATACAAGTCTCAAGTGACACTACAATGTGATGCTCAAATGTTTGATAACTCCCTCTAATGCTCGGCCCATAATGTTGTCAGTGACAGAGTTAGTCTCCAACTCAACACACTAGCTATCATTTTTTCCTTCCTCGAATGATACTGGATTGAAAAATGGTAGTCCTTTACAAACTCGAGTCATATCCTTTGCCCCATATTCCTCTCTCTGAGTAAATAAATACTAGAGACTGTTGTGATCTAAATATACCATGAACCTCTCACCCAGTAGATAGTGTCACTGTATACAAAGGGAAAAACCTATTATGGACAACTCTAAATAATGAGTAATGTAGTTACGCTCATGCGGCTTAAGCTTCTTAATTGCATAAGTTGTGGGAGTCTCCTCCCATCTTAATATTCCCCTTAACCCGGGAAGGGATGCATGTGTATATAATAAATACTCCACATTAGATGGAGGTACTATAAGTATAGGAGTAAGAGTGAGCTTCTCCTTTAGATCCTTAAAAGATCTATGGAAATTTGTACCCCAATTCAAAGGTGCACCTTTATGGGTAAGATGAGCCCGTGGTCCTGCAATCTTTGAGAACTCCCAAATGATCCTCCTATAGCACCTCGCCAAACCAATAAACTTATAACTTCGATAGGTATCATAGTTATCCTGACTCAACAACTGCAGATACGTTGCTAATATCCAATAAAATCGCATCCTGAAATATGGCATGGTTTAAGAATGACACTTATCGAACTGAAAGCCCACACATAGAGAACTTATCATACAACTTATGTTCACATAGTGGCTGCAATACCAACCTCAAATAATCTGCAATCTCGTCTTTTGAATGAGAGTAAATCAGATTATTATCAATGAATATAATGAAGAACTGGTCCAGAATTGATCGAAATACCCGATTCATCATATCTATGAACACTATCGATGAATTGATGAGTCCAAATGGCATGACCCAGAACTCTGTAACAACCCGCGTAATTTTGGGCTATTTTAATTAATTTCTGGAAAATGGAGGAAACTAAAGTTTTTGATAAAATTATTTTTATTTCTCAAATATGTTGTTATTATTTTTAAAGGCGAGAATTTCAAACGGTTTCGAAATCGAAGTTAAAACGGATTTTAAAATGATTTTTAATGTTTTAACTCTTGGAGTTGTTTTGAATTCCAACTCTTCATTTCTTTGCCTTATTTAAAGGAGACTTTTGGATTCCAACTCTTCATTTCTTTGGATTATAAAAGGAAGTCGTGGGCAACCCTTTTAAGATACTTTTGGCACAAATTTTGGCACCAAATATATTTTATATTCCTCTTCTTTTTATATACACATTGGCCCTTGAGATTTGTGAGTTCCAACCTTAGATTAGAGGTGTTCTTGGGGCTATTTTGTTGGAGGTTCTTGGAGGAGCTTTTGTAGATCTCTTATGTTGATCTTGAGGATATGATCATTGGTTTCTTATCATGGTTTGAGGTATGGGGTTTTACACAATATGCTCCTTAAATCTCGCGAGTGTCGTTCTCTTTGATTTCTTATTAATTGAACTCATATTTGAATTGTTAAAATCATTGAAATCTGGAAAATAATTGTTGAAATTATTTTGATTGATGTGGTATCATTATATTGTTGTTGAGTACGTTGTCATGAGATTTTAATATGGCACGGATGTTGAGTACCCGCCAAAATACCGATTCCCGGCTATGGCTTGATAAAGCATATGTGAATGGGGTGAGGCCTGGTTACCCAATGATGTGTTGTTGAGAAATTATATTGATAAATTCTTTGACATTTGCATTTTGATTTGAATATTCGTACTCGTGTTGTTACACTTTGTTCATAGTTAATGTAATTATTGAGCACCTTTCTTGTCGTATTGTGTACTTCCCCATATTTTCTTTTAGTGGCAGGTTAGCGCGAATTTTGGGGTGCTATGGAGATAGATTTTAGCAAGGATTGTTTGGGAAAGATTTGTATTATTTTGATGAATAGAGCTTTGGAGATTTATATTTAGTTTTGAGTTAGTTGTAATTTTAATTGGAGAGACTTGTTGTAATTGAAGAGATTGAGATTAGTGGATTTATATTATTGTGGGTTTATTTAGATGCTCTATACCTTGTGATTTGTGGATTTGGATTTATTTTATCGCATTAGCGCTCCGTTCGCTCTCCCCGGGCAGGCGGGGTGTTACAAACTCATGTGAACTATATCGCGTCAAAAATGTCATCTTCGAAATGTCTTCGTACTGAATACTAAATTAGTGGTACCCTGAGCCCCGATCAATCTTGGAAAATAATTATGCACCCCTCAACTGGTTGAATAAATCATCAATACACGGAAACAGATACTTGTTTTGTATTGTGGCTTTATTAAACTCCCGATAATCTATACATAGCCGAAGTGAACCTTCTTCATTCTTCACAATGGAGATGTACTGCTATGTATAAACCTCCAGCTCAATAGTGGTTTTAATTGTTCCCTTAATTCCTTCATCTCTAATGGATCCATCATGTCAGGTGCCCTCTCGAGGGGTCTTTTCCAGGTGCTAAATCTAAACAAAAATCTACATCCCTTACTTGTGGTAACCCTGATACCTTATCAGATACATCTTTAACCTTCTGGACAATAGGTATCAAATTTAATGACATAGTGACCTCCTTCGATCAAGTGTCATCTATATAGTGTAAATAAATTTTGGACCCCCATTCGATTCTATCCAATCCATGCCCAATGTGATATCATAAGTCGACATATCCAATTATAAGAAGACGATGGAAAAACACAATCGATCAATCTCTACAACCAAAATTTTACAAATATGGCGTAAGGCAATACCCATACCTAACGGGGTATCCACCTGTGAAGATACATACTACTGTATATCCAATAATTCAAACATAGATGCAAATGCATAATTAGAAAAGGAGTGTGATTCGCCCATATCAAAAGAACTCATGTATAGGTACCATAAACATAAAACATACCACCTACCATGTAAGAAGATCCATCTGATGTCCCTATTATTGGTGGCCTATCTGGTTTCCCTTAGGGAAATGCCCCAACTCACCACAACTAAAACATTTCCCATTGAAGTTACGATATTGGTTATGGATCTTATGACTCAGTCTATGGAATCTATCATGATGTCTTTTCCCTTGGCCCTGATGTCCTTCTCCCCTCTAGACTTATTATCCATACAGAGCCTCAAATGAATCGCCTTGTCCTTGTCCACCCTGATGATGATAGTATTTTCCTCCTATAAATATCTTTGGGGGTTCTCCCCTCAAAATTTTCCTTACTAAAACCTTAAGCCTCCATATTCCCTATCCGACTCACCTAGCTCAACTTCTTTTGTCCCTTAGCCAATTTTAACTTTCTCTTTCTTTGGTTCCCTATCCCACTCGAACTCGCTAATGTCATGATAATGGCATAGTGTGGCCTCCACTATCTCCGTGTAATAAGAGTACTCCAGATTTCCCATAAATATGCACCTGATCCCCCATTTCAGGCCTCAAAAAGTTTGTCAATCTTTCATGCGTTCTAATGTCTGATCTTTGGGGAAAGGTGAACCAGTAGAGTAAAATATTTCTCATACACTGCCACTTTGTTGTTGCCCTATTTCAACCGATCAAACTTAGCCCTCAAAGTTTCCTATTGTGATAGAGGGAAGTATTTCCCGTCAACCTTCTCCCATAATTGTAAAATGATCAACTAAGATCGACATTGTGCAGCGGTAACAAACTCCAACCATTATAAAGCATAACCTACGATTTTAAAACTGAACAACATTTGCCTTTGGATGTCGGTACACTCCAGTAGGCATATATGGAAATCAATGTCACACATCCACTACAATGCAATAATGGGTCATGTAAACCTAGAGAACTCTGGGGATGTCTCTTATCAAAATCCATAATAACATTCTTCCATGAAGTTGTAGTTGATTAAACAGGCACAGGTGCAACCACATGTTGTGTTGGTGGTAGTGACGACTGCTGTTACATGGCTTCCATAGTCGTAACTACAATCTAGTGATAATAGCATCCAATTAGGCCCATGTAATACTAGGTTCATGTCCATGCTCTAGTGGTGGAGGTAGTTACGATTACTACAGGGGTGTCATTACCTTGGGCTCAGTGTTAGTAGCCTGTCACGTTCAACCTGCTCATTTGCGTGTGTTCACCATCCGAAAGATTGTAAATAATAAGTATAAGTAAAAATATGGAAAATGGAGTACAAAATCTAAGTACAACCTCTCAGGTATCAAAGAATGCTATGCAAAAAGTGATGGATGCACTAGAACCTCGAGTACTCTCATACCAACTGTGACACCCCATGAAATTTAAAATAGATTTATCTAGACAACGATAAATAAAATAGGAGTCTATAACAATTTGGTATCGTTCTAAGCATTGAATTAAATAAATAAGGAACTTAACATCAATGTAGTGAATCATCCCATCTCTGATACCAAAAAAATAATAGATGTAGAATCCTCACATAACCATAAATATTTCAATATAAAATCCCAAACCAATGTAATACTAAAACTACCAAATAGATATAATATAAATAGCAAATAGAGAAATGAGAACGTGGGCTCGACAACTATATCCAACTAAATCGGCAATTCTAAACTCATGATCGGATCATGATTGAGGTCGCAACTATGGCCTATGTCCTAGAAAATGTTAATATGACGTGTTAACAAGAAGTCTAAATAGTATAATGTGAAACCCTTCTTATTAAAATAACGGGTGAACAACCCTCTATTAAAATGAAACAGGAATCTCCTATGGCTCGTTCTAAGCCTCACCGTCGAAATTGCAATTAATTACTGACCACCTATTATGTAATTATGTCGTGTATCAATTTTATCTTTAGTAACTTGATGTAAACAAGTCCATAATTAAAACCATTCACATTTTACACTATTCATCAAAATTCACTCAGATAAATAAATATATTGCAATTACATATTTGAATACTGAAATCTAATACATGATAATTAACCAAAGTAAATCATTGGTATAAAATCGACTACAAATAATCTCAATAACAAAATAGAATGAAATAAAACAAAACTAGCATGGGGGGACATTCCCAGATAATAACTTACTAAATTCAATCTATAATATCATAGATAGAAAATGGATAAACAATCCCCACAACACTCCACAACTGCAGCAACTCCGATGACCTGGAAGGGATGATCATGATTGGCATCCCTACGGCTGGACACCTAAAATGTTTTAAAAATAGATTTGACACCGGTCAATGCCCAAAAACCTTTTAGAAAACATTTTACAAATAATTAAAATGCATTATTAATTGTGCCCTTTCTTCCATATTTTAAATTGGCGTCACACTCTCTTGCAACATTACTCACCTCTCATCTAAAGTGTGCACCTAACATTTGCTTCTTAACCGCCTAGTTATGCTACCCACCTAACTAGTCCCGTATTAATCTTTATTTTATATGTTTTCCCATCGCCGCGCATTTTATCGAATTAGTTCCACTGACCATTAATATTTATAATTCACAATTATAATCTATTAATTAAAATCATTAACTTCCACCAGTTAATTCTACATTATTCATACTTAATGTTTAAGTTGTGTATACTTCTTCACATTAATATACACAATATTAACATTGTAATATACATATATATCACTCACTATATATTTATACCCGTCATTCCTCGGAGATAACTCGCTAGGATAAGGTTATCTAGTATGCTCTTGTTTAGGACAAAACTTCCTCACCCTTGAAATACCGGGATAGAATCCTCTACTGTACTTGAAAATAAAACGTATTGGAAGTGATCACAGTCCTGAGCCAGTAAACTAACCTTATCGAGCATGCAGGGCTCTGGGGTCGGTACTCAGCCTGGTGTCACTCGCTAGAGAGAACCCCCACATCGCGCAACCTCCATTAATAGAACCCCAAGAGTGGTATGTTTAATTCAGTATATCATTCACACCGATATATATATATATATATATCAAAATTCCATTTAACGGTGCCTACCACAGGTGGCACATACAAACCATTTTCACAATATCATTCATATCCATAATTAATTAATCATTCACTAAATTACTTAATTTAATCTCATCATATAAATTTCTGGATACATATTAGTTTCACTCAACCCGCATCCCTGTATTCCGAATTTTCATCCAAATTCAATAATTCATTTCGAATAAAACCCTTCCCATTTATTCTAACTTGCATCCTTGATAAATTTCAAATAATTTTAAAAAATCATATCAATTCATATATGTTTACAGGATTTCACAGTTATCCCTGAATTAACATTTTATTTTTTTCTAAAAAAATAGCACAATTGTCCGTGGCAGGGGTTCGATTCGGTTAGGCTATGGGGCAAATCGGTTCGCCCCTGAAAATTAGTCCCAATTTTCCCAGTCCAAATTTTAGTAATTTCAAACCTAAAAACTGATCATCAATATAATTTATATGAATCTCTATTATTCTTGATAGATTTTATATGAATGGGACTCATCATTACATAAAATCATAATCTAAATATGTGGCTTTTGTGGGGATAATTTCCAACTCTACATGCAATAGAATAACTTCAATCATATGTTTTCTCTATATTAATTTCACAACATATGAACTCAAAATCAAAAAGTTTCATGATTAAGATTCATCCATACATTTCCATCATCATTTGTCATAATCCATTTGCATAACCATTTCCTAAAATCCCAAAGTTTGACATGTGAATTGAACCCAAAAATAATTTTCCTAATTTTAATATGAGAAAAATTGAAAGCATATTTATTTAGCAAGATAATTACTTGCCTTAATAGTTTGTAGTGTCAGGATTTGATGAAGAGGACGATGAATCTCCTAGAATCCTTCCCAAATCTTCAATTCCATAGTGTTTTTGAGTGATTCTTCACTTTCTCACTTGAACCCTTGAGTTTCCTCTCTAATTCTCTTCACTTTTTCTCTATCCCTTAGTATCTCTCAACTTTAGCCTTCAGAATAGGATTATGACATTTATTTTCCTCTTATCCTTTCAATATATAAGTAAGAATCCCAAATTGTGTTATCACATACCAATAAAATGACCAAAATATCTTTTAATTAATCATGGCTACTCTAAAAAGTCCCCAAAACCCAATCACTACCCCCAATGAATTAATTTTGACTATTTTGACCCATTTCGGATCAATCGTGCACTCGAAATCATCATCTGAGCCACTCAACATCAATTTTCCATATTATTACCAACATGACCCCATACGTGCATCCTTAATAAGATATTGCCAACCCGTCGCTTTTATTCACTTACGATGTTTTGTAAAATAATGTTATCTCATTTACTTATGACACAAGTAATAGAATAACACATAAGTATTAATCCATTTCTCGCTAATTAATATTTATTTAAATAACTGTGACACGTGTAATTTAAGTATTCCTTAAAATATGGGGTGTTTACATATAAGTATATAACATATTATGGACTAGAATCTAATTATACATCTTCTTCTTCTCTTTTAGTAGGTTTTAGATTATCCCCAAATCCAACAATCTTAGATATAGCATGCATTTAATCCCAGGCCCAAGTGAACCCCATGATTATATATTATTCGTTTAAATTGAATATTCATAAATAATTATTATAGACCTCTCAAGTATAGACATCAAAAAGGAAGGCACACACTATAAGAAAAATACATTTTCATGGTATTTTTAAAAATAACATTATAATGGTTTAAATAAAACAGTCATGAAAAATATAGTACATTTATTTTTATGATTATACTTAATAAAACAATGACAAATGGTCATTGACACACATAAATATGACTCTTTTACTTTAACAATCATGTATTCGAATATCTTTTATGATTGTTTTCAATCCTTTATACACCAAAAATTAAAACTTCATGCCTTTCATGGCCAGTTTTAACATTACCTTTCACTAATATGCGCGCGTCAATAAGCAAGGGTAATCTGAAATCCGCTGCACACATTAAAAATCACCTAGACTCCTCCCTCTCTCTGTAGTTAACCCACACCAGCAACAAACTTTCACTGAAGTCTCTCGTCTCCAGTTGTCATCTACCTCTCTCTGACAGTAGTTGTCACTTTTTCACTAGGTAATCCTCATTTTCGGTGGGGTCATATATTCTTCGATAGTTTTATATATATATATTCATATATACTCACAATCACATAACCCATGGTAATGCCATCTCTCTCTCTCTTGGGATACTGAAGAAGCACCATCACCTGGACCACGGTACTATACTATCATTGTCTACCATAGTACCGAAACGGTCACCATCACATGGCCGAGGGTAAGCCCGTCTCGCTCTCACAGGATACCGAAGCGTCATCATTTCCCGACCAATGGTACTATCTTACTGTAGGTCTCATTGTCATATGGCCCAGGGTATAACCATCTCTATCTACCAGTATACCGAAGTAACGCCGTCTAACGGTACATAACAATCGCCCCACTAGGATGTATCTCAAATGTATATATAATCAATATGTAGCATTTATGCAAAATGCAATTATTTTTATTTTAATTAGTATATGAATATTATTAACCATTCAAGTATTTTCGCATATAAGGTTCTAGGTCTTATATCACTAGTTTAAGGTGGTTAAGTCTCTAATTTAACAAATATAAGACATCTACAAATTCATCCTCGGTCATGTGCACAACCTTAAACCCTAGTAGTTCGGACGTCTCGTGCGCACAGAAAATAATTATTGTCGTTCGAAGGGGGAAACCATAAAACTCTCCTGAATTTATTCTTTCTTCAACCTCTAGCACCAGGTTTAGACTTATTTGTCCACAACCTCATTGACGTATTTGATTTTACTACTTCTAAGTACCTTAAATTATCCTACAAAATTTCCCAAAATAAATTATATATTATCCTTATAAGTCTACTATATATATAGATGGGTTTAAGGGAATTTTTCAAAATTAAAAACCTAGGTATTAAATTTCATTCAAAACTCCCAAATTTTCAATTCAGTCATGTAAAAATCAAGACCATTTAACCTAATTCATCAAGTATAAGCAATTTTAAAGCTCAATTTATTACATATAACTCAAATTCATGACAATTTTAATGAAATTCTATTTCTGGATATAAAAATCAAATGTTTCTATTTAATATTGAACAATTTTTTTTGTTGAACTAACTAAATCAAATGTTTTGTATTAGGCTTAGAATCCAATGGAGAATCATATTCTAATGACAAGAGAAATTATATAATTATACTAAATAAACTTGCCTCCAAATTCTGGTAGATTGAACTCCAATTTCAAAGTTCCCAATTCTTTCTTCTTCAATGCCCCATTGTCCTTTTTTTCTTCTTCTCCAAATGGGCTATATCTTCTCTCTCTAGAGTCTCCTTTCTTAAGTGTGTTGAAATTATTTAGGTTAAACTATAACCTATTTTATAATGCTAACCACGAAATTAGGGTTAGCCTATATACAGTCCTTGACCACTGAACCCCAAGAGTAAATTCAAATAGCCCAAAACCTACCCCAAATCAAATATTGACCCATAAGACTCACAACCCACTCTTTCAAGGTAAAACCGAACCTCTTACATGTCCCATGAGTCATCCAAACTAACCTATCAATATTTTTAACAAACACATTCGTTTGAGTTTAAAATAATTTAGTATGTTTATTTGTTATATACTTATTAATTTATATATGTGTATTATGTTTTATTAAGAATTATAATACACATACATTATGAATATAAATGAAATATACTGATGGCACCAGTCACTGCTGATAATTTCATCACCTAATAATATCAAATAAGTTAAATAATGCATTAAATTTAAGGGGTATTACATTTCCCCCCAAAAACAAGTAATTTCTTCCTCAAAATTAACACTTAGTACCTAATTGTAATAACTCTATATATCTCATATGCATGGATTCCTTTCTCTCCAATATAGACGCTTCCTCGCCATGGTGTCCCCTTTGAAGTATGACTAATGGCATGACCTTCAATCACAAATTTTTCCCTCTTCGGTGAAGTATGTGTTGTGGTGGCTCCATGTAAGTCGTATCGGGTAGAAAGTCAATCCTGTTGAGGTTGATATGGTGGTAGGTGTCCTCATCCCTTTAAGATTTTATCAGTATTGATACATGTAAAATTTCATGTACTCACCAAAGATGATCAGGTAAAGCTAATAAATACATCACCACTTTTGTCCTTGCTTATCATCGTAATTTTTCCATTTAAGCCTTATTTTCATAACTCTCTCCTAGCTAATGCTCTTGATGGAAATAGATCATGAAAAAATGTTAATGACATGGCCAACATTTGGTATCTCACTAGGTATCATCTTGACCAGACTATTAACCCGATGTTACAAATGGAGGCTCTCGAGAAGGAGAGAGATACAATGAAGATTCAAGTGTTTTCTAATAGAGGATCTCTAAAATGAGAAGATCCCTAGAGACGTCATTTCTTTGTTGATCGTCGATCGGGACTCTCTATCAAAGGTTAATGAGCTACATACTTTTGATCAAGTCCAGCTCATAGTGACATCATAATCTCTTCAAGCACAGAAAGCTAAGATCCAGATATTTAAGGGTAGACTTCTTTGACTTGATGATATAGTGGAGCTTTTAGGGAAAATGGAAAGGAAAATCTAACCTCTTAAGGTTAGGAGATTCAAAAGAGTTATTTTTGAGGTCCTAGTTAAGCATGAGGCACTTCAATGATAGATATATACAGTAGTATAGATCCAATTACATGCTTATAAGGAGTTCAACATCTTTAAAAGTTACCTCTTTCAAAACTCCAACGTTGTCTTTCACGTTAGCAATGCGCAGTTTTAGGCACTGTTCCTTGAGGTAAATGTCTCTGGTATGTTCCTCGAAGCCCATCAATCAGAGAAGAAGAGTTCTAATGATGGAGGAAGTGGCGGTGATGATGATTACATGCCTTTGTGCCTAAATCCCAAGAGGTAAAAACAATATAAGTGAGATTTTCCTATCTTCCCTTTACCAGTGACCCCCCCCCCCCCCCCAAATATGCATGCCTTAATTGACTTTCATGTAAACTCTATTTTTGTAAAGATGTTGGTTGCCCATGGGCTCTTTTATTGTAATTTCCATATCTACCTTTAATCATGAGGTATTTTTAATGGAATTGTGATGTTCTTCATTTTTTACTTCACACTTTCTTTACTTATGCTTTACTAATGAGTTTTTGAGTTTGCTTTAGATTACTGAGGTTTGCCTAGAATTAAGTACAACCTTATCACCCAAGATTACATGGTAAAGAAAGATAACATACAAATTTGTTGAAGTATAAACTGAGGGCCTGAGACTTCTGCTTTATGGTTGTGAATATTGCAAAAGTCAAGGTTGAGGCGTTGTAGTTGGGCATTAAGCCTTAGAACCTTGACCTATTTGATGCATGTGGTTTTGTTAGGCACGAGGCCCATAATTTTCATTCATGAACTTATCCCCCAATAAAAATTTTGATGTAAACACTTAATGTCAAATTTTTGAAGGATCCTAAGACTTTAGATTTCAAATATGAACTGCAAAGGTCCTTGAAAGGGCCTTCAGACCTCTGGACCTAGTAAAATTATAACCTGAAGTACCATAGAGAGTGCTAAGACCTATCAACTTTGGAAAAATTACATCTAAAGTCCTATAAAGGATGTAAAACCTATGAACTTTTAAAGTTTGAAATTTTAAAGTCCTTATAAGGGTGTGAGACCTATGGACTGAAAACATTTGTGACCTAGATTCCCACAAAGGATCATAAGACCTCTAGACTTTGGTAAATTTGAAATTTTAAAGTCCTCTAAAGGGTTAGAAACCTCGGCGACTAAAAAAATTAAAACCTTAACTACCACAAAGGGTCGTAAGACCTTTGAACTTTGGTAAACTTCAAATTTTGAAATCCTTAAAAGGGTTTGAGACCTTCGGACTGAAAATTTTTCTAACCTAAAGTGTGACCTCTGAACTTTGGTAAACTTGAAATTTTAAAGTTATTATAAGGGTTTGAGACCTCCAAACTAAAAACACTTGTGACCTAAAGTCCCATAAAGGGTCATAAGGGATCTGGACTTTGGTAAACGTGAAATTTTAAGGTCCTTATAAGGGTCTAGGGCCTCCAGACTAACAAAATGTGCAACCTAAAGTCCCACAAAGGGTCAAAAGACCCCTAGGCTTTTGTAAATTTGAAATTTTGAAGTCCTTACAAGGATATGAGAACAAATTATGATCTAAAGTCCCACAAATGGTCATAAGACCTCTGGGCTTTGGTGAATTGGAAATTTTGAAGTCCTTATAAGGGTGTGAGACATTCGAAGGGAAAAAAATATGTAACCTAACGTTACATAAAGGGTCATAAAACCTCTATACTTTGGTAAATTTGAGATTTTGAAGTCCTTATAAGGGTCTGAGGCCTTTGAACTGAAAAGCGTTGTAACCTAAAGTCTTATAAAGAGTCATAAGACCTTTGAACTTTGGTAAAATTAAGTCCTACAAAGGGTCATAAAACATCAAGAATTTGATAGATTTGAAATTTTTAAGTCCATATAAGGGACCTAAGACCTCCAAACTTAGAGCTTTTTATCCTTATTTGTATAAAAACTAAAGTTTTGGACATTTTTTTTTTATTTAAACACTTAACCCTCCCCCGTGTAAATTTTAAAAACTGAAGTTTCTTATTAAACATTTTCCAAGGTTATGTTTGAGGGGCGTAAGGTTTGTAAAAAAATTTAAACAAAATATTTTGATGTAAGGGAAATGGGTTGTTTTGGGATACATAAACCTTGGCCTCTTGGAATTATGAATGGCAATATAAGTAATCCCTTTAGTATTTTATGGGTTTAGAGACCTTTGACTGTTCTTTTTTGGGTTGTTTAACCCTAAGGATTGTAGTCTTTTGGGACATTAGACCTTTGACCATTAGTCTTGAGCCAAGGCTAAATCCATGTAGCTCTTAAAGAACCCTTATGCAGAACACATCATTGGAAATAAAAATTCATTTTCATTTAAATATAAGAATACATGGTTTGCAAAGGTTTTCAGATAGGAAGGCATACATTTGATGAGGTGTGTGTTACCTTTGATGTTTAATCTTTATTTGGACGTTTAGTTTTGAGGGAAATTGCCCTTTTTTTTGCAGGTGGAGATGCTCAGACTTTCTAGAGGGAGATCGACTATGGGTGGTGGTGTAGGTAAGTTCTCTGATGAAACCTCAAAGATCTCATGGAGCATTTTTGGAGGCTCCTCTAGGCCCTATAAAATGCTTAGTTACTTCTTCTTATATTTTATGGAAGTGATGTAGAACTTTCAAGCTTTTTTCGAATCTTCGAATACCTCTCCAACCCTTCTGGGGTTGGGACACTTATTACCAGTCTTCGGATGGAGATTACGTTGTCCAATTCATTAAACGATCATATTCCCATGATCACATTATAGGATGAGGAGACCTCTTCAACTGTTAATTTATTCCAAATGGTCATGCAGTAATCTAGGAACCCAAAAATGAGAGGGAGAATGACATACCTGAAGGAATAGGTCCTTTCTCCATTGAAACCAATGAGGGAATTAGCTATACGTTATTCATGATGAGGGACGTGTCTTTAAAAGAATCCAAGAATAGAATATCCAAGAAGATCCTCATATAAATAGAACTCTACTCATGTTGGAATTTCCCATGACATTTTTTATCATAAAAGAATCAGCATAGGGTAGTTTGACCCTCTCGGGGTTAGTTTCTGGAAAGGCCATCATTGCAACTTCCTTGGGAGCTTGATGTGGGATAAAGATATGATTGCCTTGAATCCCTTCATGCTAGAAGCCCCTCAGGTGGTCCTTTATGGCTGTGACAGAGAGCCCACAACTGTAAAAGACTCCAGAAATGTATTGGATATCAATCATAGGAACGTAATCATTATTATTGTTTTTGGTTCTCACCTCAACATGTATTTTTGACCAAAAAATCTTTGACGTAGACCATATATATTAACCCATCAATGGCCTCCTTTGGTAAAAATGAGTCATTTGTATTATTGCTATGGTCTCTATGAACTTAATAATACGTGGAATTGGCCCTTTTATTGTCCCCCATCCACATGGGCTTTGGCTCAGCCAAGATGTCTTGAGTTTCTATATCTGTGAAAATATCTTCCACGATGGTTGTGATGGGTGTAAAGTGCTTGGCCTCTGGGGACCCACTTTTCTTAGGTCTTTATTTCTCACTTTTAACCCCGGTTGCTCATTACGTATCCCCAAGTTAACATAAGTTGTCTTTCCTATTTCTCAATTAGGTGGAGTATACGACTTGCCTTGCTGAGATTTTATTCTCATCATTCATGTACTTTTGATATCTTTTGAGCATATCAGTCATGGACTTCGAAGTCTTCTTGCTAAATGACCTCAATAGGTCCTCTGAGGTGAAGGCTGATATGTAAGCGGACATATAAATGGTGTTGTTTACATCATCAAACTGGAGGGCTTCCTCCTTTAAACTCTTTGTGTAATCCCTAAGGGATTCATGAGCCTTATATCTTAAGTGGAAGACGTAACTGACAATCTTCCTTATATTTTGAGATCCGATGAAATTTTTAACAATGGATCTTTTTGGCTCAGTCAAGTTCATAATGGTCCCTAGTTTGATCTTAGTAAATCAGTGCCTAGCCATTCCTATTAAGTAAGAAGGAAAGGCTTAACACGGGACATCATCCTAGATATTATGAAGAAGCATCAATAACTTATAGGTTTCCATATGATCCTTGAGCCCATCAAAGGGTTCGATAGTAGGAATCTTACACTTTAGGGAAATAGCATAATGTTGAACATCATTGTAAAAGGGAGACAACATGTTTTAAAGGTCCAACTCAATGGTGCTGGGAGTTTCAGTCTTTTAATAGTTGTGAAAATTCCCCAATAGGTCTTGTATCTTTTTCTTCTCGCCATCCGATGGCATAGCTATCATGGAACCTCCCTGGGATTGATTCATCCTAAAACCACCTTGGGAATGAACTCCTATGAGCGATAGTATGTATTTGAGAGGATCGCGAGTGATTGATCGTTGGGGGGGCTTAGGCACATCCTCTAAACCATTATCCTCTTATAATTTTGGATCATGGTTATCCACGGTACCACTACATTATGGTAGCACCGATTCTTATACCACTAGTGGTACAAGGATCCAACTAAGAATGGCACCCAATTGCTCTTGGAGAATTTTCTGTTGAACCTCTATTTCTTTGAACGAATGAGCTAAATCTGCATTGTTAACTATTTTGAAAGGATCAAGGTGTGTATTCAGGAAAGATGGAACTTGTCTTTCACATGGATGGAACCAAATTGATGGGTACAAAAATCATATGTGACTTTAGACCCATAGGTGCTCCCCTCTAGACCTCAGATAGGTAAGAGGGGAAAAGTGTCAAAATGGAATACAAAGGTTTAAAGTGGTTTGAACCTCGGGAGATGGTCCTACGTCCATTGTACAAAGGTGTTATGAGTGTTTATTAGAATGTGGATGGTTATTGTACTTGTTTGATAGTACATTACTTGTGTATGAGAACAAGATATTATATCTCCATGAGAATAAGGACATAAAATGAATATGAAATGAAAAAGAACGAATTCTCATTCCGGGAGATTATATCCGGAAGTGTAATATGATATGTATATAAAAAGATGAGTATGAAAATGGATATAATTATATCAGTATATATATATAAATTGAGTACTGAGGGTCAAATGAATCTCGACGATCAACCTTGCCAAGTAGTAGTGTATCGGGGGGGTTACTTGTTTGTATTTCACTTTGCGAGACACCCCACGCACGAACATGGCCTAGTGTTGAGACTGGGGAGAAGTTTAACCCTTAGTGCTCTAGTTGTGGATATATATATATATATATATATATATATATATATATATATATATATATATATATATATATATATATATATATATATATATATATATATGTATGTATGTATGTATGTATGTGTGTGTGTGTGTGTGTGTGTGTCGTGTACTGGGGGTCAAATGGATCTCGAAGATCGACCTTGCCAAGTACTAGCGTATCGGGGGGTTCCTTGTTTGGATTTCTCTTTGCGAGACACCCCATGCACGAATATGGCATAGTGTTGATACTAGGGAGAAGTTGAGCCCTTGGTACTTGGGTTTTTTAGGATTTCTATAGTTTGGGGGTGATGGATTAGTTAGGCAGTGTGGCTTGACTAGGATGTTTAGAGGGATGTGCTAGGTGTGCACTATTAGAAGAGAGGTGAGGGGTATCTCATGGGAGTCCGATACCAATTTAAATATGAGATAAAACATATTTTTAAAAATAAATCATTTATGCACTTGCTAAATATTTTCACAACTCGGGCTCTGACCCATTTCTATATTTTTCCTCTCTTGCTATATATTGTATATATATATAGGTGTCCAGACACAGGGATGCCTGGATGATGATCCTTTCGAGTCAGACGTCTACTGCAACAGATGTGGATGCATGCAGGTTTATTTTTAGATGCTTCTATTCTTGTGATGTAGATAGGAAGCATTGTAGTTACTTTCGGGCTGAAACACCAAATTGCATTTCTTTATTTATTTACCACCTTTAGTGCGGCATTCGATTTAGTTGTATCGGATTTGAACCGAGTGTTCTGTTATTTTATCTCTTTCCAGTTTCATTTATATAAACTGTGTGGATGTTTTAATTGTGTAGTTGTTTAAAAAGAGTAGTTAAGTAAAATTTTGACTCCAGCGTAATAGGTTATTAGTAATTAAATTGGTTTTTCGACAGTGATGCTGAGAATGATCCATATGCGACTCCTGTTTTAATTTGGTACAGGAGTGATCGCCCGGTATTTTATTAGGCGGGTTGTCACATTCGTGATGTCGTTAGAAAGAGATAGCATTGTTAAAAGATACATCGAATGACCTGAGATGTCATTTGAACGATAGTAGGATGTCGTTTGAACGAAAAAGGGGGTCGTTTGAACGACTGAAATGAAATTTTAAAGATTTAAAAACTCCGCCTATAGGTATCTCAGAAAACATATTTTCTAAAACATAAAACCATGTTTGTGTTTTGATAAAAATTACATCCCAAACATCATTCCATGAATTTATTCAAACTATAAATCATTTTATACCTTTTTTGGATGTCCGAAAGTTTTTAAACTTGGAGATTCATGAGTTCGGTTCATCTTGACGGTGAGTGATGATTTGAAAAGGGATACGCCAAACTAGCCTACTATGAACAATCCTAGAAAGGTTGTTCTTACAATAAAAATTAATGGGGAGGAGTATGCATACTTGAAACACAACAAAAGAACTAATATAAATTTCTAGTATACCCAAATGGCCATTACTTATGAATTAAAAATATTATGAATTTTATAAGAATGACACTACATTTCTCTCGTTTTATTATTCCAACTACAAATTATATTTAAAGATTTACATAATTGAAATTGACATGTTAATTGCACAATTTATATTTTCACATAGGAATTTACGAAAATCTTATTCATCACCAATTATCAAACCCTAATTACATAATTAAAATTCACATATGAATTGTACCCTTAAGAATTGTACATCAAAGTTTCTGAAATTACAAATTATGAAACCTTAGTTACAATTTATAAACTTTTTTTAACCATTAATAATATCATATTATTCAAATTATGAAATTTTATGGGTAATTTATAAACCCTAATTATATATAATTGATTTTAATTATTAATATTTAATTGAGGTAGAAATTACTATTTGAAATCATAAAATAGGAGAAGTTGAATTTTAACTTGCCTCTTGAATGAAATCCCCAAAAGAAATATAAGAGGATAGTACGATAACTCTGTAAAAGAAGACCCTTTGAGTTATGTTGAAAAATCCCTCTAATTACTCCAAAAACTAGTGTAAATGTTGATCCAAAAAGTATCCTCGAAAAACATATAAAAAGTATCGAGCGGAATAATAAAATTTCTAAATTATAGTGCTATAATTTATGTGGGATAAGGGTTTGATTTTGGGTTAGAATTATGTAGTTGAATGGAATATCAGTACGGTTATTTTGTGTCAGAATTGTATAGAATATAAGGAAATGGCAAATGAGGAGCGTCTCTTTTGAAGACAATGAGCTCGGCCAATTTTTTTTTATTTTAAAAAAAATGTTTCTTTTTCTTTCTTTAATTAACCCTAACCTTATTTAAACTTTCTTTAAAAATATCTTAATTACTTTGCTACAGAAATATTAAACCAACTATTACCCTTATTCCTAACTCTTAAATTACTTTCCATAATAACATGTTAACACTTACATTACGGTAGTTACTAGTAAGGACATATACATTATGAATTTATCGAAAAAATTCAAAAACTCATCAAATAAAATTCTATAACTAATAATAACTTCCACAATTTCTATTTATTTACATACCAACTCCAACTTAGCATATGAAACTTTATTTTTCATTACTTAAATCAAATTAAATAAAATTTCCACTCGAATAATTATTATATAAAAAAATTAACAAATTTAATATTTAATTATTTAAATAATTTCACAAAATTATGTGATATTACAATCTTCCCCCTAACAAAAAGAATTTCATCCTATGAATTCACGAATTAGAATTTACACCTGACTCAAATAAGATGTGGATACTCTTTCCTCATCAAATCCTCATGCTCCCATGTGGATTCATCCTCATTAGTGTGGTTCCATTACACACGTACTAATGTTATCTCTTTGGAGCTCAATTTTTTAATCTTCCTAACCAAAATTCCTACCGATTTCTCACTTTACGAATTATTTGAATCTATCTCAATCTCACCCAAATCGAAATGATGATATTAATTCCTAGGATGTAGAAATCAATGAAGTATAAATACGTGGAACACGTTATGCACTTGATTTAGATGATTCAAAAGCGTTAAATGATACACAAATTTCCCTATCTTCTCTGTGAGCATAAACGGCCCGATTGAACAAGAGGATAAATTTCCTTTCTTCTTGAATCTCATCACCCCTTGCATAGAGGATACCATAAGTAAGACCTACTCTCATACATAAAACTCAATGGGCTTCTTGTTCTTGCCTGCATAATTGTTTTGTCTATCCGGAGTGACTTAATCTTATCTCTAATGAACTTAATCTTATCCACCATCTTATTTATGAACTCCAATCCCAAATGCATTCCCTTACCTAGGTTATCCAATATATTTGTGATCAGCCTCATCTCCCACAAAGTACATGTAATACCCCATATTTTTCAAAGATTTTATTTAATTATGGGACTAATTCATTTAAATGGGAAATTATTTATAATTAATCCGAATTTAAGTAAATAATTACTAGCATGATGAGAGTTAGTATTTATTGGTCAAAATTATGTTGAATATTACTTAGTGAGTAAAGTAATATCTGATTATTAAAATATTGCAGAGTACTAGTGGAGTGGAAGGAAGAAGGACATTGTAAAGTTTATTTAGAAATGTGCCACTTTTCTGCTAGTAAAAGCATACCACTAGAGACCGCTAGGGCTACTTGATAATACGTAAATATTATGTATTACATCCGTGAACCTATGCATTTTAGCCCCCTCGGGTGCCTTAATCTATATATTTAAGCTCGTTAACCAGACAACCTCGGTTTATATTATTAACATGCTATATGAGGTATAATTGGAATTTTGTAGGTATTTATGTTTCAAGAATGGAGTTCGGACGCATTCCGCTCAAGTTCCGTACACAATCTCACGTTCAAGGGAAATTAGGTCATTTCATAGATTGGTAACCTGGCCCAACATCTCACGGAAGTTATAGCCCTCCTCGCAAGCTTCACATGGCCGCGAACGATGTGAGATTTGGATCCCTAATGAAGAAGTTACGGCACTTTTAGAGGAAGAGAAAAGCATTGAAACCAAAAGAGGGGAGAAGGGAAGAAAAGGGAATGCAGTAGGCTGCCTTGAATCTGCACTTCTAAATTTATCGATATATTAAAAGGATTGATCGATCGATCCTTGTCGACATGGTATATTTTGTTCATGATCGATCGATCGACCAAAGGGGTCGATCGATCGATGCCCAGTTTTCTGCAGATATTTTCCTTTCTTTTCTTTCTTCTTTTCTTTTATTCGAACTTACTATATAACACAATTTTGTTGTAATATCAGTCATACTTAGTTTTAGAAGAAATTTTAGGTTGGGGTTCGGTTTGGAGAGCTCATCTTATTCTCTTTTTGGGGTGACATTCACTTGGTTTTGTAAGGTTGAACTTTCCATCTCATTTACCATTAATATAGTTTTGTTCTTCATTTTTCCTTTCTTTGTAATTTAGTTTCCATGCTTTGTAGTTAGTTTCATCGCTTTATTTCTTTATTTCCTAGTTTAATTAGTTGTAATATAGTATAATTCATGCATTGCCCTTAGATAAATAGGGTCAGGATTTCGTTCTGCCATTAACGGGTTCTGAGCTCCGAAAATTAGGTTTTATGCAAAATTGCGTTTAACTGACCCTGCGCATATTAAAGTCGGATTGTTATGCATTTAACTTTCTTTGTCATGCAACGTTGGTGTTTAAAGCGATAATCCGAGTTTAATCCACATGCGAAAAATTTTCGGTTAATAGTTTATTTACGCAACTTTGGCTTCAACTCCCTATTATGTGAAGTTTATGATTAATTGATAATGCTCGATTAAATTTCTCTCAAGCCGAAATTATAATTAATAAGCTTTTCGAAACGTATGGTTGGATGTTATCCCGATCCTCGCTTTTACTTTATTTAGACATAACTTCTCTTTTCTTTTATTTATATTTTCACATCAGCTTTTTACACTTTTATTCCTAGATTAATAATCTGTTATGATCTATCAAACATTCTCTGTGAATTCGATAACCGACTTACCACTATACTCACCAGTTGAGTGCAGTCATAACTTAGGTCTTTCTATAATTCAGGTGAGCCGAATATAAAACGACCGGCGCGTAGGTGACTCTCGCACTGCGGTAAAACCCTGCCTATCACTCCTACAGCCATTAGAGATCCCTATGTGGAAATGGGAGAGTATTTCCATGGATTTCATCATAGGGCTGCCTACATCACGCAGAGGTCACGATTCCATATGGGTGATTATGGATCGGTTGACCAAGGTAGCCCTTTTTTTTCCAATTCGAACTGATTAAACTATGGGGAAGTATGATCAGATCTTCATTGCAGAGGTAGTGAGACTCCATGGAGTGTCCCTTGATATTGTGTCCGACCGGGATAAGAGCTTTGTGTCCCAATTTTGGGACAGCATCCAGGAGGGCATGGATACGGAGTTACGTTTGAGTTTGGCCTATCACCCGTAGACATATGGGCAGAGCAGAAAAATCAGATGTTAGAGGATTTATTACGGATGTGTGTCCTTATTTTTGGCAGGGGTTGGGAGCAGTACATTCCACTAGTGTAGTTTGCTTAAAATAAATCCTACTAGTTTATTATTGGCACGGATCCATTCGAGGCATTATATTGTAGGACTTATCATTCTCCAGTGTGTTGGCTAGAGGCGGGGGACAACAAGGTACTTGGGCCAGATGTGATTCAGGATACCTCTGCCTGTATTGAGATGATTCAGAGCTTTATTCAAGTTGCTCAGGATAGACAGGATAGCTACGCCGATGCAAAGACTTCAATGTGGGGGACCAGGTGTTATTACGAGTATCTCCTATGAAGGGGTAATGCAATTTGGGAAGAAACGCAAGTTAGCACCAAGGCACGTAGGGCCATTCCTCATTATTTAGTGGATTATCCAATAGCTTATAGACTTGGGTTACTGGAGCATTTGTTTAAGATTCATGATGTGTTCCATACTCATATTGCTTTAGAGGATATCTTCGCTGATGAGATATCTTCAGGATGACAAGGCCCACACTCATATTGCTTTAGAGGATATTTACCTACATCTTGATAGTTCCTACGAGGAGGAGCCAAATGCTATCCTAGATCGTAGCGAGAGGAAATTGAGGTCAAAGGTAGTGCCATTAATACGTTTTGAGTGGCGGCATCATAATGTCAAGGAGTTTACTTGGGAGCGCAAGGATGAGATGCGTGATAATTATCCAGAGTTGTTCCTAACAGGTATAATGTTATTCTTACTCTTTTTTTAATTTAGGGACAAAATTCTGAGATTTTATTAATTTATGGGATTAATTAATTTAAAAGGGAAATTATTTATAATTAATCTGAATTTAAGTAAATAATTACTAGCCCAGTGAGAGTTAGTTTTTATTGGTGAGTATTATGTTGAATATTACCTAATGAGTAAATTAATATATGATTATGAAAATATTAAAGTTGTCGTGAGTGAAAAATACGGCAGTACACTTAGTTGGGAAGCGCATGTGAGTCGTGTCAGGACTTAAATGAGGAATTAAAAGGTAATTTTATTTTTCGTTATTTAGGTGGTTGTTTTGAGTACACCAATGCCTACGGAAGGATCGAGATAGTCAGAAAATCCTACTCGGGAGTTCAGTTGGAAAGCATTCTATTAATAGGGAGTATAGTTTAGAATCATTAGATTTGAGTTAGGATGAGTTTAGATGATTTGGGTGATGAAAAAGTTGGAAAAACGCAGTTTTTAGAGGACAGGGATGAACTACAATTTTCTCGTTCGAATGACCTGAGTCTTTCAAACGAGAATTCAAACGACCTATCTAATGAGAACTTAGAGAGTAGTTCGTTCAAAGTTTCGTTTGAATGACTTAGTTCGAACGACCTCATTCGAACGAGATTTACAATGAGAATTCGGTTCTTTAATTCATTCGAAGTTTCGTTCGAACGAGATTTTCCCCACTTCTAGCGAGATTTCAGAAATTTTAATTTTTTCCCGGACAAGTTAAAATCTTATGAGGTTAATTCAAGGGAGAGATAATGACCTACGATATTCTTGAGTGACTTCATTACATAGCCTAGTGGTTAGATGACTATGAAACTACAAAGGTATTATGTCGGAAAAAGAGGACCTTATGGAATATTTATACGATACAGACATTAATCATACGGATAAAGTGGCGTGAGTATTAGAGGTAATAATACTACATATAAATTTGGGGATTTGGGTTACTTGAATACCTAATGATTATTATAAGTTTTATGTATGTACCTATTAATTGAATTCTTGTGTGTATAACATACCTACACTGCTTGCTATCGGGGGAGGTTGCGCATTGTGGATGATCATATCTTGAGGAGCCTTCAGGTTATTTTGATTCGTATAACTCGAACATATAACCTTAGTATGGGATATCACTGTGAACGATAGTGTTGACGGTCATATGGGTGCGTAGGTATGTGTGTATCCCATGGGCATGGAACTATGTTCGCCTCCAATATGTGTGTTTGTTTTCATGGCTCGCGATAGATTGAACCTATAGTCCTTCATCCAATGACCGATGCACCGGGACATGATGACAGAGTATGAATTGCTTCAATGGGCCTTAACCTAGGGGTGCTGAAATAGTATATGTATAGAGAGAGAGAAAGAGATAAATATATGTATACCTGTTACTTATTCTACTGTGCATGTTTTATAGATATGGAATTAAGGATATTTAAAAATATTCTTAGTGAGAAAAAGGAATACCTATGAGAATAATTATTATGTATAAGAATAACTATCCTTAAACATGTGGTAATACGGGATACAGGCGATACGGGTAAATGCATGAGATTATTAATGTGATAATAGTTATCTTCGGACTAGTTAGGTGGGGTAGCATAACTAGGATGGGTTAAATATACGCATTAGGTGTGGACATTAAATGAGAGGTGAGTATCTCACGTGAGAATACGAGGATCTAAATTGTACACAATATGTGCTATTATTTTCATTTAAGCACTTGTTGATTTTTAAACTGTTTCCAACTTGGGCTCTGACCCGTTTCATGCAAATATATTTTCTTTGTCAAATCATTTTAGGCGCCAGCCACAGGGACACAAAGTATAGGAGTTCCATTCTTTTAACGAGTTGTAGCTGGTGTGAAAGTTATATGACTTGGTAGTAGACGCCGCCATGATTCTCATTACTCCATTTTGAGTTAGCTATTTCAGTTAGGGCATGTTCCACGTTTTTACTTATTCAGACATTCAGATATTTATGGATCTATTTATTTACTACTTTCAGTTGTTGGTTTATTTAGTTAGATTATTGTATTTGGAATTTAGACTGGAAGTGTTTACTCCAGTGTCACTTATTACCTTAGTCACTTTATTGCATATGAGATTCATTTGAATGGTGTATGATTGGTAATTGGATAAATTGATTTTTTCTTTGTTTATTAACAAATAAAATTTTGACATCAACCTTTTTAAATATTAGGTGGTTAGTGTTAATAATAAAGTTTTTGACAGTGATGCATATTTGAAGCAACAGGATATTCTGAATTAATTTATTAAAGGATTGATCACCCAGTATTTAATTGGGAGGAGTGTCACGGTACATCATATTGTTCCAAGGAAATAAACTCCCGATAACTATTATTATATGAAAACTCTGCCAAATGGCAAATGTGTTTCCTAACTACCTTTGAAATCCATCACATATGCAGACATTATATCTTCGAACCCTTGATTGATTATCTTCGTTTGTGCATCCGTCTATGGATGGGTATCCACATACTTATTTGTCCCCTCATAGGTAGTAGTCTTATTTTTATTTTCCAAAAAAAATTGGGTACCTAAATTACCTCCCCATAAACTTTCATCGACACCAAAAGAACTTGAAGCTGTTTTGTATCATCCTCGTTATCTCAAGTATCACATTATTCGGTGAAATGTATATTGGATAGTTCCCACACCCATGTCACATATTTTTACAATACTATTTCAAAACATCTTTGTAAAATCTTTTATGTGAGTAAACCTTCTTTTTTATTGTCTTAATGATGCTTGTATACAAAAGTCTAAACTTTAAAAACAAGAAAATTTGAGTAAAAGTAACAAACTTCGTTAAAACGAAAATTTATGTCGGTAAAGAGAAAATGGAAAAAGTTATTTTGGTAAAAACTTTGTAACTTTGTGCGAGCATCTTATTTCCAAAGCATCGCCATAATGACATTTTTCGTTGCCACGATACTTCCCTCACTACTCGCCAAGCATTTTTGAATCTTTCTTCAAAAAATCTATGGATAGATGCATGACTTTCATCACGGCAGGTCACTCCAATGACGCTCATCCTCACTACAATGACACCCCTGACAATGTGTAAGGATCCATGAATCTATCATAAAGATCTTTTTGGATCTTATAGGTTTTTGTGCGAAAACACATTTTTGGTAGTTGATTGGACAAGCTAGCCTCAACCACTATCTTGCACATGCTTTCTTTAATATATGTGTCCTTCGTCTTGTCTTGGTATTTGAAAACTAATTTGTGTGGTTTTCGTTATTTAAACCGTCAATGCTCTTCATTTCAAAATATATCTCGTGTCTTTCAAGAGAAAAATACCAAGAGATTCATTTGGTGTGTATTCTTTTCTTCTTCATTTTCTATGTAGATTAGAACATATATGTCAAAAATAATTAACCCGTTTTAAATATCTAGCTAATCTTTTTCACCTAATCTTATTTTCAGTTAATCATGGCTCTTTTTATAGGTTGACTAGTATCAAAGAGGATGAAGCTTTTATTAAGAACTCATTTTCATAAAACAAACTTTCTATACAATTTGGATATTTGAGGTTTTTCTTTGGGGTTCATATCACGTATGATCTCCAAAGTTTGATGGCAAAGGCTTTTGCATCATTTTCAACATGTTTCATGACATATAGATGTCGATATTGTCCATTGATGGATATGAGTCTCCAACATGCCATGATTTGGTGGAAAAAGTGTGAATGTGTGAGTTAGCACAAATAGGAGTGCAAGTTCTTAATACCCTATGTAAGTATTTACCAAGTTTAGTGAGATTGTTGCATTGGCACATGGTTTTTCCCATTAGTCGGTCTTTGTACTTTTATATATATTGTAGGGATATTATTTACCATTTACGTATCTTTTATCATCCATTTTATTAAGCAAGATAAAACTTGAAAATTATTGATTAAAATTTGTGTAAATTTTTTAACATGGTATTTCAGGTGTGCAAAATAAATTTTAGATGGGTCACCATTTCGGTACGCAACACACACTCTCACGTACTAAGGCACAGTTGAGTCCCCATAGAATGATGAAAACTCTCCCAAAAATGTTCCACAAATGTGGGATCCCAATCCAAAATGATCAATAACGGAAGCACATGCAATTGAACGATCTCGAAAACATAGAAACATGTAAGCTCCTTGATCGATTAATCGGTACGAACTTCTAAAAAGTATGTTACCTTTCTTAAGTGGTCAGCAATCACCAAAATGGAATCATATTTGTGGGGCATCAAAGGTAGCCTTGTGATGAAACCATCGATGTACAATTTCACTTCCATTCAGGAAAGGGTAAAGGATGAAACATATCTTATGACCTCTGATGGTCCACCTTCACTACAAGATAAGTTACGCATCTAGATACAAATTCTTCCACATTTCCCTTCATACCACCCCATTAATAATGTCTCTTCATATCTCGGTACATTTGATTCCCACTATGATGTATCAAAATTTGTGAATCTTGCGTCTCATCCATAATGGCATGTCTCAACTCCTTGTCTAAAGGTACCACTAATAAACCTCTATAATGTAATCGACCATCAGACCCCACTAAAAATAATGGTATGCCGGTAGTGATAAGATCCATCACCTTCTCCTTACATGTCACATCTTGCTACTACCCCCAGTTCACCCGTATCATAATCTCAGGAGTCACTGTGAGAATGCCCATAAAAGCTTTGGTCAAGTCACCAACCATATTAACTGAACTGCCACTCAGTCAATTGTAGAGTTGATAGGCTACCAGTAGGTCATCGGCTCAGTACCTTTTCCACCACATTATCATTCCATAAATGGTAGTAGACCGTGATAATCCTTAATGAATTGGAACCACCTGTGTTGCCTCATAATCAAGTCTTTCTGTGTAAATAGATATTTTAGACTCTTATGGTCGCTGAAGAGCCTAAACTTCTCAGCCCGAAGATAGTGTTTCCATGCATGCAATGCAAATACAATGACTGCCAACTTTAAGTCGTGGATCGAATACTAAACTGCGTGCGACATTTTACTCCTATATCAAAACCCCATTTAATCCCTATATAAATAATCGATGTAAATAATGATCTTTGCTCCACTTTTAGGCAAGGAAAGAACCGGCGTTAATGTCAATTTCCTCTTGAGAGTGTCGAATGCCGGCTGACACTTTCTCTGTCCAAAAGAATGACGCATTCTTTTTTATCAACTCAGTCATCGACCCAACTATCTTTGAGAAACTCAGGATGAATCTCCTATAATAATCATCGAACCCCCAAAAGTTCCATACCTCAGAAGGTGTCGTGGGTTGTCCCATATAAAAAATGTGCGACATTTTACTTGGATCCATGTATAGTCCATTCCCCGATACCACATGCCTCCAAAGCTTCAGTTTCCAAAATTCACATTTGGATAACTTCTCATAAAGTTTATGCTAAAGTTTATAATGTAATCCTCAAATATGGACCAGGCTCCTTTTATGTCTACAAATAGATCATGATATCATTAATGAAAGCTATGATAAACTTGTCCAAAAACAATCGAAACACCCAATCAATCAAGTCCATGAACATTTTTTTATCATTTGTCAATCCAAATAGAATCACTTTGAACTCATATGATCGATATCAAGTCAAGAAACTTATCATGGGAACATCCTCTTCTCATACCCTAAGCTGATTTTAACAGGATCTCAAATCAATCTTCGAAAATAAAGAATATCCTTCCAAATGATTGAAAAGATTATCAATCCTTGATTTTGGGTATTTATTATTCATCGTTACCTTATTCAACTGATGATAATAGATACACAATCCCAATGACCCATCTTTCTTCTTCACAAACATAATAGGTGCACCCTAAGGTGAAGTGATATGATGAACGAATCCCTTCTCAAGAAACAGCCTAAAATAATCTTTAAGATCATTTATATCAATAGGTACCAAACGATAAGGTGCTCTAACTATCGGCCTTGTGCCCTTCACTTAATCTATCATAAAGCCAATCTCTCTACAAGGGAGTAACCCCATAATTTCATCAAATACATCAAAGAAATCCTAAACTACTGGAATCATAAGGACATTATTTCCACCTCCCGTGTCTCTTTATTAATAATATACAAGTGTTTAGTAGTTGTACCTTGTCACCTAAGCATAAAAGACAAATGCATCTCCTGACCCGTCATAGAAAATAAGATAGCTCTACCTACAAAATCTATATCAGTTCGATACATACATAGAAATCAATCCCCGATATAATATCATATGTGCAGGTATCTAAAACTTAAAAGTTTGCTATAAACCGTAGCCTACCAATATCAATGTTTACCCCATCACAAGTGTCGGTAATAATAGTGGATATGCTTAAAATATAAAATATATATAACATACTAATACATGGAGTTAAAATCAACCCCGATATACACTTGTGCAACAAAAGAGTGGGTGTCCAAGATCGAATAAAACTATTACTAATGGATCATGGATAGAAAACATACCATCAACCACATGAATAGGCATTAGGCCATCCTTGGGTCTCACCTGATAAACCCGATAATATAATAGTTAAGTCTAAGGTTGTATGGTGAGTGATGGTGGTGGATGTGCAGTTGGTTGCTTCAGAGATGGAAATGGGTATTTATTATTGCCTCTCCTATAGTTGATAGTTGGTCCTAAAACCTCGATGGCCCTGCCTATACTTTCCCTTCCACTATTAGACCTGCCAGCCTCTAACCCAACTAATGACCTTGTCCCTATTATATATGATGAATAGACTTGTCACTATGTCATACCTTGGCCTTACTATTTGTACCTCCACATCTATAGGAAATTCTCTAGTAAGTGTCCAAAGTGGTCCCTATCTATCATGACAGCTACTGATGTTATCCCTCATTTATCTGAGTCGTTCCTTCTTGCACATAGTGTATATGTTAATTGGACTGGAACCTTTCATGACCCTTGGACCGACTGGACCTATCCTCTTCTCCTATATCCACCCACTCCTCCATTATACTTATTCCCATAAGTTCCGGTCACTTTGTCAAACATTTTCTTCTGCCCGTGCGGTCTTGAAAAAGGGTGAGTGTCACGTACACTATCTATGAGTAGCTAATGTAAGTTGGGTTTTCTATTAGAATCTAGGGAATAGGGTAGATAAGACCCTAGAAGAAGCAATCAATTATCATATTCTCGGCGCTCACCTCCTCGATAGTAAATAAGGAAAGATTGGTGAAATTTTTCTTATACTTGGCAAATGTAGAGACCCTTGCAAGAATGCTAGAAACCCTGTCTTCTCTTACGTACAAATGAACTCGGGAAAATAATTATCTTTGAACCCCATGATAAACTCATAATACATAATATCATCCCTCTGCTCGGCTACGGTCACAATCCCCCAACATTGGAGAGCGTCTCCTATCGAACGAAACATACTAAGAATATGTTTCAGCACATCGGTGTCGGGTAAGAACCCGAGGTGACGCTCGATGTCTCTGCACCAATGTGGTGCTACCAATGGGTCCATAGAACCAAAAAATTTCGATGGGATATTTTTCATGAATGCCCATCTAACATTCTTCCACTTGTTATGGTACCTCATGCCACTAGTTATAGGCCCTCAACTAGCCTCTCATGTCTCCATAGGGTTAGTCCTGCCTAAATTTCCTACAAGATCAACTCCAAAAGATGACGGGCTCGGAATTGATACCTTCCATATCCATCAGGAGATGGAATGATTGGAGTTGGATTCACTAGTGGTGTGGGTAGCACTAGTGCTGTAGGCTCAGGCTGACATAATGAGAAAGGCATCACCACCATCAACTATATAATATTAAATCATATTCCTCCAATACATAAAATCTCAAAACTGACATAAAGAGAAAAACATCCACATGATGGTAGGCTAAGTCTGACTCAACAAAATAAATAGAGTACATGCTAAATCGAAAATAGAAGCCTCGCATCTCTCAAAATAAAAATGACGAAAATAAATAAGTTGGCACCTATATCATCAAATGATGGGGATGATACTGGGACAAGACTCGATGCATCAAGAACTGTAATGCTATGTTGGCTAATCACAAGCACATGATAGGGGGTTAAAGAGCGGTGGCCTAGCCACGATAAGCTACCAGATCTATGTCACTCAAAGATAGTAATACAGATAAATAATAAATCTATAGTTATAATGTTCCTCATAAAAATATATCCAATATAATCTTCATCTTCAAATAAATCATTATGTAAGACTATGCATGAACCTAGTCTCCATGTCCCGTGGAGGTAACTAGTAAACCGCCACGCATGTGGAATAAAATAAATAACAATATCAATAAATATCCATCGCAAACAAAATGCAACCCCCACCATAGACACCTCAAACGATAGTCAATAATGTCATCATAATCGTGTCCGGACCTCAATTCACCCATTCCCCATGATACAAAATTCCACAACCACCAATCATCACCATCATAAATAATATAACAACCATGGCCCCATGCGTAGGGTCATATAAAGAAAAAAATATGCATCTACTCTCGTTACAATTCAACTCATTTGCCTCTGAGATCTCTAAATATTTAGCGTCTTTTATATATTTTTGATTCATTAGTTCTTCTAATCATTTCATAATATTTAATTTTCTTATGGAGTGTGGTGAGGCATGGATTCATCATACTAACGTATAAAGGGGTAGTTTCTTACTTTAATTGTCCATTAAAAAATTACCGTAAATCGTATAACAATTTGGTTATGGACAGAGAATATCGAATTACATCATAAATTTTATTTTCAACTATAGAGACCAATTCTCAAATCAAAACAGGGGTGATATCAATTATATCATAATCAAAAACTTGAATTGGACCATTTGCACAAACCTTAATGTAGAGGACTATTCGTACTTGAAATACAAGTAGAGAACTAATACAAATTTCTACTATACCCAAATGGCCATTACTTGTGAGTTAAAACTTCCAAGAATTTAATAAAAATGACACTAAATTTCTCATGCTTTATGCTTCCAACTCGAAATTTTATTTAATGATTTATATAACTGAAATTGACATGTGAATTGTACAATCTATATTTTACATAAGAAATTATCAAATTATTTTTTTATCACCAATTACAAAACCCTAAATTACATAATTAAAATTGACATATGAATTGTACAATTAACAATTTTACGTCAAAATTTATCAAATTACAAATTATTTAACCCTAATTCCAATTTATAAACTCTTTTTGCCATTAATAATATCATCATATTCAAATTATGAAATTTTATGGCAAATTTATAAACCCTAATTTTCTCTAATTGATTTTAATTGTTAAAAGTTAATATATGTAGAACTTACTATTTAAAATCGTCAAAAGTAAGGAGTGTGATTTTAACTTGCCTATTGAAGAAAATCCGCAAAAGAAATATAAGAAGATTGTAGGATAACTTTGTAGAAGAAGCCTATTTGAATTTATATTGAAAAACCCATGTAATTACTTCCAAAAACGAGTGTAAATGTTGATCGAAGAAGTATCCAAGAAAAATACAATTTTTTTGTTGAGTAAAATGACAAATTTTCTAAATTGTAATGATATAATTTATGTGGGATTTGGATTTTATTTTTTGTTAGAATTGTGTCCTCGAATGGAGTAGCAGTAGGGTTATTTTGTGTTGGAACTATACAGAATCTAATGAAATGGAAAGTGAGGAGCGTCTCTTTTGAAGACAATGAGATCCACCTAATTTTTTTTATTATTTTTTTAAGAAAAAATTTATTTCTTTAACTCAACTTAACCTTATTAAATCTAAGCTTAAACCTTTCTCCAAATAGTCTCTTAATTACCCTGTTATCCTAATCTTAATCAAACTATTACCCTTATGCTTAAGCCTTCAATTTGTTTCCATAATAACAATTAACCCCTACTTTAAGTTAATTACTGTGACAACCCGCCTACTAAAATCATAGGTGGCCATCCCAATACTCAAATAATCACAGGAATCATAGATGGTCCATTCTTAGCATCACTGTCGATCAAAATAATAGTATGAGATAACCACAGATCATTTTAGAAAACGGACTGTCAAATTTAAAATTTTGAAAATAAAAGAAAAACACTTAGACAATCCCATTTACAAAAACAGTGGATATCAAAAATCAATGAATGAAGAATGACAATATAAGAAGTATCACCGAATAAGCTGCCGGTGAACAGACCAATACAAATAGTACATCGAGTATTACAATTCAATATTTACAATATAATGAATGAGTGCAATACCTTGGGCAAACACGCCCGAATAAATATACTGAATATAACTAGAGTACAATAGGAAGAAGTGTCTAATACAAGTAACCTACAACATCCGCAATATGTTGTAGCTCCATGACAACTGGAATGGAAATGTAATTACGGGTGTCCATGCGGTAGAGCACCTGTAAGGCAAGGAGTATATGCAAAAACAAAGAAATATAGATACGGGTTAGGGCCCGGTTTGATATGATTACCATGTGACTAAAATCAATTACAGTTAAGTGCGTAATTCTCTCGCAGATAACAGTAATATTTCTCACCTCTCAATCTAGCAGCAACCTAGCGCAATATCGTGAGATGTTCTAGTTAACCCTAAGTACTAAGGGCTAACTTATCCCCATTCTCAACACTATGCCCTATTCATGCGTGGGGTATCTCGCAAAGCAAAATCAAAACAAGGAACCCCCCCGATACACTACTACTTAGGCAAGGTTGATCGTCGAGATCCATTAGATCCTTAGCACGAAATAATCAATAAATGTATATGTGTGTGCATATGTGTGGGAGGTCACATCTACAGCTACACAAACAAAATATAAAATAAAACCCATCCATCATCTAATGGCACAATTCCAACTTTCTTTATTTAGGAATATATATAAATGGTACAACATTTTATCAAATGTTTACCAAGTCAAACTTATTTACAAATTTTATTTCCTTTCTTCCATCTAGGAAGAATACATTTTTAAAGCAAGTTTTATTATCATAAAAATGCTTTACCTTTTTCATAAAATCCCACTTCCCTTCTTCCATCCAGGAAGTGTAATCAAAAGTCATTTTTATTAGCATAAAAATACTTTTGTATACCATATGCTTTCACATCCCTTCTTCCATCCGGGAGTGTTACCGAAGCCAAACCATATCCCATTTCCCTTCTTCCATCCGGGAAATGTAATTAAAGCCAATGCATTATCATGAATTGCTTTAATAAATCTAAGACCATCCCTCCGGGTATCCCCACTGGACGCGCCCCTAAATGGCTATCATCTTCCAGGGCCTATCTATACAAGACAACCTGGGAACCTACCAACGTCGGGAAGCGGCCATAATGCCTGCGGGAAAGTCAGGACCACACTCGGTATCCCCTAACAAGCGCAGTAATATAAATGCCCATATGGCCTAGGGACTATATCCACCCTTCTCAATAGCCAGGGGGCTTCACCACAACGCGCGCAACTTCCCTTATGATAGCGATTTAGGGAGGTTTGTAATCCATAAATTATCATTTATGAAAAACTTTACTTTTCCTTTTGAAAACTTCCAATTTTACTTTTTCAAAAAATCATTCATTTAGCCATTAAACACCAAGTTTTAGAATGTGCATTTCATTCTTATTAAGTCATATTTTATTAATGACCTAAGACCCAAAGTGCCACTAACCTCAAAATAGCCTCCAGAAGTTTATATATAATTTCATAAACCATTAAAATGAGTCTCCCTCAAGGAGTATCTCCCAAATGTCTCAACAGACATATTTTATCTCCAATATAACTTTAGGTTAACTTCCTATATTAATCGGACATTAACCTAAACAAACTAGCCCTCGGGGTAAGCCTAATTAGCCCATCACAGCCTAGGACACTAGTCTACCCCCAACAACCCTCTAGGACTCCCCATTACTTCCCAAAGGAAGGTTCCTAAATTCCTATCTTAAAATAAAGAGGCTAAAGAAAACTAAGAAAAATTAAAGGTGAAAAACAGGGGACCGGTCGACCGGTCAAGGGACAGCGGTCGACCGCCCTTTTAGGTTTGGTCTACCAACAAAATCAGTAAGCTAGTTTTGGCATGACCGGTCGATCGGTCCTGGGACCGCGGTCGACCGCGCCTATCAGATCCACGAAAAACCCTTCTTCTTCAAAGCCAAAACCGAGCCCTAAAACCCATAATCCTACACTTTCTTCTTTCACCTCCACTAACAACATTACCCCAACAATTATATACCAAAAGAAACCCATATAATAACCTTAAACCACACAATCTACAAGATTTAAGGATTTAACACCAAAATCGACCAAAAACCCATTTATGGTTTAAACCACCAAAATTAACTATGCATGCAAATTTATCACATTAAATCAATATCTAGCAAGTAAGAAACTTGCCTCGAGGTTCGTAGTCTCAGATCACCTCCGGTAGCGACAGAATCCGGCCCAAATCTTCCATTTTCTCTCTTTCTCTCATTTTTTTCCCAAATCTCTCTTCTCTCTCTCTCTCTCCTTTGGCTTCTCTCATGAAATGAGAAAATAAGGGGGGTGGGGGAACTTATAAGGTTTCTAACACATAAATCCCCACCTTTAATTGTTAATACACCACTAAAATGACTCGTACCGCTTATTTGAGTCATAACCCCTTAAAAATGCCCGAATCTCAAAAATTACAACTGGGAACTTATTTTGACTATCTCGACTATTCTAAAAACAACCGCACCCCCTATTTTGGCATTCGGGAAAGTGTGACCTATTTTTGTGTTCCAATTTCATTTTAATTCACTAATTTTTACCCCATTTTATATATAGGTCATAACCGTCATTTTACATATAACGACGCAATATCACAATATAATGCTATTTACCTTCTCATAACGGTAAATAGACAAAACATAGTAAATGTTATCCCTAAGTCTCACGGGAAATAATATTGACTCCAACATCCCCTATTTAATAAAATTTGCCCATCAGGCAAAATAGTATAAAATAGTCTCTCAAAAACTTGGGTTGTTACATACTCCCCCCCTTAAAGGGGAATTTTGCCCTCAAAATTCAGGCGTAACCCATAACAAAAAAAAAGGTATACTATACCAAAAATCGTGCTATCATACTAGCAAACCCCTCTGCAGTTCAGCGTCCCCATAGGACTCGGACTAAGGTTATTACAATCGATCTCAGTCCACATTCTCTATGCTCTAACATAGAACCAATTCGTTCCTCATGAACTATCGATCCTACCCTTCTACTATGGGAGGTGATATCTACACAAATTTGCCTTACTTTTCGAAACATGTTACACCCTTACTAGGGAATAACTACACTAACTTATAATCGCTCACCCCAATACTACAAACCCTATTCGCATTGGTATAGTCCTCAAAATAATTCGGCTCAATGAGCCCAATCATTTAGAAAAAGCTCTCGGGCCACTCCAAGTCCAAGAAATATAATGTCCACTGGTTCCATTCCAACGAACAGGCAACTTTTCAGCCGACCACACTAAGCCACACACAGCATCAAACTCGTAGGAAACGATCCAAGCTGTTGCATGGAAATTCGATCCATAAAAACTACTACCCCGATCCTTCCTTTAAATCAAACCCACCCATCCACTTATGGGTGGTAGGATATACTCCATATCCACATGGTTCCCATTTCTTCCTGGAAATTTTACCAGTACCTTGACACGAATGTCTCTCTCAGTTCACCACTATTTCTAGGAACCGCATACAGTTCTAGAGCTCCTACTACGAAGAGCTGGGCATACTCTTTTGTACTTAGTCCACCCGTTTCAATTTAGTAAGCAGCGATTGGTCAACCGATCCACAATTTTCTCAACTAGAATCATGACCGTTGCATGATCGATAACTCGATACTAATGTCCATGGATATACCCATCCTCGTTCCTCACTACTCTTTGCACACAAATAGGTGAAAGGATCAATCATGGACATGAATGCTCTTACAACAACGTCCACTCGATTAAACTCGCTCCATTTGGCATTCCATGCCATGACTAAACTCTCTGATGGTTCTGTACTCGGCGCCTATACTACTCCAATCAGCATTGCCTTAGCGAAAGGGAATATCCTATCGATAGTCCTTCACGACTTTTTTTTTAAAACTTTTTGCTCGTGAAAAGACCCAAATTCCTGCCCAGGAAGTAGTGCCTCTAATTCTTTAAGGCGAATACTACCGCTACGAACTCTTCGTCAAGCGGGGGATGACACTTCTCACGAAGTTTTAAAAGTGTGAGACACATGAACAATGAGTCCATTCTCCTGCATTAATATTTCCCATTCCTGGCAGAGACTCGTTCGTTAAATCCACTCTTGATCATAACAACATGAGTGCAGGAGAAAAAGTCAACTCATACTTCGACTCTTCGAATGATAGGTTACCGACGTAACGCTCTATCTACGAGAGGCCCCACCACTAACGGCCTAACATTTTGAATAACTCGAGATTCCATACTTCTCGTTCTAGGAACCAAGTCCTATTTAGAGTTAACCCACAAACCTATTGTGGTCAAATCCCAACCACCTTCCTAAAATAACGTCACATGCCCTAAGGGCCTAGCGTCCTAAGAATCCTAAAGTCAATCTATCTATCCTAACCTAGTGGTATAAGTATAATACCAAATATATCCCTAGTGTCCAAGACCTTTCTCGACTTCCGACATTTGCTCGATTTCATGCATGGGACGTCTCGCCGAAGCGAAATCCAAATAAGGAACCCTCCCGTTACACTACTACCTCACATCATTGGTCATCAAGAAGTAACAGTCTAAGACACATAATCGGGATCGTTAAAATCCTAACTCGTAACTTTACTAATACATATTTACTTCTAATGTTTCCATAACAATCAACTGAGGCATTTACTTTCAGTAAAATGCCACAAATACTTTATCCCAAAATACACATATACCTCTTTACAAATGGCCTTCTCATTAAGGCACAACCATAAGTCTCTATCGGACTTTCATAATCTTAGTCTTCCCCACATCGATCAGAGGAAAACTATCATTGTGCTCATATATCGAACATCAACTTAGCCCTTAATCACTCATATACGTGATTTTTGGCTAAACCTTCCAACCCAGCATCTCAACCAACAGAAAAAGAAAAGAAAAAACAGAAAAGAAAAAGCACATCCCTCCACTCCCAACGTCGTTAAGGTTCATGCGTGGAGCGTCTCGTAAAGAGAAATCCAAACAAGGAACCCCTCCATACAATCCTCTTAACTAGCCGGTCGTGGAGATAAGGCACATCATACACAAACAAAGCGAATAAAGCAAGCAAACAATCAAGGGAAAAAGAATAAAGCAGGACAAACAAATAATAAACAAACAAAAACAAAAACTACCTACATGCCGTAAACCACCTCTATAAAGTCTCAACCTGTATCCAGGGGAGATATTATAGAACCATTAGCTCTTTCTTCTAGAACTAGAGATAGGATAGCCTCGCAATTTATTCGCTTGCTGTCGCACCAACCAAATCAAGAATATCTCTACTCGTATAATACATATAATACAAGTAGTACGTACCACACATATCATCACTCGCCCCATAACGAGTGAAAAGGAAAATACAGAACTTCCCTATCATGGAAGCCATATAGATATGCTTGTCATACAAAAAAAAATATACCGATACTATCACAAGCTCGATATACACACCCGGACCTAGGGTTAACACCATACTACTCCATCTTACCTATAGAATGCACCACTCGCACCTAAGTTGGAAATCCCACCAACATACTAGCCAACCTCCTTGGCCTCTACCAATGGTTTCAAGACACGTCATTCTAGTCTTATCTGAACAAAACTACTTCCATCAATGTCCCAACTAGGCATCCCATCCTTATCGGTTATCTTCAATCGACAAGATCAGAACGTATAGTTCCCTTAACCTCTTCAGCAAGGAGGACATTCTACCAGCCTCCCCGGCCTTAGATCCACGAGTCTTCCCCAGGTGGATGTCCACCAATGGGGTCTCATGAACACCATTTCTCCAAAAGTGTTAGCAGCACTTACTTACGAGCCTATCATTTCCACTGAAAGGCCCTCTCTATGGAAAAAACATTCTGCCCCACCATAAAGAGGCGACTACCATTCCTGCCACTTCAACCTTACTCCAATGGGTGAAAGGTTTTCCTTAAATCCTCACACCTGGACACTTCCATACCCATCTCTAGGCCAAAACACTCGGGCCTTACGTTCTCACAAAACGAGGTTACACTTCCTCTATCCAACCGAACTTCAACATGTGTTCCTCATCAAGGACCTCTCAACTCTGAATTGACATTGCTTGGAATCCTAAGCATAGTACCACTATTTACCGACAACGGTACATGGGAAAACTATTTCCACTATACTTAGTAGTCACAAAATCAATATAAAATAATGCTACAAAGGGAGAGACCTCCTAAGCGACCATTATCCCCTACCACAGCCTACGGCTTATAGTAATCCCATCCTATAAACAAGGAACCCCCACGATACACTACTACTTAGGCGAGGTTGATCGTCGAGATCCATTAGATCCTTAGCACCAAAATAATCAATAAATGTATATGTGTGTGCATATGCGTGGGAGGTCACATCTACAGCTACACAAAGAAAATATAAAATGAAACCCATCGATCATCTAATGGTACAATTCCTACTTTCTTTCTTTAGGAATATATATAAATGGTACAACATTTTATCAAATGTTTATTAAGTCAAACTTATTTACCAATTTCATTTCCTTTCTTCCATCCACGAAGAATACATTTTTAAAGCAAGTTTTATTATCATAAAAATGCTTTACCTTTTTCATAAAATCCCACTTCCCTTCTTCCATCCAAGAAGTGTAATCAAAAGTCATTTTTATTAGCATAACAATACTTTTGTATAACATATGCTTCCACATCCCTTCTTCCATCCGGGAGTGTTAACGAAGCCAAAACTTATCCCATTTCCCTTCTTCCATTCGGGAAATGTAATTAAAGCCAATCCATTATCATGAATTGCTTTAATAAATCTAAGACCGTCCCTCCAGGTATCCCCACTGGACGCACCCCTAAATGGAAATCATCTTCCAAGGCCTATCTATACAAGATAACCTGGGAACCTACCAACGTCGGGAAGCGGCCATATTGCCTGCGAGAAAGTCAGGACCACACCCGGAATCCCCTAACCAGCGCAGTAATATAAATGCCCATATGCCCTAGGGACTATATCCCCCCTGCTCAATAGCCAGGGGTTTTCACCCCAACACGCGCAACTTTCCTTATGATAGCGATTTAGGGAGGTGTGTAATCCATAAATTATCATTTATGAAAAACTTTACTTTTCCTTTTGAAAACATCCAATTTTACTTTTCCAAAAAATCATTCATTTAGCCATTAAGCACCAAGTTTTAGAATGTGCATTTAATTCTTATTAAGTCATATTTTATTAATGACCGAAGGCCCAAAGTCCCACTAACCTCAGAATAGCCTCCAGAAGTTTATATATAATTTCGTAAACCATTAAAATGAGTCTCCCTCAAGAAGTATCTCCCAAATGTCTCAACAGACATATTTTATCTCCAATATAACTTTAGGTTAACTTCCTATATTAATCGGACATTAACCTAAACAAACTAGCCCTCGGGGTAAGCCTAATTATCCCATCATAGCCTAGGACACTAATCTACGCCCACAACCCTCTAGGACTCCCCATTACTTACCAAAGGAAGGTTCATAAGTTCCTATCTTAAAATAAAGAGGCTAAAGAAAACTAAGGAAAATTAAAGGTGAAAAACAGGGGACCGGTCGACCGGTCAAGGGACCGCAGTCGACCGCCCTTTTAGGTTTGGTCTACCAACAAAAGCAGTATGCTAGTTTTGGCATGACCGATCGACCGGTCCTGGGACCGCGGTCGATCGCGCCTATCAGATCCACGAAAAACCCTTCTTCTTCAAAGCCAAAACCGAACCCTAGAACCCATAATCCTATAATTTCTTCTTTCACCTCCACCGACAACATTACCCCAACAATTATACACCAAAAGAAACCCATATAATAACCTTAAACCACACAATCTACAAGATTTAAGGATTTAACACCAAAATCAACCAAAAACCCATTTATGGTTTAAACTTCCAAAATTAACTATACATGCAAATTTATCACATTAAATCAATATCTAGCAAGTAAGAAACTTGCCTCGAGGTTCATAGTCTCGGATCACCTCCGGTAGCGACGGAATCCGGCCCAAATTTTCCATTTTCTCTCTTTCTCTCATTTTCTCCCAACTCTCTCTTCTCTCTCTCTCTCTCCTTTGGCTTCTCTCATGAAATGAGAAAATAAGGGGGGTGGGGGAACTTATAAGGTTTCTAACACATAAATCCCCACCTTTAATTGTTAATACACCACTAAAATGACTCGTAACCGCTTATTTGAGTCATAACTCCTTAAAAATGCCCGAATCTTAAAAATTACAATTGGGCACTTATTTCGACTATCTCGACTATTCTAAAAACAACCGCACCCCCTATTTTGGCATTCGGGAAAGTGTGAACTATTTTTGTGTTCCAATTTCATTTTAATTCATTAATTTTTACCCCATTTTATATATAGGTCATAACCGTCATTTTACATATAACGACGCAATATCACAATATAATGCTATTTACCTTCTCGTAACGGTAAATAGACAAAACATAGTAAATATTATCCCTAAGTCTCACGGGAAATAATATTTACTCCAACATCCCCTATTTTATAAAATTTGCCCATCAGGAAAAATAGTATAAAATAGTCTCTCAAAAACCTGGGTTATTACAATTACTAGTATGCACGTATACATTTTTAATTAATCAAAAAAATTCTAAAATTTATTAATAAAATTCTATAAATTACTATAACTTCCAAACTTTCAATTTATTTCCATACCAACTCCAACTTAGCATGTGAAACTTTATTTACATTAATTAAATCATATAAAATTTAATTTCCACTCCAATAAAGACATCAACGGTCATCATCGGTGATGTGAGGTGGGTTAATGTGTATAGATCATAGCCTCCAGTCTATTTTACTCAATACAGTCAAACGTATTAGCCCCCTCCAAGGATATAGTTAAAATAATACTATTTTATACGAAACCAAATACAATGTGGGCTCAGAGACTATGTGATAGAGTCGGAAGGTGTTAGACACACACTTCTCCCTTTTGGTCTCTCGTTGGATCAACAAAATATTATCCTTCTCCTATTATTCTGAATGCGTGATAAATATGCCATATGTTCCAAGTGAAAAAAGGAATATATAAATGAATGTGCTAGTGTGTAACTCGACGACTCGAGTTTGAGACACTTATGAGAGCCAACTTGAACTGGCATTGAGGTGTTAGGGAAAAGTACATTTGTAAAAAGTGATGAAAGTCGTTTCTTGTCTTTTTGCAAAAAATCATAGAGCTATAATCAATGATTTGTTATTTTATCGTTTATAAAAACAGGACCACTTTCACCACAATTATGTCCAATTAATTATTTAACAAATGTTTAAGATAAATGACTATGTGATAAAAAAAATTGAAACTTAAAATAACTATTACAACTCTATTTCATTGTTTTAAATAAAAATCTAATAGAATAAATATGACAATTCATCAAATATGGTCAAGCACATAGTGGTATGGCCCGGTAGTCTGAGTTTTTCTAATTTCTACCTCTCATATGCTTTTCCTGCTCTGTATCCTTAACTGAAGTAGTGGGGTGGGATTTTTAACAAAATATGGAAATGAGCAATTGCCTAATACAGGGGATACTAGCAGGCTCAAGTAATAAAAGGATATATATATATATATGATGCATTTATTATTTCTGAAAACATTTATGTATAATTTAAGACTTTTCAAATGCATCTACAAATGCGTGAAATATAACCAAAGATGATATGCCAACACACACTTAAACTTTCATCCCCACTCAAGCCCATGTCCCAAGTCAACCCCTTAATTATTTTCCATTCATAATCTATTATAAAACCAAATAACATTTTTCCTTATCATTTTATGAGTACCAAGATCATTGCAAGATCATTATCATTATTTTCGGAGGTCGCCAATCCCATTTATATTTACGAGCTTTCTCCGTCTAACATAATTGTCGCGACATTTAGGGTTTAATCCAAAGTCACACCCTAGGATTCTTCGAACTTCTTAACTTTTTCCATTTTCTCCAAGTATATTTTCTTTAATTATTAGTAACACCTTTTCAAAATTTCTTATCATTTAACCCGACCGATGAGGCCTGACTCTCCAAATTATTAAGCTTCCTTAAACATCCTTAGTTACACATTTTAAATAACCCTTTTTAACATTAATTCCTTACTTTCTCGAGTCTTGACAGTTCAAAACCAATATACCTTTCAAAACTTTACATTTATCATTTTATGTAAAATATATGTCATTTATCAAGAGCCATAATCAAATAATACTAGTTTATAGCATTTGTGTGAAAATGTGTAAATTTTAGTACCATCTTGAAAATCTCATAGTTTTAGGTGTCAAAATTTATTTTGACCATTTTAAGGGTTATTTTTCAATTAAATTACTTCAAGGATGTTTTGCAATTATTTCAACATTTGTTAAATATTTCATATTTAACACTTTAAGCTAACTTTTATACAATTTTCATGGTGTTTAACCCAAACTCGTCCTATATGAACCACATATATGCAAATTTTCCATTTTAGGGTTTTAAACACAAAATTTCTTGAAAATATTTAATGCAATACTTTTCGTATAAAATATCATACAGTTTTAACAATGTAATATTCTATCCACGATTTACTATTCTTTCTTCCCATTTTCTTCACATAAAATAATGATTTTTTTAGACTAAGAACATGTGTTTGTATATATATATATATATATATACACTCACGAGAACAATATAACTATATAATGCATACCTATCCTAACATGTTTGTATTAGTTTTGAAAATATTGGATACAAACACCTACCTCGAATGAATAACTCCACCAAATAAATATATAAAAATAATCCAAAGTGTCCAAAAAATAATCTAAAATACTTCAGAAAATAGTCCAAATAATGCTCCCAAATTCCCTCAATATGTGCTTTTAAAATATAGATGCACTACAAAAATATTTACTCGACATAAATTATTTATCTCTAGGAGACACTCAAGAAATTTGGGCTTAAATGGTGTTTAGAAATGGTGTCTTAGGGATAGACGAAAGTGGTTTGTGGCCTGTTTGGTTCTCAATATAAGATAAAGAGAGGTATGAATTTCTTGTGTTTCTAATTGTTGGTTAATGTCTTATTTTATAAGACTTTATGACATAAGGATACTGTGACAACCCGCAATCCAAGATAAGGGGTGGTCAGCCCGATACTCAAACGTAACAGGAATCATGGATGGATATCATTCTCAGCATCACAAAAATAAACTGAGTATACGGGAAAACCACCCAATAAATCAGAAAACGGGTTGCCAAAAAGTGTAAAATTTTAAAAATGCGATTATGAAAATTTAAACTAAACAACCCAATCTGACAAGCAAGTGGAATTCCAAAAGATAGTATTTAATATAACTAAAACGAATGTACACAAATGGACCGAATAAGCTGTCGGTCCACAGCTACATAAGACAACGTACAACAAGATAAAATATCTTACATGGTACAACCATTAATCAAATACAAATGTTTGGGCCACACGCCCGAGGGACAAGACTTGATCATATCTAGAATAACAAGAATGAAAGCTTCTAATACAACATCCTGTAATAACCCGCAAAGTCTTACAGCTCGTCAAAAGTGCAAGGAACTCGGGAAAGTCAAGTCGGGCGTCCTTGCGGTGGAGCACCTGAGCGGATACAATAATATATATACAACAAGGAAGGTAAACCGGTCAGGGCCGGGTTCTATATGATTTCTAGAAGAATAAAAAGCATTATAGATATGAACAGATTATACATGAATGATGAGGATGATAATATGACATGCTATCTACAATATAAGCAGGAATTTAAGGTAAAGCACTCTAGGTTAAAACCCTTCTTTATAAAATACAATTTCCATTTTTCCTTCAAACATTCCTTATTAGGAATAAAACCATATATTCGGTTTAATCAAGAAGTTATAATTCTATTCATTAATTAAAATTTCCCATTTTATCCTTCCATTCCTTATTAGGAAAATCATTTACATCAAGTGCTCTATATGGCACATATATTATTCCCGTGCTCTTCCTGGCACATATTCATGCTCTTTATGGCATTTCATACGCTCTTTATGGCGTTATATAACCATCAAGTCCAACTTGATGAAAATATAGTTATATTCATATATATGTATATAACGATATCTAAGACCGCCCGTCCGGGTTTCCCCATTGAGTGCGCCCCTAAATGACCATCATCTTCCATGGCCTCCAAGACCAACTGGGCACCTAACGAAACACGTCGGGAAGCGGCCATGAGCCTGCGTGATAGCCAAGACCACACCCGGAATCTTCCTATCAGCACAGAAAAATACATATACTAAGCGCTCCCATGGCCTAGGACTATATCCACCCTGCATTCATTAGCCAGGGGGCTTCACCTCACGAGCGGACTTCCCTTATGATGTCATTTAGAGAGGTGTGTAACAGTAAATTAACATTTACATATATTATCATTTTATTTCCAAAATCCATTTTCATTAATCATGAGATTGGTTCTTTTTATTAAACCTAATATCATTAAACAACGGGGTTCGTTCTAGTTGAACCTATTATCATTAAACTCATATGGGTTCATTTTATGCGAACCTAATTCCCATCGAATACTGTCATCTATTCCTCAAATTTCAATCCTCGATTAAATCTCCAAATGATCATTATGATTCTACAAATCTCCAAGGCCTATGTAACTTGACAAGCCCTTCTAGGCTCCAAGTTAGGGTACCTAACTTCCAAACTTCTAAGAGTTTGAATAAAAGAAGTAATGCCTTAACATTACTTTAGACCTCCCCGAAATAAACCCCGGATGGACCCATTTCTAGTCCAGGGTAACAACCAAACTCCATAGCTACTCTAGGACTCTAAGTTTACTTCTCTAAAGAAGTTTCCTAGGCCCTAATCCTAAAGAATAAGGAGGAAAATTTAAAATAAAAAGACTCCCAAAATCTGCTGGAACCGAATCGATTCGCCCTAAGGGCCGAATCGATTCGCCCTAGCGAATCGGTTCGGACAATAAAATTTGGTTTCTGCAAATGCCGAATCGATTCGGTCTGCAATCCGAATCGATTCGGACAACAATACCTGGGACTCTGCATCTATGCGAATCGATTCGCCCTGGGGGCCGAATCGATTCGCCCCTGCGGAAATGCCAAGAATGGCTATGGAGTCTTTGAACTCCAAAATTCTAACCAACCCAAAATCAACCAAACCCAATTTATATAATGGAACTAGTACACCAAAAATACACCCAACTATCATCATGTGTAATATTGATCATCCAAATCAATCTCAAAGGGGTTAAATACCCAAAATTCTACCAAAACCCTAACATTTCTAAATCATAAATATCAATACAATTTATTCTACTTAAACCATAAACTTGCAAGTAGATTACTTGCCTCAAGGTAAGAATCTGATTTGATGAAGAAGGAGGCAACAATCCAAGCTCCAATCTCTCTTTTTCTCCCAAGTTCTCTTCCTCTCTCTACTTTCTCTAGGGCTCAAAGTGTAAAAATGGAAGAATGGGAAATAGGGGTGGGAAATAAAACGGGGCTTAAGTCCCATAAGCCAACTTAAGTGGCTAATACGCGATAAAAATATACGCGACTACATAATTTAAGCCAAAACCAGTCAAAAGTCCCCAAAATGCCAAAATACAATATGGCACTTATTTTGACTGTCTCACACCTACCGGGACTAACTACACAATCCAAATTATCATTCGGGAATTTTATAACTCATCTTACTTCCGGTTTCATGATAAACCAAAACGTCATTTTAAATCCTTATGACATAATAAATTACCACATGAACATTATATCTACTCACGAGGTAACTACACCACATATTAGTACATATTGACTTGACATAACAAATTAATATTTACTCAACATCTATCAGAAAATATCTAATTACTACACATGGTAATTAAGGATAAAATGGGCTATCGGAAGAGAGAGTTATTACATACTCCCCCCCTTGAGAGGGAATTTTGCCCCCAAAATTCGGATATACGTCGCAAGAAGAAGTGCGGATACTATTCCCGCAAGTCATCCTCGCGACCCTATGTCGATTTCTCGACACTAAGCTGACTATGTAGAACTCTTCCCCCAAGGTACTACCAGTGATACCAACGTAACTCTACGCTCTAAGATAGCGACCGACTACATCTAATAAGAACCGTCATGTTGCATCTAACTCGAAAGGAATGTGCCTAAAGCCACCATCGTATCCTTCGTACTCCCTTGCATGAGAGACAAGGAACAAATTATGAACTTGCCGCAAAATGTTTCAATAAAGCGAGCGAATAGTCTACCGGACCCACCACGACATTTCTAGGAAAGGTACAACGTCATGCGGTTAGAAACGTATAATGCCCGTCACAGGCGATGCTCACCATAACATTTGGTCTAATGACCTCAGACTCCCGATGCCTTCTTCTCGCATCGACTGAGCTCTTTCTTCAGTCTTGGTTATACGAGAGGCTCATCATCTCGTACTTCCAACCATCCAGGGGAAAATCAACAAGGCCTAACATACAAGGCTTCTTCTAAAGCGCCGTCCTAATAGTGAATCGCTATAAATTCTATAAGCGAATTCAACGAGCGAAAAGCATCGTCCCCAACTACTCTTAAAGTTAAGCACGCATCTAAGGAATATATGCCTTAGCAAATGGTTTATTCTATTGGTCTGGTCATCTGGAAAATGACAAGAAGTGATTAACCATAATTCGATTCCCATAACTTCTTGGAAACTTGCCAAGAATGAGAAACGGAAGTCTTATTCTAGTCAAGACTATAATCAAGGGCACCCCATGCAGTACAACAACCTTTCTATGCTCAGCCAAAGATACTAGCGACGTACAACTTGGCACGATTCGTCAATACCCTGATGCACCGGAACGTTAGAACTGCGCGATTTCTCCATATCTGCTTTACTTAAGTCCCTTCCATTCGGGACAAGATTCTCTTATGGGAACGCACCCCACCCTCAAGGTGGACTTCAACTTAAGTAGGGGATAATACTCCTTACAAGTTTAAACTTGTGAGGCGCATCCATAATAAATCGATACTCCAGTATTATCACTCCCCGTCATGGCAGAAACTTGCTAATGGAATCTACCCTCGAACCTAACCATGTGACTCAGGGGTGCGAGTCAATTCACCCTTTCGTTACTTCAGTAACACTCCACTACGTGAGGCCTCGTCTCCTTCGGCCTTAACCACAAACTTCTAGGAATCCTCCCACTCCACACGACATGGAACCAATCCCTTGTTATGAGTTTACGCATGACTTAGTCATGGTCAACTCCCAACAACCCTCCTAATCTTACGTCCTATACTAAAAACCCTACATCTGAACAATCCTAAAGTCTATCTACCTATACTCTATCTAAGTCGTATACACCTAATACTAAGTATATCCCTAGTGCCCAAGACCCTTCTCAACTCCCGACAATTGCTCAGTTTCGTGCGTGGGACGTCTCGCCGAAGCGAAATCCAAACAAGGAACCCTCCCGTTAAACTACTACCTCGCGTTGTCGGTCATCGAGGGGTATGGGTCTAAGACACATGTTCGGGACCAAAAAGATCCTACAACTACACTCTAATAATCTAAATAACTAAAGAAAACTTCAACGAAGTCTCAATTCGACTCCGTAACCCAGTCTCCCTCATATCCATCAGAGGAGAGAACTATATGCAGTGCTCCTAAGTCGCACTTTAATAGCCATCAATCACTCTTCTACGTGATTCTCGGCTAAACTTTTCAATCCCACTTCCAACAATAATTTAATAAAACAAAATGAAATAAAAGGGAAGAATAGCATATCTTCACTCACAACATCGTTAAGTGTTCATGCGGCGGAGTGTCTCGCAAAGCGAAATCCAAACAAGGAACCCCTCCGACACATGCCTACTTAACTAGTTGATCATGGAGATACAACGTAATGCACATGAGATAAAAGAAAGGAAAGGTGGTATATCCCCACTCCCAACGTCGTTAAGGTTTGCGCGTGGAGCGTCCCGCAGAAGCGGAATCCAAACAAGGAACCCCTCCTATACGCTACCACTCAACTTGTCGGTCGTGGAGATAAGGCATAGCAGTCACATACAAATATCACATCATACTCGACCATGTTAAGGACGAGTAAATCGGCCTCAAACACAAGGTAGTAAGGGAAAATCTCTACGTACATACAAATAAAGGAAATGAGCGAACCATTTCCCATAGGACTCTACACTAATGAAAATACCCTCAGCAGATATTATGAAATCTGTAATCTGAGAAGAGCTCATAAAACAATTGGGCGCGTAACACCCGCATCGAATGACATTTAACTCACGTATCTATGAGAAAAACTTACCCTCAATAACGGGCGGCGCCGGCAGGGCCGGAGGACACATAGCCTCCCGATCATGACAAACACGTCCATACTGCAGTTGCCCCTGCTTCGGAGGAACAACCATAATAGGTACCGGAGGTGGGAACAGAACATGCGGCTGTTGCGGAACCCGAGGAAACTGACCCCCAATCATCTGAGGACACTCCCTCTTGATATGACCTGCCTCCCCACATCGGAAGCACCGTCCCTTCATGTCCTCCCGACCTCGACCTCCGATATCCCTAAACTGAGAAATACCTCGGCCCGGATGATCTCTACCTCCAGGGCCACCCCGAACTACCTGATGTAAAGCACCTGGTTTGTGCCTATTGTTGCCCCTCGCAATAAACTTTCCAAGCTTCCCTACTTGCCTCATCTCAGTAGCTTTCTTGCTACCCTGCATATAAAATCGATGCTCCTGGCAATGGAGTAAGGCTACATTCATAACCTCGCCATAAGTCTGGGAAGCTGGGTTACCCAATAAGTGTTTTCGGATTCCCCAGTTTAGACCTCCCATGAACTTCGAGATCTTCCTCTCTTCCGGAGTCACCTCATCTGGTACAAAACTTGCTAAACGGGTGAACTCCTCTTCATACTCCTCTACCGACCTCTCCCCTTGCTCTACATCTTGCAATTTCCTCTTCATCTCCCTCTCAATAGCGGGAGGAAAATACTGAAGATCAAACAAAGCCCAGAACTCAGTGATTGACATGGTGTCTCTTTGCTCTGGGGTGGTCATCATCTCCCACCAATGTAACGCGGATCCGACAAGCTTGAAGGTGGTAAGGACTTGTTTCTTATCCTCACTGCATTCAATCATTCGAAGGTGGCGTTGCATGTCTTTCTTCCACTGATTGGCTTTAATAACATCCGCACCTCCCTCGAATTCCGGGGGATTGCCCTTTAGAAAGGACTCCCTAATCCTTTCCCACAGAGTAAGTCCCGTAGGAGCTTGAACACCTGGAGCCCATGGCAATTGTTGGATCACTACGGACATGGCGGCATGAACCGCTCCAGCCACTATGCTTGCTACATCTGCAACATTAACAGTCCCTTGTAGTGGGGGTGGAGGACATACTTCCTTCTCTACAACCTTAACACGTCTCGCTAGGCGACCTCTCTTAGGCGGCATCTGAGATGGAAGAACAATAGTATTAGAATACTAATTAAAACAATCTATCTTGCAGAAGGTCGCAAACATAGGCAATAAGAAGTCCTAACATTAGGCTCTATATCAAAGAACGCTACGGTAGAACATGACGAATCCACACAGATCCTAGTACCCTAGAACCTGATGCTCTGATACCATCTGTGACAACCCGCAATCCAAGATAAGGGGTGGCCAGCCCGATACTCAAACGTAACAGGAATCATGGATGGATATCATTCTCAGCATCACAAAAATAAACTGAGTATACGGAAAAACCACCCAATAAATCAGAAAACGGGTTGCCAAAAAGTGTAAAATTTTAAAAATGCGATTATGAAAATTTAAACTAAACAACCCAATCTGACAAGCAAGTGGAATTCCAAAAGATAGTATTTAATATAACTAAAACGAATGTACACAAATGGACCGAATAAGCTGTCGGTCCACAACTACATAAGACAACGTACAACAAGATAAAATATCTTACATGGTACAACCATTAATCAAATACAAATGTTTGGGCCACACGCCCGAGGGACAAGACCTGATCATATATAGAATAACAAGAATGAAATCTTCTAATACAACATCCTGTAATAACCCGCAAAGTCTTACAGCTCGTCAAAAGTGCAAGGAACTCGGGAAAGTCAAGTCGGGCGTCCTTGCGGTGGAGCACCTGAGCGGATACAATAATATATATACAACAAGGAAGGTAAACCGGTCAGGGCCGGGTTCTATATGATTTCTAGAAGAATAAAAAACATTATAGATATGAACAGATTATACATGAATGATGAGGATGATAATATGACATGCTATCTACAATATAAGCAGGAATTTAAGGTAAAGCACTCTAGGTTAAAACCCTTCTTTATAAAATACAATTTCCATTTTTCCTTCAAACATTCCTTATTAGGAATAAAACCATATATTCGGTTTAATCAAGAAGTTATAATTCTATTCATTAATTAAAACTTCCCATTTTATCCTTCCATTCCTTATTAGGAAAATCATTTACATCAAGTGCTCTATATGGCACATATATTATTACCGTGCTCTTCCTGGCACATATTCATGCTCTTTATGGCATTTCATACGCTCTTTATGGCGTTATATAACCATCAAGTCCAACTTGATGAAAATATAGTTATATTCATATATATGTATATAACGATATCTAAGACCGCCCGTCCGGGTTTCCCCACTGAGCGCGCCCCTAAATGACCATCATCTTCCATGGCCTCCAAGACCAACTGGGCACCTAACGAAACACGTCGGGAAGCGGCCATGAGCCTGCGTGATAGCCAAGACCACACCCGGAATCTTCCTATCAGCACAGAAAAATACATATAATAAGCGCTCCCATGGCCTAGGACTATATCCACCCTGCATTCATTAGCCAGGGGGCTTCACCTCACGAGCAGACTTCCCTTATGATGTCATTTAGAGAGGTGTGTAACAGTAAATTAACATTTACATATATTATCATTTTATTTCCAAAATCCATTTTCATTAATCATGAGATTGGTTCTTTTTATTAAACCTAATATCATTAAACAACGGGGTTCGTTCTAGTTGAACCTATTATCATTAAACTCATATGGGTTCATTTTATGCGAACCTAATTCCCATCGAATACTGTCATCTATTCCTCAAATTTCAATCCTCGATTAAATCTCCAAATGATCATTATGATTCTACAAATCTCCAAGGCCTATGTAACTTGACAAGCCCTTCTAGTCTCCAAGTTAGGGTACCTAACTTCCAAACTTCTAAGAGTTTGAATAAAAGAAGTAATGCCTTAACATTACTTTAGACCTCCCCGAAATAAACCCCGGATGGACCCATTTCTAGTCCAGGGTAACAACCAAACTCCATAGGTACTCTAGGACTCTAAGTTTACTTCTTTAAAGAAGTTTCCTAGGCCCTAATCCTAAAGAATAAGGAGGAAAATTTAAAAGAAAAAGACTCCCAAAATCTGCTGGAACCGAATCGATTCGCCCTAAGGGCCGAATCGATTCGCCCCAGCGAATCGATTCGCTCTGAAAGCGAATCGGTTCGGACAATAAAATCTGGTTTCTGCAAATGCCGAATCGATTCGGTCTGCAATCCGAATCGATTCGGACAACAATACCTGGGACTCTGCATCTATGCGAATCGATTCGCCCTGGGGGCCGAATCGATTCGCCCCTGCGGAAATGCCAAGAATGGCTATGGAGTCTTTGAACTCCAAAATTCTAACCAACCCAAAATCAACCAAACCCAATTTATATAATGGAACTAGTACACCAAAAATACACCCAACTATCATCATGTGTAATATTGATCATCCAAATCAATCTCAAAGGGGTTAAATACCCAAAATTCTACCAAAACCCTAACATTTCTAAATCATAAATATCAATACAATTTATTCTACTTAAACCATAAACTTGCAAGTAGATTACTTGCCTCAAGGTAAGAATCTGATTTGATGAAGAAGGAGGCAACAATCCAAGCTCCAATCTCTCTTTTTCTCCCAAGTTCTCTTCCTCTCTCTACTTTCTCTAGGGCTCAAAGTGTAAAAATGGAAGAATGGGAAATAGGGGTGGGAAATAAAATGGGGCTTAAGTCCCATAAGCCAACTTAAGTGGCTAATACGCGATAAAAATATACGCGACTACATAATTTAAGCCAAAACCAGTCAAAAGTCCCCAAAATGCCAAAATACAATATGGCACTTATTTTGACTGTCTCACACCTACCGGGACTAACTACACAATCCAAATTATCATTCAAGAATTTTATAACTCATCTTACTTCCGGTTTCATGATAAACCAAAACGTCATTTTAAATCCTTATGACATAATAAATTACCACATGAACATTATATCTACTCAGGAGGTAACTACACCACATATTAGTAAATATTGACTTGACATAACAAATTAATATTTACTCAACATCTATCAGAAAATATCTAATTACTACACATGGTAATTAAGGATAAAATGGGCTATCGGAAGAGAGGGTTATTACAGATACATTCTTGGACAAATGGGGTGATTATAATTCTTCAAAAAGAACGAATATGGGATTGACAACAAAAAATAAGGTACACTGCCTCGACAACACTTACTCACCCAAGGCATTGGGAAGTAATATATATATATATATATACTCCTTCACGGACCACTTCGCATTTTAAAAGTGGGAACCGGACATGTGTCACCTGGCAGTGAGCCCAGAAATTATCGGCTAAATTATAGGCACACACACTCTCTCTCTCTCTTCTGGGCTCACTGCCAGGTGACACATGTCCGCTCCGCACTCTTAAAATGAGAACTAGTCCGTACAAGAGAAGTACTAAATAATCTACCTATAAAACCTTTGTATCTTAATTTTGCATTAAAGATATTCCGTTGAGAGGTTAACGTGGAGGTAGAATTTAAGAATTAGATTGGATTTCTCATAAATTACTTATGTCGAAGCTAACCGGAGTGAAATTTCCTCTATATGTGAACGAAATTTGGTTGAGAAATACAATATTTAGTTAAGTAAATTGTATTCGAGCATATTGAAAGATTGTAATGGAGTTCAAGTTAGGTATAAGCGTGATCTTTTACAACACTTTATCGAAGGGGATTATTCTTTGTGAAGGGGTTTTTCATATTGTATTATGTTGTTGTTATTTAAATTCATAATTTTCTTTTATTCAAAGCACACAAATATGAACAAAATAATTGATATATGTTTCTAGATGTTTAGATATCACATAATTGTAATTTAATTGAAATAGTATTACAAAATCTAACTTGCTATCGGGTTGGGTTGATGTTCGATCTAATTAAGTTAGGGAGAGAATATCTATTGTGTTAGATTTAAATTTAACTTAAAGTCTTTTGAATTATTATCTAATTAATAACAAAATGTTTTTTCATAAGTCGCAATTGAATCTCATTAATTAAAGGTTAAGTGTTCAATAATTTTCTTTAAGGACTATGAGTTTTCATTTTGTGGTTGAAAGTGATCGACATAGTCAAAATTAATTTGACATTTGTTTCGATTCCATAAGTTTAATTTAATGTCATTAAAAAAAATTTGGAGAGGTTTAATGAGTGCTTGAATGATTGTCGATCAAATTAAATAGTAACTGATCTAGCTAAGCATTAATTTTGTTTATGAAATATATCTCGGCGTAGTGTGTAATAATTTTCCTTGTCTTTCTATATATTTCTTTTATTTTAATGTAAAACCCATTTTGGAAACCCATAATATGAATTTATTGAATATGTCATATTCGCCCATGACATTAGCACACCAAATTTTGATTCAATTGATATATATATATATATATAAGAGAGACCTTACACGCTTTTCATAGTGGGTAATACAAGGAATGTGATATAAGATCATGAGATTAATCAAGTTTTTTCCCTCTCTTAATGTATATGTCTGATCATCATATCCTTAGGCAGCCACCCCATGATCACTCTAATTGATTAAAATATCAATTGAGTTCACGATAGTCATATAATAAAGTACATACAAGTTCTCTCCCGCTTTCATTCTAGCAAACTGAATAGCTGAAGCAATCTAACTTGTCTTTAATGACCATCTTTAACCTTTTGGAACACCAAACATTTTTGTACGTGTATTATAGATTCTTTCTTTGCCGTGTTCCAATTAATTTTTTAGTGTGGTTATATTTGTACTTTGAAAACTAGGACATATAATCTTCTTCTAACACCAAAAGTCTTAACCCTCACGTCCTCAGTGCACGTAATCTCGATCCATACATTGCAAGGTTTCATCATACTTTTCCTCCCATCCTTATCCACTAGCTATCAGGATTTTATTAACTATATGTCAAAGGCCTAAGAACACTTATCAATTTGACAAAGTTGACTTAACCTTAAGTACACATGCATGTTTACTGATAAAAAATCATCAAAGATTAATTATTGTTGACTATAAATCTTTCAAGATTTGTATCTTCTTTGTCAACCTCAAATAATTTATCAAGATCTAAATATTAAAGCAATTGACCACACATTTTTGTTCTTAGGATGATAATCGTATTCCATGATAAGTTCCCACCATCTTCACTGTCGCGTAATTTCTTCATTGTAAGAGAACAAAAGTATCCCTACAAATAATATCTCAAAAATTTCAAACTAATGACCATGGATTCTTACTCCAAATAATGAGTAAAAAATTTCGTCCATATGGTGGAAATAGTCTATATAAGTAGACAATACGGTTTCCATTCTTTAATAGTATGCATAAATGGTCACGGCATAAGGCATAACTGTAAATTAGGGGTGCAACCGGTACGGGTTTTTACCGTACCATACCGTTTTGGTCTGAAAAAAATGATTTTGGTTTCATATTACGAAATACCAAAAATCAATTTTATCGAAACTGAAAATACCGTCAAAATTTTGGTTTGTTTTGATTTTTAGATACAAAAACTGAAATATCGAATTTACCATACCAAAACTACCATACCGAAATATTGTACCAAACTTACCGTATATTACCATACCAATTACAAAATGAAAATTGTATTTTGAAACCCATGCACACCACATTTTGAAACCTAACACAACAACATAACCATAAGTTAGGCGTTTTTATTTTCTCTTCTCTCTCTTTACGGCCGACCGCTCACTCTCCTCCCTTCCCTCGTGCTCCTTCGACTCACTCATCCCTTCGCTTATCTCGGCTCCGATAACAAACCCACCCTTCTAGTTTCGCTGATTAGTTTTTTTTTTAATCTGAGTTTATTGATCAAGGAGGCTCATCATCTCGGCTCACTCTCCTCCGACACTGGCTCCCTCACCTCACCACACTCTACTGCGGCTTCGATGGAGGCAAACCGTGTAGTTTGATCTCGTCTCACTCTCATCCATCCCCGACAGTGGTAAACCAATCATTGTGGTCTCGTCTCACTCTCCTCATGCTCCGACAAAGGCAAACTGATTAGTTTGGCCTCGTATTTATTTAAATCTATTGTTCCAAATGTTAGAAATTGTACCTGTTTGTGTATGTTTCTAATTGTCCCAAACAGCTAAAAATGCTAGAAATTGTATTAACTAGAAATGCTAGAAATATATCGAAATATATACAAGATTTACCGAATGCATAAACTGAATTGAAATTCTGGTATTTACCGAGAAAAACACGAATTGACACCAAAATTAACGAAACCAAAAAAACCCAAAAATACCAAAAAAAAAAAAAAACTGGTCAGTTGGGTTTTGGTTTTTGTTTTGATGTACCATTTGGTAAATTGGTACGGTACAATTTTACCATATAAAATGTGGTTTTGGTGTTGGTAAGGGGTCGTTACCAACCATACAATACCGATTTCACCCCTACTGTAAATAGCATAGATTCCACCTTCTTTGGTCAATGTTGAAACTCTATAGAGACAAAAGAATACTTGATCTTCTACAAACTTTCCATATAATACATAAACAAAATGAACATGACATTCTTGTGGGTCATCATAGTTAAAGGATTAAGGATCTTGTAAAATCCTTCAAAAATCTTTTATAATAGCTTACCAAACCTAAAACTATTTTGACCTTGATCATTATTGTGTGACTGTCCCAATTAGCAATGGTTCAGAATTTTATAGGTTATAGGCTAAACCATGCTTGTTCATTATATGACCAAGGAAGCTACCTCCTTCAGCCAAAACTCACACTTAGAAAATTATGATAAAACTTCTAATTAATCAGGGACTTATTTAATATAACCCTACAATACTATAAAATTCTCTACAAGAATTTAGATCCCTTGTCAAAGAGTCTGTCCATGTAAGCAACCCTCTACATTAGTTTTAATGTGAAACCCATTTATCCGTTTCTTCCTCTGGTCAATTTCATCCCGTCTCTTTGATTTCCAATGAATTGTATTCAACTAATAAATAATTTCTCTTCAATGATAGTGCTAGAAGTCTACTCAATCCTCTCCAATCACATGATATTACCATATGTCCTCATGTTTCTCTAGTCTCTATCCCTTCAGTTTCTTCGACCCTCTCTCTTTCGACGCCTACCTTTCTCTCTCTTATTATATATAACTAGAATATGACTCCCACCTTTTTTCCCTCATTTATTATCTCTACATCTTCTCTCGACCTAAATTAGATGATCAATAGAGCTCTCTCTCCGGCCCCGGTTGCTAAATTCATCAAACCCAGTTGTTGACATTATTAAACCCAGACCGACCATAATCGGATTTGCATACCCGGTTGTCGAATTCATCAAACCTAGTTGATTAACCCAGTTATCGATTTCGTCAGACACATCATATAATTTTTTTCTTTGATATTTTTTCTATCGATGATAAAACTTAAAAAATGAGAACATGAAATTATCGAGAATTCGTCATAGCATTAACATCAACCAAGAATATATTCTTGGGTAGCAAACTTTTTTGTCGCACCACCTGCAATTTGGGAACAAGAAGAGATCATCTAATGACTCTCGTAAGAAAATACACGGATGGACTTAAATCAATGTTCATTAAAGAGAGAACCACTTCAAATCAAACGGATGCAAGATCAAACATCGCATAAAAAGAGGGGGCCACCTCTAAACGAGCCACATTAGATCTCCCTCGTGATCAACCGAGCATTTTGTTGTGAATTAGTGATCCCTCAATAATAGGCATGTCACAAAAAGAAGAAAACATTATTGTTAGCTCTTACACCCATAAAAGATCTAATGGAAGAATAGACAAGAAGCTTAATTATGCGATAACTTGAACCTTTGCAACATTTATTTTTTAGGGAGGGGGACAAATTTAATTGTGCTATCTCTATATGTTTACATTTATCATGTATGATAAACAAAGAATTGTAACACCCCATATTTTTTATAATTAATTTAATTAATTAATTGGAATAATCGGAGAAAAAAAATAAAATTTTGGATTTTATAAATTTTATAATTTAAAATGTTTGTTGTTATATTTGAAAAATAAATTTTCAAACGGAATTGGAATCGGAATTAAAATGGAGTTTTACTTGCATTTTTAATTTATATAAGTGTCCTCAAAACATTAAACTCTCTAAGAGTCCTCGGAGCATAAAACTCTCTAGAAAAAAAATATTTAATTTCTTCCTTTTTCTCTTCTTTTCTCCACAATTCTTTTCTTATCTCTTCTCTCTAGGTTTAGTAAATATTCACTTAAGAAAATAAAATGAGGTGCAAGACTTAAACGTGCCATTCTCCATAATTCCTATCTAAAATTGTTAATATCACATTAAAATGACTTGCAACAACACATCAAAGCCATAATCAGTCAAAAGTGCCCGAAATACAAAAATACAATATGGCACTTATTTTGACTATCCCGCATATTTCGGGATTAACTACACCCCCTAAATTAGCATTCGAAAATATTTAAACCATTTTAAGTCCTGGCTTCATTTATGTCATAAATGTCGTTTAGAGCATTCAACACTATAAAACGTAACCTGATGATATTTACGTACACATAACTGGCAAATATGCAAGAATCTAGTAAATATTCATTATTAACTCACTTAATTGATATTTACTCCATCATCCATTATTTTATACAATTACTTCACGCGGTAACTACATCTAAAATAAATTTCTCAAAAGTAAGGGTTGTTACATTTATGATACTTTAGCGTCTTCAGCTAATTCTCTGTAAAATTTCATCTAATTCCAGCGGTCCGATCGTCCGGAATAAAATTTTTAGTGTTTGTATCTTATTAGAGTTCTATTAGGATTAGGTTTCTTAATGACTATATAATGACTCTAATTTGTGGGGGGACTTCTCATAATCGCTTTTTCTCAAATTTTTCACCAGAGAACACTTCTAAAAATATTTCCTCTCAACCATAATCATCAACCTCCAACATCATCAAGGTTTTGTCACCAGATTTGAAGGCTTATTTGGGGTTTAATCAAGATTGGTCCAAGAACACTCTTTTGCTAATTTTTTGCACGGAATCCAATCTCAATCCAGATATTTGATTCTGAAATTACAGGCATGAATACTCTATTCCTTTCTTTTAATATTATGCGTTTTAAGTGTCGCCTAAACACTTAATTACATGTTTTCTTAAAAATCATTAGTAACTTAATTAGAAAAAGTGGACACTAATTATGGGGTTGTTTTTATAAAATCTTTTAATCTAAATAATATTCAGAAACCTTTGGATACGTAGGATTCATGAGTGATTTTGGGTTTTATTGGTGTAGGTTGCATGTAGAAAACTCTAGTTTTAAAATAAATGAAGTTGGGGGAGTATAACTCGTGTAATTTGTGTAGAGATAATGAAATTTGGCTTTTGATGAATAATAATGAAAACTCGGTATAATTAATTTAAAATAATTAATTGGATGTTTATGATGAAGTGATAAATAAATTAAGATTTAATTGAATTGGACTATCATGCGTAGTTTTATATGTTGATTAATTATGCTTGTTTGTGTGACTTGTTAGTATTATTATATTGCCTTTGTGACGACGAGTTGTTTGGTAATTTTTCTCTCCCTTTATTTTAGGATGCCTTCTAGGTATGGGACTAGTGGGTAGGCCTTTTGATAATTTACGCCTTCTGGGTATGGGACTAGTGAGGGTAGATTATTGTGACTTTATTATGTCGGGGGTGGACTGATTTTTGATACTTTATCGTCGTTGTGCTAGCCTAGGCATGAGACTAGGTAGGGATTTAAGTTATAAATTCATCCTATGCATAGGGTAGGACGTATTGATAACATGGGGACCCTTAGTTATGGGACAAAGGGATATTTTGAGGATCTCACAACGATTAAAAGGGTGGGGTAATTTATAAATTGTGAAATTGAGAAATTGAGAATCAATGCCTAAGATAAAAATGGGTATTAAAATTTGTGGCGACATAATATGTCGAGGCCGACAGTTTAAACGGGTCAGAGGGTGATTTATGTCATGTCGTGTGTGGAACCCTGTCATGTGTCGGGGCCCACAGTTTAAACGGGTCAGAGGGCGATTGACAAGGGGAAGTGTGACACTTTAATAAAAAGTGAGAACTATAGTAAAAGTTGGTTAATTTAATTAAATTAACATCGTGGTACTTGAGAATTTAAAATCATATTGGTGTGCCTTTATAAATGGGGATTTCCGTGGGTAGATAGTGATATATATTTATCGCGTTTAAGTATTTCGTTTAAATCTTAAAATACTCTATTGTGATATTTATTGTGTATAATGATATTGTCTGGATTCAAGTATCCTATTTGAGGGGAGTAGTGTGTATTCTTGCTCGGGGCTTTGGCTCTGACCCATGTGTTGACTAATCTTTTTCAGGATTAGAATTTGAGAAGCTGCATAAGTTTATCAAAGTTATCATTTGGAGGTGCAGATGGAGTTATTTATTTTTATGGCATAGTTTAGTTAGACTTCCCTTTCAGTCGTATTTAATTATGAGACTTCATTTGAGTTTTATTGGGCCATTCGGTTCCAAAGTTGTTTAGAGGATTTGTTTTGGGATTATTTCAGGTTTTATTTAATCATTTTTGGAGATTGGATTTATTCGGAGTTAGCATGTGATGGATCTTTTATCGCTTAGTGGTTTATGATCATTTGAGATTGATTCAATTATTTATCTTATGGACTGATTATTTATGTCTCATATCATTCTCATGCTAAGAATGGTATTTATTTAGTTCACGCCCGGCATAGTTCGGCAGCGGTGGCTGGCCACCCCTTCTGTCGGATTTTACGACGTGTGACACAAATTACGTGCAAGGGATACAATTTGGTTACTTCATTTGGTTTTAGTGTAATTGCCCTACAAAATTTAAATCATAGTTTGTGTTTATTATTTTGAATTGTGAGCATTTTTTTTTTTGTTACTATCATGGTTATTTTTTGAGTTATGGTGATTGCTTTGATTTTTTTACTATTGGGAAATCTTTTTGAGTGTTAATTAAAAGTTCAATAAGGTCACATAGTCGTTATATCATTTATCATCTTTGTCGCCAATATTTTAGCTAAAATACAATTAAAAAATATTTGTTTGACATAACTTACTCAAATACATAATAATTTATCAAAACGAACAAACCAAAAATTTATTAATGCAAATCATAAGCTAATGTTAATATACTTTTTAAACTATTATGTTAGCAGTTAATTGGTAAGTACCTGATGATCTATTTTCAATACGTGATTTTAATGATTTCATGTTTTATTTCGTTTCATGATTTTAAATCTTAATGTTCTATATATGGGTTAACGTCTTTGAATTTTTAGATTTGAGGAAAACTCGTGAATTGGTGGACACATGATTTTAATTTAGTTAAAGGTCAATAAAATTGTTTTTCACCAGTATCTAGAATCATTTGTAGTATTAAAGAATAACAATACTTTTACATCTTTATTTTTTTCCCAATTTATGGATTGTTTTCGAGCATGTACGCTTTCGAATTAGCCTATGTCGAACAGCTAAGTAACATGTTTTCTCATTTTTATATATATCTTTTATACTTTTATGACTGATTTTATACATCAATGTTTTCATATCTACTAACTATACTCAGTAGAATGATGCACAAGTTTATGTATATACACATATAGTCACATCTTCCCTATATATATATATATATATATATATATATATATGATTTTATACATCAACGTTTTCATCTCTACTAACTATACTCAGTAGAATGATGCACAAGTTTATGTATATACACATATAGTCACATCTTCCCTATATATATATATATATATATATTATAATACTACACCCTCGGGCTTAGACCCATTAGCGCACCTAACCATATCACCCATTAGTGCACTTATAACATTAATCTTGTACCCCCGGGATATCACCCATTAGTACACTTGTAATAATATTCTTATACCCCCGGGTTATGACCCATTCATACACTTAACGATAGAATCCCTTCACCCCTGAGTTATCACTCATTAGTGCACCTAATAATAAGATTCTTGCACCCCCGGGTTATCACCCATTAGTGCTCTTAACAATAATATCACATAATAGGGATACACACATCCTAGTAGAATTTATAGGTATTACTCCAACCTATATATGTACTTCTCATATGTATTTTAACCTCAACACTACGTATAGTATAAATATTTAGATTACTATCTCTCTCGTAATGCTAAAATTCACACTTCTCATACTCTGCGTATAACTTATGCTCTCGTAAGGTCTGTAGAGCCATACGTAAGTGCTTGGCATGCTCCTCCTCGGTGCGGGAATAAATTAGGATGTCATATATGAAGACAATGACAAACTAATCGCAGAACTCTCTGAATACTCTGTTCATCAAGTCCATAAATACTGCTGGAGCATTGGTTAGCCCAAATGGCATAACACTGAATTCATACGACCCATACCTCATCAGAAAAGCAGTCTTAGCCACGTCCTACTCCCTGATGCACAGCTGATGATACCTGGATCTCAAGTCTATCTTCGAGAAGTGGGCTTCTCCTCTCAGCTGGTCAAACAAGTCATCAATGCGAGGCAACGGATACTTATTCCGTATCGTGACTTTGTTGAGCTCCCGATATTAAATACAAAGTCGTAGGGACCTATCCATTTTCTTCATAAACAGAACTGGGGCACCCCAAGATAAGGTACTCCTACGGATGAAGCCCTGTCCCAACAACTGTTCTATCTAATTTCGTAACTCCCTCATCTCTATCGGAGCCATACGGTAAAGCTCACGTGCTATCGGATGAGTTCCCGATGTCAAGTCTATCACAAACTCGATCTTCCTACTCGGACGCAAACCCGGTGTATCCTGAAATACATAACCAAACTCACTGATGATCGAAATTGAATCGAGTGGAATCACTACTTCAGAGGTCTCATCCTCTATATAAAATAAGTGGGTGGATGACCCTCCCTCAGAACGAGGCATCGCCACTAAGAACATCTTGTATCCCATAATGGAGAACACAATACTCCTAATGAAGCAATCGATCATGGACCTATACTCGACTAGACCATCCATGCCAATAATGGCAACATACTCAGACATATCTAACACTAGCATATCAGCCGTTAAAATCAAACTGCCAATCTCTATGCCTACTCCCCGGCATATGAAGAAAATCACCGAGCCACTACCTAACGGTGAGTCTACACATGTCACTGCACTCTCTGCCATCCCTAACAACCCAGTGGCCCGTGCAAAGCTAGTGGCTATAAAGGAGTGTGATGCCCCCGTGTCAAATAAGATACGACCCAAAGTACCATGGATAGAAAACTTACCCTCCACTGATGGTGGTTCCGGCGGAACTGCGGCCTTGCGGATGTTATAGACACGTCCATACTACAACTTCCCCTACTGCATCGGAGCTACAGGCAAAGATGGTGCTCGTAGGACGGCGAGAAAAATGGGTCTCTGGGTCTCCTGATGAGCACCTTGCTGCCATGTAACTCTGTCCTTATTGGGGCAATCCTATTTCTTATGGCCAGTCTTGCCATAAGTATAACATTTCTCGATGAAGTTTCTTCCCCTCTGTCCCTGATAGCCTCGGCCCTGCTGGCCGTTACCAACCCTACCTTGACCCTGCTGGCCCTACTGTTCCCACTGTTGTTGGCCCTGCTTCAAACCCCCATGACTATGCCTGAATCCTCCAGAACAAAACCTCTTAGCAGACTCCCACTGCTGGGAACCCTGCCTCTAACTCTGCTCAACTAGTGCCCCACTGGCACTACCTCCCCTTGTCTTGCCCAACTAGCTGGGCTCTCCCCCTCGCTTCCTTCCCTTAACATGGAAGCGGTTGTCTTGACAATGCAACAACGCTGCATTTAGAACGTCTTTATATGAGTGTAGGGAAAGGATACCCAATAGATGTTGGCGTATCCTCCACGTCAAGCCATCCATGAACATCTGAATGCGCTTCTCCTCAGTAGGCACCTCATCCGGTACTATGTTTGCCAATCCCATGAACTCCTCCTTGTATTCCGTAACTGTTCTCCCTTCCTGGGTGAGGTCTAGAATTTTTCGCCTCATCTCAGTCTTGACTGCGGAAGGAAAGTACTTGCGATCAAACCACACCCATAAATCACTTATCGACATCAAATCTCGCTCCTCGGTAGTAGTAGTAGTAGTAGTAGTAGTAGTAGTAGTAGTAGTAGTAGTAGTAGTAGTAGTAGTAGTAGTAGTAGTAGTAGTAGTAGTGGACTCCCACCACTGTAAGGCTGTCCCTCTCAGCTTAAAGGTAGCCAAAACATACCTCTAAACATCCGTTCACTCATACATACGAAGGTGTCGTTGTATGTCCTTCTTCCATTGACTAGCAATAACCACATCCGAATTGCCCATGAACTCAGGGGGACATTCCCTCTGAAAAGACTCTCTCACTCTTTCCCATGCAGTGGGAAATGGATGAACTGGAACTGGTGCTACTGCCTCAACTTGGGGTGGGGCCTGTTGTACCACCACTAAGGCTGCATTCACAACTTTTGCTACTATCGTGGCAACCTCTCATGCATTCATTATCCCCTGAGCCTACGCTGTCGGCTGCTCTGGCTGGGCCTATCTGTCTCTAGGTGCACGTCGAGGAGGCATCTGAGATGAGAAATAATTTTATTAGTCCACAGTTATTACTAAATCTCAAATAGCTGAAGACGTAATCGCATAAATAGATCACAAAAGTCCTAAAGATAGGGGACTATATCAAAGGACGCAAAGCTGAAAACATAGTAAGCCGTACAGATCCTAAAGGACTCTAGAACTTGATGCTCTGATACCACCTGTGACACCCCGCCCAATTAAATATAGGGTGATCAGTACTTTACCAATTTAAAACAGGATATACGGTTGGTTCATTCTTAGCATCACTGTCGAAAACATTATAATCCATATTAATCACTTATAATATAATTGAGCTAAGTGTCAAAACATTTTCCCTTTTTAAAAAAAACCATTTAACTACAACATTCCAGTATAAATTATAAACCATTCACCATACATAGGAATATAATAAGTACTGAACAAGAATTAAATACAGAATTAAATAAGACATGGTAAAACCTCCCAGTTTAAAACTCCAAACCATAAAATAAACTAAATAAAATATCTCTGATACAAGACTAGAAGCGGGCGAAACATTCCCTGAATAGGAATTCTAAATGAAACTGAATGGAATGGATAGATGCGTCTACTCCAAAGACCTACAGCTTCCACAATAGCTGCAACACGTCTGTCAATCCAATCTCTAATTCTGGTACCCCTGCGGCTGACCACCTGGTATAATATATATATATATATATATATATATATATATATAGGAAAAGACAGAAGAGATGAAATAAATGAGTCAGGGCCCGAGGTTTAAAAATGATTTAGCAAGTATTTAAAACTGGTTCTTAAAACGAGTCTGATACGCATGTTAGTTATCGAACTCTCACGTGAGCTTCTCACCTCTCATCTATTGTTCACGCCTAAGGTACATCTAATTTTCCCCCTAGTTATACCACTCAGTCTAACTAGAGTGAAGTCATCGTAATAGTATCTATACGCACTAGTAGTATACCCGTATCGCCCATACAATACACTTTCGAATTAGCCTATATCGAACAGCCAATTAACATGTTTTCTCGTTTTCATATAAATCTTTTATAATTTTAAGAATTATTTTATACATCAAGGTTTTCATCTCTACTAACTATACTGAGAAAAATGATTCACACGTTTATGTATATACACATATTGTCACGTCTTCCCTATATATATATTCTAATACTGCACCCCCGGGTTATCACCCATTAGTACACTTGTAATAATATTCGTGTACCCCTGGGTTATCACCCATTTGTACAATTAACGATAGAATCCCAACACCCTCGAGTTTTCACTCATTAGTGCACCTAATAATAAGATTCTTGCACCACCCGGGTTATCACCCATTAGTTCTCTTAACAATAATATCACATAATAGGGATACACACATCCTAGTAGAATTTATAGGTATTTCTCCAACCTACATATATACTTCTCATACGTATTTTAACCTCAACACTATGTATAGTGTAAATATTTAGATTACTATCTCTCTCGTAATCTCCAGGGTACATTCTCTCTATACCGAAATAAGTAAAGTATTAATTCTCACATACTTTCCCGAATTTCTGTCTTGTTTAAATTTATTATCGGGTAGTTTCTCTCACTCCAATAAATCGGTAAACATAAAACTGGACTCTAAGAAAATTCTCAAAATTCACCATGTTGCTCGAACGAGATGGCAATGTCGTTTGAACGACTGCCACATGTCACTCGAGAGACTTCGCACTAGATACCAATATCGTTTGAACGACTTCGCGCGAGACCTATTGTTTCGTCTTCTACATAGAATTTCAGCGTTTTCTACTATTTTTGAACCTAAAAACCTCTAAGATTCAACACCCAACGCCTCATCATCAATACCCATCAACACATAACAGGTTATAAATCATTCTTAACATCCTAGGATCATTAATTCGTCATTAATCATCATAATTATATGAAATCCCCAAATTAATTCACATGAACCCTAGTTTCCAAAATTTTAATTAAAGAACCTAATCAACCGAGATTCGTTCATCAATATATGATTCAATTTCGTAATAAATCCTCTACATACATGAAGGAATATCAACAACTAATTAACCCAACCTTTAATCATCATTAACCTCAAATTTCCACCCAATTAACATGTAAATCATGATTAATTTCACCTACTCTAACATGAGTATGATTATTGCTAAAAGAAAGCAAGTAATAAACACTTGCCTTAAATCGAACGTCTGAATACTATGGTGATGTTGGTATAGACGCGTTCCTCTCTTCTCGATCTACGCATTAGTGGTCACGGTGGTGGAAGATGATGCCTAAAAGCTTTAGATCCTTGGGATTTTCTCTCCCTTACTCTCTGTGACTCTCTCTTGAGTTATGTGAATCTGAGCCCTAATTTCTCCCACGTAACTAATATAATAAATCTTTAATTCTCATCCATTTAATCTTCCCCAAAATTCAAATTACAAAACTACCCCTACGGGTGATGGTTTGGCCTAAAATCTCCCGGAGTCCAAATAGAATACTCGAGTAGTGTTTTCAGACTATCTAAACCCTCCCGGAGTCAATGGCGCACTCGAAAGAGTTAGTAAAAATAATTTCTCTTTTTATCCCAATCAATTAGTCTCGACACCACTCACGTGCGCGTCAGACTTAAATTACCAAAACTGTCGTATTATTCACTCTCGACAATTTATCAAAGTGTATAGTTCAATATTACATATCGCACGGTAATATTAAATCAATAAGTATTAACCCTTGGCACGCTAGTTAATATTTATTTTTAAATCCGAATTAAGTAACAATTAAATTCTCACATTTTAATTCAATTAATCCCACTATAATAATTAGTCTCATATGTGACACCCCGACTAATTAAATACCGGGTAGCTACTCCTTTATTAAATTAAATCAAAATGCCAAGTTGGCTCAGTTAATAGCATCACTGTCGAAAACATTTTATTATTACTAACCACCTAGTATTTAAAAAGTAAGTCGTCAAATTTTAATCTAAGTCTGATTAACATGCAACAAGTGTAAAGAAGAAGAATAACACCATTCACCATAACGAAGTAACTTGAATAACCATCACATAATGTAAATTAAGTCTGGAGGAAAACTCCTCACTACAAATCCACAAACTTAAATAATTAAACTGAATACTCAATCAATACATGCCAAAGTCTGAAAAACTGAAATGGAAAGATGTCTCCAATAGAAATGGGCAACATGCCCTACAACTGATAGATACTGAATCTGGAATCCAAATGATAGAAGCGTCTAAAAGCAAATCCCTGTAGCTTCCACAAACAGCTACAGCTCGGCACCTGAATGAGTATCCTATGCATGGTGCCCTTGTGGCTGGGCACCTAAAATGGTTTTACAAGAAAAATAGATTTGAAAGAAAATGGGTTAGAGCCCGAAAGTGGAAATCATTTTAAAAACTGCAAGTGTTTTATTAACATTTAAACATTAAATGCAAAATACATGTTAGGACGTGCACTCACATGAAATTCTCACCTCTCGACTACATGTGCACTCCAAACGTACCGTACCCATCTACATGACATACTTGTCTAATCAAACCGTAATAAGTTATACCCCTTACTACTCGATTCCCATATTAACTTCTAGCGTTAACAATCTAAAATAGAGGCTTTACGTAAACTTAGATTCGCAATGTAATACAACTCGCTAACAGTTAACCCGTTATGTTTTCTCAAAACATTACCATAATTTTATTCACAATATTAACATGAAAGTTCCCATTAGTTAAGTGTATATTATTCACATCATAAATATACAATACAAGCACCCCGAGAACTAGCTGCGGTGCACACATACTCTGATATTCATCCCGGTACATCACGTACATAAGGATCACATATTCCGAATCTCTCAGGAATAGTTCTCAGATAACAACATCACAAATAATGGAGGCGAACACAGTCACATCACATGGGTCACGCACATACCTGCGCTCCCACGATCAGCAGACTTATTAACATCCCAATAAGTCCTTCTCTGACCTATGTTCATCGAGGTAACCAGTCTAAATCCGGGCAACACAAGGATTAGAGGGCCCTAAGCGAATGCAAACCTCCCGTGATAGCAAGTATGGTAGGTATGTCATACACAAAAAGCATATATCAATACTAAGTAAACACGCATCTTAGTAATCACCTTAGTTTAATTGTAGTACATATCGCATTCGCGTACCAACTTAATATATATACAACTTATATAATCCCGGTCCATAATTATACGCGCCATAGTTTATTCTCACGTCGTAGTAGGCACTCACGTCTCCATCCATAATGTCCATTTGATTCGTTCCACAATTATATAATTTACTCCTCGATGTATCCCAAATGTCCCAAGTATACCAATATATTATCAAATGAATGTTATCTCTATCCTCGAACAAGTTTACGGGACTCCCAAAATCAAAACAGGCCAAAAGACCTAAACTGCCAACTCGTTCGAAGTCTCGTTCGAACGAGGCTGTTCGAACGAGATTCAGTTCGTTCGAACGAACTGCCTTCTAACGAGATCTCGTTTGAACGAAGGTATCGAACGAAATTCTCCCTCGTTAGAAGTGACTGGTCAACTCGTTAGAAGCTCGTTCGAACGAGCTCGTTCGAACGACCTGGGGAGGTCTTTTAACGAACGACCAGTTTCGAGCCCAGATTTCCCTAGTTTCGTTTTTCACCATTTTTATCTCTTCAAAACTCATCTAAACATCAAACCAACGATTGTTTAAGGTCTCTAATCATCCCTAAACGTATCTAGGTCACATACTAACATATTTTAAGGAATCAATTCATCCTAAACATCATTAAATCCACAAGTCTCTATACTTTTTCCCCAATTCTCAAGAATATAAACCCTAGAATTTATAATCATTAATTTACCCAATTAAATCCGTTTTAATTCCATCCAATATCTAATGTCATCATAATAATCATCTACCTACCATTATACATGCAATTTCTCTTCAAGATTTCAAGTTCTAAGTTCCAAGATACATGGGTTTTTCATTAACTTTCAAGAACAAATGTAAATCTTAGAATAATCTAACATGGAAGGAACATTCTCTGAATTAAACGGAATTAAATCACTTGCCTCGAGTGTCTCTGAATTTGGTGTTGATTTGATGAAGCTTTTCTGCAAAATTCCTTCTCTACAAGCTTTCTTCTCCAAAGGTGGCTATGGTGGCTAGGGTTTTCTTAGGGAAAGCTTTGGAAATCTAATCTAATAACCCCCGTAGCTTATTGGGTCATTAAGGGTTGGTTAGTGGGTTTAGTGGGTCAATTCCCAATCAGATAAAAACTCTTAATTTTCGTCAGTTTTAAATCCCAAAAATACCATATTACCAAACTACCCTTATAAGATGCCGATATGGCCTAAAAATACCCCGGGACCCAAACTACACCCCCGGCTAGTGTTTTCTGTCTATCTCGACCCTTCTGGACGCGTTGGCGCACTCAAAACGACCATACGGATAATAGAAATAAAATTTACTTTTATAATTAAAATAATACAACATGACGCGGCGGTCACACGCGTCTCAACAAAATTCCCAAATTGCCATATTTAAATCTCCCGACAATTTTCATAATTCCAAATTTATATATAATCATATATGCACGTATAATCAAATACCAACTCGCATTAAATACTTGTCTAATCAAACCGTAATAAGTTCTACCCCTTACTACTCGATTCCCATATTAACTTCTAGCGTTAACAATCTAAAATAGAGGCTTTACGTAAACTTAGATTCGCAATGTAATACAACTCGCTAACTGTTAACCCGTTATGTTTTCTCAAAACATTACCATAATTTTATTCACAATATTAACATGAAAGTTTCCATTAGTTAAGTGTATATTATTCACATCATAAATATACAATACAAGCACCCCGAGAACTAGCTGCGGTGCACACATACTCTGCTATTCATCTCGGTACATCACGTACATAAGGATCACATATTCCGAATCTCTCAGGAATAGTTCTCAGATAACAACATCACAAATAATGGAGGCGAACACAGTCACATCACATGGGTCACGCACATACCTGTGCTCCCACGATCAGCAGACTTATTAACATCCCAATAAGTCCTTCTCTGACCTATGTTCATCGAGGTAACCAGTCTAAATCCGGGCAACACAAGGATTAGAGGGCCCTAAGCGAACGCAAACCTCCCGTGATAGCAAGTATGGTAGATATGTCAGACACACAAATCATATATCAATACTAAGTAAACACGCATCTTAGTAATCACCTTAGTTTAATTGTAGTACATATCGCATTCGTGTACCAACTTAATATATATACAACTTATATAATCCCGGTCCATAATTATACGCGCCATAGTTTATTCTCACGTCGTAGTAGGCACTCACGTCTCCATCCATAATGTCCATTTGATTCGTTCCACAATTATATAATTTACTCCTCGATGTATCCCAAATGTACCAAGTATACCAATATATTATCAAATGAATGTTATCTCTATCCTCGAACAAGTTTACGGGACTCCCAAAATCAAAACAGGCCAAAAGACCTAAATTGCCAACTCGTTCGAAGTCTCGTTCGAACGAGGCTGTTCGAACGAGATTCAGTTCGTTCGAACGAACTGTCCTCTAATGAGATCTCGTTCGAACGAAGGTATCGAACGAAATTATCTCTCGTTATAAGCGACTAGTCAACTCGTTAGAAGCTCGTTCGAACGACCTGGGGAGGTCTTCTAACGAACGACCAGTTTCGAGCCCAGATTTCCTAAGTTTCGTTTTTCACCATTTTTATCTCTTCAAAACTCATCTAAACATCAAACCAACGATTTTTTAAGGTCTCTAATCATACCTAAACGTATCTAGGTCACATACTAACATATTTTAAGGAATCAATTCATCCTAAACATCATTAAATCCTCAAGTCTCTATACTTTTTCCCCAATTCTCAAGAATATAAACCCTAGAATTTATAATCATTAATCTACCAAATTAAACCCGTTTTAATTCCATCCAATATCAAATGTCATCATAATAATCACCTACCTACCATTCTACATGCAATTTCTCTTTAAGATTTCAAGTTCTAAGTTCCAAGATACATGGGTTTTTCATTAACTTTCAAGAACAAATGTAAATCTTAGAATAATCTAACATGGAAGGAACATTCTCTGAATTAAACGGAATTAAATCACTTGCCTCGAGTGTCTCTGAATTTGGTGTTGATTTGATGAAGCTTTTCAGCAGAATTCCTTCTCTACAAGCTTTCTTCTCCAAAGGTGGCTATGGTGGCTAGGGTTTTCTTAGGGAAAGTTTTGGAAATCTAATCTAATAACCCCCGTAGCTTATTGGGTCATTAAGGGTTGGTTAGTGGGTTTAGTGGGTCAATTCCCAATCAGATAAAAACTCTTAATTTTCGTCACTTTTAATTCCCAAAAATACCATATTACCAAACTACCCTTATAAGATGCCGATATGGCCTAAAAATACCCCGGGACCCAAACTACACCCCCGGCTAGTGTTTTTTGACTATCTCGACCCTTCCGGACGCGTTGACGCACTCAAAACGACCATACGGATAATGGAAATAAAATTTACTTTTATAATTAAAATTATACAACATGACGCGGCGGTCACACGCGTCTCAACAAAATTCCCAAATTGCCATATTTAAATCTCCCGACAATTTTCATAATTCCAAATTTATATATAATCATATATGCACGTATAATCAAATACCAACTCGCATGAAATACTTGTCTAATCAAACCGTAATAAGTTCTACCCCTTACTACTCGATTCCCATATTAACTTCTAGCGTTAACAATCTAAAACAGAGGCTTTACGTAAACTTAGATTCGCAATGTAATACAACTCGCTAACTGTTAACCCGTTATCTTTTCTCAAAACATTACCATAATTTTATTCACAATATTAACATGAAAGTTTCCCTTAGTTAAGTGTATATTATTCACATCATATATATACAATACAAGAACCCCGAGAACTAGCTGCGGTGCACACATACTCTGCTATTCATCCCGATACATCACGTACATAAGGATCACATATTCCGAATCTCTCAGGAATAGTTCTCAGATAACAACATCACAAATAATGGAGGCGAACACAGTCACATCACATGGGTCACGCACATACCTGTGCTCCCACGATCAGCAGACTTATTAACATCCCAATAAGTCCTTCTCTGACCTATGTTCATCGAGGTAACCAGTCTAAATCCGGGCAACACAAGGATTAGAGGGCCCTAAGCGAGCGCAAACCTCCCGTGATAGCAAGTATGGAAGGTGTGTCATACACACAAATCACATATCAATACTATGTAAACATGCATCTTAGTAATCACCTTAGTTTAATTGTAGTACATATCGCATTCTCGTACCAACTTAATATATATACAACTTATATAATCCCGGTCCATAATTATACGCACCATAGTTTATTCTCACGTCGTAGTAGGCACTCACGTCTCCATCCATAATGTCCATTTGATTCGTTCCACAATTATATAATTTACTCCTCGATGTATCCCAAATGTCCCAAGTATAGCAATATATTATCAAATGAATGTTATCTCTATCCTCGAACAAGTTTACGGGACTCCCAAAATCAAAACAGGCCAAAAGACCTAAACTGCCAACTCGTTCGAAGTCTCGTTCGAACGAGGCTGTTCGAACGAGATTCAGTTCGTTCGAACGAACTGCCTTCTAACGAGATCTCGTTCGAATGAAGGTATAGAACGAAATTATCTCTCATTAGAAGCGACTAGTCAACTCGTTAGAAGCTCGTTCGAACGAGCTCGTTCGAACGACCTGGGGAGGTCATCTAACGAACGACCAGTTTCGAGCCCAGATTTCCCTAGTTTCGTTTTTCACCATTTTTATCTCTTCAAAACTCATCTAAACATCAAACCAACGATTGTTTAAGGTCTCTAATCATCCCTAAACGTATCTAGGTCACATACTAACAAATTTTAAGGAATCAATTCATCCTAAACATCATTAAATCCTCAAGTCTCTATACTTTTTCCCCAATTCTCAAGAATATAAACCCTAGAATTTATAATCATTAAATTACCCAATTAAATCCGTTTTAATTTCATCCAATATCTAATGTCATCATAATTATCATCTACCTACCATTCTACATGCAATTTCTCTTCAAGATTTCAAGTTCTAAGTTCCAAGATACGTGGGTTTTTCATTAACTTTCAAGAACAAATGTAAATCTTAGAATAATCTAACATGGAAGGAACATTCTCTGAATTAAACGGAATTAAATCACTTGCCTCGAGTGTCTCTGAATTTGGTGTTGATTTGATGAAGCTTTTCAGCAGAATTCCTTCTCTACAAGCTTTCTTCTCCAAAGGTGGCTATGGTGGCTAGGGTTTTCTTAGGGAAAGTTTTGGAAATCTAATCTAATAACCCCCGTAGCTTATTGGGTCATTAAGGGTTGGTTAGTGGGTTTAGTGGGTCAATTCCCAATCAGATAAAAACTCTTAATTTTCGTCACTTTTAAATCCCAAAAATACCATATTACCAAACTACCCTTATAAGATGCCGATATGGCCTAAAAATACCCCGGGACCCAAACTACACCCCCGGCTAGTGTTTTCTGACTATCTCGACCCTTCCAGACGCGTTGGTGCACTCAAAACGACCATACGAATAATAGAAATAAAATTTACTTTTATAATTAAAATAATACAACATGACGCGGCGGTCACACGCGTCTCAACAAAATTCCAAAATTGCCGTATTTAAATCTCCCGACAATTTTCATAATTCCAAAATTTATATATAATCATATATGCACGTATAATCAAATACCAACTCGCATCTCGCTAGTATTTTAACCCGGATTAAATACCAATTAATACTCATTCAATTCAATTAATCCCAAAAATAAATATCACAGAAAATACGTAGTATTACATACTTCCCCCCTAATAACTCAATTTCATCCCGAAATTCGGAACTAGAAAATACCTGGTAAGAATAACTCTGGATAATGTTCGCGCATCTCATCCTTGCGCTCCCATGTGGACTCCTCGACATTATGATGTCGCCACTGAACACGCACTAACAGAACGATCTTTGACCGCAGTTTCCGCTCACTTCAGTCTAGAATAGCAATCGGCCCCTCCTCGTAGGAGCTATCAGGCTAGAGATCAATGTCCTCCACAACAATATGAGAATGAGCCAAATTATCTCTAAGATATTTCCTTAGTGAGGAAATATGAAACACATCGTGAATCCGATGCAAATGCTCCGGTAATCCAAGCCTATACGCAACCGGTTCAATCCACTCAATAATAGGAAATGGTCCTACATATCTCGGTGACAACTTCTCTTTCTTCCCGAAATGTATAATCCCCTTCATAGGAGATACTCTGAGCAAAACCTGGTCCCCCACTTGGAACTCCCTGAAGAACCTCTTCGCATCAGCATAGCTCTTCTGCCGATCCTGAGCTACCCGAATGCAACTCCGAATCAATTCTATCCTCGCCGAAGTATCCTGAATCACTTCCGGCCCAAGTAGTTTGTTCTCCCCCACCTCCAACCAACATGGCAGGGAACGACAAGGTCTACTGTACAATGCCTCAAATGGAGCAATGCCTATAGTGAACTGGTAGGAGTTGTTGTAAGCAAACTCCACCAATGGAAGATACTGCTCCCATCCACCCCCAAAACCAATGATACTCATCTGTAGCATGTCCTCCAACATCTGGTTTGTACGTTCAGTTTACCCATCCATCTGTGGGTGATACGCCATACTCAACCGCAATTCTGTGCCCATGGCCTCCTGAAAACTCTCCCAAAACCGTGAAACAAATATCTTGTCTTGGTCAGACACGATATTTAGGGGCACACCGTGAAGTCTCACTATCTCATAAATAAAGAGCTGGGCATACTGTCCTGCAGTGTAGTCTGTCCTCACGAGTAGAAAATGAGCAACTTTGGTCAACCTATCCACTTTTACCCAAATGGAGTCGTGACCTCTCTGTGACGTAGGCAACCCCGTGATAAAGTCCATGGATATGCTCTCCCACATCCACATCGGAACCTCTAACGGCTGTAGCAGTCCTGCCGGTCTCTGATGATCCACTTTTACTAACTGACAAGTGGCGCATTTAGAAACAAACTCGGTAATATCTCTCTTCATCCCGCTCCACCAATATTGATGTCTCATGTCTTGGTACATTTTGTCCCCACCAGGATGTACCGCGAACCATGAGCCGTGCGATTCTGCCATCACCTCGTGCCGCAATTCCTCCCCTTTCGAAACTACCAATCTCCCATTGAAGCGTAATCCCCCGTCGGAGCTAACGGTATAGGATTCGGCTCCCTCTGCCAATAGTCGAACTATCTGCTCCTGACAGAACGAGTCGTTTGCCTGTGCCCTTACTACATTCGTGACAATCTGCGGTGTAACGGTCATCATAGACATGAATGATCGGGCCACTGCATCCTGGTGTCCCAATTCCTTCCATTTGGCTTTCCACACCTCTGCCACTTCATCTGCTGGCCTACGGCTCAACGCGTCTGCTACCATGTTAGCCTTTCCCGGGTGGTACTAGATATCAAACTGATAGTCCTTTACAAACTCAAGCCACCTACGCTGTCGCGTATTCAACTCCTTCTGCATGAATAGGTACTGTAGGGACTTGTGGTCCGTGAACAATCGGAACTTATCCCCTAACAGGTAATGTCTCCAAATACGTAGGGCAAATACGACTGCCGCCAACTCCAAATCATGAGTGGGGTAGTTCTTCTCGTGAGGCTTTAGCTTACGGGAAGCATAAGCTATGGCCTGACTCTCCTGCTGCAATACACCTCCTTGTCCTTGCAAGGACGCATCGGTGTAGACTAGATACTCAACTCCCGGTCTTGGCAATGCTAACACAGGTGCTGAGGTCAACTTATCCTTCAACTCATCGAATGCCAACTGACAGGCATCACTCTAAATGTACGGCACACCTTTACGAGTCAAATGTGTCAAAGGGCCCGCTATCTTCGAGAATCCTCGAATGAACCTTCTGTAGTATCCTGCTAGGCCCAAGAAACTGCGGATCTCCGTCGGTGTCGTGGTCTGTCCCCACTACCTCACCGCGGATACTTTCCTCGAATCAACAGATATTCCTCGGTCGGAAATAATATGTCCCAAAAACTGGACCTCCTTCAGCCAAAACCCGCACTTCTCATATTTTGCATACAGCTCGTTCTGACGTAGTGTCTGCAAAACTTGCCTCAAATTCTCAGCGTGCTCCTCCTCTGTCTGGGAGTAAACCAGAATATCATCAATGAAGACAATGATAAACTGATCTAGGAAATCCCTGAACACCCTATTCATCAAGTCCATGAACACGACTGGAGCATTGCTCAAGCCAAAAGGCATAACCCAAAACTCGTAAGAACCATATCTCGACAAGAACGCAGTCTTCGAGACGTCCTCTTCCCTGATACGCAATTGATGGTATCCTGATCTCAAGTCAATCTTTGAGAAGAAGGAAGCTCCTCTCAACTGGACGAATAGGTCATCGATTCGAGGCAACGGATATTTATTCCGTATCGTGACCTTATTCAACTCTCTGTAGTCCACACACAATCTCAGTGAACCGTCTCTCTTCTTCATGAACAACACAGGGGCACCCCACGGTGAAGTACTCCTCTGAATAAACCCCTGACCCAACAACTGCTCAATCTGATCCCGTAACTCCCTCATCTCAACTGGAGCCATACGGTACGGTGCGCGTGCTATAGGTCTCATACCCGGCAATAAGTCTATAACAAAGTCTATCTCTCAACTGCGGGGTAGGCCTGGTATCTCCTGAAACACATCAGAATACTCCCTGACAACTGGGATCGAATCTAAAGGAATCACAACCTCCTTAGAGGTATCCTCCTCAAGGTAATACAAATGAGCGGTCGAGCCTCCCTCTGGGCGAGGCATCACCACTACAAACATCTCCTGCCCCGGAATGGCAAAAACAATGCTCCCACCGAAGCAATCAATCATGGCTCTATAATCAGCGAGCCAATCCGTACCGATAATCACATCGTGAACATGCATATCTAATACCAACATATCTGCAGGTAATACCAGACTACCAATCTCTACCCCTATTCCCCGGCATATAAAGAAAATAAGTTACCCACTCCCCAATGGTGAGTCTACACACGTCACTGTGCTCTCTGCCGTAGATAATAACCCTAAGGCTTTCGCGAAATGTGTAGCTATAAAACAATCTGTAGTTCCCGTATCAAACAATACCCGACCCATAGTGCCATGGATAGAAAACGTACCCTCAATCGCGGGCGGTGCCTGTGGAACTGCTGCCTGGTGGACGTTATAGACACGTCCATACTGTAGCTGCCCTTGCTGAGCTAGGACTGCTGGAATGGGTGGCAATGCTGCCATCTGTGGCGGTGCGAGGAGAGCGGCGGGAAACATAGGCCTCTGTGGCTCCTAGCGAGCACCCTGATGCTGTTGCTGTGGGGCCCTGCCCCTATCAGGACAATCCTGTCGTTTATGGCCAGTCTTGCCACAAACGAAACACTTCCCTGGGAAGTTCCCTGCTCTCCGCCCCTGTTGTCCTCTGCCCTGGTGGCCGTTATCGTTCCTCCCTTGGCCCTGCTAGCCCTGCTGAAACTGCTGCCCATTCTGCCCCTGTTGGCCCTGATGGCCGTTTGGACCCTGATGGCCCTGAAGGAAACCTCCCTGTCCGTGCCTATAATTTCCTGATCTGAACCTCTTCGGATCCCCCTGCTGGGAACCCTGCTCACCCTATCTCTACCCCTGGACAGATTGTGCCCCACCGGCACCATGTCCTCCAGTCCTCACCTGATGGCTAGACTTTCACGATCTCTTTCCCTCAGCCATATGAAAGCGGTGATCCTGGCAGTGTAACAAAGCAGCGTTAACCACATTAGAATAAGTGGCCAACGAAAGGTTCCCTAACAGATGCTGACGGATCCTCCATGTCAACCCGTCGGTGAATTTCTCAATCTTCTTCTTTTTTGTCGGTATCTCATCCGGAACGATATTCAACAGATTCGTGAACTCGGCCTCATACTCGGCCCCGGTCTTACCCTCCTGCTTCAGACTCATCAATTTCCTCCTCATTTCCGTATGAACAGCGGACGAAAAGTACGTGCGGTCAAACCGAACCCAGAAGTCCTGAATAGTGAGAGTATCCCTCTCCTCCATGGTGGTAATACACTCCCACCACTGCAGTGCAGATCCAACTAGCTTGAAAGTAGCTAGCACCTGCTTCTGAACATCCGTGCACTCGTACATTCTCAAGTGCCTCTGCATATCCTTCCTCCACTGGCTCGAGACTACCACATCTGAGCTACCTGCAAACTCTGGCGGATGCGCTTTTTGAAAAGCGTCACGTACACGTTCCCAAGCAGACGGGAAAGCATTTTCCTGTACTGGCGCGGAAACCGGCGCCTGAGGCGGTACCTGCTGAACTATGGCAATTGCGGCATTTACCGCTTGGGCTACAATGGCTGCAACCTCAGCGGCGTTCATCATGCCCTAAACTGGAGCGGGCTGGGGCTCTGGTGTTGCATCCCTGGGAACTCGTCGTGCACGTCGTGGAGGCATCTGAAATAAGAATGAAGTTTATAATTCGCAGTTATAAACTTAATATAGCTGAAGAATGTAGCATAAACAAGAGAATACAACAGTCCTAAAATATAGGGCTCTATATCAAAGAAAACTTAACTGAAACATAATAGCCGTACAGATCCTAAAGGACACTAGAACCTGATGCTCTGATACCACCTGTGACACCCTGACTAATTAAATACCGGGTAGCTACGCCTTTATTAAATTAAATCAAAATGCCAAGTTGGCTCAGTTAATAGCATCACTGTCGAAAACATTTTATTATTACTAACCACCTAGTATTTAAAAAGTAAGCCGTCAAATTTTAATCTAAGTCTGATTAGCATGCAACAAGTGTAAAGAAGAATAATAACGCCATTCACCATAACGAAGTAACTAGAATAACCATCACATAATGTAAATTAAGTCTGGAGGAAAACACCTCACTACAAATCCACAAACTGAAATAATTAAACTGAATACAGAATCAATACATGCCAAAGTCTGAAAAATTGAAATGGAAAGATGTCTCTAATAGAAATGGGCAACATGCCCTACAACTGATAGATACTGAATCTGGAATCCAAATGATAGAAGCGTCTAAAAGCAAATCCCTGTAGCTTCCACAAACAGCTACAGCTCGTCACCTGAATGAGTATCCTATGCATGGTGTCCTTGTGGCTGGGCACCTAAAATGGTTTTACAAGAAAAATAGATTTGAAAGCAAATGGGTCAGAGCCGAAAAGTGGAAATCATTTTAAAAACTGCAAGTGTTTTAATAACATTTAAACATTAAATGCAAAAAACATGTTAGGGCGTGCACTCACATGAAATTCTCACCTCTCGACTACATGTGCACTCCTAACGTACCGTACCCATCTACATGACATACTTGTATAATCAAACTGTAATAAGTTCTACCCCTTACTACTCGATTCCCATATTAACTTCTAGCGTTAACAATCTAAAATAGAGGCTTTACGTAAACTTAGATTCGCAATGTAATACAACTCGCTAACAGTTAACCCGTTATGTTTTCTCAAAACATTACCATAATTTTATTCACAATATTAACATGAAAGTTCCCATTAGTTAAGTGTATATTATTCACATCATAAATATACAATACAAGCACCCCGAGAACTAGCTGCGGTGCACACATACTCTGCTATTCATCCCGGTACATCACGTACATAAGGATCACATATTCCGAATCTCTCAGGAATAGTTCTCAGATAACAACATCACAAATAATGGAGGCGAACACAGTCACATCACATGGGTCACGCACATACCTGCGCTCCCACGATCAGCAGACTTATTAACATCCCAATAATTCCTTCTCTGACCTATGTTCATCGAGGTAACCAGTCTAAATCCGGGCAACACAAGGATTAGAGGGCCCTAAGCGAACGCAAACCTCCCGTGATAGCAAGTATGGTAGGTATGTCATACACACAAATCATATATCAATACTAAGTAAACACGCATCTTAGTAATCACCTTAGTTTAATTGTAGTACATATCGCATTAGCGTACCAACTTAATATACATACAACTTATATAATCCCGGTCCATAATTATACGCGCCATCGTTTATTCTCACGTCGTAGTAGGCACTCACGTCTCCATCCATAATGTCCATTTGATTCGTTCCGCAATTATATAATTTACTCCTCGATGTATCCCAAATGTCCCAAGTATACCAATATATTATCAAATGAATGTTATCTCTATCCTCGAACAAGTTTACGGGACTCCCAAAATCAAAACAGGCCAAAAGACCTAAACTGCCAACTCGTTCGAAGTCTCGTTCGAACGAGGCTGTTCGAACGAGATTCAGTTCGTTCGAACGAACTGCCTTCTAACGAGATCTCGCTCGAACGAAGGTATCGAACGAAATTCTCTCTCGTTAGAAGCGACTGGTCAACTCGTTAGAAGCTCGTTCGAACGAGCTCGGTCGAACGACCTGGGGAGGTCTTCTAACGAACGACCAGTTTCGAGCCCAGATTTCCCTAGTTTCGTTTTTCACCATTTTTATCTCTTCAAAACTCATATAAACATCAAACCAACGATTGTTTAAGGTCTCTAATCATCCCTAAACGTATCTAGGTCACATACTAACATATTTTAAGGAATCAATTCATCCTAAACATCATTAAATCCTCAAGTCTCTATACTTTTTCCCCAATTCTCAAGAATATAAACCCTAGAATTTATAATCATTAATTTACCCAATTAAATCCGTTTTAATTCCATCCAATATCTAATGTCATCATAATAATCATCTACCTACCATTCTACATGCAATTTCTCTTCAAGATTTCAAGTTCTAAGTTCCAAGATACGTGGGTTTTTCATTAACTTTCAAGAACAAATGTAAATCTTAGAATAATCTAACATGGAAGGAACATTCTCTGAATTAAACGGAATTAAATCACTTGCCTCGAGTGTCTCTGAATTTGGTGTTGATTTGATGAAGCTTTTCTGCAGAATTCCTTATCTACAAGCTTTCTTCTCCAAAGGTGGCTATGGTGGCTAGGGTTTTCTTAGGGAAAGTTTTTGAAATCTAATCTAATAACCCCCGTAGCTTATTGGGTCATTAAGGGTTGGTTAGTGGGTTTAGTGGGTCAATTCCCAATCAGATAAAAAATCTTAATTTTCGTCACTTTTAAATCCCAAAAATACCATATTACCAAACTACCCTTATAAGATGCCGATATCGCCTAAAAATACCCCGGGACCCAAACTACACCCCCGGCTAGTGTTTTCTGACTATCTCGACCCTTCCGGACGCGTTGGCACACTCAAAATGACCATACGGATAATAGAAATAAAATTTACTTTTATAATTAAAATAATACAACATGACGCGGCGGTCACACGCGTCTCAACAAAATTCCCAAATTGCCGTATTTAAATCTCCCAACAATTTTCATAATTCTTAATTTATATATAATCATATATGCACGTATAATCAAATACCAACTCGCATCTCGCTAGTATTTTAACCCGGATTAATTACCAATTAATACTCATTTAATTCAATTAATCCCAAAAATAAATATCACAGAAAATACGGGGTATTACATCATAATTATTTAAATCATAAAAAATATGGTGTATTACAACTTTATATGGAAAATCATCATATGCCGATACGGGGTGCCATAAGCGTTCATCACTAACTATGGTACCAATTTGATGACAAAGAGATTGAAGACTATTACGTACGATCCAAAATCCAAAAATTACACTCTGCACCCGGTCACCCACAGTGTAATGGGCAGATGGAGATTACAAATAGAATGTTGCTCAGCGGATTAAAGAGATGGTTGGATGATGCAAAAAGGAACTAGATTAATGAGTTGCAAAGCATATTTTGGGTACATAGGACCATGCTAAGAACATTAATAGGCAAAAACCCATTCAGGCTAGAATTTCGTACCGAAGCATTATTACCCACCGAGATTAGTCAACCCAGCCATCGGGTGCTCAAATTATACTCACCAAGAATGGTATGATGAGGAGACTTGATCTAGACCTAGTTAAAGAGGTCAGGGAATGTGCTACTTTACGGGTCACCTTTTATCAGCAGACTGCTTAGTTTTACAATAAAAGAGTAAAAACGAGCATTCTAAAGGAATGAGACTACGTACTAAAGGAGGTCGTTCAGAAGACCAATAAGATGGAAGCCAACTGTCATGAGCCATATACAGTATCCGATGTCGTACGACAAGAAACCTATGGAATTGAAACTTTAGATAGTGAGCAGTTCAAAAATCTGTGGAACTCCGAACACCTAGGGATATACTACAAGTAATGAACACAGAACACTGTGGAAGAAATCAATTGTAATCCGTCTTGAACATTCCTTTGTGAATTTCCCTCAGTCATTAATGAAAAGAGATTTTTTCCTACATGTGTGGATCTTGAACATTATTCAAAGATATTTATGTAAATGTAAGAGGAGTGCAAATATGCAAAGGACGGAAAACTCCCAAAGGATGATCACATCGAGATCCAATATCATAAATATGTTCGTAGTCAAACAAAACTTCAATAACTCTAGTAACCAATGTTCATGCATGGTCTAGTTGACAAGATCCATTCGCACGACCAGTGAGATGGCATAAGCATGGGAAGAACCTAGGTCAGGACAACTTAGCTTCATCCAAAACTTATTGTACTATCTCATCTTGAATATATTATGAACAAAATGCCTCCTCAAGCATGGGAAATCCAGGGCAGTGTTGTGGATGACAAGATCCAACCACAATCCACTAATACAAGGATAGATCCTGATAAACTTCAATGACTCTGGTAACTTATAATGATGCGGGGTCAAGATGATAAGATCCGTTCATACGACTATTAAGATAGCACAAACATTGATAGAACATAGGTTAGCACAATTTACGTTCATCTAAAACTTCATGTACGATGTCATCTTGGACATGTCGCGAACAAGAAGTCTCCTTAAGTATGGTAAATCCAAGGAATTGTTATGGACGACAAGATCCGACCATAATCCACTAACACAAGTATAGATCCTCATAAACTTTAATGAATCTGGTAGCCGATGCTGACGCGAGGTCAAGATGATAAGATCCATTCATATGACCAGTGCATCGACATGAGCATGGGTAAAACCTAGGTCAGGACAACTTAGGTTCATCCAAAACATCATGTACAATCTAGTCTTAGACATATCACGAAGAAAAAGTCTCCTAAAGTATGGGAAATCCAAGAAGTGTTGTGAACGACAAGATTCGACCACAATCTACTAACGTAAGGACAAATCCTCATAACTTCAATGACTCTGGTAACTGATGCAGACGCGTGGTTGGGATGATAAGATTCATTCATATAACTAGTGATACGGAATAAGCATGGTACAAGAAGGATTCATTAGGTCCATATGGATGAGTACAAGAGGTATAGTGGATAAAACCTCTTTAACTTTCTTATGGGGGGCCTTAACAATTTTTAGAACCTAGGTCAGGACAACTTATGTTCGTCCAAAACTTCATGTACGATCTTGCCTTATACATAACCCTAACATGAAGTCTCCTCAAGTATGGGAAATTCAAGGCAGTTTTGTGGACGACAACATCCAGCCACAATCCACTAATGCAACGATAGATCCTTAGAAACTTCAACGACTCTGGTAAGTGATGTCGATGCATGGTCCGGACGACAAGATCTATCCATAAGACCAATGAGTGGAGGCACCCCACTCAATTAAATACCAGTTGGTCAGTCCTTTATTAAATTAAACAGATTTCTCATCTGGACCATTCTTAGCATCACAGTCGAAAAAAAATTAATTACTAATCACCAAATAATTAATTAAGTCGATGTCAATGTTTTGTTAAACAAACAATGATAATAATCTAAATTAAATTAAAACATTCGCATAATTAATAGTTTCCAAACCATCACAAGTAGTAAATAGATAAACGTCTTTTCGAATAAACCATCGGCTACAAATCCAAAACCCATAATAAAATCAGCAGTAAATAACTAAATCCCAATATAAGTCTGAACTGGATAACTGAGTACATAAAGTCTAAATAAGGCAACATGACCAACAAAGATATTGAAATGAAGTCCTACATCAGGAAGGAAAGATAGATGTGCCTAATCATGTCCTGCAAGCCACCATAGTGCTGCAACTAATCATCATTAGAATAGATCGTCAAGTCTGGCGTCCCGTCAGCTTGATACCTAAAAGGTTTTAAGATATTTTGACACGGGTCAGAGCCCAAGTAAAACATTTTGAAAATATTTATCAAGTATTTAAATCACAATTTAAAGAGGTTATTTCTTAGACATGTATTATTCACATACATTCAATTGAGATTCTAACCTCTCAACTAATGTGCACTCCTGACATAATCTACGCTCAATACATCTAGTTCTCCCATATATCCCCATATTATACGTTGCAATGATCTCAATAATAATTTATTCAATCCAATTTTATTATTGAGTCAATTATTTAAGTTTCACAACTTAATTTTCTTTTTCGATATTCGTAATCTAACCACTCTACTGTGTCACATAAGTAGATATATTAAACTGGTATATATATTCATCACATATACAATATATATACAAATATAATATCCCCACAATGTCGCCTCGTGAAGCTGGCATACTCTATTATCATTTCCATGTACCTCTCGAACTCAAATAAGGACTATTGATTCGACATGTCTCCTCGAACCCAAAATAAATGAGTATAATAGTGGAGGCAAACATGGTTCTAAGACTTTGATATATGCACATACCTAACGTACCCAAATGACCTGCCAATCCTACTAAGTCACAACACATAGTGGACCGTTCTAAGTTCCATGCTCTGAGGCACTAATCCAGACCTCATTGAAATTGTCGAGGTGGGATAGCCATAGGTATGTTCACTCACATAATCAATCATATATATATATATATAGGTGATCATACAACTTATTTATATATTACTTTGTAGGTATACACACAACCCCATTACATCAACTCGTATGTAATATATATCACTTGTATAGTCGACGTACCATAAATTTTAATTAACCTTCCAATTAGTGTAATTTCGAGTATCATTCACTACTATAATATTCTTAATTACCCATTATGAAATCCATAGTTATTCCCATTGCATCCTACTGGTCATAAACGTGAGTGCACTCATCTCTATTTAATCCTTTCCGAATTTCTTCCATTTATCAATTTTGGACATTTTGTTAATTATTCCAGCTCTCAACTCCTTTCTATTTCTATATCCCTAATCCTTATTGTAGGTCTTATGATAATTTTACCTTTCTCTCCATAAGTTAAAATTGTCCTAAAAGATTTCTCATAAATTATCCACAATTTCTGGGTTTAAACCGAAAAAATTTCCATTGTGGGCAAATCGAATCGATTCGAAATGTAGCAGGTTTCTTCATCTTTTCATAACTGTTACGAAGTTTTACAATATTCAAATCCTCAAACATTAATATTAACATCCCAATCTCTAAATTAGCATAACTAAACATCGAAGAAATATCTAGGGATGGTTTCTAATGTAAATCATGAATAAAATCCACATAATATCATCATATAATCAAATTTAACACCTCATAACCGAAAATCCTATAATTTTGTGTTCTTAATATAAGTTCACCAAAAAACTAGATTTAATCCGTGATTCAACTCCCAAAATTTTTGATTTTTTTTCTCCATGTAATTGGATATATTCTACATCAAATCCTATTCCCAATTATAATTTTCTCATAAAATTATAACTATAACATGAATTGTCCTTAATACAAAGTTCATACTCTATATCGGTATGACAATCTGTAAATGTCGGGGTGTGATATTCATTTAAACTAATTCGCAAATTCCAATTATAAACTTATATATTCAATTGTTAGTTTTAAAATAAATTAAATTCAGCCCTAAAACAGATAACTAGGTGGCTGAAATCAAACAATCACAAAATAAATTGCTGACACACTTATTTCAAAAAAAAATCAAAAGGGAAAAACCTTTTATTTCACTATGTAAAATAAATTTCAACTTACATACACAATGAAATCTGCAAATGAATATCACGCAGATACTCACATAGACACGCAGCCTAGAGTCAGCAATGGATCAACCATAACAGTTCACACCAACACGCAGTTCTGAATCAGCAAGGAATACACAGGAACTCTCCCATATGACACGCAGTCATCCGTAGATTTACCTTCCCTACATGAGAAACTTCACCAAAGTTGTATCTTGTGTTCCAAAGCAATTCACTAAAACAATGGGATTTTTGTGAATTGGAAAACAAAGGTTTGAATCCTAAATTGAAAAAGACAAACTATTCCGCTGTTAGCAGTTTTTGCAGAATGAAAAACTTTAGGTCTTCTTAAGAAATCAGGAATCATTTAACACGCTTTATATAAAAGAAATAGAGTTGGCAACTCGCTCAAACGAATTGAGATGTTGCTCTAACGAAGCTAAATCTCGCTCGAACAGCTTCGCGCAACATGTCATTGTCGTTTGAACGCATGGAAATGTCACGAATGACTAGAGTGACAATTTGTGTTCGCATCGACACTTACAAAAAATTCCTTTTAACAAAACACAATGCCTCAACTAATTAAAAAAAGTTTTAGAAAAAAATTCCAACACTTAGAAAAATTATCCCAATACTTTAATTGAAATATAAAGGAACTTAAACACAATCTTACCAAAATTAATCTCATAGAGACTTTTCTGTTGAAGAACGTTGCAATTCAAATTCGTCTCGCTTCTTAATTGAACGTGACTAAATCTTCGACGATTGCAATGGTATACGACATACACTAATGTAAACCGAGATAATGTAAATTATGTCCTTACAAATCTTCACCTATGTCTACGCCGGTTCAAAATAAAAACATCTGAATTATCAAATCAAAATGTCCTATACAAATTTAATACCCTCCATGATTCCCAAAACTAAAATGGTAATAAAAATGCAAGTCTAAATTTATTTTTTTAAATTCTTCAACTTTAAAACTCTTTGCTTTTCTTTGTCATCATCAGGGTGTGCAAAATATTTATCTTCAATTTCTATTTCTACACACATGATACAAGAAATAAATACCATCATGACGTATCGAGTTTGATGTAACAACCCAGGCTTTTGAGCGACTATTTTATATTATTTTGCCTGATGGGCAGATTATATAAAATGGGGGAAGTTGGAGTAGATATTATTTCTCGTGAGACTTAGGGATAATATTTACTATGTTTTGTCTATTTACCGTTGTGAGAAGGTAAATAGCATTATATTGTGGTATATTGCGTCGTTATATGTAAAACGACAGTTATGACTCATAATTGAATTGGGGTATAATTAATGAAATAAAATGAAATTTGAACGTAAAATTTGTTCATATTTTCCTGAATGCCAAAATAGGGTGTGCAGTTATTTTTAGAATAGCCGAGATAGTCGAAATAAGTGTCATGTTGTATTTTTGAGTTTCGGGTACTTTTGGGGTGTTATGACTCAATTAAGTGGTTACGAGTCATTTTAGTGGTGTATTAAACACTTAAAAGAGGGCATTTATGTTTTAAGACCCGTTTAAGTTCCCCCACCCCTTTTTATTTGTTCATTTGTGTTAGAAGCCAAAGGAGAGAGAAGAGAGATCTTGAGAGAAAAGGGAGAAAATGGAGATTTGAGGCCGAATTTCGTTGCTACCGGAAGAGGATCCGAGACTACAACCTCGAGGCAAGTTTCTTACTTGCTAGATATAGATTTAATGTGATAATTTGTATGTGTAGTTAGGTTTTTTGTGATTTAAACCCTAAATGGGTATTTGTTCATTTTGATGTTTAATCCCTTAAATCTTAGTTTTAATTTGATTTGAGGGTAAATTATTAGTTAGTAATTGTGTTGAAGTGATTGGGTAGAAATTATTGTTGTTGATGTTGGATGAAATCAAAGATTTGGAGTTTTGGGGTTTTAGGGTTTATATAACCCATAGCCCAAACTTGGCAAAATTTCAGGGGCGAATCGATTCGGATAAGGGGAAGGTTACAGGTCTGGGAGGCCTAATCGATTTGGGTTAAGACCGAATCAGTTCAGCTATTGCAAAAAGTCCAATTTTACTCACTGAATCGATTCGGCTTTTAGGCGAATCGATTCGCAGGGGCGAATCGATTCGGTTCCCTTGTTTTTGTGAGATTTTTCTTAGTTCGATATTAGCCCTTTTTTTTAGGTCCGAAGTTTAGGAACCTTCCTTTGGGAAGTAATAAAAGTTCCTAGAGGGTTGAGTTGGGTAGACTAATGTCCTAGGATAAAACGGGATGATTGAGCTTACCCCGAGGGCTAGTTTGTGTAGTTAATGTTCGTAAGATATAGGAAGTTAACCTAAAAGTTAATTGGAGATAACATGTTAATGTTGGGATTTTGGGGAGTCAAGTATTGAGTGGGACTCACTTTGAGGGTTTATGAAATTGAATGAACCTTTGGAGACCAGTTGAGGATGATGGCACTTCGGGTCTTAGGTCGTCAATAAAATATGACCTTAAGAATAAGAATTGCATATGCTAATATGTGGTTCTAAATGAATAAATACAAATGATTTTGAAAATGTAAAAGTGAATCTTTTCGAAAGGAAAAAGAAAGGTTTTTCATAAATGTTAAATTATGATTACACACCTCTCTAAATCGCTATCATAAGGGAAGTTGCGGGCGTGTGGTGATTCCCCCTAGCTAATGAATGCAGGGTGGATATAGTCCCTAGGCCATATGGGCATTTATTATACTGCAGTGATTAGGAGATTCTGGATGTGGTCTTGACTTTCCCGCAGGTATATGGCCTCTTCCCAACGTTTTTTAGGTTCCCAGGTTGTCTTATTTGATGGGCCCTAGAAGATGATACCCATTTAGGGGCGCGTCCAGTGGGGAAACTCGGAGGGACGGTCTTAGATTTTGTTAAAGCATTTTATGATAATAAAATGGCTTTATTTACATTTCCTGGATGGAAGAAGGGAAATGCGTTATATATATTGGCTTCGGATACATTTCCCGGATGGAATAAGGGAGATGGAAGCACATGGTATACAAAAGTATTTTTATGATAATAAAAATGACTTTTGATTACACTTCCTGGATGGAAGAAGGGAAGTGGGATTTTATGAAAAAGGATAAGGCATTTTTATGATAATAAACTTGCTTTAAAAATGTATTTTCCTGGATGGAAGAAAGGAAATAAAATTGGTAAAGAAATTGTTGAAATGAGATATATTTAGTAAACATTTGATAAAATGTTGTACCATTTATATATATTCCTAAAGAAAGAAATAGGAATTATGCTTTTAGATTGTGAATGGATTTATTTATGTTTCCTTGATTAGCTGTAGATGATTTCCATATATGTATATATATTAGTATGTGCTGAGGGTCTATTTGGATCTCGATGATCAACCTTGCCTAAGTAGTAGTGTATCGGGGAGTTCCTTGTTTGGATTTGGCTTTACGAGACACCCCACCCACGAATAGGGCATAGTGTTGACACTGGGGAAAAGTTTATCCCTTTAGCACAATGTTAAAGGAAATTAAATTAGATCATTATATTCATCAATATTGTGCTTAGGGTCTAATGGATCTCGATGATCAACCTTGCCTAAGTAGTAGTGTATCGGGGGGGTTCCTTGTTTGGATTTCACTTTGCGATACACCCCACGCACGAATAGGGCATAGTGTTGATACTGGGGAGAAGTTAGCCCTTAGTACTTGGGTTAACTAGAGCATTCATTGATATTGCGCTAGGTTGCTTTTAGATTTGAGAGGTGAGAAATATATTGTTAATTTCGAGAGATTTATGCACTTAACTGTCATGCATTTTAGTCACATGGGAATCATATCAAAATGGGCCCTGACCCATCTATATTTCTATGTTTTTGCATATACTCCTTGCCATATAGGTTCTCTTCTTCATGGACACCCGTATTTACATTTCCATTCCGGTTCTCATGGAGCTACAGCATTTTGCGAAAGTTGTAGGTTATTTGTATTATACGCTTTTTTCCATTGTACTCTAGTTATGTTTAGTTTACTTTTCGGGCGTGTTGCCCAAAGCACTGGATTCATTTATTATATTGTAATAATTGAATTGTAATACTCAGTGTAACTAATTGTATTGGTCTCTCCACCGACAGCTTAATCGGTGATTATTTATAAATTGTCATTCTTTTACCCGTTGATTTTTTATATCCACTATTTTTGCAAATGGGATTGTCTAAGTGTTTTTCCTTTACTTTCAAAATTTTAAATTGACAGTTCGTTTTCTAAATTGATTGGTGGTTATCTCAGACTATTATTTTAATCGACAGTGATGCTGACAATGGACCATCTATGATTCCTGTGATTATTAGAGTATTGGGCGGGCCACCTATTATTTTAGTCGGCGGGTTGTCACAGATGGTATCTGAGCATCAGGTTCTAGAGTCCTTAGGAATCTGTGCGGATGTATTACACTTTCAGCTTTACTTTTGATTTGATATAGAGCCCTAAGATTAAGATCGTTGATTTCTCTTGTGAGATTTCGTTCCCCTGCTAAGATGAGAACCCCGAAAATCTTTTGTGCGTTCGTGTGAGACTAGTAAGTCGTCAGATGATGGGCTTCAATGGAGGCCATTGTGAAGGCGTAACGAGATGGGATTACTAAGAGCTGCAAGTGGTAGTCGGGGATGAGGGCCGCTTTAGAGGTCGTTCCCTTTGTAATATTGTCTTATATTGCTACTGTGACTACTAAGTACAGTCGGTATAGTTTTCCAAGTACCGCTGACAGTTGAGAGTGGTGCTAAGCTTAGGGATTCCAAGCGACGTTAATTTGAAGTTGAGAGGTCCTTGACAAGGACCACATGTTGAAGTTTGGTCGGATGGAAGAAGAGTAATCTCATTTGGTAAGAACAGAAGGCCCGAGAGTTTGGCCTAGAGATGGGTATAGAAGTGCCCAGGTGTAAATATTAGAGAAAAATATTTCACCCGTTGGAGTAAGACTGAAATGGAAGATATGGTAGCCGCCTTATTTTGGTGGAACGGGAGGTCTCGCTAATAGAGAAACCCGACCGTGAATAAAAGTGTGTTAGAGTTAAGGAAGTTGTGCACCGAAATAAGATTGGTACAAGGTAGAAGGAGCCTTTCAAGGGAAATGATAGGCTCATAAGTGAGTGTTGCTAACACTTCTAGAGTATTAATGTTCGTGAGACCCCGTCGGTGGACATCCACCCGGGGGAGACTCATTGAACTAAGGCACGAAAGGCTAATAGAAGGTTCACTTTGCTAAGGAAGTTAAGGGAACTACTCGTTTTGATCTTGTCGATTGAAGATAACCGGCAAGGAGGGGATGCCTAGTTGGGGCATGTATGGAAGTAGTTTGGTTCGAAAGACTAGAATAATGTGTCTTGGAACCATTAGTCGTGGCCAAGGAGGTTGGCAAGTATGTTTGCGGGAATCCCACCTTAGTTAAGGGTGGTTTATTCCTTATAATAAGATGGTGTAGTATTATATTTACCCTAGATTCGGGTGTGTATATTGAACTTTTGGTAGTGTCGATATTATAATAGTAAGTACTTGTATGACTTCCATGAGAGGGAAGTTCTATATTTTCTTTCACTCGTTATGGGGTGAGTGTGGTATGTGCTACTTGTATTATATGTAATATACAAGTAGAGATATTTCTAGTTGGTTGGGGCGATAGCAAGTAAATAAATTGCGAGGCTATCCTATTTCTAGTTCTAGAAAGGAGCTAGTTGTTCTATAATATCTCTCATGGATACAGGTTGAGACTTTATGGAGGTAGTTTACGGTATGTAGGTAGTTTTTATTTTTATTTGTTTTCCTTTCTTTGTTTTGTTTTATTATTCGCTTGCTTTGCTTGTGTATGATATTGCCTTTCTCCACGACCAACAAGTCTAGGGGATTTTGTCGGAGCGGTTCCTTGTTTGGATTTTGCTTTGCGAGACACTCCGCGCATGAACCTTAACGACGTTGGAAGTGAAGAGATGTTGCATTTTCTTTCTTTTCTTTCTTTTCTTTATTCTTTTGGTTATGTACTGGGTTGGAAGGTTTAGCCAAGAATCACGTAAATGAGTGATTAGAGGGCTAAGTTGATGTACGACATATGAGCACCGTAATAGTTTTCCTCTGATCGATGTGGGGAAGACTAAGATATGAAAGTCGAATAAAGACTTATGGTTATGCCTTAATGAGAAGGCCATATATAAAAAAATGTATGTATGCATATCAGGATAAAGTGTTTGTGGCATATTACAGAGAGTAAATGCCTCAGCTGATTAATATGGTAAAACTTTAAAGTAGAAGTGTATTAAGTAGGGTTACGAGTTAGGGTTTCATTAATCCGGATCATGTGTCTTAGACCGTTACTTCTCGACGACCGACGATGTGAGGTAGTAGTGTAACGGGAGGGTTCCTTGTTTGGATTTCGCCTCGGCGAGACGTCCCACGCATGAAACCAAGATAATGTTGGAAGTCGAGAAAAGTCTTGGACACTAGGGACATAATTAGTATAATACTTATACAACTAGATTAGGGTGTAGATCGACTTTAGGATTTTTAGGACGTACGCCCTTAGGGCATGCGATATTTGTTTCAGGAAGGTGGTAGGGAGTTGACCATAATAGGTTTGTGGGTTAACTATAAGCGGGATTAGGTCCCTAGAACGAAGATGTATAGGATCTCTAGTGATTCGAAATGTCAGGCCGTAGATGGTGGGGCCTCTCATAGATAGAGCGTTATGTGGGTAACCAATCTTTCAGGGATTTAAAAGCAGGAGTTGACTTTTACTCTTGCACTCGTGTTGTTAAGATCGAGAGTGGAGTTAACGAATGAGTCTTTGCCAGGAACGGGAAGTATTAATACGGGAGCATGGACCCATTATTTATGAGTCTCACGGACTTAACCTTCGTGAGAAGTGTTATCCCCCGCTTGCTTTTGAGTTCATAGCGGTAGTATTCGCCTTAAAGGAATAGAGGCACTACTTCCTGGGCAGGAAACTAGTCTTTTTACGAGCAACAAATTGGAGTTCGTAAAGGATTATCAATTGGATATTCCCTTTCGCTAAGGAAATGCGAATGGGAGTAGAAGTATTTCGGGATCGAAATTCCGTACGATAGTTCGAGTCTTTCATATATGGATGGTGTCGTGAGTGTGGCCTAGTGTAGTTATCCCCTAGCAAAGGTGTAACGTATTTCGGGAAGTAAGGCAATTTGTGCCGAGATATGTAGGTATATCCTTCTATAGTAGAACGGTAGGATCGATAGTTCATAAGGAACAATTTAGTACTATGTTAGAGCACTATGTTGTCGACTAAGATCGGATAGAGATGACCTTGGTCTGAGTCCTATGTGGATGCCGCATTGTCGAGGGGTTTGCTAGGATGATAGCACGATAGTTTAGTATAGTATACCTTTTATATGGTTATACAATATGCCTGAATTTTGAGGGCAAAATTTCCTTCTAAGGGGGGGAGTATGTAACAACCCAGGCTTTTGACCGACTATTTTATTTTATTTTGCCTTATGGGCTAATTATATAAAATGGGGGAAGTTGGAGTAGATATTATTTCCCGTGAGACTTAGAGATAATATTTACTATGTTTTGTCTATTTACCATTATGAGAAGGTAAATAGCATTATATTGTAGTATATTGCGTCGTTATATGTAAAATGACGGTTATGATTCGTAATTAAATTGGGGTATAATTAATGAAATAAAATGAAATTTGAACGTAAAATATGTTCATATTTTCCCGAATGCCAAAATAGGGGGTGCAGTTGTTCATAGAATAGTCGAGATAGTCGAAATAAGTGCCATGTTGTATTTTTGAGTTTCGGGCACTTTTGGGGTGTTATGACTCAATTAAGTGGTTACGAGTCATTTTAGTGGTGTATTAACACTTAAAAGAGGTCATTTATGTTTTAAGACCCGTTTAAGTTCCCCCATCCCTTTTTTTTTCTTCATTTGTGTTAGAAGCCAAAGGAGAGAGAGAGAGAGAAGAGAGAGATCTTGAGAGAAAAGAGAGAAAATGGAGATTTAAGGCCAAATTTCGTTTCTACTGAAAAAGGATCTGAGACTACAACCTCGAGGCAAGTTTCTTAATTCCTAGATATTGATTTAAGGTGATAATTTGTATGTATAGTTAGGTTTCTAGTGATTTAAACCCTAAATGGGTATTTGTTCATTTTGATGTTTAATCCCTTAAATCTTAGTTTTAATTTGATTTGAGGATAAATTATTAGTTAGTAATTGTGTTGAAGTGATTGGGTAGCAATTATTGTTGTTGATGTTGGATGAAATCAAAGATTTGAAGTTTTGGGATTTTAGGGTTTATACAACCCATAGCCCAAACTAGGCAAAATTTCAAGGCCGAATCGATTCGGCCCAAGGGGCGAATCGATTCGGATAAGGGGAAGGTCATAGGTCTGGGAGGCCTAATCGATTCGGGATAAGACCGAATCGGTTCAGCTATTGCAGAAAGTCCAATTTTACTCACCAAATCGATTCGGGTTTTAGGCGAATCGATTCGCAGGGGCGAATCGATTCGGTTCCCCTGTTTTTGTGAGATTTTTCTTAGTTTGATGTTAGCCTTTTTTTTTTAGGTCCGAGGTTTAGGACCCTTCCTTTGGGAATAAATAAAAGTTCCTAGAGGGTTGAGTTGGGTAGACTAATGTCCTAGGATAAAACGGGATGATTGGGCCTACCCCGAGGGCTAGTTTGTGTAGGTTAATGTTCGTAAGATATAGGAAGTTAACCTAAAAGTTAATTGGAGATAACATGTTAATGTTGGGATTTTTGGGAGTCAAGTATTGAGTCGGACTCACTTTGAGGGTTTATGAAATTGAATGAACCTTTGGAGACTAGTTGAGGATGATGGCACTTCGGGTCTCAAGTAGTCAATAAATATGACCTTAAGAATAAGAATTGCATATGCTAATATGTGGTACTAAATGAATAAGTACAAATGATTTTGAAAATGTAAAAGTGAATGTTTTCAAAAGGAAAAAGAAAGGTTTTTCATAAATGTTAATTTATTATTACACACCTCTCTAAATCACTATCATAAGGGAAGTTGCGCCCGTGTGGTGATGCCCCCTGGCTAATGAAAGCAGGGTGGATATAGTCCCTAGGCCATATGGGCGTTTATTATACTGCGCTGGTTAGGAGATTATGGGTGTGGTCTTGACTTTTTCGCAGGCATATGGCCGCTTCCCGACGTTTGTTAGGTTCCCAGGTTGTCTTGTTTGATGGGCCCTGGAAGATGATACCCATTTAGGGGCGCGTCCTGTGGGGAAACTCGGAGGGACGGTCTTAGATTTTGTTAAAGCATTTTATGATAATAAAATGGCTTTATTTACATTTCCTGGATGGAAGAAGGGAAATGGGTTATATATATTGGCTTCGGATACATTTCCCGGATGGAAGAAGGGAGGTGGAAGTACATGGTATACAAAAGTATTTTTATGATAATAAAAATGACTTTTGATTACACTTCCTGGATGGAAGAAGGGAAGTGGGATTTTATGAAAAAGGATAAGGCATTTTTATGACAATAAACTTGCTTTAAAATGTATTCTCCTGGATGGAAGAATGGAAATAAAATTGGTAAATAAATTGTTGAAATGATATTTATTTGGTAAACATTTGATAAAATGTTGTACCATTTATATATATTCCTAAAGAAAGAAATAGGAATTAGGCTTTTAGATGGTGAATGAATTTATTTATGTTTCCTTGAGTAGCTGTAGATGATTTCCATATATGTATATATATTAGTATGTGCTGAGGGTCTATTTGGATCTCGACGATCAACCTTGCCAAAGTAGTAGTGTATCGGGGGGTTCCTTATCTGGATTTCACTTTGCGAGACACCCCACGCACGAATAGGGCATAGTGTTGACACTGGGGAGAAGTTCAGCCCTTTAGCACTATGTTAAAGGAAATTAAATTAGATTATTATGTTTATCAATATTTACTTAGGGTCTAATGGATCTCGATGATCAAGCTTGCCTAAGTAGTAGTGTATCGGGGGGGGTTCCTTGTTTGGATTTCGCTTTGCGAGACACCCCACACGTGAATAGGGCATAGTGTTGAGATTGGGGAGAAGTTAGCCCTTAGTACTTTGGTTAACTAGAGCATTCATTGTTATTGAACTAGGTTGCTTTTAGATTTGAGAGGTGAGAAATATATTCTTAATTGCGAGAGATTTACGCACTTAACTGTCATGCATTTTAGTTACATGGGAATCATATCAAACCGGGCCTGACCCGTCTATATTTCTATGTTTTTGCATATACTCCTTGCCGTACAGGTGCTCTACCGCATGGACACCCGTATTTACATTTCCATTCCGGTTCTCATGGAGCTACAGCATTTTGCGGATGTTGTAGGTTATTTGTATTAGACGCTTCATTCCATTGTACTCTAGTTATGTTTAGTTTACTTTTCGGGCGTGCTGCCCAAATCACTGCATTCATTTATTATATTGTAATAATTGAATTGTAATACTCGGTGTAACTAATTGTATTGGTCTGTTCACCGACACCTTATTCGGTGATTATTTATAAATTGTCATTCTTTTACCCGTTGGTTTTTTATATCCACCGTTTTCGCAAATGGGATTGTCTAAGTGTTTTTCTTTTACTTTCAAAATTTTAAATTGACAGTCCGCTTTCTAAAATGATTGGTGGTTATCTCATACTATTATTTTGATCGACAGTGATGCTGAGAATGGACCATCTATGATTCCTGTGATTATTAGAGTATTGGGCTGGCCACCTATTATTTTAGTAGCGGGGTTGTCACATTTGAAATACACATAAATCAAAGCAAACCATAAATATCAATTCTCCCCCATAATTAAAACCCCCCCATAAATTCATAATTTGTTCTCCCCCTTTTTATTTGCCCAAAATAGACAAGGAAAATAATAAAATCAAACATGGAGTGTCGCTATAAGCAAAGCAAATCGCCACGATCATTAAGGATATACTCAAAAGCATCCACCAACTATTTTTTATTTTTCTTTTTTTCAAACAAAAATGCAAAAATAATTTTATAAAAATCACACACCATGAATTTGCACTAAGATAACCAAATCGTGGAAACAAAATGAATAGGTGTGAACAAAATTGAAAGAAAGATTTTTGCAATTAAATAATAGCATATGTGAACGATGAATATGGATACTCCTAACGAATGATCTCAAAATCGTCCTTAGGTGTCAAAAATATGAATTTATACGGCATCAACTCAATATAATCGACACATCAAACTCTAAAATGATTTATATACCAATAACGTCTAAAACTATGTAATGCTTTTTCAAGATTTTGTCGGGACGTGCAAACCCCTTTTTTTACATTTCCATCCGAACTCCCTCATATATAATATATCTTTTTTTAGGTGATCTAAAACCTATTGGAACCTTTTTGGCATATTTATCTTTTTATTGCCTTTAAATTTTTTCGGGCTCTTTTAAAGGGTGGCTTTCATTAATTTTATACTCTCGCAACCCTTCCCCGTGAACACTCATTATTTTTTTCAATTTATATCCTCATAGTAAGCGGTTCTTACATGTACTACTTTCAGTGTTAAGTCTTATCGCATTTGTTTCTTTTTTAAGATAGGATTGAGATGGAAACACTTTGACCAACATATGATTTGACAAGTGCAATAATCAGACAAATCCATGTAAGTGTCCATTAAAGGAGACTAAGAGTCAACATGTAGGTAGAAATCTCAAATTACATCTTAATGACTCTAACCATTATAAAGCACAAACATGAAATGATGATGCGTATTAAAACACTATCAAATGGTCACATGGATATGTAATGAAGTTGTGACTCGGTCATTCTAACTGACCATCCATAAACGGTGTAAACAAAATACAAAAATCTTTATGTTTTTTTCCAAAAATTTTATCAAAATAAAATCTTTTTGGCTTTTTCAATTTTTCTCGAAAAATAGAAAATCTTTTTATATTTTTCCAAAAAATTTCAAAAACAAAAATCTTTTTTGTTTTTTGAAAAATATATCAAAAATGAAAAACATAAATATAAAAATGGTACACACTAGCAATAGGCATAAAATATCATCATGAAAATCACCACATGATAACAAATATGTCTAAACCTCAATCGTTAGGTGTGGTGGAGTTTTCCAAAGGTGGTGACAACGTATGGAAAACATCCATCAAATTGTGTGAAGTCTTGATTAAGAACTTAACTTGGTCCCTAATATGTGAAAACTCTCTCTTGTAATCATTCGAAGCATCATGTGTAGGTGCGTGTGTGTGAACACGTGGCAAAACTCTATGCAACACACCACCCAAATTAAAGAAAAATTCCCTAAGGTGTCCTCACTTTTTGTAATGGGTCTAACATATACGGGCCTAGGACTCAAAATGTCTACGGCGTAATCTCCTCTTAGGTACGATATGCCTAGGTGGGTTGGGTTGAGATCCATATGGATCAATCACAAACTTGGTAATTGGCTCGGGTGCAACGTGGGAAGTGGACGCACCATCATGACCTATTCCTAATCTTTCAACATTACCCAAAGTGGGAATGAGGATCATCTTTCTTACCTTATTTGAAGTATCCTCTAAAGTCACATTTACTTACCGGGCACATTCAAGATCTATCTCGTGTCACACGGGCTATAAAGTTCACTCTTCTCCTGATTGACGATGATCAACTACTCACTCAAAGAAACCTTCACCTTCTCGAGTTGACTTACTGACGGCTCAAATCACCACAAACTCTCATCTCTCTCTCCAAATTTATCACCCTAAGACCTAATTCATTATTCATTTTCTTCGTTTTAAGGTCTCAATGTACAAATATCTAAATGAAATTTGGAGCTCACTCTCACCATCACTAACGCACTCATGCTCACACTCGCTAGAAACATTCAAATCATCCTCGGGTGTATCATGTGAAATAATGTCCTCATCATCGTGTGACAAACTAAGTGTTGTCACGTGAGTAGTTAAAAAGGCTACATAAGTCCCATGTAAAGATTCATTCCCGAAATCCTTCATCTCTTCCTCACTATCGCTAAGAGTGGATGGAATGAAAATTTTCTTGCCCTTTACCTTTAGCTTAGTGGGACACTCAAATGCGTTATGCCCCTTACCTTCACACTCAAAACATCTCTCTTCCTACTCTTTATCTTTCTTACCCTCATTTTCACCGCTCTCTTTGGCCTCATCTTTCTTTTTTATTTTCTCAAAAAATATCTTACTGGAAGAATTTTCTTTGGAAAATTTGAGAAATTTTTTTAAAAACATTCGCAAGCATGGACATATCAAAATTAGACTCGACTCACAAACTCTCAATTTATTTTTCTTCTCTCTCTTGGACACTTCCTCTACCTTACTAGATTGGGCTCTAACTTCTATCTCTTTATCCTTAGGCTTGACAATATCAGGAAACAAGTCAATCTCATATGTCTAGAGGTCTCATACCAGCTCTTCTGATTTTAATTTTCTCAAATTATCTAAGGAATTCAAAACAGTCACTTTAGGGACCAAATGTTTAGCCAATGATCTCAAAATATTTTTAATCACTCGTGCATCAGGAATGTGCTCACCAAGATTGAAACTAGTGCTGACAATGTTAGACAAATGTGCATAAAACTCATCAAAACACCTAGATTCAAGCATAGTTATCTTTTCAAATTGAGTAGTTAAATTTTGAATTTTAGACTATTTGATCGCGTTCGTGCCTTTATGGTTAAGTTGTAAAACATCCCACTCTTCTTTAGACGTGGTGCACGTCATGATTCGTCAGAATTCTTCACGAGTAAAGACACCAAAAATTGCACTCAGCCCACGAGAATTAAAAGTGCTCCAGCTAAATTCATCCTCAGTCCAGTCAGTCACAGGTTTAAGATTAGTAAAAATTATTCGTGGTGGCCGTGGGAGGAGTCCACCCTCTTTCACAAACTACCCAAACTCACTCATCGACTATTTTTCAATGCGAATTCATACGTGCTTTCCAGTAGGCACAATTTGACCCGTCAAAAATTGGCAACTGATTAAATAAGTTTTCGTTTAGAAATATAGCGATAATGTTTCAAAAACATATATTTCTTTTAAAATCAATTTCACAATTTTTTTGCGAAACCTAGGATCACTCGATAAATTAGAGAAACCCGCTCTGATACCAATTTGTAAATGTCAGGGTATAATATTGATTTAAACTAATTTGCAAATTCCAATTGTAAACTTATTTAATCAATTATCAATTTTAAACAAAATTAAATTCAGCCCCCTAAAACATGCAACTAGGTGGATGAAATCAAATTATCACAAAATAAATTGCTGACAAGTAGATTTCAGGAAAAACTCTAAAAGGGAAAAGCCTTTTATTTCATTAGGTAATATAAATTGCAACTTACATACACAATCAAATCTTCAATGAGTATCATGCAGATACTCATATAGACACGCATCCTAGAGTCAGGAATGGATTAACCACATCAGTCCACATGAACACACAGTTCACAATCAGTAGGGAATACCCAAAAGCACTCCCAAATGACACGCAGTCATCAACCGTAGATTTATCCGCTCTACGTGAGAAACTTCACCAAAGTTGTATCTTGGTTTCCAAACCAATTCACCAAACTATTGGGATTTTTATGAATTGAAAAACAAAGGTTTGAAACCTAAATTGAAGAAGACAAAGTATTTCTTTGTTAGCAGTTTTTCACATAATGAAAAACGTCAGGTCTTCTTAAGAATCCAGGACTCATTTAACACGCTTTATATAAAAAAAATTGAGTCGGCAACTTGCTCAAACAAACTAAAGATGTTGCTCGAACGAAGCTAAATCTCGCTCAAATGGCTTCACGTGACATGCCAATGCCATTTAAATTACATGGCAATGTCGCTCGAACGACAGGAGTGGCAATATGTGTTCGCCTCAACACTTAGAAAAAATTCCTTTTGACGAAATACAATGCCTCAACTGATTAAAAATAGTTTTAGAAAAAATTTCCAACACTTAGAAAAATTATCCAAATACTTTAAATGAACTGTAAAGGAACTTAAACACATCCTTACCAAAATTAATCTCGTAGAGACTTTTCTGTTGAAGAACGTTGATATTCGGATCCGTCTCGATGCTTGATTGAATTTGATTAAATCTTCGATGATTGTATCAGTATACGACATACAATAATGTTAACCCAGACAATGTAAATTATGTCCTTTCATAACCAATAAAAATTACAAGATAAGTACTTGCCTCTTATGAATGATGTCTAATTTGATCTTTTTTATGATGTTTCTCTTTTGATCCTTCCTCCAATAGTGGTTGTGACGCCAAATTGAGCTTGAATTCCCCAAAACCATTCCTTGAGCTCTAAGAAAACTCTTCCTCTTTTTTCTACTAGCCTCTCTTTACCCTAGCCTCCCATCACTACAACTATATATAATACTAAAAATCCCGAAATTCCCTTAACCCTAAGTTATAATGTGACGAAATGCCCTCTCGGGTTGTCAATTATGTTTAAAATTGTCCCCGAGCTCAATCTACACACCGGATATACTATTTTGACTGTTATGACCCTTATGATCTCAATTTTAACCTCAAAATCATCATTCGAGTTACCTATAGTTTATTTTCTATCTTTACCTTATTTAGTCCACTCACGACATCCGATTGTGATATCATATTATCACATCACATCATTCATTGTGACATGAATTATATAATTACTATTTACTTAGTAATTTTATTCAATAATCATTAATCGTTTCTCTCCGATTAATAATTTGATCATCCATAATATTTAATTTTAATTAAATTATTTCACACGTGTAATTTAAATTTTAACTAAATTAATTCATTTTTAATTCTTTAAAAATATGAGTTGTTACATATTTTCCACCTTACAAGGGAATTTCGTCGTCAAAATTTTGGCATGCTTACAGTAAATAACTTTGGATACTACTCACACATATCATATTCCCACTACCATATCGACTCTTCCACATGATGGTTCCCCCACTACACTCTAACTAAGGGAACCACATTTGACCGCAGTTTATGCTCACTACGATCAAGTATTTCCACTGGTCTCTCCTCATATGAGATGTCGGATTGCAAGTCAATCTCTTCAAGTGGAACATGTTAAAAATATCTCTCACTCTGTCGGTATTTATTCAATGAGGTGACATGAAACACGTCATAAATCTGCTGAAGATGCTCTGGTAATCCCAATCTATAAGCCACTGGTCCTACCCTTTCAATGGTGAGACACGGTCCCATATATCATGGTGTCAATTTCCCTTTTTTAATAAATATCATCACTCCTTTCATAGGATTCACTCGTACGAATACCTAATCGCCAACCTCAATCTCAATATATCTCATGTCTGCATTTTCATAACTTTTTTGCCTATCTTGAGCTATCCGGATGCGCCCACGAATTAGCTCAATCTTGGCAGTGGTGGCCCGAATCATCTCTGGTCCCAATAGCTTATTGTCCCCTGCCTCTAACCAATAAGTAGGTGAATGATAGGATAATCACACAATGCCTCTAATGTTTCCATGTCGATAGTAAATTAGTAGGAGCTATTATATATGCAGACTCCACCAAAGGAAGATACTGCTCCCATTAGCCCCCAAAATCGAGTATGCACATTCGCAACATATCCGCAACCATCTGATTAACCCTCTCAGTCTGCCCATATATCTTTGGGTGATATGTTGTACTCCATCGTAAATCTATCCCCATCGCCTCTTAAAACATCTGTCAAAAATGGGATAAAAATATATTATCCGGATCGGACACAATATTAAGCGAGACCCCATTTAAGCATAATATCTCAGTGACAAATAATTGTGCATGCTTCTTAAGCTTAAAATTAGTACGAATTGGAAGAAAATGAGTCACCTTAGTCAACCGATTCACTATCACCCATATAGAATTATGACCACGCTGTGATAACGGCAACTCACTAATAAAATCCATGTGCATACTCTCCCATTTCCACATGGGAACCTCTAATGATAGTAACATCCCTGTTGGTCTCTAGTAGTCTACCTTCACTAGTTTGCTAGCACGTTTCGAGACAAACTCTACTATGTCCCGTTTTAGCCCTGACCACTAATATTGTCTGTGCATGCCCTGATACATCTTATTCCCACCAGGTTGTACGACAAATCAAGACTCTTCAGCCGCTGATATCACTCCATAGCATAAATCATCCTATGGAACCACGAGTCTTCCATTAAAACATAATCCACCCTCTCAACTGATCGAGTATCCCTCTATGTTATTAGCTAGTAGCTGGCAAACCCGATCCTGGCAATACTGATCCCTTGTTTATGTTTTTACTACCCTCATCACAATCTCAGGCGTGATAGATAACGTGAACATATAAGTCATAGTAATCTCATCATCGTATCAAAGCTCTCTCCACTTCGCTTTCTAAACCGCTTCTAGCTCACCTGCTGGTCTTTGGCTTAACGCATCAGCCACCATGTTATCCTTCCCAGGGTGATACTGAATATCAATCTTGTAATCCTTCATGAACTCTAACTATCTCCTCTGCCTCATGTTCAAATCATTCTGTGTGAATAAATACATTAGCAATTTATGGTCCATGAATGAAGTAAACTACTCACCCAATAAATAATACCTCCGGATCCTTAAGGCAAATACAATAACAGCTAACTCCAAATCATGCCTGGGATAATTATTTTCATGGGGATTAAGTTTACGTGATGCATATTTTATATCCCTCTTATTCTGCTGTAATACACCCCCAAGTCCATATAAGGATGCATCAGTATAGACATAATATGCTACTCTCCCTTAGGCAGTGCAAGTACGAGTGCCGAGGTCAATTTTTCATTTACCTCATCAAAGGCTAAGTGACAATGGTCGTCCCAAAATAAATGACACCCCTTTACAAGCAAGTTTGTCAATGGACCCGTAATCTTTAAGAAGCCCATAATGAACCTTCTGTAATATCCTTTCAAACCCAAAAAGCGGCGTACCTCGGTCGGTGTCGTGGGTTGTCCCCACTCCCTCATCGCCAATACCTTACTCAGATCAACTACTATACCCCTTTCAGACACTCGGTGGCCAAAAAACTTTACCTCCCATAATACACATTTACTAAATTTGGCATATAATTGGTATTCTCTAAGTGTCTACAAAACCTTCCATAAGTGCTCGGCATACTCATCCTCCGAACGAGAGTAAACCATAATATCATCGATAAACACAATCACAAACTAGTCAAGTAACTCTCGAGAAACCCTATTCATCAGATCCATGAACACTGCTAGCGCATTGGTGAGTCTGAATGGCATCACTCTAAACTAATAGGACCCGTATCATGTCAAAAAAGCAGTCTTAGGAACGTCCTCCTCCCTAACGCATAACCGATGATAATCGAACCGTAAATCAATCTTCGAGAAGTAAGTTGCTACCATCGGCTGGTTGAATAGATCATCAATACGAGATAGTGGATATTTATTTCGAATTGTGACCCTATTCAACTTTTTATAGTCAATACACAATCAAAGTGACCCATCCTTATTCTTGACAAACAACATCGGTGCACCACAAGGTGAAGTACTCCATTGAATAAAATCCAGCCCCAAGAACTACTGAATCTGCGCTCTCAACTCAAGCACCTCAAATGGGCCCATACGAGAGGACTCTCAAGATGTAGGTCTTGTACTTGGTGCTAGATCAATAACAAAATCAATTTCCCTACTAAGTGGCAGTCCAGGTATGTCCAGGAATACATCCTTAAATTCCCTCACAGCTGGAATTAAGTCTAAGGAATATATCACCTCTTGTGAGGTCTCCTCCTCAATTTAGTATAGAAGAGTGCTCAACCCGCCCTCAAGATGAGGCATCATTACTGATAACATCTCATATCCTAGTATCATAAATACAATATTCCTCTCGTAACGATATACCATTGCCCGATACCCAGTTAACCAATCCATCCCAAATATAAAATAATGTTCCTCCATATCCAATACAAGAATATCGATAGCTAAACACAATCTATCCACCTCAATATCCACACCTCTACAAATCGAGTGTATAAGCGACCCTCTACCCATCGGTGACTCCACACACATAAGGATACTACCAGCTATCTCTAATAGGCCGACAGCTCGTGCAAATCTACTCTCTATAAAAGAGTGTGATGCCCCAGTATTAAATAAAACACTACCCATAATCCCATATAAAGTAAATGTACCCGCTACTATTGGCGGTGCTTGTGGGACCTGATGAGTGAAGGTCTCTCAGATGTTATAGACACACCCATACTGAAGCTATCAATGTTGTGGAGGAGCGTTTGAGGTTGGTGTCGTAGGTGTCCTCGGTGCCTACTTCTTCTACGGGGCACCCTACTACAACGAAGCTCCCCCTACTATGGGTAATCCTTCCTCTTGTGGCCTGTCTGTCCATAAATAAATCACTGGCCTGGAAACACTCTCTGACACTGGCACTGATTGTCCTGACGATACTGACCCTGGTGGCCTTGATCCTTCTAAACTCCTTTATTTTTCCCTTGGTCCTGACTGCTCTGAGGAACCTATTGATGTTGAGGACGTTGTTAGCCTTACCGGTAAGCACCCTCGGGTCGATAGCCCCCAGATCTAAACCTCTTGGACTGATCCCCCTATTAGAAATACTGCCTCTGTCTTCCTGACTGATGTTGTTGTGGTGCTCCACTAGCATCAGGCCCCCATGTTTTATCCTACTGGATGGGCTCAACTCCTCACTTACTCCCCTTCACATGGAAGCGATGGTCTTGACAATGTAGCAGTGCAACATTGATGACATTTGTATAAGTCACGAATGCCTAATTACCAATCAAGTGCAAGTGGATCTGTAATACCCCGTATTTTTGTGGCTTTCAAATTTAGGGATTTATTAAATTTAATTAGAGATATTAATTTAATATTAATCCGAAAAATCATTCAAATACTTACTAGCGTGATGAGAGTTAGTAATTATTGGAATTGCCTTGTAAATTACTTTATGGGTAAAGTAAGAGGTGTAATTGTATTAAGTAAAATTATCACGAGAATCTAATTTGAAATTTTTGGAAATTTATAGGGACACGCTTGTGTCGTGTCGGGATTAAACTCGAACTATTAAAAGTGAATAAATTTTAAGTCACATGTATGGTCATTTTGAGTGTGCCAATGTGTATGGTCATTTTGAGTGTGCCAATGTGTATGGTCATTTTGAGTGTGCCAATGTGTCCGAAAGGGTCGAGATAGTCAAAATAATGTACCCGGAGGTTTAGTTTGGGTCTCGGGGCGTTTCTAAGCCAAATTAACACCCCGAGAGGGCGTTTTGGACATTTTACATTTTTGGGTATGAAAACCCACGAAATTTCTAAGAGTATATATACATAATAGGAGTTGTCTTCTAGGGTTAGAACAACCAAAAACCTAATACGGCCATTGGAAGGGAAGAGGAGAAGCTCTCCAAGGAGTTCAAGGCCAAGAACTCCACTGTTTGCATCGCCGCCGCCTCCAGACTTTAGATCGGGAAACGAGGATCGCAACCGCACAAATCTTGTCCACTAATCTGAACCAAGAATTCCCAGATAAGTATCTATCTTGCTCTAATTCAATTAATGGCTCAATAATGTTAGTCTAGGGTTGATTATGACTAGTTTTTATGAAAGAAAGAATGTATGGGAGACTCGAAATTGCATGTTGTAGAGGTAAACGACATATTCTGGAAATCAAATACACATGTATAGGTTGAACCAAGAAATTGCAGTAAATTAAGAGTATGAAATCTGGGAAAAGAATGGGAAGAAACTAAACAAAGAAAATATTAGGGTTCTTGATATTTTTATGGATTGTGCCCATTTTAATTCATTATAAATGATGAAAATTCGTATGCCTTACGTAGAATACTACTAATTTGAGGATATAACACTTGTAGTATAAATTGTTGAGAGTTTGGAAGTCAAATATACTGATTTGGATGATTTTGGAAGAAGAAACCCGTAACTGGAAATTCTGCAGTTTCGTCATACCTGCTTGATCGATCGATCGACGCATCGATCGATCGAGCACCTGCCATCGATCGATCGACCCCTCCTGGAAAACTCAAATTCCCTTTTAAATAGGTGGTTCCAACTTAAATGAATTGAAATTCTTGGATATTAATGTTAGAATATTTTGGGAGATAAAGAAGACCAGTAGGACTTTATAAAAATGAAACACTTAATGTAAGACGAGATTAATATTTAACGGAGGTGTTTTACACTTAAGGAACAATGGGGACATGTGTTTAAGGGGTGAGACTCGAAAGGAATTTACGTTGTAAAATAAATGAGTACCTACTGAAATTACACTTGGCGAGATAGGAATTCACGAGTGTTAGGAAGTAAGTTTGAATAATCCCATAAATAAGAATAAAAGAGACAAACCGTTATACAAGATAATCTAGTAATGTGCAATGAGAATAAATATCATAAGTATGGAGTTTTACTTGAAAAGGTTTTTCCCTTTTCAAACGGAAAAGGTTTTTCCCTTTTCAAACAGAATTGGAATCGGAATTAAAATGGAGTTTTACTTGCATTTTTAATTTATACAAGTGTCCTCAAAACATTAAAATCTCTAAGAGTCCTCGGAGCATAAAACTCTCTTGAAAAAAATATTTAATTTCTTCCTTTTTCTCTTCTTTTCTCCACAATTCTTTTCTTCTCTCTTCTCTCTAGGTTTAGTAAATATTCACTTAAGAAAATAAAATGAGGTGCAAGACTTAAACGTGCCATTCTCCATAATTCCTATCTAAAATTGTTAATACCACATTAAAATGACTTGCAACAACACATCAAAGCCATAATCAGTCAAAAGTGCCCAAAATACAAAAATACAATATGGCACTTATTTTGACTATCCCGCATATTTCGGGATTAACTACACCCCCTAAATTAGCATTCGAAAATATTTAAACCATTTTAAGTCCTGGCTTCATTTATGTCATAAATGTCGTTTAGAGCATTCAACACTATAAAATGTAACCTGGTGATATTTACATACACATAACTGGCAAATATGCAAGAATCTAGTAAATATTCGTTATTAACTCACTTAATTGATATTTGTCCATCATCGATTATTTTATATAATTACTTCATGCGGTAACTACATATAAAATAAATTTCTCAAAAGTAAGGGTTGTTACATTTTTTATACTTTATCGTCTTCAACTAATTCTGTGTAAAATTTCATCTAATTCCAGTGGTCCGATCGTCCGGAATAAAAATTTTAGTGTTTGTATGTTATTAGAGTTCTATTAGGATTAGGTTTCTTAATGACTATATATTGACTCTAATTTGTTGGGGGACTTCTCATAATCACTTTTTCTCAAATTTTTCACCACAGAACACTTCTAAAAATATTTACTCTCAACCATAATCATCAACCTCCAACATCATCAAGGTTTTGTCACCAGATTTGAAGGCTTATTTGGGGTTTAATCAAGATTGGTCCAAGAACACTCTTTTGCTAATTTTTTGCACGGAATCCAATATCAATCCAGATATTTGATTCTGAAATTACAGGCATGAATACTCTATTCCTTTCCTTTAATATTATGCGTTTTAAGTGTCGCCTAAACACTTAATTACATGTTTTCTTAAAAATCATTAGTAACATAATTAGAAAAAGTGGACACTAATTATGGGGTTGTTTTTATAAAATCTTTTAATCGGAATAATATTCATAACCCTTTGGATACATAGGATTCATGAGTGATTTTGGGTTTTATTGGTGTAGGTTGCATGTAGAAAACTCTAGTTTTAAAATAAATGAAGTTGGGGGCGTATAACTCGTGTAATTTGTGTAGAGATAATGAAATTTGGCTTTTGATGTATAAATAATGAAAACTCGGTATAATTAATTTAAAATAATTAATTGGATGTTTATGATGAAGTGATAAATAAATTAAGATTTAATTAAATTGGACTATCATGCGTAGTTTTATATGTTGATTAATTATGCTTGTTTGTGTGACTTGCTAGTATTATTATATTGCCTTTGTGACGACGGGTTGTTTGGTAATTTTTCTCTCCCTTTATTTTAGGATGCCTTCTAGGTATGGGACTAGTGGGTAGGCCTTTTGATAATTTACGCCTTCTGGGTATGGGACTAGTGAGGGTAGATTATTGTGACTTTATTATGTCGGGGGTGGACTGATTTTTGATACTTTATCGTAGTTGCGCTAGCCTAGGCATGAGACTAGGTAGGGATTTAAGTTATAAATTCATCCTATGCATAGGGTAGGACGTATTGATAACATGGGGGCCCTTAGTTATGGGACTAAGGGATATTTTGAGGATCTCACAACGATTAAAAGGGTGGGGTAATTTATAAATTGTGAAATTGAGAAATTGAGAATTAATGCCAAAGATAAATACGGGTATTTAAATTTGTGGCGACATAATGTGTCGGGGCCGACAGTTTAAATGGGTCAGAGGGTGATTTATGTCATGTCGTGTGTGGAACCCTGTCATGTGTCGGGCCCACGGTTTAAACGGGTCAGAGGGCGATTGACAAGGGGAAGTGTGACACTTTAATAAAAAGTGAGAACTATAGTAAAAGTTGGTTAATTTAATTAAATTAACATCTTGGTACTTGAGAATTTAAAATCATATTGGTGTGCCTTTATAAATGGGAATTTCCGTGGGTAGATAGTGATTTATATTTATCGCGTTTAAGTATTTCGTTTAAATCTTAAAATACTCTATTGTGATATTTATTGTGTATAATGCTATTGTCTGGATTCAAGTATCCTATTTGAGGGGAGTAGTGTGTATTCTTGCTCGGGGCTTTGGCTCTGACCCATGTGTTGACTAATCTTTTTCAGGATTATAATTTGAGAAGCTGCATAAGTTTATCAAAGTTATCATTTGGAGGTGCAGATGGAGTTATTTATTTTTATGGCATAGTTTAGTTAGACTTCCCTTTCAGTCGTATTTAATTATGAGACTTCATTTGAGTTTTATTGGGCCATTCGGTTCCAAAGTTGTTTAGAGGATTTGTTTTGGGATTATTTCAGGTTTTATTTAATCATTTTTGGAGATTGGATTTAGTCGGAGTTAGCATGTGATGGATTTTTTATCGCTTAGTGGTTTATGATCATTTGAGATTGATTCAATTATTTATCATATGGACTGGTTATTTATGTCTCATATCATTCTCATGCTAAGAATGGTATTTATTTAGTTCACGCCCGGCATAGTTCGGCGGCGGTGGCTGGCCACCCCTTCTGTCGGATTTTACGACGTGTGACACAAATTACGTGCAAGGGATACAATTTGGTTACTTCATTTGGTTTTAGTGTAATTGCCCTACAAAATTTAAATCATAGTTTGTGTTTATTATTTTGAATTGTGAGCATTTTTTTTTGTTACTATCATGGTTATTTTTTGAGTTATGGTGATTGCTTTGATTTTTTTACTATTGAGAAATCTTTTGAGTGTTAATTAAAAGTTCAATAAGGTCACATAGTCGTTGTATCATTTATCATCTTTGCCGCCAATATTTTAGCTAAAATACAATTAAAAAATATTTTTTTGACATAACTTACTCAAATACATAATAATTTATCAAAATGAACAAACCAAAAATTTATTAATGCAAATCATAAACCAATGTTAATATACTTTTTAAACTATTATGTTAGCAGTTAATTGTTAAGTACCTGATGATCTGTTTTCAATGCGTGATTTTATTGATTTCATGTTTTATTTCGTTTCATGATTTTTAATCTTAATGTTCTATATTTGGGTTAACGTCTTTGAATTTTTAGATTTGAGGAAAACTCGTGAATTGGTGGACACATGATTTTAATTTAGTTAAAGGTCAATAAAATTGTTTTTCACCAGTATCTAGAATCATTTGTAGTATTAAAGAATAACAATACTTTTACATCTTTATTTTTTTCCCAAATTATGGATTGTTTTCGAGCATGTACGCTTTCGAATTAGCCTATGTCGAACAGCTAATTAACATGTTTTCTCATTTTTATATATATCTTTTATACTTTTATGACCGATTTTATACATCAATGTTTTCATCTCTACTAACTATACTCAGTAGAATGATGCACAAGTTTATGTATATACACATATAGTCACATCTTCCCTATATATATATATATATATATATGATTTTATACATCAACGTTTTCATCTCTACTAACTATACTCAGTAGAATGATGCACAAGTTTATGTATATACACATATAGTCACATCTTCCCTATATATATATATACTAGCGAATACTCGTGCCTGAAGGCACGACGAAAATTTCAAAAGTATGTAATTGCGAAGCGGCGAAAATTTCTAAAGTACGTAATCGTAAAACAACAAAAAATATCGTTCCCCAACGAAACATCTATATATTTTGTACAATTTGTTAAACTTAAACTAATATTAGAACAACTCCATATGTGTACAATGATTTCATAAGCGTTTTACATACAATTCTACGCATATTTTGTATAGTTAAAGTTCAGCAATTCAAATAGGTAAAATTAGTTTTAAAGTAAAATAAAAAAAAATATTTTTTATCTAAAATAATAATCAATTAATATTAACTAAAAACATGTCTTAAATCATAAATCCAATTCAATGGTAGAATTCTAAATCGAAAAAGTACTAATCAAAATGAGAAGATTAACACCCCCACTTCTCATCTCAAACTCAATTGTTATTAAAAAAAATTGTAAAATTACAACTAAAACCATATAGTGATAATAGGTAGAAATATAAGACAGGCCCATAACATTATCTTCATTGGTTATAAATGAAAATATATATTCTTAAGCTTCGTAAGGATGAAGAAATAAATCTTCTAATGATAAATTTAAAATTAAAATTTACACACTTGAGTTATTGTTATCACACCTATAAATCGCTTAGAACGGCTAACTGGAAAAATATAAAAATAAATGTAATATAAGTCGATGTAGGGATTTACAAAAGGAAATGGTCAATCCATTAACAAAAGTGATGTCAAATGAAACTTCAAATAAAAAAACTATTGCTCGTAAAGATTGTGCAGGACATGAAATCACAGTTAAAGCTGGGTTTCTCCTAAAGCTGCTTCATGCCCATGTGACTCTCAAGTCAATGAATCAAATCAGCCTCAACATCGGTAAGCGTTTAGCCGTAGAGATGAAAAATTCATCAAGTCTGAATGGGTATGTCGTAGCAAGCTCCATTCTAGTAGATCTGCCACATCAAAGAGTTTCGGATCAAATGCTCAGTTAAACCTCTGGCCTCTTGAACAATAGTAGGTATCCTAGCGACCCAGTCAAGAAACTGATAACTGAAGGGAAATCGTTACAAATATATGAAGAAAAAAAACTCCCAAATATCTACTTATCAACAGATCCTAAGTTGTTTTATTAACATGACCCCCACAAAAGAAAATACGTTTTTCATGGTTATTGAAAGGTACTGCTAACAGAGTAAGAAGAATGGCCATTATATAGATATTTAGTCAATTTAAAATATGGTAATTCTTCTTTATCCGCCCAAAAACAACAATAACTTTAAATTAGTCCCCAAAAGAATTTGAATACAAAAAAACTTTGGAAAACAAATCTCAATAGGATGAGACTAAATTTCCAATCATAACACCTATATTTTGATCATGTATCAAATTTCAAAGGGACCTGTAGCTCCGAAGACAATGACTAAACAAAACAAAAAAAAGAAAAATGAATGCAGAACCTTTAGCTCTTCCACATATATCTCATTGAAATGAGAAAGAAATGTAAAAAAAAAGAAAAAAAAAACTAAAGTAAGAAACACTCATATCAACTCTTGATTTAGGGATTGTGAAATTTTTTAATAATTTTATGATGTTATATGTACATTCTTATACTTCAAGAGTCAAACCCGAATGAATATAGTAACATATCAACGTATTCAAAGAACTAAGATTGAATCGTGTGTTCCTAAACTAAAATCCTTACCTCTTGAAGCCGAACATGAATTGGAGCAACTCATAAACAGTTCTCTACACAGCAACATAACCACTTTTGCAGCAGTTAATTTCTTAAAGCTCAGTTGCCTCGCTTGAAGTTGGGTTGGGAGCTGGAGTCCAAGTATCTGGTCTTAACACTATCACATCGCCTGTTTACATGTATATAACAGAGCCATGGTCAGCATTTGAACATGTGTATTAAGTTCTTCCTTTTTCAACAAATGAAAATTAATCTCAGGATCCTAGTTAGAGTGAGAGCGAGAGAGAGAGAGGGAGATACAGTACCATGAGGTTTGAGAAATACATGTTCTTGCAAATGTGGATCCCAGTCAAGCTGAGTGGTTGGGAGACAAATATGTTGCATAATCACTATAAAAAAATGACCAAAAGAGTCACGGTTTCAAGGGATACATTATGGAATAATAGAACGAAGGTTGCAAGACAATGGTATTTACAACTTTGTTCTTCCCGAGCAGCACAAAAGATGATGTTTGCTGCGGCATAATCATGTTAAGAATTAGTAAATAGTCCATTTAAACTAATTCATATATAGGTTCTTATTTTTTAAAGCATGACTTGTAAATATTAAACTTTTTATAGGTTCTTATTTGTGAAAGCAAGCCTACTTTGTGAACCTATAAGAATTGCATTAATTTGTGATAGCAAACAATTTAACATGATAGTACAAATTGAATATACTACATAAATCAGTAATGCATAAATAGGGACATAAAAGAGTTGGCATAATCATCAAACATGACAGCACAAACTCATTGAAAAAACAAAATTTTAGTTCAACACAAAAGTTATCTTAAACCACTTAATAAAAAGGTATTTTTTTACAATGCAAATCAGCGAAAAATGAATATATACCACAATTGATATAAACATGAAACAGCTCATGCACAACACAAAATGATACCGAATTTGAAGGGGAACCAGAGTTTTAAACTGTTATCCATGAGAACTTCTCAATACTCCATTTGTATTAGTTGCCCACCTAATGGTCATTTTTTTAACATTTCTATATCAGGCCCTCGACCTGATAAAGGAAAAAAAATCTTCAGATGTTAACATATTCTTGTCTGGGAGGCCAATTTTCTCATGATGACGGAACATAGTTGGTGCGTTTAGCTTCAAGATGTTTACAGTATGTGCCCCGTGAGCGGCCAAATCCAAAGACATTAGTTGTTGCTTTGCTTCCTCTTTAGAAGGAAACTAAGGTTGGCTTTTTCCCCAGGTGGTGTACTAAAGGAAGTGTCTAAAGTATAGCAGACGCACATCCCTATAAATAAAGAGGCCGTAATCCATCTTCATTGGCTATCAGACTTAAAATGAATCTAAAATTGTATCCAAACGTGTCACAACATTTTTCCCGAGACCATTTAAACCATCTTTGTCTATCGAAATATAAAATGAACACTAAAAAAAACTCAAATAGAATACACAATATGAGAATCTGAGGTAGAGAGGGTACCTTAGAGGTTTGAAGGCAGAGGTCAGAATCAACTTAAGTTACGAAATTTCCACTCCCTGCTCCATCTATTTCATACGAAAACCTGAGATATTAAAGAGCAAATTACAACAACTGAAGATATTAAAGAGCAAAACCCCTGCTCCATTAAGTAATTTTATGAAATTTTAACTGTCAAAACTATGAAATTTTAACTGTCAAAGATATTAAAGATCAAAACCCCTACAACTTAAGCTATGAAATGTTAACGGTCAAAGCATAATAAAGTAATTGCAAACCCCATGTTCCATCTATTTCATATGAAACCCTGAGATATTAAAGACCAAATTATAACATTCCAATCAATAACCAAATCAGTGGAGATAGTAAAAGTATTTAGATCAAATGTGATTAGTAATTTGTAAACCTTCAATAAATGCAGACTAAGTACAACCCACTAAAATAATTTTAAAACGACACAATAAAATATCAGTAACCCTGACTTGAAGTATCAACCTCCAAATTTTCTGCTAGTATTCGTATTGTATAAGCAGTAGTTTTGTCCTATTATTATTCAAGAAGTTGTTTTGTTCTAAAATCAAACAACATTGTAGTGAAACCCCTAATTTTTATATAATCTGGAAAAAAACTCATAAACTATCTACTTAGACCACCATGATCGGCCTCCACCTAATGTAACAGAGCCATCATTCAACATATTAGAACAAATAACAACTTGGAAGAAAAAAAGACAGAACATAGACGGAGACAAAAGGTTGATAACTGGTAATTAATTCAAGAAAGCTTAACACTCACTTTTGAATTAAATAAATGAATAAATAAAAAGGAATTATAATTCAAATATAATGAAGTAACTTGAAAATTATAGAATCAAATCGTATACCTCAATTTGAATGCCATCTAGTTCCGATTCATCACGAATAATAACCCCGAGGTTTTGACGCGCGTCAATTGAACCTATGATAATGAACACATTTGATATAAAAACTTTGATACAACTCTCTGAACATTATAATCCACCTAGGTTCATAAAGGAAAACCATCATTGTCACATAAATTTGAAGATCTTGGAACTAATATACAAAAATAGTTTAGATTAAACTTACACATTCAAATATAGTAATATTATCCATAAATGTAGGAGTGAAATCCAAATACCAAGTTATTCCCAGATACGAAATCCCATTTCAAATAGTAAAACACATATTCGTAACTGAATAACCACCACATGTCAAAATAAAGTGTAATACATCAATAAAATGTAACTTTCATAAACTAAAGCACAAAATCTAAACCTAAAAAAGTTTTCATAATGTGACACGAACATACCTCAATTGCATTCACTTCTGGCAGTCAAAGGCCAACTTCTCCGACAACTAATGAAAGTGGAAATGCATCTTTTGCGATCAATCGAAGAAAAAAATTCAAGAAATAAAGTCAAATGGTCACATTTTTCCTGAACCAAAAATATCAACATAAATAAACATTCTAATTTTAATAAATGTAGCTTAGAAACTAAAAACCCACTAACCTTGAGATTAAATTTGTTACTTTTAGGAATGTACCCTAGCAAATGATCTCCTTCTTCAGCAACTTATGCCTTCAATAAATTTTGGTTGAATTACACAAAAAGATTCTACATACCAGGTTCAGATTCTGCCTTCAGTAGCTTCTGCCTTCAATGTACAACCTATATAGAAATTTCAAATCCCAAATTTCATTGTAACTTCTGAAGACAACCTATATAGAAGACATCTATAAAAAAGGAATAATACATCTAGAGGCCTAAATAAAATGAATAATATTGATTTTTTCTCCTCACTAAATTCTTATACCACGTATGAATTTAAAGAATGGATATAAACTAATTTTGTAGGAGAATAAACATTATGAGAATAATACATTATGAAATGTTTATTGTCACTATTTGATGATCCACAAAACAAAAATGAAATGTTTGCTGTCACTCTTTCATGATCAACAAAATTCCTGGCAGCCACTATTTCTGGAAATACGAACAAAAGGTACTATAGTTACCAATATGGAAGATTACCATATTAAATAACATGAAGATTACCATAATAAATAACATGAAATAACATGAAGATTACCATATTACAAAGACAACTCAAATGAAAAGGAAAGTATGGCCAACTAAACTTTGGAATAAAATTAGAAATGAACATATGATTGCAATATGGATTTAATCAGAGGAACCCGGTAAAAATTAAAAACCATCATTAAAAACAAATTTAATCATATATAAACACAATATGAAATTTGAAATCTTATATATTAAAATATTTTTCCATAAAGGCAGGGTTAAATTAGAATAAAATAACCTTCATTAGAAACAGAAAAAATTTCTTTTGATCCGAGAACAATGAAGCCCCATTTTAAAACTCTAATTTTAAAACCAAAAACACAATCATGTAAGTAACTATTGTGGAAACAAACTAACTAAACAAATTAGATTGAAAAACACATTAATTTTAATAGATCAACACACGGATATTGAAAAAGATCTAGATCCAAGTAACTCAAAGGTTGAACAAATAACCTTCATTAGAAACAGAAAAAAGCTCTTTTGATCCAAGAACAATGAAGCCCCAATTTTAAAACCAAAAACACACTCATGTAAGTAGCTATTGAGGAAACAAACTATCTAAATAAATTAGAGAAAAAAACACATTCATTTTATAGATCAACACACACACGTATATTGAAAAAGATCTAGATCCAAGTAACTCATATATTGAAAACCTCTAAGAAGTTATGGGTTTTATCAGATATAAAACCCCCATATATTAGTGATTTAAAAAACAAAAAGGCACCGATCTTTCTTTCTTTCTTTACCGAGATTGCGTACAATGTTTAGTGAAAATAAAGATTAAGGAAAGAGTTTACCTCAATAGCTATGTCATTTGAGAGAAGGCGAGATGGAGGATAAATGGGGTTTGAGGGCTTACACAAACTCGTCGTTTGTGAGAGAAGCAGAGTTGGAGAGTGTAGTTACCGAGGCATGGAAAATGTCAAGTAGGAGAGAGAGATTTGGGCGGGATAACGAAACTCAAGAGTTAATCAGGGCCGCTCATTTTCTTCAAAAGAATAATGGCCATTAATGTGCTTTTACATTTTTTTGGATTCAAAAACCATCCTATCTTATTATATGGATATATATATATATATATTATAATACTACACCCTCGGGCTTAGACCCATTAGTGCACCTAACCATATCACCCATTAGTGCACTTATAACATTAATCTTGTACCCCCGGGATATCACCCACTAGTACACTTGTAATAATATTCGTATACCCCCGGGTTATGACCCATTCGTACACTTAATGATAGAATCCCTTCACCCCTGACTTATCACTCATTAGTGCACCTAATAATAAGATTCTTGCACCCTCGGGTTATCACCCATTAGTGCTCTTAACAATAATATCACATAATAGGGATACACACATCCTAGTAGAATTTATAGGTATTATTCCAACCTATATATGTACTTCTCATATGTATTTTAACCTCAACACTACGTATAGTATAAATATTTAGATTACTATCTCTCTCGTAGTGCTAAAATTCACACTTCTCATACTTGACGTATAACTTATGCTCTCGTTTTATACTAATATTACCGCATAAGGTAATTATATAAAATGTGGGAACTGGAGTAAATATTAATTTTATGAAATGAAAGTTAATAATTGCTGGGTTATTGTATATTTACTGCTCGAGAAAGTAAATATCATTCTATTGTATGTTTTACAGTGTTATGTGTTTTAAATGACTTTATGGTTTAAATAAAATTTGAACTCGGAATAATTTAGAAAACTTTCGGATGCCAGTTTAGACGGTGTAGTTAGTCTCAGAATGTCCGAGACAGTCAAAATAAGTGCCATATTGTATTTTTGTATTTCGGGCACTTTTACCCGGTTTTAACTCAAACGCGTATTTTCGCGTCATTTTAATGTGGTAGTAACCACTTAAGTTGAGAGTTTTAACTTAACCCACGATTTTAGTCTTGCCCTTATTTCATTTCCCTCATTTCTTGTCTTAAACCTAGAGAGAAAAGGAGAGAAACAAAGAAGAAGAGAAAAGTGGAGAAAGAAGAGAGAAAATGAAGATTGAAGATGGGAGATGGGAGATTGCTTCTACCACCAAGAAATTTGAATTTGCAACCCTAAGGCAAGTTTTCTACTAGCTAATATATGTTTTAAGATGAATAAATTGTGTGATATTTATGTATATATATATTTGGAGATCCAAATGGAAATTATGGTATTTAAACATAGATTTGGTTTTGAAGATAAAATTGTAAGTTTTAATAGTTATAAATCATGTAGGATAATCTTTAGGTAGATAAAAGTGGTTGGTTGTGCTTAAAATGAGAGAGATTTGAGATTTGGGTTTATCTTTTGGAAGAAGGAAGAACCCTAGGTCTGCTATGACAGGTCGACCGCGGTCCCCTGACCGGTCGACCGGGCCTTCGGGGACAGGCTTACTATTTTCCCACAAAGGCATAAAATTCTTGCGCGGTCTACCGCGGTCCTTTGACCGATCGACCGGCCATACCATTTTGAGCTTTCTGCTTTCCTTCGTAGGCAAAACCTTGAGACGCGGTCGACTGCGGTCTTGGGACCAGTCGACCGGTCCCCTATTTTTCATACTAAAAATCTTCTTTTGTTTGCTACATTTATTTTCTTCAATAGGGATTAGGAACCTTCTTGAATGAAGTAAACTTAGAGTCCTAGAGTGTGAGATGAGTTAGTTGTCTACCCTACATTAGGGATGGGTTATGTGGGGACTTTTCCGGGGTTAGGCCTATTAATGATAGGGCATTATTTTCTTCTAGTTAATTATTATAAAACTAGGAGATGTAGTGTTATGTTCGGGAGACTTTAGAAGCTTAATTAAGCTATACTAGTTTTGATGGTTTATATTACCACCCCAAAAGAATGTTGGGAAATTTTAAAAGTTCAATTGAGCTATGTCAACCTTGGTGGTTCATAATAACACCATAAAGGTGAGTTTGGAGAATAAATTGAAAGTTATTTCATTCCTTTGAAAGATGATAACCTTGGGGTTCTAAAATAATACCCTAAAATGCTTGGAGATAATCAAGAGTTTATTTACTCCTTTGATGTTGTAGTGCCGATATAAGCTATATTATGACTCCAGATAATAAGTTATATTATTTACAAGAAGTAAATAGTAATGGTTTCGGATAAAATGAAACATATACATGGAAATGAAATGGAAATGGTAATGATGTTAGTAAATGATAATGTACTTAATCATGAAACTGGTAAATGATAATTGACTTGATTTTGAACATGATAAATAAAATGGTTTAAACACACCTCTCTAAATGACATCATAAGGGAAGTTCGTGCGTGAGGTGAAGCCCCCTGGCTAATGAATGCAGGGTGGATATAGTCCTAGGCCATGTGAGCGCTTATTGTTGTTTATTTTTCTGCGATGGGTAGGAGATTCCGGGTGTGGTCTTGACTACCCCGCAGGCACATGGCCGCTTCCCGACGTCTTGCAATATAGGTGCCCAGGTTGTCTTATGATAGGCCCTGGAAGATGATGGTCATTTAGGGGCGCGCACAATGGGGAAACCCGGATGGCCGGTCTTATAATTCGTTATATGTATATAAATATAACAGTTCATAATCAAGTGGGACTTGATGAAATTAATATGCCATAAAGAGCATGATGTAGTGCCACAAAGAGCACATATAAATGCCACAAAGAGCATTTGAAAATGATTATTTTCTTGATAAGGAAAGGATTTTTACAAAATGTAAAAGTATGATAAAAATGCCATAAAGAGCATAACCTTGTGATTTTACATATATTTTCCTATTAAGGAAAAAGATATATGAGAAAAATTGGTACCCATGATAAGTTTTCAGATTAATGTTATTTATTTTATCTTCCTGCTTAGTTATGTTTTAAATTGCGTAGTTCGATAGTTATATCTCTCATCATGATTCTTCAATCATAACTGTCATACTCTTTATTCATCTGGTAATCATATAGAACCGGGCCCTGACCCGTTTACACTCCTTGTTGAATATGCATCTTATCTCTGCTTAGGTACTCCTCCGCAGGGATGCCTGATTTGAATTCCTATTCTGATGTCCTCGGCGAGCCGCGATGCATTGCGGGTATTACGGGACACAATTGGTATAGACGTTTTCATTTTTTGCATTCTAGTTAAGATCAAGTCTTTTATTCGGGCGAAGTGCCCAAGCTTTTGTAAATGTCTAATGTAATGTAATAAGTAACTTATTGAACTTGTGTATTATTGGTGTATCAGTTTGGTGACCGGTAACATATTCGGTCTTTTTATTGTATTCTTGTTGTATTATTTATATATGTCTTGGGGTTTCCCTTATCTTTCAGGAATTGTGTTGTTTGTTTTCATTTTTGTACTTTCAAATTAAAATTTTTGGCAACCCGTTTTCTGAAATATTGGGTGGTTATCCTGGATACTCTATATTTTTATTGTGATGCTGAGAATTATTTCCATCTATGATTCCGTTATATTGGAGTATTGGGCTGGCCACCCCTTATTTTGGTGAGCGGGTTATCACAGATGGTATCAGAGCATCAGGTTCTAGAGTCCTTAGGAACCTGTGTGGACGCCTTAAGTTTCAACGTTTCTCTTGATTTGACATAAAGCCTTCGGATTAAGATCGTTGGTTTCTCTTGTGAGATTTCGTTCTTTTGCCTTGAGGTAGAATTTATAGAATCTTTTGCGCATTCGTGTGAGAGTAGTAGGTCGATTTAAGAAGGGCGTCATGAGAAAGAACTACTAAGGACCGTAAATTGTGGTCGGGGATGAGGACCGTTCTGGAGGTCGCTCCCTTTTTGTAACACTTCCTTGTCTTACTACTACGACTACTAATTACATTTGATGTAGTTTCCTAAGTACCGCTAGCAGCAGAAAGTGGTACTAATCTTGAGTTTTCAAGCGATGCTAGATTGGAATGGAGTAGTGCCCTGAAGTAGGTTGGAAGAAAATCCTTCACCTGTAGGAGTAATATAGTGGTGGTGAAAATGTGGCCACCATATTCGAGTGTGCCAGAAGTTTTGCCCGTGGATTAAACCGATAGATACCTTCTATCGTAAGTTTCTACGGGATAACTGGACTGAGGAGAAGGTGGATTCTCGAATGTTCACAAAATGTTCGATTAAAGACTGATGAGGGATAAGGTGTTGTACGGTTAGGGAGGCGAGACCGTGCACCATAAAATGATAGGCTCCAGAATAGGTGTCGCTGACGCTTCTGATGGGGCAGTGATCATGAAACCGCACTGGTGGACATCTGCCTATGAAGGTTTCATGGAACTAAGGAAGAGGGGGGCCGAGAGCGTGTGCTCTTTTATTGAGAAAGTAAAAGGAACTACGTGGGCTATAGTGACGTGGAAGAACCGCGCGTTTTCATCACACTGATTGGAGAACAAGGGCAAATAAAGTTCCTAGTTGGGGAGTTGATGGAAGTAATGATGGTTCGTATAAGGCTCGAATATGGAGTCTGAGAACCGTTAGTTTTGACCCGGAGTGCTTGGCAAAATGATGGTGGGAATTCCCCTTATTAGTGGGTGGTGTATTCCTTAGGATAAGATAGTGTAGTATTGCGTTTACTGTAGATTCGGGTGTGTATATAGAGCTTGTAGTAGTATTTATGCTATTATAGAAAGGTAATGATATTACTTCCATGGTACGGGAGTTCTATCTTTCCCTCACTCGTTATGAAGCGAGTGTTGATATTTTAAATGTATATGTGTCATATGTGTTATTTAGTTTGAGTGTTTTATTGCTTGTTTGCATTATATGTGGATGTTATGACTTATCTCCACGACCAACAAGGTTAAGTAGTAATGCATAGGAGGGGTTCCTTGTTTGGATTCCGCTTTTGCGGGACGCTCCACGCATGAACCTTAACAATGTTGGGAGTGGAGAGATGTTATTTTCCCTTTCTCTTATTTTATGTACATTATGCGAGTATATATATTTTGGTCGATTTGGTGTGATAGCCAGCAAGTAAAATTGTAAGGCTATCTTACTTCTAGTTCAACATGGACTAGTTGTTCTATAATAACTCTCCTGAATACAGGCTGAGACTTTATAGAGGTGGATTGATGTAGGTAGGAGATTTTTATTTATTTATTGTATTATCTTGTGTGAGTGTATGATTGTTTGTTTGCTTTGTTTGTGCATGTTACGCTTGTCTCCATGACCAACTAGTTAAGTGGGCATGTGTCGGAAGGGTTCCTTGTTTGGATTTCGCTTTGCGAGACACTCCGCCCCATGAACACTTAACGATGTTGTGAGTGGAGAGGCGCTAATTTTTTTTCTTCTTTCTTTTATTTGGTTGCTAGAAGTTGGGTTGAAAGGTTTAGCCGAGAATCACGTAGAAGAGTGATTAAGGGCTATTAAAGTGCGAGATAGAAGTACTGTATCTAGTCCTATCCTCTGATCGATGTGAGGGAGACTGTGATACGAAGTCGGATTGAGACTTAGGGATTGTGCCTTGAAAAGGAAGGCCATGTTTTATAAGGGGGTTATGTCTGACCAGTTAAGATCTTTAAAAGGTACAATGGTAAGTAGGATAGTAAATTAAGATTGTACCGATCCCGATCATGTGTCTTAGACCGTCATATCTTAATGACCAACGATGCGAGGTAGTAGTGTAACGGGAGGGTTCCTTGTTTGGATTTCGCTTCGGCGAGACGTCCCACGCACGAAACCGAGCGAATGTCGGAAGTTGAGATAGGTCTTGGACACTAGGGATATATTTAGTATTATCTATCCACGACTTAGGTAGGATGTATACTGGTAGATCGACCTTAGGTTTATTAGAACATAAGGCCATTAGGGCATGTGATGTTGATTTAGGAAGATTATAGGGAGCTGACCACGAATAGGTCGTGGGTTAACCTTAAGGGGGACAAGATCCCTAGGAACGAGAAGTGTGGAATCTCGAGAGATTTCGAAGGTTAGGTCGATGGAGGTGAGACCTCTCCTAGTTAAAGTGTTACATTGGTAACCTAACTTTTGGGGAGTTAAATGGATGAATTGACTTTCACTCCCGAGTTATTGGGGCTAAGCTCGAGGGTGAATTTAATGAAAAAGTCTCTGCCAGGAGCGAGAAGTAATAGTACTGGAGCATGGAACCGTTGTTTATGCGTCTCACAAGCTTAAACTTGTGGGAAGTATTATCCCATGCTTGAATTAAAATTCATCGTGGTAGTGATCACCTTAAATAGATAAGGCACTACTTCCTGGGCAGGAAATTTGGTCTTTCTCGCAAGCAACAAGTTGTTGAAATATGTCGCGGGAGAAATTGAGTTGGTGCTCGGAGTTCAGAAGGACTAGTGATTGGATATTTTCTCATTCGCTAAGGGAATGCGATTGGGGTAGTAGGTGCATCGAGTAAAAAACCCATCGTAGATATTTGTGTTGGCATGGAAAGACAAATGAAACGAGCATGACTAGGGAGACCTGGTAGCAAGAATGTTTCGATCTATGATTGACCATTTCACCTACTCGCATGAAGAAGAGTAGCGGTGAAGTGAAGAAGGGTATAGCCATAGATGTTTGCATATAAGTGCCGGGACCGTTCTCGTCATGATCCTATTTGATAAAATGGTTGATCGTTTGACCAGACTGTTGCATTCCCGTCCATTTTGGATGGACTACATGTAGAAGAGTACGCCCCATTATTGATGGAGGAATGGTAGAAATGTGAGAGGTGCCTATTAAAATAGGGTGGACTGAGACTGCATATTCATGTCGTAGGTTTGGTAAAAGTTTCCATGAAGAAATGGGAACCATATGAAAATGGCGTATATCCTACAGCTCTAAAGCGGATGGATGTATGGGAGAAAACTGACTTATGCCGAAAGGCATATCTCGAAGTGGACGCCTTAGAATACATAGCAGGTGAGAGCAGTTAGTATATGGATATAGATTACAGTACAACCATTAGGTTATTTAATGGCCTTATGGATCATTTCCTAAGGCATTGACATTGTGAGAGGCCTAGCGTGGTCGGTTGAGTAATTCGCATACACGTTGGAAGGAACCAACGGGTAATATGTTCCTTGGACTTAGAATGGTCTCGGGACATTTCTTTACAGATTTGTCCTTTGAGCCATACACCTTGATGAGTTACGTCTATGTGAAGAAAAGTTGAGTAGCTTTGGGGTTAAGCCACTTAGAGTCGGTATGGGTGCCCCGAGGGGAGATGGAACATGATTCGGGAGGTTGGGCGATTTGTGCTGAGTCATGGGGGCATCGTCTTCCGCCGCAGGAAGCTAGAAGCGATAGTTACTGAGGAACGCTTTGTGCTACTAGAGCACAAATGATGTAGACTGAGAACGATAGGGTCGATCTTAGTCCGGGTCCATTTGGGACGTAGCTATAACCAGGGGTTTGTTTAGGATGGTATAATCCTAGTTTAGAGTAGTATACCCTTTATGAGATTTGGGTATGCCCGAATTTTGGGGCAAAATTCCCTCTTAAGGGTGGGAGTATGTAACAACCCTCGATTCTGGGAGGCCTCATTTTATACTAATATTACCGCATAAGGTAATTATATAAAATGTGGGAACTGGAGTAAATATTAATTTTATGAAATGAAAGTTAATAATTGCTGGGTTATTGTATATTTACTGCTCGAGAAAGTAAATATCATTCTATTGTATGTTTTATAGTGTTATGTGTTTTAAATGACTTTATGGTTTAAATAAAATTTGAACTCGGAATAATTTAGAAAACTTCCGGATGCCAGTTTAGAGGGTGTAGTTAGTCTTGAAATGTCCGAGAAAGTCAAAATAAGTGCCATATTGTATTTTTGTATTTCGGGCACTTTTACCTGGTTTTAACTCAAACGCGTATTTTTGAGTCATTTTAATGTGTTATTAACCACTTAAGTTGAGAGTTTTAACTTAACCCACGATTTTAGTCTTGCCCTTATTTCATTTCCCTCATTTCTTGTCTTAAACCTAGAGAGAAAAGGAGAGAAACAAAGAAGAAGAGAAAAGTGGAGAAAGAAGAGAGAAAATGAAGATTGAAGATGGGAGATGGGAGATTGCTTCTACCACCAAGAAATTTGAATTTGCAACCCTAAGGCAAGTTTTCTACTTGCTAATATATGTTTTAAGATGAATAAATTGTGTGGTATTTATGTATATATATATTTGGAGATCAAAATGGAAATTATGGTATTTAAACCTAGATTTGGTTTTGAAGATAAAATTGTAAGTTTTAATAGTTATAAATCATGTAGGATAATCTTTAGGTAGATAAAAGTGGTTGGTTGTGCTTAAAATGAGAGAGATTTGAGCTTTGGGTTTATCTTTTGGAAGAAGGAAGAACCCTAGGTCTGCTATGACAGGTCGACCGCGGTCCCCTGACCGGTCGACCGGGCCTACGGGGAGAGGCTTACTGTTTTCCCACAAAGGCATAAAATTCTTGCGCGATCGACTGCGGTCCTTTGACCGGTCGACCGGCCATACCATTTTGAGCTTTCTGCTTTCCTTCGTAGTCAAAACCTTGAGACGCGGTCGACCGCGGTTTTGGGACCGGTCGACCGGTCCCCTATTTTTCATACTAAAAATCTTCTTTTGTCTCCTACATTTATTTTCTTCAATAGGGATTAGGAACCTTCTTGAATGAAGTAAACTTAGAGTCCTAGAGTGTGAGATGAGTTAGTTGTCTACCCTACATTAGGATTGGGTTATGTGGGGACTTTTCCGGGGTTGGGCCTATTAATGATAGGGCATTCTTTTCTTCTAGTTAATTATTATAAAACTAGGAGATGTAGTGTTATGTTCGGGAGACTTTAGAAGCTTAATTAAGCTATGCTAGTTTTGATGGTTTATATTACCACCCCAAAAGAATGTTGGGAGATTTTAAAAGTTCGATTGAGCTATCTTAACCTTGGTGGTTCATAATAACACCGTAAAGGTGAGTTTGGAGAATAAATTGAAAGTTATTTCATTCCTTTGAAAGATGATAACCTTGGGGTTCTAAAACAATACCCTAAAATGCTTGGAGACAATCAAGAGTTTATTTACTCCTTTGAGGTTGTAGTGCCGATATAAGCTATAGTATGACTCCAGATAATAAGTTATATTATTTACAAGAGGTAAATAGTAATGGTTTCGGATAAAATGAAACATATACATGGAAATGAAATGGAAATGGTAATGATGTTAGTAAATGATAATGTACTTAATCATGAAACTGGTAAATGATAATTTACTTGATTTTGAACATGATAAATAAAATGGTTTAAACACGCCTCTCTAAATGACATCATAAGGGCAGTACGTGCGTGAGGTGAAGCCCCCTGGCTAATGAATGCAGTGTGGATATAGTCCTAGGCCATGTGAGCGCTTATTGTTGTATATGTTTCTTCGATGGGTAGGAGATTCCGGGTGTGGTCTTGACTACCCCGCAGGCACATGGACGCTTCGCGACGTCTTGCGATATAGGTGCCCAGGTTGTCTTATGATAGGCCCTGGAAGATGATGGTCATTTAGGGGCGCGCACAGTGGGGAAACTCGGACGGGCGGTCTTGTAATTCATTATATGTATATAGATATAACAATTCATAATCAAGTGGGACTTGATGAAATTAATATGCCATAAAGAGCATGATGTAGTGCCACAAAGAGCACATATAAATGCCGCAAAGAGCATTTGAAAATGATTATTTTCCTGATAAGGAAAGGATTTTTACAAAATGTAAATGTATGATAAAAATGCCATAAAGAGCATAACCTTGTGATTTTACATATATTTTCCTGTTAAGGAAAAAGATATATGAGAAAAATTGGTACCCATGATAAGTTTTCATATTAATGTTATTTGTTTTATCTTCCTGCTTAGTTATGTTTTAAATTGCGTAGTTCGATAGTTATATCTCTCATCATGATTCTTCATTCATAACTGTCATACTCTTTATTCATCTGGTAATCATATAGAACCGGGCCCTGACCCGTTTACACTCCTTGTTGCATATGCATCTTGTCTCTGCTCAGATACTCCTCCGCAGGGATGCCTGATTTGAATTCCTATTCTGATGTCCTCGGCGAGCCGTGATGCATTGCGGGTATTACGGGACGCAATTGGTATAGACATTTTCATTTTTTGCATTCTAGTTAAGATCAAGTCTTTTATTCGGGCGAAGTGCCCAAGCTTTTGTAAATGTCTAATGTAATGTAATAAGTAACTTATTGAACTTGTGTATTATTGGTGTATCAGTTTGGTGACTGGTAACATATTCGGTCTTTTTATTGTATTCTTGTTGTATTATTTATATATGTCTTGGGGTTTCCCTTATCTTTCAGGAATTGGGTTGTTTGTTTTCATTTATTTACTTTCAAATTAAAAATTTTGGCAACCCGTTTTCTGAAATATTGGGTGGTTATCCTGGATACTCTATATTTTTATTGTGATGCTGAGAATGCTTTCCATCTATGATTCCGTTATATTGGAGTATTGGGTTGGCCATCCCTTATTTTGGTGAGCGGGTTGTCACAGATGCATGGTCTGGATAACAAGATCTATCCATAAGACCAATGAGCGGAGGCACCCCACTCAATTAAATACCAGTTGGTCAGTCCTTTTTTAAATTAAACAGATTTCTCATCTGGACCATTCTTAGCATCACAATCGAAAAAAATTTAATTACTAATCACCAAACGATTAATTAAGTCGATGTCAATGTTTTGTTAAACAAACAATGATAGTAATCTAAATTAAATTAAAACATTCACATAATTAATAGTTTCAAAACCATCACAAGTAGTAAATAGATAAATGTCTTTTCGAATAAACCATCGGCTACAAATCCAAAACCCATAATAAAATCAGCAGTAAATAACTAAATCCCAATATAAGTCTGAACTGGATAACTGAGTACATAAAGTCTAAATAAGGCAACATGACCAACAAAGATACTGAAATGAAGTCCTACATCAGGAAGGAAAGATAGATGCGCCTAATCATGTCCTGCAAGCCACCATAGTGCTGCAAATAATCATCATTAGAATGGATCGTCAAGTCTGGCGTCTTGTCAGCTTGATACCTAAAAGGTTTTAAGATATTTTGACACGGGTCAGAGCCCAAGTAAAACATTTTGAAAATATTTATCAAGTATTTAAATCACAATTTAAAGAGGTTATTTATTAGACATGTATTATTCACGTACATTCAATTGAGATTCTAACCTCTCAACTAATGTGCACTCCTAACATAATCTACGCTCAATACATCTAGTTCTCCCATATATCCCCATACTATACATTGCAATGATCTCAATAATAATTTATTCAATCCAATTTTATTATTGAGTCAATTATTTAAGTTTCACAACTTAATTTTCTTTTTAGATATTCGTAATCTAACCACTCTACTGTGTCACATAAGTAGATATATTACACTGGTATATATATTCATCACATATACAATATATATACAAATATAACATCCCCACAATGTCGCCTCGTGAAGCTGGCATACTCTATTATCATTTCCATGTACCTCTCGTACTCAAATAAGGACTATTGATTCGACATGTCTCCTCGAACCCAAAAATAAATTAGTATAATAGTGGAGGCAAACATGGTTCTAAGACTTTGATATATGCACATACCTAACGTACCCAAATGACCTGCCAATCCCACTATGTCACAACACATAGTGGACCGCTCTAAGTTCCTTGCTCTGAGGCACTAATCCAGACCTCATTGAAATTGTGGAGGTGGGATAGCCATAGGTATGTTCACTCACATAATCAATCATATATATATATAGGTGATCATACAACTTATTTATAGACACGCAGCCTAGAGTCAGTAATGGATCAACCATAACAGTTCACATGAACACGCAGTTCTGAATCAGCAAGGAATACACATGAACTCTCCCATATGACATGCAGTCATCCGTAGATTTACCCTCCCTACATGAGAAACTTCACCAAAGTTGTATCTTGGGTTCCAAAACAATTCACTAAAACAATGGGATTTTTGTGAATTGGAAAACAAAGGTTTGAATCCTAAATTGAAAAAGACAAAGTATTCTGCTGTTAGCAGTTTTTGCAGAATGAAAAACTTTAGGTCTTCTTAAGAAATCAGGACTCATTTAACACGCTTTATATAAAAGAAATTGAGTTGGCAACTCGCTCAAACGAATTGAGATGTTGCTCGAACGAAGCTAAATCTCGTTCGAACAGCTCCGCGCAACATGTCATTGTCGTTTGAACGCATGGAAATGTCACGAATGACTAGAGTGACAATATGTGTTCGCATCGACACTTACAAAAAATTCCTTTAAACAAAACACAATGCCTCAACTAATTAAAAAAAGCTTTAGAAAAAAATTCCAACACTTAGAAAAATTATTCCAATACTTTAAATGAAATATAAAGGAACTTAAACACAATCTTACCAAAATTAATCTCGTAGAGACTTTTCTGTTGAAGAACGTTGCAATTCGAATTCGTCTAGCTTCTTAATTGAAGGTGACTAAATCTTCGACGATTGCAATGGTATACAACATACACTAATGTAAACCGAGACAATGTAAATTATGTCCTTACAAATCTTCCCCTATGTCTACGCCGGTTCAAAATAAAAACATATGAATTATCAAATCAAAATGTCCTATACAAATTTAATACCCTCCATGAATCCCAAAACTAAAATGGTAATAAAAATGCAAGTCTAAATTTTTTTTTTTAAATTCTTCAACTTTAAAACTCTTTGCTTTTCTTTGACATCATCAGATTGTGCAAAATATTTATCTTCAATTTCTATTTCTACACACAAGAGATAAGAAATAAATACCATCATGACGTATCGAGTTTGATGTAACAACCCAGGCTTTTGAGCGACTATTTTATATTATTTTGCCTGATGGGCAGATTATATAAAATGGGGGAAGTTGGAGTAGATATTATTTCTCGTGGGACTTAGGGATAATATTTACTATGTTTTGTCTATTTACCGTTATGAGAAGGTAAATAGCATTATATTGTGGTATATTGCGTCGTTATATGTAAAACGACAGTTATGATTCATAATTGAATTGGGGTATAATTAATGAAATAAAATGAAATTTGAACGTAAAATTTGTTCATATTTTCCTGAATGCCAAAATAGGGTGTGCAGTTGTTTTTAGAATAGCCGAGATAGTCGAAATTAGTGCCATGTTGTATTGTTGAGTTTCGGGCACTTTTGGGGTGTTATGAGTCAATTAAGTGGTTACGAGTTATTTTAGTGGTGTATTAACACTTAAAAGAGGGTATTTATGTTTTAAGACCCGTTTAAGTTCCCCCACCCATTTTTCTTTCTTCATTTGTGTTAGAAGCCAAAGGAGAGAGAGAGAGAGAAGAGAGAGATCTTGAGAGAAAAGAGAGAAAATGGAGATTTGAGGCCGGATTTCGTTGCTACCGGAAGAGGATCTGAGACTACAATCTCGAGGCAAGTTTCTTACTTGCTAGATATTGATTTAATGTGATAATTTGTATGTATAGTTAGGTTTTTTGTGATTTAAACCCTAAATGTGTATTTGTTCATTTTGATGTTTAATCCCTTAAATCTTAGTTTTAATTTGATTTGAGGATAAATTATTAGTTAGTAATTGTGTTGAAGTGATTGGGTATCAATTATTGTTGTTGATGTTGGATGAAATCAAAGATTTGGAGTTTTGGGGTTTTAGGGTTTATACAACCCATAGCCTAAACTAGGCAAAATTTTAGGGTCGAATCGATTCGGATAAGGGGAAGGTTACAGGTCTGGGAGGCCTAATCGATTTGGGTTAAGACCGAATCGGTTCAGCTATTACAGAAAGTCCAATTTTACTCACTGAATCGATTCGGCTTTTAGGCGAATCGATTCGCAGGGGCGAATCGATTCGGTTCCCCTGTTTTTGTGAGATTTTTCTTAGTTTGATAGTAGCCCTTTTTTCTAGGTCCGAGGTTTAGGAACCTTCCTTTGGGAAGTAATAAAAGTTCCTAGAGGGTTGAGTTGAGTAGACTAATGTCCTAGGATAAAACGGGATGATTGAGCTTACCCCGAGGGCTAGTTTGTGTAGGTTAATGTTCGTAAGATATAGGAAGTTAACCTAAAAGTTAATTGGAGATAACATGTTAATGTTGGGATTTTTGGGAGTCAAGTATTGAGTGGGACTCACTTTGAGGGTTTATGAAATTGAATGAACCTTTGGAGACCAGTTGAGGATGATGGCACTTCGGGTCTTAGGTCGTCAATAAAATATGACCTTAATAATAAGAATTGCATATGCTAATATGTGGTTCTAAATGAATAAGCACAAATGATTTTGAAAATGTAAAAGTGAATGTTTTCAAAAGGAAAAAGAAAGGTTTTTCATAAATGTTAATTTATGGTTACACACCTCTCTAAATCGCTATCATAAGGGAAGTTGCGCGCGTGTGGTGATGCCCCCTAGCTAATGAATTCAGGGTGGATATAGTCCCTAGGCCATATGGGCATTTATTATACTGCACTGGTTAGGATATTCTGGATGTGGTCTTGACTTTCCCGCAGGTATATGGCCTCTTCCCAACGTTTTTTAGGTTCCCATGTTGTCTTATTTGATGGGCCCTATAAGATGATACCCATTTAGGGGCGCGTCCAGTGGGGAAACTCAGAGGGACGGTCTTAGATTTTGTTAAAGCATTTTATGATAATAAAATGGCTTTATTTACATTTCCTGGATGGAAGAAGGGAAATGCGTTATATATATTGGCTTCGGATACATTTCCCGGATGGAATAAGGGAGAGGGAAGCACATGGTATACAAAAGTATTTTTATGATAATAAAAATGACTTTTGATTACACTTCCTGGATGGAAGAAGGGAAGTGGGATTTTATGAAAAAGGATAAGGCATTTTTATGATAATGAACTTGCTTTAAAAATGTATTTTCCTGGATGGAAGAAAGGAAATAAAATTGGTAAAGAAATTGTTGAAATGAGATTTATTTGGTAAACATTTGATAAAATGTTGTACCATTTATATATATTCCTTAAGAAAGAAATAGGAATTATGCTTTTAGATTGTGAATGGATTTATTTATGTTTCCTTGATTAGCTGTAGATGATTTCCATATATGTATATATATTAGTATGTGCTGAGGGTCTATTTGGATCTCGACGATCAACCTTGCCTAAGTAGTAGTGTATCGGGGAGTTCCTTGTTTGGATTTCGCTATGCGAGACACCCCACGCACGAATAGGGCATAATGTTGACACTGGGGAGAAATTTAGCCCTTTAGCACAATGTTAAAGGAAATTAAATTAGATGATTATATTCATCAATATTGTGCTTAGGGTCTAATGGATCTCGATGATCAACCTTTCCTAAGTAGTAGTGTATCGGGGGGGTTCCTTGTTTGGATTTCACTTTGCGATACACCCCACGCACGAATAGGGAAAAGTGTTGATACTGGGGAGAAGTTATCCCTTAGTACTTGGGTTAACTAGAGCATTCATTGATATTGCGCTAGGTTGCTTTTAGATTTGAGAGGTGAGAAATATATTGTTAATTTTGAGAGATTTACGCACTTAACTGTTATGCATTTTAGTCACATGGGAATCATATCAAAATGGGCCCTGACCCATCTATATTTCCATGTTTGTGCATATAATCCTTGTCGTATAGGTTCTCTACCGCATGGACACCCGTATTTACATTTCCATTCCGGTTCTCATGGAGCTACAACATTTTGCGGAAGTTGTAGGTTATTTGTATTAGACGCTTTTTTCCATTGTACTCTAGTTATGTTTAGTTTACTTTTCGGGCGTGTTGCCCAAAGCACTGGATTCATTTATTATATTGTAATACTCGGTGTAACTAATTGTATTGGTCTGTCCACCGACAGCTTATTCGGTGATTATTTATAAATTGTCATTCTTTTACCCGTTGATTTTTGATATCCACTATTTTCGCAAATGGGATTGTCTAAGTGTTTTTCTTTTACTTTCAAAATTTTAAATTGACAGTTCGTTTTCTAAATTGATTGGTGGTTATCTCATACTATTATTTTAATCGACAGTGATGCTGACAATCGACCATCTATGATTCCTGTGATTATTAGAGTATTGGGCGGGCCACCTATTATTTTAGTAGGCGGGTTGTCACAGATGGTATCTGAGCATCAAGTTATACAGTCCTTAGGAATCTGTGCGGATGTATTATGCTTTCAGCGTTACTTTTGATTTGATATAGAGCCCTAAGATTAAGATCGTTGATTTCTCTTGTGAGATTTCATTCTCCTGCTAAGATGAGAACCCCGAAAATCTTTCGCGCGTTCGTGTGAGACTAGTAAGTCGTCAGATGATGGGATTCAATGGAGGCCATTGTGAAGGCGTAACGAGATGGGATTACTAAGAGCTGCAAGTGGTAGTCGGGGATGAGGGCCTCTTTAGAGGTCGTTCCCTTTGTAGCATTGTCTTATATTGCTACCGTGACTACTAAGTACAATCGGTATAGTTTTCCAAGTACCGCTGACAGTTGAGAGTGGTGCTAAGTTTAGGGATTCCAAGCGACGTTAATTTGAAGTTGAGAGGTCCTTGACAAGGACCACATGTTGAAGTTGGTTCGGATGGAAGAAGAGTAATCTCATTTGGTAAGAACAGAAAGCCCGAGAGTTTGGCCTAGAGATGGGTATAGAAGTGCCCAGGTGTAAATATTAGAGGAAAATCTTTCACCCGTTGGAGTAAGACTGAAATGGAAGATATGGTAGCCGCCTTATTTTGGTGGAATGGGAGGTCTCACTAATAGAGAAACCCGACCGTGAATAAAAGGGTGTTACGGTTAAGGAAGTTATGCACCGAAATAAGATTGGTACAAGGTAGAAGGAGCCTTTCAAGGGAAACGATACGCTCATAAGTGAGTGTTGCTAACACTTCTAGAGTATTAATGTTCGTGAGACCCCGTCGGTGGACATCCACCTGGGGGAGACTCATTGAACTAAGGCCCGGAAGGCTAATAGAAGGTTCTCTTTGCTAAGGAATTTAAGGGAACTAATCATTTTGATCTTGTCGATTGAAGATAACCGGTAAGGAGGGGATGCCTAGTTGGGGCATGGATGGAAGTAGTTTGGTTCGGAAGACTAGAATAATGTGTCTTGGAACCATTAGTCGTGGCCAAGGAGGTTGGCAAGTATGTTTGCGGGAATCCCACCTTAGTTAAGGGTGGTTTATTCCTTATAATAAGATGGTGTAGTATTATATTTACCCTTGATTCGGGTGTGTATATTGAACTTTTGGTAGTGTCGATATTATAATAGTAAGTACTTATATGACTTCCATGAGAGGGAAGTTCTATATTTTCTTTCACTCGTTATGGGGTGAGTGGGGTATGTGCTACATGTATTATATATAATATACAAGTTAAGATATTTCTAGTTGGTTAGGGCGATAGCAAGAAAATAAATCGCGAGGCTATCCTATTTCTAGTTCTAGAAAGGAGCTAGTTGTTCTATAATATCTCTCCTGGATACAGGTTGAGACTTTATGGAGGTAGTTTACGGTATGTACGTAGTTTTTATTTTTATTTGTTTTGCTTTGTTTGTTTTGTTTTATTATTTGTTTGCTTTGCTTGTGTATGATATTGCCTTTCTCCACGACCAACAAGTTAAGGGGATTGTGTCAGAGGGGTTCGTTGTTTGGATTTCGCTTTGCGAGACACTCCGCGCATGAACCTTAACGACGTTGGAAGTGGAGAGATGTTGCATTTTCTTTCTTTTCTTTCTTTTATTTCTTCTGTTGGTTATGTACTGGGTTGGAAGGTTTAGCCAAGAATCACGTAAATGAGTGATTAGAGGGCTAAGTTGATGTGCGACATATGAGCACTGTAATAGTTTTCCTCTGATCGATGTGGGGAAGACTAAGATATGAAAGTCGAATAAAGACTTATGGTTATGCCTTAATGAGAAGGCCATTTATAAAAAAATGTATGTATGCATATCAGGATAAAGTGTTTGTGGCATATTACAGAGAGTAAATGCCTCAGTTGATGAATATGGTAAAACTTTAAAGTAGAAGTGTATTAAGTAGGGTTACGAGTTAGGGTTTCATTGATCCCGATCATGTGTCTTAGACCGTTACTTCTCGACGACCGACGATGCGAGGTAGTAGTGTAACGGGAGGGTTCCTTGTTTGGATTTCGCCTCGGCGAGACGTCCCACGCATGAAACCAAGATAATGTTGGAAGTCGAGAAAGGTCTTGGACACTAGGGACATAATTAGTATAATACTTATACAACTAGATTAGGGTGTAGATCGACTTTAGGATTTTTAGGACGTACGCCCTTAGGGCATGCGATATTTGTTTCAGGAAGGTGGTAGGGAGTTGACCACAATAGGTTTGTGGGTTAACTCTAAGCGGTATTAGGTCCCTAGAACGAAGATGTATAGGATCTCTAGTGATTCAAAATGTCAGGCCGTCGATGGTGGGGCCTTTCATAGATAGAGCGTTATGTGGGTAACCAATCTTTCAGGGATTTAAAAGCAGGAGTTGACTTTTACTCCTGCACTCATGTTGTTAAGATCGAGAGTGGAGTTAACGAATGAGTCTTTGCCAAGAACGGGAAGTATTAATACAGGAGCATGGACCCATTATTTATGAGTCTCACGGACTTAACCTTCGTGAGAAGTGTTATCCCCCGCTTGATTTTGAGTTCATAGTGGTAGTATTCGCCTTAAAGGAATAGAGGCACTACTTCCTGGGCAGGAAACTAGTCTTTTTACGAGCAACAAATTGGAGTTCGTAAAGGACTATCAATTGGATATTCCCTTTTGCTAAGGAAATGCGAATGGGAGTACTACTATTTCGGGATCGAAATTCCGTACGGTAGTTCGGGTCTTTCATATATGGATGGTGTCGTGAGTGTGGCCTAGTGTAGTTATCCCCTAGCAAGGGTGTAACGTATTTCGGGAAGTAAGGCAATTTGTGCCGAGATATGTAGGTATCTCCTTCTACAGTAGAACGGTAGGATCGATAGTTCATAAGGAACAATTTAGTACTATGTTAGAGCACGATGTTGTGGACTAAGATCGGATAGAGAGGACCTTGGTCTGAGTCCTATGTGGATGCCGCACTGTCGAGGGGTTTGCTAAGAGGATAGCACGATAGTTTAGTATAGTATACCCTTTATATGGTTATACAGTATGCCTGAATTTTGAGGGCAAAATTCCCTTCTAAGGGGGGGAGTATGTAACAACCCAGGCTTTTGAGCGACTATTTTATTTTATTTTGCCTTATGGGCTAATTATATAAAATGGGGGAAGTTGGAGTAGATATTATTTCCCGTGAGACTTAGGGATAATATTTACTATGTTTTGTCTATTTACCATTATGAGAAGGTAAATAGCATTATATTGTGGTATATTGCATCGTTATATGTAAAATGACGGTTATGATTAATAATTAAATTGGGGTATAATTAATGAAATAAAATGAAATTTGAAAGTAAAATTTGTTCATATTTTCCCGAATGCCAAAATAGGGGGTGTAGTTGTTCTTAGAAGAGTCGAGATAGTCAAAATAAGTGCCATGTTGTATTTTTGAGTTTCGGGCACTTTTGGGGTGTTATGACTCAATTAAGTGGTTACGAGTCATTTTAGTGGTGTATTAACACTTAAAAGAGGGCATTTATGTTTTAAGACCCGTTTAAGTTCCCCCATCCCTTTTTCTTTCTTCATTTGTGTTAGAAGCCAATGGAGAGAGAGAGAGAAGAGAGAGGGATCTTGAGAGAAAAGAGAGAAAATGGAGATTTAAGGCCAGATTTCGTTGCTACTGGAAAAGGATCTGAGACTACAACCTCGAGGCAAGTTTCTTACTTTCTAGATATTGATTTAATGTGATAATTTGAATGTATAGTTAGGTTTCTAGTGATTTAAACCCTAAATGGGTATTTGTTGATTTTGATGTTTAATCCCTTAAATCTTAGTTTTAATTTGATTTGAGGATAAATTATTAGTTAGTAATTGTGTTGAAGTGATTGGGTAGCAATTATGGTTGTTGATGTTGGATGAAATCAAAGATTTGTAGTTTTGGGATTTTAGGGTTTATACAACCCGTAGCCCAAACTAGGCAAAATTTCAGGGCCGAATCGATTCGGCCCAAGGGGCGAATCGATTCGGATAAGGGGAAGGTCACAGGTCTGGGAGGCCTAATCGATTCGGGTTAAGACCGAATCGGTTCAACTATTGCAGAAAGTCCAATTTTACTCACCGAATCGATTCGGTTTTTAGGCGAATCGATTCGCAGGGGCGAATCGATTCGGCCCAAGGGGCGAATCGATTCGGTTCCCCTGTTTTTGTGAGATTTTTCTTAGTTTGATGTTAGCCCTTTTTTTTTACGTCCGAGGTTTAGGACCCTTCCTTTGGGAATAAATAAAAGTTCCTAGAGGGTTGAGTTGGGTAGACTAGTGTCCTAGGATAAAACGGGATGATTGGGCTTACCCCGTGGGCTAGTTTGTGTAGGTTAATGTTCGTAAGATATAGGAAGTTAACCTAAAAGTTAATTGGAGATAACATGTTAATGTTGGGATTTTTGGGAGTCAAGTATTGAGTCGGACTCACTTTGAGGGTCTATGAAATTGAATGAACCTTTGGAGACTAGTTGAGGTTGATGGCACTTTGGGTCTCAAGTAGTCAATAAATATGACCTTAAGAATAAGAATTGCATATGCTAATATGTGCTACTAAATGAATAAGTACAAATGATTTTGAAAATGTAAAAGTGAATGTTTTCAAAAAGAAAAAGAAAGGTTTTTCATAAATGTTAATTTATTATTACACACCTCTCTAAATCACTATCATAAGGGAAGTTGCGCCCGTGTGGTGATGCCCCCTGGCTAATGAAAGCAGGGTGGATATAGTCCCTAGGCCATATGGGCGTTTATTATACTGCGCTCGTCAGGAGATTATGGGTGTGGTCTTGACTTTTTCGCAGGCATATGGCCGCTTCCCGACGTTTGCTAGGTTCCCAGGTTGTCTTGTTTGATGGGCCCTGGAAGATGATACCCATTTAGGGGCGCGTCCTGTGGGGAAACTCGGAGGGACGGTCTTAGATTTTGTTAAAGCTTTTTATGATAATAAAATGGCTTTATTTACATTTCCTGAATGGAAGAAGCGAAATGGGTTATACATATTGGCTTCGGATACATTTCCCAGATGGAAGAAGGGAGATGGAAGTACACGGTATACAAAAGTATTTTTATGATAATAAAAATGACTTTTGATTACACTTCCTGGATGGAAGAAGGGAAGTGGGATTTTATGAAAAATGATAAGGCAATTTTATGACAATAAACTTGCTTTAAAATGTATTTTCCTGGATGGAAGAATGGAAATAAAATTGGTAAATAAATTGTTGAAATGAGATTTATTTGGTAAACATTTGATAAAATGTTGTACCATTTATATATATTCCTAAAGAAAGAAATAGGAATTATTCTTTTAGATGGTGAATGAATTTATTTATGTTTCCTTGAGTAGCTGTAGATGATTTCCATATATGTATATATATTAGTATGTGCTGAGGGTCTATTTGGATCTCGACGATCAACCTTGCGAAAGTAGTAGTGTATCGGGGGGTTCCTTATCTGGATTTCGCTTTGCGAGACACCCCACGCACGAATAGGGCATAGTGTTGACACTGGGGAGAAGTTTAGGCCTTTAGCACTATGTTAAAGGAAATTAAATTAGATTATTATATTCATCAATATTGTACTTAGGGTCTAATGGATCTCGATGATCAAGCTTGCCTAAGTAGTAGTGTATCGGGGGGGGGGGGGGTTCCTTGTTTGGAAACACTTTGACCAACATATGATTTGACAAGTGCAATAATCAGAAAAATCCATGTAAGTGTCCAATAAAGGAGACTAAGAGTCAACATGTAGGTAGAAATCTCAAATTACATCTTAATGACTCTAACCATTATAAAGCACAAACATGAAATGATGATGCGTATTAAAACACTATCAAATGGTCACATGGATATGTAATGAAGTTGTGACTCGGTCATCCTAAATGACCATCCATAAACAGTGTGAACAAAATACAAAAATCTTTATGTTTTTTTCCAAGAATTTTATCAAAATAAAATCTTTTTGGCTTTTTCAATTTTTCTCGAAAAATAGAAAATCTTTTTATATTTTTCCAAAAAATTTCAAAAACAAAAATCTTTTTTGTTTTTTGAAAAATATATCAAAAATGGAAAACATAAATATAAAAATGGTACACACTAGCAATAGGCATAAAATATCATCATGAAAATCACCACATGATAACAAATATGTCTAAACCTCAATCGTTAGGTGTGGTGGAGTTTTCCAAAGGTGGTGACAACGTATGGAAAACATCCATCAAATTGTGTGAAGTCTTGATTAAGAACTTAACTTGGTCCCTAATATGTGAAAACTCTCTCATGAAATCATTCGAAGCATCATGTGTAGGTGCGTGTGTGTGAACACATGGCAAAACTCTATGCAACACACCACCCAACTTAAAGAAAAATTCCCTAAGGTGTCCTCACTTTTTGTAATGGGTACAAACATATACGGGCCTAGGACTCAAAATGTCTACGGCGCACTCTCCTCTTAGGTACGATATGCCTAGGTGGGTTGGGTTGAGATCCATATGGATCAATCACAAACTCGGTAACCGGCTCGGGTGCAACGTGGGAAGTGGACGCACCATCATGACCTATTCCTAATCTTTCAACATTACCCAAAGTGGGAATGAGGATCATCTTTCTTACCTCATTTGAAGTATCCTCTAAAGTGACCTTTACTTACCGGGCACGTTCAAGATCTATCTCGTGTCACACGGGCTATAAAGTTCACTCTTCTCCTGATTGACGATGATCAACTACTCACTCAAAGAAACCTTCACCTTCTCGAGTTGACTTGCTGACGCCTCAAATCACCACAAACTCTCATCTCTCTCTCCAAATCTATCACCCTAAGACCTAATTCATTATTCAATTTCTTCGTTTTAAGGTCTCGATGTACAAATATCTAAATGAAATTTGGACCTCACTCTCACCATCACTAACGCACTCACGCTCACACTCGCTAGAAACACTCAAATCATCCTCGGGTTTATCATGTGAAATAATGTCCTCATCATCGTGGGACAAACTAAGTGTTGTCACGTGAGTATTTAAAAAGGCTACACAAGTCCCATGTAAAGATTCATTCCCGAAATCCTTCATCTCTTCCTCACTATCGCTAAGAGTGGATGGAATGAAAATTTTCTTGCCCTTTACCTTTAGCTTAGTGGGACACTCAAATGCGTTATGCCCCTTACCTTCACACTCAAAACATCTCTCTTCCTACTCTTTATCTTTCTTACCCTCATTTTCACCGCTCTCTTTGGCCTCATCTTTCTTTTTTATTTTCTTAAAAAATATCTTATTGGAAGAATTTTCTTTGGAAAATTTGAGAAATTTTTTAAAAACATTCGCAAGCATGGACATATCAAAATTAGACTCGACTCAAAAACTCTCACTTTATTTTTCTTCTCTCTCTTGGAAACTTCCTCTTCCTTACTAGATTGGGCTCTAACTTCTATCTCTTTATCCTTAGGCTTGACAATATCAGGAAACAAGTCAATCTCATATGTCTAGAGGTCTCATACCAGCTCTTCTGATTTTAATTTTCTCAAATTATCTAAGGAATTCAAAACAGTCATTTTAAGGACAAAATGTTTAGCCAATGATCTCAAAATATTTTTAATCACTCGTGCATCAGGAATGTGCTCACCAAGATTGAAACTAGTGCTGACAATGTTAGACAAATGTGCATAAAACTCATCAAAACACATAGATTCAAGCATAGTTATCTTTTCAAATTGAGTAGTTAAATTTTGAATTTTAGACTCTTTGATCGTGTTCGTGCCTTCATGGTTAAGTTGTAAAACATCCCACTCTTCTTTAGACGTGGTGCACGTCATGATTCGTCAGAATTCTTCACGAATAAAGACACCAAAAATTGCACTCAGCCCACGAGAATTAAAAGTGCTCCAGCTAAATTCATCCTCAGTCCAGTCAGTCACAGGTTTAAGATTAGTAACAATTATTCGTGGTGACCATGGGAGGAGTCCACCCTATTTCACAAACTACCCAAACTCACTCATCGACTATTTTTCAATGCGAATTCATACGTGCTTTCCAGTAGGCACAATTTGACCCGTCAAAAATTGGCAACCGATTAAATAAGTTTTCGTTTAGAAATATAGCGATAATGTTTCAAAAACATATATTTCTTTTTAAATCAATTTCACAAAATTTTTGCGAAACCTAGGATCACTCGATAAATTAGAGAAACCCGCTCTGATACCAATTTGTAAATGTCAGGGTATAATATTGATTTAAACTAATTTGCAAATTCCAATTGTAAACTTATTTAATCAATTATCAATTTTAAACCAAATTAAATTCATCCCTAAAACATGCATCTAGGTGGATGAAATCAAATTATCACAAAATAAATTGCTGACAAGTAGATTTCAGGAAAAACTCTAAAAGGGAAAAGCCTTTTATTTCATTAGGTAAAATAAATTGCAACTTACATACACAATCAAATCTGCAATGAGTATCATGCAGATACTCATATAGACACGCATCCTAGAGTCAGGAATGGATTAACCACATCAGTCCACATGAACACACAGTTCAGAATCAATAGGGAATACCCACAAGCACTCCCAAATGACACGCAGTCATCAACCGTAGATTTATCCGCTCTACGTGAGAAACTTCACCAAAGTTGTATCTTGGTTTCCAAACCAATTCACCAAACTATTGGGATTTTTATGAATTGAAAAACAAAGGTTTGAAACCTAAATTGAAGAAGACAAAGTATTTCTTTGTTAGCAGTTTTTCACATAATGAAAAACGTCAGGTCTTCTTAAGAATCCAGGACTCATTTAACACGCTTTATATAAAAAAAATTGAGTCGGCAACTTGCTCAAACAAACTAAAGATGTTGCTCGAACGAAGCTAAATCTCGCTCAAATGGCTTCACGTGACATGCCAATGCCATTTAAATTACATGGCAATGTCGCTCGAACGACAGGAGTGGCAATATGTGTTCGCCTCAACACTTAGAAAAAATTCCTTTTGACGAAATACAATGCTTTAACTGATTAAAAATAGTTTTAGAAAAAATTTCCAACACTTAGAAAAATTATCCAAATACTTTAAATGAACTGTAAAGGAACTTAAACACATCCTTACCAAAATTAATCTCGTAGAGACTTTTCTGTTGAAGAACGTTGATACTCGGATCCGTCTCGATGCTTGATTGAATTTGATTAAATCTTCGATGATTGTATCAGTATCCGACATACAATAATGTTAACCCAGACAATGTAAATTATGTCCTTTCATAACCAATAAAAATTACAAGATAAGTACTTGCCTCTTATGAAAAATGTCTAATTTGATCTTTTTTATGATGTTTCTCTTTTGATCCTTCCTCCAATAGTGGTTGTGCCTCCAAATTGAGCTTGAATTCCCCAAAACCCTTCCTTGAGCTCTAAGAAAACTCTTCCTCTTTTTTCTACTAGCCTCTATTTACCCTAGCCTCCCATCACTACAACTATATATAATACTAAAAATCCCAAAATTCCCTTAACCCTAAGTTATAATGTGACGAAATGCCCTCTCGGGTTGTCAATTATGTTTAAAATTGTCCCCGAGCTCAATCTACACACCGGATACACTATTTTGACTGTTACGACCCTTATGATCTCAATTTTAACCTCAAAATCATCATTCGAGTTACCTATAGTTTATTTTCTTTCTCTGCCTTATTTAGTCCACTCACGACATCCGATTGTGATATCATATTATCACATCACATCATTCATTGTGACATCAATTATATAATTACTATTTACTTAGTAATTTTATTCAATAATCATTAATCGTTTCTCTCCGATTAATAATTTCATCATCCATAATACTTAATTTTAATTAAATTATTTCACACGTGTAATTTAAATTTTAACTAAATTAATTCATTTTTAATTCTTTAAAAATATGAGTTGTTACATATTTTCCACCTTACAAGGGAATTTCGTCGTCAAAATTTGGGCATGCTTACAGTAAATAACTTTGGATACTACTCACACATATCATCTTCCCACTACCATGTCGACTCTTCCACATTATGGTGCCCCCACTACACTCTAACCAAGGGAACCACATTTGACCGCAGTTTATGCTCACTACGATCAAGTATTTCCGCTGGTCTCTCCTCATATGAGATGTCGAATTGCAAGTCAATCTCTTCAAGTGGAACATGTTAAAAAGATCTCTCACTCTGTCGGTATTTATTCAATGAGGTGACATGAAACACGTCATAAATCTGCTGAAGATGCTCTGGTAATCCCAATCTATAAGCCACTGGTCCTACCCTTTAAATGGTGAGACACGGTCCCATATATCCTGGTGTCAATTTCCCTTTTTTAACAAATATCATCACTCCTTTCATAGGATTCACTCGCACGAATACCTAATCGCCAACCTCAATCTCAATATGTCTCATGTCTGCATTTTCATAACTTTTTTGCCTATCTTGAGCTATCCGGATGCACCCACGAATTAGCTCAATCTTGGCAGTGGTGCCCCGAATCATCTCTGGTCCCAACAGCTTATTGTCCCCTGCCTCTAACCAATAAGTAGGTGAATGATAGGATGATCATACAATGCCTCTAATGTTTCCATGTCGATAGTAAATTAGTAGAAGCAATTATATATGCAGACTCCACCAAAGGAAGATACTGCTCCCATTAGCCCCCAAAATCGAGTATGCACATTCGCAACATATCCGCAAGCATCTGATTAACCCTCTCAGTCTGCCCATATATCTTTGGGTGATATGTTGTACTCCATCGTAATTCTATCCCCATCGCCTCTTAAAAAATCTGTCAAAAATGGGATAAAAAGATATTATCCAGATCGGACACAATATTAAGCGAGACCCCATTTAAGCATAATATCTCAGTGAAAAATAATTGTGCATGTTTCTTTACCTTAAAATTAGTACGAATTGGAAGAAAATGAGTCACCTTAGTCAACCGATTCACTATCACCCATATAGAATTATGACCACGCTGTGATAACGGCAACTCACTAATAAAATCCATGTGCATACTCTCCCATTTCCACATGGGAACCTCTAATGATAGTAACATCCCTGTTGGTCTCTAGTAGTCTACCTTGACTAGTTTGCTAGCACGTTTCGAGACAAACTCTACTATGTCCCGTTTTAGCCCTGACCACTAATATAGTATGTGCATGCCTTGATACATCTTATTCCCACCAGGTTGTACGACAAATCAAGACTCGTCAGCCGCTGATATCACTCCATACCCTAAATCATCCTCTGGAACCACGAGTCTTCCATTAAAACATAATCCACCCTCTCAACTGATCGAGTATCCCTCTATGCTATTAGCTTGTAGCTGGTAAACCGGATCCTGGCAATACTGATCCCTTGTTTATGTTTTTACTACCCTCATCACAATCTCATGCGTGATAGATAACGTGAACATATAAGTTATAGTAATCTCATCATCGTATCAAAGCTCTCTCCACTTCGCTTTCTAAACCGCTGCTAACTCACCTGCTGGTCTTTGGCTTAACGCATCAGCCACCATGTTATCCTTCCCAGGGTGATACTGAATATCAATCTTGTAATCCTTCATGAACTCTAACTATCTCATCTGCCTCATGTTCAAATCATTCTGTGTGAATAAATACATTAGCAATTTATGGTCCATGAATGAAGTAAACTACTCATCCAATAAATAATACCTCCTGATCCTCAAGGCAAATACAATAACAACTAACTCCAAATCATGCTTGGGATAATTATTTTCATGGGGATTAAGTTTACGTGATGCATATTTTATATCCCTCTTATTCTGCTGTAATACACCCCCAAGTCCATATAAGGATGCATCAGTATAGACACAATATGCTACTCCCCCTTAGGCAGTACAAGTACGAGTGCCGAGGTCAATTTCTCATTTAGCTCATCAAAGGCTAACTCACAATGGTCGTCCCAAAATAAATGACACCCCTTTACAAGCAAGTTTGTCAATGGACCTGTAATCTTTAAGAAGCCCATAATGAACCTCCGGTAATATCCTTCCAAACCCAAAAAGAGGCGTACCTCGGTCGGTGTCGTGGGTTGTCCGCACTCCCTCATCGCTAATACCTTACTCAGATCAACTACTATACCCCTTTCAGACACTAGGTGGCCAAAAAACTTTACCTCCCATAATACACATTTACTAAATTTGGCATATAATTGGTATTCTCTAAGTGTCTACAAAACCTTCCATAAGTGCTCGGCATACTCATCCTCCGAACGAGAGTAAACCATAATATCATCGATAAACACAATCACAAACTAGTCAAGTAACTCTCGAGAAACTCGATTCATCAGATCCACGAACACTGCTAGTGCATTGGTGACTCTGAATGGCATCACTCTAAACTAATAGGACCCATATCATGTCAAAAAAACAGTCTTAGGAAGGTCCTCCTCCCTAACGCATAACCGATGATAATCGAACCGCAAATCAATCTTGGAGAAGTAAGTTGATACCCTCGGTTGGTTGAATAGATCATCAATACGAGATAGTGGATATTTATTTCGAATTGTGACCCTATTCAACTTTTTATAGTCAATACACAATCAAAGTGACCCATCCTTATTCTTGACAAACAACATCGGTGCACCACAAGGTGAAGTACTCCATTGAATAAAATCCAGCCCCAAGAACTACTGAATCTGCGCTCTCAACTCAAGCACCTCAAATGGGCCCATACGAGAGGACTCTCAATATGTAGGTCTTGTACTTGGTTCTAGATCAATAACAAAATCAATTTCCCTACTAAGTGGCAATCAAGGTATGTCCAGGAATACATCCTTAAATTCCCTCATAGCTGGAATTAAGTCTAAGGAATATATCACCTCTTGTGAGGTCTCCTCCTCAATTTAGTATAGAAGAGTTCTCAACCCTCCCTCAAGATGAGGCATCATTATTGATAACATCTCATATCCTGGTATCATAAATACAATAGTCCTCTCGTAATAATATACCATTTCTCGATACCCAGTTAACCAATCCATCCCAAATATAAAATAATGTTCGTCCATATCCAATACAAGAATATCGATAGCTAAACACAATCTATCCACCTCAATATCCACATCTCTGCAAATCGATTGTATAAGCGACCCACTACCCATCGGTGACTCCACACACATAAGGATACTACCAGCTATCTCTAATAGGCCGACAGCTCGTGCAAATCTACTTGCTATAAAAGAGTGTGATGCCACAGTATTAAATAAAACACTACCCATAATCCCATATATAGTAAATGTACCCGCTACTATTGGCGGTGCTTGTGGGACCTGATGAGTGAAGGTATCTCAGATGTTATAGACACACCCATACTGAAGCTATCAATGTTGTGGAGGAGCGTTTGAGGTTGGTGTCGTAGGTGTCCTCTGTGCCTACTTCTTCTACGGGGCACCCTACTACAACGAAGCTCCCCCTACTATGGGTAATCCTTCCTCTTGTGGCCTGTCTGTCCATAAATAAATCACTGACCTGGAAACACTCTCTGACGCTGGCACTGATTGTCCTGACGATACTGACCCTGGTGGCCTCGATCCTTCTAAACTCCTTTATTTTTCCCTTGGTCATGACATCTCTGAGGAACCTATTGATGTTGAGGATGTTGTTAGCCTTACCGGTAAGCACCCTTGGGTTGATAGCCCCCAGATCTGAATCGCTTGGACTGATCCCCCTATTAGAAATACTGCCTCTATCAGCCTGACTGATGTTGTTGTGGTGCTCCACTAGCATCGGGCCCCCATGTTTTGTCCTACTGGATGGGCTCAACTCCTCACTTACTCCCCTTCACATGGAAGCGATGGTCTTGACAATGTAGTAGTGCAACATTGATGACGTTTGTATAAGTCACGAATGCCTATTTACCAATCAAGTGCAGGTGGATCTGTAATACCCCGTATTTTTTTGGCTTTTAAATTTAGGGATTTATTAAATTTAATTAGAGATATTAATTTAATATTAATCCGAAAAATCATTCAAATACTTACTAGCGTGATGAGAGTTAGTAATTATTGGAATTGTCTTGTAAATTAATTTATGGGTAAAGTAAGAGGTGTAATTGTATTAAGTAAAATTATCACGAGAATCTAATTTGATAATTTTGGAAATTTATAGGGACACGCTTGTGTCGTGTCGGGATTAAACTCGAACTATTAAAAGTGAATAAATTATAAGTCACACGTATGGTCATTTTGAGTGTGCCAATGTGTATGGTCATTTTGAGTGTGTCAGTGTGTCCGGAAGGGTCGAGATAGTCAAAATAATGTACCCGGAGGTTTAGTTTGGGTCTCGGGGCGTTTCTAGGCCAAATTAACACCCCGAGAGGGCGTTTTGGACATTTTACATTTTTGGGTATGAAAACCCACGAAATTTCTAAGAGTATATATACATAATAGGAGTTGTCTTCTAGGGTTAGAACAACCAAAAACCTAAGACGGCCATTGGAAGGGAAGAGGAGAAGCTCTCCAAGGAGTTCAAGGCCAAGAACTCCACCGTTTGCATCGCCGCCGCCGCCAGACTTTAGATCGGGAAACGAGGATCGCAACCACACAAATCTTGTCCACTAATCTGACCCAAGAATTTTTAGATAAGTATCTATCTTGCTCTAATTCAATTAATGGCTCAATAATGTTAGTCTAGGGTTGATTATGACTAGTTTTTATGAAAGAAAGAATGTATGCGAGACTCTAAATTGCATGTTGTAGAGGTAAACGACATATTCTGGAAATCAAATACACATGTAGAGGTTGAACCACGAAATTGCAGTAAATTAAGAGTATGAAATCTGGGAAAAGAATGGGAAGAAACTAAACAAATAAAATATTAGGGTTCTTGATATTTTTATGGATTGTGCCCATTTTAATTCATTATAAATGATGAAAATTCATATGCCTTACGTAGAATACTACTTATTTGAGGATATAACACTTGTAGTATAAATTGTTGAGAGTTTGGAAGTCAAATATACTGATTTGGATGATTTTGGCAGAAGAAACCCGTAACTGGAAATTCTGCAGTTTCGTCATACCTGCTTGATCGATCGATCAACGCATCGATCGATCGAGCACCTGCCATCGATCGATCGACCCCTCCTGGAAAACTCAAATTCCCTTTTTAAATAGGTGGTTCCAACTTAAATGAATTGAAATTCCTGGATATTATTGTTTAGAATATTTTGGGAGATAAAGAAGACCAGTAGGACTTTATAAAAATGAAACACTTAATGTAAGACGAGATTAATATTTAACGGATGTGTTTTACACTTAAGGAACAATGGGGACATGTGTTTAAGGGGTGAGACTCATAAGGAATTTACGTTGTAAAATAAATGAGTACCTACTGAAATTACACTTGGCGAGATAGGAATTCACGAGTGTTAGGAAGTAAGTTTGAACAATCCCATAAATAAGAATAAAAGAGACAAACCGTTATACAAGATAATCTAGTAATGTGCAATGAGAATAAATATCATAAGTATGGGTCGTGGGTGTACCTAAATTAGAAATTGGGAATAATAGAACACATATATGACTGTGATTGTGTCTATACTATATAGGTGTAAATATTATGCCCGTGCTACTTGCTATCACTGAGGTTACCGCACTAGGACAGTCTTATCTCGATGTGACCTTTATGGGGGATATTTACTTATACCCTAGAACATAGGAATCCTTGGTACAGACTATCGGATCGATAGTCAGACGGTCCTAAGAGACGTGAGGGTATGTGCTGACCTCTTAGTGACTTGGAACTATGCTTTGACTCAATTTGTATGTGTTTTGTGTTAATACAGTTCGAGAGTGATTCTGAACTAGTATTTCCCTTAGTACGAGTGATACGGGGACTTGATAGCAGAGTATGCCAGCACCATAAATTTTATGTGGGGTGCCGATAGTATATATATATTAAATGAGTGATTAATGTATATATATACGAACTTGAAATATAGATACTATCTACTGTGACTAAAGATAGGCAAGCAATGAATAATTATTTCAACTTCGATGTAAGTGTTTGAAAAGTTTGAGGCAATACTGAGAAACTTTATAATTAAATGAGGCTTATGTGAGAACTTTGCTTTTAAATAAAATTAACTTTCTTAACACTAGAAATTGTCGGCATGAAATCTTGTGAGTAACTTAAGATAAGCTAAACTGTTGGGGGTAGTAGTGCGGTAGGTGTGCACATTAGAAGAGAGGTGAGAATTTCTCAAGAGAGTGCCGCACTAATATGATTGTTGCATTAGCCGGTAAGCATTTTAAATACTTGCTAAACTAATTTTAATCTACTTTACAATCGGGCTTTGACCCGTTTCCTATTTTCTCTTCTCTCTTATATATATTACAGGTACCCAGCCACAGGGGCATCTTGCATAGGATCCTTTGGAAGGAACGTGCTGCAGCTTAGGTGATAGTTGTAGGCCTCTTGCTTAGACGACCTCATTATTGATTCCACTTCTTGTTTTATTTTATCCAGTTGGGCATGTGTCGCCCTTTTCCATTATTCAGATGGTTTTGTCATAGATTGTGATTGTTTATTTTCAGTAGTTATACTTTGGGATTGTTACTGTCAGGATGTTTTCCTTCGAAGTTTTAAAGTTGGAATTATTTAGTTGATTGCGTATATTACTTGGATTATTTTTTTAGCCTTGTTGTTGTGGGATTCTTTTTAAACTATGGATTATGAAAGGTTTTAAATATTGGTTTTAAATAAACTTTGGAAATTCATGTCTTAAAATGGTTTTGTCACTTAGCTTAATTATTTAGGGTGTTTAATTGAAAAAGTTATTTTTGCGACAGTGATGCTAAGAATGAACCAACCGTTCACCTTGGTTATAATTTAATAAAGGAGTGATCACCCGGTATTTAATTAGGCGGGGTGTCATAGGTGGTATCAGAGCATCAGGTTCTAGTGTCCTTTAGAATCTGTACAGCTTATCTTGTTTCCAGCTTAGCGTCTTTGATTTAGATCCCTAATATTCGGAACATTGTATTCACCTTTATGCGTTTGAAATTCGTGCTTCTGCGATTTGTCGATGTGAATGTTGAACTTATCCAAATTATTTTAAACTTTCAGATGGATCATCAAAACGAACAAGTTAATGTCGTTAGGGAAGTCAGTGAGTAAGAACAGCTTAGACCTCAGGTGTCTTCAAAAAGGGTACCAATCACCGAATTTGCAGGCATTGTGGCACAAGCAGTTACCACTGTAGTCTTACAGTACCACGAACGCAGCATGCATCTCAGAGGAGGCTAAAGACCTAGAGAGGTTAGTCAATTTTATGTGACTACAGTTGACAATTGTGTGAAGACACCGAAATTGTGGCAACAAACCCCTCAAGATCAAGATGGCTCCCGAGGTAACAAAATTTATGAAGAGGGCCAAAAGCGTCAGGGCCAACAAGGTCGGGGTCAGAACGAAGTCACAAAGAGGTGTTTCAAATGTGGAATGGATGGTCATAAACGACAATCTTGTCCAAATCAGACCGGGGAGAAACTATAACCCGGCCAGCGTGAGATTTCGGGACTCTGCTATAATTGTGTGCAACCGGGTCACAAGTGGAGGGATTGTCCTCTACCTGACATCATTATTCCGCAAATTTCTCATCAAGGCAAGCAAGACTAAGGAAAAAATGAGACTAGTCAACAACGTAGTGAAGTGAGACAGTTTTGAGGGAAGTGTTTCCAATGTGGCAGGAATGGCCATAGGCGTCAGGATTGCCCAGAAAAGAATAGGGCCCCACGGCAGAAGGGCACCAGTAATAAACCACATAAGCCAGCTCCACCAGCCATTCCAGTAGCCCCAGTTCAACAGAGGTAATTACAGTATGGACGTGTCTATAACGTTCACCAGATAGCAGCACCTCAGGCCTCAACAGAGATAAAAGGTACGTTCCTTATACCTGGTGCTATGGGTCGAGTTTTAATTGGTACTGGGGCACCACAATGTTTTATAGCTATATATTTTCACGAGCCATAGGGCTATTAGTCATGACGACGAGTAAGGTGTCATGCCTAGACTCACCATTTGGGGGAAAGAGTCTTTGATTTTCTTTATTTGAAGGGGTGTAGATATAGAGATTGATAACTTCATTTTTAACCGCAGTCAATACTGATGTTAGATATGCATGAGTATAAGGCCGTTATTAGCATGCTAGAGTTTCGGTAGGAGTATTATCCCCTCCATTTCGGGGTAGGAAAGGTATTTGGTGGCAATGCCTCGTCCAGAGGAAGGATTTTCCAATATGAATGGAAAGGTAGAAGTATGACTTTTATCCTCGAAGAATGAGGCATGTTTCATGTGACACGAATAAGTCACCATAGTTTTGTTCATTGCTAGATTAACATGTGAAACGAGTTAGTGCGTATCTCTATGAACATTAATATTATGTTGGTATATTTTCCTTTTCCCTAGTGTAGTGGAATTATCTTTAGTGATATCTACGGAGGATGAATGTGAGTATTAATAGTGTTATATACTTTATTGAGAGTACTCGTTTTAGTAAGTGTGATATACGAGTATGGTATTTCCTTGGTTGCAATTTTATAGATGTGGCCAATACAATAGTAGGCAGTTATTTTGAGGCTATCGGAGTGGCTGCCTTAGTGCAATCTGATTTATTTTGGCAAGGCCTCATGTGTGAGAGACTCGGTACCGCATTTATATTATATAATTAGAGACTCAAAGGGTTATTGTTACCCGAAGAGTTTAAATCTCGGAATGTTTAGGAACCTTATTTTCATGGCTCTATGCTTACTGGGTTTACCATCAAATAAGAAGGCTTGACTCAGTATCACGTTTAGAGTTCAAGACTGAGTGATAAGTAAAGAGCATCGATGTATCTACCCTTTAGAGATGAGATAGTTAACAATTAGACTCGTATGTTTGGAATTGGGATTTTGAGAGTCCTGATTGTACATGAAGGAGGTTTGCGGTTAGGGAATTACCACCAATATTGGACGATGAGGATTGGCGAGCTGTTCTTTGTGTAGGTGTAATTACGAGAGGTGATGTAACTTTCTGTCAAGAGACGGAATGAAGGGGTACATGTTATGGATGGAGGGCCTAATAGATTTCGATAACCGACAATGCTAGGTAGTAGTGTATCGGGGGGGTTCCTTATTTGGATTTCTCTTTGCGAGACATCCCACGCATGAAACTTAGCGTAAGGTTGGAAATAGGGAGATGTTCGGTCATTGGTCCTTAAGTTTGGTACCTCGTTCATAATAGGAGCAGGAAATTATATTGATAAGTTGGAAGTTGAGTTATGATTTAAGGCCAGTGGAGCCGATTGTGTGGTAAGAAAAATTTGAAAATTTTACTTTATCACCACGAGTTGAGGGATGGAACAATGATAAGGAGGATTTAAAAGTTTGATTTCTAGGGTGTTTGAGAGTAGCCAAGTGTCGTAACCTCATTCGAAACACAAGGGAAATAAAGAGTTGGGATGATTTTTGCGTGGAGTATCTGGGAAGATTTTTTTTTATACAAGAGAAAAGACTTGTATTTATTTTGATGTATAGAGCATTAGTGAGTTATTTTAGTTATTGTATTTATTCGAGAGAATTGCTGTACTTATCTGAAGAGATTTGACATTTAGCAATTTCTACTTTGATTGTTGTGGGATTTAGATGCACTATTCCTTGTATTTTGTTGGATTTGGGTAATTTTATCGATGAGTAGCGTGCCGTTTGCTCTCCCCGGGCAGTCGGGGTGTTATAAAATATGCGCATCTTGGTTAGCTGATGTTGAAATCATTCGAGTTGAAGGGACGTGGGAATGGTCATGTGGAAAATTTGTTCGTGGGACTAGCATAACGAGGTGGAAGTGATAGAGTGGATTAAGCGTTGCATGAGGAACGATAATCCATACATACGTGTGCGATTAGAATAGCACACCCGAATTTGGTTGGAAGGCTGTGGGAAGCCATTTAAAAAGGGGTATTCCTTGAGAAGGATAGAATTTAATTATAATGGAGAACACTCGGAGCGGATTTGTTATTACTCAAGTGTGGTAGAGACTTTCGCATATAAAGAGTAATGATGTTAGTATGGTGTAAAAAGTCTTGAAGTGCACATTGTGGATAAAAGCGCACGGCTCAAAACTTTCGGTATACGCCAAGGAAAGAAGGGGAGTATTAAGTGTCACTTAATGTGATGCATTTCAAGTAAAAGTCAATGTTGAGTGGGACATAGTGAGGAGTCTCTGCATGCACCACTCATAGATAAAGATCGATTGGAATAAGAGAATCAATCAAAAAATTGTGTGGCTATCGATAATTCTTATAATGGAAGAGGCCGATAAAGTCGGTAAAGTTTCTTGGATGGGTGGCCATCTTCAAGACAAGATCAAAGGTTCATCCGAACATGTGGAACAAGTCGCCCAAGAAGGAAGTGATTGATATTCTTTTGGGGTGATTTGCAATATTAACTAGTGTTCCTCAGTCTTCCTTTACAAGGAAAGATCGCGTCGGTGCGTGATCCTACACGGTATTATTTTGAATCAGGATGAGTTTTTTTATTCCCACCTTCAATACGGGATTTCTGGAAGCAGCGGGGGTAACGTTTCGATTTGAGTAAGATGTATCACCCATAGCCAGGGAATAGGCTCATGGTGATTAACGATTAGTGGAACCGCGTGAAAGTAATTTTGAATTCATCGTGATCGTTTCACTTCCGCAACGGTTATAACTAGCAAGTGGAGTATATTACGGTAATTGATGGATGATATTACCTAATGGTAGGGTTCTGGAGGAGCACTAGCACATGTTTATTGTATACAAGATGTTTATTGAGGTTTTGATGTGGGAAAAACCTTAACTTTCTCACTCTGAATGTTAAGAGAGGGCAAATGATCAAAATTTTGGATTGGTTGAGTTAGTCTGATGACTATGGTAGAATTCCACGGCTATTTAAGGCGAATAAGAATGGTCAGGTGTTCGTATGGTTTCTCTCAAAACGGGGGTTTTGTGTTAAGAACTCTGAGTAGTTGTAATGTAGTGAAGTGAGGCATCCCAATGATATTGAAATAATGGGAATAAATAATATATAGGCATACCTTATGCGAATGATGTCGGTTAGGAGCACAATGTGAAGTGTCTTTAATGAGAATGTTAAACAAGCTTGCTACGAGACGAGGGCTATAGTAATTGAATGCATTACTATGTAGATAGTTTGCATACTGATAACGTATCCAAATTGTTTTACCAGGTAGGCCTTATTCTCGGAATTTCGGGATGAAATTCCGTTATTAGGGGGGAAGTATGTAATACCCCGTATTTTTATGGCTTTCAAATTTAGGGATTTATTAAATTTAATTAGAGATATTAATTTAATATTAATCCGAAAAATCATTTAAATACTTACTAGCGTTATGAGAGTTAGTAATCATTGGAATTGTGTTGTAAATTACTTTATGGGTAAAGTAAGAGGTGTAATTGTATTTAGTAAAATTATCACGAGAATCTAATTTGATAATTTTTGAAATTTATCGGGACACGCTTGCGTCGTGTCGGGATTAAATTCGAACTATTAAAAGTGAATAAATTATAAGTCACCCATATGGTCATTTTGAGTGCGCCAATGTGTATAGTCATTTTGAGTGCGCCAATGTGTCCGGAAGGGTCGAGATAGTCAAAATAATGTACCCGGGGGTTTAGTTTGGGTCTCGGGGCGTTTCTAGGCCAAATTAACACCCCGGGAGGGGGTTTTGGATATTTTACATTTTTGGGCATGAAAACCCACGAAATTCCTAAGAGTATATCAGATAATAGGAGTTGTCTTCTAGGGTTAGAACAACCAAAACCTAAGACGGCCATTGAAAGGGAAGAGGAGAAGCTCTCCAAGGAGTTCAAGGCCAAGAACTCCACCGTTTGCATCGTCGTCGCCGCCAAAATTTAGATCGCGCAATGAGGATCGCAACCACACAAATCTTTTCCACTAATCTGAACCAAGAATTCCCAGGCAAGTATCTATCTTGATCTAATTCAATTAATACTTCAATAATGTTAGTCTAGGGTTGATTAGGACTAGTTTTTATGAAAGAAATAATGAATGGGAGACTCTAAATTGCATGTTGTAGAGGTAAACGACATATTCTGGAAATCAAATACACGTGTAGAGGTTGAACCACAAAATTGCAGTATATTAAGAGTATGAAATCTGGGAAAAGAATGGGAAGAAACTAAACAAAGAAATTTTAGGGTTCTTGATATTTTTATGGATTGCGCCCATTTTAATTCGTTATACAAGATGAAAATTCGCATGCCTTACGTAGAATACTACTTATTTGAGGATATAACACTTGTAGTATAAATTGTTGAGATTTTGGAAGTCAAATATACTGATTTGGATGATTTTGGAAGAAGAAAACCGTAACTAGAAATTCTGCAGTTTCGTCATACCTGCTTGATCAATCAATCGATCCAGGAGCATCGATCGATCGACGCATCGATCGATCGAGCACCTGCCATCGATCGATCGACCCCTCGTGGAAAACTCAAATTCCCTTTTTAAATAGGTGGTTCCAAATTAAATGAATAGAAATTCTTGGATATTATTGTTAGTATATTTTGGGAGATAAAGAAGACTAGTAGGACTTTATAAAAAATGAAACCCTTAATGTAAGACGAGATTAATATTTAACGGAGGTGTTTTACACTTAAGGAACAATGGGGACGTGTGTTTAAGGGGTGAGACTCGTAAGGAATTTACGTTGCAAAATAAATGAGTACCTACTGAAATTACACTTGGGGAGATAGGAATTCACAAGTGTTACGTTGTAAGTTGGAATAATCCCATAAATAATAATAAAAGAGACAAACAGTTATATGAGATAATCTAGTAATGTGCAATGAGAATAAATATCATAAGTATGGGTCGTGGGTGTACCTAAATTAGAAATTGGGAATAGTAGTATACATATATGACTATGATTGTGTATATATTATATACGTGTAAAAATCACGCCCGCGCTACTTTCTATCACTGAGATTACCGCGCTGGGACAATCTTATCTCGATGTGACCTTTATGGGGGATATTGGCGTGTACCCTAGAACATAGGAATCCTTGGTACATGCTATCGGATCGATAGTCAGACGCTCCTAAGAGACGTTAGGGTATGTGCTGACCTCTTAGTGACTTGGAACTATGATTCGCCTCAATTTGTATGTGTTTTGTGTTAATACAGTTCGAGAGTGATTTTGAACTAGTATTTCCCTTAGTACGAGTGATACGGGAACTTGATAGCAGAGTATACCAGCACCATAAATTTTATGTGGGGTGCCGATAGTATATATATATATTAAATGAGTGATTAATGTATATATATATAAACTTAAAATATAGATACTATCTACTATGACTAAAGGTAGGAAAGCAATGAATAATTATTTCAACTTCGATGTAAGTGTTTGAAAAGTTTGAGGAAATACTGAGAAACTTTATAATTAAATGAGGCTTATGTGAGAACTTTGCTTTTAAATAAAATCAACTTTCTTAACACTAGAAATTGTCGACATGAAATCTTGTGAGTAACTTAAGATAAGCTAAACTGTTGGGAGTAGTAGTGCGGTAGGTGTGCACATTAGAAGAGTGGTGAAAATTTCTCAAGAGAGTGCTGCACTAATATGATTATTGCATTAGCCGGTAAGCATTTTAAATACTTGCTAAACTAATTTTAAACTATTTTACAATCGGGCTATGACCCGTTTCCTATTTTCTCTTCTCTCATATATATATATATATATATATATATATATATATATATTACAGGTGCCCGGCCACATGAGCGTCTTGCATAAGATCCTTTGGAAGAAACGTGCTACAGCTTAGGTGGGAGTTGCAGGCATCTTGCTTAGACGACCTCATTATTGATTCCACTTCTAGTTTTATTTTATCCAGTTGGGCATGTGTCGCCCTTTCCCATTATTCAGTTGGTTTTATCGGAGATTGTGATTGTTTATTTTCAGTAGTTATACTTTGGGATTGTTACTGTCAGGATGTTTTCCTTCGAACTTTTAAAATTGGAATTATTTAGTTGATTGCGTATATTACTTGGATTATTTTTTTTAGCCTAGTTGTGTGGGATTTTTTTAAACTATGGATTATGAAAGGTTTTAAATATTGGTTTTAAATAAACTTTGAAAATTGATGTCTTAAAATGGTTTTGTCACTTAGCTTAATTATTTAGGGTGTTTAATTGGAAAAGTTATTTTTGTGCCAGTGATGCTAAGAATGAACCAATCGTTCACCTTGGTTATAATTTAATAAAGTACTGATCACCCGGTATTTAATTAGGTGGGGTGTCATAGGATCCTCCAAACTAAACCATCCACAAACCTCGCCTTCTTCCTTTCATCATTGTTCACTTCATCTGGTATATAATTAGAAAAATGAGAAAACTCCTCCTTCTATTCGACAACAGAACAGTCACCCTGAGTCACCTTGCTAAACTTATTCCTCATCTCAGTCTCTATGGCAGGTGGAAAATATTTAAGATCAAACCGCACCCAGAAATTAGTAATAGTCAGAGTATCCCTCTCTGTAACGGTGGTGACTGATTCCCACCATTATAATGTTTCCCCAACCAACCTAAAAGTCATAAGCATTTGCTTCTGCACCTCACTGCAGTCAACCATTCACAAGTGTGGCTAAATGTCTGCGTTACACTAACATGTCGTAATCACATAGTAACTCCCTTTAAATTCTCGAGGATGGCCCTTCTTGAAAGCCTCCCTAACCCTCTGCCACTCTGTCGGTTCTGGTTGTGCCTAAACCCCTTGTGCCACTAGCTGCGGTAGTTGTTGGACCTGAGGAAAATGTTGATCTATGGCTGTCGTAGCTATATTCACTGAACTTGCCACTATCGTCGCCACCTCAGTTGTTATCACTGTCCAATGTCGTAGTGGTGGTTGCGATGGCTGCGGCTCTTGCTGCCCCCGCATTATTTTGAGTTGTTGCTCTTGCTACTCCTCCTCTCCTAGGTGGCATCTGAAATAGATTCGAAGTGTATAAGTTCACAATTGACACAATTATAAAAGCAGAAGAACGAATCTGAAATGTGTAATGATGAATACAACAGTCCAACTAATAGGGCTCCAAATCAAAGAACGTTATACTGAAATCGTAGTAAGTCAAACAGATCCTATATACACTAGAACATGATGCTTTGATACCATATGAGACACCCCGCTCAATTATATACTAGTTGATCAGTAATTTATTAAATTAAATAGGTCTTCCATCTGGTTCATTCTTAGCATCACTATCGAAATTTTTTTAATTACTAATCACCTAATGATGAATTAAGTTAGTGTCAATTTTTCATTAAACAGATAATGATAATAATCAGAATTAAATAATAACATTCACATAATTAATATTTTCCAAACCATCGCAAGTAGTAAATAGATAAAAGTCTTGTTGAATAAACCATCGACTATAGATCCAAAACCCATAATAAAATCAGTAGTAAATAACTAAATCCCAATATAAGTCTGAACTGGATAACTGAATCCAAAACCCATAATAAAATCAGTAGTAAATAACTAAATCCCAATATAAGTCTGAACTGGATAACTGAATACATAAAGTCTAAATAGGGCAACATGCTCAAAAGAGATGCTGAAATGAAGTCCTACATTAGGAAGGAAAGATAGATGCGTCTAATCAAGTGCTGTAAGCCTCCACAGTGTTGCAGCTAATCGTCACTGGAATGGATCATCAAGTCTGGCATCTCTGTGGATGGACACCTAAAAGGTTTTAAAATATTTTGACACGGGTCAGAGCCCAAGTAAAACATTTTGAAAATATTTAGCAAGTATTTAAATCACAGTTTAAAGAAGTTATTTGTTACACCTGTATTATTCATGTACACTCACTTGAGGTTTTCACCTCTCAACTAATGTGCATGCCTAACATATTCTACTCTCTATACGTATAGTTCTCCCGTATATCCCCATACTATATGTTACAACAGTCTCAATAATCCCATTTTATTATTAAGTCAATTATTTAAGTTTCATAACTTAATTTCCTTTTTAGATATTCATAATCTAACCACTCTACTGTGTCACATAAGTAGATATATTACACTGGTATATATATTCATCACACATACAATATATATAAAAATATAGTCCCCGGAATGGCCCCTCGTGATGTTGGCATACTCTGCTATCATTTCCATGTTCCTCCCGTACTCAAATAAAGACTATTGGTTCGGCATGTCTCCTCGAACCCAAAATAAATCAATATAATAGTGGGGGCGAACATGGTTCTAAGGCTTTGAGATACGCACATACCTAACATACCCAAACGACCTGCCAATTCTACTAATACAAGTCACTTAGTGGACTGGACAAAGTTCCATGCTCTAGGGCACTAATCCCGACCTTACTAGAATCGCTGAGGTGGGATCGCCCTCTGCGCGTAAACCTCCTGATAGCAAGCATTGTAGGTATGTTCACTCACATAATTAAATAATATATATATATATATATATATATATATATATATATATATATATATATATATATATATATATATATATGGGAGATCACACAACCTATTTATATATTACTTAGTAGGTATACACATAACCCATTACATCAACTCGTATGTAATATATTTCACTCGTATATTCGACGTACCATAAATTTCTATTAACCTTCTAATTCATGTAATTTTGAGTATCGTTCACTACTCATATATTATTAATTACCCATTCTGAAATCCATAGTTATTCCCATCATATCCTATTGGTCACAAATGTAAGTTCACTCATCTCTATGTAATCCTTTCCGAACTTCTTCCATTTATCAATTTTGGACATTTTGTCAATTATTTCAATTCATAACTCGTCTCTATTTCTATAAACATAATCCTTATTGTAGGTCTACTGAAATTTTTACTTATCCATAAGTTTAAAATGTCCAAAAAGGTTTCACATGAATTATCCACAATTTATGGGTTTAAAAGGAAAAAAATTCAATTCTGGAAAAACCAAATCAATTCTCCCTTGGGCCAAATCGATTCGAAATGTAGCATGTTCCTTCTTCTTTTAATAACTGTTATGAACTTATACACAATCCAAATCCTAAACATTCATATTAACATCCCAATTTCTAAATTAGCACAACTAAACATCAAAGATGTATCTAGGGATGATTTCTAATGTAAATCATGAATAAAATCCATATAATTTCATCATATGATCAAATTTAACACCTCATAACCATAAATCCTATAATTTTGTGTTCTTCATGTAAATTAACCAAAAACCCAGATTTAATCCATGACTCTGCTCCCAAAATTCTTAATTTTTTTTCTCCACGCAATTAGATTTATTCTACTTCAAATCCTATTCCTAATTATAATTTTCTCATCAAATTATAAGAATAACATGAATTATCCTTAATACAAAGTTCCTACTCTAAATGAGTATTATAACCAAAACAATTGCAAGATAAATACTTTCCTCTTATGAAAGATGCCAGATTTGATCTTTCTGATGATGTTTCTCTTATGATCCTTCCTCCAATAGTGGTTGTGATGCCAAATTGAGCTTGAATTCTCCAAAATCCTTTCTTGAGCTTCAAGAAAATTCTTCCTCCTCTTTCTATTGGACTCCACTTGTTTTCTAATCTGTTTGCCCTAGCCTCCCATCACTACAACTATGTATAATACTAAAAATCCCGAAAATCCCTTAACCCTAAGTTATAAAATGATGAAAAGGGCCTCTCGGGTTGTCAATTATGTCTAAAACTGTCCCGAGACCCAATCTACGCACTCAGGTATACTATTTTGACTGTTTCGACCCTTATGAACGCAATCGTAACCTCAAAATCATTATCCGAGTGACCCATAATTTATTTTCTATCTCTACCTTATTTTGTCCTCTCACGACATTCGGTTGAGATATCATATTGCCACGTCGTTGTCATTCGTTGTGACATCAATTATGTAATTACTATTCACTTAGTAATTTTATTCAATAAGCATTACTAATTTATCTCCGATTAATAATTTAATCATCCCATAATATTTAATTTCAATCAAATTACTTCACACGTGTAATTTAAATTTTAACTAAATTAATTCATTTTTAATTCTTTAAAAATAGGGGTTATTACATGAGCCGACACGAGCATAGGTAAAACCTAGGTCAGGAAAGCTTAGGTCCATCAAAAACTTCATGTACGATATCATCTTGGATAGATAGCTAATAATAAGTCTCCTCAAGTATGGAAAATCTATGTTAGTGTTGTGGACGATAAGCTCCGACCACAATCCACTAGCGCAAGGATAAATTCTGATAAACTTCAATAACTCTGGTAACATATGCTGACGTGTGGTAAGGACGATAAGATCCATTCATACAACTAGTAAGATGGCACAATCATGGGTAGAACTTAGGTCAGGACAACTTAGGTTCGTCAAAATGGTAATTGGTAATACCGGTCTGGCTAACAAAAACATGACTGTAAGCCTAAACTACTGGCATTCCCATTCAATACGCAAGAAATAGTTAGTAATTTGACAAGGTAAACAAGAAATGTACTATAATGTGATTCAAATTTAACTCAAAAATAGTATGACCTAGTCAAGTACATGTGAACATATCTAAATATAGCATAAGTAGACATGCACACGCAAAGAATATAAAGGTTCATCATTCAAACGATAAATTGGTCGTTACAAACTATAAATACAGAGCAGAAATATAATATAATCTGTTTCGAATAAAATACAAAAAGCTTCACAAAAAGAGAGGATAAACTTTAAGCTTCGGGAGCGTGCCTAGTAGTGGCCTCTGGCATAGGGACATTGGCCATAATAGAGGAATTAGCATTTGAAACGCCTGATTAATTTGTAGCTACCTCAATGTGCTCGGCAGCTACATCGTTAGCAACTATCTCCTCCTCAGTAGCTTCCCTTTTAGCCTCAAAATCCTTGGCCTCCTCCTCATCACCCTCAAAAGCCTGAACGATCTCGGCGAACTCAGGGTAATGCTTAATGACCTCTTCTTCAGCTTGTCATAGGCCTCCATTAAGATTGTCACCAAGTTAATGTTGTATTCGCCAGAGGATTTAAATTTTCTTACACCTTCCTCGTAATATTACGCTAGAGCATAAGTAGACTCTTTTAAGGCATAGGTAAGTCATTTTATCTCCTCCTCCGAAGACTTAAGCTTAACAGAATCGGTCTTTTCTTGCTCCTTTAGCCCATTGACCTCCTCCTCAACTTTAATCAGATCTCATCCCTTCTCAATCAACGGATCATCCCTATACTCAAACTTAGAGTTGGCCTTGTCAGGATCAGGCTTGACCACTTTCATCTTAGTGGATAAGGATTCATACTGAGTGAAGAGCTTGTTATGCTCAGTCTTCAACTCGTCATAAGCATCCTGGTAGGAGGCCACCTGCTCTCACATGATAGTGGAACCCATGGCACCCTAAAATATAAAGGATGGAAAAATCATTGGATAAGAATGAGAAGAATTGAAATGAAGAACCTACGTGTTTATTTGAGCTTACCACCATCATGTTGTGTTGGGTCATGTTCCAGAGCTCGTGTGCATCAAACTTCCTTAGATGCTAAAATTCTTGAGCATAACCGTGGTTAGGGATGGCTATTCGGGCCAATGGGCCGTGTTTGGGTTTGGCCCGACACGACACGACTCGATTTTATCCAGCTCGAATACTACATGACACGACGTCGTGTTTATTTTTACCAACACGAATACGACTCGTTAATAATGTGACCAAACACGAATAGCACGATAAAAAAATCGTGTCAATTTGACACGATTGGCACGGTCCGACACGATAACCAGTCAATTTAACAACATGATAACTCGTCAATTTACTATGTCCATTTAGGTCTAAATTGGGTTCTAATTGGGTTAAAATTGAGTCGTGTCAATTGGTCTCTAACGGGTCATTGTCGGGCCAATTTCATGTCAATTTCTTAGCACGAACACAACACGACCCGCTAACGGGCTTAAAAAACCAGGCCCGAACACGAAAGGCTATTTTAATTTCGTGTTGGATCATGTCATGTTCGGGTCCGAATTTCCACCCCTAACCATGGTAACCAAGGACTTTGGCAGCATTATCTTTGTTGTTGAGAATGGAATTCTTATCATCCCTTAGTTTTCCTTGGTCACAGGTTTCTTCAGATCCTAGTAAATGGATCCACCTCCCCGTATGAGCAAGTGGATCTAGCATCATGGACTAGACGACGAGAGGGAGCTCCTTTAATAGTCACTCTTTCAACCCTCACCCCAGTCCTCCTTAGTTTAGGACTTGGATGAGGGAAGGTTTCAAGAGGCCTTTTCTGACTAGCACCTCCATACTATATTCCTCTTCTACTATATTCCTATCGCTGGCCTCAATAAAAGCAGACTCCTTCTTGTTTTTGGCCTCGTCCTCGAACTTTCTCTTCCTAATGATCTCTATCACAGCACGATCAAGAAATGGAAGCACCATGGAGTTCTTTCTTTCGGATGAGCTGGAAAAGGCTTCACAGAAAGTGAGAGTGTCAACTAAATTGTTCAAAAGTAAATGTGATCGACTAAAATGACCAAAATAGTGGTTACCTTCTATGTTATCCTCAATATAACCTCTTTGAAACTTATGACCATCAGATAAGTTAATATGCTCATCTTAAGGAAGGGAACCAATAGGGGATGTAGTAGGAAAACTTAATAAACTCCTCAAGAGAAAATTGGCCTTCAAAGTCTACTGGGATTGGAGTGCAGGTCATCCTAATCAACTGCCTTAGAGCGAGAGGAAGCTTGGGAACCTTCTTTACTGTGAAAAGACGAACAAAAATGTCGTCGATAAACATATATAAAGAAGAAAACCGCATAATGACATCCTAAAAGATATACCAATATGGTTTTGGGAGTACTACTCATGAGGGATACTATATGATTTGTCCCTCTCCTCAGACTTGAACTCCCAGTCATCCCTTAAAAAGACGAACTGGTTTTCCAACTATGGTTGCTTGTCTGCACAACCCGGATCGTCTTTTAGCCGACCTTTTGTGGGGAAAAGTAGTAGTATTCATTGGCCTTGGCATCGTCCTTAACACTATAAACCATAAGGAAGACATCTCTAGTTAGGTCAAAGCAAAAAATTATTTATCTAGTAACCTATTAATCCTAGTATGGATATATAGGCATTCGGTATGATTTGTGTGGGGCCCACACCAAAAACCCTCAGGATGGATAGTATAATGGGGTGAAAGGGCAGTCGAACTCCCACTTGTAGAGCCCACATAGGAAATCAAATTTCTTCGACATCATGTGAGTCATAAATTCTCTCCTCGTGATTAGGAAGACAAAGAGAAATACTAATGGGGATATCGTACATATCCCTTAGGTCATCTAAATCATCTACTGTAATGTCACAGAGATGGTTCATAACATCAATGGATTCTGGGTGCAAAGAATTAGTAGCCTCGGATATCCCGTCATAAGTGAGGGGCACAACCATTGGGACGTTAAGGCCATCTGTTCGTTTGGAGAAGGACGGGAAAGAGAAGGGTCAAGGTCAATTATTGGCTTTGATGTAGTATTAATGAACCTCTCTTTGTTAAGAGGGCAATCATCAAAAGAGATATCCACAATCATAGGAGACTCGACTCCTATAGAGGTGGGGGGGCTGAGGCAGGTCTTATGGAAGAAGAAATTGTTGGAGTAAATCTAGGGTGTTTTGTGTTGTTTTCAGGTGAGAAACTTAGAGAGGGCTTGGAAACCTCCTGGTAGTTATACGAGGGCAAGTTGGCTTTAACTCAGCTAAGATTTAAAAAAGACGTTGAATGTGGGGAGGGTAGTTCATTAATGAAAAAAATGAAACCTAGAAATTAAGGGCTACTCACATACAGAAAAACCAAAAATGAGGTTTGAGAAAACCCTAATTGAAATGGAAGACCTAGTCCAACCAACTAGTCGTATAAAATACCCTAAATACTCCAATAGACAACCAATTTCTCTAAAATCACAACAATCGCAACAATAATCAGAAGAAGAAAAAAAAGGATTTTCCCTAAATGAAACCCTAAACTGTAGAGAGATGGCGAAGAGCCGTACCTGGAGCTTCTAACGAGCTTCTTTAGAACTTGAGGACTACAAAGGAAAGCTTTAATAGGCGTTAATGGTGAAAACTAATAAGGCTGAAAGGTTACTTTCCCTCTTTCTCTCAAATAGCGATGAACAACATTTGGTTTAGAAGAGGAAAATTGAAATTTGAATGGGGTATTTATACTGGCAAACATGCGATAGTGATTAATCATTACCCATGACGTCACTCCTGAAAATGAGCACAGATAAGACAACATGAGACGTTCGCGTGCTACCCAAAGCGTGCGTGGTGATTAGTTTGGCCTAAAAAACCTAGATACTAACATGTACCCAAGTCATAAGTTGCAACGAAAATGTTTCAAGACAATCTATTCGGCGCACGCCGAGATGACTTTCAAAAGCAGACGACATTCTCTTCAGATAAAACTTCACTTACTCATATCAGCTCAGTAAAACTTCACTTACTCAATAGTTCGCAGAATTAGCCTCGTCCCTCAATCGTTAGCAAAGTCTTTGGGGATTTTCTTGTACCATAAATATAGTGTGCTTGAAAGACCACTTATGAGAAGAACGACGTCTCTTATGATCAGATAATGACATCTATTCAGGACCAATTGTAGTCAACTAATACATTCTGGTCGACCCTGTTATGATAAACATTTGACTTAATCTTTTCCAACACACAGACCACTGACACTGTATACAGAGGTTAGCATAAGGAATCCTAGGTTTAATTATTCCCTTATTATTGATGGGCAATGTACACCCATCACCACTTTTTATAAAAGCAGGTAAATGGTGGATCTGCCTAGTTTATAAAGGAAGGTTTATCCATCGCTCAATATTTCTTATGTCTCCACTACATTCTCTCTCTCTAGGCCCACACTTGGCATGCATATATAGGACGCATTATCCCTCTGGATAGGGGATCGAGAGTTTTTCCTATTGTTATGCTGCCAAATTCTAGAGAGGGAAAGAAGCTTGTAGTTCCCCTACCATCCATGGCTATTTTCCATAGAAGCTAATACTAGTAACTGCTACACATGTGAATGTAGGCTCCGCATCGAGTCAAACCACGTAAACCTAGTTTCCATCTATTTACTCTCACCTTTTATCTACTACTCTTACTCTATATCAGTAATTATATGGTTAATTTCTCTTTATCTGTTGTTAATCTAAGATTAGTGTATTAAGCTAAGATATTAAACCATACACCAATTTTAGGTGTTAACACTAAGTATTAATAAATTTCAAATGAACATTTTATTAATCATGTTATTGTATTGTGTCATAATTAATTTGTCTCGGTAAACTATGTTATTATGTTGAAAATTGCCACCTCTACTACTAAATTAACACCGACTTAATTTTGATATCGATGACCACACTCTATTCTCATGTTTGTATATTCCGACAAACTAGACTGAAATTCACCAAAAAATTGTCAAACACAAACATGACATCGTCACGTGTATCGCCATTGTTCACATGATATAAACATATGTGTTGCCCAAGTATAAACTATTAATAGAACGAGTGTAACACCCCGCCCGCCCAGGGAGAGCGAACGGAGTGCTAATGCGATAAAATAAATCCAAATCCACAAATCACAAGGTATAGAGCATCTAAGTCCCACAACAACAAAAAAGAAATTACAAATCTGAATCTCTTCAAATTAAATACCAAATCTCTCGAATTACATACAACAACTAACTCGAAAATAAAATACAAATCTCCAAAGCTCTATACATCAAAATAATACAAATCTTTCCCAAACAATCCTCGATAAAATCAATCTCCACAGCGCCCCAAAATCCGCGCTAACCTGCCAACTAAAAGAAAATATGGGGAAGTACACAATACGACATGAAAGATGCTCAACAAATATATTTTAGCGATGAATAAAGCGTAATAACACGAGTACGAATATTTAAATCAAATGCAAATCTCAATAGCATTTTATCAATAAATTTCTCAACAACACTTTAACCGGGTCACCAGGCCTCACCACATCCGTATATGCTTTATCAAGCCATATCCTGGGAAACAGGAATTTTGGCGGGTGCCCAACATCCGTGCCATATTAAAATATCATGACAACGTGCTCATCAACAATATAATGATACCACATGAATCAAAATAATTTCTACAATTATTTTCCAGATTTCAATGAATTTAACAATTCAAATATGAGTTCAATTAAACAAGAATTCAAAGAGAATGACACTCGCGAGATTTAAGGAGCATATTGTGTAAAACCCCATACCTCAAACAATAATGAGAAACCAACGATCACATCCTCAAGATCAACTCAAAAGATCTACAAAAGCTCCTCCAAGAACCTCCAACAAAATAACCCCAAGAACACCTCTAATCTAAGGTTGGAACTCACAAATCTCAAGGGCCAATGTGTATATAAAAAAAAGAGGAATATAAAATATATTTGCTGCAAAAATTTGTGCCAAAAGTATGTTAAAAGGCTTGCCCAAGACTTCCTTTTATAATGCAAAGAATGAAGAGTTGGAATCCAAAAGACTCCTTTAAATAAGGCAAAGAAATGAAGAGTTGGAAGTCAAAACAACTCCAAGAGTTAAAAAACATTTAAAAATCATTTTAAAATCCGTTTTAACTCCGATTTCGAAACCGTTTGAAACTATCGCCTTAAAAAAATAATAACCAACATATTTGAGCAATAAAAATAATTTTATCAAAAACTTTATTTTCCTCCATTTTCCAAAAATTAATTAAAATAGCCCAAAATTACGTGGGTTGTTACAACGAGTTAGTTACACTAGGGCTCCCTGAACTAAAGCCCTACTAACACTTCACCCCTTATTCTTTCATTTTTTTTCAAATACCACTCCATACTTTGAAAAAGGCTACAAGTAGCCCCCTACCGTGTAACTCCGTTAATTTTTTGCGAGAACCGTTAAGCATGTGCATGGCACATGACTTTAAGTATGGACATTTTTGTCCAAACCTAATTATTTTTGAAAAAAATCTTTAAATAACAGCAAAAAATATTTAAAAATTAAGAAAATACCAAAAAATATTTTTAAAATATCAAAAAGCCTTGGGAAAATGTACAAAATTTTTAAAACATTTAGAAAATATGAATATATATTTAAAAATACTGAAAAATACCAAAAAAAAGGTTTTCCCATGATAAAACATTATTTTCAGCAAATAAAAATAGTTTCTAGCAATAAAAGATTATTTTAAGAAAATAAAAAATGATTTCCAACAATAAAAAATTAATTTTTAGAAATAAAAAAAATGATTTCTAGTAATTAAAAAACTATGACTTTCGAAAAAAATAGTTTACAAAAATAGAAAATGGTTTTCCCATGATACAAAATTATTTACACGAAATAAAAATTGTTTTCCATAATAAAAAAAATCCATCAATAAAAATTTATTTTAAGAAAAAAAAAATGATTTCCAACAATAACAAAATAATTTTCAGTAATAAAAAAATTATTTATCAGTGATTAAAAATTTAACGGTGTTATCGCTTGGGAGCTACTTGTAGTCTTTTTAAAAGTATGGGGTGGTATTTGAAAAAATTAAAAGAATGGAAGGTGAAGTGTTAGTAGAAATATAGTTCAGGGGGTCCAAGTGTAATTAATCGAATAGAATTATTCTGGTTATAATATCACTAATATCTTATTTTCTTTTCTTTTTTGAAAATAAGATGGGTTGAAAAGGGAAATATAATGATTGCTTAGGCAGTGTATACTACTTAAGTCATTAATTATTGTGATTTTTCTGCTCACATGCATAACGTACGGTGTTTTCGGTGGAATTTTTCTCTTTTGAAATTTAAAAATCACTATTACTCTGTTTATTTTTAGCCAAACACGTATTAAAAAATAATACAATAATGATGGTCCAGTCCAAATCTTCTGTTTATATTTTGTGGGATCAGTCCACTGCTTCATGTGAAGACATTATGTGATAATGTGGTGCCAATATTGATGGTCCAACCACGTTAGAGGATCGTTTTTACTTTAGTAGATTCTGTAGTATAATACTACTTTGTCTACAAATTTAAATTTATTTTATCAAAATTGTTATAATTTGAAAAGATCAAATATGCGTGAATGACCATTATATTTTTTAAAAGTGGAAAATATGATAATCAAGATTTAGAGAGAGGGCAGAAAACCCATCACAAAAATCACTAAATAAGCCAATATTGAAAGTTGGTGTGAGGGTTTTTAGAGAGAGAGAGAGAGGTTTTTTTTTTTGCGGGGGGGGGGAGGTGGGTTTTTCTTTTTAGAATAGTGAAAGTTGGTTTTTGTTTTGAGGTATTTTTTGAGCTAGCTACACGCCATACATTATGTATTTAATGTATTGGAATTTTTTTATTTTATTTTATAAATGGAGTGTAGTCCGGTATAAATTCGCATTTTTTTTTATCTAAAACAGAGATCGGACTGATTTATTCGGTCCTTTGTAATTTTAGACCGCATTTATAAAAACCCACAAATATAAATTCGGTTTGATTCGATTATTTTGGTCCATTCGATTCATTCGGGTTTACGCACACTCCTAGGTGAAAATGTTGAACCACCTGCTTGAGTTCAACTTTTTTTCCACCTAGATCGGCTGCCCCATCAAAGTGGCGGGAAGCATCTTTCCTAGTGGGACCAGAATTTGTGGAGGTTTCTTCCAAGTTTGGAATTTGAATATTAGGTTCGGCAGCAAACTTTTTGCTAGGTGTATTCGCGGTCCAGTCCGGTTCGATTTTGAGGATTTTTTTAGACCGGACCGACTTAGTCGATCCACTAAAAAAATGGACCAAAACCGGACCGATAATGTCGGTTAACCGACCCTAGTCAGTTCAATATTTTATATGGCCGGTTCGGTCTAACCCGTCGGTCCTCCCATTAATGAATTACATCCTTTATAATAATAAAAATATACCCGAGTCTATTTTTTCCAAACATTAAAAACTAAAAAATATCAAAATTTGCAATTAAAACAAACCTACTATTGGATTAAACTATAATTTAAACTAGTCAAATATTAAAGAATAAAGATACGGAGACCCACATATTAGACACACTTCATAAACCCGCCTACATGGCAGCTCCATGTAGGAAAGAGAAAATGTTAAAATAACCTTTAATAGATAGCTGTTTGGGTTTAGCATTTTAACCCAAAAAGCCTTTTAAGTTGTAAAGGCTGGAAAAAAAAAATACCTGCTTGGGTTCACAGTTATACTTGTATACCTGCTTGGATTCAAGGTTTAACAATTGTATACCTGCTTGGCTTCACAGTTGACAAAGATAAACAGAGGCATCCAATTTATATTGATTATCATAAATTCAATTGAAACCAAGGCATCCAATTTATACCTGCTTGGGATTCAAAAATGAATTACCACAAATCACAATTTTTATTCCAAAAAAACATCATAATCATAGTTTCACCCCCACAAAAATACACAGTAATCACAGTTTCATTCGCCCCCCAAAAGACATCATAATCAAAGTTGCAACCTGTGAAAATACGTCATGATCGCGGTTTAATCCTCCCAAAAAATATCATAACAACAGTTTCATAAAAAAAAACATAATCAAGGTTGTCCAAAAAATCAACGCCACATTTGTATTTTCATTAGTTTTCATTGAATGTGCTCGGACCGTGTGAACCACTCCAAAAGGGATATAATGTGCTCAGACCATATCAGCCTTGTGTCAATAAATCTTGAAAAGAAAGATGTTGTGAACATTGTTCCACGACTTCCTCGTTAGAATGCATTTCGACAACACTTTTTTGTTGAGATGCTTGCATACCTCCAAAATCAATAGCATTCCCCACTTTCTCCATGACTTGAGAACCCTACAAAAAAATAAATAATTAAATGGTAAATTTAATTATCATTATCATTTTAAAAAAAATAAATAGTTATACATTCCCGCCCAAAAAGTACTTTGTACAAAATTCGAAACCCATCGATGCCTCTCATCGTATAACCCACTGAACCAATCATTATCTTGGAGCTGAAATTTGTTAATAAAGTTGATCCAATAACATTCAAATTCCTCGGGGGTCAATGAATCATACACGGTATGTTGCATTGCATACTTCATCAATTCATATTCGCTAAAACGTCTTAACTTTTCAAGCAACTTCTTGAAAATATGCCATAAGCGCCATCGATGTTTTGTATTAGGGAGGACATCTTCAATGGCATTTTTCATTGCCCTATCTTGATTGGTAATTATTGCGGTTGGAGCACGACCATTCATACAAGCAATCCAAGCTTTAAAAATCCAAGTGAATATTTTAACATCCTCATTCGATATCAATCCACAATTCCAAAGTGTTGAATGCCCGTGGTGGTTTATGCCAGCAAACGGAGGGAAAAGCATATCATACTTATTGGTTAAGTATGTCGTATCAAATGTAATGGCATCTCCAAATTCATCATATGCCGTCCTACTTCTCGCATCCGCCCAAAAAACATTTTTAACCTACCTTCATCGTCCAAATCTATCAAATAATAAAAGTTGGCATTATTGGCTTGCTTCTTCATAAAGTAGTCATGAATTGTCATAGCACCACCCTCCTTAAGCCTTAACCGTCTAACTTTAGCAATGAAATTATAACAATCTTTTTCCAAAAAAGGAACATGCTCATGCCCACCCGATTCAACCAAAATTGAATTAAAATTCTTGTTTGGACGCATTCCAGCCTTGTCATTTATTTCAAGTCTCCTTTGGACATGAGATCTCATGACCCGATTATTCTTGTAATATCTTGATTTTTCGGGGCTCACTAAATGGTTATGTTCAAGGAATATCATAGACACTCGCCATTTCCCATCAGGATATATAATAATTCGAAGTCTAGCCTTGCTATTAGTTTTTGCAAGTGGGCGCCTTTTCAATGCATTGTTGGATTTACATTCAGGCTTTCCACAATGAGAGCACGCAAAAACTGCAAGATTAAGCTCCCCATTATCATCTTTGTTCGAAGATCTTTTTTTAATGGGAAAGCCTTCGCATTAGCATATTTCTTATAGTACGCATATACCTCTTCAATAGTACTAAATTCCATACCTATTTCCATGCCTATTTCGGGATCTCTTATTTCCTCATCTTCAACAACTTCATTTTGATTCATGTACACCTCCTTCACATCATCCTCACCAATGTATTCATCATTTCCACTACTTGAGGATCGCTCATAATTAATGTTTTCTATTTCTGCAAGGATATGAGCAATTAATAAAATTATTCATTTGAAATACATTTTAATGTGACAAAAATTACAGACGGAGTGTAATAAAAATGAAGAATAGTCAACACCAACAAAATCTGAATCAATTTAACCAAACCATTCTAATTACATGTTTAATCAAACCCATCAATTTGAAAAATATAAGCCACTATGAAATAAAAACTATCAATAACTGTGTAATAAAAATCAAGGATGGGGGTAAATATGACCAAAACCAACTATCAATTTAATCAACCATTAATTCTGAAGAAATAATGATCTCCTGTTACCTTATCACTCCTTAGCCTAATTTTTAAAAAAATATAATCATTAAGGGCCCGTTTGGTTCTGCATTCAGAAAACTCGATTTAAACACTTTTTTTAAATACAATTTTAAAATTCATTTTTTTATGTTTATAATAATTGGTGCGTGTTTGGCAAACTTGTTTTTAAATATAATTTTTTGAAAAAATTTGACAGAATTGGTGAATATGTATATTTATAGTATACACATATGTGTGTGTGTGTGTGTGTGTGTGTAATGATATTGCATGTATAATTCCTAATAAAATCATATACGTACATGAATTGATAATATTTTTTAATACATATCTACTATATGTATATTTTACATTATTCCGAACATTAATAATTCATATATAAAACTATATATAAGTATCATGTATCTATTGATAATATTATTTAACATTTGGATCTTAGTATATTATATAATTTAACAATATAAATATACGTAATTTTGTGTACATGTACATATATTTCTTTTTATTTATAAGAATTACACACATATTAATGTATTATGTATGTATATCATATATTAAGGTATAAATGAATTAAAATATTAAGAATGAATAATTCTGAGTTGAAAAATAAAAAACAGAAGTTGTAAAACAGTTTTTTGCTGTTTTTAAAAAAAAAACTTGTTTATAACACAGAAATATTATAATTCAGTGTTTAAAAAAGGGTTTTCAAATGCAAATCTTTATTAGAATTGTATTTAAAAATAGAAAATAAAATTATAGTTGCAAATCAAACGAGCCCAAAAAATCCATCATATTTTACTAAAGAAATATATAAGAAGAGAAATATAAATTTACCGACAGAGCAATTATCTACTGTCGGAGAAGACGGATTTCGCGGGAAAAGAGGTAGCGGTTTGGTTAGTGTGATGTGAGATTCTAAGGCAATAATATATAAGGCTTTTGGGTTAAAATGCTAAACCCAGACAACTATCTATCAAAGGTTATTTTAATATCTTCTCTTCCTACATGTAGCATGCCACGTAGGTGGGTTGATGAAGTGTGTGTGGGTCTCCGTATCTTTACTTAATATTCAAATATATATTTTGACTATTAATTTATGTTATATATATACATATATACAGGTTTCTGAATAGCATTAGTAGCCACTATTTTGTGTAAATTTCTACACTCACTAATCTTGTGACCAACCCCCTTACTGAAGTTGCAAAAGCTAGGCAAAGATTCATAACAAACTTTAACAAGAAAAGCTGCCATCACCTCTTTCAACAAGTAGTTTTTCAAGAGGTTTTTGGGAAAAACTTGTATTAAAAAATAATACAATAATGATGGTCCAGTCAACATTATTTTTTTTTTATTTTATGTTTTGTGGGATCAGTCCACTACTTCACGTGAAAAACATTATGTGATAATGTGGTACCTATATTGATGGTCCAGTCACATAAGAGGGTTGCTTTTACTTCAGAAGATTCTCTTGTACAATACCACCTGGTCTTCAAATTTAAATTTATTTTATTAAAGTTATAAAATTTGAAAAATTCAAATATGTGTGGAGAGCGGTTCTACGTGAACCGCATTGGGACCGCATTTTTGTCTTTTTCCTTTTTTTTTAATTCTTTTATTTTTAACAGTTTTTTATATATAAAAATAAACAGTTTTTTTTTAAATTAAAAAAGTTTTTTATAAAATTAAAAAAAAAAACAGTTTTTAAATGTAAAAAAAGCAGTTTTCATATTAATATTAATTTTTTTTTATTAAAATTAAACAACTGATGTGGGTCCGCGCCAGCGGCACTAATTAATCGCGATATTTTTTCAATAAAAAATATCGCGATTAATTAGTGCCGCTGGCGCGGACCCAAATCATTTATTGAATGTGGTTCCGCACCAGCGGCACAAATTAATCTCGATATTTTTTTCAATAAAATATCACGATTAATTAGTGCCGCTGGCGCGGACCCACATTCAACAAATGATTTTGGTCCGAGAATGTGAGTCCGTGCCAGCGGCACTAATTAATCGCGATATTTTATTGAAAAAAATATCGCGATTAATTTGTGCCGCTGGCGCGAAACCACATTCAATAAATGATTTGGGTCCGAGAATGTGGGTCCGCGCCAGCGGCACTAATTAATCGCGATATTTTTTATTGAAAAAATGTCGCGATTAATTAGTACCGCTGGCGCGGACCTACATTCAACAAATGATTTCGGTCCGGAAATGTTTGCGCCGCTGGAGCGGACCCAAATTAATCGCGCTAATTTTTTATTGAAAAAATATCGCGATAAATTAGTGCCGCTGGGGTAGATCCACATTTAACAAATGATGTGGGACTTTGAATCCGAATTCTCGCTAGCGAAGTAGTCAATCGCGATATCACCATGTTAATAAACATAGTTTATTTTTATTTATGAAAAAAAAATTAATAAAAAACTGTTAAGTTCTAATTAAAAAAAATGTTTTTTTTTTATTTAATAGAAAAAATATTTCTTATTAATTAAAAAAAGTTTTGTTTTTATAATAACCGAAAAACAGTTTTTTTTTTTAATATAAAAACTGTTTCTATATAAAAACAAAAGTATAAGAAACATAAAAAAAAAAAAAAAGGAAAAAAAGGATGCGGTTCCCAGACGGTACAAATTGACGGTTCATTTAGAATTAGTCTATGTGTGGACGACCATTATATTTTTTTGAAAGTGATAAATACGATAATCAAAATTTAGAACTGCGACACATGTAAAAGTTGGAGCACTATAAGTCAAATTTACTTAACAATTTATCAAATTGTTGTAACAATTCAAAAACTTTGATTCGTCACTTTGTTTAAAATTAACTTAAATGTCAATAAATAATCCAGACCAACTAAAACCCACAAATTATAAATAAATCAGTCTCCAAATTTAAACGTCACATCTACTAACTGTCCAAAAAAATGAAATATTTACAATTTTCAACTGCCAACAATGACATGAATCCACCATAAGTCACAAAAAACGATAAAACTATAATTTATAAATAATGCTAATTCTAACCAATAATTCTCGTATTTTTGACATTGCCACCTGAAACCCTCGATCATCAAATATTATCTCAACTACCCAAATCCAAGCTTAATAGCATCTCCATAATATCCTTCTCAATCGTCCCCTTAGATAAAAATATTATGGTAAAACCAAAACCAAAATCAAAACCTATTATGTTGCTCCTAAAAATAAACTTGTGGAAGTATAAGTATAACCAATAAGCATGCATGTGTCCTATATATATTAAAACATAAATAAAATGGGATCAAATATCAAAAAGTCCTTCAAATATTTTTTAATACATATTTAGTCAAAGTATTTTACTTTGTTTCAAAAAGTCCCTCAAACATCCATATAACTTATTTTTTTTATTTTTAATAGTCTGCGTTAGCAGCACTCACCCCCACCCTACCCCAACCCCCCCACTGCTGGAGCCCCGGGGAACTTTACCAGAGCTCCTTTTTACGAATATTTTTAAGTGATCAAGGATTTTTTGAAATAAAGTAAAAGATTTGGACTAAATGTATATTAAAAAATATTAGAGGAACTTTTTGGTATAAGCCCAAATAATGACCAACTTAAACTAATTGAAAATTATAATGTCACAAACACCTCAATGTAGCAACCCACTAAAAACAATATATTACGAGTGATTTTTTTAGAGCAATTTGCAATTAGGTTTCTTGATAAGAATTTTTAAACATTTAATGATAATTTAATATTAGGTCTATCTGTTACGTCATTAACGTGGACTTCTACGAGAAGAAAATTAGTGAATCTAAATATTTAAAATTTATCAAAAATATTATAATATTTAAAATTGACTTGTGAAGAACTTAAAAGTACATTCTGCATTTATTAAGTCTCCTAAGTGCTAAAGTTAAAGGATTGCATTTTTTTCTTAAATGACAAAAGGTATTGCCTTGTGACGTGACGTGCAATTTTTAACTGACTTAAAATCACATAAGACAAAAGCCACACCTAACACAGATGCCCATAAAAATTTACTCAACATTTAGTTATACGAACTATGAGGGTCCGTTTGGTTCGTGGTGAAATATTTTTTATCGCGTTAGAATATAATTCACTTAGGTAAAATATGTGTTTGGTTGGGCATTTAACACGGTGAAATAAAATGAATATGGTAAAAAGTGATGTGAAACTTTAACCATTTTAAACCATGGGTAAAGTGAATAATTTAACAGGTGAAAACAATGAAATTTATCTTATTACCAAAGTAACCTTTCTTATTTCCACTTACAACTATCACACATTCATTTCTCCCTCTCAATTAATATGATCATCAAATATTCACTTAAAAAAATATATTTTTTTTCTAAATTTCATTTTTTATTTTAAAAAATTTTAAAAATTTAAAAAAATAAAAAAATTTAAATAATTAAATTTTTAAACATAAATAAATAATAGAATAGCTATTTCTACACCCTCTATGTCTTTCCCCACACTCTTTTCAATATTTAAATACTAAAAGATCAAAAGACCCTGTATACATATATGATTTGAGCAAATATAATCTTTTGCCCAAAAATTTATTACTTAAAATAAAAAGTAATATTATGAAAAAAAATAAAACATAATGTTTTGAAAATAAAAATTCTAATATTCTAGGAAATTAAAATTTTAATATTCTGAAAATATAAAAGTTATTTTTTCATTTAAAAAAAATTATGTTATTTATAAAAAAACATATTATTTTTTACGTTGATAAAAAAACTGTTTCGTTATTTATTTTTAAACTTGGACATTCTTTTTATCATTTCTAGTTAAAAACTCTTTCTTTTATTTATTTAAAAAAATTGTTTCACTATTTATTTTTTCAGTTAAAACAGTTTTTTTTTCTATTTTAAAAATAATCTTTTTACTATATAAAAAAATGGTCCGCGTCAGCGGTATGTATAGGCAGTTCGACCACTTATACATACCGTTGGCGCGGACCAACATATTAGACAAAAATGCTCTACGCCAGTGGTATGTATAGGTGGTCGGACCGCCTATACATACCGTTGCGGCAGACAATATTTTTTCAAAATAGTAAAAAGATTATTTATAATATAGTACAAAAAAACAGTTTTTAATCGAAAATAAAATATGTAAATAAAAAATAAAACACTTTTTAAGAAAAGAGTTTCTTAAGTAAAATAAATTTTACGTTTTATATACAGTTTTTAATAAAACAAATAGATAAGATTTTACGTTTTATAAACATTTTTTTTTATTATTACTTATAAAAAAAAAAAAAAATTATTGAAAATATATTTTTTTTGTTTTTATCAAATGTATTTAGTTTAGTTGGAGGTGAAAAACTTGGACATTTAGATTTTATAAATTTAAAGGCACAATTGTCATTTATTATTCAAAGGGTGTGGGGGAACATATAGAGGGTGTGGGAATATCTAATCCCATAAAAAAATAAAAAAATTGAATATTTGTTTGGTGCATGGTAATGTGTTCGGAATTTAATTACTAATTGGGCCGGTTTCATAGTTGGGAACTATTTTTTTTTTATTTTTTTTAATTGGAACACTTTTTTTTCATAGTTGGGACTTTTTTTTTTTAATTGGGACTGTTTTTTTTCAATGTTGAAAACTTTTCTTTTAATTGGGACTGTTTTTTCATTGTTGAGACCTTTTTTTTTTATTGTAGACTACTGTTTTTATAGTTGACTCTTTTTTTTAATTGTGATTGTTTTTTTTACAAATGACAATTTTTTTTCATTGTTGGATTTTTTTTTAAAAATTGGAACCGTTTTCTTTTTTAATAAGGACTTTATTTTTAATTGGTACTATTTTTTTACTTATTTGTCTTGCGTAGCCAAATATGACTAGTTGTATGTGTGTGTGGGGGGGGGGGGGGGGGGAGGGATGATTATATCAAATTTTAGTTTGAGGTAAATGCATATTTTTTAATGCCATTGACACTTGTGTGATGAAAATCAATATAGTTATGTGCATTTGAAGTATGAGAGTAATATGCTCATTTTATTTTTTCACTATATTAATCTTGACCATACAAACAACAAATGGTGAAAAAGTTAAAATTTTCACCTAGTGAAAACTCGACCATCCAAACGGAGAGAGTGAAAACAAAATCACCGCACTAATAATTTACCTTTTATTTTTAACACGGTGAAAAGTATTTCACCACGAACCAAACGGACCCTTAAGAATGAATCAATTTAAGAAAGGCTGTAGTATTTCCACACTCTTAAATTCCTCCGGACACCTTAATTATATAATAACATACAAAGATAAAAATACCCTTTTCACCTTTAAAATATAATATGATTTTAAAACATAAAACATTTTCGATAAGATAAAATTTATTCTTCAAGATAAAATATAATATTATCATTTTTATTTCAATTTTTTACTTTAACACATTACTGATTATTTTAATTAGACTATAGTACATTTTTATGAATTTATTAGACTTTGGTACATTTTTCGACGCTAAATATGAAATTTTTCCACCAAAGGTGATATTTGTAAAAAAATAAAAACTATTCGAATCAAAGAAAAAGGTTTTAAAAAAACAATTTCTAACAAAACAAAACGGTTTTTTAACAAAATAAAAATTGTTTATAACAGAGAGACAATATCAAAATATAGTCATAAAAACAGTTTTGGGGGGTTAAAAAAGCTTATAATGAAGAAACAGGTTTTTAACAACAAAAAATGGTTGTTGAAAATAAAAAAGTTTTTAACAAATAAATAAAGCTTTAACGAAAAACTTTTTTTAACAACATAAAAGCTGGTTATAACAAAAAAAGATAGTTAAAAAAATAATTTCTAACAAAACAAAAAATCTGGTTATCTAAATTTATATTATGTTTTAAAATTATATTATATTTAAAAAAAATGAGAGGGTACTTTTTTCTTTATATGTTAGATATATAAATAGAGTGTGGAGGAGGAACTTAAGGGTATGAGAATTGTCACACCTTTGAAGAAAACAAATATATTTTATTTGTAATGATAAATAGTATTTTCATTATTGTTAATGTAATATTGTTGAGTATTTCAAAAATAAAATTAATTGTTATGGGATGAAATGCATAATATAGAGCAAAATAAATAACCAAATGTCATGTATGTTGGTAGCCATACGGTGCCTACGAGTGAGAAAGGTGATCATGATTATTTAAAAGATTCAACGGTTGTTCATTTTCCCACGCAAATATGTACAAATATTATAGGAAAGGTATCATAATAGGTTTCTTTCACAGCCTCACAAACTTAAGCATATACCCATTTGCTCATTTCATATCAAAGACATAATAATTAAAAAGCGGCAAAAATGTGTTTTAAATATGAAATGGGTCAATTTTATACCGAAATAAAATTGGGTTTATATTCGTCATAGGACAAAAGTTTATAGTACTTTCTCATAAAATGGAAATATAAAACAGCGGTCCCTAGTAAAGAAACTAAGCTTCAATGAAAAAAGAAGACAATATGGTCCACACCCCCTACATTTTGGGACCACACTAGTACAAAAAGATGGAACATAATGTTCGGTGTACTGTAGTATTTGCCATTTATTGTTGAATTCTTAACATATCTGCTAAAGACATGGCTTAAGAATTCGAAAATAATAAAATCAAATTTCAATATATATCAATAAAGTACAAATACACGTACACAAGTGTCGGCTATTATAACCAACCAACAAATTAATAACTTCAAACCTATTCGTTTTACCCCATTATTTTCAAATGGTGAGAGGTCATTAATTCCCCCCATTTTCTAGTTGGATCTAATTGGAGCATGGGTGAAGATTGGTATGTTTGGTCACTATTGAGACTTTATCAAATACGACTAGAGATAAAAAAAATTAATTTGGTGGGATAATAGGCTGTAATTTTTCTATCGTATATTTTTGTATTGTACGACCTATAAATTTGGTAGGATAATTTTAATTTTTTTAATATTCAATAATTCTACTAAATTAGTTTTTACGTGTATAAATTGAAACCAATCCAATATCCTATGGTGTATTGGATTTTACTAGGTACAATTATTGATATCGTAAAATAATAAGTAAAGAGTAATTGTAGGGAATAAAAATATGCAGACATGTGTTAAATAATGAAACATTATACCCCAAATCATTTGTCAATGGATGAAGGAGCCCTGAGATATTATATATTATAATGAAAGGCCTTAATATTTTCATGTATGAATATATGTTTCAGCACACACATTCATGTATGAAGTATTTGAGCCTAACACATGAACATATTTTTATTATGTGATGAAAACAAATTAGCCGCTTGTGATACCATTTTAAACAATGGATCATTCAATCCAAAATCAATTAGCAATGGGTGGGGGGCCATGATATTATATATTTTGGTGAAAGGCTTTAATATTTTTATGTAGGACTTTACATTTCGACAGGCTCCTTCACGTGTGAGGTATTTAAACCTAACACCTGAACAGATTTATATTGGGTGGTGAGGAGCAATTGGAACATTAACTCTGATACCATTTTAAGTTTAGTCCCGATTCATATATCTTTAGGAGGTTTAAAACATATTTTCTTATTCCATCCATTGTAATATGTGTCATAACAAGGATGTGATCGAGGCTCAAAATGCCCAAATTTGAACATAACAAAGTAAATATTGCAACACTTGAAACATCGGTTCCAAAATAAACAAATTACTCCAAACTTTCGGGTCAATTTTGCCATTCTCTCATAATTCAATTATTTCGAGAATTCAAATATTTGTTCTAAAGTCACAATTCAGAATTTCCTTGATTTAGTTATGGGCCGATAGGAAATCCATTGATTATTTTAAAACAATGTTAAATATTCTTAAAAAATAAATTTCGGCCCTCATTGTGATATTGGGTGTGCACACTTGACCATGTATTATGACTGCAAAGCTAGTTGTTTCATAATTCTAATGTGTTGCATTAGATTTTAATATTACACCTAACTATAAATAAAATTCAAACAAATATTTTATTAACTGTTTCATTGTGTCGTGTCATAATAAATTTGTCTCGGTAAACTGTGTTATTATGTTTTAAATTGTCACCCCAAATTCTATATTAACATCGACTACATGTTGTAATACCACGTAATTTCTGGATCATAATTTTAATTAATTTAATTCGGTAATTAGTGATTCTTAATTAATGAGAATTAATTAATGAAAATATTTAAAAGTGGATACATTTAAAATAAGTTAACGAGTGATGATTTATTTTAGAAATATAATTTGGATGACGATTTTATGTGCACAGTTGAGTCCGGTAGGGTCGAAATAGTCAAAAAGAAGTGGTTACATATATTGGGTATTGGGGTCCAATTACACATGCGTGAACTTAATAAAGAGAGTTTGTGCCATTTTAATTAGGGCTCATAAGCCCAAAACATGAATAGTATTTTAACCCTAAAGTGTGTAAGGGGTTAGGCATCATTAAGTCATAATAGAAGACTAAAAGGACAGAAGAGAGGGAAAGGCAAAGTAAAAGTGAATTTGGGGATCTTGAAGAGGCAATTGCAATTCCACTTCATCTTTCAAAGCCCTAGATCATCTTGGTTAAGGCAAATGGTTTAAATTTTGATTATTAAGTTGTATCTTGCTATTCATATCATAAGAGGTGGAATCCAATTGAAATTCTAGGGTTAGTTCTTGCATAAATTGGGGTTTTCTCTTTATAAGAATCATAAATCTGTAGATGATTTGATAACTAATGCATTTTGATCATTGAGGATCTGAAAATTTGTGAGATTATTAGGGTTAGAATTGTTGTAATGGAGAATGGGACTTAAGATGAACTTGGAACATGTTTCTGCAGAAACCTGTTCAAAACAGGGGTTTTAAGTTCATCAATGGCAGATAGGGATTATGAAGAAGCAAGAAAGAGGAGGAATTATCATGGTCGTTCGAACGACATGATAATTCGTCCGAACGAGATCCACTATTGTTCGAACGACAGGGATCTTCGTTCGAACGACCTTTGATGGTTGCCACAATTCTAAGATCCCCTTGTTCAGACCTGCTGTGTTGTAAATTGTAATTTTAGCCCAACTGAAATTGTGGAATTTCATATTGAATTAGGGTTAATTTGGGAATACTTAACCTTGGCATTTATTTGACTAAATTTCATGAGATTTGAGATGAGGGTTCATGATTTAGCTTGTTATGGTCTTATTGTTTAAAGTGATTAAACTTGATTGTGGAAAATTAAAAGGTGGACTAGAAACACTTAATTTCAGACCGAGGGATAGGGTGATCGGGTATACTTGAAAAGAGGGTACATTAAGATAAGGAAAATTAAAGTGTAAATAATAATAAGGAAGTCGGGGCGTAGACTTAAATATTTAAGGCTTGGGTATGAGCATAATACTCCAATAGCTTAGATTTCTATATATGTCAGTGTGTAGTAAATATATGATATATATATATATATATATATATATATATATATATATATATATATATATATATATATATGTGTGTGTGTGTGTGTGTGTGTGTGTGTGTGTGTGTGTGTGTGTGAATAATATATATATATAGCAAATCCATACCAATATAAATGCTATCAGAGGAGGTTGCGCGATGTGGGTAATCCCCCTAGTTTGAGGAGCAGGGTGAGTATATTCCCCAGGTCATAGCGTCTTCGACTTAGAGGGGTGGAAACTATGGCCGCCTCCTATGTGTTCGGTGATAGCATTGTATATCCGACATATGTGTGAATGTTGAGATATGATACGTATATATAGAGAAGAATTATATACGGGAATTTATATATATACATGGCGTGAAATGTATAGATATTATTACTTGTGGGAATGTTATATGAACTAAAGTGAAAGATCTATGAGCGATATAAGTTAAAGCGAGTAATAACATATTAAATAAACAAAATACTATGCTCACTTGGGGTGTATTAATGAGGTAATTAGTATAGTATTTGGAAAAGGCTAGTTACGAGAGAAAGTGACTAGGAACATTAGGTATAATCTAATAGTTGTGCACATTAGTTGAGGCGTAAGGTAAACTCAAGGGAGTGCTCGACACTAATTTAAATATAAAGAGCATTTGCATATTTACTTCTTGCATTTAAATTCACTTTCTAAATATTTTCAACTGTTTTGGGATCTAACCCTTGCTATAAAAATCTTTTCAGAAACCTATTAGGTGTCCTCCCACAAGGGCGCCATACTTCACTCCTTCTTACAGGGTACGTCGCTGCAACTATGTCGAGTGTTGTGGGTCCTTTGATATAGTCATTTATCTCATTATATCTTAGATAGGGATCTTCAGTTGTACTTCTGGACTTGTACTTTTATATTCGGTTTTGGCATGTATATAAGATACTTTTATGTTCACATTTGTGGATGGCTCGTTGTCGACGTTGTTCGACACACTATAGTTTTTACGTTGTGGCATGTTTTAGTTGTACTCTCATATTGGATTGTTGTTTTTCTATTATATTATTTGGTTGGATTAATCAAGATAAAATTTGACATTAGCTTAACGAAAGACTAGGAGGTTAGTAATTAATGAATGAACGACAGTGGTACTAAGAATGAACCAAATGAGATTCCTGTTTAATTTGATATATGACTGATCACCCGGTGTTTTATTAGGCGGGGTGTCACACACGTTGACATCAGTGACCCCATTGGATTATAACGTTTGAATTTTCCGACAATCTCTCCTTAAAATTCGCCAAAAACTGTCAAATACCAACATGTCATTGTCACGTCTCTCACCACTGCTCACATGATACTAGCATATGAGTTGTCCAAGTATTAACTATTAATAGATAGAGTTGATTACACTTGGGCTCCTTGAACTATACCCCTACTAACACTGCACCCCCCATTCTTTCAATTTTTTCAAATTCCACCCCATACTTTGAAAAAGATGTGACACCCCGCCTAATTAATTACTGGGTGATCAGTCCTTAATTAATCAATTTCAGAATATCGAGTTGGTTAAGATAATGCATCACTGTCGAAGCTCAAATTTTAATTTAATAAAACTAACCACCTAATATTTAAAAAGGGTGATGTCCAAATTTTATCTTGTCATTAACTACTACTAAAAGAATAGCAATAAATACCATGCATCACAATAATATAAGTAAAGTATGACTGAAGTAAAATAAATGGTTGGAGTAAACATCTCCAGATACAATCCTATATAATAATTCCAATAAAAAAGTCATATCTAAGAGAGAATTTAAAACGACTAAATCTCTAAAAGTAAACATAAGTAAGGAAGACATATCCAACAGATTGGATAAGTGAAAAGGAAAGAATGAGCTGAGTCATCTACTAGCAATAATCCTGCAGCTTCCAGAGTAGTTACAACACGACAACTGAATAGAGTCTCCTAAGGCTGGTGTCCCTGTGGCTGGGCACCTAAAATAATGGAATAATAGAAAGATATACAGATAAACGGGTCAGAGCCCGAGTTGAAAACAGTTTAAAAATAGCAAGTGCTTAAATTGATTCAATTAGCAAAATTATTCTTCAAGTTAACTTAGCGTACTCACTTGAGATACTCACCCCTCGATCTATTGTGCACGTCTAACGAGCCTAGCTACCCATACTAGTCATGATACCCTGACTGACTACTAAGTGTATAATATTATGATTGAAAGTCTCCCTAAATAACTCAAAGCCGACGTACTTATGATTTCGATATAGATTTAGGATTACTTTAGTTTATTCTCGTATTCTTCAAAATGCCCAACTGATAATACCATAAGTGAACATTTAAAAAAAATAGCGTCATCAACATAAGACACCAAACATGATTCCGGTATACACACATTATTCGCTTTATGTATACATATTAATCTATATAAATATAGCAATATTGCACCCTTGGTTGAGAAACCCTTAGTGCTACGCATACTCGGCTATCTAGTCCATTTGCAAAGCTCGCGCATAGAGGACAACAGGTTCAATCTCCCGATAACCAATAAAAACATAAACACATATTGGAGGCGAACATAGTCCCAAGCCGATGGGCTACGCACATACCTACGCACCCATATGACCATCATCACTATCATTCTCACGGATAGCCCGTACCTAGGTTCCATACTCTAGTGGTATGACTCTAAATCCCCCGAAGGCACACAAGATTCGGTCGTCCACAACGCGTTAACCTCCGTTTGATAGCCAGTAGCTAGGTATGTCATACACATAATATTTTGAACAAAAAGCATGCACACAACTTATATTAATTCATTAGCTTTCCACAGTCTAGTATTTGTAGTACGTATATTATATCTCTTATTATAGCCCGTACTTTATTTGTATATACTCTCCCTTCGCACGTCCTTAATTCTATGGATTTTTATACCTTCTGAGGATCGACATATTCTCCGCTCTCTAATAATTATTAATATAAGTCACTCGACGATCATACTTGTTTAACAATCATTTAATAAGCCTACGGAAAGTTTAAAACAAAAGTCGGGCCTAAAAAGGCCATTCTGGAATCTCGTTAGAAGACCCAGAAATCTCATTCGAACGAGGTCTTTGAACAAGGGTCGTTCGAACGAAGGTACTTTGAACGAACCACCAAACTCTTTAGAAGGGCTACTGGAATCTCGTTAGAAGTCTTGTTCGAACGAGGACGTTCGAATGACCTGGGCTGGACTTCTGACGAAATTTCCGAAGTTGCCCAGTTCATCTCCAAAGTTCATTTTTCCAGATTTTCTCCACTGAAATCTCAACCTAAATCCATTCCAACCCAATTACAAGGTCTCCAAACTACTCTAAGTCACCCTAGAACACTTCTTAGCATAGTTTTTGGGGTCAAATCCTTCTAATCATCATGTAGTTTCAATAAATTCCTAAATTTTTATCATAAACTATATTAACATAAACCCAGAATTATTTGTCTATAAAACTCCATTTTTATTTCGTGATTAATATCTAATTCATCAAATTTTACATTCCTATTAAGGGGAAAATCCTTTATATGCAAACCCCCATCAGATTTTTAAATTTCCTACACGATCTCGTCATAGGTAAACCCAATTTGGTATTTGTTGTTCTAAAACCTCAACTTATGTTAACAAGAATAATAATTGCTAAGAGAAGAGCAAGATAATCACTTGGCTTAAAAATGAACTTCTGATTCGCAGGTTGAAATTGGTATAGGAGCGATCCTCCTGACACGATCTACGCGTTGGTGTACTTTTTGTTGTGAAATGTTGAGTTCTTGGCTTAGCGCTCTAATGGAGTCTCCTTCTTCTTCCTTGGTTCTCTCTCTCTTTTCCTCTCTTTTCACATAGGTTGAAACTGACGACCACTAACCATAAATGCCTTTTAATTAAACCCAATTTTCGTCCATTTAATTACCCTAAAATTCCTAAAGACCAAAATACCCATATGGGGTGTTGTTTGGGGTTAAAATGTCCCGGACTCCAAATAAAATACTCGAATAGTGTTTTCTGACTATTTTGACCATTTCGAACACTCTGGAGCAGTCAAAATAGTCGTCCGAGTTATACAAAAATAAATTATCTTTTAACCCCCCAAATATATACAAATTACGCGAGTCATACGCGTTCCACATATTTATAACATAACGGCCGTGTATCTCATTCCTGACCATACTATTATTTCAATAATTACTAACTCTCATCCCGCTATTGATTATTATCATAAAATCAGATTCATTGAAAAATAATTTTTTTCTCTTCTTTAATTTAATTAATCCCCATTTTCTATAAAAATAATTATGCGTAAAAATACGGGGTATTACAAAAGACTACAAACAGTCGCCTGCTATCTAATTCCGTTAATTTTTTACGAGAACCGTTAAGCATGAGCAAGGCACATGACTTTAAGTAGGGGTATTTCTGCCCAAACCTAATTGTTTTTGTAAAAATCTTTAAATAATAGCAAAAATCTTAAAAAATTAAGAAAATACGAAAAAATATTTTTAAAATATCAAAAAACCGTGGAAATATGTACAAATTTTTTAAAACATTTAGAAAATATGAATATATATATTTAAAAATATTGAAAAATACAAAAAAAGGGTTTTCCCATGATAAAAAATTATTTTCAACAAATCAAAATACTTTTTAGTGATAAAAGATTATTTTAAGAAAATAAAAAAAGATTTCCAACAATAACAAAATAATGTTCAGAAATAAAAAAATGATTTCTAGCGATTAAAAAAATATGATTTTCGAAAAAAATAGTGTCCAGAAATAAAAAATTGTTTTCCCATGATACAATTTTTTTTACAGCAAATAAAAATAGATTCCAGCAATAAAAAAAGCCAGCAATAAAAAAATATTTTAAGCAAAAAAAAAATGATTTCCAACAATAACAAAATAATTTTCAGCATTAAAAAAATTATTTTTTATGTGATTAAAAATTTAACGGTGTTATCGTTTGGGAGCTATTTGTAGTCTTTTTCAAAGTATGGGTGGTATTTGAAAAAATTAAAAGAATGGTGGGTGAAGTGTTAGTAGGAATATAGTTCCAAGTGTAATTAACCTAATAGAATTATTTTGGTTGTAATATAATGATTGCTTACGTAGTGTATACTACTTAAGTCATTAATTATTGTGATTTTCCAGCTCACATACATAACGTTTGGTGTTTTCGGTGGGATTTTTCTATTTTGAAATTTAAAAATGACTATTACTCTGTTTATATTTAGCCAAACACGTTGTCAAAAATAATACAATAATGATGGTCCAGTCCACATCTTTTTTTATGTTTTGTGGGATCAGTCCACTGCTTCACGTGAAAAACATTATGTGATAATGCGGTACCAATATTGATGATCCAGTCACGTAAGAGGATTGTTTTTACTTTGGTAGCTTCTGTAGTATAATACTACTTTGTCTACAAAATTAAATTTATTTTATCAAAATTGTTATAATTTGAAAAAATCAAATATGTGTGAATGACCATTATATTTTTTTTAAGTGGAAAATATGATAATCAAGATTTAGAGAGAGGGCACAAAACCCATCTCAAAAATCACTAAATAAGCCAATATTGAAAGTTGGTGTGAGGGTTTTGAGAGAGAGAGAGAGAGAGAGAGAGAGAGAGGTTTTTTTTTTGTGGTGGTGGTGGGGGGGGGGGGGGGGGGGGTCGGGGGGGGGGGGGGGTGTGCATGGGTTTTTCTTTTTAGAATAGTGAAAGTTGGTTTTTGTTTTCAGGTATTTTTTGTGGTAGCTACACACTTCCATACAATGTAATTAATGTATAGGAATTTTTTATTTTATTTTATAAATGCGGTCCGGTCCGGTCTAAACCCGCATTTTTTCCGGTCCGGTCTAAACCCGCACTTTTTTTTTATCTAAAACAGAGATCGGACCGATTTATTCGGTCCTTTGTAATTTTAGACCGCATTTATAAAAACGCACAAATATAAATTCGGTTTGATTCGATTATTTCAATCTATTCGGTTCATTCGGCTTTACGCACACTCCTAGGTGAAAATGTGGAACCACCTGCTTGAGTTAAACTTTTTTTCCACTGAGATCGGCTGCGCCATCAAAGTGGTGGGAAGCATCTTTCATAGTGGGACCAGAATTTGTGGAGGTTTCTTCCGAGTTTGGAATTTGAATAGTAGGTTCGGCAGCAGACTTTTTTCTAGGGGTGTTCGTGGTCCGGGCCGATTCGGTTTTGATAGTTTTTTTGGACCGGACCGACTTAGTCGGTCCTCTAAAAAAATGGACCAAGACCGGACTGATAATGTTGGTTAACCGACCCTAGTCGGTTCAATGTTTTATATGGTCGGTCCGGCCTAAACCGTGAGTCCTCACATTAATGAATTACATCATTTATAATAATAAAAATATACCCGAGTCTATTTTTTCCAAACATTAAAAACTAAAAAAATATCAAAATTTGCAATTAAAACAAACCTACTATTAAATTATGGATCAAATACCAAAAAGTCCCTCAAATATTTTTTTAATACACATTTAGTCCACGTCTTTTATTTTTAACCAAAAAGTTCTTTATTATCTTATCTTTAAAGGTCTGCACCAGCGGCATGGTAAAGCCTTTTTGGCATGGTAAATGACTTTTTTGTGCAAAATAAAAACGTTGGGACTAAATGTGTATTAAAAAAAGTTCGAGAGACTATTTAGTATATTCCCCTTAAATTAAACTATAATTTAAATTAGTCAAATATTAAAATATATACTTTTACTATTTATTTATTTATGTTATATATATATACATATATAGTTTTTTTTTTTGGGGTGGGTTGGGGGGGGGAAGGGCGGGGGGGTCGGTCTGAATAGCATTAGTAGCCACCATTTTGTTTAAATTTCTACACTCACTAATCTTGTGACCAACCCCCTTAGTGAAGTTGCAAAAGCTAGGTAAAGATTCATAATAAACTTTAACAAAAAAAGCTGCCATCACCTCTTTCGACAAGTAGTTTGTCAAGAGGTTTTTGGGACAAACATGTATTAAAAAATAATACTAAGTTTTGTGGGATCAGTCCACTATTTCACGTGAAAAACATTATGTGATAATGTGGTACCTATATTGATGGTCCAGTCACATAAGAGGGTTGTTTTTACTTTAGAAGTTTCTGTTGTATAATACCACATTGTCTTCAGATTCAAATTTATTTTGTTAAAATTGTTAAAATTTGAAAAACTCAAATATGTGTGGATGACCATTATATTTTTTTAAAAGTGAAAAATACAATGATCAAGATTTAGAACTGCGGCACATGTAAAAGTTGGAGCACCATAAGTCTAATTTACTTAACAATTTATCAAATTGTTGTAACAATTTAAAAACTTTGATTCGTCACTTTGTTTAAAATTAACTTAAATCTCAATAAATAATTCAGACCAACTAAAACCGGCAAATTATAAATAAATCAGTCTCCAAATATAAAATGCCAAATTTAAACGTCACATATAAAAACTGTCCAAAAAAATGAAATATTTACAATTTTCAATTGCAAACAATTACATGAATCCACCATAAGTCACAAATAACCACAAAACTATAATTTCAAAATGATGCTAATTCTTACAAATAATTCTCGTATATTTGACATTCCCACCCGAATACCCTCGATCATCAAATATTATCTCAACTACCCAAATCCAGGCTTAATAGCATCTCCATAATATCCTTCTCAATCGTCCCCTTAGATAAAAATATTATGGTATGGCTTTTAAAGGTCACCACCAAAACCAAAACCAATTATGTTGCTCCTAAAAATAAAATATTGGAAGTCTAACCAATAAGCATGCATGTGTCCTATATATATTAAAACATAAATAAAATGGGATCCAACATCAAAAAGTCCTTCAAATATTTTTTAATACACATTTAGTCAAAACATTTTACTTTGTTCTAAAAAGTCTCTCAAACATTCATTTAACTAATATTTTCTTATTTTTAATAATCCGCGCTAGCTGCACTCACCCCCACCTCCCACCCCCCACCCTACCCCAACCCCCCACTGATGGAGCCCCAGGGACCCTCACCAGAGCTCCTTTTTACGAATATTTTTATGTGATTAGGGATATTTTGAAATAAAGTAAAGATTTAGACTAAATGTTTATTAAAAAATATAAGAGGAACTTTTTTATATAAGCCCAAATTGACCACCTTAAACTAATTGAAAATGATAATGTCACAAACACCTCAATGTAGCAACCCACTAAAAACAATACAGTATCAGTGATTTTTTAGGGCAATTTGCAATTAGGTCCATTGGTAATAATTTTTAAATATTTAAGGACAATTTAATATTAGATCCGCTTGTTGTGCCATTAGCGTGGACTTCTACAAGAAGAGAATTAGTGGATTTAATAGTTTAAAATTTGTCAAAATTTCTTTAATCTTTAAAATTTACTTGAGAATGACCTAAGAGTACTTTTCTTTTTTTAAAGTTTGCTATCTGATATCGCCTTGTGACAAAGTTAAAGGATTGCATTTTTTTCTTAAATGACAAAGTTATTGCCTTGTGACATTCAATTTTTAACTGACTTCATATCACATAAGACAAAAGCCACACTTAACACACATGCCCATAAAAATTTGCTCAACATTTAGTTATATGAACTATTAAGAATGAATAAATTTAAGGAAGGGTGTGGCTATTCTCACACTCTTAAGTTCCTCCCCACACCCTAATTATATAATAACATACAAAGACAAAATACCCTCTCCGCCTTTAAAATATAATATGATTTTAAAACATAAAACATTTTTGATAAGATAAAATTTATTCTTTAAGATAAAATAAAATTTTATTATTTTTACTTCAATTTTTTACTTTAACACATTACTAATTATTTTAATTAGACTATAGTACATTTTATATGAATTTTAATGGACATTGCTACATTTTTCATTGCTAAATATAATATTTTTCCACAAAAGGTGATATTTGTAAAAAATAAAAATAAAAACTATTTATAACAAAGAAAATGGTTCTAAAAAAACCATATCTAACAAAACAAAACAGTTTTTTAACAGAATAAAAATAGTTTATAACAGAGAAACAATATCAAAATAAATCATAAAAACAGTTTTGGGGGGTTAAAAAAGCTTATAATGAAAAACAACTTTTCAACAACAAAAAACGATTGTTGAAAATAAAAAAAAAATTAACAAATAAATAAAGCTTTAACGAAAAACTTTTTTTAACAACATAAAAGCTGGTTATAGCCAAAAAGGATAGTTAAAAAAATAATTTCTAACAAAATAAAAAATCCGGTTATCTAAATTGATGTTATGTTTTAAAATTATATTATATTTTAAAAAATGAGAGGGTATTTTTGTCTTTATATGTTAGGTATATAAATAGGGTGTGGAGGAGGAACTTAAGGGTGTGAGAATTGTTACACCTTTGAAGAAAACATATATATTTTATTTGTAATGATAAATAGTATTTTCATTATTGTTAATATAATATTGTTGAGTTATTGAAAGAAAAAAATTGTTATGGGATAAAATGCATAATATAGAGCAAAATAAATAGCCAAATCTCATGTATGTTGGTAGCCATATGGTGCCTACGAGTGAGAAAGGTGATCATGATTATTTAAAAGATTCAACGGTTTGTTCATTTTCCCACGCAAATATGTACAAATATTATAGGAAAGGTATCATAATATGTTTCTTTCACTGCCTCACAAAGTTAAGCATATACCAATTTGCTCATTTCATATCAAAGATATAATAATTAAAAAGCGGGAAAATTGGGTTTTAAATATGAAATGGGTAAATTTTATACCGAAATAAAATTGGGTTTATATTTGTCATTGAACAAAAGTTTATAGTACTTTCTCATAAATCGAAATATAAAACAGTAGTCCCTACTAAAGAAACTAAGCTTCAATGAAAAAAGAAGACAATATGGTCCACACCTCCTGCATTTTGGGACCACAGTAGTAGAAAATGATGGAACATAATTTTCGTTGTACGGTCGTATTTGCCATTTATTGTTGAATTCTTAACATCTCTTCTAAAGACATGGCTTAAGAATTCGAAAATAATAAAATTAAATTTCAATATATATTAATAAAGTACAAATACACGTACACAAGTGTCGGCTATTATAACCAACCAACAAATTAATAACTTCAAATCTATTCGTTTTAACTAGGGGCGACAATTTTTGACACGACACGATAATCCGACACGAACTCGACACGAAATTAGCGGGTTGGGGTTGATGAATTCTTGATACGAACCCGAATATGACACGACCCGCCAACACGAATAATAAACAGGTTGGGTTAGTGTCAAACACGTATAATTCGAAAATGACACGAATAGACCCGCTTAACTCGTATTTTATGGAGAATATATTAGATAATTTATATATCTTGATAAGCATTCTATAAAATTCATGGAGAATCGGATGATATATTATTTATATGTTGCAAGAAGTTGAAATTAATTAAATTTAAGTTATTGTAACCTATGATTGGTATGATTGGTTAAGAGAGAAGAAAAAAAATATTTTATATTTTACTTAATGGGTATGCGGGCCAACCCGAACACGACACGATAATAAATAGGTCGGGTTAGTGTTTGCTCATCTGACACGATTAGTTAAATGGGTCGGGTTAGGATTGATTAATACTTGACACGAACCCGACATGACACGACCCGAACATGACACAATGCACACGAATTGTCACCCCTAGTTTTAACCCATTATTTTCAAAAGGTGTGAGGTCATTAATTCCCCTCATTTTCTAGTTGGATCTAATTGGAGCAGGGGTGAAGATTGGTTGGTTTGGTCACTATTGAGACTTTATCAAATATGAATAGGGTAAAAAAAATTAATTTGGGTGGATAATAGGCAGTAATTTTTCTATCGTATAGTTTTGTATTGTACGACCTATAAATTTGGTAGGATAATTTTAATTTTTTTAATATTCAATAATTCTACTAAATTAGTTTTTTACGTGTATAAATTGAAACCAATCCAATATCCTATGGTGTATTGGATTTTACTAGGTACAATTATTGATATCTTAAAATAACAAGTAAAGAGTAATTGTAGGGAATAAAAATATGTAGACATGTGTTAAATAATGAAACATTATACCCAAAATCATTTGTCAATGGATGAAGGAGCCCTGAGATATTATATATTATAATGAAAGGGTTTAATATTTTCATGTATGAATATATATTTCAGCATACACGTTCATGTATGAAGTATTTGAACCTAACACGTGAACATATTTATATTAGGTGATTAAAACAAATTAGCCACTTGTGATACCATTTTAAATAATGGATAATTCAATCCAAAATCAATTAGCAATGGGTGGAGGCCCATGATATTATATATTTTCGTGAAAGGCTTTAATATTTTCATGTAGGACTTTACATTTCAACAGGCTCCTTCACGTGTGAGGTATTTAAACCTAACACCTGAACATATTTATATTGGGCGATGAGGAGCAATTGGGCCATTAACTCTGTTACCATTTTAATTCTAGTCTCGACTCATATATCTTTTGGAGGTTTAAAACATATTTTCTTATTCCCTCCATTTTAATATGTGTCATAACAAGGATGTGACCGAGGCTAAAAATGCCCAAATTTGAACATAGCAAGGTAAATATTGCAACACTTGAAACATCGGTTCCAAAATTAAAAAATTACTGCAAACTTTCGGGTCAATTTTGCAATTCTCTCGTAATTTCGTTATTTCGAGAATTCAAATATATGTTTTAAAGTCACAATTCATAATTTCCTTGATTTAGTTATGGGCCGATAAGAAATCCATTGATTCTTTTAAAACAATGTTAAATATTCTTCAAAAATAATTTTTTGCCCTTATTGTGATATTGGGTGTGCACACTTGACCATGTATTCTGACTGCAAGGCTAGTTCTTTCATAATTTTACTGTGTTGCGTTAGATTTTAATATTACACCTAAGTATTAATAAAATTCAATCAAACATTTTATTAACTGTTTCATCGTGTTGTGTCATAATAAATTTGTCTCAGTAAACTGTGTTATTATGTTTGAAATTGCCACTCCAAATTCTATATTAACATCGACTACACGTCGACTTCAGTGACCCCATTGTATTATAACGTTTGAATTTTTCGACAATCTCTCCTTAAAATTCGCCAAAAACTGTCAGATACCAACAAGACATTATCACGTCTATCACCACTACTCACGTGATACTAACATGTGAGTTGTCCAAGTATTAACTATTTATAGAATGAGTTAATCACACATGGGCTCCCTGAACTATATCCCTACTAACACTTTACCCCCAATTTTTTTAATTTTTTCAAATGCCACCCCATACTTTGAAAAAGGCTACAAGTAGCCGCCTGTCGTCTAACTTCGTTAATATTTGGCGAGAACCGTTAAGCATGTGCATGGCACATGACTTTAGGTAAGGGCATTTTTGTCCAAACCTAATTATTTTTTAACAAATCTTTAAATAACAGCAAAAATATTTAAAAATTAAGAAAATACTAAAAAATATTTTAAAAATATCAAAAAACCGTGGAAAAATGTACAAAAATTTTAAAACATTTAGAAAATACGAATATATATTTATAATTACTGAAAAATCCAAAAAAAAGTGTTTTCCCATGATAAAAAATTATTTTCAGCAAATAAAAATAGTTTCTAGCAATAAAAGATTATTTTAAGAAAATAAACAATGATTTCCAACAATAACAAAATAATTTTCAGAAATAAAAAAATGATTTCTACTAATTAAAAAACTATGATTTATGAAAAAAATAGTTTCGAGAAATGAAAAATGGTTTTCCCATTATACAAAATTATTTACAACAAATAAAAATAGCTTCCAACAATAAAAAAAATCCAGTAATAAAAATTTATTTTAAGAAAATAAAAAATTATTTCCAACAATGACAAAATAATTTTCAGCAATAAAAAAAATATTTTCAGTGATGAAAAATCTAACTGTGTTATTGTTTGGGAGCTATTTGTAGTATTTTTCAAAGTATGGGGTGGTATTTGAAAAAATTAAAAGAATGGAGGATGAAGTGTTAGTAGGTATATAGTTTAGGGGGTCCAAGTGTAATTAACCTAATAGAACTATTTTGGTTGTAATATTAGTAATGTTTTTTTTTTATAAATAAAATGGGTTGAAAAGGGAAATATAATGATTGCTTAGGCAGTGTATACTACTTAAGTCATTAATTATTGTGATTTTCTTGCTCACCTGCATAACGTTTGGTGTTTTCGATGGGATTTTTCTCTTTTGAAATTTAAAAATCATTATTACTCTGTTTATTTTTAGCCAAACACGTATTCAAAAATAATATAATTATGATGGCCCAGTCCACATCTTTTTTTATATTTTGTGGGAGCAGTCCACTGCTTCACATGAAAACATTATGTGATAATGTGGTACCAATAAGGGTGTTCGCGGTCCGGTCCGGTCAGGTCCGGTCCAGTCCAGTTTTGAGGTCTTTTTAGAACCGGACCGCATTAATCGCTCCTAAAAAATTATGGAATGAGATCGGACCGGAATAATCAATCTCATCAGTCCTATTCGATTTTCAATCGGTCCGTGTTCGGTCTCAGCCCTATTTGGTCCATAATCAACTAATATAAAAAACTAAAACAAAAATATACATAATTGTACCTAACCGTATCAATTAGCACCGTGGTTATTTTGAATATAACCAAGAATATAGAGAATTTATATGGCTTCTGAATCATATAATTGTTAAGTGGGCAGACCTATTTATTCAATGACACGAGTCTTTTCATTTTTAATGTGATTGATATAAACCAATGGGGATTAACGAATTTCAGTTCAAACAAGTTTGCCACGAGTCGAGTTGGGGTAGTGAGTGACGCAAGAAAATCACACCACACACATAGAAATGAAAAGCCAACTGGTCCTAAACCATGTTATAAGTTCCTTAATAATTGGATTAGAAGCTTACAAATCGAATCTAATGATAGTGTACTAAACTAATTAAATATAGTAAGTTGCATATCCATATAAATATAGCTCAAGACCAAGAGCATAATATAAAAGTTCTGAGAATTTTTGTTCCTCAACAAAAATATATCTTAAAACTATCCAAGAAAAGCAGTAATAAGTCGTCGTATTAAATTATTATATATCCCTAAAGCCATTATATTATTATACATTACCATGTGCAAAAAACAGGAAGAAAGAGATGATAAAAGATTAACTCACTGAAATACCAGCACACTGGTCGAATATTTGTGATTCCCTGAGATCGATTGGGTTGGGGATCTTATTGGGTTGGGGATCTTACAGGGATGGGGACTGCCGTTTATATATATATAGAGAGAGAGAGATGAAGATATTTAGGTTTGTTGATGACGTCCGGTACAGAGAAAAAAGAAGAGATTTAACATTTAGGGTTGGGTTAGATATTGTTTTTTTTATATAAATAAAAGATTGTATTAAAACCAACGCTATAGGGAGCGAACCCGTACACATGAAGTATCAAAAATAAAAAGAAACTAAGAAAAAGAAATACAGAATGGGTTCCAACAAACAAAAGCTCTCAATTACAAAGCTGAGTGAATCTCTTCAACGAAGTCTAAGAAATCATGCGTCGTGGCAGCGATCTTATCCTTATACCAACTAAGCAGTGTGCACAAAAAGATACAACGAAGTCTTGACGGTGGCATCTCAACGCCATCAAAACATCTCGAATTCATTTGCAGCCAAATCGTCCAAAAGATGCAATGTGGCACCAAATGCCAAATTCATTTGTCCCCCAGCCAACTGTGGCCATCCCCGATCCTCGCCGCGGGGGGCGATGAGAGTGTGTGTGAGGATTCTAGGTCCCGCGAGTCCCTCTCGGGAGCGCTTCGGCCGACGTCATTTTGGTGAGGTGTGAGAATGTAGAGAGATTAGAGTCGCCAGTCTATTTTACTCAAAACAGACAAAAGGAAAAGGAGAAGCTATCCCAAAGGACGGCATCCAAAGACATACTGGTGCATACGAAACTAAAATGATTCGAGAAGGGTCCGTAGGCTAAGTTACGAAATGGGAAGGTGCTAGGTACCCATTCCACCCTTACGATCTCTCATGGATGTTTGTTATTTTCCTTTCTATTTTCCCCGTGATATGTGTGCATGTGTATATATAGTGGAGATAGGAATCCTCGACTTGTATCATGGAAGAGATAAAGCGAGTCATCCGTAGGAAGGTATAAAAATAATATTATGAAATAAGATTTACGCGATTACCCCTACGTTGATCGTTATAATGGAACGATAACGCATGTGGAGTAATAGGTCACTAAGAACAAATATATATATATATATATATAACAAATATATATATATATATATATATAAGAGAGTGGAGTTTAGAAAAAAATAGAAAATGAGAGAAAAAGTGAGAAAAGGACTCGAGTCTCGGGTTTTACCCCGAGATGCCTACGTAGCCTACAGAGGCATCAAAGTCCACGTAGTTCGCATGCAAAACGAGGGGTGGGGTTTATCCCATAAATCCAAACGGGGGATCTCTTATTTGTGAGTGTGTGTGTGTGTGTGTAGAAAGAGTGTTTTAGTTGTGAGAAAAGTGTGAGAATCCCTATTTGGAATTTATAAGCAAACACTCTTTTTCTTATTTTTTGAGTTTTTTATTTATATGAAAATAAGAGATGTGCAATAATACTAAATAAAAAGTATATTAAGGTGTGTGAGATGAGATAATAAAAGTGCTATGTAATAAAACAAGTTATTGCAAATTTATGAGAATTTAAGGAGAAAGTTGAGAAAATTGGACCTTCTTGAAGATTTTTAGCTTGATCTTGAATGTTGGAGAGCAGCCCTTAGACTTGGATGATGATGGAGGGTAGTGAATTCACCAAGTTTGATGAAAAGGATGATGAAAAGTGAAGGTGTAACAACCCGCTTATTCAAATAAGAGGTGGCCAGCCCGATATTCCAATAATTGCAGGAATCATAGATGGTCCATTCTTAGCATCACTGTCATGAAAATAATAATACTAGATAACCACCGCATATTGAGAAAACAGATTGTTAATTTTAAAACAAAAATTAAAAGAAAACATTTCGACAGTCCAATTTGAACAGAGGGTGGATATAAACACATATGGGTAATAAGAACAGAAATAATACAACAGTTACACCGAGTATTACAAATAAATATCACAGTATAAAAATAAATACAAGACTGGGGCGACACGCCCGAATGTTCAGTATAATCCTAACTACAGTATACAAAAGATGAAAGAGTCTATAACACAAATCCTACAACACCCGCAAAAATGTTGTAGCTCCTCGACACTGGGAAGGAGGGTCATATCAGGCGTCATTGTGGTGGAGCACCTGGGCAAAAGAGAAAACCACGCAAGAAAAAGAAATATAAACGGGTCAGGGCCCGTTTTGATATGATAAACGTGCAAATAAAATGCAAGATAGTCACGAGGGCTACACAAATAAACCCAGTTGTATTCTCTCTGCAATAAGTATCATCCTCACCTCTCAACTAAAAGCACATCCTAACGTTACACTAGGATAATTAACTAAACTCCAGAATCGTGCTGAACTTACAATGAGAAATACACATTGGCGTTATCAAAATATAACTTAGTTTACTTACTACAATTTCCTCTTCCGTTTTACCCAACATGGCTTATATACACAGTTCCTTTTTCTCTTTAAGAAACATATTTAAAGTAATTTATTTCACAAAATACTTTTTGCCAATCCGGTTGTATACCACATATCTTTCCATTTCCCCTTTTACCTCCGGGAAATATATTTAAAGCAGTTTTATTATCATAAAATGCTTTAATACGAATAATCTCCCACATTATTATGAATAGTTATATTTCAAATATATATAACGATTCTAAGACCACCCGTTCGGGTTTCCCCACTGTGCGCCCCCCTAAATGGCTATCATCTTCCAGGGCCTGACAAACAAGACAACATGGGCATCCTACAATGCGAGACGTCGGGAAGCGGCCATATACCCGCGACAGTGAGTCATAACTACACCCGGAATTACCTCACTTCGCAAAATAATCACATAATATAATAACCGATCCTATGGCCGAGGACTATAGTCTCCCTCCATTCATTAGCCAGGGGACATCACCTCATGCGCATAACTTCCCCTATGATAGCGATTTAGAGATGTGTGTATAAGTAAATTATCATTTACGAAATTATTTTCTCATTTGAAAATAATCACTTTTACATTCTTAAAACCATTTATACTTAACCATTCAGAGTCAAATTAAAATATTCAATTCTTATTCACGGATTCACATTTTATTAGTACTATAGTACCGAAGTGCTATTACCCTCACTCGAGTCTCCAAAAGTTCAAAAAAATCCTATAAGCCCTCAAGGATAAGTTTTCCTCAACACTAGTCTCCAAAGATCCTAAACCATACCATCCTACTATCCATTAGTTCTAAGCTAACTCACCAAATAAAACGCCCCTAACTTCCATTTAATAATCCTCGAAATAAGCCCCATTCGAATCTAGGGTATTAATCCCCCTATTATGAACTCCGAGTACTCTATATTACTTCCCAAGGGAAGGTTCCTAGGCCTTAAACCTAAAAGAAAAGGGGCTAAAAATAAAACTGAAAAAATCTCACAAAAAAAAGGCATCCGAATCGATTCGCCTAGGGCCGAATCGATTCGCCCCTGATTGCGAATCGATTCGCTCAAAAGCGAATCGATTCGGCGAAGAAGATCAACCTATTGTCCCATCCCGAATCGATTCGGCTCTAACCCTAATCGATTCGGTCTCCCAGACCTGTAGCCACCCCTGCAAGAGAATCGATTCGCTGGTGAGGCGAATCGATTCGGCCTGCTCAAATTGCCCAGAAATGGGCTACGAGTTTAAGAAACCTAAAATTCCTCAAAACCCAAATCTTCCACTTCTCTCAATATTAACCCTCAATAACTAAATCAAATCACTCCTACACAATGGCTAACTAATATATCCAACTCAAATCCAACTTAAATCAAGGATTAAGGGTTTAATACACAAAAATCATCAAAAACTCATTAAGGGTTAAAACTCCAAAACACAACTATCTATGCAATTTATTCACATAAATCATACATATTTGCAAGTAAAACCTGCCTCATGTTCGTAGTCTCGGGTTCTCTTCCCAGATCAACGATTCCAAGCTCCAATTTCCATTTCTCTCCTTTTCTCTTCCTTTTCTCCCAACTCTCTCTTCTCTTCTTCTCTCTCTAACCCTCTTAGGTTTTAAAACCAAAAATGAGAAATAAATGGATTTGAAAGACTAATATACCCAATTACATTAAGTCTACTCATTTAAATGTTACTACGCAATTAAAATGGCTCGTAACGTCATAATTAAATTGTAACTAGTCGAAAATGTCCAGGAGCACAAAAATACTATAGGCCCCTATTTCGACCATCTCAACCAATTACGGACTAACCGTACCCTCTAAATTGGCATCCGAACTATCATAAAATATTTCATATTCCAGAGTCATATTAAATTATTTACAATTACCCAATCGGGATATAAATCATAACCACCATTTCAAACACCAAGACGCAATATAACACACTAAAATGCTATTTACATTCACTCAACAGTAAATATGCAAAACTTAGTCAATATTATCTCTTAAATCCATTAAAATAATATTCACCTCAACTACCATTATTTTATGTAACCATCCCACATTGCAAATATATATAAAAATAATTAGTCGAAATTCTGGGGTTGTTACAGAAGGTTGGAAAGGGATTTGGGTGTAAAAATCATGCTAACTTCGAGAGAGGTTTTCTGGATCTGCTGAGAGTGATATGTTTCTAATTTTGGCACCCCTTGCAAATGAGGTCAAAGCCTACTTTTATAGGCCCAGGTTACTACCGATCGTCATAGACCTGGTCCTGCCTATCAGCACCTGCCGATAGGCAGGGTCTAGAACCTGCCGTTTGGCAATGTGTTTCAGGCATTTTCGGAAAATCGATCGCAGAGCGCAAACCGTTGATCAGAATAGCGCACGGGATGGACTGTTGGAAAGTTAATTCATAGACCTTCAAAAGTACTTGGACCACTCCTGGTTTCGCGAGTTTAATTTTGGTCAAATATGGCTCAGAAGCATTCATGAGTCCATTGGACGGGGAGTTATTCGGACGTTAACGGATCGTTCATCCGCATGGTAGGTCCAAATTGCACACGGGGTGAACCGTTAGAAAGGTTAAGAGATGTAATTCTACATTCTAAAGAGTTTGAACCAGTTCGGGGAGTTGACTATGATCAACCGGGCCCTAGAAGCATTTAGTGACCTCTCGGAGTTAAACGGATCGTTCGTCCGCATGGTAAGTCAGAATCGCGCACGAGATGGACCGTTGGAAAGGGGTTTCAGTGCCCTTTGAAGATTCATTTAGTCTTGGTTGAGCTGAAGAGTTGACTTAGGTCAAACGGAGCCCGGGAGCAGCGCTCGGTGGCCTCTTGATCAAGTTTCGGGGAAAAATGGGTCGTTCGTCCGCATGGTAAGTCAGAATTGTGCACGAGAAGGACCATTGGAAAGGGATTTCAGTGACCTTTGAAGATTCATTTAGTCTCGGTCGAGCTGAAGAGTTTGACTTTTGGTCAAACGGAGTCTGGAAGTGCCCGATGGCTTCTAGGTCAGTACTCGGGATATGACCTGGGTTTGTAGTGATGAAGGGAGGTTCTAGGGACCTAAGGAGAGTTTAACGGGTAACAGAATGGGGTGTCTACATAGCCCCTCGACGAGAGAGTTTGGAAAATGATAGCCATCGAATAGACACAGCATGATGCTTTTGAGGGAGTATGACCGATTTAGAGGGTCGAGGCCGATTCTGAGGACAAAAGGGGTGTGTTGGTGATGGTTTGAATGATCAAAGGTTTAGGTCCATTATGAGGACCTGAAGCGATGTTGGGGGATGACCAATTCTGTGGGTCGAAACTAATTATGCGGGCTTGAAGATGAGATGACCAATTTTGCGGGTCGAAACCAATTACAGGCTTAAGTGATGATCCAATGACCGAGGTCAATTCTGACCTAAGAGTGGTGACGACCGAGGATCGAGGTCAATTTTGACCTAACTCAGGTGACGATCCAAGACTGAGGTCAATTTTGACCTAAGAGTGGTGACGACCGAGGATCGAGTTCAATTCTGACCTAACTCAGGTGACGATCCAAGACCGAGGTCAATTCTAACCTAAGAGTGGTGATGACCGAGGACCAAGGTCAATTATGACCTAAATAAGGTGATGATCCAAGACCGAGGTCAATTCAGACCTAAGAGTAGTGACGACTGAGGATCGAGGTCAATTCTAACCTAACTCAGGTGACGATCCAAGACCGAGATCAATTCTGACCTAAGAGTGGTGATGATCGAGGACCGAGGTCAATTCTGACCTAACTCAGGTGACGATCCAAGACTGAGGTCAATTTTGACCTAAGAGTGGTGACAATCGAGGACCGAGGTCAATTATGACCTAACTAAGGTGACGATCTAAGATCGAGGTCAATTTTGACCTAAGAGTGGTGACGACCGAGGACCGAGGTTAATTCTGACCTAACTCAGGTGATGATCTAAGACCGAGGTCAATTCTGACCTAAAAGTGGTGACGATCGAGGACCGAGGTCAATTCTGACCTAACTCAGGTGACGATCCAAGACCGAGGTCAATTTTGACCTAAGAGTGGTGACGACCGAGGATTGAGGTCAACTCTGACCTAACTCAGGTGACGATCCAAGACCAAGGTCAATTCTGACCTAAGAGCGGTGACGACCGAGGACCGAGGTCAATTCTGACCTAACTTAGGTGACGATCAAAGACTAAGGTCAATTCTTACCTAAGAGTGGTGACGATCGAGAACCTTGGTCAATTCTGACCTAACTCAGGTGACGATCCAAGACCGAGGTCAATTCTGACCTAAAAGTGGATAACAATTGGATTTTGGGTTGCATTGGGGAATGACCTGGGGGAAAAAGTAGAGTGTCCTTTGGAGACTTTAAAAATGACCTTATGGAGTTCCACTAGGGAAATTACCTCGTGATGTTGTGTTGAGTCGGGGAGCCGATTGCTGGGACTACCTCAGAAAGGTAAGGAATCAGTGTCGATCGGTAGGGCTGGGGTTAGTGCCGATCGGCACAACGTTTGGCATCCTATATAAAGGGGGAAAATCCCCATCATTTTTCACAACTTCTTGCTTTCTTTCCTTCTGTGATTTTCCTCTGCAAATTATTCTAGCATTCTGATCTCTAAGAAATGGCCGCTTTGTGAGCACTGCAACGCATAGGGAATGGTTGACTGTTGATGACTGGGCGAACGTGAAGTGGAGGGCCAGGACGCCTCTTGCTTTGGGGTGTGAGAAATCGTTTGACTCATTCGAGCCGATTGCGGATGATCGGACTTTGTTGTGGGAGCCGTTGCGTCATCGGTCTTCTAAGGTGGTGAGTCTTGGTGGTTATGTGAGTAACCTAACTTTTGGCATTTTTCTCTTTTTGGTGATTTTTTTCTTTTCTTCTTGAATTTTGACATTATTTTTCCCCTTTTTGACAGTCTGATGTCTCTTTGAAGAACATGCGTGCCCGTGGGACGATGGGGCTTAAGGACATTTGGGAGCATCTTCAATCCGTGGTGCGTTGGGTGGTATCATCAGCGGGTTTTGGGAGGTTAGCGTCTCCGCTGGATGAGACCCCTCGATCGACAGCGGTCTTGTGCTCTTTGGGGCAGAGATGATGGGATACTACCCACACCTTCCATTTCAGTTTTGGGGAGATGACCGTGACTCCCATAGACATGCAGCAGCTGCTGGTCCTGGACTATGACGGAGAGTATATAGAGGTGGATCGCTCTTTGCGTGTGAGGCCGGAGGCAGTGAGGGTGGCGCTCGATGACGTAGGGAGGATAGTTTATGGGGATTCCATCCGATTGTCCTTGTTGAAGGATGTTCTGCTGAGTAGGGTGGTTGATGTGGAGGATGGGCTGCAAGTGAGGCAAATGGCCCGATTGTTCATCTTGTTGGTGCTGGGAGGCTTCATGGTGGCGTCGAGTGGCGATGTCATCCATTTATGGTTTTTGCCGTATTTGATGATGTTTTCGAACATGCCTTTCTATGATTGGGGGAGCCTGACTTTGACGACCCTTTACTCTTCTCTGGATGCATTCAGTCGGTGCTACCGACAGACTTTTACTGGAGCCATGTATCTTCTGGAGCTATTCTTTATTTTTGCGCATTTTCCTTTCATGCATTCGCATTTTCCTTATGCGTCTCCTTTTTTGATTGCGAATTCTTATTTTTGACAGACGTGGTTTTATAAGGTGATTGGGTGCAATACCCAGCTGATCGCTTTGAAGGACGACACTATTGGGGACTTCTGCCGATTTTATCGATGGCGCAAGGCCAATCGGCAGTCGAAGGGATCTCTCTCTCTGGAGGCAGTGCATCAGGTCTTGAATGGCCTGACCAGTGGTAGGATAAGAATCTTTCCTTTCAGCCTTAGTTTTTTGAATATTCTGATTCTGTATTGACTTATGCGTGCTTGGTATTTTCAGGTGACCTTTTACCCTTGGGTGACAACCATTCAGGATACGGGGGTGACTGGGGTGAACACGCAGATCAGGCATTTGCTGGTGCATGAGTTTGACCATTCCTATTATCTCGGGGAGCTGTTGGTTCGCCAGATTGCTGAGGAGGAGGTGGTAGTGCCACCTGCGCAGCCTCCTACGTCTATGAGGCGGGAGCGGCTGTTGTCGGAGGATGCGAGGATCGCGGTGATGATGGGCGAGTCCTACCTGTTGTATACCGATACGGCTACACTATATAACTATATGGACTTTGTGACGAGTTGGTTGATGGCGCCAAGCATATATGATGCCCTGCCTTTCCCTCCTCCACGCGGGTTCGAGTCAGGTGGTGGTGATCCGACGACGTCTGCGGCGGCGACGACTTCGGAAGTTCCCTTCGTGCGATTGCACACTCCTTCATACAACATTCGGCGGACTGATGGAGGGATGGTGCCTATGTTACACCATCCTCATGAGATGGATCCGGAGGAGTTGGGTTTGGCAGAGGAGGTTCTTCGACCTGCGGTATGCTTTCCTGTTCTTCTCTTTAGTTCCTTTTCTGTTTTGATCCCTTTCTGTTTGATACTGATTTTGCCTCTCCTTTGCCGTAAGTTCGGGTGTCGACCACTTGGCTGAGGGACATCAGAGACTGGATATCTTCGGTGACTGCCCACATTCGGAATGCAGTCCCAGGTCCTTCTTATTTGGTGCCGTCTACTTCGTCCGGAAAAGACTCAGGCTCAAATAGTGGTGGTGTGTCATCTCACTGCAGGGGAAAGAGAGCACGTCGCAGGGGTGGAAGCTCTTAGAGAGAGGGGTGAAGGGTTGGTGAGAGAGAGAGAATGAATGTGGGTTCGAGCTGAGTTCCGTTGTTTTTTGTTTTTTTCTTTTATTTCCTGCAACATTGATGTAACATAGAAGGAATATATATATATATATATATATATATATATATATATATATATATATATATATATATATATATATATATATATATATATATATATATATATATATAGTGCAATGGAGTTTTTTATTATCTTTTGTTAATGGTGAGTGAATGCATGGACATGCGCTTTTTACTTTGCTGCTGAGATTGTAAAAAGGGATATTTTTGGGATTTTTTTTTGAAGAAATGAGAAATTATATAGGGGTAGAAAAGTATTTTTGAAATTCTATTTGAGAATATCAATTTATTTTTTATTGAACTTCTGATTTTGACAAAAGGGGAAAAAGGAAAATTTCCAAAAATAGGGGGTTGCCAATCGGCAAGCCCCTTGCCTTGCTTATCGGCAGTCAAGTCCAGTCTCATCAATATAAAGCTTTGATTAGTGCCCTCTTCAGCCTTTGGTACTTTGTGGGGTAGGATTCCCTTCGATTTCTGCAGGGATTATGTCTTTTGTGAGGGTTCTCAAGTATACAAAGGAGTAAGGGTGGAGTGTTTTCATCACACCCTCACATTCTTGCTTACTTGCCTACTATCTCTTAGTCTTCCAAGATGGCTCTCCCTGGTAGCATTGAGTTTGCTAACTACCTCGAAGCCTTGGAAGCAATGTGCTCTTATAATGTTGACTACGATGCTTTCAACATGCGTCAAGTTTCTTTGTGGCGTAATCGGCCTATTGAGTGGAACATGTTGATGGCGGCAGTATAATTTTGGTATCCCGAAGACCATGTATTCCTCTTTGGGTTGGATGAAGTTTTTCCTACCTACGAGGAATTTTCTGTCATGCTAGGGATAAATTCCAGCATTGCCGCGGCTTTACCCGAATTCTCCCGTTCTTCTAGGGATTTATTGGCTGGGCTTCTTCACATTTCGCCTTCAGTGGCTAGATCACTAGTTATTGGAGGAATGATCTCCCTCCCAGCAGTGTTGCAATCCGTGCATTTGCAGGATGTAGGTGATCTTGGCTCTGCTGGAGCCGTTGCTTTGGGCCTGGTTTCAAAATTACTGCTGGTGACTGGGGAACTGTTGGTGGATTCGTAACTTGCATCCATTACTTCATAGATGTCATACCGTCGTAATTATGCGATGGTGATACTGGCAGAGGCCCTGAATGGTTTTGATGCCTGGAGAGAAGGTCATTCTGATTTCCTGCGGGGTAGCCCCATGATGCTGTTCATGTGGTTATCTGAAAGACTTCACCTGGTGGCCTGGCCCTTCCAGAATATCCTTTGTCAGCTGTACCGAACTTCTTTTCACGTCACTTCTTCAGTGTTGTCCTAACTATTGAGAGCTGGGAGAATTGGATTGTGGAGCATGGGGCTCAGAATCTATTCTGGTCAGTGCCTTGGTGGGGACAGTTGCTACCTGTTCTTGATCTAGGAGAATACTCATATGTGAGACTGGTTGGTCTCAGACATACCTCTTTTTTATTTCCCTTGGCGGCTTCTGCGCCAATTTGGCTGGGCACATGTCGTGCCACCTTGGACATCAAATTTCTTTCCGATAGAAGATTTGACATAGCGTCTGCGCATGCGTCTTAGCTCCTTCTGGGAAAATCAGCGTCCGTCGACCCGTCCCTCTCAGTCTGTTAGGAGAGTTTGGCATATCCCCGGGGATTATATGAAGTGGTTATGGAGGAGAGTAGTTAACAAGATGTTGGCAGTGGAGACTGGACAAAGGTGGTTTGTTTTATTTAATACCATGGAAGGAGGTGTTGTGGTCTTTTCGAAGCTGGTTTGGGGCTTATCAGTTCATGGAGTGCCTGCGACACTCTGTTCAGGTAGGGGAAACTTGGGGACCCCAGGATGCAAATGATGATGACGGAGCAGGATCCTCTGGTAGTTGTGGATAGGACTTTTAGAGATTTTATTTTGTGGTGGGGAATAAATTTGGGAATTTATTTTGGCTCTTTTTTTTAGGAGGGTAGGGGGAAGGGAGTTATCCGTTCCTTTTCTTATGTAATCTATACCGAAATTTCTTATTAGTGAAATAAACAAGTTTTTGATCATCTAGCTATGCCTTTCGATGCATTTTGTGTTTTTGAATTATCTATACCGATCGCTAAGGCATACATAATCCTTTTGTTCAAGTATATGTTAGAATGAACTTTCGTTCTCGAAGATAAAAAAAGAATAGTATTTTGTGAAAAAGAAAGGCTCGTGCTCACGTAAGGTGTATGAGCTGCCTACGTACCTCTGGGGTTTTTAAATTTTTTTAATTTGTTTGAAAAATGGTTTTTGCAGAGGATCAGGCCCGTGTAGTTCTGGGTAGGGGGAAATGAAGAGATTTTTTTTAAGAATAGAAGGGAGATGAGAAGAGTCATAGCGCGCTGAGATTTCGGACTAGGGGTAGAATTTCTTGAGACGGTCCGGGTTAACTGGACGAGCCGGACGAGCCATCTCTTCCCCATCTAAGTCGGTAAGCATGGCGGCACCGCCAGATAAGATTTTCTTTACAATGTAGGGGCCGCTCTAATTGGGCTTGAATTTCCCTCTGGGGTCCCAGATGGGTTCTATGATTTCCTTAAGGGCTAGGTCCCCTTCTCGGACACCGCAATCCTTGACTCTCTTATTGAATGATCGCGCTATTCGGCGATGGTACCCTTGTATGTGGTATAGATCTTTTAATCTCCTTTCGTCAAGGAGGGTCAGTTCGTCAAGGCGGCTTTGACACCAGTCTTCTTCGCTGACCTTGTTCTCAAGCATAACGCGCAACGAGGGTATTTCTAGCTCCAAAGGTAGGACTGCTTCCATGCCGTAGACTAGGGAGTAAGGGGTAGCCTCAGTAGAGGTTCGAATGGAGGTTCGATAGCCCCAGAGGGCATATGGGATCCGGTTGGCCCAATCTCGACAGCTTTCGGTCATCTTGCTGATGATGGCTTTGAGGTTCTTGTTAGTGGCTTCAACTGCACCGTTGGTCTGAGGTCGGTAGGGAGAAGATTGTTGTCTCAGGATCCCATATTCGTTGACCACTTCTACAACTTCTGCCTCAAAGTGCAACTCGTTATATGATACTAGCTCGTGCGGGACCCCATATTGGCAGATGATGTTCTTCTTAATGAATTTGGCCACTTTCTTGGCGTTCAGCACTGCGTATGACTCTACTTCGACCCATTTGGTGAAGTAATTAATGGAAACTAGGATGAACTCATGCCCATTAGAAGCCTTCGGTGTAACCTTCCCTATGATGTCGATACCCCAGGTGGAGAACGGACAGGGAGAGGTCATGTTGTATAATTCACGCGAAGGCAGATGCTGAAGGTTGGAGAATTATTGGCATTTGAGGCATTTGAGGACATAGTTGGTGCAGTGCTCGGTCATGGTAATGCAGTAGTAACCTTGTCGAATGATCTTCTTGGTTAGCATATGACCGTTCATGTGGAGTCTGCATTCCCTGCTGTGGATCTTTTGCATTATTTTTTCAATTTCATCCCCTGCGATGCAGTGTAGATGAGTTCCATCGAAGTTCCTCTTGAGTAGTGCTTTGTGACAGATGATGTACTGGGCGGCCAGTCTTCGAAGAGTTTCTCGATCTTTCTATTACAAACCTCGGGATACCTACCATTCTTGAGGAGGCTCCAGATATCATAGTACCAGCAGTTAGTTAGCTCGGGATCTTCTGTGGAGGCAAGCTCAATATGATAGCAGTGGGTTGGTTTGTCTTTCTTTTGAATAAGGAAGGGGTTCATCGTTATTACTTCGGGCATGTCGACTATGGAGTCCAGTGTAGCAAGGGCATCGGCTAGGTTATTCTATGCTCGGGGTAGGTAATGGAAGGTGATATCTTGGAATCGGGGGGCTAGTTCTTCTAAGTGGGCATGGAATGATTGGAGCTTTTTGTCCTTGACTTTTCACTTTCTGAGAACTTAACCGATGATGAGGGCGGAATTCCCGTAGACGTCTAGGCATTGAATACCTTTCTTAAGAGAAACTTTGAGGCCTACTGTGCATGCCTCATATTCATTCATGTTATTGGTGCAAGGGAAATCTAGCTTGATGGCGATGGGAGTGTGGGAGTCATCTGGGGCGGTCGGAAGTATCCCAAAGCCATATCCATTTTTGTTGGCATCTCTATCAAAGAGCATTTGCCATCGAAGGTTGTCTTGAGAAGTGCAGAGAACATTTTCATCTGGGAATTCAGAGATCCAGGCATCAGCTTCTTCTATGGGGTAATCAGCGAGGTAGTCAGAGATGGCTCTTCCTTTAATGGCTTTCTGCGTGACGTACATGATATCGAACTCGACTAGGAGCATCAACTATCGGGCCATTCGGCTGGACAAGGCGGGTTTCTCAAGCAGTTATTTGATGGGATCCATTCGGGATACAAGCTTGATGGGGAAGGCGAGCATGTAGTGTCGTAACTCTTGGGTGACCCAAACAAGTGCGACACACGCCTTTTCCAAAGCAGTGTAGTTGACCTCATACCTGAACAATTTGTGACTAGCGTAATAGATGGCTCTTTCTTTGCGGTAATCTTCAAGGTATTAGGCTAGCAAAGCCCCAGTTGCAGTGTCAGTTAAGGTTAGGTATAGGAGCAAAGGGAGACCAGGCTATGGTGGCATGAGCATCGGAGCTTGGGTAATATATTTTTTGATTCGGTCAAAAGCTTCTTGGCAGGCCTCGTTCCAGATTTTAGTTGAATCCTTTCGGAGTAGTTTGAAGATTGGTTCACAGATGGAGGTTAGCTGGCTGATGAACCGACTGATGTATTACAATTTCCCAAGGAAACCTCGGACTTCTTTCTCTGTTCGGGAAAGTGGCATCTCAAGTATGGATTTCAGCTTGGTAGGATCTGCTTCTATCCCTTTTTCACTGACCATGAATCCCAAGATTTTTCCCTTCGTAACGCCGAAGAGGCATTTCTGCGGATTGAGTCTCATCTGATACTGTCGCAGTCGTTCGAAGAACTTTCGGAGAGCGGGAACATGACCTTCTCTAGTTTTGTACTTGATAATCATATCATCCATATAGACCTCAACCACTTTGTGAATCAGATCGTGCAGGATGGTTTTCACAGCCCTCTAGTAGGTAGCCCCAGCGTCCTTGAGACCAAATGGCATGACAGTGTGGCAAAAGGTTCCCCATGGGGTGATGAATGCAGTTTTTTCTTGGTAGTCTAGGTGCATTTTGATTTGGTTGTATCCGAAAAACCCATCGACGAATGACTTGAGAGCATGATTGGCTGCGTTGTCCATGATCATGTCGATATTGGGTAACGAATAATCATCCTTCGGAGAGGCTTTATTCAAATCCCAGTAGTCTACACACATTCGAACCTTCCCTCCTGATTTAGGCACAAGCACTATGTTGGATAGCCACGTGGGATATTCGATTATACGAATGAACCCTACGTTCAACTGTTTGACCACCTCTTCATTGACTTTGAGCTACCATTTGGTGCGGAGCTTTCTCAACTTTTGTTTGACTGGCTTGTAATCTGGGAGAGTGTGGATCTCGTGGTGAGCTATTTCAGGATCGATGGTGGGCATATCGTCTTTGGACCATGCGAAGACATCCATGAATTCCTTTAGCAATTCTTTGAGTTGTGCGCGCTCATGCTCGACGAGGGTGGCCCCTATCCTAATCTCGTGCAGTTGTCTACTAGAAACGAGATTAATAATAACAGTCTCTTCTTCATTAACTTGAATGTGGTTATGTTATTTATTATTAACCTTATTTAGATCAGTTAAGAATTTTTCATTTGTAAAATCATCATCATCAAAAGTTTGATTAGAATCTAAACAATTAATGTAAGGCACAACAAGATACTCAAAATCTTCGTTTATTTCATTGATAGGAAAAACAGCATTGAGAACCTCATCAAAGGAGGACTCAATTACATTTGGACAAGGATAGACAACAGAAGAAGAAATGAGGTAAACATTGGGATTAAGGGAGGTTTCAGCAGGTAGAACTGGTGCAGCATGCCAGTTGAGGAGAGGTGTATCAGCAGCTTTAATCAGGTAGTATGGATCCAGTGATGTAGTGCCTGAATGAACCATGCAAAGTGTCAGCCCCAGTATCTGTAAGTTGAAGGAATCTTCGGAGTCACTTTCTCCAGTCTCTTTGATATCTTTGATGAGCGGATGTACATGGTGTTAGGAACTCTCGGCCCATGGGTAGCTATCTTGAAAGAAGATCTCCATTCCAGGCTTCATCTTCATGTCTATATGGTCATACCATGGCTCCGAGAAGTCGCAAAAGGGGAAGTCTTCGCCCTCTTTGATGAATTGTCCATTCAAGGAGTCACCTGGGATGGTCTGGACGCGGTCGAGTCTTCTCTTTGGTCGAGGATGGCGGATCATTCTGAGCTCTTGTTCTGATGGTTGATACCCCAAACCACAGGGAGGGAAAGTTTTCTTCAGTTCAATAGGCTCAAGTATTCTTCGTTGTCTTTGTCCTAGCCCCAGTCTGGGCATGAAGTGCATGTTCCTGAACATCTGAATCACGTTGACGTTTCCATGAGGGTCGTATTCTGGACAAACCCTGTCTTTGAAACCGTCCCCTGCAGGAAGTAGAAGTGGTCCAACTCGGAATCCTGATAGGAGCATATCATTTGACCCGTGCTGTATCTCAAGAATTGAACTGCGGGTACTTGCACCATCGACATTGTCATCGTCGCCCAAAATGGTGATGACTCGCCCATCGACGAAGAACTTCAATTTCTGATGGAGTGAGGAAGACACACCCTTGATATTGTGGAGCCAAGGTCATCCTAGCAATAGGTTGAAACAGGCTTGGATGTCAATAACTTAGAATTCGACGACAGGGTTTATAGGGCTAGCCCCTATTACAAGCTTTATGGATTCCATTACCTCCCGACAAGTATTATCGTAGGCGCGCACAACAATGGAGGTTGGAGCGAGGTTGATATCTTTCAGGCCTAAACATTTTACGGTTCTTAGTGGGAAGACATTCAAGGCGGATCCATTATCGATAAGAGAGAGTGGTACAACCTTCCCCATAACTTCGACGGAGATATTGAGTGCATGATTGTGGTTTGCCCCAATCTTAGGGATTTCTTCTTCGAAAAAGGATAGCATTCGGGTAGAGTTCAAGGATCTGACCAAATTCACCGCTTCTTCTGGTGTAGTAGAGGGAGGAACTGTGGGTCCAGTGAGTAATTTGATCAAAGCATTTCTGTGCAGCTGGGAAGAAATGAAAAGCCCCCATAGAGTGATGTTAGCTTGAGTTTTCTTTAGTTGATCGAGGATCTTTCTCTCCTCGAGGGTCATATCTGGCATAAGAAGGTTTTCAACGCCCTTACCTTTGTCATTGGCTGGTAGTGAGTTTGGGATCTGGTAATGCCTCCCTCATCTGGTCATGTGATTTACTGAAGAAGGGAAAAACATGAATCATGTTTCCTCGTCCATCTCGGTTTGTTCTTCTACCTTGCTTATTTCTCCGAGGAGTTTTTCGAATGATATCATCCCACACATGTAGGCTGTCGGGCCAGTTTTTTCTGAAGCTTGCTTTTCATTTGAATCTCTGAATTCTTCCCCCTATCTGATGGCAACAATTCTCTCTTTCTATGTAAAGTCGATGTACACTACACTAAATCTGTGTAACACCCCGTATTTTTTGTACATTTAAATTTTTTGGTACAGTTAAAATTTAATTAATTCGAAAATTCTAAATTACTAGTGTGTTGTAATTTAATGAATTAATTATGGTAAAATAATATATAAATATTAATCTGGGATTAAACGGTTAATATTTAGGAAAATTTATTTACTAAGTGAATAGTAATAATGTAATTTCGTCGTTTCGAGTATTAATGACGAGGTAGGCACTTATCACATCCGGAAGTCAGTATAGACTATATTGGGTGGGGGATAAGTATTTTGATAAATTAATTCAGATGCAAGTTCTGAGTGTACAGTTGAGTCCGGATGGGCCGAGATAGTCGAAAAAGTGTACCCGGGGGTAGTTAACGGGTCACAGGACGTTTTTAGACATAGCCGGGCCCACTCGGGGGCATTTAGGTCACTTGGGCTTGGCCCATTAGTCAAAAAACGGGATTTGGGTAATTAACCTAATAAAAAGAAATAAGGGCAAGGCTGAGCTTAATTAGAGAGAAGAATTAAAGGATTAGGAAACCGTAACAGCAGCCAAAGCCATTTGGGGATCTCAAAAGAGCCAACAAAGGTCATCTTCAACCTTGGAATCCATCCCAAATTCAGACACTACGAAACCTAAGGCAACTAAATAACTTGCAATAGTATTAAATCTGTCTTTCAATTCATATTTGTGTGATGTAATGAATTAAAAATCGTTTTGGGGTTTCATGGCATAAACATGGGGTTTTAAAAAGAGAATATATTAATCTGATTTGCCAAAATTTAAGAGGATTTATGTTAAAATCTGATATTGGAATATTGACGTGTATCTGTTAGAATGATATCCGGATAAATTAGAACGAGTTTGATGAAGAAATTTGGGGGTGTAAATGGGTTTAAGGATAAAGATAGATTTCTCCCCAAAATTATGAATCAGTAGTTTATGGACGAATTGATGATTGTTGTGGACTTTCTGGGGGATCCTAATAAGGTTTCTAATATGTACTTGTGATAAGAAGGCTTGTAATTCATGTTAGAAGAGATTAGGGTTTAAACAAATTTGTCCATGGCTGCCCTGTCTTCGCGAGGAAGACAAAGACCTGTTCGATCGATCGATCGACGGTCTGGGGTCGATCGATCGACGGTCGTCAGAACTTGGCAGTTCCGCCAGTTAATTATATAAAAAGGGAAATTCATATAAAAATCTTATGTAATTAATTATGGAGAAATTTAAATACATGAGTTTAAATCTAATTAATTGTAGATAAATTAATTAAGATTTGAGGCAGAAAATTTGTTGTCACGTCATGATGAAATACGGAGCTATTGTCAAGTCCGGGGATATTGGTTGAGCGAAACCGAAAGGTAATAATTTAATTAGACAGAGGCTAATAAATTAGAGTCGGGGATTTTGACTCGGGTAAATTCATTTTGGGCTACGAGAGTAAGTCCAAATTTATGGTGGGGGCGACACCAAAAGTAACTTAATTAATTAAGGTGCAATTCAATTAATTTTTTTAGAGTTGGACCATAAACTCTTAATAATTTTAATAGGCTTGTGTTACGGATTTAGAGCACGGTATAGCCGGGACTTTTATATTTATATATACGGATGTGATAGTATATATATATGGTGTGTACATTAATATCAGTGATTAGATATTTTATATTATAGTGCTATAGGGGGGAGGTTACGCGTAGTGGATAAATCCCCTAGCTTGAGGAGTAGGGTGAGTATATTCCCAAGGTCATAGCGTCCATTATATGGGTGAGGGACATCTCACTTTCAGGGAAGGAATATGACCGCCTCCAATTATTTATTCTTATCAAGTTGGTGTGAAATTCTGACTTGGGATAACTAGGCTATGTGATTGTACCTAGTGGGATAGCACTTTATAGAATTTCCATTCTGTGAGTATTTTACTCGGGTGGATGCAAGTTGTTAAATATATTACAGTATGGTTGTGGATGCTGAAATATGATTATAAGTATATAATTGGATAATTAATTATGTACGGGTTATTAATGCCAAAATATGTGTTGTTTCATATGTATAACAAGTGTAGAAGTTATATGAATTTAAAAAGGGAAATGTTTTAGTTAAGTTGATGTTACTAATAACTTAAAAATCATAATCACTATATACTCAGTTAGAGTAGGGTGGGTATAAAGGAACTTTGTTAATTATCTAGTCATGAGATGAATAACTAGGTAATTTAATTAAAGTGTTAGTAGTGTACATTAGAGGAGGGGTAAGGAAGTCCTCAAGAGAGTGCGATACTAACTAAAATATGAAGAGCATGCATATTTATTTATTACTGCAAGTTAATCATTTGTTAAATGTTTTCCAAATGTTTTGGGTACTAACCCTTGCTATATAAAAACAAAAAAAAAAAAAAAACCTTTTAGGTGTCCAGCCACAGGGACGCCAGCCTTGACTCAATTCCAGGGATCCGTTGCTGCAGCATATGTGGATGTTGCGGGGTTTTGATAGACGCCTCATTCTTCATTCTTAATGTAGAAATTCATGATTAGTTATTCGAGCATGTTGCTCACATTCCGTTTATTTGTATTAGACTTGTTGGGAGTTCATTCTTGTCTTTACGGGATTTATTATTTGGACCGATGGTTTATTCGGTTAATTATTTTTACTTGTGGATGATTATTTCAGTTATCTGTGATTGTTATATTGTTTTATTTTCCGCATGGGTTTTTGTTTAAATAATGAGTGATAAAAATTGGCACCAGTCTATTTTTCTCACCTAGGTGGTTAGTAATTTAATAAGACGACAGTGATGCTAAGAATGGACCAAATGAGAAACGTGTTCTAACTTGATTTAGGACTGATCACCCGGGATTATTTAGGCGGAGTGTCACAGATGGTATCAGAGCATCAGGTTCTAGTGTCATTAGGATCTGTGCGGTTTTCTATGTTTCAGCGTAGCGTTCGGTTGTTATAGAGCCCTATTATTAGGACTGTTGATTATATTTTCCGCTTGTGAGATATCGTATTCCTGCTATTAGTTTTTTTTATAAATTGTGTACTTATACAATTCAATCTATTTCAGATGCCACCAAAGAGACAGAGAGCGGAGAGGGCTGAGGCTAGAGATGAGGTGAGGGAGGCTCGCCAGGAGCCACAGATACCGCCACCACCACCCCCACCCGAGTTGATTTCTACCACTCAGGTGGCAGTGATAGTGGCCCAAGCGGTCGAGACAGCGATGCGAGCTATGGCAGCTCATTTTCCACAGCCCCAGGCACCACCTCCAATGGCTCCAGCAGTTCAGGCTCCAGTGGGACCACCGTCTTGGCAGCGAGTGAGAGAGACCTTTCAGAAGGCACCCACCTGAGTTCCGAGGTAGCACCAATGTGGTGGAGGCTTGTGACTGGAAGAAGAACATTCAGCGCCATCTACGCATGTTAGAGGGTACAGAGGTGCAGAAACAGATGCTGGCTACCTTTCGTCTGTCGGGGGCAGCCTTACAGTGGTGGGAGTCCGTAACCACCGCTGAGGAGCGGGATTTGATGCCGATTTCTGAATTCTGGGTGCAGTTTGACCGCAAGTACTTCCCTCCAGCAGTAGAGTCTGAGATGAGAAAGAAATTCAGCGAGTTGGTACAGGGTGACAGGTCAGTGGCAGAATATGAGGAGGAGTTCACCCGTTTGGCAAACTTTGTGCCAAATGAGGTGAGCGATGAGGAGCGAAAGAAGTCAAAGTGCATGGATGGCTTAGCCTGGAGGATCAGGCAGCACTTGATTGGAAATCCGACGTTAGTGACTTATACAGATGTCGTTAATGCCGCACTTGTACATTGCCAGGATCATCGTTTCCATGCTAAGGGGAACAAGAAGGCAGGTGAGCCGAGCCAGCAGGGCAAGGCGGTTACTAGTAGTGAGACAAGTGGCACACAGCAGCAGGTTATCATTCAGCAAGGGAATCAGGCTAAGAAGTTTAAGCCTGGTGGGTTCCGACCGGGAGGACAGGTGTTCAGGCAGGGGAAGCCAGGCCCTAATCAGCAACAGCAGGTTCCTCAGGGCCGTCAGGGCCAAGGGAACAATGAGGGAGGCCAACAGGGCCAGCAACGTCAGGGCCAGCAGGGCCAACGGCAGGGTGACGACCAGAAACGTTGTTTCGCCTGTGGCCAGCCAGGACACTTCAAGAGGGAGTGCCCGCGAAGGGGCAGAGACCATCAGCAGGGTGCCCAGCAGGGGCAACAGGGTCAGATGCCGCCAGCAGCACCAACTCCACCCGCCCCACAGCAGCAGGGGCAGATGCACTATGGACGTGTGTATAACGTCCGGGATGTTCCCAACCCTCCAGCACAGCAGGCGCCGCCAGCGGTTGAGGGTATGTTTTTCATTCATGGGCATGAGGGTAGCATTCTTTTTGACACGGGAGAATCACATTCGTTCATTAAATATAATTTTGCTAAACGGGCTGGGTTATTAGAGACAGCGGGTAGCCTCCGTATGAGTGTAGAGTCGCCAGTAGGCAGCGGGGCTTCGATTCGCTCGATTTGTCGAGGAGTATACATTTTTATCGGGAGGCTTAGTTTATCAGCAGACCTCTTAGTGTTAGATATGGAGGGGTATGATGTCATCTTGGGCATGGATTGGTTGGCAGGTTACCGGGCTACGGTGGATTGTTATGAGAGGACAATCGTGTTCTCCATTTCGGGACAGGAGATGTTCCTGATAGCAATGTCGCTTCCTGAGGGAGGGTCGCGCACTCACTTATATTACATTGAGGAGGAAACCTCACAGGAGGTGGTAGTCCCTTTAGACTCTATTCCTGTAGTGAGGGACTTTGAGGATGTATTCCAGGAGATACCAGGGTTACCACCCAGCAGAGAAATTGAATTTGTTATCGATTTGGCACCGGGGACGAGGCCGATTGCTCGGGCACCTTACCGTATGTCCCCTTCAGAGATGCGTGAATTGAGGGAACAGATTCAGCAACTACTGGGTCAGGGTTTTATTCGGCGGAGTACATCGCCGTGGGGTGCGCCGGTGTTGTTTGTAAAGAAGCGAGATGGTTCACTCCGCTTGTGCGTGGACTATAGGGAGTTGAACAAGGTGACGATACGGAATAAATATCCGTTACCTCGAATTGATGATTTATTTGACCAATTGAGAGGAGCGTCTTACTTCTCCAAGGTCGACTTGAGGTCAGGGTATCATCAACTGCGTATCCGAGAGGGGGATGTTCCTAAGACAGCTTTCTTGTCGCGGTATGGATCATATGAGTTCAGGGTGATTCCCTTCGGGCTCACCAATTCACATGCAGTGTTAATGGATCTCATGAATAGGGTTTTCAGGGAGTACCTAGATCAGTTTGTCATCGTGTTCATTGATGACATCCTAATCTACTCGTGCACCGAGGAGGAGCACGCAGAGCATCTGCGCATGGTTTTACAGACACTGAGGGATCATCAGCTCTACGCCAAATTAGGGAAGTGTGGATTCTGGCTACGGGAGGTACAGTTCCTTGGTCACGTCATGTCAGATCAGGGTATTACAGTGGACCCGAATAAGGTGTCAGTGGTGAGGGAGTGGGGACAGCCCACGACACCGACCGAGGTGCGCAGTTTTCTGGGTTTGGCCGGTTACTATAGGCGATTCATTAAGGGATTCTCTAAGATTGCAGGACCTTTGACGAATCTGACTCGGAAAGGGGTACCTTTCAAGTGGGATGATAATTGTCAATTAGCGTTCGACGAGCTAAAGGACAAGTTGACATCTGCACCCGTGCTTGCATTGCCAAAGGGAGGGCTAGAGTATCGGGTTTACACAGACGCATCCTTACGGGGTCTTGGGGGTGTGCTCCAGTAGGAGGAAAGGGCTATAGCTTATGCTTCCAGGAAGCTAAAGCCTCACGAAAGGAATTACCCCACTCACGACCTAGAGTTGGCAGCGGCCGTTTTTGCTTTGAGGATATGGAGGCATTATCTTCTAGGAGAGCAGTTTACTCTATTCACGGATCACAAGTCACTTCAGTATCTCTTCACACAGAAGGATCTGAATATGAGACAGAGGCGGTGGCTAGAATTCGTGAAGGACTACTAGTTTGATATTCAGTATCATCCTGGTAAGGCCAATGTGGTAGCAGACGCATTGAGCCGAAGGCCAACTGGGGAGATATCAGAGGTATGGAAGGCGAAGTGGAGAGAGCTTCGATATGAGGATGACGTAGCCAAGGCTTGAATGTCAGCATTATCCATCACACCCGAGATCATTATGCGAGTTGTGAGGGCTCAGGCAGAGGATCAGATTTTCCGGGATAGGGTGGGCCAGTTGTTAGCTGAGGGAGCAGAGGGTTACTCAATTAGCTCAGAAGGAGGCCTACGCTTTAATGGGAGGTTAATGGTGCCAGAGGATGAGGATTTGAGGCACGCTGTTATGACAGAATCCCATGGTTCGAAATTTGCGGTACATCCCGGTGGGGATAAAATGTACCAAGATATGAGGAGGCAGTATTGGTGGGCAGGGATGAAACGGGACATAGCGGAGTTTGTTTCGAAATGTGCCACGTGTCAGCTTGTGAAAGTTGACCACCAGAGACCATCAGGGATGCTACAGCCGTTAGAAATTCCCGTGTGGAAGTGGGAGAGCATCTCCATGGACTACATCACAGGGTTACCTGCATCGCAGAGGGGTCACGACTCCATATGGGTTATTGTGGATCGGTTGATTAAGGTGGCCCACTTTTTACCGGTACGCACAGACTTTGAGACGATACGTTATGCACAGCTATTCGTAGCAGAGATTGTTAAGCTTCATGGGGTACCAATAAATATTGTATCCGACCGAGACAAAATCTTTGTCGCCCACTTTTGGCAGAGCTTTCAGGAGGCAATGGGCACGGAGTTGCGCTTGAGTACAACGTATCACCCACAGACTGACGGAAAGACTGAGAGAGTTAATCAGATGCTGGAAGACATGCTCAGAATGTGCATTTTGGACTTCGGGGGAGGATGGGAGAAATATCTCCCTTTGGTAGAGTTTGCGTATAACAACTCTTACCAATTCACGATTGGCATGGCACCGTTTGAGGCACTGTACGCGAGACCTTGTCGTTCACCCGCTTGTTGGTTAGAGGTGGGGGACGACAAACTCTTGGGGACGGAGATTGTCCAAGAGACATCTGCCAAGATAGAGTTGATTCGAGGAAGGATTCGGATATCTCAGGACAGGCAGAAGAGTTATGCTGATGCTTCTCGAAGACATGTGGAACTAGAAGTTGGGGACCGGGTTTTAGTCCGGGTATCCCCTATGAAAGGGGTGATGAGGTTCGGCAAGAAGGGTAAGTTAGCACCGCGGTACGTAGGACCTTTCCCTATTATTGAGAGGGTGGGACCGGTGACGTATAAGCTTGGGTTACCAGAACATCTTCAGCGGATACACGATGTATTCCATGTGGCATCGCTGAAGAAATATCGAAGGAGTGAGAGAGCCTTTTGGCACATTCCACTCGAGGAGATCGACTTACAGCCAGACATATCGTATGAGGAGAAGCCGGTGGCTATTCTGGATCATAGTGAGCGGAAATTACGATCCAAGGTTGTTCCATTGGTTAGAGTACAGTGGGGTCATCACAATGTTGACGAGTCTACCTGGGAGCGGGAGGAGGATATGCGGGAACAATATCCAGAGCTTTTCACCGCAGGTACGATCTAATTTCGAGGACGAAATTCCTTTGTAAGGGGGGGAGTATGTAACACCCCGTATTTTTGGTACATTTAAATTTTTTGGTACAGTTAAAATTTAATTAATTCGGAAATTCTAAATTACTAGTGTGTTGTAATTTAATGAATTAATTATGGTAAAATAATATATAAATATTAATAAGGGATTAAATGGTTAATATTTAGGGAAATTTATTTACTAAGTGAATAGTAATAATGTAATTTCGTCGTTTCGAGTATTAATGACGAGGTAGGCACTTATCACATCCGAAAGTCGGTATAGACTATATTGGGTGGGGGATAAGTACTTTTATAAATTAATTCAGATGCAAATTCTGAGTGTACAGTTGAGTCCGGATGGGCCGAGATAGTCGGTAAAGTTTACCCGGGGGTAGTAAACGGGTCACAGGACGTTTTTAGACATAGCCGGGCCCACTCGGGGGCATTTAGGTCACTTGGGCTTGGACCATTAGTCAAAAAACGGGATTTGGGTAATTAACCTAATAAAAAGAAATAAGGGCATGGCTAAGCTTAATTAGAGAGAAGAATTAAAGGATTAGGAAATCCTAACAGAAGCCAAAGCCATTTGGGGATCTCAAAAGAGCCAACAAAGGTCATCTTCAACCTTGGAATCCATCCCAAATTCAGACACTACGAAACCTAAGGCAACTGAATAACTTGCAATAGTATTAAATCTGTCTTTCAATTCATATTTGTGTGATGTAATGAATTAAAATTCGTTTTGGGGTTTCATGGCATAAACATGGGGTTTTAAAAAGAGAATATATCAATCTGATTTGCCAAAATTTAAGAGGATTTATGTTAAAATCTGATATTGGAATATTGACGTGTATCTGTTAGAATGATATCCGGATAAATTAGAACGAGTTTGATGAAGAAATTTGGGGGTGTAAATGGGTTTAAGGATAAAGATAGATTTCTCCCCAAAATTATGAATCAGTAGTTTATGGACGAATTGATGATTGTTGTGGACTTTCTGGGGGATCCTAATAAGGTTTCTAATATGTACTTGTGATAAGAAGGCTTGTAATTCATGTTAGAAGAGATTAGGGTTTAAACAAATTTGTCCATGGCTGCCCTGTCTTCGCGAGGAAGACAAAGACCTGTTCGATCGATCGATCGACGGTCGTCAGAACTTGGCAGTTCCGCCAGTTAATTATATAAAAAGGGAAATTCATATAAAAATCTTATGAAATTAACTATGGAGAAATTTAAATACATGAGTTTAAATCTAATTAATTGTAGATAAATTAATTAAGGTTTGAGGCAGAAAATTTGTTGTCACGTCATGATGAAATACGGAGCTATTGTCAAGTCCGGGGATATTGGTTGAGCGAAACCGAAAGGTAATAATTTAATTAGACAGAGGCTAATAAATTAGAGTCGGGGATTTTGACTCGGGTAAATTCATTTTGGGCTACGAGAGTAAGTCCAAATTTATGGTGGGGGCGACACCAAAAGTAACTTAATTAATTAAGGTGCAATTCAATTAATTTTTTTAGAGTTGGACCATAAACTCTTAATAATTTTAATAGGCTTGTGTTACGGATTTAGAGCACGGTATAGCCGGGACTTTTATATTTATATATACGGATGTGATAGTATATATATATGGTGTGTACATTAATATCAGTGATTAGATATTTTATATTATAGTGCTATAGGGGGGAGGTTACGCGTAGTGGATAAATCCCCTAGCTTGAGGAGTAGGGTGAGTATATTCCCAAGGTCATAGCGTCCATTATATGGGTGAGGGACATCTCACTTTCAGGGAAGGAATATGACCGCCTCCAATTATTTATTCTTATCAAGTTGGTGTGAAATTCTGACTTGGGATAACTAGGCTATGTGATTGTACCTAGTGGGATAGCACTTTATAGAATTTCCATTCTGTGAGTATTTTACTCGGGTGGATGCAAGTTGTTAAATATATTACAGTATGGTTGTGGATGCTGAAATATGATTATAAGTATATAATTGGATAATTAATTATGTACGGGTTATTAATGCCAAAATATGTGTTGTTTCATATGTATAACAAGTGTAGAAGTTATATGAATTTAAAAAGGGAAATGTTTTAGTTAAGTTGATGTTACTAATAACTTAAAAATCATAATCACTATATACTCAGTTAGAGTAGGGTGGGTATAAAGGAACTTTGTTAATTATCTAGTCATGAGATGAATAACTAGGTAATTTAATTGAAGTGTTAGTAGTGTACATTAGAGGAGGGTTAAGGAAGTCCTCAAGAGAGTGCGATACTTACTAAAATATGAAGAGCATGCATATTTATTTATTACTGCAAGTTAATCATTTGTTAAATGTTTTCCAAATGTTTTGGGTACTAACCCTTGCTATATAAAAACCAAAAAAAAAAAAAAAACCTTTTAGGTGTCCAACCACAGGGACGCCAGCCTTGACTCAATTCCAGGGATCCGTTGCTGCAGCATATGTGGATGTTGCGGGGTTTTGATAGACGCCTCATTCTTCATTCTTAATGTAGAAATTCATGATTAGTTATTCGAGCATGTTGCTCACATTCCGTTTATTTGTATTAGACTTGTTGGGAGTTCATTCTTGTCTTTACGGGATTTATTATTTGGACCGATGGTTTATTCGGTTAATTGTTTTTACTTGTGGATGATTATTTCAGTTATCTGTGATTGTTATATTGTTTTATTTTCCGCATGGGTTTTTGTTTAAATAATGAAAGATAAAAATTGGCACCGGTCTATTTTTCTCACCTAGGTGGTTAGTAATTTAATAAGATGACAGTGATACTAAGAATGGACCAAATGAGAAACCTGTTCTAACTTGATTTAGGACTGATCACCCGGGATTATTTAGGCGGGGTGTCACAATCTGCGAGACAACTTTTTTTATCACGGTCATGTCACGGTAATTGACTGTGACAATCTCGTTAGAAATGTCACGGTCATGTCACGGCCAAGGACCGTGACAAGCCCGTGACATTATTTAAAAATTATCACGGTCATTGACCGTGACAAGTTCGTAACAACTTTCTTTGCCAAGTCACGGTCATTGACTGTGTCAATTCTGAGCAGAATTGAAAAAAATTCTACTGGGCAGTATGGCCACTGCCACTGCCCAGCAGTATTTTTGTACCTGTTATAGCAACGCTGTACCTGTTCAAATATCATATATCCAAATAAAATAGAGATAATGCAAATATACATTCAAAATAGAGAGAATATGCATCACTATATAATCCAAATATAATTCAAATGTAAAAATTTAAAACAATTCAATTCAAACATAAATCAATGTCACTAAATGTCAGGGGTATGGTTAAGGCTGAGGAGGTGAGTAGGACACACGATATACGAATTAACACATCCGTGCCGCATTGTTCACGTAACCACAATTGGGAGTTCTCCTTCCCGAGCATCACTTGCGTGAGGATCACCCTGGACTCGATGTCTTGAAGCTCACGTCCATGAACTAGTGCACCCCGGAAGATATTCAGGTCCCTCAACCCCCGCCATATCCGCTGGCCATCAAATATGTCCAGTATAAACACGCTCGGCCAACCAAGTGTCGACATCGGTCTGTTGAAGGGAGCCAAATAGGGAAGTGGATCATCAAAGTCCGCACGTCTCGGCGATGAAGCAGCGAGGTCCACATCCTCATCCTACCACACCTCCTCCTCCCGCACCTCCTCCCGCACCGCCTTGTCCTTCCATTTACCCATATGGTTTCCACCCAACGAACTCTTCACGAATGAGTACATATCTTGGACCGTCGCCTCCAAACGGGACAGTTTCGCATCATGTGAATCCAACGTTCGAGCCAATCCGGTGTTGTTCGTCTCCAATCCGATGATCCTAGATTTGGCCACCCGCGAGCTCACCCCCTTGCGATCAGAGCCAAGCACTTGGCTGAGTGCATCTGTGGACAAAGATGCCTTGCTGGCATCAGACTGCGACTCATGCACTTCCTTAAGCTTTGCCTGAAACGACAAAAAGCACATGATTAGTAAAATAAGTAAATTAAAAAATTATAACGTAATTAACAAAAAGTAAACTGTCGGATTACTTACAATCGCGGCCGTGACGCTTAGGCACACCTCCTTGTCCTTCCCCTTCTTCGTCCGAAGAGCCACATAAGTATCGGGCCTATGTGGCCTACCCTCAGGGCCACTCCCTGTCCCCTGAAATAAAATAAAGTAAAATTAGTATCGGCTCCACAAAGTAAAATAATGCAGAATAATATATTTTATGTAGTTATAGAAAAATTAAATCTTACCATCATCCTATGCTCCACCTCGACGTAAGACGTCCGGTCGGAGTAGTGCACGTCCGTTTTTTTTAGCCGATTTTCCCTTCCCGATTGGCGAGATGCCAATTGTCGCTTCCCAATCTCATTGTCAATGAATCTTTGTCATTGTGCCAGTGAGATCGGCTCCTTCGGCGGGACGGATTCACGCCTTTGGATATTTAACTCTCGTATCTTCCCAAAGTACCGGGTCCGCATATTTTTCTTCCACGTCTAGTGTTGGTCCCTTAACTGCTCCAAGACGGAATCGCGTAGCTTTGGATCCAGGTTGAATTGTTCCTGTCCAACAAATACAATGTTAGTTCCAAATAAATATAAATATAAATATAAATATAAATATAAATATAAATATAAATATAAATATAAATATAAATATAAATATAAATATAAATATAAATATAAATATAAATATAAATATAAAATGAAATTAAAATCGAAATATTCATATTCATATAAATATAAATATATTACCTGTAGTTCCAGACAAACAGCTAACTTGAGCTCATATGGCACCTCCTTCCAACTAATGTACCCCGGGCCGATGATCGTCTTTACCAGCTCGAGGGATCTCCCTAATAGCCCCGACTTGTTCTCGATGGGCATCCCCAATTTTCCATATTTGGGGAGACTAGGGGTCGAGGAGCCCTCGTCGCCTCCGTTGCCACCGTGCCTAGGCGACATCATCATAATGAGCATCATCATCCTCGCCTTAATACCTGAAGGAGACATTTGCTATAAAAAATGTTATTAGTACATATCAAAATGAATTAGAGTTCAAGAGTATAAATATGGATTCCAAAACAACAGCATCTAGCTCATAATATGTACAAGAGTGAAATATCCCCACCCCCACCCCTACTGCCCACACACACGCACACTACACAAGACTGAAAATGATAAAGTGCAAATCAATTAAAAGCATTAATTTAATTTATGCAAATCAAGTATGTTTCATTTAATTATCATACTATATATATATATTGTTCGATATACAAAGTAATTTTAAAAAAAAGTTGAAAAATTCCACCCCCATATGGACAATAATCCTGTGGTCATGCCACTTTTAAAATTGACCAACCCAATATCGATCCACTATAATCTAACAACAATGTCAACAACAAATGTGTATCCCGTACTCCTTCTAATTCATCTACTCAATTAATTATTAATTTACTAATTTATAATGAGGGGCAATCCTACTTTCATAATTAATCATGTATTAATTTACTAATTTACAATGAGGGACAATCATATATTAATTTACTAATTTACAATGTGGCACAAACACACACACTACACACACATATACACACACGTGCATATATACACACACACACACACACACACACACGCAGCCCCCCACCCCTACCCCCCACCCACCCACCCACCCTGCCCACCCCCATCCACCACACACACGCACACACACCACACACACACACACAACAACCCCCCACCCTACCCCACCCCCTACCCCCAGGGGCGAAGCCAGGCCATGGCTTGGGTGGGCCATGGCCCGATCCAACATTTGGAGAAAAAATACCCTACATATTATATATCTTAATTTTATACCCAGCCCAACATAAAAAATACCCTACATATTATATATCTCATTTTCAAAGCTTTGAAAAATCAAAGATATCTTCTATCGATGTTATTACTTAAAGCCTACCAGAACAATTTTTTTCTTTGTTAATTTTTTATTTAGTGAATATTAGTTAATTAGTTTAGCAAAGTAGTACTAATTAGATTAATTTCCCTACATGATTTAACTATTCAAGCAGTAGATTAGTTTAGTAGTTAATTAAAGTAGTTGATTATTAATTGTTAAAGTAGAAAAAATGACAAATTTTAATTATTTTATTTTTGTGTTGTAGAAATTTTTTAAAGAAGTGCTAAAATATTGCATAAAAGTATAAATAACTATAAAAAAAAATCCTCAGGGGCTTCCGCCCACGAACCCCCAGTAGATTGTGGTCCCCCCAACATACAATTCTGGCTTCGCCCGTGCCTACCCCCACCCTGCCCCACCCCCCTCCCCACCCCCCCACCCACCACACATGCACACACACACACAAAACAACAACAACCCCACCTTTCCCCATCCCCTACCCCCACCCTGCCCCACCCCCACTCACCACACACGCACGCACACACACACACACACACAACAACCCCCCCACCCTACCCCACCCCTACCCCCATCCTGCCCCACCCCGCCCCACCCCGCTCACCACCCCCCAGCCACCACACACGCACACACACACATACACACACGCACATATACACACACACACATATATATACACACAAACATATATATATAAATGCAGAGAGAGAGAGAGAGAGAAATTAACCTAAAAGTAGAGAGAGAGAGAGAGAGAGAGAGAGAGAGAGAGAGAGAGAGAGAGAGAGAGAGAGAAGGAGGGAAACGGCGGGGGGAAAAAAGAAGGGGAAATGTTTTTTTACTGAGGAATATGTCACGATCATTGACCGTGACAATATTATAAGTATTGTCACGGACTTGTCATGGTCAATGACCGTGACAATACTTTGTCACGGCCTTATCACGGTCAATGATCGTGACACAAAACGCTTGTTTGTTGTCACGGTCAATGACTGTGACAAGGCTAAGCGCTGGAAGGGTGACAATTTACCCATTTTGGTGTAGTGGTATTCCACAACTTCAATGGCTTCTTCATATAGGTCTTCCCATTCTGTGGGGATGTGTGAGGGTGAAGGGACCAGGCACCCCCATAGCTTCAGAGCATCAAGTAACTCGGTCGTACTGCAAATGTTGTTGGTTTTTCTGAATAATTCTGCTATGATCTGGACAACATCATCCAATCTGACTTTAGTGGTCGGTACTACCCAACTATCTGACTCTCGGGCCCATTTCCATGCTTCTAAGAACAACGTACTGAACCTTTGCTAATCAATGACCATCTGTGAGGGTTATTTCAGCCCAAACTCTAGGAGTTGGTTTAAGACTTCTAATAATTCCATGCTTCCATTTTCAGAACAGGTATGGACGGCGATGCATGCTCTGGTAAGGAGTGACAGTGCCTGATCATCGAGGCTAACAAGGTGTAGGAGGAAATATGGGCAAATTTGGAGAGGTTTAAGAGCGTATATAGGTGTGAATTGAGTTGAGGGATCGAATTCTGGGTTCTCTTCTAGAAAGATGGCATTGGTATGGTTTGGAAGTGGGTTGTGAGTAGTGTTTGGCTTAGGATTGGCTGGTGGGGCGATGGTACCCCGATCAATGAGATCTTGGATTATGTTTTGGAGGTGAAAGAATTGGTTGGTGGTATGGCCAGCTGTTTGGTGAAAGGAGCAATGAGCATCGGCCTTGAAGTTTCTTGGGAGCGGATTCAGCAATGGACGGGGGTCCAAGGGTTTGATAAGGATTAGGCTTAACAAGGCCTAATAAACTTTGGAGAGGGGAGCATGGAGCTCATCGTATTCCCTTCGAATTGGGACAAGGCGGCTTTATGGTGCCCATGATGTGGTTAGTTGAGAGATGTTGTTGATGGTTGAGACTGTAGCACAGGAAGGCTTGTCATACTTTCTGGGGGTGAACTTCCCGGACACCTTCTTTGGTTCGACTTCTGTCTTGGAAAGACCTTCCTCGATTTCTACTCATGCTTCTCTAAGAGCTCAAAAGTGGGGGTAGTATTATCCTCCCATAGTTTCTCGGACATGGGGCAAGAAGTTCATTTTCACTATGCTGACTTGTTCTTCTTCGGATGGATGATTGGTCATGGTTGCGGCTTTTTCCCTCCATCGGGTTATGAAGTTATTGACTAATTCCCCATAGTTCTGTTTGAGAAGCTCTAAATCACGGCGGGTGACCTCAAGATCTTCGTTGAATTTGTACTGTGATATGAATTATCGGGCTACATCCTCTCAGTTATGGATTCTAGATTCTCCGAGGGACAAAAACCATCGGAGGGCGCTATCCTTCAAAGTTTGCTAAAATAATTGGGCCGTCACTTCTTCAGAAGCCCCTAGTAGAGTCATAGAATGGTGATAACTGTGAAGATGAACGATTGGGGGTCCACTTCCTCCGAACTTCTCGATGTTTGGCATCTTGAACTTCTAGGTTAACCTCGCTTTAGGATAAGGAGACATGTGGGTGTAATCCATGTAATTCCCCGAGAATCTGACTTGGTCGAACTTCTTAGTGAGAACCTTGAGATCTTCTTTGACTTTGTTTAACTCTTCTTCTTTCGGATCAATGACCATAGTTAGCCCCAGGCTGGGAAAGGTTCGGCATCGAAAGCTGGGCAGGCGGCGGCCCATTAATAAGAGGGGCACGTGGAGCCTGCCGATACTCTTGGGGAACCCATATAGGCTCGGGTGGATCCATAGCACGAGGAAATAGGGCCTCGGGCTCTTGAGGAGCAGGAACCTGGTTTCGTTGCATCTCTCGAACCTCAGTTTGGAGGTTGTCAATCTTAGTTACAAGCTGAGCTAGAACTGCCATCAGATCCGGCTGCATAACGGGTACTTGATCTGTGTTCTCCATGGAAAGTGGATGGATTCTAGACTCGAAAGAAGTAGCAGGGGAACGGACGGAAATCCGGGGTGATTTGATTGAAGACCGAAGCCAATAGGGAGCCATGCCAAGGGCTTACGATCGACCTGAGAAGGCGTAGAATGGGATTTATTTCTGAGAAAAAAAAATGAAAATATTTTTGGATTTTTGATAAAGAGAGGAGAAATATTTTTGGCTTTTTGATAAAGAAGGGAGAAATATTTTTGGATTTTTGATAAAGAAGGGAAAAATGTTTTTGGAGACGAAAACTCAACATGATTATTATAATTATTATGTTTTCACTTGTATTAAATTATCCTAAATGTAAAATTCCGTACGGGACCCGAGCCTGGAAAAATTGGGTTTGTAATATATGCAAAGTTATGGCTGGACTTATGACCAGGCTCACAGACAGGGTCCCGTTTTAAAAATGCGCAAAAATTCGGGGGGTAGGCCAACCCGGAATTTCGGCAGAGTTTTGGGTCGAAACCGGCAATCTAACATGTGTGTCCTAGGCTTGACACCTATATACGGGTATGTAGTTGGTTAGGTGAATCGGCAAGGGTTCTTCCCTTTGGCATGACTTCCACGATATACGTCTTACTCTTGCGGACAATCGGTACGTGTGAACAAGCCATTTGATATACCTGAGTGTACGTGAATTGCCTCACTATATACCTCGTGGAGACGGTACGTGTGAGAGCGAATTCAATATACTTGGCATACGTGAAAGAGTTCCCTGCGATATACCTCCCATCATGATTTCGGTCAAGCGGTACGATGCGGGGGAACCGTTCGATATACATCAAAGGTACTTGACCAATGGAAGGTGAGAGTCATATCTCTTAGTCGAACTGTTCCCTACCGGACCAGGCCCATCAGGAAGTGACCCTCCAACTACTGGCAAAAATTTGGTCAATAACAATGCTCTTTGGTGATGTCGTGTGAATCATGCATGATTCTCTTATTAGTATCTTATGAGAACATCTTTCTTGATTATGCCAAATAGGGAGCAAAGTACAAGTACCAATGGTACACCAAGTAAGGATGGGTGATGCGTGAAACATGTGGATATATGTGACCCTAGGTGCACGTGGTGTGAAGTGTACATGGAGGATTTTCTACAAGTGTGTGAATAGAAGCATAAGCATGTGATACATATAGGAAAGGGGAACATGCAAAAATGGGGAAAATAAGAACAAGTATAACATCTATGTAAATAATGTCTATCCCTCAAAATAAAAAAGGTCCCTAGCAGAGTCGCCACTGTGGCCATCCCCGATCCTCGCCGCGGGGGGCGATGAGAGTGCGTGTGAGGATCCTAGGTCCCGCGCGTCCCTCTCGAGAGCGCTTCGGTCAGCGTCATTGTGGTGAGGTGTGAGAATGTAGAGAGATTAGAGTCGCCAGTCTATTTTACTCAAAAAAAGGGGGAAGCCATCCCAAAGGACGACATCCAAAGACATACTGTGCATAGGAAACCAAAATGATTCGAGAAGGGTTCGGAGGCTAAGTTACGAAATGGGAAGGTGTTAGGCATCCATTCTGCCCTTACGGTCTCTCATGGATGTTTGCTATTTTCCTTTTTATTTTCCCCATGATATGTGTGCATGTGTATATATAGTGGAGATAGGAATCCTCGACTTGTATCATGGAAGAGATAAAGCGAGTCATCCATAGGAAGGTATAAAAATATTATTAGGAAATAAGATTTATGCGATTACCCTTACGTTGATCATTATAATGGAACGATAATGCATGTGGAGTAATACGTCACTAAGAACATAAATATATATATATATATATATATATATATATATATATATAAGAATGGAGTTTAGAAAATGAGAGAAAAAGTTAGAAAAGGACTCGAGTCTCAGGTTTTACCCCGAGATGCCTACGTAGCCTATAGAGGCATCAAAGTCCACGTAGTTCGCATGCAAAACGAGGGGTGGGGTTTATCCCATAAATCCAAATGAGGGATCTCTTATTTGTGAGTGTGTGTGTCTGTGTGTAGAATGAGTATTTTAGTTGTGAGAAAAGTGTGAGAATCCCTATTTTGAATTTATGAGCAAACCCTCTTTTTCTTATTTTTTTGGGTTTTTTATTTATATGAAAATAAGAGATGTGCAATAATACTAAATAAAAAGTATATTAGGATGTGTGAGATGAGATAATAAAAGTGCTAAGTAATAAAACAAGTTATTACAAATTTATGAGAATTTAAGGAGAAAGTTGAGAAAATTGGACCTTCTTGAAGATATTTTAGCTTGATCTTGAATGTTGGAGAGCATCCTTTAGACTTGGATGATGATGGAGGGTAGTGAATTCACCAAGTTTGATGAAAAGTGAAGGTTGGAAAGGGATTTGGGTGTAGAAATCACGCTGACTTCGAGATAGGTTTTCTAGATCTGCTGAGAGTGATATGTTTTTTATTTTGGCTTCCCTTGCAAATGAGGTCAAGGCCCAGGTCACTGCCGATTGACATAGACCTGGTCTTGCCTATCGGCACCTGCCGATAGACAGGGTCTGGAACCTGTTGTTTGGCAGTGTGCTTCGGGCCCTTTCGAAAAATCGATCGCAGAGCGCAAATCGTAGATCAGAATTGTGCACGGGGTAAACCGCTGGAAAGGTATTTCATAGACCTTTGAAAGTCCTTTAGACCGCTCTCGGGTTCGGGAGTTGACTTTAGGTCAAATATGGCTCAAAAGCGTTCGTTATTCCATTGGACGGGGAGTTTTTCGGACGCAAATTGATCGTTCGTATGGTAGGTCTAAATTGCGCCCGGGGTGGATCGTTAGAAAGGTTAGAAGATGTACTTCAACATTACAAAGAGTTTGATCCAGTTCGGGGAGTTGTCTTTGATCAACCAGGCCCTGGAAGTATTTAGTGACCTCTCGGAGTCAAACGGATTGTTTGTCCGCATGGTAAGTCAGAATCGCACACGGGATGAACCGTTGGAAAGGGGTTTCGGTGACCTTAGAAGAGTCATTCTGTCTCAATCGATATGAAGAGTTGACTTAGGTCAAACGGAGTTCGGGAGCGTTCAGTGGCCTCCTGATCAAGCTTCGGTTGGAAAATGGGTCGTTCGTCTGCATGCTAAGTCAGAATTGCGCAGGGGACGGACCGTTGGAAAGGGGTTTCAGTTCCCTTTGAAGATTCATTCAGTCTTGGTCAAGCTAAAGAGTTTGAATTTTGGTCAAACAGAGCCTGGGAGTTCCCGATGGCTTCTAGGTCAGTACTCGGGGTATGACCTGGGTTTGTAGTGATGAAGGGAGGTGCTAGGGACCTAAGGAGAGTTTAAGGGGTAATAAAATGGGGTGTCTACACCAACCCCATGGAGGTTTCCACATATCTAAAAGTACCCTCACAGACATCGGTATTACCCAAATTGTCCTCGTCAACGTAAGAAAAGTGTCCCATAAATCTCTCGTGACCCTACAGTGTATTAGTAAATGATTAGTCTTATCCTCTTCCTCATAGCATAACTAACATCTACTAGCCATATGATATTTTCTCTTCTCCAGACCCTCTAGTGTCAAAATGGTTTGTCTTGTCGTCGTCCATACGAAAAACTTGACCTTAGGCGACGCTTTAACTTTCTATATCTTCTTCCAAGGGAAACGAGCAATAGATTTACCACCCATCAGTGACCCATAGAAACTGCGAATCGAAAACACACCCGTCGCTCCCCCCTTCCATCTCATCGAATCCTCTCTAAGAGTCGGACTAGGAGCCGCTTTCAGCCATTCTACGAACAAATCTGACTCATGTAGCTCCCAGTCCCATAACCTTCTCCTAAGCTGTGACCTCCAAGATATTTCGTCTTCGCTAACATAGACATGATCAGCCACCAAACCATCCAGATTTTTCCCTATACTAAACATCTCGGGAAAAAGATCGTGAATAGTCCCATTCGTGCCCTATTTGTCTTTCCAGAACCTAATCCTATTCCCTTTCCCTAAGGAAAATTTCGTGTGTCTCGCAAACACCTCCCAACCTCTCGCAATATGTTTCCACAAACCCACTCCATGAGCTAAAGATCCCCCCACCGGCCTCCATCTCAGATGACAAGATCCCCATCTGCCTTCAATAATACGTCTCCATAGTCTGTTGGTCTCTTGAGGATATTGTAACACCCCGCCCGCCCGGTAAGAGCGAACGGAGCGCTAATGCGATAAAATAAATCCAAATCTACAAGTGACAAGGTATAGAGCATCTAAGTCCGACAACAACAAAAGAGAAACTACAAATCTCAATCTCTTCAAATAAATACAATAAATCTCTCGAATTACAACATCTAACTCAAAATAAAATAAATCCCAATGCTCTATACATCAAAATAAATAAATACAAGTCTTCTCAAATGTATTAAAAATTCTTCCCAAAACAATCCACGCTAAAATCATCCCAATAGGTCCAAAGCACCAAAATCCGCGCTAACCTGCCACTAAAAGAAAATATGGGGAACTACATAATACGACAGGAAAGATGCTCAACAAATATATGTTAGTGATGAATAAAACGTAAGAACACGAGTATGAATATTCAAATCAAATGCAAATCTCAATAGCATTTTATCAATAAATTTCTCAACAACACTTTAACCGGGGTCACCAGGCCTCACCACATCCGCATATGCTTTATCAAGCCATAGCTCGGGAAACAGGAATTTTGGCGAGTGCCCAACATCCATGCCATATTAAAATCTCATGACAACGTGCTCATCAACAATATAATGATACAACATGAATCAAAATAATTTCAACAATTATTTTCCAGATTTCAATGAATTTAACAATTCAAATATGAGTTCAATTAATAAGAAATCAAAGAGAATGACACTCGTGAGATTTAAGGAGTATATTGTGTAAAACTCCATACCTCAAACCATGATGAGAAACCAACGATGATATCCTCAAGATCAACTCAAAAGATCTACAAAAGCTCCTCCAAGAACCTCTAACAAAATAACCCCAAGAACACCTCTAATCTAAGGTTGGAACTCACAAATCTCAAGGGACAATGTGTATATAAAAAGAAGAGGAATATAAAATATATTTGCTGCCAAAATTTGTGCCAAAAGTATGTTAAAAGGGTTGCCCACGACTTCCTTTTATAATGCAAAGAAATGAAGATTTGAATCCAAAAGACTCCTTTAAATAAGGCAATTAAATGAAGAGTTAGAATTCCAAGGGTTAAAAACATTTAAAAATCATTTTAAAATCCGTTTTAACTCCGTTTTCGAAACCGTTTGAAATTATCGCCTTTGAAAATAATATTCAACATATTTGAGCAATAAAAATAATTTTATCAAAAACTTTATGTTCCTCCATTTTCCAGAAATTAATTAAATTAGCCCAAAATTACGCGGGTTGTTACACTTCCCCATTAACAATGGAATTTCGCCCTCGAAATTTGCCGAATGCCTAACTCTAAAAAACTCAGGCTAACAATCTCCAAAATAATCTCGTCTCCAAAAATAATTTCCTCACATCTAATCTCGAAATCTGTCACGAATATCACCTAAAATTTTCTATGTCGAAAATTGCTAACCACGCAATGAACCCAAAATCCAAGCCCCGAGGGTTGCCGTATACCTAAGCTCTGATACCATTTGTAACACCCCGCCCGCCCGGGAAGAGCGAACGGAGCGCTAATGCGATAAAATAAATCCAAATCTACAAGTGACAAGGTATAGAACATCTAACTCCCACAACAACAAAAAAGAAACTACAAATCTCAATCTCTTCAAATAAATACAACAAATCTCTCGAATTACAACATCTAACTCGAAATAAAATAAATCCCAATGCTCTATACATCAAAATAAATAAATACAAGTCTTCTCAAATGTATTAAAAATTCTTCCCAAAACAATCCACGCTAAAATCATCCCAATAGGTCCAAAGCACCAAAATCCGCGCTAACCTGCCACTAAAAGAAAATATGGGGAAGTACACAATACGACGGGAAAGATGCTCAACAAATATATGTTAACGATGAATAAAACGTAAGAACACGAGTACGAATATTCAAATCACATATAAATCTCAATAGTATTTTATCAATAAATTTCTCAACAACACTTTAACCGGGTCACCAGGCCTCACCACATCCGCATATGCTTTATCAAGCCATAGCTCGGGAAACAGGAATTTTGGCTGGTGCCCAACATCCGTGCCATATTAAAATCTCATGACAACGTGCTCATCAACAATATAATGATACAACATGGATCAAAATAATTTCAACAATTATTTTCCAGATTTCAATGAATTTAACAATTCAAATATGAGTTCAATTAATAAGAAATCAAAGAGAATGACACTCGCGAGATTTAAGGAGTATATTGTGTAAAACCCCATACCTTAAACCATGATGAGAAACCAACGATCATATCCTCAAGATCAACTCAAAAGATCTACAAAAGATCCTCCAAGAACCTCCAACAAAATAGCCCCAAGAACACCTCTAATCTAAGGTTGGAACTCACAAATCTCAAGGGACAATGTGTATATAAAAGGAAGAGGAATATAAAATATATTTGCTGCCAAAATTTGTGCCAAAAGTATGTTAAAAGGGTTGCCCATGACTTCCTTTTATAATGCAAAGAAATGAAGAGTTGGAATCCAAAATACTCCTTTAAATAAGGCAATTAAATGAAGAGTTAGAATTCCAAGGGTTAAAAACATTTAAAAATCATTTTAAAATCCGTCTTAACTTCGTTTTGGAAACCGTTTGAAATTCTCACCTTTAAAAATAATATTCAATATATTTGAGCAATAAAAATAATTTTATCAAAAACTTTATTTTCCTCCATTTTCCAGAAATTAATTAAAATAGCCCAAAATTACGCGGGTTGTTACAGATATCTCTATAACCATTTTCCTAGGAGATCCCTAATAAAATCTCCCAATTTTCTCACACCCGCTCCCCCTCCTTAATTGGCATATAGACCACCTCCCATCCAATAAGACTGTGTTTAAAGCTATCTTCCGTGCGTCTCCACAAAACATTTCTCATCAGTTTCTCCATCTCGTCACGCACCGCAGCGGGTAAAGGTAAGATAGACATGTAGTAAGTGGGCAAACTAGACAAGAAACTCTTGATGAGAGTTAACCTCCCCCCATTTGATAGATACCCACTCTTCCACCCTGCCAATCTCTTCCTCATTCTCTCCAGCACCGGGTCCCAAATATCCATGGACTTATATTTGGCTCTGAGAGGCATCCCTAGATAAGTATTAGGGAAGGACCCAATCCTACCACCAAAAATGCCAGCTAAACCCTCAACCACCCCTTCCCCCCTATCGGAATCATTTCACATTTCCCCCTATTAATCTGCATCCCTGAAACAGCCTCAAAGAAAATAAGCAGAAGCTTAAGGGAACGAATATGCCTTCGATTAGCATCACAAAAGATAATCGTGTCATCAGCAAACAGAAGGTGGGACACAGAAATCACCTCAGATGTAGGAGTCCCAAAATGAAAACCCATAATCCACCCCGCATCTACCACTCGGCCCATCATTCGACTAAATGCCTCTATGACCAGAATGAATAAAAAGGCGAACAATGGATCACCTTGCCTCAAACCATGAGTACTCGAAAAAAATCCTTCTGGAACTCCATTAATCAGAATCGAGAATCTAACCGTAGAGACACACCTCCACATCCACCGACACCATCGATCCCCGAAACCCATCCTCTTCATAAGGTAGATAAGAAACTCCCAATTGACATGATCATACGCCTTCTCGATATCCTACTTACACGCTATGCCAGGAACCCCACTACACAACCTCGACTCCACACATTCATTAGCCACTAAAACTACATCGAGGATCTGCCTACCACCAACGAAAGCAGTCTGAGACTCCAATATAAGGTGGTCGATAACCTTTCTAAGACGAAAAGACAACACTTTTGCAAGAAGATTATACAAACTCCCTATTAAGCTAATCGGTCTGAAATTTCTGATATTAATCGAACCCCCTTTTTTAGAAATCAAAGTGATGAAGGTTGCGTTTAATCTAGACACAAAGTAACCCCTATCATGGAATTCCTCAAAGAAAGCCATCACATCGCTCCTGACCACTGCCCAATTATGTTGAAAGAACGTAATCTAAAACCCGTCTGGTCTCGGTGCCTTATCCCCACTCATAGATTTGAGGGTCTGAACAATTCCTGCTCAGTAAAAAGCCCCTCGATACCTTCCGCTTCACTCACCGAAATACTATAAAAGTCCTCCCCATCAAGCAACGGACGCCACACTTCCTCTTCCCTGAAAATTTCCTCATAATAATGAGCAATGGACCCCCTCACCTCAATAGCTTCTTCGAACACCTATTTCCCCACTTCAATTTTGCCTATAAAGTTCCCACGCCGATGGGAATTTGAAACTTTGTGAAAGAACTTAGTATTCGAATCTCCTTCGCTCAACCACAAAGCCCTGGATTTTTGCCTCTAACTGATTTCTTCCTGAATTAACCTCTTCCCTAACTCCCCCTTTTTAACCTCTCTATCTCTCCTCTCTTCTTCTGAAAGCCCGTTTCTACCTTCTTCTCATCAAGGTTTCTTATATCCTCCATCAAACTTGTTGTGACCACCTGAATATTACCGAACACTTCTCTGTTCCACTTCCTTAAATCTTCCTTGAGCAAACTTAACTTTACAGTCAATCTGAAACTAGTGTTCCCTTCCACCTCATACCCAAACCACCAAGATCTTACTCTATCCTCAAAATCCAATTCCTTGAGCCACATATTCTCAAATCTAAAAGGAATCCTCCCTTCCCTCCGTTCCCCACATTCAAGAAGAATAGGACAATGATCCGAAGTCACCCTAGGTAAACATGACTGAACCACACCTGGAAAATGTTCCTCCGAACCCTGAGAAATAAGAAATTTGTCGAGTTGAGACAACGACGGCAATCCCCTGAGGCTTTACCAGGTAAACAAACCCCCTTCCATTGGTAAGTCGATAAGATCCATCTCATCTCTAAAATCATAGAAATCTCTCATATATCTATTAGTTCTACCACCATTGCTTCTCTCAGGTTTCGAATCTCACCACATTGAAATCTCCTCCCACACAGAAAGGAAGGTCCCATAGCGTAACCACTCCAGCTAATTTCTCCCACAACTCCCACCTATCCCTATCCTCCATCGGGCCGTAAATTCCAGAGAAACTCCAAATAAAGTTATCTTCCTTATTTTTAAACATACAGGATAAGGACCATCTACCCTCCAAACTCTCAATTAAATTGATCACTGAAGAATTTCACATTATGACCATCCCGCCTGACACTCCCAATGCATCCATACTGACCCATTTAATTCCACGCCTTCCCCATAAGGATCTAATAGTACCCTCCTCCATGTTGTCCATCTTTGTCTCCTGAAGACACAAGATATTGGGCTTACACTTTGTAACCGCTCCTCCAATAAAACCCCTTTGTTGGTGTCATTCATCCCTCCCACATTCCACAATATAATACGTAGTTTCATTAATTAAACAACAATTAAACCTCCCTTTCCTCTCCATCTTCAAACCCCACCTCTCCTACCCCAACCCTATTCTTCTCTAATAGAGTCCAAGCCTCCTCCTCGTACCCCTTAAAGACAACTCCTGCATCATCGCTAAAATATCCTAACAAGTTCTCCCTCCAACCCACCGGGTCTTCGTCCCAACCTTCTTCCTCGCACATTATCAATTACTTCTTGTTTTGGAATCACTAAATATACCAATAACCTAGAATCAATTAGTTCCTGAAAGAGCGCACCTTCCTTTTTGCATCCCCCCACTGTCGTTTCACTAGCCACCACAATCGCTTTGCAATTATTTTCTACTAACGATTTCATTTCCCTTTCACCTTTGTCCTCATAATGCCTTACTAGTATTGCCACTTTTCCCCCCATTACACTTTCCCACCACTTTTCCTTTGTTGCCGATTTTGCCCACATTTCTGAACGCCTTAATATTTTTTAGGCTTACTAATGAAGATCCGAAATACATATCATTCTTCCCTTTATTATTATTTTTTTTTCTTTTCAGCGATCACCTCTGTCTCGTGCTTTTTTTTTCTAAAACCCCTCCTGTCTTGTTTTCACCCCCCCCCCCCACAAGTTAACATTTAAAGATTTACCCCTCCGTTCAAACGCAACATACGAAACATCCCCCTCCCTAACGTCCTTGTCCCTAGCATTATGCCACTGTAAAACAAGATATTTTTTCTTGGAATTTGGTATGTCCCCCACACTATTGCTTGACAAATTTTTTATTAAACCACGACATTTATTAGGACAAAAATCTTGAAGTAACTCCGATTGAAAAATTGTTACTTAAGCCATCCCCCTTATGATATTAACACGACTAAAGTGTGCGTGGTTTGAAAAACTGTTACTTAAACCGTTTAATACAAGATTGAACTATTGAAGTAAATCCGAATTGTTTTTTGAAGAAACTCTTTTCTTTAAATCAAACTGATTAACACAAGATGTGTTTAATAAAACATGTACGAGATATGTTCAAGATTAGGTAACAGGTTTCAAAAATCAAAACTAAGATAGTTTATGTCAGCACACTATCAAGAATGAGATGAGGAGATGTAGAAAGATTAAGTACAAGGAGTTTTTAACGTGGTAAAACCTCACCCAACTGAGGAAAAATCCACGATGACTTCTAAGTCACAAACCAAAAAATCCACTAAAACAAAATATTCAAGTTACAAACTATTTAACACACGTGCACACAAGGCAGTCCTATACAAGTTTAGACTATATACCTACTGGTTTGATTCTAACTTCTCTGAAGGTCCGATGTTGTTGTGGCTTTCCCAGTTTGCTAACTTTCCACCTTTTTCCAGTCTTTACGTCGACTCTTGTAGATTCAAGATCTTATTGCCAACACTTCTGTGTTGTAGTGTGACAAGTGTTTGTGAAAGTACTTCTAACACATGCATGCACACACGCACACTTATTTATACAAACAAGTCCTATCAAATTACATAAAGATCTAAATGAATAAGTTTTTCAGTTTCTCTGTTCTTTGGAAACAAAGAACTTTCTTGATCTTTAAACTAACCCAGAATCCAAGGTTACCTTGCTCGAAAGACGGTTCAAGGTCTTAATCAATTTCAGAGGGTTTTGAAAATATTTTTGAAATTGAAAACAACCGATTGCGATTCTAACTAGATCAGAAGTCTTGTTTCATAAGAACTAGAAACATAAAATAGATTTGTCGATTCTTGAGTGTTAAAAACATTTACTAAAAAAATTTAATCAACAAATACGATTTCTCAAGATGAGAAAATAAAACATGCAGATCTAAGTGTAATATGACATGCAATAGTCAGATCTACTATTTCTATAAAAGAGAAACATGAAATGTCTAAGCTGGAAATAAGATATCAAACTCAGAGGATAAAACCCTCGAACAGCCTTCAAACCTCCACCAAAATTACTCTCAAACACTCAGGTTTTGTTTTAGTGTAAACTGAATTTGGAAAAATGAGTTTAGGGTTTGAAACTAGGTTAGGGTTTGTTTGGACGAGTTAGGGTTTCTTTCTCTCTCTTTTTTCTTCTCTAGCTCTTCTCTTTTCTCTCATTTTAGACGAACTGGCAAAAGTTCTCAAATGCTGAGGCTAAGCCTCCTTTAATAGTAGGCTAGGAAGGATCGAGAACATTAGTGCAAAGCTAATGGTTGAGATTTGGTCAATGAAGATTGTCATCGATCCAATGGTTTAACATCAGCGGTGCATTAAACGTTCACTGATTGGTCTAAAGAGGTTCACAGGGATTGGGATAAAATGCATGCAGATCGTTGATTGAATTGATCCAAGGGCTGATAAGGCGTAATGGTTCTGAGTCTACCAATAAGCACAAATCAAACCGTCATACAGTTGACAGGTGTAAGCCCCAGATGAACTCAAACGCGTGTTTACAAAATAATTACACACGCACCCTGAAGTCTCAATCGCATTTGAATTGTACCCAACCAAACTTTCAGGTAAGAGATGATAAAATCAGAAATAGCAAATTGACCCCAAAAGTTATATAAACCAAATTTTAATTTCTAAACAATTATTTAAAAATTAATTAAAATTTCCAAAAATTATTAAAATTAATTTTAATGGGATTTAACACACACAACTCACACACAATCAATCAACGCAAAATATATACCTTGTATGCAATCCTAATGTGTGTGTGATTGAGAATTATACCTTCAATTGAATCAAGTGTGGCATAATGAGAAGGATCTGAGGCTTTTTGGTATCTACGGAATGGGACTTTAATTTTGTCACAATTTCCAAACTAGATGAGCACTTATACAAAGTAGACTCAAGTTAGTCAAGAGTATAAGGTGCTTCAATCTCCCCCTTTGGAAATATGAGAAAAAATCTCCTTTGAGTCATCTAGGACTCGTAAGGATACGAAAGAATAAATAAAATCCTAATCCTATACAAAATTCTATCTACCCATTTTTTAAAAACATAAAATTACATAACTCAACTAATTATACATTAATACCCTAATAACACCTGTTGAAGACAACGATACAGATTCCTTCAAATAATACTAAGATCAAGCTTTTTAAAAATATGTGCAAGAAAAAATATGAACTCACAAGACTGAAATTACTCCCCCATTTTGTCTCAAATGGACAAAGGAAAAAAATACTTAAGTCACACGAGTTTATTCAGCACAAACCATTCCTATCGATTTTCGTAAAGAATGAAATCTATTGTAATCCAAAGGTTTTGTAAACATATATGCGAGTTGCAAATCAGTAGGAAGATAATTAATTTCTAATTCCTTAGTTTCAACTAATTCGCGTGTAAAGTGATGTCTAATTTTTATATGTTTTGTTCGCAAGTTTTGAACATGATTTATAGAGATACTGATCGCACTTTGATTATCACAATAGAGATGCAGTTGGTCTTCTTGAATGCCATAATCATTTAGCATTTGTTTAAGCCAAAGTAATTGGGCATAGCAACTACCAGCAGCTATGTACTCAGATTCAGCTGTAGATAAAGAGGTCCAGTTTTATTTCTTACTACTCCATCCTACCAAATTGTTACCGATATAATAACACTTCCCTGATGTGCCCTTACTATCATCAGTACACAGTGTATCCTATTATAGTACTAGGAGTATCATTGGTGTACCAAAGTCCCAAATTTAGAGTGCCTTTTATGTATTTAATGATTCTTTTTTCACATACTAAGTGGCTCTCTTTTAGATTATTTTGATAACTAGCACACATGCAAACTACGTACATAAAATCAGGACGTGAGGCAGTAAGGTATAGCAAGGTTCCTATCATACTACGATATAGAGTAGGATCTATGGATTTTCCATTCTCATCTTAGGATAATTTGACTTAGTACTCATGGGAGTTTTTGCTTCTTTGGCACTTTCAAGATCGAATTTTCTGACAATCTCTAAAGTATACTTCGATTGCGACACAAATAAACCTTCTGAGTTTTGTTTGACTTGAAGACCCAAGAAAAATTGCAACTCTCCCATAAGAGACATTTGAAATTCTCTATGCATAATTTCAGAAAATGATTTAACTTCTGAAGGGGAAGTGGATCCAAAAATGATATCGTCGACGTAGACTTGAGCTATAATGATATATTTGTCAATATGTTTGACAAAAAGGGTTTGATCATTTCCACCTCTCTTAAAACCTTTATCTAAGATAAAGTTGGAAATACGCTCATACCAGGCTCTTGACGCTTGTTTCAAACCATGCAACGACTTTTTAAGATGATAAACATGATTTGAATATTGAGGGTAAATGAACCCTTTGGGTTGTTCAACATAGGTCTCTTCAGTCAAGATTCCATTAAGAAAGGATGATTTGACATCCATTTGGTAAAGCGTAAAATGCAAGTAACAAGATAATGCAAAAAGAAAATGAACAGATTCTAAGCGAGTAACAGGAGAAAAAGTCTCGTTAAATTCTATTCATTCAATTTAAGAGTATCCATAAGAAACTAATCTGGTTTTGTTTCTAATGATTATCCCACTTTCATTAGATTTATTTTTAAATATCCCATGTGTGCTAATAACCTTTTTATGATTAGGACTAGGTACAAGATACCAAACATCATGAATGACAAATTGAAGAAGTTCTTCCTGCATGGCAGAATTCCAATGAGGGTCATTCAATGCCTCATTTACATTCTTTGGTTCCACAAGTGAAACAAATCATGCATAATGAGCATAGTTTCTTAATTGAGATCTTGTACATACAGTCTCACTAGGGTTACCGACAATACTATCTATGGGATGATCTTTAGAAACCCAGTTAGGTATTTTAGGTGTCTCAATTGGGAAAGAATCATCTATTTCTAGAGAGTCATTTTCTAAAACATTTTCAGACTCTTCCATAATAGTTGGTTCTCCAGTCTTACTCTCAATAGTAGTGTCACTTAAAATAATATTTATGGATTCCATTAAGGTCTTTGTGTGAAGATTATAGACACGGTATGCTGTACTGTCAGGAGAATATCCTAGGAAGATAGCTTTATCTCCACGAGTCTCAAATTTGGACAAGTGTTCTCTATCTTTGCATACATAACACGTACTACCAAAGGTTCTGAGGTATTTAAGATTGGGCTTTTTCCCATACCATAGTTTGTAAGGAGTTTGTTTAGAATTCTTCCTAAGATACACCCTATTAATAACGTGACAAGCAGTACGGATAGATTCTAACCAAAAATATTTAGGTAAACACTTAGCATGAATCATAACACGTGCCATCTCTTGAAGGGTACTATTCTTTCTCTCAGCAATTCCATTTTGTTGAGGAGTCTTAGGATCACTAAATTCATGTTTGTAACCATTATAGTCACAATACTCTATAATACCAATATCTATGAATTCTCCACCTCGATTACTACGAATTCTATTTACTTGAGTGTCCTTCTCATTTTCAATCCGAAGAATAATTTTCAAAAAGGTTTGGAAAGTGTCAGACTTTTATTTTAAGAAGGCCACCCAAGTGAATCTGGTGAAGTCATCAACCATAACAAGAATGTAACTGTGTCCACATAGACTAATAGTTCGAGAGGGACCCATTAGGTCCATATGGATGATCTCCAAGGGTTTAAAGGTAAGGATATCTTTAAATTTCTTATGAGGTGCCTTAACATTTTTTTCCTTCCTGACATGATCCACAGACAATATTAGAGATAGGTTTGATCTTAGGAATTCCTCTAACTATTTCTTGTGAAGACAATCTACTAAGATTATCGAAATTTATGTGACCCATCCTATTATGCCATATTTCATTGTCATCCATTCTGGCAATGTTCCAGACCTCAGAACTAGTCTGAACAGTATAACAATTGTCGGGAGTCCTGAGTCCTGTAATAATGCACTCACCTCTTTCATTTAAAATTTTGAAATTATTCTTTGAAAAGGTGACAGTATGAATTGAGCCACAAAATTGCGATATACGAAGTAGATTAGCCTTAAGACCTTTTACTAGAAGAACATTTTCAAGCAAAGGCAATCCCTCTTCGTGGAGTGTTCCTTTACCAATGATTTGAGATGATACACCATCACCAAAAATAACTTTTCCTCCAGCAAAGCTGGTTTTGTTTAAAAGTTTTGTGTCATCACCAATCATATGTTTTGAACACCCAAAGTCTAAATACTATCCAGAAGGAGTGTGTTCAGCTTTTAAGTCAGTAATCACAATGTTACACTTCATCTGGGGAAATAGCTCATCTTTTCTAACCTAAATATCTCTTGTTTTCATTTTGCGCCTATTTGCTCTCATTTGATAAATTTGCGAGCATTAGATTTTTGTTGAAAAATGTTTTACGCATGAGTTTGAATTTTATGGAAAATATGAGCATTCGGTTTAGGAAGGTGTCTAGGAATACTCCTTGTAAATGATCTTTTAGGTTTGATCTTTCTCTTTCTATATTTAGAGTTTTTGTCTGGTTGTCTAGGCAGAACATAATTGTTACGACTTCTCCTAGAGTAGTTAAAGTTTTGGTATACAGGAGTATTACAGACAGGATTAGCTAAACGTCTAGAGTAGCAACCTTCAAAAGAATGACCGTATATATCACAGTAAGAGCAATATAGATTGCTTGAAGAGGGTATCTCCTTAGGAAAGTATCTAAACATAGGTTTTATGGAATTTTGATGTTGAACCTTTTCCAAGGGAGTACAATATGAAAATCAGACTCACTCTTCCTAATCGGGGGGCAAATGTATTTAGCCTTAGGTTGACTATCACACTTAGAGTAACTTGATTCCCCAATATCAAACTTTTGTTGTTTTTCATCAAACTCAACTTTTAGGGAATGAAAATCTGGGCCAGTTTCTATAGGTCTTTTGCCTCCTAACACAAACTTGATTGATTCAAAGTTTTTAGTTTGTGTCTTTAACTTTGGGCAAAATCCTATTTCAGTTCGATCATTAGATGTGGTTTTTGAGTCAGCACCAAAATCATCAAAACAATTGGAATTTTTTTCAAACTTAGAATTTTTTTTTAAAACAGTTGTTGTCTTTTCTTTAGCTTGTTCCAATTATAATAATGTCCCTTTATATTTTTTATCCAGAATTTCATTTGTTTCAATCAAAATTTTCAATTTTTGATAAAAAAATTTGACTTCATTTTCATGAGTTAGACATTGGGTAGTATACTCTTCAGCGTTAAGTTTGACCATTAGACTAAGGTCTTCTAGTTTCTTAGTGAGTTCTTTTACTATTTTCTCTAGTTTAGAACTTTTCTTGAGAGTTTTGTCATAAAGTGTGTGAACATCAGTGAGGTCTTCAATGTCCGAATCACTAAGTGTAGTGTGTGAAGTGACCCCTAAGGATTCAATTATTGAACTCACACACACATTGACATCGTCATTATCGCTTTCCCTTTGACTCACACACCCCGCTATAGAACTAACAATGTTCTCGGAAATTAAAGCATCTAAACCAGTAGCAGCATGATTTATAACAACAAAAGTAGAGATATTATCATTATTCTTATACATAGGCACATGCATATCATCATTATAGATCATCCTGGAAAAAAGTACATGCAAGGATAAAAAACATCAGATGACTCAGATTCCTCATTATCAGAGTCACTTGAATCATCCCATGTCTTGCAAATATTGGCCCTAGTATGCTTATTGGTCCTGTTCAATTTAACTCTACAGTCTTGTGCTATATGACCCAATTTTCCATATCTAAAGCATTTAATATTCTTAAAGTCTTTGTTAGGTTTCATATGAATGTCCTTGTAATGTTTGTCTTGACCTTTCTCATGAGGTTTGTGATTACATTGAGTTAGATAATTTGGCTTGCCTTGTTTGGTTTCCATTTTATTTCTAAATTTCACAATTTTCTTAAACTTCTTTGACATCAAGGCAATCTGATTAACCAAAACATCTATGTCACATTCCTTATCAGAGTCATTATTAAGAATACTGACCTCTACTTTTATTAGCTTAGAAGAAAAACTCAGGTTGGAACTAGTCTGCTTCCTATGGGACTGGGTTAATTGTTTCTTGAATTTTAGTTCCATTTCCACAGTTCTCAGTTTACTACTGAGTAATTCAGGAGTGAGATTTTGATCACTCATTTCCTCAATAACATATCTTTTGTTATCAAATTTCTATGGCAATGACCTTAAATTTTTTGAGACAATTTCATGTCTATCATAGGTTATCCCATTAGCATGTAATTTGGACACAATGTCAATCAAATTCATGTAAAATTCATCGAATGATTCGGAGTCAGACATGATTAAAGAGTTATACTGCTAGATAAGCATCTGTGTTTTAGCAGCCTTAACTCTAGTGTCACCTTCATGTGCAGTAACCAATGTATCCCAAGCTTCCTTAGAAGTGGCACAAGATGATATCCTTTTGAACTCATGTTCATTTATAGACATAAAAATGACATTCTTGCCTTTGTTATTGTTTCGAGAAGTTTTCTTCTCTTCTTGAGTGAATTCACTTAATACTTTCTTAATCCTGTCATTACTTCCTTCAGTGGATGGTTTTGTAGGACGAGTATATCCATTTTCAACAATATCCTAGACATCATCTCCCAAGGTTCCTTGTATGAAAGCAACCATCCTTACTTTCCAATAATCAAAGTTGTTTCCATCAAAGAGAGGAGGTCTGGTCAAGTTACCAAATATTTTATTTTTCTCGTCCATTGTTTGAGTTTAAGAAAACAATTTCAGAAACACAAGATCTTTAAAGAAAAATTCCAAAGCTCTGATACCAATTGAAAAACTGTTACTGAATCCGTTTAATACAAGATTAAACTATTGAAGTAACTCCGAACTATTTTTTGAAGAAACTCTTTTCTTTAAATCAAACTGATTAACACAAGATGTGTTTAATAAAACATATACAAGATATGTTCAAGATTATGTAACAGGTTTTGAAAATCAAAACTAAGATAGTTTATGTCAGCACACTATCAAAAATGAGATGAGGAGATGTAGAAAGATTAAGTACAAGGAGTTCTTAACGTGGTAAAACCTCACCCAACTGAGGAAACATCCACGGTGACTTCTAAGTCACGAACCAAAAAATCCACTAAAACAAAATATTCAAGTTACAAACTATTTAACACACGTGCACACAAAACAATCTTATACAAGTTTAGAATATGTACCAACTGGTTTGATTCTAACTTCTCTACAGGTCTGATGTTGTTGTGGCTTTCCCAGTTTGATAACTTCTCCACTTTTTTCCAGTCTTTACGTCGACTCCTGTAGATTCAAGATCTTATAGCCGACACTTCTGTGTTGTAGTGTGACAAGTGTTTGTGCAAGCACACATGCACACTTATTTATACAAACAAGTCTTATTAAATTACAGAAAGATCTAAATGAATAAGTTTTTCAGTTTCTCTCTTCTTTGGAAACAAAGAACTTTCATGATCTTTAAACTAACCCAGAATCCAAGGTTACCTTGCTCGAAAGACGGTTCAAGGTCTTAATCAATTTCAGAGGGTTTTGAAAATATTTTTGAAATTTAAAACCACCGATTGCGATTCCAACTAGATCAGAAGTCTTTTTTCATAAGAACTAGAAACAGAAAATAGATTTGTTGATTGTTGAGTGTTAAAAACATTTACTGAAAAAATTTAATCAACAAATACAATTTCTCAAGATGAGAAAATAAAAGATGCAGATCTAAGTGTAATATGACATTTAATAGTCAGATCTACTGTTTCTGTGAAAGAAAAATAGAGATCTAACATGAAATGTCTAAGTCGGAAATAAGATCTCAAACTTAGAGGATAAAACCCTCGAACAGCCTTCAAACCTCCACCAAAATTACTCTCAAACACTCAGGTTTTGTTTTGGTGTAAACTGATTTTGGAAAAATGAGTTTGGGGTTTGAAACTAGGTTAGGGTTTGTTTGGACGCGTTAGGGTTTCTTTCTCTCTCTGGTTTCTCTCTCCTTTTCTTCTCTCTCTGTTCTCTTTTCTCTCCGTTTAGAAGAATAGGCAAAAGTTCTCAAATGCTGAGGCTACGCCTCCTTTTATAGTTGGATAGGAAGGATCGAGAACATCGGTGCACATCTAATGGCTGAGATTTGGTCAAGGAAGATTGACATCGATCCAACGATTTAACATCAGCAGTGCATTAAACGTTCGCTGATGGGTCTAAAGAGGTTCACAGGGATTGGGATAAAATTCATCCAGATCGTTGATTGAATTGATCCAAGGGCTGATAAGGGATAATGGTTCTGAGTCTACCAACAAGCACAAATCAAACCGTCATACAGTTGATAGGTGTAAGGCCCAGATGAACTCAAACGCGTGTTTACAAAATAATTACACACGCACCCTGAAGTCTCAAGCGCATTTGGATTGTACCCAACCAAACTTTCAGGTAAGAGATGATAAAATCATAAATAGCAAATTGACCCTATAGCACCCCGCCCGCCCGGGGAGAACGAGCGGAGCGCTACTCTCGATAAAACTAACCAAGTCCACAATAATACAAGGTATAGAGCATCTAAATCCCACAACAACAAAAGAGAACTACAAATCTCAATTTGGTCAAATTAAATACCAAGTCTCTCGAATTACGTACAACAACTAACTCAAAAATAAAATAAATACCAATGCTCTATACATCAAAATAATACAACTCTTCTCTCTTGTATAAAAATCCTTCCCAAATCATCCACACTAAAAATCATCCCAATCAAATCCAAAGCGCCCAAAATCCGCGCTAACCTGCCACTAAAAGAAAATATAGAAAGTATACAGTACGACAGGAAAGATGCTCAACAAATATTAGTGGTGAATAAAACGTAATAATACGAATACGAATATTCAAATCAAATGCGAATCTCATAAGCAATTATATCAATATAATTTCTCAACAACACATTAACCGGGTCACCAGGCCTCACCACCGTACCGCACCTATGCATTTTTAAGCATATTCGGAAAAAAGGAATATTGGCAGGTGCCTAACGTCCGTGCCATATTAAAATCTCATGACAACATGCTCAACACCAAATAATATCACATGAATCAAAATTAGATTCCAACAAATATTTCCAGATTTCCAAATGAATTTAGCAATTCAAATATAAGTCAATAATCACAAGAAAACAACGAGAATGATACTCGCGAGATTAAGGAGTATATTGAGTAAAATCCCATACCTTAAACCACCAAAAGATACCATCACAAATATGCCCAGAAGTCATAGAATTAGCCATCAAAACAGCCCACAAAGATTACCAAAAACTCCTCCAAGATCAACCTCAAAACAGCCCCAAGAACACCTCCAAAAATCTAAGGGTTGATTGCGTAATTTAAAGGGCTTGTTTGTATATAAAAAGAGAGGAATTAAAAACAGGTTTGCTGCCAAAAAGTTGTACCAAAAAGGGTCACCCACGACCTTAATTTATAAGGCAAAACCAAAAGAGTTATGAACAAGCCAAACTTCTCAAAGTTACATGCTGTGCACGTTTTCTGGGACCATCGATCGATCTATGAAAATCATCGATCGATCGATCATGCCTAAAATCTGACAGTTCCCCTTAAAAATGCCTATAAGTAGAGGTGTTCACGGGTCGGTCGGTTCGATTTTGGCCGGGTTTTTTGAGCCGAACCGACCATGTCGATTTTTGGAGGAGAAAAATCGAACTGAACCGAACCTGTTGAAGAACCGAACTGAACAGGGTCGGTTTTTGACAGCGCCGGTTCGGTTTGCCCAGCGGTTTTTGACAGAGCTGGTTCGGTTTTTTCATTTATTTTAATAAAAAATATTTTTTTTAATACCTAATATAAATATAAATTTAAAAAATATAATATAATATGCCAACAATAATATTAATATAATCTAACTTTAAAATTAAAAAGTATAAAAATTAATTCGGTTCGGTTCAAAATCGGTTTTTTTATGCCAAAACCGAAACCGAACCGACCCTGTCAGTTTTATACCTAATCAAACCGAACCGAACCGACCCTTAAAAAAACCCGACCCGAAAATTTTCGGTTCGGCTCGATTTTATCGGTTTGGTCGGTTTTTTTTTCACACCCCTACCTATAAGGCAAAATATTAAAAATGCATATAAAATCCGTTTTAACTCCGATTTCAATTCCGCTTGAAGTTCTAATCTTCTAAAATCGTAACCAACATATTTGAGCGAGAAAAATAATTTTATCTCAAAATTTATTTTTCCTCTATATTTTAAAAATATCCCAAAAATTACGCGGGTTGTTACAGACCCCAAAAGTTATATAAACCAAATTTTAAATTCCAAAAAATTATTTAAAAATTAATTAAAATTCCCAAAATTTATTAAAAGCAATTTGAATGGGATTTAACACACAACTCACACACAATCAATCAATGCAAAATATATACCATGTATGCAATCCTAATGTGTGTGTGATTGAGAATTATATCTTCAATTGAATCAAGTGTGGCATAAAGAGAAAGATCCGTGGCTCTTAGGTATCTAGGGAATGGGACTCTAATTTTGTCACAATTTCCAATCTAGATGAGCACTTATATAATGTAGACTCAAGTGAGTCAAGAGTATAAGGTGCTTCATGGTTTTTTTTTCCAGAAGAGTGAAAGTTAGTTTTTGTTATTATTTATTTTTTTAGCTAGGTTCAGTATGTAATTTAACAAATATAAATTTTGCATTTTTATTTTCTAAATAAATGCGGTCCGGTCCGGTCTAAACCCGCATTTTTGGACCTAAGACCGAGACCAGACCGATTTATTCGGTCCTTTGTAATTTTCGACCACATTGAGACCACATTTATAAAAACCCGCAAATGTAGGTTCGGTTCAGTTCGGTTATTTCGGTCCAATTGGTCCATTCGGGTTTATGTACACCCCTAGGTACCAATATCAATGGTCCAATCACGTAAGAGGATTGTTTTTACTTAGTAGATTCTGTAGTATAATACTACTTTGTCTACAAATTTAAATTTATTTTATTAAAATTGTTATAATTTGAAAAAATCAAATATGCGTGAATGACCATAAAATTTTTTAAAAGTTAAAAATATGATAATCAAGATTTAGAGAGAGGGCACAAAACCCATCTAAAAAATCACTAAATAAGCCAATATTGAAAGTTGGTGTGAGGGTTTTTAGAGGGAGAGAGGGAGTCTTTTTTTTTTTTTTTTTTTTTGGGGGGGGGGGGGGGGGGGGGGGGGATGCGTGGGTTTTTCTTTTTAGAATAGTGAAGGTTTATTTTTGCTTTGAGGTATTTTTTGAGCTACCTACACACTTACATACACTATGTATTTAATGTATTGGAATTTTTTTTATTTTATTTCATAAATGCAGTACAGTCCGGTCTAAATCCGCATTTTTTTTTATCTAAAACAGAGATCGAAACCGATTTATTCGGTCTTTTGAAATTTTAGACCGCATTAAGACCGCATTTATAAAAACCTACAAATATAAATTCAGTTTGATTCGATTATTTCGGTTCATTCTGGTTTACGCACACTCCTAGGTGAAAATGTGGAACCACCTGCTTGAGTTCAACTTTTTTCCCACCTAGATCGGCTGCCCCATCAAAGTGGCGGGAAACATCTTTCCTAGTGGGACCAGAATTTGTGGAGGTTTCTTCCGAGTTTGGAATTTGAACAGTAGGTTCGGCAGCAGACTCTTTGCTAGGGGTTTTCGCGATCCGGTTCGGTTCGATTTTGAGTTTTTTTTTTAACTTGACCGACTTGATCGGTCCTCTAAAAAAATGGACAAAGACCGAACCGATATTGTCGGTTAACCGACCCTAATTGGTTCAATGTTTTATATGGTCGGTCCGGTCTAACCCGTCGGTCCTCACATTATTGAATTACATCATTTATAATAATAAAAATATACCCGAATCTATTTTTTCCAAACATTAAAAACAAAAAAATATCAAAATTTGTAATTTAAACAAACCTACTATTGAATTAAACTATAATTCAACTAGTCAAATATTAAAATATATAATTTTACTATTTATTTATGTTATATATATACATATATAGTTTTTGCACGGGGGAGTCTGAATAGCATTAGTAGCCACCATTTTATGTAAATTTCTACATTCACTAATCTTGTGACCAACCCCCTAAGTGAAGTTGCAAAAGCTAGGTAAAGATTCATAATAAACTTTAACAAAAAATGCTGCCATCACCTCTTTCGACAAGTAGTTTGTCAAGAGGTTTTTGGGACAAACATGTATTAAAAAATAATACAATAATGATGGTCCAGTCAACATTTTTTTTTTAAGGTTTCGTGGGATCAGTCCACTACTTCACATGAAAAACATTATGTGATAATGTGGTACCTATATTGATGGTGCAGTCACAGGATTGTTTTTACTTTATAAGATTCTGTTGTATAATACCACCTTGTCTTCAAATTTAAGTTTATTGTATTAAAATTGTTAAAATTTGAAAAACTCAAATATGTGTGGATGACCATTATATTTTTTTAAAAGTGAAAAATACGATGATCAAGATTTGGAACTGCGACACATGTAAAAGTTGGAGCACCGTAAGTCTAATTTGCTTAACAATTTATCAAATTGTTGTAACAGTTAAAATTTTTTGATTCGTCACTTTGTTTAAAATTAACTTAAATCTCAATACATAATTCAGACCAACTAAAACCTGCAAATTATAAATAAATCAGTCTTCAAATATAAAAAGCCAAATTTAAACGCCACATTTACTTACTGTCCAAGAAAATGAAATATTTACAATTTTCAATTGCCAACAATTACATGAATCCACCAGAAGTCACAAATAACCACAAAACTATAATTGCATAAATAATTCTAATTCTCGTATATTTGACATTGCCACCCGAATACCCTCGATCATCAAATATTATCTCAACTACCCAAATCCTGGCTTAATAGCATCTCCATAATATCTTTCTCAATAGTCCCCTTAGATAAAAATATCATGGTATGGCTTTTAAAGGTCACCACAAAAACCAAAACCAATTATGTTGCTCCCAAAAATAAACTTGTGGAAGTCTGACCAATAACCATGCATGTGTCCCATATATATTAAAACATAAATAAAATGGGATCAAATATCAAAGAGTTCTTCAAACATTTTTTAATACACATTTAGTCAAAGTATTTTACTTTGTTCCAAAAAATTCCTCAAACATCCATTTAACTAATATTTTCTTATTTTTAATAGTCCGCGCTAGCAACACTCCCCCCACCCTACCCCAACCCCCTACTGCTGGAGCTCCGGGAACCCTCATCAGAGCTCATTTTTACGAATATTTTTATGTGATTAGGGATTTTTCGAAATAAAGTAAAAGATTTGGACTAAATGTATATTAAAAAATGTTAGAGGAACTTTTTGGTATAAGCCCCAATAAAATGACGAACTTAAACTAATTGAAAATGATAATGTCACAAACACCTCAATGTAGCAACCCAGTAAAAACAATATATTATCAGTGATTTTTTAGGGCAAATGGCAATTAGGTTTCTTGGTAACAATTTTTAAACATTTAAGAATAATTTAATATTAGGTTCACTTGTTATGCCACTAGCGTGGACTGCTATAAGAAGATAATTAATGAATTTAAGTATTTAAAATTTGTCAAAACAATTTTTAGTGTTTAAAATTTACTTATGAGAGACTTACGATTATTTTTCCCTTTTTTTAAGTCTGATATATGATATGGCCTTGTGACAAAGTTAAAGGATTGCATTTTTTTCCTAAATGACAAAGTTATTGCCTTGTGACGTGCAATTTTTAACTGACTTAATATCACATAAGACAAAAGCCACACTTAGCACACATGCCCATGAAAATTTACTCAACGTTTAGTTATGTGAACTATTAAGAATGAATCAATTTAAGAAAGGGTGTGGCTATCCCACACTATTAAGTTTCTCCCCACACCCTAATTATATAATAATATATAAAGACAAAAATACCCTTTCCACCTTTAAACTATAATGTGATTTTAAAACATAAAACATTTTCGATAAGATAAAATTTATTCTTTAAGATAGAATATAATTTTATTATTTTTATTTCAATTTTTTACTTTAACACATTACAAATTATTTTAATTAGACTATTGTACATTTTATATAAATTTAATAGACTTTGCTACATTTTTCGTCGCTAAATATGAAATTTTATCACGAAAAGTGATATTTGTAAAAAAAAAACTGTATGTAACAAAAAAAATGGTTTAAAAAAAACAATTTTTAACAAAATAAAACAGTTTTTAACAAAATAAAAATTTGTTTATAATAGAGAGACAATATAAAAATAAAGTCATAAAAAACGTTTTTGGGGGTTAGAAAAAAGCTTATAATGAAAAAACAGCTTGTTAACAACAAAAAACAGTTATTGAAAATAAAAAAGTTTTTAACAAATAAAAAAAGCTTTAACGAAAAACATTTTTTTAACAAAATAAAAGCTGGTTATAACAAAAAAAAATAGTTTAAAAAACAATTTCTAACAAAACAAAAAAGTTTATATCAAAATCAAAACAGTTTATAACTAAGGAATATTAAAAAAACTGTTTTTTGAAAAATAACAACACTTCACTGAAGATAAAATAGTTTCTAAAAATATTGGGTTTTACATGTATGGTTACCATTATAATTATTGTAATTATTGTTGTTATTAATATTATTATTTTGAATTTTTGACTTTAACCTATAATAAATTTTTTGTAGACTTTACTATAAATTAGTCAGTTTATTATACTTTGGTACATTTTTCATGGCAAAATATGAAAATTTCTCCATGGAATGTTTTTAGTATGAATACTGTTTTTTATTTTGTTAAAAACATTTTTGAAAAACTGTTTTTATTCTTTTAAAACTGTTTTTCACTAAAGTGTTTTTATTTTTCAAAAAACCGTTTTTTTAATATTTTTATTTTTTTAAAACTGATTTGTTTAGAGATATTGTTTCTTTGTTATAAACTGTTTTTATTTTGTTAAAAACATTTTTGTTTTGTTAGAAGTTGTTTTTTTTAAAACTATTTTTTGTCATCACAAGTTTTTATTTTGTTAAAAAAAAGTTTTTTCGTTATGACAAATGAAGAAGTAATTTTTATAACAGTTGTAGTAGAGGACCTGTTATCATGAGAATGACGAGGACTGTTATATAAGAACGAACAGAACTGTATGATTTATATGATTAAACCTACTGACTATTAACTGTTCTCTATATTAAACATATGAAATGAATCTACAGAGTATAAATAGTTGTACAAGAGAGAGTAGCTGTATAAGACTTAAGGAATGAGCTGTTTACAATTGCTGTTGCTGTTATATTTTTGTAACTTAATATGACCAGCAGCTTAGCTGGTATATATAGAAAGAAGAAATAACAGAATTCCTACGTTAAAGTTACATATGGAATTTAAATAAATTTGAATAGGTCAGCTGCTGTTGGAACGAGCCTTTGATGTAGGAGCTGCCTTTGATGTAGGAGCAGTCTTTGAGATGTGCAGTTCCTTATTAGTAGGAAACTGAATTGCTACCGTTGACACTCCCCCGCAAGCTGATGGTGGTTTGGGAATGACCATGAGCTTGTTACGAAGAAACTGAAATTTAATTGTTGAGAGCCCCTTTGTGAATATGTCCGCTATTTGATCATGAGTGGAGATAAATTGAACTTGTAATTGGTGCTTTGCAACTTGATCCTGAACAAAGTGAAAATCAATTTCGACATGTTTTGTGCGAGCATGAAATACCGGGTTTGCGGATAAATATGTAGCGCCAATATTGTCACACCAGAGGATGGGAGGTTGATGAGGTGGATAGCCAATTTCAGTAAGAAGAGATTTGAGCCATGTGAGTTCGGCGGTAGCATCTGCAAGGGATTTATACTCTGCTTCGGTAGAAGAGCGGGAGACAGTTTTATGTTTCTTAGATTGCCATGAGATGAGGTTGGAACCCAAATAAATTGCATAACCACCCGTTGATTTGCGATCATCAACACAACCTGCCCAATCAGAGTCTGTAAAAGCTTGAAGTTCAAGGGAGGAGGATTTAGTGATGTGAAGTCCATGAGATGATGTAGCATTAAGGTACCGAAGTATGCGTTTAACGAGGGTCCAATGAGTATCCGTGGGCTGGTGCATGAATTGACAAGCTTTGTTGACAACAAAAGTAATGTCGGGACGAGTGAGGGTAGCATATTGAAGAGCGCCAACAATTTGTCGATAAGGGGTAGGATCGGATAATAGTTTACCATCATGTTTGCATAGGGATAGGGTGGTGGAGAGAGGAGTGGTTAGAGGTTTGGAATTGGACATTCCATGCCGATTAAGAAGATCTTTAATGTACCGTTCTTGGGAGAGATGAAGACCAGTGGAGGTAGATGTGACTTCGATGCCAAGGAAGTAATGAAGAGAGCCAAGATTTTTGAGTGAAAATTCAGTGCTAAGAGAACTAATAAGAGACTTGATGAGGTTAGAATTGTTCCCAGTTAAGATGATGTCATCTACATAGATAAGAAGAAATATTATAGTGGGACCATGTTTATAAATAAATAGAGAAGAGTCAGTTTTGGAGCCAATAAAGTTTTGGGTGAGTAGATATTGAGTAAGACGGTGAAACCAAGCTCGAGGCGCTTGTTTGAGACCGTAGAGAGAGCGATTTAATTTGCAAACAAAATTGGGGTGGGTGGGGTCTTTAAAACCAGGGGTTGTTCCATATAGACATCCTCATTAAGAAAACCATGTAGAAAAGCATTATTGACATCGAGTTGGGATATAGGCCAATTATTTGTCACAGAAATGGATATGATGGTTCGAAGAGTTGTGGATTTTATTACAGGATTGAAAGTTTCATGAAAGTCAAGTCCATATTCTTGATGAAATCCCTTGGCAACTAAGCGAGCTTTATAGCGTTCAAGTGATCCATCAGATTTTCTTTTAATGCGATAAACCCATTTACATCCGATAATATTCATTTGTGGGGAAGGAGGAACAAGAGACCAAGTGTGATTGTGTAGAAGTGCATTTATTTCATTTGTCATAGCTTTACGCCAATTTAATACAAAAATAAAAAATGTGCAAACGGATTGGGGTGGTGAATTTCGTAAACTAGACTCCTTTTTTAAAAATTGTGGAATTCATCATCGTTATTCTTGCCCTCACATGCACGAACAAGTTGGCTTCGTTGAACGTCGCCACCGACATATTGTTGAAACCGGACTTACCCTAATGGCCCACGCTTCTATACCACAAAAATATTGGCATTACGCATTCGAATAGGTCAGCTGCTGTTGGAACGAGCCTTTGATGTAGGAGCTGCCTTTGATGTAGGAGCAGTCTTTGAGATGTGCAGTTCCTTATTAGTAGGAAACTGAATTGCTACCGTTGACAAGCTGAACTACTCGTGTGTTGAACTGTTCATCATGTGTTTTGAATTTCAAATGTTGTTGATGCTTAACTTATGTCGACCTTGATGATACGTTAAAACTGTTTCTATTTTGTTAGAAAGCATTTTTTTCATTATAAGTTTTTTTGAGTTAAAAACTGTTTAAATGTCACAAAATATCAATTTTCGTGAAATTTTTTTCATATTTAGTGATAAAAAATGTAGCAAAGTTTAATAAATTCGTAAAAATATATTATAGTCTAATTAAAGTAGTTCCTTATGTGCTAAAATCAAATTTTGAAATAACCATAATAATAATAATAAACTTATATTTTATCTTTAAATGTAAATTTTATTTTATCTAAATTGATGTTATGTTTTAAAATTTATATTATATTTAAAAAAATGAGAGGGTAGTTTTGTCTTTATATGTTAGATATATAAACAGGGTGTGGAGAAGGAACTTAAGGGTGTGCGAATAATCACACCTTTAAAGAAAACATAAATATTTTATTTGTAATGGTAAATAGTATTTTCAATATTGTTAATGTGATAATGTTGAGTTACTGCACAAAAAAAAATTGTTATGTAGAGCAAAATAAATAACCAAATCACATGTATCTTGGTAGCCATATGTAGTGCCGATGAGTGAGAAAACATAAATATTTTATTTGTAGTGATAAATAGTATTTTCATTATTGTTAATGCAATATTGTTGAGTTATTGCAAAAAAATAATAATAATAATTGTTATGGGATAAAATGCGTAATTTAGAGCAAAATAAATAACCAAATCACATGTATCTTGGTAGCTATATGTGGTGCCGGTGAGTGAGAAAACATAAATATTTTATTTGTAATGATAAATAGTATTTTCATTATTGTTGAGTTATTGCAAAAAAAAAAAAAAATTGTTATGGGATAAAATGCATCATATAGAGCAAAATAAATAACCCAATCACATGTATCTTGGTAGCCATATGGTGCCTACGAGTGAGAAAAATTATTTAAAAGATTCAACGGATTGTTCATTTTCCCACGCAAATATTAAAGGAAAGGTATCATAATAGGTTTCTTTCACAGCCTCACAAACTTAAGCATGTACCCATTTGCTCATTTCATATCAAAGACGTTATAATTAAAAAGCCGGAAAAAATGGTTTTAAATATGAAATGGGTCAATTTTTCTCATAAAATCGAAATATAAAACAGTGGTCCCTACTAAAGAAACAAAGCTTCAATGAAAAAAGAAGACAATATGGTCCACACCCCCTGCATTTTGGGACCACACTAGTAGAAAATGATGGAACATAATTTTCGGTGTATAGTAGTATTTGCCATTTATTGTTGAATTCTTAAAATATCTACTAAAGACATGGCTTGAGAATTCGAAAATAATAAAATTAAATTTCAATATATATTAATAAAGTACAAATACACGTACACAAGTGTCGGCTACTATAACCAACCAACAAATTAATAACTTCAAACCTATTCGTTTTACCCCATTATTTTCAAAAGGTCTGAGGTCATTAATTCCCCCCATTTTCTAGTTGGATCTAATTGGAGCAGGGGTGAAGATTGGTATGTTTGGTCACTATTGAGACTTTATCAAATACGAATAGGGTAAAAAAAATTAATTTGGTGGGATAGTAGGCTGTAATTTTTCTACCGTGTATTTTTGTATTGTACGACCTATAAATTTGGTAGGATAATTTTAATTTTTTTAATATTCAATAATTCTACTAAATTAGTTTTTTACGTGTATAAATTGAAACCAATCCAATATCCTATGGTGTATTGGATTTTACTAGGTACAATTATTCATATCGTAAAATAATAAGTAAAGGGTAATTGTAGGGAATCAAAATATGTAGACATGTGTCAAATAATGAAACATTATACCCAAAATCATTTGTCAACGGATGAAGGAGCCCTGAGATATTATACATTATAATGAAAGGCTTTAATATTTTCATGTATGACTATATGTTTCAGCACACACATTCATGTATGAAGTATTTGAACCTAACACATGAACATATTTATATTAGGTGATGAAAACAAATTAGCCTCCTGTGATACCATTTTAAATAATGGATCATTCAATCCAAAATCAATTAAAGCCCAAGATATTATATATTTTGGTGAAAGGCTTTACTATTTTCACGTAGGACTTTACATTTCGACAGGCTCCTTAACGTGTGAGGTATTTAAACCTAACACCTGAACATATTTATATTGGGTGATGAGGAGCAATTGGGACATTAACTCTGATACCATTTTAAGTTTAGTCCCGATTCATATATCTTTAGGAGGTTTAAAACATATTTTCTTATTCCATCCATTTTAATATGTGTCATAACAAGGATGTGATCGAGCCTAAAAATGGCCAAATTTGAACATAGCAAGGTAAATATTGCAACAATTGAAACATCGGTTCCAAAATTAAAAAATTACTCCAAACTTTCGGGACAATTTTGCAATTCTCTCGTAATTCAGTTATTTCGAGAATTCAAATATATGTTTTAAAGTCACAATTCATAATTTCCTTGATTTAGTTACGGGCCGATAAGAAATCCCTTGATTCTTTTAAAACAATGCTAAATATTCTTCAAAAATAATTTTTGGCCCTTATTGTGATATTGGGTGCGCACACTTGACCATGTATTATGACTGCAAGGCTAGTTGTTTCATAATTCTACTGTGTTCCATTAGATTTTAATATTACACCTAAGTATTAATAAAATTCAAACAATCATTTTATTAAATGTTTCATTGTGTTGTGTCATAATAAATTTGTCTCAGTAAACTGTGTTATTATGTTTGAAATTGTCACTCTGAATTCTATATTAATATTGACTACACGTCGACATCAGTGACCCCATTGTATTATAACGTTTGAATTTTTCGACAATCTCTCCTTAAAATTCGCCAAAAACTGTCAGATACCAACATGGCATTGGCACGTCTATCACCACTGCTCACATGATACTAACATATGAGTGGTCCAAGTATTAACTATTAATAGAATGAGTTAATTACACTTGGGCTCCCTGAACTATACCCCTACTAACACTTCACCCCCTATTTTTTCAATTTTTTCAAATACCACCCCATACTTTGAAAAAGGCTACAAGTAGTCGCCTTCCGTCTAACTTCGTTAATTTTGGCGAGAACCGTTAAGCATGTGCATGGCACATGACTTTAAGTATTGGGAATTTTTGTCCAAACCTAATTATTTTTGAAAAATTCTTTAAATAATAGCAAAAATATTTAAAAATTAAGAAAATACAAAAAAATATTTTAAAAATATCAAAAAACCGTGGAAAAATGAACAAAAAATTTAAAACATTTAGAAAACACAAATATATATTTAAAAATACTGAAAAATACAAAAAAAAAACGGGTTTTCCCATTATAAAAAATTGTTTTCAGCAAATAAAAATAGTTTCTAGAAATAAAATATTATTTTAAGAAAATAAAAAATGATTTCCAACAATAATAAAATAATTTTCAGAAATAAAAAAATGATTTCTAGTAATTAAAAAACTATGATTTCCGAAAAAATAGTTTCCAGAAATAAAAAATGGTTTTCCCATGATACAAAATTATTTACAGCAAATAAAAATAGTTTCCAACAATAAAAAGAAATCCAGTAATAAAAAATTATTTTAAGAAAATAAAAAATGATTTCCAACAATAATATAATAATTTTCAACAATAAAAAAATTATTTTCAGTGATGAAAAATTTAACAGTGTTATCGTTTGGAAACTATTTGTAGTCTTTTTCAAAGTATAGGGTTGTATTTGAAAAATTAAAAGAATGGAGGATGAAGTGTTAGTAGGTATATAGTTCAGGGGGTCTAAGTGTAAGTATCCTAATAGAACTATTCTGGTTGTAATATCTGTAATGTCTTTTTTTTTTTTGAAAATAAGATGGGTTGAAAAGGGAGATATAATGATTGCTTAGGCAGTGTATACTACTTAAGTCATAATTATTGTGATTTTCCCGCTCACGTGCATAACGTTTTGTGTTTTCGGGGGGATTTTTCTCTTTTGAAATTTAAAAATCACTATTACTCTGTTTATTTTTAGCCAAAAACGTATAAAAAATTATACGATAATGATGGCCCCGTCCACATCTTTTTTTTATATTTTGTGGGATCAGTCCACTGCTTCACATGAAAACATTATGTGATAATGTGGTACCAATAAGGGTGTTCGTGGTCCGGTCTGATCCAGTTTTGAGGTCTTTTTGGGATCGAACCGCATTAATCAGTTCTAAAAAATTATGGATCATGACCGAACCGGAATAATCGGTCTCAGTCCTATTCGGTTTTCAATCGGTCCGTGTTCGATCTCGCTCCTATTCGGTCCATAAACAACTAATATAAAAAACTAAAACAAAAAATATACATAATTGCACCTAATAGTAGCAGTTAGCACCCTGGTTATTTTGAATTTAACCAAGAATATATAGAATTTATATGGCTTTTGAATCATATAACTGTTAAGTGGGCGGGCCTATTTATTCAATGACATGAGTCTTTTCATTTTTAATGTGATTAATATAAACCAACGAGGATTAACGAATTTCAGTTCAAACAAGTTTACCACGAGTCAAGTTGGGGTAGTGAGTGACGCAAGAAAATCACACTACACACATAGAAATGAAAAGCCAACTGGTCCTAAACCATGTGATAAGTTACTTAACAATTGGATTAGAAGCTTACAAATCGAATATAATGATAGTGTACTAAACTAATTAAATATACCAAGTTGCATATACATATAAATGTAGCTTAAGACCAAGAGCATAATATAAAAGTTCAGAGAATTGTTTGTTCCTAATAAAAATATATCTCAAAACTATCCAAGAAAAGCAGTACATAAGCCATCATATTAAATTATTATATATATCTAAAGCCATTACATTATTATACATTACCGTGTGCAAAAAACAAGAAGAAAGAGATGATAGAAGATTAACTCACTGAAATACCAGCACACTGGTCGAATATTTATGATTCCCTAAGATCGATTGGGTTGGGGATCTTGCTGGGTTGAGGATTTTACAGGGCTGGGGACTGCCGTATATATATAGAGAGAGAGATGAAGAGATTTAGGTTTGTTGATGACGGACGGTATAGAGAGAGAAGAAGAGATTTAGCATTTAGGGTCCGGTTGGATATTGTTAAAGTGTGCGTGGTTTTTTTCTTTCAGAAGAGTGAAAGTTAGTTTTTATTATTAGTTATTTTTTTAGATAGGTTTAGTATGTAATTTAACAAATATAAATTTTGTATTTTTATTTTATAAATAAATGCGGTCCGGTCCGGTCTAAACCCGTATTTTTAGACCTAAGACCGAGATGGGACCGATTTATTCGGTCCTTTATAATTTTGGACCGCATTGAGACTGCATTTATAAAAACCTGCAAATGTAGGTTCGGTTCGATTTGATTATTTCGGTCCAATCGGTCCAGTCCGGCTTATGCACACCCCTAGGTACCAATAATGATGGTCCAGTCTCGTAAGAGGATTGTTTTTACTTTAGTAGATTATATAATATAATACTACTTTGTCTACAAATTTAAATTTATTTTATTAAAATTGTTATAATTTGAAAAAATCAAATATGCGTGAATGACCATTATATTTTTTAAAAGTGGAAAATATGATAATCAATATTTAGAGAGAGGGCTCAAAACCCATCTCAAAAATCACTAAATAAGCCAATGTCGAAAGTTGGTGTGAGGGTTTTTTAGAGAGAGAGAGAGTCTTTTTTTTTGTGGGTCCCGGGGGGCAAGGGGCAGGAGTCTTTTTTTTTGCGAGGGGTGGGCGGTGGGAGGAGGAGGGTGCGTGGGTGTTTCTTTTTAGAATAGTGAAAGTTGGTTTTTGTTTTGAGGTATTTTTTGAGCCAGCTACACACTTACATACACTATGTATTTATTGTATTGGAATTTTTTTATTTTATTTTATAAATACAGTACAGTCCGATCCCCATTTTTTTTATCTAAAACAGAGATCGGACCGATTTATTCGGTCTTTTGAAATTTTAGATCGCATTAAGACCTTATTTATAAAAAACTACAAATATAAATTCAGTTTGATTCGATTATTTCGGTTCATTCTGGTTTACGCACACTCCTAGGTGAAAATGTGGAACCACCTGCTTGAGTTCAACTTTTTTTTCACCTAGATCGGCTGCCCCATCAAAGTGGCTGGAAGCATCTTTCCTAGTGGGACCAGAATTTGTGGAGGTTTCTTCCGAGTTTGGAATTTGAACAGTAGGTTCGGCAGTAGACTCTTTGCTAGGGGTTTTTGCGGTCCGTTTCGGTTCGATTTTGAGTTTTTTTTTACCGGACCGACTTGGTCAGTTCTCTAAAAAAATGGACCAAGACCGGACCGATAATGTCGATTAATCGACCCTAGTTGGTTCAATGTTTTATATGATCGGTCCGGTCTAACCGGTCGGTCCTCACATTACTGAATTACATAATTTATAATAATAAAAATATAGCCGAGTCTATTTTTTCCAAACATTAAAAATTAAAAAATAACGAAATTTACAATTAAAATAAACGTACTATTGAATTAAACTATAATTTAAACTAGTCAAATATTAAAATATATACTTTTACTATTTATTTATGCAATGTATATACATATATAGTTTTTGTCGGGGGGGTGGGGGGTGGGTGTTTCTAAATAGCATTACTAGCCACCATTTTGTGTAAATTTCTATACTCACTAATCTTGTGACCAACCCCCTTACTGAAGTCGCAAAAGCTAGGTATAGATTCCTAACAAACTTTCACAAGAAAAGCTGCCCTCACCTCTTTTCAACAAGTAGTTTGTGAAGAGGTTTTTGGGAAAAACATGTATTAAAAAATAATACAATAATGATGGTCCAGTCAACATTATTATTTTCTTTTATTTTATGTTTTGTGGGATCAGTCCACTACTTCACGTGAAAAACATTATGTGATAATGTGGTACCTATATTGATTAGGGGTGGACAAAAAAAATACCGACCCGATTGGATCGGACCGAACCGGACCCACTTTTATAGGCTTTTTTATAAATCGGTCCTAATTCGGTCCTAAATTAAGAGACCCGAAATATTCGGTTCGGTCTAAAATATCAATGTAAATTCGGTCTTTGGACCGGACCGGACCGTTTAATTTAATATTATATAATATATATTAATTTTATTTTATATAAATATATCATATAGTAAATAAGTAAACCCTAAACCAAACACACAACACACCATGTCAAAAAATACACGGCGCCGCTCTCTCCTCTTTTTTCTCTTAATCTGAGATTTCCATTACCAAACAACACGGTCGTCATTCTCTTATTCTCTCCTTTTTTTCTCTCATTTTTCTCTTCGGCCGCCGGTCGATCTCCAACCCCATGGCCACGATCGTCCTCCAACCCCACGCCCACGGTCGTCCTCCAACCCCACAACCGATCTCCAACTGATCTCTAACAGATCTCCAACCCCAAGGTCATTAGGTCATCGCCAACTGTTCGGTCCAACTGTCCGGTCCGGTAGGTCGACCACCACCATGAACATGCGATCTGGTGCTATAAACACCAGATCCATGAGCCCAAAACGCATGGAGATGGCGGGGAATTTAGATCCGACTCATCTCCCCTCCACCACATCTATTCCGGTTCAGAAGCACAACTCCACAGGGCTTATTCCGGCGATGGAGAGAAATCAGATAGCCATGGAGGCATATTCTGAATTTCTATTTTTTTTCTTAACTACAATATTCTGAATTTTAATTTTTTGTTCTTAACTTAAGGCTTTACTACTTTTTTTGTTCTTAACCCATAACCATCTCCATATACATTTTTTTGTTCTGATTTTGGTTTGGTCTAAAATGATGCAAACCCGTAACCATGGCCAGCGACGACTTGCTTGAATATTTTGGTCTTGCTAGAATAGTTTGGTCTAAAATTTTGATATTGGTTTCCTTTCTAGAATAGTTTTTTTTCTAGGCAGCGATGCTTTTATGAATTGATGATTCTATAATTTTCTGTTTGTGGATTTAAATTGATGATTCTAAAATTTTCTATTTGTGGATTTAAATTGATGATTGATGATTCTAAAATTTTCTGTTTAAATTGATGTAGATGGATGGAGTGAGTGAAGATCTAGCGAATGCTACTTTACATGGTTCGCCAGCGTCGCCAAGAACTCACCCCGTGCAACAGAAACAAAAAAAATACATCTACGGTATGGGATCACTTCCATAAAAATACTGATGTCAAAAGGCCTAGAGCTATTTGTAATTATTGTGGCATTTCTTATGTATACGACTCTAAAAAGAATGGGACTAAAAATATTGTGGCATTCCTAGAGCTATACTGATGTTAATGAATTTTTATTTGACATGATCTTTGTTTTGTATTTTCTGTAGAAATATTGTGAGAGAGATTCAAGACCTCAATTTCAACTATTGTGCTGGAGTGATGCGCCTTTTGGAGGAGGTGGAGGAGACTCATGACTTTGTTTTATTTAGCTTACTTTTGAAGCTATTTTGTTTTTATTCTAGACTATGGGACTTGTAATATGGTGGACATGTAATATTTTCTTAAGGTGGACATGTAATATTTTTTTATGGTGCTTGCTTGGACATGTAATATTTTCTTATGGTGGACATGTATTACTTTTGAAGCTATTTTAATGTTTGCATATTATTGGGCAAAACAACATTTTATTCTACCAAAATTATGCAAAACAGAACAACACATTTGAAGGAAAAAACAACACCTTAAATGGAGCAAAACAACATCTTATATGGTGCAAAACAACACTATTTCAATAGCAAAACAACATTCTAAAGGTGCAGAAATAACACATAAAAGGTGCAGAAACAGCACCTAAAAAAGTTCAAAACAACTTTTAAATAGTAAAGCCAACAAAAAAATAACAGGTTTTTATTGAAAAATAAAGTAAATAAATGTAAAAATGGATCGATTATTAACCGAACCGGACCGAAAATAGCCTAAACCGATTAAATACGCTAAACCGATTAAATCGGTCCGAATTCGGTCTTCTCAAATATAGGACCGAATAATTCGGTCTGACACCTAAAATGATAAAAAAATCGGACCAGACCGCGCCCACCCCTAATATTGATGGTCCAGTCACATAAGAGGGTTGTTTTTACTTTAGAAGATTCTATTGTATAATACCACCTTGTCTTCAAATTTAAATTTAATTTATTAAAATTGTTAAAATTTGAAAGACTAAAATATGTGTGGATGACCACTATATTTTTTTAAAAGTGAAAAATACGATGTTCAAGATTTAGAATCGCGACACATGTAAAAGTTGGAGCACCATGAGTCTAATTTACTTAACAATTTATCAAATTGTGGTAACAATTCAAAAACTTTGATTCGTCACATTGTTTAAATTTAACTTAAATCTCAATAAATAATTCGGACCAACTTAAACCCGCAAATTATAAATAAATCAGTCTCCAAATATAAAAAGCCAAATTTAAACGCCACATCTACGAACAGTCCAAAAACATGAAATATTTACAATTTTCAAGTGTCAACAATTACATGAATCCACCATAAGTCACAAATAACCATAAAACTATAATTTTTAAATAATGCTAATTCTTACAAATAATTCTCGTATATTTGACATTGTCACCCGAATACCCTCGATCATCAAATATTATCTCAACTACCCAAATCCAGGCTTAATAGCATCTCCATAATATCCTTCTCAATCGTCCCCTTAGATAAAAATATTATGGTATGGCTTTTAAAGGTCACCACCAAAACCAAAACAAATTATGTTGCTCCTAAAAATAAACTATTGGAAGTCTAACCAATAAGCATGCATGTGTCCTATATATATTAAAACATAAATAAAATGGGATCCAACATCAAAAAGTCCTTCAAATATTTTTTAATACACATTTAGTCAAAGCATTTTACTTTGTTCCAAAAAGTCCCTCAAACATCCATTTAAATAGTACTTTCTTATTTTTAATAGTCCGCGCTAGCAGTACTCACCCTCACCCCCCACTACTGGAGCCCCGAGGACCCTCACCAGAGCTTCTTTTTACGAATATTTTTATGTGATTAGGTTTTTTTTGAAATAAAGTAAAAGATTTGGACTAAATATATATTAAAAAATATTAGAGGAACTTTTTGGTATAAGCCCAAATAAAGTGACCAATTTAAACTAATTGAAAATGATAATCTCACAAACACCTCAATGTAGCAACCCACTAAAAACAATATATTATCAGTGATTTTTTAGGGCAATTTGCAATTAGGTCAATTGGTAATAACTTTTAAACATAAAGAACAATTTATTATTAGATCCACTTGTTATGCCACTAGCATGATCTTTTACAAGAAGAGAATTAGGGGATATAAGTGTTTAAAATTTGTCAAAGATTCTTTAGTGTTTAAAATATGTTTGTGAGGGACCTAAAAGTACTTTCCCCATTTTTTAAGTCTCCTATCGCCTTGTGACAAAGTTAAAGGATTGCATTTTTTTCTTAAATGACAAAGTTATTGCCTTGTGACATGCAATTTTTAACTGACTTAATATGACACAAGACACAAGCCACACTTCACACACATGCCCATGAAAATTTACTCAACATTTAGTTATGTGAACTATTAAGAATGAATCAATTTAAGAAATGGTGTGGCTATTTCCACACTCTTAAGTTCCTCCCCACACCCTAATTATATAATAATATGCAAAGACAAAAATACCCTCTCCACCTTTAAAATATAATGTGATTTTAAAACATAAAACATTTTCGATAAGATAAAATTTATTCTTTAAGATAAAAATATAATTTTATAATTTTTATTTCAATTTTTTACTTTAACACATTAGTAATTATTTTAATTAGAGTATAGTACATTTTATATGAATTTAATAGACTTTGCTACATTTTTTGTCGCTAAATATGAAAATTTTCCACGAAAGGTGATATTTGTAAAAAAAATAAAAACTATTAATAACAAAGAAAATGGTTTTAAAAAAACAATTTCTAACAAAACAAAATAGTTTTTTAACAAAATAAAAATAGTTTATAACTGAGAGACAATATCAAAATAAAGTCATAAAAACAGTTTTTGGGGGTTAAAAAAGCTTATAATGAAAAAACAGCTTTTTAACAACAAAAAACGGTTGTTGAAAATAAAAAAGTTTTTAACAAATAAAAAAAGCTTTAACGAAAACTTTTTTTAACAAAATAAAAGCTGGTTATAACAAAAAAAAAGAGTTTAAAAAACAATTTATAACAAAACAAAAAAGTTTTTAACAAAATTAAAACAGTTTATAACAAAGAAATATTAAAAAAACATTTTTTCGAAAAATAACAACACTTCACCGAAGAAAAACTAGTTTCTAAAAAAATTGTTTTTTACATGTATGGTTACCGTCATAATTATTATAATTATTGTTGTTATTAATATTTTTATTTGGAATTTTTGACTTTAACCTATAATAATTTTTTTAAAACTTTACTACAAATTAGTCACTTTGATATACTTTGGTACATTTTTCATGGCATAATATGAAAATTTCTCCATGGAATGTTTTTAGTATTAATACTATTTTTTATTTTGTTAAAAACATTTTTTAAAAACAATTTTTATTCTTTTAAAACAGTTTTTTCACTAAAGTGTTTTTATTTTTCAAAAAACTATTTTTTAAATATTTTATTTTATAAAAACAGATTTGTTTAGGGATATTGTTTCTTTGTTATAAACTGTTATTATTTTGTTAAAAACATTTTTGTTATGTTAGAAGTTTTTTTTTTTAAACTGTTTTTGGTTATAACAAGTTTTTATTTTGTTAAAAAAAGTTTTTTCATTATGACAAATGAAGAAGTAATTTTTATAACAGTTGTAGTTGAGGACCTGTTATCATATGAGAATGATGAGAATTGTTATATAAGAATGAAGAGAACTGTATCATTTATATGATTAAACTTGCTGAGTATTAACGATTCTCTATATTAAACATATGAAATGAATCTACAGAGTATAAATAGATGTACAAGTAGGGATGGTAGCGGGGCGGGTTCGGGGCGATTTTAGCCGACCCCGACCCCGACCCCGTTTACTGTCCCCCAAATCTGACCATGCCCGAACCCCGTTTAGACCACCCTCAACCCCGCCCCGTTTAAAAACCCCGTGTGGCCCCCAAGCCCGTCCCATTTATTTTTTTGCTTTTTTAATATTTTTTTTAGGCAAATTAAAACTTTTTAGGATAGAGAGGAAGAAATGCCTTCATCGGTGGCTTACATAGACGAAAATGAAAGCTTTTAAAACAAAATAGCACGAAGTGTGCATAAAAGTAAATTAAACCTTGAAAATAAATTTAGCTCCTACGATATCTTGAGCGCGTTTTCCTGCGAACGACATTCCATTGTTATGTTTCAATGTAGAGTTTACGCCGTTCGAGTCAGTATTGGAAATTTCCACATATAAATCAATGCCTCGATCATCGTGAATTTGAACACTACTAGGACTATCTTCTTCACTTTTATTGTCTTCTTAAGAAGATGAAGACTCAATAAGATGATTTGACAAAATTAATTTATCCCCCTTTAACACGATGGAATCATTTTGGATTAAATGTTGACAATTTCTATTTACATTTGCATGATCACTGGAAAAAATTCTGTTCTTTTTCAAAAATCGTATCCGATTAGGAGGTAATACTTCGTGGCTCTCAACATGTACATCCATAGCTGTTACAATTGGTTCGGTAATTTCTGTTGCCGAAATCGGATGCACTAAAGGCTTTACAACCTTAGCAGTGGGTTGATGGGTCTTAACACGACTGTTAGCAACCATGACCTCAATGGTCATTTCTCCATTCCTTTTTTCAAAATGGTGAGTGACATTGTCATCCGAGTTTTGCTGAACAACTTGAGCATTATTATTTTGAACTTTCGGGTCCCTTTGTGTATTCTCCTTATTTTTCGTCAACAAAGGAGATTTGTCAACAAGTTTGTTAAAACTATTTTCGCTAAATCCGAAAGGTCGCAGAATTTGTGGTTCCTGATTTTGAGAGATTTCATTCATATTTTGAAGTGCACACTTTCTCTTTTGATCACCGGTGACCTGGGCCAGCGAACCATTACTGGAGTTAATGCCCTTTTTTTTAAGAATCGCAGTTGATTTGATGGCACAACCAGCGTACCTGAGACATTATCTTCTTTTTTTTTTGGTAAACATTGAAAGGAAAAGGTTACAGGGGGACTACATCACATAGTGTCAAAAGCCAAAGAGGCAACATGACAAACATAGATAAAAGACATAACAAAAGGATAAACCACAACCCAGCTACATCATAGGATTTGCAAGGATCCACCGCATGCCAATCGAAACCTCATCAATTTCAACAAATGCCTCCTCCTGAACTTTCGCCTCGCGTGCCAACCAATCCGCACCCCGAATCATCCCGGGGTTGGCATAGATTAAGTCCACACCCACAATACTCATGAGCTCATAGCAGTCGACCCTAATGTTCTCAAAATCAGTCTCGCGGTACTGGACACCTTTGAAGATCTCAATCAGCTCATGCGAATTGGTTTCCACCAGGATATCCTTCCACCCGTGCATCTTAGCCATATTAAGGCAGTGGTAGAGGCCTTCCATCAGTGCACGAAGGAATGAGGGGGTACCTCTAAGTCGTCTATAGAAGCCAGCTTTCCAGTGGCCCCGGTCATCAAGGACATAGCCCCCAAAGGTATCAACACGATAGGTGGGGTCAGTGCAGGCCTGGAGGGCCACCTTAGTCTTTCCCTTGTCAACATGCTCAATCATGCTTAAGAGAGCTTTCGAGACGTCATCATATTCCGCATAGTCGTGTGTCTGGCATCTTTCGAGTCGGGCAATACCATCCGCCCACATGTTGGACCGTCTGATATGGGTGACCCTAGTATCCATTTCAGTCATGATGGCCATACATTCCTCAATAATATTTGTCAGTGGATGGTTCTGGTGGCCTTGTCTATTGAGGATATGCATAGCATCCAAGCAGTCGTTGTGTAAAAGGCACCCCTTCCAACCCTTAATTTTGGCCAGATTTAAGCCATGAAGGATTCCTACTAGCTCAGCCTTAATGGGACTGCTGTCTTCGATAATCTTATCGTTGAACCCAAGAATCCACTACTGATCGTTGCTACTGACCATAGCACCAAAACCGCCCAGTTTGCTGTAGGGATCGTAACTTCTATCTGTGAATATCTCATAACCGAAAAAAGTATCATCACTTAAAGGAGTGTTAGGAATATTACCCGGGCCATGGAAGTTACTAGCTTTAGGATTAGTAATAAAATCTAGTTCCCTAGCGAGGGCACTAGAGTTAGAAAAACCATGGTCGGGGTGATATTTTTCTTTTCAAAAATGTGTTTATTACGCGCATTCCAGATATGCCAAAGAGTAGATATAAATATTTTTTTGTCAATCAGCACAGAATTATCCCATATGTTATCATTAATCCACTCAAGAAAATAAGAGCTTTTATGCTTGTTCCACTCCTGGGGGGGAAGGTGATTTCCCACACGGTAGCGGCAAGATGACAGTTTCTAAGCACATGTTCAATATCTTCATCATACTCACAAAATTCACATTTTTTAGAATTAGTAAGGCATCTTTTGAATCTCTGACAATTAGTAAGTAACTTTTTGTGAAAAATAAGCCATAGAAAGGTTTTGAACTTTTGAGAAATTTTAAGTTTCCAAATGCGACCCCAGTTTATCAGGGAGGAGGTATTAAGGTCAAACTTAACAAGGGAATCATAGGCCGATTTTATAGAGAACTTACCATTGGCTGCGGGTCCCCAACTAGGGCTATCAATTTTATCGGGAGTGTGGGGAAGAGGGGTACCCAGGATTAAATTGGTGGAGACATTATCTACTGGATCATGGTCATCAGCAACAATATTAGTCTTGTTCATGTCGCCATCAATACCTTCTGGATCATGTTCATTTATTGCAGCGTTTAAGTTCTCCATTTCCGTAGCTATTGACTTATTCAATTTGTGGCACATGGGTTGGCTGCTTTAGGAAACCTAAATCTAGATTCAATGCAAGCTTTACCTGTGATGTCTTTTCCCACAGAATCCGTATCTGGAACATATTTTTTATTTGGATTTGATTTTGTCATCCATTTTGTTAATGGGTTATGCACTTCCTTTTGTAGATTTCTACACTCATTAGTTGAGCGTCCAAAAATTTTGCAAAAGTTACAAAATGATGGAAAAGACTCATAGTCAATGTTAACAAAAAAAGAGCCAACACTTCTTTCAACCAAGATACGTTTAGGAGGTTTAATTGTCATGTCCACTTCAATTAAAACTCTAGCATAGTTTCCATAAGACCTTTCCAATGTGTCTTTATCAATACGCAAAGGTAGACCCACACCCCTAGCAATCTGAAGAAGAAGACGTGGGTCCCAGTAGTCTTGACACAACCCCATAAATCTAACCCATATGTTAGCAGTGGTAATAACATGAAATTCTGGATCGAAGTCAGGGACCCATTTAAATAACTTAAAAGTTCCAGAAGATAATTTAAAATGACTAACGGTAATCAACCTACTCATTTCAGAAGAACACAAAAAACGAAGATTGAACTAACCCTTACCTATGGGTGTAAGAACCCATGTCTTCTGAATCTGTCCAAGATGTGTAAGCTCCATTTTAAGCTCAGAAATTTTACATGGTTTGCTTCCTTTTGCAAGACTAAGGCACCCAATGAGTGTAGTAGAACTACAATCATTTAGAACCTCTGCATACGTATCATGAGGTAGCCTAACAGTGAGGGAATCTCCACGTAAGAAAGGTGGAGAGAGAGGAGGAAGACAATGTGCTTCCATTATTTGTTCCTCATAGGTAACATTTTTCTTACCAAGTATTTCAGCAAAAGAAGGAGGACGATCTCGAGAGGATGTCTTGAGAGCAAGAACATCACAAGGTGGCGTAGAAGAATCTCCAATGAGCGGCTTTGGATCAAAATCCAGGCTAAGATGTGGACTAGAACCCATAATAATAAATTCTTAAGAAAAGAGAGGAGGTTTTAGAGAGAAGAAGGAGACTCTCTCTATAGAAGCCATAATTCAAATTGTTGTCTGTTTTTTAATATAATTTTTTATATCATATTGAAAATAACTATTTCATCTTAACATGTCATAAAACTATAACTTTGGAACAATAGAGCAATTTGCATCATTTTGTTTATCTTAATATCAAGAGAAAAAAACTTCAAATAAACTACCAATATCCAAATCATCCAAATCATCAATTACAAGTACTAAGTATTAAAGTGCCAAATGATCCAAATCATCAACAAACCAACTCATAGAATCCAAATAGAAATATCCATATGATAAACATCAAATAATAAATATCGAAGTGCCAAATCATGCAAATAAAAAACATGAAATATATCAACATCCAAATGAAAGTGCCCAATCATCCAAATGATCCAATTGCAAAATTCACCAAGAAACCAAGTCTCCCACCTCCTGCATATAAAATATAACAAAAAGGTTGTTAGTGTTAAGTACTAAAAATTCTAAAATATATTTAAAGAGAACACTACACCAAAAACAGCAAATTGGCACACACTGATATTAAAAATCTGGCACAGTTCAAAACTGTGCCAGATTCTGGCACGGTTTAATGAAAATCTGGCACACTTTAAAGCAGTGCCAAAATTTGGCACTGTTTTAAAGTGTGCCAAAATAAAGCACACTTACTAAAATATAAATAGTCTAAAAAAATAATATGGTTCCTTCCAAATTTTTATCTCCCCCTCTCTCTCCTCTCTAAATTAGATCTCCCGCTCCCGCTCGTCTCTCCTCCCTCTCGTCTCTATCCCTCACTCACATGACCTATATTTTTGGTCTCGTCTCTCTCTCTCTCAAGATGAACCTCAACTGTCAGATTTCTGATCTTTTTGATCAAACATATTTGATTTTATGTCTTTTGGGGTTTGAAGGAGATCTTTGTTTCAAAGTGTTCGGAATTTTTTTTGGTTTTTTCGGTTTGGCTTTTTTGTTCCGGCGATTTTTGTGACCAGCGCGTTTTCTTTTTCGGTGATGGTTCCAGTCCCGGCGTGGTGACTGGGTTTCTGGTATTGAGATTCCAGTGTGGGAGGGTTTTATTCAGGCGGGTTTTTCCGGTGGTACAAGTTTCTCCGGCGGTGATTTCGGTGGCCTGTATTTGGGTAAGTTTTTTTTAATCCATTCATATATATATATATATAATCTGTTGTTGCTGCGTAAGATTGAAACTTTTGGGGCTGGTGTGTTTTAAACCTCAAACTGATCTGCTAACAAAGACTTTTAAGTTTGAATCTGTGTTGAATTTTTTTTGTTTTCTTTGAGTTTCTTTTTGGGTTTAATTTATTAACAATCTGCTAATTAATTTAGATATTAAATTTTGGACTGCTTTTTGTTGTTGGTTTGTTGAAAAGTTTGGGACTGATTTGTTGTCGTTTTTTTTAAAATATTAATCTATTGGGTTTAATTTATTAACAATCTGTTTGATTTGATTTTTGAAGGGTTTCTTCTTTCGATTTTGGCTTGGTGTTTATTTAGTGCGATTTGGGGTTAGTTGTTTGTATAGAGGGTGAGAGCATTGTGGTGGTGGAGGTTAGAGCCGACAAAATTCAATCCGTAGTCAGGCAAAATTTTCCTCCAAACACTTGAGATAGGCGTGCATATAACATTTTTCCACCAAGCCAAATGACCTCCACCTCCGCCTCTCGCAACAGTAACGTTTTCGAAAGAATCAAATCCGCCGCTTCAGTTATTTACTTGGACAATCAATTTGTCGTCGCTGTAAATTTCCTATTCCTTAAACCCTCAAACTAAATTTTTATGCTGATTAAGTTTTGATTGTGTGTTTCAGGAAATCCGAAAAGCTCTAATGGCGATGAAGGAAATTGGGATTGATTTGGAGAGAGACAATCAATCTCAAATGGTAACCATTAATTCATAACCTTTGGAACTTAGGAAACTTATTCTATTTTAGTTTTTTTCTCAAGGTAATGACTCTACTACATTCCTAATATAAAAGGGTTTACTTAGAATGTATGTAACTATAATATATATGCTTTATTAATAAGATGAGTAATTCTAGAGCGATACTTGATTACCACACATTTTGGGCTTTACGTGTCGCGTCCCTATTAGTCATGTAACTATAAATTTTTATGTGTCGTAATCATGCGCCGCTCTAGAGTTACTTTAATTAATTATATATACACATTATTCTTATATATATATATTTGGTTGAGAACATTTTTTCCCCTCCACTTATTGCTTTTTTTAAATCAAAAGCTGCATCATAATCATGAAGAGAATTTGGATCTTACTTTAGTGACTTGATGCAGGTTGCAACTCCTGTAAAAGTATGATTTCTAGATCATCAAAAGACATTGATCCAGGCTCGACAAAGAAGTTGAAAAGTTTGGACGGGCATGCTGTGCCAGTAGGCGAAGACAGAGCTATGCGCCGCCCCTGTTTCCTGCAGCAGAGGACATCATTCAGCCCGTGTCTCTCCTCCCGTGCACTGCCCCTAGCAGAGGTAAACTTATTTTTGTTTTGTTTTTTTAGTTCGTTTTTTATTTTGTATGACTTTGATGTATTGTTACAAAATTTATAAATTCAATATGATTTCAATGTGAATTCAATATTCTTTTGTAAATGTACAACTGCTGTAGGTACTATATCTATGTGAATTCATTGTAACTTTGGTATTGAATATTGTAAGTTAAAATAGGTATTGAATATTGAATATTGTTAAGGTATATTGTTAACTAATAGTTTCAATATACCTTATATGAATAGTTAACAATATTCAATACCTTATATATTCAATACCTTATACAATATCCAATATACAGTATTGATATGAATAGTTAACAATATTCAATATGAATGTTCATACCGTATATTGAATAATCAATACCTTATACATTCAATATGAATAGTTAACAATAGTCAGTACCTTATAACTTATATATTCAATACCTTATACCTTATTGAATGTTCTATATATTGCAACTATGTGAATTCATATTGAATTTTCTATGTATTCTAACTATTAACTATATATCGTAAGGACTCAAATTTCCAATTGAGTCCATGTATTGTGTTGGCTCAATTCCGGACAAAAACATTTATTCATAGGATAGTATTTAAATTATAATATTCTCAAGCCTATTAAGTGTTTGTTGAAGACGTAGCGGAAAAGAGTATAAAGCCTCATCAATATGCCGGTTTGCGTGCCTCGTTTCTACGTCATCAACTATTGTTCCATGCTCCCAAGGTATGAATGAAATATTATATATATAGGAGCTTGGAACAAGTTTTATTGGGTGTTAGGTTTAATAAAAACTGTGTTTTATTTTCAGAAAGAATTAATTAGAACTTTAAAATAACTTTATAAAGTTTTTTGGCCTAAAAATCGAATTTTCCAAACTTTCTGGGAGTTCGTTCGATATGTCGTTCGAACGAGATTTTCGTTCGAACCAGATGTCGTTCGAACGAGTTTGCCAACGAGGTTCCAGTATAGCCCTGTGAAATGTCGTTCGATATGTCGTTCGAACGAACCTTCAGTTCAAACGAGGTATCCAACGAGATTCTAACGAGTTCAATCTGGAACTACGTTAGAAGTCTCGTTCGAACGAGATTTCGTTCGAACGAAATGTCGTTCGAACGAGATGTCAGGCGGGAACATTTTTTGGCAGTTTTTCACCCACTTTCCCACTAAGTTTTTAACCAACTTTTTCAGACTTTATCAATAGCGGGAATAACATTTTCCAATCTAACTTTTCCATCCTAGTTTATCTCTTAGATAGAGTTTGAGAGCAAAACTGTTTTAGGAAAATGTTCATGTTTTGAGTGAGATTTTTAGAGAAAAAATATCCATCACTCTAGTGTTTACACCCAAAGAAGTTTAATCCAAGTTCTTATATACTTATCAATTTCTTGGAATTTGGCACCGATTTTCTCTACACCGAATTGAAGAGAAGTTTTCTTTAATCGACCCACGTGGAGAAAGTCTTCATGTACGGGTGACAGTGACCATATAAAGTCCTATCGGTGGATTCCGAGACCGCGGTGGTGTTCCAAGGTTATTCTCTAGGAAGAGGTGTCTACAAGGAGAAGCATCGAGACTTGAGAGGGATCGAGTCGTGTGTTGTAAGTCTTTTGTCTTGTACTTATTATTCCGTATCTAGTGAATTTGTGGCTAGGGCCGTCCGCGGTTGTTTCCCATCTTGGGTTTTTCCTCGTACATCGCGGCGTAGTGTGATTAGTTTATTTTATCTTGCTATATCACCTAGATGCATGCTTAGGACTAAAAGATAAAATTAGTTCAAAATCACAATCTATTTAATTTGGTGCAAATTTAATGTTTGGGTATGTTCAATTTAATTCAAGTGCAAAATTACTTTATCTAGATAACATGCAAGTTTAACTTGAATTGGATTAATGTGTGTTTAAGTCGAAATGAAAATTGTGTGTGTAGTTTTAATTTCACTTTAAGTTTAGTTTTATTTTTTTTATAAGTTGGTTTGTTCTCTTTAAGAAAAGAAAATTTTAAATAACTTTTGGAAAATTAAAATTTGAACCATTTCAATATTGATAATTATGACTTAGGCAAATTAATATTTGTGCTTTGTTTAATTTCACTAGGTTTAATTTTAAGAATAATAAAATCGGGCATTTGTATGTTTAGTTGAACCATCACTTTCTTTACGCTTCCGCATCATCTTGTCATATTTAAAAAGGAAATTCTAAACAGATTTTAATTGCGAAAATTAAACCTTTTTCATATATGGAAATTCATATTGAATGTTTATAATGAAGTCTCGATTGGTATTGAATATATAAGGTATTGGCCAAATGACTATTGTATATCCACCACAACATCATCTGCTAATATAAATGTTCTTTCCAAAATGTTGATATATGTTTTCCTTATGTATATTGTATCGGAGATACGCAAGATATTCAATACCTTATACCATAATTTGACAATATCTAGATTAAGATTAAAAATAAGCCGTTGAAGGGTGAAAACCCCAACCAGCCACCAAACGGACCCCTAAGAGGCACGAACACCTCGCATGGGACCAATGTAACTTGTACGAACTGACCGCGTAGTCGCGGCTCTCCCGGTTTGAGAATACGACGATAATTTGCAAAAATCAGCACTTAGACTTAAAAATAGGCCGTTAAAGGGTGAAAAAATAAACCAGCCCCCAAACGGACCCGTAAGAGGCACGAACACCTCGCACGGGACCAATGTAACTTGTACGAACTGACCACGTAGTCCCGGGTCTCCCGGTTTGAGAATACGACGATAATTTGAAAAAATCACACTTAGACTTAAAAACAAGCCGTTAAAGGGTGAAAATCAAAACCAGCCCCCAAACGACCCCGTAGGAGGCACAAACACCTCGCACGGGACCAATGTAACTTGTACGAACTGACCGCGTAGTCACGGTTCTCCCGATTTGAAAATATGACGATAATTTGCAAAAATCTCACTTGGACGTAAAAAAGGCCGTTAAAGGGTGAAAACCCAAACTAGCCCCCAAACGACCCCTTAGGAGGCACGGACACCTCGCACGGGACCAATGTAATTTGTATGAACGGATCGCGTAGTCACGGGTCTCCCGGTTTGAGAGTATGATGATAATTTGTAAAAATCATACTTGGAGTTAAAAACATGCCGTTAAAGGGTGAAAACCCAAACCAGCCCCCAAACGACCCCGTAGGAGGCACGAACACCTCGCACGGGACCAATGTAACTTGTACGAACTGACCGCGTAGTCCCGAGTATCCCGGTTTGAGAATATGACGATAATTTGTAAAAATCAACACTTAGACTTAAAAATAAGCCGTTAAAGGGTGAAAACCCAAACCAACCCCCAAATGGCCCCGTAGGAGGCATGAACACCTCGCACGGGACCAATGTAACTTGTAGGAACTGATCGCATAGTCCCGGGTCTCACGGTTTGAGAATATGACAATAATTTACAAAAATCACACTTAAACATAAAAACAAGCCGTTAAAGGGTGAAAACCCAAACCAGCTCCCAAACAACCACGTAAAAGGCACGAACACCTCGCATGGGACCAATGTAACTTGTAGGAACTGACCGCATAGTTTCGGGTCTCCCGATTTGAGAATATGATGATAATTTTCAAAAATCAACACTTAAACTTAAAAACAAGCCGTTAAAAGGTGACCCCCCCCCCACAAACGACCCCGTAGGAGGCAAGAACATCTCGCATGGGACCAATGTAACTTGTTGGAACTGACCGCGTAGTCCCGGGTCTCCCAGTTTGAGAATATGACGATAATTTACAAAAATTACACTTAAACTTAAAAACAAGCCGTTAAAGGGTGAAAACCCAAACCAGCTCCCAAACAACCCCGTAAGAGGCACGAACACCTTGCACGGGACCAATGTAACTTGTAGGAACTGATCGCATAGTTTTAGGTATCCCGGTTTGAGAATATGATGATAATTTGCAAAAATCAACACTTAAACTTAAAAATAAGCCGTTAAAAGGTGAAAACCCACCCCCCCAAAAAAAGACCCCGTAGGAGGCAAGAACACCTCGCACGGGACCAATGTAACTTGTTGGAACTGACCGCGTAGTTTCGGGTCTCCCAGTTTGAGAATATGTCGATAATTTGCAAAAATCACACTCAGAGTTAAAAACAGGCCATTAAACGGTGAAAACCCAAACCGGACCCCAATTGAACCCGTACAAGGCACGAACACCTCGCACGGGACCAATGTAACTTGTAGGAACCGACAGTGTAGTCCCGGGTCTCCCGATTTGTGAATAGGACAATAATTTAAAAAAAAAAATTAAATTTAAAAACATGCCGTTAAAGGGTGAAAACCCAAACCAGCCCCCAAACGACCCCGTAGGAGACATGAACACCTCGTACGGGATCAATGTAACTTGTAGTAACTGGCCGCGTAGTCCCGGGTCACCCGGTTTGAGAGTATGATGATAATTTACAAAAATCACACTTAGTGTAAAAAACATGCCGTTAAAGAGTGAGAACCCAAACCAGCCCCGAAACGACCCCGTAGGAGGCACGAACACCTCGTACGAGACTAATGCAACTTGTAGAAACTGACTGCGTAGTCTCGGGTCTCCCAATTTGAGAGTATGACGATAATTTGCAAAAATCACACTTAGTTAAAAATATGCCGTAAAAGGGTGAAAACCCAAATCAGCCCCCTAACGACCCCGTAGGAGGCACGAACACCTCGTACGGGACCAATGTAACTTGTAGGAACTGACCGCGTAGTCCCGGGTCTCCCGGTTTGAGAGTATGACGATAATTTGTAAAAATCACACTTAGACTTAAAAACATGCCGTTAAAGGGTGAAAATCCAAACAAGCCCCCAAACGACCCCGTAGGAGGCACGAACACCTCGCACGGGATCAATGTAACTTGTAGTAACTGACCGCGTAGTCCCGGGTCTCCCGGTTTGAGAGTATGATGATAATTTGTAAAAATCACACTTGGAGTTAAAAACATGCCGTTAAAGGGTGAAAACCCAAACCAGCCGCCAAACGACCCCGTAGGAGGCACGAACACCTCGCACGGGACCAATGTAACTTGTAGGAACTGATCGCGTAGTCCTGGGTCTCCCGGTCTGAGAGTATGATGATAATTTGCTAAAATCACACTTAGACTTAAAAATAGGCAGTTAAAGGGTGAAAGCCCAAACAAGCCCCCAAACGACCCCGTAGGAGGCACGAACACCTCGCACGGGATCAATGTAACTTGTAGTAACTGACCGCATAGTCCCGGGTCTCCCGGTTTGAGAGTATGATGATAATTTGTAAAAATCACACTTGGAGTTAAAAACATGCCGTTAAAGGGTGAAAACCCAAACCAGCCCCCAAACGACCCCGTAGGAGGCACGAACACCTCGCACGGGACCAATGTAACTTGTAGGAACTGACCGCGTAGTCCTGGGTCTCCCGGTCTGAGAGTATGATGATAATTTGCTAAAATCACACTTAGACTTAAAAATAGGCAGTTAAAGGGTGAAAACCCAAACCGGCCCCCAAACGACCCCGTAGGAGGCACGAACACCTCACACGGGACCAATGTAACTTGTAGGAACTGACCGCGTAGTCCTGGGTCTCCCGGTTTGAGAGTATGATGATAATTTGCTAAAATCACACTTAGACTTAAAAATAGGCAGTGAAAGGGTCAAAACCGAAACCGGCCCCCAATCGACCCCGTAGGAGGCATGAATACCTCGCACGGGACCAATGTAAATTTTAGGAACTAACAGCGTAGTCCCGGGTCTCTCGGTTAGTGAATAGTACGATAATTTTTAAAATCAACACTTAAACTTAAAAATATGCCGTCAAAGGGTGAAAACCTAAACCAGCCCCCAAACAACCCCGTAGGAGGTATGAACACCTCCCACGGGATCAATGTAACTTGTAGTAACTGATCGCGTAGTCCCGGGTCCCCGATTTGAGAGTATGACGATAATTTGCAAAAATCACACTTGCAGTTAAAAACATGCCGTTAAAGGGTGAAAACCTAAACCGGCCCCCAAACGACCCCGTAGTAGGCACGAACACCTCGCACGGGACCAATGTAACTTGTAGGAACTGACCGCGTAGTCACGGGTCTCCCGGTTTGAGAGTATGACAATAATTTGCAAAAATCACACTTGGAGTTAAAAACATGCCGTTAAAGGGTAAAAACCCAAACCGGCCCCCAAACTACCTCGTAGGAGGCACGAACACCTCGCACGGGACCAATGTAACTTGTAGGAACTGACCGCGTAGTCCCGGGTCTCCCGGTTTGAGAGTATGATGATAATTTGTAAAAATCACACTTAGACTTAAAAACATGCGGTTAAAGGGTGAAAACCCAAACCAGCCCTCAAACGACCCCATAGGAGGCACGAACACCTCGCACGGGATCAATGTAACTTGTAGTAACTGACCGCGTAGTCCCGGGTCTCCCGGTTTGAGAGTATGATGATAATTTGTAAAAATCATACTTGGAGTTAAAAACATGCCGTTAAAGGGTGAAAACCCAAACCAACCCCCAAACGACCCCGTAGGAGGCACGAACACCTCGCACGGGACCAATGTAACTTGTAGGAACTGACCGCGTAGTCCTAGGTCTCCTGGTCTGAGAGTATGATGATAATTTGCTAAAATCACACTTAGACTTAAAAATAGGCAGTTAAAGGGTGAAAACCGAAACAAGCCCCCAAATGACCCCGTAGGAGGCACGAACACCTCGCACGGGATCAATGTAACTTGTAGTAACTGACCGCGTAGTCCCTGGTCTCCCGGTTTGAGAGTATGATGATAATTTGTAAAAATCACACTTGGAGTTAAAAACATAATGTTAAAGGGTGAAAACCCAAACCAACCCCCAAACGACCCCGTAGGAGGCACAAACACCTCGTACGGGACTAATGCAACTTGTAGAAACTGACTGCGTAGTCTCGGGTTTCCCAATTTGAGAGTATGATGATAATTTGCAAAAATCACACTTAGTTAAAAATATGCCGTTAAAGGGTGAAAACCCAAATCGGCCCCCTAATGACCCCGTAGGAGGCACGAACACCTCGTACGGGACCAATGTAACTTGTAGGAACTGACCGCGTAGTCCCGGGTCTCCCGGTTTGAGAGTATGACGATAATTTGTAAAAATCACACTTAGACTTAATAACATGCCGTTAAAGGGTGAAAACCCAAACAAGCCCCCAAACGACCCCGTAGGAGGCACGAACACCTCGCACGGGATCAATGTAACTTGTAGTAACTGACCGCGTAGTCCCGGGTCTCCCGGTTTGAGAGTATGATGATAATTTGTAAAAATCACACTTGGTGTAAAAAACATGGCATTAAAGGGTGAGAACCCAAACTAGCCTCGAAACGATCCCGTAGGAGGCACGAACACCTCGTACGGGACTAATGCATCTTGTAGAAACTGACTGTGTAGTCTCGGGTCTCCCAATTTGAGAGTATGACGATAATTTGCAAAAATCACACTTAGTTAAAAATATGCCGTTAAAGGGTGAAAACCCAAATCGGCCCCCTAACGACCCCGTAGGAGGCACGAACACCTCGTACGGGACCAATGTAGCTTGTAGGAACTGACCGCGTAGTCCCGGGTCTCCCGGTTTGAGAGTATGATGATAATTTGTAAAAATCACACTTGGTGTAAAAAACATGGCATTAAAGGGTGAGAACCCAAACTAGCCTCGAAACGATCCCGTAGGAGGCACGAACACCTCGTACGGGACTAATGCATCTTGTAGAAACTGACTGTGTAGTCTCGGGTCTCCCAATTTGAGAGTATGACGATAATTTGCAAAAATCACACTTAGTTAAAAATATGCCGTTAAAGGGTGAAAACCCAAATCGGCCCCCTAACGACCCCGTAGGAGGCACGAACACCTCGTACGGGACCAATGTAGCTTGTAGGAACTGACCGCGTAGTCCCGGGTCTCCCGGTTTGAGAGTATGACGATAATTTGTAAAAATCACACTTAGACTTAAAAACTTGCTGTTAAAGGGTCAAAACCCAAACAAGCCCCCAAACGACCCCGTAGGAGGAACGAACACCTCGCATGGGACCAATGTAACTTGAAGGAACTGATCGGGTAGTCCCGGGTCTCTCGGTTTGAGAGTATGACGATAATTTGCAAAAATCAGCACTTAAACTTAAAACAAGCCCTTAAAGGGTGAAAGCCCAAACCACCCCCCAAACGACCCTGTAGAGGGTACGAACACCTCGCACGGGACCAATGTAACTTGTAGAAACTGATCGCGTAGTCCCGGGTCTCCCGGTTTATGAATATGACGATAATTTGCAAAAATCACACTTAGTTAAAAACATGCCGTCAAAGGGTGAAAACCCAAACCAACCCCCAAACGACCCCGTAGGAGGCACGAACACCTCGCACGGGACCAATGTAACTTGTAGGAACTGATCGCGTAGCCCCGGGTCTCTCGGTTTGAGAGTATGACGATAATTCGCAAAAATCAGCACTTAAACGTAAAAACAAGCCGTTAAAGGGTGAAAGCCCAAACCACCCCCCAAACGACCCCGTAGGGGGCACGAACACCTCGCACGGGACCAATGTAACTTGTAGGAACTGATCGCGTAGTCCCGGGTTCCCAGTTTGTGAATATGACGATAATTTGCAAAAATCACACTTAGACTTAAAAATAGGCAGTTAAAGGGTGAAAGCCCAAACAAGCCCCCAAACGACCCCGTAGGAGGCACGAACACCTCGCACGGGATCAATGTAACTTGTAGTAACTGACCGCATAGTCCCGGGTCTCCCGGTTTGAGAGTATGATGATAATTTGTAAAAATCACACTTGGAGTTAAAAACATGCCGTTAAAGGGTGAAAACCCAAACCAGCCCCCAAACGACCCCGTAGGAGGCACGAACACCTCGCACGGGACCAATGTAACTTGTAGGAACTGACCGCGTAGTCCTGGGTCTCCCGGTCTGAGAGTATGATGATAATTTGCTAAAATCACACTAGACTTAAAAATAGGCATTTAAAGGGTGAAAACCCAAACCGGCCCCCGAACGACCCCGTAGGAGGCACGAACACCTCACACGGGACCAATGTAACTTGTAGGAACTGACCGCGTAGTCCCGGGTCTCCCGGTTTGAGAGTATGATGATAATTTGCTAAAATCACACTTAGACTTAAAAATAGGCAGTTAAAGGGTCAAAACCCAAACCGACGCCCAATCGACCCCGTAGGAGGCACAAATACCTCGCACGGGACCAATGTAACTTGAGGGAACTGACCGCGTAGTCACGGGTCTCCCTGTTTGAGAGTATGACAATAATTTGCAAAAATCACACTTGGAGTTAAAAACATGCCGTTAAAGGGTGAAAACCCAAACCGGCCCCCAAACTACCTCGTAGGAGGCACGAACACCTCGCACGGGACCAATGTAACTTGTAGGAACTGACCGCGTGGTCCCGGGTCTCCTGGTTTGAGAGTATGATGATAATTTGTAAAAATCACACTTAGACTTAAAAACATGCGGTTAAAGGGTGAAAACCCAAACCAGCCCTCAAACGACCCCATAGGAGGCACGAACACCTCGCACAAGACCAATGTAACTTGTCGGAATAGACCGCTTAGTCTCGGGTCTACCGGTTAGAGTGTATGGCGATAATTTTTAAAAATCACACTTAGTTACAAACATGTCGTTAAAGGGTGAAAATCCAAATCGGCCCCCAAACGACCCCGTAGGAGGAACGAACACCTCGCACGGGACCAATGTAACTTGTAGGAATGGACCGCGTAGTCCCGAGTCTCCTGATTTGAGAGTATGATGATAATTTGCAAAAATAACACTTAAAGTTAAAAATAGGCCGTTAAAGGATGAAAACCCAAACCGGCCCCCAATCGACCCCGTAGGAGGCACGAACACCTTGCACGGGACCAATGTAACTTGTAGGAACTGACAGCGTAGTCCCGGGTCTCCCGGTTTGTGAATAGGACGATAATTTGCAAAAATCAACACTTCAACTTAAAAAAATACCGTTAAAGGGTGAAAACCCAAACGACCCCCAAACGACCCCGTAGAGAGAACGAACACCTCCCACGGGACCAATGTAACTTGTAGGAACTGATCGCGTAGTCCCGGGTCTCCCGGTTTGTGAATATGACGATAATTTGAAAAAATCAGCACTTAAACTTAAAAACAAGTCGTTAAAGGGTGAAAACCCAAACCACCACCCAAACCACCCCGTAGGGGGCACGAACACCTCGCACGAGACCAATGTAACTTGTAGGAACTGACCGCGTAGTCCCGGGTCTCCCAGTTTGTGAATATGACGATAATTTGCAAAAATCACACTTAGTTAAAAACATGCCGTCAAAGGGTGAAAATCCAAACCAACCCCCAAACGACCCCGTAGGAGGAACGAACACCTCGCATGGGACCAATGTAACTTGAAGGAACTGATCGGGTAGTCCCGGGTCTCTCGGTTTGAGAGTATGACGATAATTTGCAAAAATCAGCACTTAAACTTAAAACAAGCCCTTAAAGGGTGAAAGCCCAAACCACCCCCCAAACGACCCTGTAGAGGGTACGAACACCTCGCACGGGACCAATGTAACTTGTAGGAACTGATCGCGTAGTCCCGGGTCTCCCGGTTTATGAATATGACGATAATTTGCAAAAATCACACTTAGTTAAAAACATGCCGTCAAAGGGTGAAAACCCAAACCAACCCCCAAACGACCCCGTAGGAGGCACGAACACCTCGCACGGGACCAATGTAACTTGTAGGAACTGATCGCGTAGCCCCGGGTCTCTCGGTTTGAGAGTATGACGATAATTTGCAAAAATCAGCACTTAAACGTAAAAACAAGCCGTTAAAGGGTGAAAGCCCAAACCACCCCCCAAACGACCCCGTAGGGGGCACGAACACCTCGCACGGGACCAATGTAACTTGTAGGAACTGATCGCGTAGTCCCGGGTTCCCAGTTTGTGAATATGACGATAATTTGCAAAAATCACACTTAGACTTAAAAATAGGCAGTTAAAGGGTGAAAGCCCAAACAAGCCCCCAAACGACCCCGTAGGAGGCACGAACACCTCGCACGGGATCAATGTAACTTGTAGTAACTGACCGCATAGTCCCGGGTCTCCCGGTTTGAGAGTATGATGATAATTTGTAAAAATCACACTTGGAGTTAAAAACATGCCGTTAAAGGGTGAAAACCCAAACCAGCCCCCAAACGACCCCGTAGGAGGCACGAACACCTCGCACGGGACCAATGTAACTTGTAGGAACTGACCGCGTAGTCCTGGGTCTCCCGGTCTGAGAGTATGATGATAATTTGCTAAAATCACACTAGACTTAAAAATAGGCAGTTAAAGGGTGAAAACCCAAACCGGCCCCCGAACGACCCCGTAGGAGGCACGAACACCTCACACGGGACCAATGTAACTTGTAGGAACTGACCGCGTAGTCCCGGGTCTCCCGGTTTGAGAGTATGATGATAATTTGCTAAAATCACACTTAGACTTAAAAATAGGCAGTTAAAGGGTCAAAACCCAAACCGACGCCCAATCGACCCCGTAGGAGGCACAAATACCTCGCACGGGACCAATGTAACTTGAGGGAACTGACCGCGTAGTCACGGGTCTCCCTGTTTGAGAGTATGACAATAATTTGCAAAAATCACACTTGGAGTTAAAAACATGCCGTTAAAGGGTGAAAACCCAAACCGGCCCCCAAACTACCTCGTAGGAGGCACGAACACCTCGCACGGGACCAATGTAACTTGTAGGAACTGACCGCGTGGTCCCGGGTCTCCTGGTTTGAGAGTATGATGATAATTTGTAAAAATCACACTTAGACTTAAAAACATGCGGTTAAAGGGTGAAAACCCAAACCAGCCCTCAAACGACCCCATAGGAGGCACGAACACCTCGCACAAGACCAATGTAACTTGTCGGAATAGACCGCTTAGTCTCGGGTCTACCGGTTAGAGTGTATGGCGATAATTTTTAAAAATCACACTTAGTTACAAACATGTCGTTAAAGGGTGAAAATCCAAATCGGCCCCCAAACGACCCCGTAGGAGGAACGAACACCTCGCACGGGACCAATGTAACTTGTAGGAATGGACCGCGTAGTCCCGAGTCTCCTGATTTGAGAGTATGATGATAATTTGCAAAAATAACACTTAAAGTTAAAAATAGGCCGTTAAAGGATGAAAACCCAAACCGGCCCCCAATCGACCCCGTAGGAGGCACGAACACCTTGCACGGGACCAATGTAACTTGTAGGAACTGACAGCGTAGTCCCGGGTCTCCCGGTTTGTGAATAGGACGATAATTTGCAAAAATCAACACTTCAACTTAAAAAAATACCGTTAAAGGGTGAAAACCCAAACGACCCCCAAACGACCCCGTAGAGAGAACGAACACCTCCCACGGGACCAATGTAACTTGTAGGAACTGATTGCGTAGTCCCGGGTCTCCCGGTTTGTGAATATGACGATAATTTGAAAAAATCAGCACTTAAACTTAAAAACAAGTCGTTAAAGGGTGAAAACCCAAACCACCACCCAAACCACCCCGTAGGGGGCACGAACACCTCGCACGAGACCAATGTAACTTGTAGGAACTGACCGCGTAGTCCCGGGTCTCCCAGTTTGTGAATATGACGATAATTTGCAAAAATCACACTTAGTTAAAAACATGCCGTCAAAGGGTGAAAATCCAAACCAACCCCCAAACGACCCCGTAGGAGGAACGAACACCTCGCATGGGACCAATGTAACTTGAAGGAACTGATCGGGTAGTCCCGGGTCTCTCGGTTTGAGAGTATGACGATAATTTGCAAAAATCAGCACTTAAACTTAAAACAAGCCCTTAAAGGGTGAAAGCCCAAACCACCCCACAAACGACCCCGTAGAGGGTACGAACACCTCGCACGGGACCAATGTAACTTGTAGGAACTGATCGCGTAGTCCCGGGTCTCCCGGTTTATGAATATGACGATAATTTGCAAAAATCACACTTAGTTAAAAACATGCCGTCAAAGGGTGAAAACCCAAACCAACCCCCAAACGACCCCGTAGGAGGCACGAACACCTCGCACGGGACCAATGTAACTTGTAGGAACTGATCGCGTAGCCCCGGGTCTCTCGGTTTGAGAGTATGACGATAATTTGCAAAAATCAGCACTTAAACGTAAAAACAAGCCGTTAAAGGGTGAAAGCCCAAACCACCCCCCAAACGACCCCGTAGGGGGCACGAACACCTCGCACGGGACCAATGTAACTTGTAGGAACTGATCGCGTAGTCCCGGGTTCCCAGTTTGTGAATATGACGATAATTTGCAAAAATCACACTTAGGTAAAAACAAATCGTCAAAGAGTGAAAACCCAAACCACCACCTAAACGACCCCATAGGAGGCACAAACACCTCGCACGGGACCAATGTAACTTGTAGGAACTGACCGCGTAGTCCCGGGTCTCCCGGTTTGATAGTACGACGATAATTTGCAAAAATCAACACTTAAACTTAAAAACAAGCCGTTAAAGGTTGAAAATCCAATCCACCTCCCAAACGACCCCGTAGGGGGCACGAACACCTCGCACGGGACCAATGTAACTTGTGGGAACTGACCGCGTAGTCCCGGGTCTCCCGATTTGTGAATATGACGATAATTGGCAAAAATCACACTTAGTTAAAAACATGCCGTCAAAGGGTGAAAATCCAAACCAACCCCCAAACGACCCCGTAGGAGGAACGAACACCTCGCATGGGACCAATGTAACTTGAAGGAACTGATCGGGTAGTCCCGGGTCTCTCGGTTTGAGAGTATGACGATAATTTGCAAAAATCAGCACTTAAACTTAAAACAAGCCCTTAAAGGGTGAAAGCCCAAACCACCCCCCAAACGACCCCGTAGAGGGTACGGACACCTCGCACGGGACCAATGTAACTTGTAGGAACTGATCGCATAGTCCCGGGTCTCCCGGTTTATGAATATGACGATAATTTGCAAAAATCACACTTAGTTAAAAACATGCCGTCAAAGGGTGAAAACCCAAACCAACCCCCAAACGACCCCGTAGGAGGCACGAACACCTCGCACGGGACCAATGTAACTTGTAGGAACTGATCGCGTAGCCCCGGGTCTCTCGGTTTGAGAGTATGACGATAATTTGCAAAAATCAGCACTTAAACGTAAAAACAAGCCGTTAAAGGGTGAAAGCCCAAACCACCCACCAAACGACCCCGTAGGGGGCACGAACACCTCGCACGGGACCAATGTAACTTGTAGGAACTGATCGCGTAGTCCCGGGTTCCCAGTTTGTGAATATGACGATAATTTGCAAAAATCACACTTAGACTTAAAAATAGGCAGTTAAAGGGTGAAAGCCCAAACAAGCCCCCAAACGACCCCATAGGAGGCACGAACACCTCGCACGGGATCAATGTAACTTGTAGTAACTGACCGCATAGTCCCGGGTCTCCCGGTTTGAGAGTATGATGATAATTTGTAAAAATCACACTTGGAGTTAAAAACATGCCGTTAAAGGGTGAAAACCCAAACCAGCCCCCAAACGACCCCGTAGGAGGCACGAACACCTCGCACGGGACCAATGTAACTTGTAGGAACTGACCGCGTAGTCCTGGGTCTCCCGGTCTGAGAGTATGATGATAATTTGCTAAAATCACACTAGACTTAAAAATAGGCAGTTAAAGGGTGAAAACCCAAACCGGCCCCCGAACGACCCCGTAGGAGGCACGAACACCTCACACGGGACCAATGTAACTTGTAGGAACTGACCGCGTAGTCCCGGGTCTCCCGGTTTGAGAGTATGATGATAATTTGCTAAAATCACACTTAGACTTAAAAATAGGCAGTTAAAGGGTCAAAACCCAAACCGGCGCCCAATCGACCCCGTAGGAGGCACAAATACCTCGCACGGGACCAATGTAACTTGTAGGAACTGATCGCGTAGTCCCGGGTCTCCCGGTTTATGAATATGACGATAATTTGCAAAAATCACACTTAGTTAAAAACATGCCGTCAAAGGGTGAAAACCCAAACCAACCCCCAAACGACCCCGTAGGAGGCACGAACACCTCGCACGGGACCAATGTAACTTGTAGGAACTGATCGCGTAGCCCCGGGTCTCTCGGTTTGAGAGTATGACGATAATTTGCAAAAATCAGCACTTAAACGTAAAAACAAGCCGTTAAAGGGTGAAAGCCCAAACCACCCCCCAAACGACCCCGTAGGGGGCACGAACACCTCGCACGGGACCAATGTAACTTGTAGGAACTGATCGCGTAGTCCCGGGTTCCCAGTTTGTGAATATGACGATAATTTGCAAAAATCACACTTAGGTAAAAACAAATCGTCAAAGAGTGAAAACCCAAACCACCACCTAAACGACCCCATAGGAGGCACAAACACCTCGCACGGGACCAATGTAACTTGTAGGAACTGACCGCGTAGTCCCGGGTCTCCCGGTTTGATAGTACGACGATAATTTGCAAAAATCAACACTTAAACTTAAAAACAAGCCGTTAAAGGTTGAAAATCCAATCCACCTCCCAAACGACCCCGTAGGGGGCACGAACACCTCGCACGGGACCAATGTAACTTGTGGGAACTGACCGCGTAGTCCCGGGTCTCCCGATTTGTGAATATGACGATAATTGGCAAAAATCACACTTAGTTAAAAACAAGCCGTCAAAGGGTGAAAACCCAAACCACCCCACAAATGACCCCGTAGGAGGCACAAACACCTCGCACGGGACCAATGTAACTTGTAGGAACTGATCGCGTAGTCCCGGGTCACCCCGTTTGATAGTATGACGATAATTTGCAAAAATCAGCACTTAAACTTAAAAACAAGCCGTTAAAGGGTGAAAACCCAAACCATCGCCCAAACGACCCCGTAGGGGGCACGAACAACTCGCACGGGACCAATGTAACTTGTACAAACTGATCGCGTAGTCCCGGGTCTCCCGGTTTGTGAATATGATGATAATTTTCAAAAATCACACTTAGTTTAAAACATGCCGTCAATGGGTGAAAACCCAAACCAACCCCCAAACGACCCCGTAGGAGGCACGAACAGCTCGCACGGGACCAATGTAATTTGTAGGAACTGATCGCGTACTCCCGGGTCTCTCGGTTTGAGAATATGATGATAATTTGCAAAAATCAGCACTTAAACTTAAAAATAAGTCGTTAAAGGGTGAAAACCCAAACCATCCTACAAACGACTCCGTAAGGGGCACGAACACCTCGCACGGGACCAATGTAACTTGTAGGAACTGATCACGTAGTCCCGGGTCTCTCGGTTTGAGAGTATGACGATAATTTGCAAAACTCAGCACTTAAACGTAAAAACAAGCCGTTAAAGGGTGAAAACCCAAACCACCCCCCAAACGACCGCGTAGGGGGCACGAACACCTCACACGGGACCAATGTAACTTGTAGGAACTGACCGCGTAATCCCGGGTCTCCCGGTTTGTGAATATGACGATAATTTGCAAAAATCACACTTAGTTAAAAACAAGCCGTCAAAGGGTGAAAACCCAAACCACCCCCCAAACGACCCCATAGGAGGCACAAACACCTCGCACGGGACCAATGTAACTTGTAGGAACTGATCGCGTAGTTTCGGGTCACCCGGTTTGATAGTATGACGATAATTTGCAAAAATCAGCACTTAAACTTAAAAACAAGCCGTTAAAGGGTGAAAACCCAAACCATCCCACAAACGACCCCGTAGGGGGCACGAACACCTCGCACGGGACCAATGTAACTTGTAGGAACTGACCGCATAGTCCCGGGTCTCCCGATTTGTGAATATGACGATATTGTGGAAAAATCCGCACTTAAACTTAAAAACAAGTCGTTAAAGGGTGAAAACCCAAACCACCCCCCAAACGACCCCGTAGGGGGCACGAACACCTCGCACGGGACCAATGTAACTTGTAGGAACTGACCGCGTAGTCTCGGGTCTCCCAGTTTGTGAATATGACGATAATTTTCAAAAATCACACTTAGTTAAAAATAAGCCATCAAAGGGTGAAAACCCAAACCACCCCCAAACGACCCCGTAGGAGGCACAAACACCTCGCACAGGACCAATGTAAATTGTAGGAACTGATCGCGTAGTCCCGGGTCTCCCGGTTTGATAGTATGATGATAATTTGCAAAAATCAGCACTTAAACTTAAACACAAGCCGTTAAAGGGTGAAAACCCAAACCACCCCCCAAACGACCCCGTAGGGGGCACGAACACCTCGCACGGGACCAATGCAACTTGTAGGAACTGACCGCGTAGTCCCGGGTCTCCCGGTTTTGGAGTATGATGATAATTTGCAAAAATCAGTGCTTAAACTTAAAAACAAGACGTCAAAGGGTGAAAACCCAAACCACCCCGTAGGGGGCACGAACACCTCGCACGGGACCAATGTAACTTCTAGGAACTGACCGCGTAGTCCCGGGTCTCCCGGTTTGTGAATATGACGATAATTTGCAAAAATCAGCGCTTAAACTTAAAAACAAGCCGTTAAAGGGTGAAAACCCAAACCACCGCCCAAACGACCCCGTAGGGGGCACGAACATCTCGTACGGGACCGATGTAACTTGTAGGAATTGACCGCGTAGTCCCGGGTCTCCCGGTTTGATAGTATGACTATAATTTGCAAAAATCACCACTTAAACTTAAAAACAAGCCGTTAAAGGGTGAAAATCCAAACCAACCCCCAAACGACCCCGTAGGAGGCACGAACACCTCGTAGGGGACCAATGTAACTTGTAGGAACTGATCGCGTAGTCCCGGGTCTCTTGGTTTGAGAGTATGACGATAATTTGCAAAAATCAACACTTAAACTTAAAAATAAGCTGTTAAAGTGTGAAAACCCAAACCACTCTCCAAACGATCCAGTAGGGGGCACGAACACCTCACGCGGGACCAATGTAACTTGTAGGAACTGACCGCGTAGTCCCGGATTTCCCGATTTGTGAATAGGACGATAATTAGCAAAAATCAACACTTTAACTTAAAAACATGTCGTTAAAGGGTGAAAACCCAAACCACCCCCCAAACGACCCCGTAGGAGGCACGAACACCTCGCACGGGACCAATGTAACTTGTAGGAACTGACCGCGTAGTCCCAGGTCTCCCGGTTTGTGAGTATGACGATAATTTGCATTCATATATGTAATTTTTTTGTTTTGAGTATCTTTTTTCGTAAATTATTGGGTTACTAATATCGTATCTTTTTTGTATTCTATTTTTTTTTGCAGTATAACAGTTTATCGTTGGCTTTTATTCGCGTGGAACACACAAAGAACTCAATGGTTTACAACAAGGAGTTTATTAGTGAATCCATTTTTTTGTGTCATGACCGTACGGTCTTTTGTTGTTTTATTATTGACTTTTATGGCCATGAGGGCTTTTGTAAGTTAATTGTTATATTTTGTGGCCGTGCGGGTTTTATGTTAGGCAGGTTTTGTATTAACAGGTTTTGGAATGTCCAGAAAATAGAGGAAACTCTGCCCAATTTTTTTTGGGCCTGTGATCAGTTAAAGACTTGTAATATTTTGAAGTTTGTATGTACATTAGTTTATTAATAACGAACAATATTATTAATTTGTGAATTTTGTGCTTTCAAATATTTTTTTTTAATTAAAAAATTGACACAGTTCAAAACCGTGGCAAAAGTGTATCATATTTTGGCACGGTTTTAAACTGTGCTAATTTTTTTTAAACTATGCTGAATCTGACACAGTTAAAAACTGTGCCAAAAGTGTTCCAGAAATATCTAATTCTGGCACGATTTTAAAGTGTGACAAAAGTGTTCCTATTTCGCTGAATCTGGCACAGTTAAAAACTGTGCAAAAAATGTGCCAGAAATATCAAATTCTGGCATGGTTTAAAAGTGTGCCAGAAGTGTTCCTGTTTGGCTGATTCTGGCACACTTTTAAACCGTGCCAGAAAAAAATTCCCATTTTGGAACACCTGATTCTGGCACAGTTCAAAACCGTGCCAGATTTGATCTGGCACGGTTTTGAACTGTGCCAGAATCCTGTTTTTGGTGTAGTGAGAAGGTAAATAATCAAGTCTAAAAAATTTACCAAAAGTCATCATATATACTGACTAGTCAACATCTTCCTCCTCATCATATATGGTGGAAACAAAAGGTGAATTATCGGTTGTAGAACAATTAGCTACACAAAACAAAATATATATTAGATATGAATGATAAAATAATTAATTAAATGAAATTTATTATTTACTCACCCTTTATTTCACTGTGTAACCAACTTTGTGAACACATCAATGCTTCCAAAGTATTGGGATTAAGGTTACTACGATGTGCGTTAATCAATATACCACTAGTACTAAAAGCGGACTCGGATGCAATAGTCGACACAGGAATTACTACAATATATCGAGCCATATTTTGTAAAGTGGGAAACTTGACTCCATTTGTCTTCCACCAACTTAAGACATCATATTTGGTGTCCTTGGCAACACACTTTCCTCTAAATAAATATCCAACTCCGATTTAGCCAAAGAAGTAGTAGAGGAGACATTGACAAATTTGTCAAAACTAGATAGTGGATCAACTTCCTCTACGCTACCAAAATTAGTGATATCCAAACTAGAAGATAAAGATGACATCGACTTAGATTTGTATTCATGTAGCAAATCGTAGCAACTTTGTCGAAATTTTTGAACTTCCTCAACCGAATCATTACCATAATCTAGTGGAAAATAAAATTCCACCAACTTCATCTTGTATCTTTGATCCAAAACAACCGCCACCCCCATGATCACATGTATATCACTCCAATATTTCTCATACTTATCCAATATTTTCATTATCATATCATGTATAACAGGATTAGGACTCTTACTCCACTAAAATAATGTTAATGCTATGTCACATATTTTTGGAAAGTAACAATTAGTAGTGGGATAAAGGGTGCGAGAAAACATTTCGGTTATATGAAAAAATAATTTCAATTTTCCAAAAATTTCGATGGCTAACTCCCACTCTTCATCCGTTGGTAAAGAAGTATATAGTTTCTCTCGTTGTTGCAATCGTGGAAACACATCTTTGTAAAAGATTGCGGTTTGAAGCATTAAATATGTTGAGTTCCATCGAGTTTTACAATCGAGTGTCAACTTCTTGGTGCAAGGGATATTTAATTGTTTAGCCGTATCCTCAAATTGTTCAATCCTAACCCTTGTAGCCATCCAAAACAGAACACTATTTCGAACTTTTTCAACCACCTCATTAATCACTTCTAAACCATCCTTCACAATAAGATTCAATATATGGGCACAACAACGCATATGAAGTACATTTACATCAAACATAATATTTTTATTAGCGTTCTTGTCTAAAAGAACATCAATCACTGCACCATTCGTTGTACATTTGCCAACAGTGATTGTGGCTAATTTTCTATCAATGTTCCAATCAAACAATGTATCAAGAATAACATCAAAAATCACTTATTTGTTATGTGGTGCTGGAATATAAATGAACCTGGAAAAATTATAACATAAAATAAATAATAAAAAAAATAGAAAGTTGCTGTCCAGAATCCATGCATAAATAAACATAAATAAATAATATACTAAATTACCTCATTATGTGACTATGTAGAGTCCACTCATTATCAATGAAATGAGATGTGATATCCATAAAAACTTTATTTGTGTGTTTGGAAGACCACATATCGGTGGTGATTTCTACTCTACATCCAAGTTTCCCCATCAAATGCATTACTTTTGCCTTCTCGCAATCAAAGATCTTGATAATGTCACTTTTCATGGTCACTTGTAAAACAAATGTCACTTTTCATGGTATTTCTCGAGGGTATTTTAAATTGAGGTTGAAGACTACTCATAAACTTTTGAAGCCCAACATGATTTACAATTGATAAAGGGTACTCGTGTATAATAACCATACACGAAAGCTCATAACGTGATTTCTCTTAATCAAAATAATGATTATTAATGTCTACATTCCCATACTTTTTTTTTCACTAGCTCTCAACATTTGTTTCCATATATCCATATTTTTAGTCTTATCATGCCTATCTCTATGATCACGCAAGGACTTGGACCCATTTTTACTATTTGCTTTGAGTTTACTTGAGCAATTATTGAAAATAGCAAAGTCCTCACCATCAACATTTATTTTCGTGAAATCTAACCAAACATCCGATATACATTTTCTTTTTTTACCAAGAACAACACCACTAGTATTCTGATCATTTTGAGTTGAAGAAGGGTTACCTGACTCTAGATTGATAGAAGGTTAACTTTGATTTTCATCTTGCGCGGACATTTATCTATTCAAAACACAAATTAAATATCGTAAAATCTGTAAACGTTGTGAAATCAGAGTGTAAATAAAAATCTGTGTAAATAAAAAAAATCTGTGTAAATAAATAAAATTTGTGTAAATCTGTGTAATTAAAAAAAAAGCAACGCAAATGATCTGAGAAAGGCAACGCAAGTGATCACCAATCTCTAAATATCTGTAACTGTGAGTTTACAAACAAAAGTATATTGTATACTTTTTAAAGTTTACAAACCCAATATGATATATCAAATATGATACTTTTTTAGGCAACTTATTTGTACGAAAAAGGTAATCAAAACCCATCCACAAAAAAGTATACCCAATATGATATGAGTTTACATCTCGTTCCCACAGTAGTAGCAGTATACCCAATATGAGTTTGAGACGGACGGAAAATAACAGGAGACAACACAACTCATTGTTAAAAAAAAAAGGTAAATAGGTACTTACCGGAGCAGAGGGAGACGGACGAAAAATAGCACGAGACCAGACGAAAAAAAGGAGACCGGACGAAAAATAACCGATCGTCAGAGGGAGTAGAGAGAGAGAATAGCTTGAACAGCGGGGGGCTGAGGTAAAATGTTAAACCCTAAGATTTTATTGTCTATATATATATATATATATGGGTAAAATTGTAATAATACCCCTAAACGGGGAGGGTTCGGGGTTTTTGCATACTAAACCCAACCCTGACAGGATTTTTTTAATTTCAAACCCGACCCCGAACCTGCCCCATTTATTTATCCAAAATTGGCCCTATTAGAGTCAGGGTCGGATCGGGTCCCCGCTAAAACCCGCTCCGTTCCCATCCCTTTGTACAAGAGAGAGTGGTTGAACTACTCGTGTGTTCAGCTGTTCATCACGCGTTTTTAAATTTCAAATGTTGTTGATGCTGGTGGTTCCGGACTTATAGGAGATTTTTTCGAGGTTAGCTTAACTGATGTTGACCATGATGATACGTTAAAACTGTTTTTATTTCGTTGAAAATTGTTTTTTTTTTTGTGTTAAAAAGCATTTTTTTCATTATAAGATTTTTGTGTTAAAAACTGTTTAAATGTCACAAAATATCACTTTTCGTGAAAAAAGTTTCATATTTAGTGATAACAAATGTAGCAAAGTCTAATAAATTCAAAAAAATATATTATAGTCTAATTAAAGTAGTTAGTTATGTGTTAAAATCAAAAATTGAAATAATAATAATAATAGTAATAATAAACTTATATTTTATCTTAAAATGTAAATTTTATTTTATCTAAATTGATGTTAAGTTTTAAAATTATATTATATTTTAAAGAATGAGAGGGTATTTTTATCTTTATATGTTAGATATATAAATACGGTGTGGATGAGAAACTTAAAGGTGTGAGAGTAGGCACACCTTTAAAGAAAACATAAATATTTTATTTGTAATGATAAATAGTATTTTCATTATTGGTAATGTGATAATGTTGAGTTACTGCAAAAATAAAAAAATGTTATGGCATAAAATGCATAATATAGTGCAAAATAAATAACCAAATCACATGTATCTTGGTAGCCATATGTGGTGCCGATGAGTGAGAAAACATAAATATTTTATTTGTAGTGATAAATAGTATTTTCATTATTGTTAATGCAATATTGTTGAGTTATTGCAAAACAATAATAATAATAATAATTGTTATGGGATAAAATGCATAATATAGAGCAAAATAAATAACCAAATCACATGTATCTTGGTATCCATATGGTGCCTAAAAGTGAGAAAGGTGATCATGATTATTTAAAAGATTCAACGGTTTGTTCATTTTCCCACGCAAATATGTACAAATATTATAGGAAAGGTATCATAATAGGTTTCTTTCACAGCCTCACAAAGTTAAGCATATACCCATTTGCTCATTTCATGTCAATGATATAATAATTGAAAAGCGGGAAAAATGGGTTTTAAATATGAAATGGGTCAATTTTATACCGAAATAGAATTGGGTTTATATTTGTCAATGGGCAAAAGTTTATAGTACTTTCTCATAAAATCAAAATATAAAACAGTGGTCCCTACTAAAGAAACTAAGCGCCTGTTTGGTTCGGTATTCAGAAAACTCGATTAAAATGTTGTTTTTAGATAAAGTTCTAATATTCAGTTTTGTGTATTTATAATTAGTAGTGCGTGTTTGATAAACTTGTTTTTAAATCTAGTTTTCTGAAAATTTAACAAAATTGACAAACATGTATATTTATATTATACATATACATGTGTGTGTGTTATATAGTTAAACTTCCCAACATACCTCATTAAATATACATAAGAATACATTATATGGGAAGTACATATATATAATTTATGATGTAAGATGTATGTATGTATGTATGTTTGTATGTATGTATACACATTACATACATGATACATGAATATATACATATACATTACATTCATGATATACACATTACATACATGATACATGATACATGAATATATACATATACATTACATACATGATACATGAATATATACGTACATACATATGTATGCATACAAATTACATACATGATACATGAATATATACATATACATTACATACATGATACATGAGTACATACATACATACATACATACATACATACATACATACATACATCATATATCATAATTTATATATATCTACTTTCAATATAATGTATTTTTATGTATATTTAATGAGGTATGTTGGGAAGTTTAACTATATATATATATATATATATATATATATATATATATATATAGTCCTGCTCTTGTGCGGACTAGTCCGCATTTTAAGAATGCCGACCGGACATGTATCACCTGGCGGTGAGCCCGGACTAGTCCGCACAAGAGCATTATTATATATATATATATATATATATATATATATATATATATATATATATATATATATATATATATATATATATATATATGTTATGAGAGGGGGGTGTTTTACTGTTCCAAAAAATCAACGGTTGGGAGCAAATTTTTGGGGACGATCTAATGGTTTGGGATGGTGCCATGTAGGATTATACCATTGTGACGTGGAAAATGAAGAAAAAACAAGGCTTTACCCACAATACACACCCCGTCTTCCTCTTCATCTCACCGTCTTCTCATTCTCTCTCAACACAACAAAACCCTACCCTATCAGCAGCTGCCGCCCCTCCCCCCCTCCCCTCGCTGCCTCCTCCCTCCCCCTCTACCCCTTACTTCCCCCTCCGCTCCTACCCGCCCCATCCCCCCCAGGTCACACTCACGCACTCTCCCTCTCCGGTCTCCCCCCACCCTCCAGGTAATATCTCCTCCCCTCCCCCCCTCCTCCTCCTCCCCCACTCACGGACACATCTCACACACCCACACCCGCACCCCCTCTCCCTCCCCCTTCACGCACACACACATATCACCCCTCCCCTGCCCCTGCCCCCGCTCCCCCCCGCCGTCCTCTCCCCCCAGCACGCGCACACACACAGATCACCCACCCGCGCGCGCGCACATAGATCTGACGTGGTGATTCAATTTTTCTATTTTCATTTTTAATAAATAATATTTGGATTTTGTTAATTTTTAGGTTCAACCACGATCATGACGATCCGCCGCTACCGCTCCACCAGATTTGGTATTTTAGATCTACTATTTTCTATTTTCAATTTTGTAGCTTAAATCTGTTAAAAAAATTAGATTTGGCTTTACTATTTTATTTTGGTTTTGGTTTTTTTTTGCATAAGATTGATTTTGATTTTGTTGTTTGTGCTATTTTTCAGGTTCAATTGTTTTTTTCATCAACATGTGAGACTCCGATGGCTCTTCCACGACCACGACGATCCGCCGCTACCGCTCCACCAGATTTAGTATTTTAGATCTACTATTTTATATTTTCAGTTTTGTAATATAAATCTGTTAAAAAAAATAGATTTGACTCTACTATTTTATTTTGGTTTTGGTTTTGGTTTTGCATAAGATTGATTTGGATGTTGTAGTTTGTGCTGTTTTTCAGGTTCAATTTTTTTTTTTGATAAATAATATTTTGATTTTGTTATTTTTCAGGTTCAATTATTTTTTTCATCAATATGTGAGACTCCGACGGCTCTTCCATGACCACGACCACGACGATCCGCCGCTACCGCTCCACCAGATTTGGTACCACTACCGCTCCATCAGATTTGGTATTTTAGATCTACTATTTTCTATTTTCAATTTTGTAACTTAAATCTGTTAAAAAAAAATAGATTTGGCTCTACTATTTTATTTTGATTTTGGGGTTTTTTTGCATAAGATTGATTTGGATTTTGTTGTTTGTGCTATTTTTCAGGTTCAATTTTTTTTTTGGATAAATAATATTTCGATTTTGTTATTTTTTAGGTTCAATTGTTTTTTTCATCAATATGTGAGACTCCGACGGCTCTTCCACGACCACGACCATGACCACGACGATCCGCCGCTACCGCTCCACCAGATTTGGTATTTTAGATCTACTATTTTCTATTTTTTGTTTTGTTACTTAAATCTGCTAAAAAAAGTATATTTGGCTCTACTATTTTATTTTGGTTTCGGGTTTTTTTTGCATAAGATTGATTTGGATTTTGTTGTTTGTGTTATTTTTCAGGTTCAATTTTTTTTTTATAAATAATATTTGTATTTTATTATTTTTCAGGTTCAATTTGTTTTTTAATTTTTGTGTTCTAATTTAATTTGAATCTCCTACCCGCCCCTTCCCCACCTCCGCCGCTCCTACCCTACCCGTAAAGGTAATCTCTCACCCAACTCCCTTGCACACACGCCCACACAAGATCACTCTCACACACACAGATCTGTCTCACACACAGATCTCCTTACACGCACACACACATATCACTCACGCAGGCATTGTAAAATTGGATTTGAAATGTATGCATAATATCATTTTCCAATTCATATTAATATCATTTTAATACTTTATTGGATGTGGTTTGGTTGCTATGTAATGTTATTTATCTCAAATGTATTTAACATGAATTAACACTATTTTATATCATTATAAGCCATAGATGTCAATTAAATGGCTACAATCAATGGAGCTCAGTCAATGGCTACAATCAATACTTGACTCTAGAATCCAGATGCTGCAATTGTTATTGGATAAAGAGCAGGATAGAAGATCAAACAAGTGGTCTTTTAATCTCGAAAAATACCACATAGAAGAGCACCTTCTTTGCAAGAGGAAAAGGTAACTCGGGGAGAATAACATTTCATTGTCATGAAGTTTCTAATTTCACTTTGTTTCTCATGCTAACTCGCGGAGCATATATGCAATATGCAGCATATATGGAGATGCGTATATGCAATATGCTTGCATATATGCAGAAGTTTCCCCTTTATTCTAGACTTCCAATATAGACTAGAGATATTCAATTTATAATATTGAGCGAGTCAATGCAACCTGATTATAATTTATAATATTGAGTGAGAACTAACATATTAATGATATAAACTAGAGATATTCATGTTACACATAATAATCTGTTGTACTGTAGATTTAATTTACCTATTATTTTAACTTAAAGTTTTGTTTTTAATTAACAAAAAAATTAGTATTTTGTTATTTACAGAGGGCACCATTGGTTGAGGCCAACCTCCCAGCATAGTAGACCTTATGTGATGAATGTCACCCATTTTCCAAGTAAGCCACCAATGTCATTTGTGTTAGCTTGAAAATTTGAAAGGAGATTTTAGTTTTTTGCAGTTTTGAAATCGATTGAAATTTGTAAGAGTTGGTATTTATTATACTGTTTTACTTTTTTTCTTATTTGGTGTCCACGAGCAACTTGAAGGTATAAAGCATGTATTTTACTTTAAGGTATCCACTAAATTATTTTTTTTATATTGTTGGATAGTCCCTTGAGAAGGGTGGATAGTCCAATAAACAAAGGAGACTCTGCCCAATTTTTTAAAACTTTGACACTATTATTTTAAAACAAAGAAATGTTCTCGCTAAATAGTATTTGTTTTCTTCTTTTTCTTTTCATTTTGTCATATTTTTTATGATAGAGATCAAGTCTTATTTCCCTAAGATTGTCAACTCAGTATAAAAAATAATAAGCATAATTAAAGTCACTCCCATCTCTTCATATATTTTGCAATCTATTTCATAGAATTCTTTTTATTTCATTCATCTACATATTTTTGTTCGTTCATATGTTAATTAAAACCTTTTTTTATTCCATTAATGATTAGTTTTATTGCTATAATGTTTTAATGCTATATGTGAATTAATGATTAGTTTTAATGCTATATGTGAATTAAAACCTTCATATGTTAATTCATCCCTCCTTATGTGGTTAATTGTCATCCCTAACATGATAAAAGTATCAGCAAGACTGTAACATCAATACCAATCTCCCTATATTACAAATTTTACATTCTTTCATTTTACACCTGGTAGTAATTTAGATAAATTAGTCTGCTTATATTCATTGTGACAGTGTTGTTTCAAATATGAACATTTCAAATATGACAGTGATGTTTCATATTGCAAATGGCAGTGATGTTTCAAATATTTGACAGTGATGTTTCAATATTGCATTTCATGTTTCAAGAGGTGGGCTGATTTAAATTTTGTTGGCTATGAATTGCATCAGGTATGTAGTAATAGCAGGTGGGCATGGGGGGGGGGGGGGGGGGGGGGGGAGAAACAGGTAGGGGGTGATTGAGGGGGGGGGGGGGGCACTGAGTGGTGATGGGCACCATCAGGTAAGGGGTGATGGTAGGGGCTGAGTGGTGGCGGCTTGGGGTGACAGGTGGGTTGGAGAGGGGGGGGGGCAGTAGCAGGCAGGGGATGATGGGAAGAAAAAGGTGGGTGTGTGGAGGGGGGGGGGGGGGGGGGGGGAGGCAGCAACAGGTTGTGATGGGCACCAACAGGTAAGGGGTAATGGCAGGGGCTGAGTGGTGGCGGCTTGGGGTGACAGGTGGGTCGGAGAGGGGGGCAGCAGCAGGTAGGGGATGATGGGAAGCAAAAGGAAGGTGGGTGTGTGTGTGTGGGGGGGGGGGGGGGGGGAGGGGGAGGCAACAACAGGTGGTGGTGGGGTGGGGGAGGCCACATCAGGTGAAAGCATTGAAGGATAAAATTATTTGTTCAGGTTTTCTCACATCAGATTTCAGTTTATATATTTATTTTTTAAGATGTTTTTTCCATTGAAGCTTTTGTTAGGCGATTTTTTTTTATATTGTTGGATTTGTCATTATCCCTTGAGAAGGGTGGATAGTCCAATAAACAAAGGAGACTCTGTCCAATTTTTTTAAAACTTTGACACTTTGTTTTTTTGAGACAATGAGAATTCATTTGATGAATATTAACTATTAGAATGTTGTTGGACTATTTGTTGTTTGTTAAGCATGGTGAATAGTTTATCAACAAAGGAGATTATGACCAATTGTTATAAATTACTTTGTTTTGTTAGGAACTATATTTTTGCCGTTTTGCAATTGCGTACTTCGAAAATTTTCGCCGTTTTGTAATTATGTTCTTTCGAAATTTTCGCCGTGCCTTCAGGCACAGGCATTCCGCTAGTGTATATATATATATATGATATTGTATGTATAATTTATAATAACATTATATACATACCTGAATTGATAATATTTTTCAGTACAAGTATACTATATGTATATTTTATATTATTTCATATATTAATAATAAATGTATAAAACTATATATAAGTATCATGTATGTATTGATAATATTTTTGAACATATGGATCTTAGTATATTATATACTTTAATAATATAAATATACGTAATTTTATGTACATGTACATACATATATATATTTTATTTATAAGAATTGCACACATATTAATGTATTATGTATGTATATTATACAGTAATGTATAAATGCATTAAATAATTAAGAATGAATAATTCTGAGTTGAAAATTAAAAAACATAAGTTATAAAACACCCTTTTGCTGTTTTCTAACACATAAATATTATAATTCAGTTTTTAAAAACAGGTTGTCAAACGCAAATTTTTATCAGAATTATATTTAAACACAAAAAACAAAATTATAGTTGCAAACAAAACAAGCGCTAAGCTTCAATGAAAAAAGAACACAATATGGTCCACACACCCGGCATTTTGGGACCACATTAGTTGAAAATGATGGAACATAATTTTCGGTATACAGTCGTATTTGTCATTTATTGTTGAATTCTTAACATATCTACTAAAGACATGGCTTAAGAATTCGAAAATAATAAAATTATATTTCAATATATGTTAATAAAGTACAAATACACGTACACAAGTGTCGGCTATTATTACCAACCAACAAATTAATAACTTCAAATCTATTCGTTTCACCCCATTATTTTCAAAAGGTGTGAGGTCATTGCTTCCCCCCATTTTCTTGTTGGATCTAATTGGAGAATCGGTGAAGATTGGTTGGTTTGGTCACTATTGAGACATTATCAAATACGAATAGGGTAAAAATTATTAATTTGGTGTGATAATAGGTTGTCATTTTTCTATCGTATTTTTGTATTGTACGACCTATAAATCTGGTAGGGTAATTTTAATTTTTTTAATATTCAATAATTCTTCTACTAAATTAGTTTTTTACGTGTATAAATAGAAACCAATCCAATATCCTTTGGTAGGATTTTACTATGTACAATTATTGATATCGTAAAATAAAAAGTAAAGATTAATTGTTGGGAATAAAAATATGTAGACATGTGTTAAAAATATGTATACATGTGTTAAATAAAAATATGTAGACATATCGTAAAATAATAATGAAACATCATACCCATAATAAATTGTCAATGGGTGAAGGAGCCCTGAGATATTATATATTATGGTGAAAGGCTTTAATATTTTCATGTATGACTATATGTTTCAGCACGCACATTCATGTATGAAGTATTTGAACCTAACATGCGAACATATTTATATAAGGCGATGAAAAGAAATTGGGCTATTAATAGCCTACTGTGATACCATTTTAAATAATGGATCATTCAATCCAAAATCAATTAGCAATGGATGAAGGCATATGATATTATATATTTTCGTGAAAGGCTTTAATATTTTCATGTAGGACTTTACATTTCAATAGGCTCCTTCACGTGTGAGGTATTTAAACGTAACACGGGAACATATTTATATTGGGTGATGAGGCGCAATTGGGACATTAACTCTGATACCATTTTAATTTTAGTCCCGATTCATATATCTTTAGGAGGTTTAAAACATATTTTCTTATTCCGTCCATTTTAATAAGTGTCATAACAAGGATGTGATCGAGGTTTAAAATGCCCAAATTTGAACATAACAAAGTAAATATTGCAACACTTGAAACATAATTCTTCCCTTGAACCAATATACTATTGTGACACTCTGCCTATTCTAATGCAGATTGATCAGGCATTTATTAAAATTAAACAGGAATCAATGATGATTTCATTCTTAGGATCACTGTCGCAAGAAGTAATGTAAATATTAAACAAAAAAACATAAACCAAAATACAATGACAGTAGAACTGCGAGCATAAATATAAATAATATAAAACGAATAACCATCGGTTGCCACAAATAATAATCCAACGTGACAGATACTAAAAAGTAATAAAATATCTTATATAAGCAAAAGTCCTATCCAACTACGGGCAACATGACCAAAAGGTAATATTGAAACTGAAACTAAATCCTAACTAGATAGAAATGAACTTAGGCGGCTACAATCAGTCTCGAAGCATCACATCTACTGTTCGCAACGACATGAAAGAAACTAACCCTATTTGTTATCGGGTTAAAGCTCGAAAAACGTTTGAAAATATTTTTCAAGTATTTAAATGCTTTAAATAAAAACATGGAGTGTATTACATTCATAATTAATTTACTAATCGCACTTACATGAGATATATCCTCACCTCTCATCTACAATGCACACCTAATGCATTCATCTTATTATCCTAACCATGCTACCCTCTAGGACAATAACCTCTATCATAGCCCATCCCACTATTAATCACCATTAGCTAATATATATGCTACACTCACTAGGTAGACTTTCATAAATAATGACATAGCAACACATGTGCTATAAATAAATGTACACACAATATCACGTACACATACATATATATCAATCACTATATACGTGCATCCCTCGTGTGCTATCAGACTCCAGGTATACCACGTAGCACAACTGGGCCACCGGGTCAAAATCTCATTGGCGAGCCCAAACGTAAACACAAACAAATGGAGGCAATTGAAAGTATAAGTTCGGGGGTCATAACCATAACACATCGCTCCCAATCGGTCTCCAAACCTACACATATAGTCACACATGGATACTGACCATGCAACATTACTATGACCTGGGGAATCAACCCAACACCCGTTGGTCAACGCCAGGGTGGACTGCCCACTACGCGCAACCTCCTAACGATGGCACTACTGAGTAGGTATGATTAAAAAAAATGTCATAATGATGCAAACATATATATATATACACACAAGTAATCCCATAACATATATAATATTCAATACATACGGAAATCCCCCAACATACTAGTCTACTAAACCCACAGTCTGAATCGACTTCTCGATTTACCATTTAAGTGTTCACTCACTTGTAGCTTGTTTTATTTCATTCGAACCCATCTAATCGTTGGCCTAACACACGTACCAACTCCTAATAATGTTCCTTATTAATCCCAATATACCTCGGAAGCTTATACGCCCATTTACCAAACACTAATGGGACAAAACAACGTGGTACAAAAATCGGGAAAGGCCAGCAAACCGAACTGTTTCACTTGGTAGACCGAATCGGTTTGCTTAACCGAACTGATAGCGAACTTGTTTGATTTTCTGGTCTGCCCTTCGCCTTCAACCTCGGGTTTTCACCCCTTAAACCCTTCAATAAAGGTATCAAGCCTCCCAAAATCACAAATTAACATCACATAAATATATAATCAACCCCAAAGTATTCAAACATTGAATAAAACCCGAGTCCATTATCAAGTCACAAGCATTCCTAAACATTAATCAAATTGTTCAACTCAGAATTTCTCAAACCTTCAAAATTCATTGATTTTAATACCCTATCAATGTTCTCATGTTCATAATCATAACCCAGATTAATATTACATATTTTCACTTATTAATTATCAAATACGATCTAAGGTTAAACACAAACCAATTCTATTTAATTAATCTCCAAAGATCTCATCTCTTAATTTCCATGTTAGCAACTAATTAATCGTGACCATAATTAACTATTATAAATTGCATCTACATCAAGTAAACACTTGACTTGTTGGAATAAAATCCGAAGTCTCAACATGTAGAGATGAATTGATTTACGGAGATATTCTTCCTTTCTTTTTCAAGCCTCAATCTCTATTTTCTTCCACTTTCTCTTCTCCTTGTTCTCTAGTTTAATCTCAAATATATAGAGGTAAAAATGAGGTTTCCATTCACCTCACTTAACCTTAAATACTTATTAATCACACCCTAATTTAGTTTTTAGGTGTAGCCCTAAGGGTAAATAGAAAACTATACCCCCATACGGTCCCTACTACATTTAAAAAGCCTTTTAAACACAACTATAACCCCCGGATACCTATTATGGACTATGTATACCCATTTCAGATCAACGATGCACTAAAAAAGATCATCCGAGTGACCTAACTAAAAATATACGATCATATCATTTACTGGGCTCAACACATGCATATAGTACCCATCGCCAATAACTGTTGAAATTCATCATTCTAACTCGCTAATGACATAACGTAATAATCCGTCATTTTTCACTCATAAAACGATATATAATAATTCGTATCTCTATTTACTTATTACACGCAAGCAAATACTAGTAACCATAAATATTAATCTTTAACACGCTAATTAATATTTTCCGAAACCAATTTAATTTCCCCAATTAAATTAATAATGAAATGCACACATGTAAATAAATTACTCATAACAGTACTGGGCATTACATTCAAACCTACAACAAAGCACTCTAGATACTTTTTTCGCATGTCATACTCGCGATCCCAAGTCGATTCGACGACATTGTGATGACCCCACTGCACACATACTAATGGTACCACCTTTGACCAAAGCTTTCACTCACGAAGGCCCAAAATGGCAACAAATCTCTACTCGTAAGAAATGTTTGACTGGAAGTCTATCTCCTCTAATGCTATTTCCAGTAAGACAGCTCATCCCTGAGATACCTCCTCAACTACGACACGTGGAACACATTGTGATCCGCTGAAAGTGCTCCAGTAAGGCAAGCCTATACGTAATCAGCCATACCCTCTCAATAATGGGAAAAGGCCGCGCATATATAGGTTAAAACTCCCCCTACATCCCTAACCGCATCACTCTATTCATGGGAGATACTCGTAATAACACCTGATCACCCACGTCAAAATCCAAGTGCCTCCGGTTTGCATCGGCATAACTCTTCTGACAGTCCGGAGTTACCCGAATATGACTCCTGATTAACTCAATCTTGCCAACGTATTCTAAATCATGTCCTACCCAAGAATATTTTTGTCCCCCACCTCTAACCAATAAGAGGGCGAACGATAAGGCCTCCCGTATAAAGCCTTAAAAGGTGACATGCCAATAATAAACTAGTACGAGTTATTATATGCAAACTCTAACAATGGTAAGTACTGCTCCCAACTACCCTTAAAATCTAGAATGCACATCCTCAACATCTCCTCCAATATATGATTCACCCTCTTCATCTTCCCATCGTCTGCGGGTGGTACATTGTGCTCAAATGTAACTTCGTCCCCATCACCTCTTAAAAGATCTGCCAAAGTTAGGACACAAAGATCATGTCTCGATCGGAAACAATGTTGTATGACACTCCATGCAGTCTCACTATCTTTGCGATGAATAGCTGGGCATATTGACCTGTCGTGTAGTCGACGCGAACATGTAAGAAAAGAGCTATCTTAGTTAAACGGTCCATAGTAACCCAGATGGAATCATGACCCCTCAATGACGTTGGTAACCCCGTGATGAAATACGTCATTACTTTCCAAAGTCCACACTGTAATATCCAATGGCTGCAAAACCCCGACTGGTCTCTGATTATCAACCTTGACCTTCTGATAAGTGGTGCACTTGGAAACAAACTCTTTTATGTCCCTCTCCATAGAGGCCTACCAATACTACCTCCTCACATCCTGGTACATCTTGTCCCTTCTTGGATGAACAGAGAATCGTAACCCATGTGGCTCCTCCATAACGGCGCATCATAGGTCCTCGTTGTCTAGGATTATCAGCCTCCCATTAAAGAGAAATCCAACCTCAGAACTGGCTGAGTAGGGCTCTGCTCTGCCTGTCAATAACTGTTGTATCCTCTCTTGACAATAAGGATCCCATGCCTTTTCCTTAATTACCCTTAACATAATCTCGAGAGTGATGTCCATCACTGCCATATAGGCCTGGACTACCTCCTCCTCCTAGCGAAGCTCAACCCCCTTAGCCTTCCAAACTACTGGAATCTACCCTGCTAGCATACAGCTCAATGCATCGGCCACCACATTAGCCTTTCCCCGATTCTATTGGATATTGAAATGATAATCCGTCATGAATTCAAGCCATTTTTGTTACCTCATATTCAGCTCCTTCGGCATGAAAAGATGCTACAATTACTTATGGTCCGTTAATAACAAAAACTTCTTCCCAATCAGTAATCCCTCCAAATCTTCAAGGCAAAAATAACACCCGCTAATGTGACAACCCACCTATTTTAATACCGGGTGACCAATCCTCTACCAAAATAAAACAGGAATCTTAGTATGTTTCATTCTCAACATCACTGTCGCACTAATAATAAAATATGAATAATATGAATCAAACCATAAAATAAAACCATACAACACAATGAATAAAATAATCCTCATGCATAGATAAAATAATAAGTATGAACCGAACAAGCCATCAGTCATCAAATAAAATAACCACCTAGATAAAATGAAATATTTGAATATAGGAAAAAAATTCGATAATAATATAAAAACATATCCATCGACGGAAATACTCCCAACTAAACACTGGAATGCAAAGATCTTATCTCGATAGAATGAGATGAGGCATCTAAATCAAATCATGTAACGTCCACCGTTACTAAAACTATAAGAATGGAGCTATCCTTGTAGTTTGGGCTGCGGCTGCTGCACACCTGGGGTTTTAAAAGAAAAACAAGGAAAAGCAATTTCCCGTGGGTCAAAGCCCAAAAAGTAGAAGATATTTTGCAAGTAGATAATTGTTTTAAATTGACTAAAAGACTAGTGGACTACTTTCAAGGTTAACTGATCGCACTCACTTGAGATCAACCTCACCTCTCGACTATGCGGACCTAACGTGTTCATTTATTTATCCTAATTAAACTACCCGGTCTAACTAGGATATACATAATCTCTATCTAAGATCAAACATGCTAATACTCTCTATTAGCTAAGTACAACTAACTTCACTAGTTATACGTACCTACTATAGATAAATATTCATGTAATAAACATGAAATAGCTACATTCGTACTACTCACTATATACATAATCGTATCCCTAGAGCTTGGACTTCATGGAGACATCCCTCGTGTGCTATTCGGCCCCACGTATCACGTCTCATACCGAGCCACCGGGTAGGAATCACACCACCAATCCCATACGAAATCATATACAACGGAGGCAGTCATAGACTTACATCCATAAGCCACAACCATACCATATCACGCCCAACCGAACTCTAAACCAATACTTCTCTTCAACAGTACTATAACCCTGAGAATCAACCCAACACCTGTTGGTAAATGACTGGGTGGACTTCCCACTTTGCGTAACCTCCTGCGATAACACCCCCTAGTAGGTATGTTTAAATAAAAAAAAGTAGCATGCATACATACATATACATACATGTCACTGTAATATATATATATATATATATATATATATATATATATATATATATATCACTGTACTCGTACACATGTCCCACCACATACAACTCACCCAATCTCGAAGTTCAACCCAACTTCCCGATTAATTATTTAACTTGCCCATTTTGTGAGCACCCTAGTTAATTATTAAATTTCCAATAAATAAATAACCCTCCGTAACATTTCCACAATCTAAACTTGACCGAAACCCATGGGTCATTCAAACGAACTCAGATCTCATTCGAACAAAAATAACATCTCGTTCCAATGAAATCATATCTCGTTCGAACCAAATCCACATCTCATTCGAACGAGGTTTGAACGAGATGATAGAAACCCATATTTCATGGTTTTTTCCTACACGAGATTCATCCCCCAAAACCCAATTTCGTCTCTGGGGTTCTTAATACCAAAATTTTAAGAACTGTGACCCATATATCATCAAGAAAACATAATCCTAAAATTATATATTCAATTCTAACATGGTAACCCCCATGAATTCAAGATCACAATTCTTTACTCACCTAGATTTTGAAAGATTATATCTTTTATCTAAGTTTTACATTTTCTTCCATTAAAACCCATAATTTAGTTCTGACCACACATGTAGCCAATCCCCATGAATCATTAATTCAAGATCATTCATCCTTTATCATTAGGTTTCTTCATCAAATAATTAAAATATCGAATTTCTACTATAAACTAAGAAAGTAATTAACTACAAATAAATTACGATATAAAGAAAGTAACTACTAGCCTTGTTGGATTACAAATCCGAAGTCTTCTATGTCGGGTTGAATCCGTTTCCTTATCTTCTTCAAGATCCCTCTTCTTTTTTCCTCTTTTTCTCTGCTCTATGGCTCCCTCAATTAATCTCTTATGAAAAATACGAAAGGTGGGTTGTCATCCACCTTACCAACCTCTTAAATATCCTCTTAATTAACCTAATCTCATTTTTCTTCTTAGCCCTACGTATAAAATCACCATCCTACCCTTATACGGGTCTTGTTATGTCTAAAAAGACCTCGGAACCCAAACATAAAACCGGGGTACGTATTCTAGACTATTTCGACTCTTTCGGATCGTCGGTTCACTCGAAAAGGTCATCCGAGTCACCTAAATCCAAATACCTATGAGTAACCCATAAATTATGATGATCTAACACTCTATCGACATATACCAATAAATCATCGCTATCACTCATACGTGACATATAATAAATAACAAAACTCTTTACGAATCACAAAGAAGTAAATAATAATTATAATAAATATTAATCCCTTATCTCGCAAATAAATATTTACTAAAATCCAACTTAATTTCTCCAATTAAATTAATAAATCCAAGCACATGAGAAAATTAAAATACTCATAAAAGTACGAGGTATTACATTCTTCCCCCTAACAACGGTACCAACTTTGACCGAAGCTTTCTCTCACCACTGCCCATAATGACAACAAGTCTTTCATCTTAAGAAATATCCGGTTGTATGTTTATCTCTTCTGATGTTATATACCAACATACAACATCATCCTTGAGATACCTCCCCAGTGATGACACATGAAACACATCATGAATCTTCTGAAATTACTTCGGTAAGGCAAGCCCATATGCAATCGACCCTATAATCTTGATGATAGAAAAAGTTCTACATACCTAGGTGCCAACTTCCCTTTCATCCTAAACCTCATCAATACATTCTTGGGAAATACGCACTAAAACTTGATCACTAATGTCAAGCTCCAAAAATCTTCGATTCGCATCAGCATAACTCCTCTATCGATCCCAAGCTGCTCGAATACGACCCCTAATTAACTCAATCGTTACTGATGTATCCTAAATCACATTCGGCCCGAGAAACTTGTTGTTCCATACCTTTAACTAACACGATGGTGAACAAAAATGTCTCTTGTACAAAGGCTCAAAAGGCACCTCGCCAAAAGTAAATCGGTACGAGTTATTATCCATAAACTCTACCAGAGGCCATTATTATTCCCCATTGCCCTTGAATCTGTAATACACATCCTCAACATATCCTCCACATCCCATTCACCCTCTTTGTCTACCCAACGATTTACGGGTGGCATACCGTGCTTAAAAGTAACTCCATCCCCATAGCCTCCTGAAGACTCGATTAGAAGTGGGACACAAAAATCTTATCCCGAACAAAAATAATGTTGAGTTGCACCTCGTGAAGGCTCACACTTTTTGCAATGAAAAGTTAGGCATACTACCATGTCGTGGAATTCACCCAAATTGGCCCATACCGGCAAACCATTACTTCCTACTTATAACCTGACACATCTTATCCCTTTCGGGATGCACCAAAAATATTTACCCATGCGAATTTTACATAGCTATGTGCCAAAAGTCCTCTTCATCTGGGATAATTAACTTCCTATTGAAGCATAAGCTATTCTCAAAATTCAAGGAGTAAGTCTCCGCTCCACCTTCCAATGTTGGTCAGACCCTCTTATGATGAGAAGGATCCCATTATTGTGATTTCACAACCCTTAAATGATATCGGGTATAAAGGTTATCACGATTATAAATGCATGAATTATCTCCTTCTTCTGATAAATCCCAGTCCACTTCATAATTACAAATTTGTTGTCAACTTCCCTACAAGCATACAGCTCAACGCATTAGCTTCACGTTAGCCTTTCCCAGATGATACTGGACATTGAACTAACTAGGGCACCAATACATGTTATACGACATGCATACACACGAAAATACAACATACGCAAACCCCATATAAAAAAATCAACTACACGTGCCCCGCATGATCACACAAAAAAGTTATACTCGATTACCTTACTAATCGTGACTCAATTATTCTTCATATTTCCCCACTTATTCAACTAGTGATGCAAACATCTCCCATTGCTCTCTACGTTCTACTCCTCAGCTCCACTGAACTTAAATCATATAGATTTCTACTTAAAGCGTTGTATTTACACATGTGAAATGACTAGCATACTAAAACAATGTCCTAGAGCCCAAACATCTCCCACTCCCGACACTTACAAAGCTTTATGCGTGGGATGTCTCGCGAGTGAAATCCATACAATGAACCCTCTCGATACACTACTACCTAGATCTCTCGATCATCGAGATCCATAGGCCCAATACACAGTACTGGGGCACCCAAAAACCTTGCCCTAAAAGTTACTAAATCTCTAAATGAGTCATATAATACGACGCTTGCACTATCACCAAGTCCCCTATGCTAAGTTGATCACAACTCGATCTCTTGACTCAGATGTAACCTTAGTATCCCATGAATCACATCAACAAAGTTCCTAAACACGGGGATCGAATATAAGGAGATAAGTATACTCCCCGAAATCTCCTCCCAAATAAAATATAAACGAGTCCTCAACCCTCACTTAGGATGAGGCATCTTAACAAGAAACAAATCCTGACCTGGAATAATAAACACGATAGCCTTACTATAACAGTCCACTATTTCTCTACATGTCGCTTACCACTCTTTACCTAAGATAACGTCGTACCCGTAGATCACTAAAATGAGCAAGTAAAATACTAAGCATAACCACCCAATGTCCACACCTACTCCCCTACAGATTAAAAAAATAAGGGCCTTGCCACCTAACGCTAAATATACAGTCATAATAATAGTTAATGCTGAATGAACTAAACCCATCTCATGTGTGAATCTAGTTCTATAAAAAGAGTGTGATGCTCTCGACTCACACAAAACCCACCGCATATGCCGATGGATAAGAAACATAGCCTTAATCACCAACGGCACTGACAGTAAAACTTGTCGAACGTTATACGCACGCCTAAACTATAATTTCCCCTCGGTAGGCAGTAATATTGGAATGGATGATGGGTCTAGAAGATGCAGTAGATACTGCCCCTACTGGGCGTCTTACTGCTCCCCTAGCCCCATTCGTGCATGCACGCCGCATATGTTCCTTTTACCCAAATACGAATTACCTCCACGTAAAGTCTCCCTGCCTCTGTCCCTTCCGAGGTTGCCCTTATCTCTGGCCTAGATTACCCTGGCCTTGTTGGCCTCCGCACAGATCCTAAGGACACTATAACCTGATGCTCTGATACCAAATGTGATAATTCATCTATTTTCACATCGATTTACCAATCCTTTACCAAAATAAAATCGAAATCTCAGTATTGTTCAACCTCAGCATCACTGTCACACAAATAATTGAATATGAATAATACGAATCCAAATATACAATAAAACCACACAACACTATGAATAGAATAATCATCATGCATAGATAAAATAATAAGTATGAACCGAACAAACCATCGATCACCATATAAAACAACAACTAAGATAAACAGAAACATCTTAATACAAAAAGAAAAGATCTGATAATAATTTAAAAACCTATCCATCTACGGGCAACATGCCTAACTGAACACCGGAATGAAAAGATCCTATCTAGATAGAATGAGCCGAGGTGTTTAAATCAAGCCTTTAAATCAAGTCTTGTAGCATCACACAAAAATAATTATCTGTAGGCCAAAGCCTGAAAACTAGAAAATATTTTGCAAGTAAATAATGGCTTTAAATCGACTAAAATAGTAGTGCGTTACTTTCAAGATTAATAAGTCTCAATCACTTGAGATCAACCTTAACTCTCAACTATAATGCGCATCTAACATGTTCATTTATTTATCCTAATTCAAAATACCCAGTCCAACTAGGATATTCATAACCGTTATCTAATCCCAAACCCGCTAATACTATCTATTAGTTCAGTATAACTACCTTCACTAGGTATATGTTCATAAACAATATTGTAGCAACACACTTGCTATAGATAAATATTCTCGTAATAAACATGGCATAGCAACACTCGTACAATAGATAAATATATACACCATATCTTTAAACATATAAACAAATACACACACACAACACACACACACACACACACACACACACACACACACACACACATATATATATATATATATATATATATATATATATATATATATATATCACTATACATACATAACCATATTCCCAAATCATGGACTCCCCGGATACATTCCTCGTGTGCGATTCGACACCTGGAATCATGCCTCATACTAACCAACTGGGTAACATTCACACCACCAATCCCATACGAAATCACATACAACGGAGGCAGTCATAAACATACATCCGTGACCCGCAACCATACCACATCATGACCAAACGGACTCTAAACCAATACTTCTCCTCACACACGGATAATGGCCATGCATTAGTACTATCACTCGAAGAATGAACCCAACACCTGTTGGTCAATGGCTGGGTGAACTGCCTACTATGCACAACCTCCTACGATACACTCCCTAGTAGGAATGTTTAAATAAAACAAGTAGCATACACACATACATATATACACATGTCACTATAATATCTATTACGATACACTCCCTAGTAGGAATGTTTAAATAAAACAAGTAGCATACACACATACATATATACACATGTCAATATAATATCTATCTATCTATCTCTCTCTCTCTCTCTCTCTCTATATATATATATATATATATATATATCCGTACTCGTACACTTGTCCCACCGTGTACAGTTCACCCAATCTCAAAGTTTGACCAAACTTCTCGATTAATTATTTAACTTCTCCATTGTGCAAGCACCCTAGTTAATTATTAAATTTCCAACTAATAAATAACGACACAAAAATATTTCTAATTAAATATATACTCACTTGGATAATCTCCCACATACTCGTTTGAGTTCATAAAAATCCCAATGACATTTCCACGATCCAAACTTGACCCATACACACAGGTCGTTCAAATGAACCCAGATCTTGTTTGAACAAAAATCACATCTCGTTCGAACGAAATCAGATCTCGTTCGAACAAAATATGCATGTCGTTCAAATGAGGTTTTGAGGAGGTTCTAACGAGATGACAAAACCCATATCTGTTGCTTTTTCCTATGCGGGCTTCATCCCTAAACCCCCATTTTTGTTTCTAGGGTTCTTCCCACTAAAATTTCAAGAACTATAACCCATATATCATCAAGAAAATATAATCCTAACATTATATGTTCGATTCTAACATGGTAACCCGCATGAATTCAATATCACAATTCTTTTATTACTCGGACTCTTAAAGACTCTATCATTTATCTAAGTTATAACACCCCAACCCGAATTTGGGCTAGTGTTGGGTCAACCCGCAACAGAGTTAAAGTGTTAAAGGGGGAAGGGGAAAGTTCAAGTTTATTATTTAAGAAAATCCTTTAATTTACACCATTTTAAAAGGAATAGAATGTAATTAAACTAGTTTTAATTTAGGAAATTTATTTCCACTTTAAGTAGTTAAGTTACTTTACAATATTTATTTAGGAAAATTTCATTAAATCCAACGATCCTAATAATAAGAAAATAACTCATAAAACTCTTGTATTATTACAACACATGGCCCAAGGGCCGAATAAAAGATTGTTTAAAAAATCCATAAATTAAAATATCCAAAAACAAATATTTTGAAATGCAATGGTAGAGCTCTAACGATGATTCGTTCCTCTGGAGGATTATGATCTACCTTGCTAACATCCCTATCCGAAGTACCTGGGGGTGGGGTTTTTAACATAAGAATAGGGGTGAACAAAGCGCTCAGGAGAGTGGGAAGTACTGAGCAATACATTTTATACGAGAATACTATACATATAATGTTTATTTTAGAAATTTGAAAAACGATATCAATTTATGAGCATAAATGCAAATAGCATGCAGTGCAACCCGAACTATGTGATCATACCCACACTTAGCCAATTTACACTGCCATTCCACATAATTAGAGATCGTTTGATCATCTTTATTCACTATTCTCCTTTTTCACTATTTCCATTAGGTTGTTATTCTTACATTTTCTAAGCATAACCTTATTCATTTCCATTTTCACCATTCCGTTATCAACTTTATTTTTTTTCTCGAAATTCACCAATATATCGCATACTTTAATGGGCTCCACACTGCTAGCTAAGCTATCACATGCTCTGGCCAGTGATTTTGGGTCTTTCATCCAAGGGCTCCGGACCCTTTATAATTATATTCCGGTCATATCCAAGTCCATATTAATGTGTTTTAACATTTTATCAATGTCCATATTACTCTACCGTTCTTGTCATTTTTACGATGCACATTTACATTTCATATCATTTTCACGCCAGTTTATTTATTTCATCCGTTTTTCACAAAAACAACCAATAAGGATAAATAAGGAAGTTCAAACTTTATACGACCCTCTAGTTTTACCAAAATTACTATTTTACCAATATATTGTGAAAAACTTATTTTCATCATTATAACATTATAATTTATCACCTTATGTTCAAAAATCACATTTCATGAATTTATATCCCAAAATCATGTTTCATCATTCTTTCTCAAGAAAAACCCGTTTCTTTATATTTCTTTAATAAGAAATACATTTAATATTTTGAAGGCCATTTTACCAAAATGTCCAATTTAGGCTTCTCACCATGTGTTGTTTAGACATCATTATTCCTCATTTTATCAACCTTTTACAACATCATTATTTTCTTTCTCTACCTTATTTAGTCCGCTCAAGACATTCGGTTGAGATATCATATTATCACGTCACTGTCATTCGTTGTTACATCAATTATATAATTATTATTTACTTAGTAATTTTATTCAATAATCATTAATCATTTCTCTCCGATTAATAATTTAATCATCCCATAATATTTAATTTCAATTAAATTACTTCACACGTGTAATTTAAATTTTAACAAAATTAATTCATTTTTAATTCTTTAAAAATACGGGTGGTTACATACTTTCCCATTACAAGGGAATTTCATCCTCGAAATTCAGACATACCTGTGGTAAATAACTCTGGATACTACTTACGCATGTCATCTTCCCACTCCCATGTCGACTTTTCCACATTATGGTGCCCCCACTAAACTCTAACCAAGGGAACCACCTTTGATCGCAGTTTATGCTCACTACGATCAAGTATCATCACTCGTCTCTCCTCATATGAGATGTCGAGTTGCAAGTAAATCTCCTCTAGTGGAACATGCTAAAAATTTCTCTCACTCTATCTGTATTTCTTCAAAGAGGACATGTGAAATACATCATGAATCTGCTGAAGATGCTCTGGTATCCCAATCTATAAGCCCCTGGTCCCACCCTTTCAATGATATGAAACAGTCCCATATATACTGGTGTCAATTTACCTTTCTTGACAAATCATATCACTCCATTCATAGGATACACTCGCACCAATACCTGATCGCCAACCTCAATCTCAATATGTCTCATGTCTGCATCTGCATAACTCTTTTTCCTATCTTGAGCGATCCAGATGTACCCACGAATTAGCTCAATCTTTAAAGTCGTAAATTCGTCTGTTGCAGAGCCTACAGGTCTTTAGGGCCGAATCGATTCACCCCGTCTAAATCGATTCAGTATGTAGCAGGCTTACATGTACTTTTGGGCCAAATCGATTAGCTTGGGCCGAATCGATTCGCTGTTAGGACCGAATCGATTCGGAGGGGCCAAATTGATTCGAAAACAGGGATGTTTTGAGAAATATTTTCTAGAATGAGTTTTACTCCATTTTGGTTGCGTTTCTCGATTTAGAACTTTTATATATGATGCGAGAGATACGTTTTGGAGATTTATTGGGGGTTTCTCACATGATATGACCGTGGGGACGTATCGAACTAGTTTGTGAGCATACATAAATATGTATTGGAGTTTATCACATCTATATAGTGGGGAATTTCAATAGGGATGGGAGTTCTATTTAGAGATTAGAGGTAACTTAATCTATGATTCCAGGTTGAGGATTCTTCGAGGAAGTTGTGAAGGTATGACGTGAAATTTGTATACTGACTTTTGTGTCGAATCCTGCTAGAAATGGGACTTTATCTGGATATGATTGGGGGAGACCAATGAGAGAGAGGTCATACATCCTTAGTGACGATATCATATGATATGAATTTAAAATGCGGTATCATTTAGGGTTCTCATGAGTATCTGAACCGTAGTTTAAATTGAGGATAATAGAACGCATAATTAATTAGGATAAGTTGTGTTCATACTTATAGTCGGAATAACTATTGTACATTTATGGGTGATTAACGAGAAGTATTCTAATGTGTGATGGGATCATGATATGAATTTAAGATTGAGGTTGAGGTTTACCGACTATTAGTTATGTGTATACCTATAGTCGGGATAATTATTATATGCCAACGTGCATACGAATATAGATGGTGTGTGAATAAGGATTTTTTATACACATTCGGTTAAGAGATAGTATCCTCATGGTTGATGTAATTAGGAGACTATTCCTATAATAGGTAATGGATGAGTAAGTTTCAAGTGAGAGACCACATTATTTAAAATGCATTGGGAGAGTATGCGTTATAGCGACGGATAGTATAACGAGGGTTATATATATATGAAGCTGAATTCATTTCCCTTATAAATACGGATTGGAGATAGTATATATATATATATATATATATATATATATATATATATATATATATATATATATATATATATATATATATATATATATATATTTGAATGGGTGTATATATGGCGTGAATGCATAGACCTTGTGTGATAGTTTGCACATATGATGTGATTGTGTGTATATATATTTGTAGTGTGAATGATATATATATACTTATTGTGTGGGCATACCCAGCACATGCTATCATGGGAGGTTGCATGATGTGGGTGAGGCCCCTGGCTTGAGGAGCAGGGTGTGTATAGTCCCCAGGTCATAGTCGTCCATGATTATTTATCTGATTTTATTCTGGGATGAGAAGTCTTGGGTATGATTCGTTCTCACCTGCAGGTTCAGAACTATGACCGCTTCCCATATGTTGTGTTTTGATATTATTACCATGGAGGTGTGATAATAGTCCGATATATGGTAACTCGGGATAAAGTGAGTAATTCCTGAAAGATGATAACATTGTGTAGTATATTCATATCCTATAACCGTGTATGTTATGACTATTTTGAAGTGCAGATTTGGTGTGGTATGTGTACATGGTTATTAGGATTGAATGATTTTGTTGTATATATATTGTGAATGATATAGATATCCTATAGGTGAATGTGATTTGGATATTCAAAAATTCTTATGCTATGTGTTAGGTGCATGTGCTTATTTGGGTTGAACAATCGCACGCAGTGATAATTGCTGTTATATCGACCCCCAAGGATTTTAGGAGAGATCCTACTTGTGTACTTAGAGATGGTACTCAAAATAAGTAGCTGAGGTTATATGATGTGTGTTGAGGGCATAAAGGATCCCTACGATCAAAATTGTCAAGGAGTAGTGTATCGGGGGGGTTCCTTATTTGGATTTCTCTTTGTGAGATGTCCCACGCACGAAACGTAGTGCAATGTTGGGAGTGGGGAGAAGTTTAGTCCTTAGTACTCGGGTGTGTGTTTATTGGTGATATAATGTTTTATAAGAATAGGAAGTTAATGTGTGCCTATTATCTTATTAAGGACTTATTTAAGTTAATAATTAGAATCAGATGGACTCTAGTAAGGTATATGGATGTACACTTACGTTATTATGTAATATATAAGTTTGAGAGTAAACATAGGGTACGATAGAATGAGAAGATTTTTGGGTAGTTTAATTAAGGTTCATGTGCATACGTTTAGGTGCACACTTTAGTTGAGGGGTGAGTTTGGCGGTTCCATGAGAGTGCGACTCCACTTTATTTTTGAAATTGAGCATTTATTAATTATTATGCATATTATAGACTTGCTATAAACGTTTTTACACCTCGGGCTCTCACCCGTTTATTTTTCTCTCTTACTATATATATATATATATATATATATATATATATTGTGTACTACAGGTGTCCTATCACAAGGATACCGATTATGCTTTTCCATCCATTATCTTGGATCCGTATCAGATGTGGACTGTTGCAGGATTTTGTTACAGTCGCTTCCTACCATTTGTAAATATAGATAGAATTCATTTTGGTGTATCGGGTTTATACCCAAGAGTTACATTTATCAATTTTTTTTCTTCTCTCCTCTGGTTTGTTGTATTATCTGTTACCCGACAGCCTATTCGGGTATACTTCTTTTTTATGCTTATTACGTTTTATATGAGTACATCCTTTTATTGTTGTACGTGAGTGCATTTTTATCTTGCCCAGTAGTTATTTTATAGTTGGCATGATTTTCATTTTATGTTTTTAAATTTTTGGCATCCGCTTATTATGGCATTGGGTAGTTAGTAGCATTTATTTTAGTATCGACAGTAGATGCTAAGAATGATCCACTTGAGATTCCTGATTTGATTTAGTATAGGGCTGGCCACCCGTTATTATCTTAAGCGGGGTGTCACACTAGTAACTGTCAAACCCGATACTGGCAATACCGATCCCTTGTCTGTGCTTTTACTACCCTCATCACAATATCAAGCATGATAGCTAACACGAACATACAAGTTATAAAAATCTCATCATTGTGCCGAAGCTCTCTCCACTTCGCTTTCTAAACCATTGCTAGCTCACATACTGATATTTGGCTTAACGCAACAGCCACCACGTTATCCTTCCCAGGATGATACTGAATATCAAACTGGTAATCCTTCATGAACTCTAACCATCTCCTTTGCCTCATGTTTAAATCCTTATGTGTCAACTAATAATTAAGAGATTTATGGTTAGTGAATAAAGTAAACTGCTCACCTAATAAATAGTGCCTCCATATCCTTAAGAAAAATACAACAGCGGCTAACTCCAAATCATGACTGGGACAATTCTTTTCATGGGGATTAAGTTTGTGTGATGCATATGCTATAGCCCTCTCATTGTGCTGTAATACACCACCAATTCCATGTAAGGATACATCATTGTTGACATAATATGCTACTCCCCCTTAGGTAATGCAAGTACGGGTGCTGAGGTCAATTTGTCCTATAGCTCATCAAAGGCTAACTAACAATGGTTGTCCTAAATAATCAAAACACCTTTATGAGCAAGTTTGTCAATGGACCCTCAATCTTTGAGAAACCCTTAACGAACCTCTGGTAATATCTTGTCAACCGCAAAAAGCTACGTATCTCGATCGGTGTCGTGGGCTGTCCCCACTCCTCATCGCTAATATCTTACTCAGATCAACTACTATACCCCTTTCAGACACTATGTGGCCCAAAAACTTTACCCCCGAAAGCCTTAATCTACATTTACCAAATTTGACATACAATTGGTGTTCTCTAAGTGTTTGTAAAACCTTCCGTAGGTGCTCGGCATGCTCATCCTCCGAACGAGGGTAAACCATAATATCATTGATAAACACAATCACAAACTGGTCAAGGAACTCTCGAGAAACCTGATTCATCAGATCCATGAACACAACTGGTGCATTGGTGAGTCCGAATGGTATCACTCTAAACTCATAGGACCCGTATCGTGTATTTACACACGTGAAATGACTAGCATACTAAACCCATATCCTAGAGCCTAAACATCTCCCACTCCCGACACTTACAAATTTTCATGCGTGGGATGTCTCGCAAGTGAAATCAATACAATGAACCCTCCCGATACATTACTACGTAGATCTATCGATTATTGAGATTCATAGGCCCAATACACAGTATCGGGGCACCCAAAAACCCTGCCTTAAAAGTTACTAAATCTTATCTCTCAACTCCCGAATCTCTCAAAGAGTCATATGCTACAGCGCTGGTACTATCACCAAGTGCCCGATGCTAAGTCGATCACAACTCCATCTCTCGACTCTAATGTAACCTTCATATCTCATGAATCACATAGGTAAGATCCCTAAACACGGGGATCGAATATAACGAGACCATTATACTCCCCCAAATATCCTCCCCAATAAAATATAAATGCATGCTCGACCTTCACTCAGGATGAGGCATCTCAATAAGAAATAAATCGTGCCCTATAATAACAAACACGATAGCCTTACTATAATAGTCCACCGTTGATAAACATGTCACTAACCAATCTGTACATAAGATAACATCGTACTCATACGTCACTAAAATGAGCAAATACGCTAGTAAGCATAACCTCCTAATGTCCACACCTACTCCCCTAAAAATGGAAAAAATAAGAACCTCGCCACCTAACGGTAACTATACAGTCATAATAATAATTAATGTTGAATCAACTAAATTTCTCTCATGTGAAAATCTAGTGCTATGAAAGGAGTGTGATGCATGTGTGTCACAAAAAACCCACCCCATATTCCCATGGATAATAAACATACCCTCAATTGCCAATGACACTGACAATAAAACTTGTCATTGAACGTTATACGTATGCCCAAACTATAATTGCCCCTAAGGAGGCAGTAATATTGAATTGCTGGTGGGGCTAGAAGATGCAGTAGCTACTTCCCCTGCTGGGCATCCTGCTGCTGACCCATATCCCCATTCGAGCATGCATGCCGTATGTGGCTTTTCTCCCGACATACGAAACACCTCCCCATAAAGTCTCCCTACCTGTGGCCTTTATGAGGTTGTCCTTATCTCTGGCCTTGATTACCCCGACCTAGCTGGCCTACGGTTTAGTTCCACTAGCCCTATTAGCCCTGATTACCATGATGCTAATCCTGATGGCCCTTCCCGTAACTACCATTACCATGCCTAAACCTCTTAACCGAGTCCCCTACTGGGAACCCAGATAATTATGCCTCCACAACTATTTTGGTGCCCTGCTGGCATTGCTACTCCAAGTTTTCCTCTACTGGATAGACTCTCTAGTGCTTTTCACTCCCCTCTGATCGAAATGATGATCCTAGTAGAGAAGCAATGCGATATTATTGACATCAGTATAAGTCCTCAATATTAGGTTCCCTAATAATTACTGTGAACCCTCTAAGTTAGTCTTAAACTTGAGAACCCTCTTTTCCTATGTGTTCACCTCATCGGTATACAGTTTTTCAAGCGGGTGAACTGCTCCTCACACTCGGTCACTGACTGTCCTTCCTATGAGAGATCTAGAAATCTACTCCTCATCTCCGTCTGAGCTACCAAAGGAAAGAACATGATATTAAACCACACCCATAACTTCTTTATAGTCATTGAAACCTTCTCCTCTGATGTGATAACCAACTCCCACCACTACAGAGCTGCCCTAACTTATTTTAATGTACCTAATAACTTATTTTGAGTATCACTTCACTCAACCAAATGTAAATTCTTCTTGATGTCCTTCTTCCATTCCCTAGTTGCTACAATGTCCACATTCCCCAAAAACTCTGTCGGATGACCCTTTTGAAAGGTCTTTCTTACTCGCTCCCATAGTGACAACATGGGATGAGTCTGAATTGGTACTACCACTAGTTGTTGTGGATGTGCATGGGGAAAGTGTTGTAACATAGAGGTCATGGTGGCATCAACCACTTATGCGATAATAGTGGTGACCTCTGCTACTATCAATATCCTCTGAGTGGCCTGCGGCTCTGGCTAAGCCTCCTCTTATGCAACCCTCTTAGTGACACGTGCTGGTCGACGTCTCCTGAAATTTGGCATCTAAAATTGAACCAAAATTATATGAGATTCACTTCAAATATACATAATAGCAGAAGAATGTAAAGCGCAATATGAATGAACAACCCTAAAAATAGGGATCTAAACTAAAGAAAATACAACGTTGACAACGTAGTAAGTTTGCACAGATCCTAAGTACACTATAACCTGATGCTCAAATTCCAAATGTGACAACTCATCTAATTGTAATACCCCGTATTTTTACGCACAATTATTTTTATGGAAAATGGGGATTAATTATATTAAAGAAGAGAAAAAATTTAAATTTCAATTAATCCGATTTTATGACAATAATCACTAGTGGGATGAGAGTTAGTAATTATTGAAATAATAGTATGCGGGAATGAGATACACGGCAGTTATGTTATAAATATTTGGGACACGTATGAGTCGCGTCATTTGGATATATTTTGGGGGGGGGGGTTAAAAGATAATTTATTTTTTATAACTCTAACGACTATTTTAAGTGCACCAGAGTGTTCAAAAGGGTCGAAATAGTCAGAAAACACTATTCGGGTATTTTATTTGGAGTTTGGGACATTTTAACCCAAAATAACACCCCAAAGGGGTATTTTGGTCTTTAGGAATTTTAGGGTAATTAAATGGACAAAAATTGGGTTTAATTAAAAGTCATTTATGGCCGTCAGTTTCAACCTATGTGAAAATAGACGAAAAGAGAGAGAGAACCAAGGAAGAAGAAGGAGATTCCATAGAGCACTAAGCCAAGAACTCAAGCTTTCACAACAAAAAGTACACCAGCACGTAGATCGTGTCAGGAGGATCGTTCCTATACCAATTTCAACCCGCGAATTAGAAGTTCATTTTTAAGGCAAGTGATTATCTTTCTCTTCTCTTAGCAATTATTACTCTTGTTAACATATGTTGAGGTTTTAGAACAACAAATACCAAATTGGGTTTACCTATGATGAGATCGCGTAGGAAATTTAGAAATCTGACGGGGGTTTGCATGTAGAGGATTTTCCCCTTAATAGGAATGTAAAATTTGGCAAACTAGATGTTAGTCACGAAATAAAAATGGTGTTTTATAGACAAAAAATTATGGGTTTATGTTAATATGGTTTATGGTAAAAATTTAGGAATTTATTGAAATTACATGATGATTAGAAGGATTTGACCCCAAAAACTATGCAAAGAAGTGTTCTAGGGTGACTTAGAGTAGTTTGGAGACCTTTCAATTGGGTTGGAATGGATTTAGGTTGAGATTTGAGTGGAGAAATCCTGGAAAAATCAACTTTGGAGATGAACTAGGGAACTTCATAAATTTCGTTAGAAGTCCGGCCCAGGTTGTTCGAACGACCTCTTTCGAACGAGACTTCCAACGAGATTCCAGTAGCCCTTCTAACGAGTTTAGTGGTTCGTTCGAAGTACCTTCATTCGAACGACACTCTTTCGAACGACATTTCTGGGTCTTCTAACGAGATTCCAGAATGGCTTTTTTAGGTTCGATTTTTGTTTCGAACTTTCCATAGGCTTATTTAAATGAGTGTTAAACCATTATGATTGTCGAGTGATTTATATTAATAATTATTAGAGAGTAAAGAATATGTCGACCCTCAGAAGGAATAAAAATCCATAGAATTAAGGAGGTGTGGAAATACAAGGGAGAGTATATACGAATAAAGTACGGGTTATAATAAGAGAAATAATATACGTACTGCAAATACTAGACCATGGGAAAGCTAATGAATTAATATAAGTTTTGTGCATGCTTATTGTTCAAAATATTATGTGTATGACATACCTTGCTACTGGTTATCGAATGGAGGTTAACACGTTATGAATGACCAAATCTTGTGTGCCTTCGGGGGATTTAGAGTCGTATTACTAGAGCATGGAACCTAGGTATGGCCTATCCGTGAGAATGATAATGATGACGGTCGTATATGTATGTGCGTAGCCTATCATCTTGGGACTATGTTCGCCTCCAATAGGTGTTTATATTTTTATTGGTTCTCGACAGATTGAACCTGTTGTCCTCAGCCAAGGGTGCAATATTGCTCTATTTATATAGATTAATATGTATACCTAGAGCGAATAATGTGTATATACCGGACATGTTTAGTGTCTTATGTCGATGACGCTATTTTTTTTAAATGTTCACTTATGGTATTATCAGTTGGGCATTTTGAAGAATATGAGAATAAACTAAAGTAATCCTAAATCTATATCAAAATCATAAGTATGCCGGCTTTGAGTTATTTAGGGACACTTTCAACCATAATATTATACACTTAGTAGTCAATCAGGGTATCATGACTAGTATGGGTAGCTAGGCTCGTTAGACGTGCACATGAGATCGAGGGGTGAGTATCTCAAGTGAGTACGCTAAGTTAACTTGAAGAATAATTTTGCTAATTGAATCAATTTAAGCACTTGCTATTTTTAAACTATTTTCAGCTCGGGCGCTGACCCATTTTTCTGTATATCTTTATATTGTTCCATTATTTTAGGTGCCCAGCCACAGGGACACCAGCCTTGGGAGACTCTATTTTGTTGCCATGTTGTAGCTGCTGTGGAAGCTACAGGAATTTTGCTAGTAGGCGACTCAGCTCATTCTTTCCTTTTCAGTTATCCATTCTATTGGGCATGTCATCCTTACTATTGTTTACTTTAAGAGATTTAGTCATTTTAAATTCTCTCTAAGATTTGATTTCTTTCATTTGATTTATTGTATGGGATTGTATCTGGAGATGTTTACTCCAAACATTTATTTTACTTCAGTCAGACTTTACTTATCTTACTGTGATGCATGGTATTTGTTCGTATTATTTTGGTAGTAGTTAATGACAAGATAAAATTTGGACATCACCCTTTTAAATATTAGGTGGTTTGTTATATTAAATTAAAATTTGGGCTTCGACAATGATGCATTATCTTAACCAACTTGATATTCTGAAATTGGTTAATTAAGGACTGATCACCCTGTAATTAATTAGGCGCGGTGTCACAGGTGGTATCAGAGCATCAGGTTCTAGTGTCCTTAGGATCTATACGGCTTATTATGTTTTCACTTAGCGTACTTTGATATAGGGCCCTATATTTTAGGATTGTTGTACTCTTCATACGCTTTACGTTCTTCTGCTAATTTGAGAATATAGCTGTAGACTTATGAAACTTTTCTCACTTTTCAGATGCCTCCTAAACCTGCACAAAGAGTTCCCAAGGAAGCCCAGTCAGAGGCTCAATCTGTACCTGCTCAGGGTATGATGAATGATGCTAAAGTGGGAGACAATGTAGCCCATACGGTCAACGCTGCTTTAGTCGTAGTGCAGCAGGCACCACCTCAGGCACCGTTGGTGGCTCCTGTTCAGGCCCAGGTTTTCTCGTATTCTTGGGAGTGTGTTAGGGATGCTTTATAGAAGGTGCATCCTTTGGAGTTTTCAGGGAGCTCCGATGTAGTCGAAGCGAGCCAATGTAAAAATGACATCCAAAGGCATTTGAGGATGCACAAGTGCACGGAAGTACATAGTAGGATTTTGGCCACATTCAAACTAGTGGAGGCAGCACTACAGTGGTGGAAGTCCATCACCACCGCTGAGGAGAGAGACACTCTCAGTATTCGATACTTTTAGGTGCGGTTCGACCGCAAGTATTTTCCTGCGGCTGTCCAGACAGATATGAGTCAAAAGTTAGAAAATCTGAAGCAGGAGGGAAGGACCGTGGAAGAATATGAGGCAGAGTTTACTAATCTTCTCAACATTGTACCGAGTGAGATTTTGACCGAAGAGAAAAAGGTTCAGCGCTTCATGGATGGGCTGACATAGAGGATCCACCAGCATTTAATAGGAAATCTCTCCTTGGGAACCTATTCAGATGTGGTCAACGCAGCACTACTCCACTTCCAGGACCACCGATTCCACTTGTCCGAGGTTAAGAAGGTGGGAGAGCCTAGTCAGCAGGGCAGGGTAGGAGGGAATGGTGCCGATGGGGCACAGCTAGTTCAGGGCAGCATAGACACAGTGATCAGGGTTCCCATCAAGGGGATCCTAAGAGGTTTAGGTGAGGAGGTTTCAAGTATGGGCAGAGAGGCTTTCAACATGGCCATCAGGACTAACACGACCATCAGGGATAGCAGGGCCACCAGCAGTTTCAGCAGGGCCAAAATGGCCAAGGGAGGGGTGGTAATGGCCAGCTGGGCCGGGGACAGTAGGGACAGAGGGGAGGACCTTTACCAGGGAGATGTTTCACGTGTGGAAACACTGGCTACAAATTCCAGGACTACCCTTAGAAGGGTAGGGGCCAACAGCAGCAGCAGGGTGTTCTCCAGGAACCCCAGAGACTGTTATTTCCTGTAACTCTCCCAGCACCTCCACAGCATTCCTGTCGCCCTAGTTCAGCAAGGGCAACTTTAGTATGGAAAAGTTTATAATCTACACCAGGACATAGTACCGCAGGACCCACCAACGATGGAGGCTATGTTTTCTATCCAGAAGACTTTGGGGCGCATTTTATTTGACATGGTAGCCACACACTGTTTTATTTCCACAGGGTTTGCACGTACTATGGGGTTATTTGATAAAGTAGAGGGTACGACCACTTGTGTGGATTCACAGTTGAGTAGGGGTTCTGTTATTTCTTTTATTTGTCGGGAAGTAGGTATAGAGATTGGGAGATTTATCTTATCCGCTGACATGCTCATATTAGACATGTCCGAGTATGATGCGATTGTGGGCATGTATTGGCTTGTTTGGTATAGGGCCATGATTGATTGTTGTAGTAAGAGTATAGTCTTTGCCATACCGGGGAAGGAGATATTCCTGGTGGTGATGCCTCGCTCTGAGGGAGGATCATCCACTCATTTATACTATATAGAGGAGGAGATCTCTACGGAGGTTATGGTACCGCTTGATTCGATTCCTGTAGTTTGAGATTTTGCTGTGGTGTTTTAGGAGATTTCGAGGTTACCACCGAGTAGAGAGATAGACTTTGTCATTGATTTAGCGCCAGATACTCGACCGATAGCTCGTGCACCTTATCGTATGGCTCCAACAAAGATGAGGGAGTTACGTGACCAAATTGAAAAGTTATTGGGGCAGGGGTTTATCCGTTGGAGTACTTCGTTGTGGGGTGCTTTCGTATTGTTTGTTAAGAAGAGGGATGTATTGTTGCGGTTATGTGTTGATTATCGAGAGTTGAATAAAGTCACGATATGGAATAAATATCCGTTGCCTCGAATTGATGACTTATTCGACCAGTTGAGAGGAGTAGTTTTCTTCTCAAAGATTAATTTGAGATCAGGGTACCATCAGCTACGTATGAGTGCACAGGATGTGTCAAAGACTGCTTTCCTAATGATATATGGTTCCTATGAATTCAGGGTTATGCCCTTCGGCCTAGCCAACGCTCCAGCCGTGTTTATGGACTTGATGAACAGGTTGTTCAGAGAGTTCTTGGACCAGTTCGTCATCCTATTCACAGATGACATTCTGGTTTACACACAGACTGAGGAGGACCATGCCGAGCACTTGAGGTAAGTTTTGCAGACACTGCGCCAACATCAGTTGTACGTGATAACCTATTTTTTTGTATATGTCGTTGTTGTTGAAAGCCAAGTTAGTCAAAAATCCTCAAATACCTACAAAATATAACAACTCAAGTGTAGAGGTAAGTAAGGGTATCAATCCACTTCGTAGGGAGTAAGCTAGAGACAAATTCAATTGTAATTCACTTTTTATTTTCTTTTTGTGTTTTTTCACTTTTTCTAATTTTTTTTATCTTTTTCAATATTAAAACAATAGGGTGAGGTGAGGTTTTAAACTAAACTAAACTAAGATGAAAATAACTAACTAGAAAGTGACTAAAATAAAAAATAAAGTCTAACACTAAAATAAGAGATAAAGTGAGGTAAATAATTGTGAGAACAATCAAGGAGTGAGTTTACACCACAAATTTTAGTTATTCTAATTAATTAATTTAATTATTTGAATTCTCCCAAATTAATATCAAAATTACAAACCAACTCTCGTTGCAAGTGTAATTATAATAATAATCTTTTAGAAAATTAATTTTAACACCCCTCAACTCTAGAAAAATAGATCCACACTCCTTTTAATTAATCACCCGCTAGGATCGATCCATTAGAATTTATGTCAATCTTATAAAATAAATTTAGAGTTGAAATTCAAGTGATAATACCCCACTTAAGAAACCCCTATCTCTAGTTTGAATCTAAAATGGGTATTATCACTAGAATTTCAATTTTCTCTCGAAAATCATTTACCCTCTCTCTAGGCGTAAATCTAAGGGTGAGGGATCAAAATTAACATTGAAAGGGATTTTTAAAGTAATTAAACTAATTAAAATAAAATAACATCAAATAAGGGTTTTACCCCACCCTTTGAAAGGAGATTTAGCCTAACATGGTATCAAACATAATAAACAAATATTCAATAGGCATTTAATATAAAAGTGTAGAGAGAAGAATAATCAAACCAATCTTTTGAATTCAATAAACTTCAATCCTTGAATGAGAAGAATACAACCCTCCAATTGAGAATCCAAGTAATATGAAATTAAAATCAACACTCAATTAAATCCCAATCAATATTTAACCTCACAAATATCTAAAAAAAAATAAAACAAAACTATTTACAAATGGTATTTCTTTCCTACAATTCTCTCTCTCTAGAATTTTCTTCCTATCTACCAAGCTCTCTTTATTTCATTTGAATTGGAGTCTTCATCTTCAATATATAGTAGATGCATGGAGCATTAGGGGTGTGCACAAGGGGGTAAATTGGGTAATTGAAGTGCACATGTGGATATGGTGTGAGGAGCATGTGGGTTGAGAGATGTGAGGTCACAAAAATCTGATTTGGGTAAGTGTATTTTGGAAATTGGTTAAAAGAGGTAGTTGGGTATTTTTAAGGGTATATTGGGAAAAGGGGTTTTATTGGAACATGGGGAATTAGTTGGTTTATTTGTTTGGCTTTGGTCTTTTTTATTGGTTTTGGCTTTGTTTTTAGCAGGTGGAAAAATCAGAAGATGAGTTTTGGATGAAAATGGTTTGGTAAAGGTAAATGGGAAATGGGTCTTTCCTTTAGCTTGGATGGTGGTTGGATTGAAATGGGTATTTGGGTTTTTTAATTGGGTTATGAAATAACTGGTTTGAACATGGAAATGGGTTTGGGTTCTTAGGTATGGGGTGCATTGAACTGGCCGGAGTTGGAAGACGAGTAGGGGCGATCGGATTTTGGTTAGGGGGCGAGAGCCCGCCGGCAGCTGTGGAACGCCGCCGGATGGAGATGGCTGGGGAGAGAGAGGTGTGCCGGTTGCAGTGGTGGGTCATAGAGAGAGAGAGAGAGGTGGGAGGTGGGAGACATGTCTGGTACGCTGGAGATGGATCTTGGCCGGATGTGGGCTGGACTGGAGGTTGGAGACGCCGGGTTCGGGCGGGTTTTCAGGCGAGGACGAGGGGGTATGGGTTAAAGAGAGAAGTGGTGGTCGGCACGATCGTTGGCGCAGGGTAAATGGTGCTGGAGAGCCGCCGAAGAGGGGCTGCGATAAATCCTAAAAATAAAAATGATTCAAACTAAAAATCTAAAAAACAAATAATAAAAATGGACAATTTAGACACACACGGGATTCGGGGTAGGCTTAGGCTAGGTTTATGGTAGGTTAGGGTTACGGAATAAGGTAATTAACTCCATAAAATGCACAATTTTCTTGAAATACGCGTTTGAACACTGCAACGTGCAATTAAGCCTGCATAATTAACATTTAAACACATAAGACCCAAAATACCGAGAATTAGCAACAAAAGTACGTCTATTCGGGGTATAAAATGTACAGTTTTGGGTGATTATCAGTACGCAAAATATGAGAAATGTGGGTTTTAGCTAAAGGAGGTACATTTTTTGGGTGCATATCATCTCCGATAGAGGGATATCTGTAGATCCGAGGAAGGTGTCAGCGGTGAGGGAGTGGGGACAGCCCACGACACCGATCGAGATAAGTAGTTTCTTGGGTTTAGTCGGATACTAGAGGAGGTTCATTTGTGGGTTTTCAAAGATAGCGGGTCCGTTGACGCACTTGACTCGCAAAGGGGTTCCATTTATCTGGAGTGACACCTGTCAGTTAGCCTTCGATGAATTGAAAGATAAGTTAATCTCAGCACCAGTGTTAGCATTACCCAATTGGGAGGGGAGTATCTAGTCTACACTGATGCGTCCTTATTAGGGTTTGGAGGTGTACTTCGGCAGGAAGATCAGGCTATAGATTATGCCTCCAGTAACCTTAACCCTCACGAGAGGAATTACACCACCCACGACATGGAGTTAGCAGCAGTCGTGTTCGCACTTCGGATTTGGAGACACTATCTCCTAGGGGAGAAATTTCGCTTATTCATGGACAACAAATCACTACAATAACTCCTCACGCAGAAGGAGTTAAATATGCGTCAACGTCGGTGGCTTGAGTTCGTGAAGGATTATCAATTCGATATCTAATACCACCCGGGGAAGGCTAACGTGGTAGCAGACGCATTGAGCCGTAGGCTAGTTGGTGAGGTGGCCGAGGTGTGGAAAGAGAAATAGAAGGAGTTAGGGAACCAAGATGTGGTGTCTCGATCGTTTATGTCTGTAATGATGATTACGCCCCAGATTATTATGGGAGTAGTACAGGCTTAGGCAGATGATCCGTTATGCCAAAGTTAAATAGTGAAACTTCTAGCCGAGGAATATGAGTCTTACACTGTGGGTTCAGACGAGGGTTTACGTTTCAATGGGAGGTTAGTTGTTCTCGCGGGTGAAGAATTGCGATATAAGGTGATGACAGAGTCGCACGATTCCCGATTTTTAGTGCATCCCGGTGGGGATAAGGTGTACCTGGACATGCATAGACAGTATTGGTGGAGCGGAATGAAGAGGGATATTTTCAAGTTTTTCTCAAAATGTGCCACTTGTCAATTGGTAAAGGTGGACCATCAGGGACCGGCAGGACTTCTACAGCCATTAGAGGTTCCTATGTGGAAATGGGAAAGCATTTCCATGGACTTCATCACGGTATTACCTATATCGCAGAGGGATCACGATTCGATATGGGTGATTGTGGATCGGATGAACAAGGTAGCCCACTTTCTGCCAGCCAAAACAGACTACATTGCGGGACAGTATGCCCAGTTATTCATAGCAGAGATAGTTAGACTCCATGGATTTCCTCGCAATATCGTGTCTAATAGAGATAAAGTGTTCGTTTCTTGATTTTGGGAGAGTTTTCAGGATGCATTGGGTACGGAGCTATGGGTGAGCACAACTTATCACCCGCAAATGGATGGTCAGACAGAGCGGACAAATAAGATATTGGAGGACATGTTACGGATGTGCATGATTGATTTTAGTGGAGGTTGGGAGAAGTACCTTCCACTGGTGGAGTTTGCCCATAACAACTCCTACCAGTTTACTATCGGTATGGCTCCATTCGAAGCCCTGTACGGCAGAACTTGTCATTCCCCAGTTTGTTGGATAAAAGTGGGGTACAACAAGTTACTGGGTCCAAAGGTGATTAAGGATACTTCAGTGAGGATAGAGTTGATACGGAGCCGTATTCGAGTTGCTCAGGATCGACAGAAGAGTTACGTTGATGCTAAATGTTATTTTCCATAGTTTAACATTAGGGATCAGGTATTAATTTGGGGGTCTCCTATGAAGGGAGTTATGCATTTTGGAAATAAGGGAAAGTTGGTGCCTAGGTATGTAGGGCCATTCCCCATTATCGAGAGGATTGGGCCAGTTGCTTATAGACTTGGGTTAGCAGAGCACTTTCATACAGTCCATGATGTGTTTCATATCTCTTCGCTGAGGATATTTTTTCAAGATTATTTGACCCATACTCACATTGCGTTAGAAGAGATAGACTTATAGCTTGATAGCTCATACAAGGAGGGACCGGTTTCTATCCTAGACCGTAGCGAAAGGAAGTTGAGGTCGAAAATAGTACCACTAGTACGTGTTCAGTGGCGGCACCATAATGTTGAGGAATCAACTTGGGAACGCGGGTATCACATGCGCGAACGTTATCCAGAGTTATTCTTTCCAGGTATATATATTCTTTTCCGAATTTTGGGATGAAATTATGTTCTTAGGGGGGGAGTATGTAATACCCCATATTTTTACGCATAATTATTTTTATGGAAAATGGGGATTAATTAAATTAAACAAGAGAAAAAATTATTTTGCAATTAATCCGATTTTATGATAATAATGACTAGCGGGATGAGAGTTAGTAATTATTGAAATAATAGTATTGCCGGGAATGAGATACACGTCAGTTATGTTATAAATATTAGGGACGCGTATGAGTCGCGTCATTTGTATATATTTGGGGGGTTGAAAGATAATTTATTTTTCTACAACTTATACGACTATTTTGAGTGCGCCAGAGTGTCCGAAAGGGTCGAAATAGTCAGAAAACACTTTTTAAGTATTTTATTTAGAGTCCGGGAGATTTTAATCCAAAACATTGGTCTTTAGGAATTTTAGGGTAATTAAATGGACGAAAATTGGGTTTAATTAAAAGGCATTTAGGGTTAGTGGCCGTCAGTTTCAACCTATGTGAAAAGAGAGAAAACCAAGGAAGAAGAAGGAGACTCCATTAGAGCCCTAAGCCAAGAACTCAACCTTTCACAACAAAAAGTACACATGTGCATAGATCATATCTGGACGAACGTTCCTATACCAATTTCAACCCGCGAATTAGAAGTTCATTTTTAAGGCAAGTGATTATCTTGCTCTTCTCTTAGCAATTACTACTCTTGTTAACATATGTTGAGGTTTTAGAACAACAAATAAGAAATTGGGTACCAATGATGAGATCGTGTAGGAAATATAGAAATATGATGGGGTTTTGCATGTAGAGGATTATCCCCTTAATAGGAATGTAAAATTTGGTGAATTAGATGTTAATCACGAAATAAAAATGGAGTTTTATAGACCAATAATTATGGGTTTATGTTAATATGGTTTATGGTAAAAAATTAGGAATTTATTGAAATTACATGATGAATAGAAGGATTTGACCCCCAAAACTATGCTAAGAAGTGTTCTAGGGTGATTTATAGTAGTTTGGAGACCTTGCAATTGGGTTGTAATGGATTTAGGTTGAGATTTGAGTGGAGAAAATCTGGAAAAAATGGAGTTTGGAGAAGAACTGGGCAACTTCAGAAATTTCATTAGAATTCCAGCCCAGGTAACGAGACTTCTAACGAGATTCTAGTAGCCCTTCTAACGAGTTTGGTCGTTCGTTCGAAGTACTTTCTTTCGAATGATCCTCGTTTGAACGACCTCGTTCGAACGAGATTTCTGTGTCTTCTAATGAGATTCTAGAATGATCTTTTTAGGCTCGATTTTTGTTTCGAACTTTCTGTAGGCTTATTTAAATGAGTGCTAAGCCAGTATGATCGTCGAGTGATTTATGTTAATAATTATTAGAGAGCGAATAATATGTCGACCCTTGGAAGGTATAAAAATCCATCGAATTAAGGAGGTGCGAAAATACATAGGAGAGTATATACGAATAAAGTACGGGTTATAATAAGAGATATAATATACGTAATGCAAATACTAGACTATGGGAAAGGTAATGAATTAATATAAATTGTGTGCATGCTTATTGTTCAAAATATTATGTGTTTGACATACCTAACTACTGGCTATCGAACCGAGGTTAACGAGTTGTGGATAACCGAATCTTGTGTGCCTTCGGGGGATTTAGAGTCGTACTACTAGAGCATGGAACCTAGGTATGGGCTATCCATGAGAATGGTAGTGATGACGGTCGTATGGGTGCATATGTATGTGCGTAGCGCATCGTCTTGGTACTATGGTCGCCTCCAATAAGTGTTTATGTTTTTATTGGTTCTTGAGAGATTGAACCTGTTGTCCTCTATGCGCGACCATTGCAAATGGACTAGATAGCCGAGTATGCGTAGCACTAAGTGTTTCTCAACCAAGGGTGCAATATTGCTATATTTATATATATTATTATGTATACATAAAGAGAATAATGCGTGTATACCAGAATCATGTTTGGTGTATTTTGTTGATGACGCTATTTTTTTAAAATGTTCAGTTATGGTATTATCAGTTGGGCATTTAGAAGAATACGAGAATAAAATAAAGTAATCCTAAATCTATATCGAAATCATAAGTACATCGGCTTTGAGTTATTTAGGGTGACTTTCAATCGTAATATTATACACTTAGTAGTCAGTTAGGGTATCATGACTAGTATGGGTTGCTAAGCTCGTTAGACGTGCACACTAGATTGAGGGGTGAGTATCTCAGGTGGGTAGGCTAAGTTAACTTGAAGAATAATTGTGCTAATTGAATCAATTTAAGAACTTGCTAGTTTTAAACTATTTTCAGCTCGGGCGCTGACCCGTTTTTCTGTCTATCTTCCTATTGTTCCATTATTTTAGGTGCCCAGCCACAGGGACCCAGCCTTCTGAGACTCTATTTAGTTGCCGTGCTGTAGCTACTGTGGAAGCTGTAGGATTATTGCTAGTAGACGACTCAGCTCATTCTTTCCTTTTCAGTTATCCATTCTATTGGACATGTCGTCCTTACATATGTTTACTTTCAAAGATTTAGTCGTTTTAAATTCTCTCTTAGATATGATTTATTTTATTGGATTTATTGTATGGGATTGTATCTGGAGATGTTTACTCCATCCATTTATTTTACTTCAGTCAGACTATCATTTTATTACTGTGATGCATGGTATTTATTGGTATTCTTTTAGTAGTAGTTAATGGCAAGATAAAATTTGGACATCACCCTTTTTAAATGTTAGGTGGTTAGTCTTATTAAATTAAAATTTGAGCTTCTACAGTGATGCATTATCTGAATCAACTTGATATTCTGAAATTGATTAATTAAGAACTGATCACCCGATAATTAATTAGGCGGGGTGTCACAGATAGAATTTCGATTCAGTCGTTCTGGGTGCAGTTTGACCGCCAGTATTTCCCATCCGCCGTGCACACTGAGATGAGGCAGAGGTTACTAAATCTTAAGCAGGAGAGAATGACCATTTCTGAGTATGAGGAGGAGTTCACGAGACTTCTCACTATAGTGCCGGATGAGGCACCCACTGAGGAAAAGAAGATCTTGTTATTTTAGATGGATTGGCCTTGAGGATTAGTCAGAACCTCATAGGTAATCTATCGTTGGGTACTTACACTAACGTACTCAACGCCGCTCTGTTGCACTGCCAGGATCACCACTTCCATCAGCAGGGGAGCAAACGAGTAGAGGAGTCCAGCCAACAGGGCTGGATAGGGGTCAGTAGTATTGGTGTGGCACCAGCAGCCCAAGGCCAGACCCGTCACAGTGTGAAAATTTCCCATTAGGGGGACCCTGCCAAGCGATTTTGATCAGGTGATTCCAGGAACGGATTTAGGGTCTATAGACATGGACAATAGGGCCAGTCCAGTCAACATAGCTAGCAGGGACAACACCATCAGCGGCAGGGCTAGCAGGGCCAACAACATTTTTAGCAGGGCCAGCACGGCTAATGGTCGGTTGGTAATGGCCAACAGGGCCGTGATCATTAGGGCCATAAGGGACAAAACTTTAGGGGAAGATGTTTTGGATGTGGAAAGAATGGCCATAGGTGACACGATTACCTAGAGGGGTATATGGCCCCACATCAGTAGGGTGCCCGTAATGAGTCACTAAGGTCACTCTTTCCAGCCGCCCTCCTAGCGCCAACTCATATGCCAGCTCTACTAGCCACCCTCCTAGAGCCAACTCAGATGCCAGCTCTACCAGCCATCCCAGCAGCCCCAGTTTAGTAGGGGCAATTGCAGTATGGATGTGTCTATAATATCCTCCAGGCCGTAGAACCTCAGGCGCCACCCATGATTAAGGGTACGTTTCCTATACATGGCCCTATGGGTCGAGTTTTTTGATACGGTGCTACTCATTTTGCACATTCCTTAGGGTTATTAGACACTGCAGATAGTACAGTGACATGCGTAGGCTCACCACCGGGGAATGGATCTTTGATTTTCTTTATATGACGGAGTGTAGGTATAGAGATTGGTAGCCTGATTTTACCTGTAAAAGTGCTAGTTTTAGATATGCATGAGCACGACGCCATTATTGGCATGGATTGGCTCGCTTCGTATAGATCCATGAAAGATTATTTCAGTAGGAGTATTATCTTTTCCATTCCAGGTCAGGAGATGTTTTTGGTGGCAATGCCTCGCCCAGAGGGAGGATATTCCACCCATTTGTATTACATAGAGGAGGATACCTCTAAGGAGATTGTGATTCCACTGGATTCGATTCTAGTCATTCGGGAGTATTCAGATGTATTCCAGGAGATACCGGGCCTACCCCCTAGTCGAGAGATAGATTTTTCTAAAGACTAGATGCTGGACACTCGACCGATAGCACGTGAACCGTTCTGTATGGCTTCAGCAGAAATGAGGGAGTTATGGGAGCAGATAAAGTAACTGTTAGGCCAGGGCTTCATTTCTAGGATCACCTCATCTTGGGGAACTCCGGTGTTATTTGTGAAGAAGAAAGACGGTTCACTGAGGTTATGCGTGGATTAATGAGAGCTTGATAAGGTCACGATACGTGATAAATATCCATTGCCTCAAATTAATGACATGTTCGACCAGCTGAGAGGAGCAACCTTCTTTTCGAAGATAGATTTGAGATCGGGATATCATCAGCTATGGATTAGGGAGCAGGATGTGCCGAAGACTGCTTTCTTGATGATATATGGATCTTATGAGTTCAGAGTCATGCCGTTTGGGGTGATAAATGCTCTAGCCATATTCATGGATTTGATGAACTGAGCATTCAGAGAGTTCTTTGATTAGTTTATCACCGTCTTCATAAATGACATCTTGATTTACTCATAGACCGAGGAGGAGCATGCCAAGCACTTGAGATAGGTTCTTAAGACTCTATGAGAGCATAAACTATATGCTAAGTATGAGAAGTGCAGGTTCTGGTTACGGGAAGTACAATTTTTGGGGCATGTTGTGTCAAAATTAGGGATATCGGTTAACCCGAGCAAAGGGTCGGCAGTGAGGGAGTGGGGACAACCCACAACACCAACAGAGGTGAGTAGTTTCTTGGGGTTATCCGGGTACTACATGCAGTTCTTTGAGGTTTTTTAAAGATAGTGAGTCCGTTGACGAATCTGACTCTCGAGGGAGTACCGTATGTATGGGATGATGTTTGTCAATTGGCTTTTGATGAGGCAAAAGATAACTGGACTTCAGCACCAGTTCTTTCTTTATCCACGCCAGGAGTGGAGTACTTGGTGTACACTAACGCCTCCTTACAGGGACTCGGGGGAGTACTTCAGCAGGAAGAACATGCTATAGCTTTTGCCTCCCACGAGCTTAAGCCTCATGAAAGAAATTACCCGCCCATGACCTGGAGCTAGCAGCGGTCGTGTTCGCATTGCAGATTTTGAGACATTACTTATTGGGGGAGAAGTTTCACTTGTTCACAGACCACAAGTCACTGCAATACTTTTTCACTCAGCGGGAGTTGAATATGCGTCAGCGCAGGTGGCTTGAGTTTGTGAAAGACTACTAGTTCGAGATACAGTACCATATGAGAAAGGTTAACATAGTTGCTGATGCGTTAAGCCATAAATCGGTAGGTGAAGTAGCGAAAGTATGGAGAGCGAAGTGGAAAGAGTTGGGTCACCAGTATGCGGTAGCTCATTCCTTTATATCTGTTATGTAAGTCACACCTGAGATTATTCAGAGGGTGATACAGGCACAAGCAGCGGATACATGATGCCAGGAGCAGATTGTACAACACTTAGATGAGGGTGCTAAATCCTATTCAGTGAGTTCTTATGGGGGTTTGAGGTTTAATGGGAGATTAGTGGTACCAGAGGGGGGAGACTTACATCATGCAGTGATAACTTAGTCGCATGGATCTAGATTTATGGTAAATCCCGAAGGGGATAAGATGTACCAGGATATGAGGCGACAATACTGGTGGAGTGCAATGAAGAAGGACATTGCAAATTTCGTGTCCAAATGTTCTACCTATTAGATGGTAAAGGTGAACCACCTGAGACCGCCTGGGTTAGTTCAGCCGTTGGAGATACCGACGTGGAAATAGGAAAGTATTTCCATGGACTTCATTACTAGGTTGCCTACATCGCAGTAGGGTCACGATTCCAATTGGGTTATAGTGGATCAGTTGACCAAAGTAGCTCATTTTTTGTCAGTACGGATAGACTACACCACGAGCCAATATGCACAACTATTTATTGCCGAGATAGTTAGGTTACATGGGGTGCCCTTGGATATTGTGTCTCATAGTGACAAGATTTAGGTGTCGTGCTTTTGGGAGAGCTTTTAGGAGGGCAAGGGTACAGCGTTGAGAGTGAGTTCAACTTACCACCCACAAACAGATGGACAAATAGAGCGTACTAATTAGATGCTAGAGGATATGATATGCATGTGTGTCCATGATTTTGGAGGAGTTTGGGAGCCATATCTTCCACTGGGAGAGTTCTCTTATAGTAACTCCCATCAGTTCACGATCGGCATGGCCCCATTTGAGGCATTGTATGGAAGGCCCTTTCGTTCCCCCACTTATTGGTTAGAGGTGGGGGACAACAAGCTACTCGGGCCAGAGGTGATTCAAGAGACGTCAGCTAGGATTGAGCTTATTAGGAGTCGCATTCGGTTAGCCATGGATCGACAGAAGAGCTATGCCGATGCAAAGCGGTCCTTTCGAGAGTTTAGTGTGGCGGACTAAGAATTACTGCATGTGTCTCCTATGAAAGGAGTAATGAGATACGGGAAGAAAGGGAAATTGTGTCTAAAGTACATAAGACCATTATCCATTATCGAGAGGATAGGTCCGGTGGCATACACATTGGGGCTGCCAGAGCACTTGCATTGTATTCACGATGTATTCCACATTTCGTCGTTCAGACGATATCTTCGGGATGATATGGCCCACACTCACATTGCGATAGAGGAGATTGATTTACAACCCGATAGTTCTTATAAGGAGAGACTAGTGGCTATCCTAGACCATATCAAGAGGAAATTGAGGTCGAACGTAGTCCCACTGGTGCGGGTCCAGTGGGAGCATCATAATGTGGAGGAAACCACTTGGGTGCGCGAGGCTGATATGCGCAAAAAATATCCAGATCTATTTTTTCCTGGTATGCCGTATTTTTTGAATTTTGGGACGAAATTCTGTTATTAGGGGGAAGTATGTAATACCCTGTATTTTTATGGCTTTTAAATTTGGGGATTTATTAAATTTAAATTGACATATTAATTTAATATTAATCCAGAAAATTATTTTAAATACTTACTAGCGTGATGAGAGTTAGTAATTATTAGAAATTTGTTGAATATTACTTAATGAGTAAAGTAATATGTACAATTGAATTTATTAAAAAAAATTGTCACGAGTGAATAACATGATAATTATGGAAATTAAGTCCAGACGTGCCTATGTCATGTCGGGACTAAATTAGTATTATAATAGTGAATAAATTATAAGTCACCCGTATGGTAGTTTCAAGTGCACCAACGTGTACGAAAGGGTCGAGATAGTCAGGAAAGTATACCTGGGGGTTTAGGTTGGGTCTCGGGGCATTTTTAGGCCTAACCGGCACCTCGGAGGGGCAATTTAGTCATTTCCAAATTAGGCCTTAATTAAATGACGAAAATTGGGACATTATTATCAGATATTAAAACAGTCTTCTAGGGTTAATTGTCTAAAAAATATAGAACGGGAGTGAGAGGAAGAAAGGAAAAAGCTTTCCAAAGAAATCCAAGGTCAAGAACAAATTCAATTGCATCACCACCACCGCCAAAACATAGATCGTAAGACGAGGAACGCAGTCTTATCATTATCACCAACAAATCATACCCTTGAATCCCATGCAAGTATCTATCTTGCTACTTTTGTAGTTGATGTTTCACCCATGTTAGAATATAATTTATAATTATATGGTTCATATAATAATTTGAGGATTTAGGCAATTCAAATCACATGCTTTGGAGGAAATATATATATTCTGGAAATCTCAACATATGTAGAGGATTACACACGAAATTGTGTTGATTTAGAAGTGAGAAATCTGGAAAAAGAATTATAAGAATGGAAGTTTAATGTAAAATTAGGGTTCTTGATAATTATGATGAATTACCCTTTAATTCAATACTTTGGATGAATTTGTACATGCTTCACGTAGGAAGTCATGTATATAGGTATATGTAACCTGTAGTAAATTTGTTTTGGAGTTTAGGGATCGTTAATGGAGTTTTGGTTGATGTTGGAGAAGAAAACCCGTAGTTAACAATGGCTGAATTCGTAATACCAGCTTGATCGATCGATCGACCCAAGAGTGTCGATCGATCGACCCCTTTCCTCGATCGATCAATCCCTCCTGGAAAACAACATATTTTCCCCCTTTACGTTTAATCCGAATAAAATGCATAGGAACCCTTGAATATTATTTATAGAGCATAATGGGTCATGACGAGGACCAGTAGGGACTAAGTAGATTACCGTTGAATGAAATTTTATATGGGATGAAACCAGGGGTTAATGAGGGGGCTGCTACATATTGAAAATTCTTTGCACGTTAGCTACGAAATTGAGATGTTTATAAATGACTTAGTCTAGTAGGTTAGAGAGGGTGAACCTATTGAAATTACCTTTAGTGAGAGAAAATACTTCGAGAGATGAGAAGTAAGTATGAAATGATTATAATTGAGAATAAAAGAGATGAACCCTTTATGCAAGATAATTGGGTAAAATTGTACTAAGTACGGTTGATAACAGTTATTATGGGTCGTGGGAAAACCTAATTGGAAGATGATAATATTTATATATATGACCGAGTGCATGTGTATATATTTATATTATGCTTATATATAATCATACCCGCTCTACTTGCTATCACAGAGGTTGTCGCGTCGGGATAGTCTTATCTCGATGGAACCTTTATGGGGGATATTGACTTGTACCCTAGAACATAGGATTCCTTGATACAGACTATCTGATAATGATAGTCAGACGGTACTAAGAGACGTGATGGGTATGTGCTGACCTCTTAGTGGCTTGGAACTATGCTTCGCCTCCATTTTGTGTATATTGTGTTAATACAGCTCGAGAATGATTCCGAACTAGTATTTCCCTTAGTACGAGTGATACATGAACTCTTTAACAGAGTATGCCATCACCATAGATATTATGTGGGGTTCCGATAGTATATATATTATATGAGTGACTAATATAAATACTTACTTATGGAAATTTTCAACAGTGCGTATAAGTAGTTAAGTATTGAATAAATCCTCCAAACTTTATAATAAGTGTTTGGGAACTATGTAACGGTACTGAGATATTCTAAGTAACGTAAGTAATCATGAAGATATTGATTCTCTAAACTAAATATCATAGCCTTATTACTTATCGAGATAAAAATTTCTGGAGAATAAGTTAGATAAACTTATGAGTTTAGTAGCACGATAGTCATGCACACTAGATGAGAGGTGAGAATTCTCAAGAGAGTATCACATAATAACATGGTTGTTACATTAGACAATAGGCATTTTAAGCACTTGCTATTCTATTTTTAAAACTATTTTACACTCGGGATCTAACTCGTCTTCTGTCATTTCTCTCTCTCTTGTATATATGGATGTATTACAGGTGCCTAGCCACAGGGGCGTCAGACATAGGTTCTTTCGATTGGATGTACTGCAACTTATGTGGGAGTTGCAGGCTCTTGCTTTAGACAACCTCTTCATTGATTCAGTTCTTGTTTTAGTTCGGCATAGTTAGGGCATGTGTCGCCCGATTGCCTATTCCGTTTGGATTCGTCAGAGATTTGTATTTATTTAAATTTCCAGTAATCAGTACTCATTGGGGGTTAACTCTTGTCATGATGATTTCATTTATGGTTCCTTAACTTGGTTTGGTTAATTTAAACAGATTAATTATCTTGTGTTGATTGCCATACTTAGTATTTATGTGATTCTTCAACTGATGATTATTTAAAAAAGTTTTCACGTTGTAAATTTAAAATGGGAATAAGACTTTAAATTGTTTTGACACTTAGATTAATTAATTAGGGTGTTTAAATTGGTAAAATTTAGTTTATGACAGTGATGCTAAGAATGAACCAACCATTAACCTTGATTTTAATTTAATAAATGACTGATCACCCGGTATTTAATTAGACGGGGTTTCACACACACACACACACACACACACACACACACACACGTACTCGTAGACTTGTCCCACCACATACAGTTCAACCAATCTCGAAGTTTGACCGAACTTCTCGATTAGTTATTTAACTTATCCATTGTACGAGCTCCCTAGTTAATTATTAAATTTCGAACTAACAAATAATGACTCAAAAAATATTTCTAATTAAATATCTACTCACTTGGATAATCTCCCATATACTCGTTTGAGTTCATGAAAATACCCATAACATTTCCACAATACAAACTTGACCCATACACACGAGTCGGTCGAAAAAACCCAGATCTTGTTGGGACAAAAACCACATCTTGTTCGGACAAAATCAAATCTCCTTCAAATAAAATACGCATGTTGTTCGAACGAGGTTTTAAGGAGGTTCTAACGAGATGACAAAAACCCATATCTGATGCTTTTTCCTATGTGGGCTTCATCCTTAAACCCCCATTTTCATTACTAGGGTTCTTCCTATTAAAATTTTAATAACTATAACCCATATATCATCAATAAAATGTAATCCTAACATTATATATTCGATTCTAACATGATAACCCTCATGAATTCAAAATCAAAATTCTTTCATTACCCAAATTCTTAAAAACTCTATCATTTATCTGAGTTATAACACCCCAACCCGGATTTGGGCTAATGTTGGGTCAACCCGCACCATAGTTAAGGTGTTAAGGGGGGAAGGGGAAAGTTCAAGTTTATTATTTAAGAAAATACTTTAATTTGCACCATTTTAAAAGGAATAGAATGTAATTAAACTAGTTTTAATTTAGGAAATATATTTCCACTTTAAGTACTTAAGTTACTTTACAATTTTTATTTAGGAAAATTTCATTAAATCCAACAATGCGAATAATAAGAAAATAACTCATAAAACTCATGTATTATTACAACACATGGCCCAGGGGACGAATAAAAGATTGTTTAAAAAAGCCATACATTAAAATATCCAAAAACAAATAATTTGAAATGCAATGGTAGGTCTCTAACGATGATTCGTACCCTCTGGAGGCTTACCAACTTCCTTGCTAGCGTCCCCATCGGAAGTACCTAGGGGTGGGGTTTTTAACATAATAATAGGGGTGAGCAAAGCGCTCAGGAGAGTGGGAAGTATTGAGCAATACATTTTATACGAGAATACTATACATATAATGTTTATTTTAGAAATTTTGAAAACGTTATCAATTTATGAGCATAAATGCAGATAGCCAGCAATTCAACCCAAACTATGTGCTCATACCCACACTTAGCCAATTTTCACTAACTTTCCACATAATTAGAGATCATTTGACCATTTTTATTCACTAGTCTCCATTTTCACTATTTCCATTAGGTTGTCATTATTACATTTTCTAAGAACAACCTTATTCATTTCTATTTTTACCATTCCGTTATCAACTTTATCTTTTTCTCGAACTTCCCCAATATATCGCGTACTTTAATGGGCTCCATGCCGCCAGCTAAGCTATCACATGCTCTGGCCAATGATTTTTATCATTCACCCAAGGGCTCCGAGCCGCTCTTAATTCTTTTTCAATCGCAACGGAGTTCATATTAATTTGTTTTAACATTTTATCAAATATCCACATTACTCCACCGTTTTGTAATTTATATGGTTCACATTAAAAATATTATATCGTTTTCATGCCACTTTATTTATTTCCTCCGTTTTTTCACAAAAACGATCGATAAGGTCAAATGAGGAAGTTCAAACCCTATATGATCCTCTACTTTACCAAAATTACTGTTTTACCAACATATTGTGAAAAACTTGTTTTCATCATTATAACATTATAATTTATCACCTTATGTTCAAAAACAACATTTCATGATTTTATGTCCCAAAACCATGTTTCATCATTCTTTCGCAAGAAGAACCAATTTCTTTATATTTCTTTAATAAGAAATACATTAATATTTTGAAGGCCATTTTAGCCTTATCACCATGTGTTGTTTAGACATCATTATTCCTCATTTTATCAACCTTTTACAACATATTTATGGCTGATTTTTCCAATTTTCTCATTTCCTCATAAAACCAATTTTTAACTTCAAATATAGTGTTTACATGTTCTCTACCAATATACTACAAGGTTCAGTATGTGTTTCGGAGGATTTCAAGCCTATAAATCCTTATATATAAACCAAAACATAATATTAACAATGGACTATATTGTTTCATATCTTCCTCTCGTTTGAAGATTAAAAATTCAATTTATTCTTCAAAAACCCATTTTATTATAGTTTTCTCAAATCTTCCTTTTTTGGAAGACATAGCGAGGAAAACCCTACCTGTAGTTAGAGTGGAGAAAACAAGAAAAAGATGACTTGAAATGTCCTAAAATCCTAGAAATCTCCAAAATGTTTCAAAGATCGAAGAACACTTCTTCAACCTAACTTCTTCCATAGACAAGGCTTTAAATGGGTCTTACAAGGTTGGAAATGGCTAGGAATTGGCTTGTAATGGAGGTGTAAACCTTGGAAATTGGTGTAGGAGGGCTGGTAATAAAAGAGGACACTTAGAGAGATAGAGAGAAAAGACTTTAAAATCTTATGAGAAGTGTTGGGAATGACCTACTCCCCAACACCCTACCTTTTCTATTTATGCACTAAAACCCACTACCTATTAACCATTGGTACACTAACCTTTGGTCCATGATCTGATCTACATCGGTTGAAGCTTGACAACTCAACCAATTCGAGTTTTCACGTTCGAACAACACATAAAAATCTAAAGAAATTTGATTTTTACGATTCCGCATTCAAACGAGACTATACCTCATTTGAACGATGTAGCATCTCATTCGAACTGGGTTCTAATGAGTCTGGATTTCCAAACAGTTTTTTCTCGTTCGAAGGTCATTTGAATATTCGTTCAAACGACATCCAAATCCCATTTGAATCACCTAGATTTTTGTTCGAATGATCTCAAGATTTTCTTATATAAACTCCAGGACACTTAATTCCAATTTAATTTCACAAAGGTCACGAGAATAATTCAAAATAGAAAACCATCCATTCTGTTAAGTTAAGTCCATGGCCAATTTTCATACAAATTATAAGGAAAAGAGGTACAAATTCGAGCACGATCATCACATTTTCCCCTTCTTAGGAGATTTCGTCCCTAAAATAAAAACAACCAAGCTAGACAAAGAGTTATAGGTTCTTCTCATGCATCCATGACTAGTATTCCCAAGTCACACCTTCAACACCATGGAACTCCTAAAGGACCTTCACTAAGGGGATGCGCTTGTTGTACAAGACTCTGTCCTCGCGGTCCAGGATGGGCACATGATGCTTAGGAAATGTAATGTCTTCTTCCAACTCGATGTGATTCCAATTGATGTCATGTTGCGGGTCCATGACATACTTATTCAACATAGATTCATTGATCACACAATGAATGTGGGACAACTGAGAAGGTAACGCCAAGAGATACGATAATTTTTCGATCCACTCAAGGATCTCAAAGGGACCAATATATCGAGGGGCAAGCTTCCCCTTGTAGACAAACCGCTGACTATCAATTCTCACCCTAACCTTAAACATCATATGATCACCCACCACAAATTATAGAGGTGCCTATTGATTATTAGCATAATTCTTCTATCGACTCAGAGTCATCACGAGTCTCTACTGAAAGACCTAAACTTTAACGATTATATCCCGAATTATGTTTAATTTTGTGAGATGCTTCTCACCCACTTCTACCCAACAGATTGGAGAGCATCATCAACTACCATAAGGAGATTCATAGGCATCCATACCAATGTTGTTTGGATAATTGTTGTTGTAGGAAAATTTTTCCATATGCAGATTCTCTGCCCAACTATCTTAGAATCAAGCGCACAAGCCTTCAACATATCTTCCAAAATCTGAATGGTCTGTTCTGACTGTTTGTCTATCTTGATAAGTTATGTTGTATTTATGTAAAAATCGATAACCAGTTCCTACTGAATCTTCCTCCAAATTGAGACACAAATCGGGGATCCTTGTCGAGACAATCGAGAGCGAGATTCCATAATGCCTGAATATCTCTCGAACATACGACCTTGCCAACATAGCCACACTTTCGTGACCTTAATTGGAAAAAAATGCATTGACTTCGTAATCGAATTCACTATAACCCAAACTATCTCAAACCACGTTCAGACTGTGGTAAGGCTGTGACAGAGTCCATCGTAATATGCTCCCACTTTCATTCCGCTACTGGTAGTGGTTGCAATAGTCCTACCAACTTCATAGGCTCTGTCTTCACCTGCTGTCAAGTATAGAACTTTGATAAATAAAATTCAACATCCCTCTTTATACCATACCACCATAAGTCTCTGCATAGGTCCTTATACATTTTAGTGGAAATTTGATGTATTCTGAACTATGAGTGATGAGCCTCCTCCATTACCTCATCCTGAAGTTATGTAACACCCCGTAAATTCAAGGACCTTTAATTAAATCATATTTGGGAGGAAAAGAATTTTTTTTGTTTGGAGGAATTAAATTCGTGATTTACGAAATCTTTTAAATTCAAATAATTTATTAATTTAGTGAATTGAGGTTTAATTATTTGAACTATTTTTGTGTCCCATTTTGAGATAAAAAATTTGGAGAGTGTTATAAATTAATTTGGATGGAAATTAGGAGTGCACGATTGAGTCCGTATGGGTGGAAATAGTTGGGAAAGAGTGTCCATAGGTATAATATGGGTCTCGGGACTTTTCTAGACACATTTGAGCTCCCCAATAAGTGTTTGGGTACTTTTTTGAAGGCCCTTAAGCCCAAAACTAGGATTTAAGTAAAAAACCCTAATTATGAGAGGGTGTGGAAACCTTAATTAATTTTTTGAAGACCAAATCAAGGATTACCAAAGAAGGGAGCAATTAGAAGAGATTTTGAGAGATTAAACCATGAACGAGAGAGACGACAACATTCAATCAACCCATCATCTTCGTCAAAGATTCAGATTCTACAAACCCTAAGACAAGTAGTTTAAACTTGCATTTTGATTAATTGAATTTTTCTATTCATATTATAGGAAGTGTGACTTGATTAAGATGTTAGGGTTAGTCTTATAATTAAATTTGGGGGTTCTATGAGTTTGATTTAAAATGTGTGGAGATGATAAAAATGTAAATTATAAACCCATATTTAGCTGAGTTTTGGAGGGTTTTATGTGGAAGAGCCAATATCTGATATGAATTATGTAGGGGATTTCTGAATGAACACTTTGGTGACAATTGGGTATAATACCATAAGAAAACATGTTTGGGATTTGTGACTTATTAAGGATTAATGATGTTAAAAAAGTTAGAGGATGATTAGAACTTTTTTCAGTAGTGAATGGTTGATGAAGATGTTTGAGTTGGGTTGGAATTCGGGGAAATAAAACCTTGGACTTTCATCAATGGTGGAAAATAGGGCGGAGAAGGGACTGGACCTGATCGATCGATCGATCGACGGGGATCATCGATCGATCGATGGTTTGTGATTTTTGGCATATTCGCTTATTTTATTATATAAGATAGATTTATTTGGGATTTAATTTTTGGTCTTAATTATTAGTGAAAAATAATTATGGACTAACTCCCTAACAATTATAGGATGTAATTGGGTTTTGGAAAGGGTAAATGAGTGGTATATTTTTAAGGAAATTGGTGAAATAATTTCTAAATATTAAATAACGGGCCAAGTGAGTGAGTCCCTGTATACTAGTTGAGTGACACCAAGATGATAAAAAATTAATGTGTGAATTAAGTCAATTGAGTCAGGATATTGACTCGAGTGACATTTGGACTAGTTTTATGAGTGTGTAGGCACGAATTTGGTCTAGTGAATTTATTATACAGTCATATAATAAATTATTGAGTATTTGAAATAAAAAGGGGGATAACCTTAATGTTTGGAATTTGAGTAAAATGTTCTACAAGATGAGATTTCGGGCGAAAAATGTAAGTTCAGGTAATTCAGTTGGGCGACACAACTTGAGTAATAAATAAATAATTGTGTGAAATTATTTAAATATCAAGTCGATAAATAGACTTGGAAAGGTTAGGCTAGTGTTACAGATTTTTTACATGGGAAGCCTGAATTTTAACATATATATATATATATATATATATATATATATATATATATATATATATATATATATATATATATATATATATATATATATATATATATATATATATATATATATATATGATTTATAAATATTTGTGTGTATAATATTTATAGGAAAGCATACCTAATCTAGTGCTATCATGGGAGGTTGTGCGATGTGGGTGAATCCCCTGGATAGTTCATGCAGGGAGAGTATAGTCCCCAGGTCATAGTGTCTGTGGTTAGGGATGAGACACTTTAGGTTTGGTTCGGTCTCATTTACGAGGGGAACTATGGTTGCCTCCTATGAACTTTATTTTTCACATTCGGAGAGCACCGAGTTATGGTTCCGGTTGGATGAATATACCCATATATGATTACACACATAGAGCATCTGATAAGGCCTACTCAGGAGGATGGTTACGTCTACAACATGTGTGTGAATGTTGTATTGCAATATTATGTATATATGGTACATTTATATACGGGTGAATAGATGATGAGAATTGTGTTAATTATATAACTCGTGAGAATGTTATATGGTATCAATTGAGAAAAGATTTAAATAAGTTAATGTGATTAATAGCTTGTATCTCGAACATATAAACTTACTCGGGATAGAGTAGTGAGAGAAGTAGGGTCTATATGACAAGGCTAGTTATGGGGTAGATAGCCAGATGGGTTATATAGGAGGACGTTAGGTGTGCACATTAGTTGAGGGGTGAGTTGTTCCTCAAGAGAGTGCGACACTAATTTAAATATGAAGAGCATTCATGCATTTTAATTTACTACAATTAAATTCACTTGCTAAATATTTTCAAATGTTTTGGGTTCTAACCCTTGCTATAAAATATTTTCAAAACCTTTTAGGTGTCCAACCACAAGGATGTAAGAATTTTTCTATTCCAGGATTACGCAGCTGTGACATTTATGAATGTTGCAGGATTTTGACATAGACACTTCAATCATTTCATTCGTAGAGTAGGATGCAGTCAGTATTCCTTTGGGAATGTCGCCCTAGTTATTACTTTTGTTCCATAGAGACGAGGTGTTCATTTTATTATTCTTGTGGTTGATTTTTGTTATTTGATTTGTAATCGGTGGTCGTCTCGGCAAGGACTATATTTATTAATTCTCGGTAGTGGTTAATTCAGTGATTTCATGTATGGTTTATAATATATTCTTTCGCTTATTGTTAGTGAGGTTAAATAAAAAAGATGAAATTTGACACAAAGTCTTTTGAATACTAGGTGGTTAGTAAGTTGTAAAAATATTTCGATAGTGATGCCAAGAATGAACCAGATAAGATTCCTATGTAATTTGATATAGGATTGATCACCCAGTATTTTATTGGGCGGGGTGTCATAGATGGTATCAGAGCATCAATTTCTATTGACTTTAGGATCTGTATGGGTTTTCACGTTTTAGCGTAGCATTATTTGGTATAGAGCCTTGTTATTGGATTGTTGTATTCCTTCTCGTATGTGACTTACGTTCTCCTTCTATAGGATATAGTTCAAGTGACTCATATACGATTTCATTTGAGCGTGGTAAATCGAACATTACAGATAGACAAACGTGGGACATTAGAAGGATTACAGGACAACGGACTCAATAGAAGCCATAGAGTATTATGAAAATAGTGAGGTGGTAAGAGTCACCATAATTGTTCGAACAGTTGAAGTGGAGTATCTGTTGGGGCGTATTAGTTACCCCAAGAATCGTCGTGAAGGACAATGGTGCAAAGTTAAAACCACAACTGTAGACAATAAGGGGTAAGGTCCGAAGAAGATTTTTCTTCAGAAGAAAAATCTATTAGAATTCGAGGGAGGTGCAGAAGGATGATTTACCAATGGATGGAGAACATCCAATTAGGTTCACATGCGGGGGAATTTTGTGACCCTCAAGTCTAAACTTCAAGCAAAGGTAGCTCATAAGAGCAGCGTAAGGTGATGGGAACCAATCAACACATTCATGGGGAAATACCGTGAATAACAACGAATTTGGAGTGTGGATTATTACAATTCTCTCACCAAAGGTTAAATAGAGAGGCAAGGGAAATTTTAGTAATTTTCCAAAAGGGTCGAACAATGGCAGGAGGTGAAGGAAAAGTTGATGAAATTCAGAAACTTCGTAACTTATGAGAGGGATACGAAGAATAAATAGGGTTTATAAGTTAATACTAGACCCATGGGTAGAAAATACAAGCACGGATAGGAGATCCGACTAAGATGACTAGTGTTTTTATCATCGTCAAGGTCGTATAATTACAATTCATACTAATGCTCTCGTGAGAAGGGAGCTAAAGGAGTTAGAAAATCTATCAGAAGAGTAAGACTATATCTTTGTTCTAGTGAGGCACCAAGGGAAGGGATACCTAGTAGGGGACCCAGATTAATGATCGAGATAACTAGAATTTCTACCAAGTGATGGTGGGTTTAGTTAGGGTCGTCAAGGCCATCAATAAGTCCCAGGGGATCGAAGGAACCAAAGGGATGTTTGGGGTAGATATTAGGGTTAAAACTACCAGGTATGCGAGAAGGATAACTCCAACATGGCCGGTGAGCCCAAAAAAGGGGAATGACACACAGAGGTGTCTTATGTAAAAAGGAGTAGGAACACATGGGTGGATCTTATTCATATCGAGGCAAGGGACATGGGTGGGATGTCTAGAAAGGGCATCAGTTAGAAAAGTTTTTTGATTTGGTTAAGACGCGGGTGTTATGTGTAATAACTATTGAGACGATAGTGTTATAAGTTCTATTTCGAGAGGACTGGGGTCTGTTTGTGTGATGTTAGCAGGTTATATGAATGTATTAGTACTAGATTCACGTGAGAAACGGATTTAGTGGAGGTATCGTTAACATCACTAGTATGTGTATGTTTACCATAGAGTAGAGGGACACTCTTTAGTTCCACCTATAAGGGAATGGGTGGGTACACTGAGAGATTATATATTTTATGAGTATTAACTCATTTGAGAGGTGAAATTTAAAGTGTGGTTTTATCTGAGGTAGGGATGTGTTCGCAATGGTGGGTGATCATGGCAAGGCTATCGTGTTTGTTGTCCCAGGGAAGGAGGTATGTTTGTGTGATTTCCTACCGAAGGAAGGTTGAGCTCGTGATAATATTTTTGTGAAGTAGACTTCAAAGAGTACAATTGTCCTATTATATTGGATTCCGGTGCTAAGGGACTTTTACCGATGGGATTCAGGGTATGTTGGGTTGCCTTGGAGCGAAGAGATCTAGCTCGTTATTAATATTCAGTGCTAAGGGTTGGTGATAGTGTGAGCGGCGGAATATATGACTCCTTTAGAGATGCAGCAGTCCATGATTAGACTTGTGAGTATGGGGACAAGGTTTGAGTGTCTCGGGGATATGATTTGGATTCGGCAAAAATTAAGGACCGATAATGCTGAGGAATAGTGCATTGGGAAAAGTTCTTTTGGGATTTACTGTGAGGTATTATACGTATAAGCCTTGATAAAATGTCGAAGGTATGAATACATCATTGGATTTTAGGTCATCGGATTTAATAATAATTAGTGAACGTGTGGAGAAAAAATACGTTGAGTGGAGAGACACAAAGGGGTAGGGACAGTGGAGACGAGAGGTGTTATGAAAGACACACTACGAAGAATTACAACACAAGTTGATAGGTGGGGCGATCTTGGGAATAATTGAATAGTAAGTACTAAGGTCATCACAAACATTTGGAGGATATAGCCACCCTAAAAATTTAGGAACGAAACTTGAGATAAATATGCTATGTATGTGATGATCTGAGGTATGTGAAAATATGCACGAGATATAGGGTGTATGGGCACCCTAGGAGGAGCCAGAGTCTCTACTGTGAAGATACTTAGAAAATTCGGGGAGAAGACGTAAAGGGAATGATTTTGGGTATATTCTGGAGTAGTGGGAATAAGATGTTCCACGGATTATGAAATGTTGAAGGATGCGTGTGTTTGAAGTGACAATGGGTGCATCACAACTTAATAATGTTACCACTAGGATTCGCGAGTGAGACAAATATTAGTGGATGTGTTGTCCGTAATAGGCACAGTGAATATAGTTAAGTACCATGGGATAACGGGGTTCTTTGGTGTTAACCACAAGAGAGTGGAAGGTACACTAGGAGGATGGTTGCATTATATCAGATATTTCTACTTTCAATAATTATGAGAGTAGCATGGATGATTTTCCAAGTTTCTAATAGTTAGCTCTAGTTTGGGGCTATAGTGAATAGTTATTGTAAGACCGAGTGTTCACAGTACCAGGGTATGAGTTATCTTTGCTAGGTTTCATCTGAGATAGGGTCTAACGGATATATACAATTATGTATGTTAAAATGTGTTGCATATTAATGTATTAATATTGTTAATTGAAATCCTGGGGAGTGGGGATGATATTGAGGTGATTCAGGTTGGGTTGAATTATTTTTGAGTGGGGCAATATAGCTTGGGTTTTATTTCCATGCAAGGAAACTATTGATAGTAAGGGCGCGTTAGTGTATGTTGCCCTTTTTAGCATAAGAGTGGTTATGTGTACTTTTATGCCGAGAGAAGGGTATTTGGATTGTTATAACTGGGGGATTGGAGTTATATTACGGTTTAAGGGCTGGTAAAAGTCGGGTTCAATTTTGTGTGGTTAAGCACGGGTACAGGGTGTATGGGCACTGTAGTTATTATATTCGCATAAGAACTATGTGTAGCAATGTTAAAGGTAAGTGGTTAAGGAATTAGTTGATACTGGGAGTACTAGGGTTACCGGAATTTCAAGGACGAAATTCCATTGTAGGGGGAAGTATGTAACAACCCGTAAATTCAAGGACCTTTAATTAAATTATATTTGGGAGAAAAAAAATTATTTTATTGGGATGAATTAAATTCGTGATTCGGGAAATCTTTTAAATTCGGAGAATTTATTAATTTAGCGAATTGAGGTTTAATTATTTGGACTATTTTTGTGTGACATTTTGAGGTCAAAAATTTGGAGAATGTTATAAATTAATTTAGATGGCAATTCGGAGTGCACGGGTATAATATGGGTCTCGGGAATTTTCGAGACACATTTGAGTTCGCAAATAAGTGTTTGGGCCTTTTTAGAAGGCCCTTAAGCCCCAAAACGGGATTTATGTAAAAAATTCTCATTGTGAGAGGGTGTGCGAACCTTAATTCATTTTTAGAAGACCAAATCAAGGAGAGCCAAAGAAGGGAGTAACTAGAAGAGATTTTGAGAGATTAAACCAAGAACAAGAGAGAGGACACCATTCAATCAACCCATCATCTTCATCCAAGATTCATATTCTACAAATCCTAAGACAAGTGGTTTAAACTTGCATTTTTTCGATTCATATTATAAAATGTGTGAATTGATTAAGATGTTAGGGTTAGTTTTGTAATTGAATTTGGGGATTCTATGAGCTTGATTTAAAAATTTGTGGAGATGATAAAAATGTAAATTATAAACCCATATTTAGTTGAATCTTGGAGGGTTTTATGGGGAAGAACCAATATCTGATATGAATTGTGTGGGGGATTGTTGAATCAACACTATGGTGACAATTGGGTATAAAACCATGAAAAAACATGTTTAGAATTTGTGACTTCTTAAGGATTAATGATGTTAAAACAGTTAGAGGATGATTAGAACTTGTTTTAGTGGTGAATGTTTGATGAAGATATTTGATTTGGGTTGGAATTTAGGAAATAAAACCTAAGACTTTCATCAATGGTGAAAAACAAGGGCGCAAAAGGGACTGGACCTGATCGATCGATCGACGGGGATCATCGATCGATCGATGGTTTGTGATTTTTGGCATATTCGCTTGTTTTATTATATAAGTTAGATATATTTGGAATTTAATTATTACTGAAAATAATTACGGACTTAATCCTTAACAATGATAGGTTGATATAATTGGGTTTGAGAAAGGGTAAATGACAGGTAAATTTTTGAGGAATTTGGTGAAATAAATTCTAAATATAAAATAATGGGCCAAGTGAGCGAGTCCGAGTATATTGGTTGAGTGACACCAAGTTGATAAATAAATTAATGTGTGAATTAAGTCAATTGAGTCGAGATATTGACTCGGGTGACATTTGGACTAGTGCTACGAGTGTGTAGGCGCGGATTTGGTCAATTGAATTTATTATAGGGTTATATAATAAATTATGGAGTATTTGAAATAAAATGGGTGATAACCTTAATGACATGAATTTAAGGAATAAGTTCTACATAATGAGATTCCGAGCGGAAAGTGCAAGTTCGGATAATTTAGTTGGGTGACACAACTTGAGTAATAAATAAATAATTGTGTGAAATTATTTAAATACCAAGTCGGTAGATAGACTTGGAAAGGTTAGGTTAGTGTTACGGATTTTGTACATGGGAAGCCTGAATTTATATATATATATATATATATATATATATGGGGATTTATCTATCTATCTATCTATCTATCTATCTATCTATCTATCTATCTATCTATCTATCTATCTATCTATCCAAGTATTTGTGTGTATAATATTTATAGGAAATCATAGATGCTCTAGTGCTATCATGGGAGGTTGCGCGATGTGGGTGAATCCCCTGGCTAGTGAATGCAGGGAGAGTATAGTCCCTAGGTGCGTTTGTGGTTAGGGATGAGACGCTTTAGGTATGAGTCAGTCCTATTTTTGGGGGGAACTATGGCCGCCTCATATGCCCTTTATTTTTCTAATTTGGAGCGCATCGAGTCAGGTTCCGAGTGGATGAGTATACCCGTAGATTATTGCACTTAGAGATCATCTGATGAGGCCTACTCAGGGGAATAGTTACGTCTACGACATGTGTGAATGTTGTATTAGGATATTACGTATATATGCTACATTTATATACGGGTGAATACATGATGAGAATTGTATTAATTATATAACCCGTGAGAATATTATATGGTATCAATTGAGAAAAGATTTAAATAAATTAATGTGATTAATAACTTATATCTCGAACATATAAACCTACTCGAGATAGAGTTATGGGAGAAGTAGGGTCTATATGACAAGGCTCGTTACGGTGTAGATAGATAGATGGGTTATATAGGAGGACATTAGGTGTGCGCATTACTTAAGGGGTGAGATGTTCCTTAAGAGAGTGAGACATTAACTTAAATATGAAGAGCATTAATGCATTTTAATTTACTGCAATTATATTCACTTGCTAAATATTTTCAAATGTTTTGGGTTCTAACCCTTGCTATAAAATATTTTCAAAACCTTTTAGGTGTCTAGCCACAAGGATTCCAGAATTGTTCTATTCCAGGATTACACAGCTGCGGCATTTCTGGCTGTTGTAGAATTTTGACTTAGTCTCTTCAATCATTTCATTCCTAGAGTAGAATGCAGTCAGTATTCCTTTGGGCATGTCTCCCTAGTTATTACTTTTGTTCCAACCAGATGATGTATTCATTTTATTATTCTTGTGGTATATTTTTGTTATTTTATTTGTAGTGGGTTGTTGTCCAAGCAAGGATTATATTTATTCATTATTGGTAGTGGTTGATTCGGTGATTGCGTGTACGGTTTATTATATATTCTTTTGCATGTTGTTAGTTAGGTTAAATAAAAAAATAAAATTTGACACCACAATTATTGAATACTAGGTGGTTAGTAAATTTTAAAAAGTTTTCGACAGTAATTCTAAGAATTCATTGGATGAGATTCCTTTTTAATTTGATATAGGATTGATCAATCGGTATTTTATTAGGTGGGGTGTCACACCTTCCTTTATGCCTCACACCCCTATCTTTGGCCACAGTAAGTGTCAAACACCTGACCATTCTACATCAACCCTGATCCGAACCCTGATCCAAAAGTGTAATAGTACATGGTATAACCCTTGCCTCATTCTTGAAGGATAAGAACGGGCACTGAAGTCAACCTAAACTTTTACTCCTAAAAATCTGGCTCATAATCCTTTTACCACTCAAAGCGAACATCCTTCGCATCGACATAGTGATAGGCAATGCAACTATTGACAAATATTCCACAAATATCCTGTAGTAACTGGACAAACCTAAAAACCTGTGCACCTCCATAAGTTTCTTTGACCTATCCTAACTCAAAATGACCTCAACCTCGGATGGATCGTAGAAAATTCCCTCACCAAAAAAACATGACCAAGGAACTTGATGTCATTCATCCAAAACTCGTGCTTGATAAATTTGATGGGTAACTTATTCTCCTTGAGCGCTTTTATCCTCATGTGAACGTGCTCCTCATGGTCCATATCCAAAGTCGATTAGATCAAAATATCATTCACGAAGACCACCACAAAACTGGTCTAGATAAGGATGATAGATGTAGTTCATCAAATCCATGAACATTGATAGGACATTCGTCCAACCGAATGGCATCACTAAGAACTCATAATGCACATACCGCACTTGAAATTTCGTCTTAGGAATGTCTTCCTCTCTGACACATAGCTGATGGTACTCGGATAGGAGGTCAATCTTTTAAAACATTATCGAACACACAACTGATCGAACAAATCATTAATACAGGGCATCGAGTACTTATTCATCATAGTCACCCCTTGTTCATTTGTCTATAAATAAGGAAAAGTAGTAAGGAGTTCTCCTTATTCTTAGAAAAGAGGACTGGGTCTCCCCAAGGGGATACACTAGAACGAATGAAAACCATGTTAGTTAACTCTTCCAATTGAACCCTCAAATCCTGAAATTCCATTGAATTTATCCTATGAGGTGGTATGGAGATAGGTGAGACACCCTGACGCACGTCTATGGCAAAGTCCACCTCCCGATGTGGGGTTAAACTAGAAAGATCAGTGGGAAACACATCGGGAAACTCCTGCACCATTAGATATTCTATAGACATCCGTTCAGGCTCCTCATGAGGCACTAAACTACTCAACTAACCAAAATACCACTTATGTTCTTGCACGATAGAAAACTTGCAAGGATTACCCATATCCTGTTCGCTACTGAAACCAATGTATGATCCGTCTGGGAGAGACATAAAGACACTATGTAAATGGCATTCGATGCTAGCACCAAATCAAGATAGCCAATCCATATCAAAAATCACCTGGAGCCCATCCATGTCCATGAGAATGAACTCATACTCTAGAACATAATATCCAGCCATGACTATGCAACTATAGTAGGTCATATCAAGAACTATACCTCCACAGACCAGAAGTCCTATGAAGTTAGGAGGGTGAAACCGATCAACCTCTAAACCCAAGTTCAGCGCTAAAGAACACAAAATAAATTAATGACATCCACCTAAATTGAACAATGCCTTTACCCAAGTGTTGAACAGTAGAACCATACCTTCCATAAGTGATAGATCACCGGAAGGAGATGTAAACTAGGACATGGCATAGGCATGTTTAGGTTTAAACTTATTAATATTTCTAGTTGGAACCTAACATTGCCCACGACTGCTCTGACCCTGGCTGAGACATGATCTCTCCACACTATGCCTCATTGACAGATGATAACTCGATGCAAATTATTGCTACTGGGTAGGGGCCCGTGTAAATTGAACTACGATGAGGTACACAATTGACAGTTTGTTGGGTGTCTTGCTAGTTCACAAAATACCATTGAAGGAACTCTCTCTTGAAATGGCCTGGAAACCTATACATAAAACATGTCCGTTTTGTTGGGGGAATATTGGATGTTAGTCTCTAGTACACTAGGAAGAGGACGAACCAACACCCATAAACCCTAGGCACCACTCTTGAACTTGTTGTTATCACTTCCCTGAGACCTACTTGTCTCCCACTTATTCTCTCGAATAGCCTTACGATCCTCTGCCTCAAGCTCAAGCCTGATAGCCTTGTTAACTACAAGCCTAAAGTTTGATAGATCCAAACTAGCCATATTCCACCAGATTCTAAGGTTAAGGCCTTTGACAAATAGCCTCCTTTTCTCAGCCTCATCCATCTGAACCGCGTTCACAAACTTGGAAAAACTCTAAAACTTGACCTGATACTCATTGAAAAGCATCTTTCCCCAAATCAAGTGAAGGAACTCATCCTTCTTGGCATCTTTAAATGCCTGAGGAAAATAACTTTCTATAAATGAAACCCTGAACTCTTCATAATCTATGGTCCCTGTCACACTGCCTAAGTAGGCAGTCCATCATCGTTGAGCTTGCACGGTGAGCTGAAAGGTCACTATTTGACCTTGTGCCCAACCGGCACATCAAGTATGTCAATAACCCTAGTGAAATCATCCAACAACTCATCAGCGACATTGGGGCCAAATTTCCTATTAAAGGCCAGTTGGTTCAAACTCCTAATGTCCTTTAAGATAGAGGCTTTAGTGGTTTTTTCAACCATACCATTGCAGTTGCCTCTCTGCTGCTGAGAGAGGGAGTCGACAAGCTGACACACAACCTGTTCCATGCACCTGAGCGCATTGTTCCCAGATCCTCTAGCACTAATGCGACATGTAGTCATCTACGATAGAAGGGAGAGTTCAATATATCAATGGTAACGAAAAAGAAAGTGAAAGCTATGTGGAACACATAAAGAAACGTACTAAGAAAATGTAAAACACGTTATCACACAAGAGGATTCTAATTATCTAATACCATTTGTAATGCCCCAACCTGGATTTAGGCTACCGTTGGGTCAGCCCACACCCGAGTCAAGGTGTTAAAAGGGGGAAGGGGTAAGTTCAATTTTATTATTTAAGAAAATCCTTTAACTTGCATCATTTTAAAAGGAATATATTGTAATTAAACTGGTTTTAGTTTAGGAAATAGATTGCCACTTTAAGTAGTTAAGTTACTTTACAATATTTATTTAGGAAAATTTCATTAAATCCAACAATGATAATAATAATGAAATAATTCATAAAACTACGGTATTATTGCAGCGTACAACCCAAGGCCAGGATAAAAAATTGTTTAAAAATACGTTAAATTCAAATATGAAAAACACATATTTTTAAATTCCATAATAAATCTTTAATGACGATTCGTACCCTCTAGGACCTTACCAATGCCCCTGCTAACATCCCTAATGGATGTACTTGGGGAGGGGTTTTTAAAAATAAAAAGTAAAGGTGAGCAAAGCTCTTAGGAGGGTGTAAAGTACTATGTAATATATTTTATACAAAATTACTATACATATAACATTTATTTTAACATTTTCGAAAACATTATCACTTTATGAGCATAAATGCTGCTACCATGCAATGGAACTCAAGCTATCTGCTCATATGCAAAATTAATCAATTTACACTAACTTTCCATATAATTAGAGACTGTTTAATCTTCTTTATTCACTAGTTCCAATTTCACTATTTCCATTTGGTTGTCATTCTTACATTTTCTAAGCACAACCTTATTCGTTTCCATTTTCACCATTCCATTATCAACTTTATATTTTTCTCAAAATTTACCTATTTATTGTGTACTTAAATGAGCTCCACACCACCGACTACACTACCACATGCTCTGGCCTGTGATTTTGGGTCTTTCACCCAAGGGCTCCGTACCCTTCTTAATTATTTTCCGATCGCATCGAAGTTCATATTAATTTGTTTTAACATTTTATCAAGTGTCCACATTACTCCATCGTTCTTGTAATTTTTACAGTTCACATTAACATTTTATATCGTTTTCATGCCACTTTATTTATTTCAACCATTTTTCAAAAAAACGACTGATACGGTCAAATGGGGAAGTCCAACCCCTAGGAACCTCTAGTTTACCAAAATTACTATTTTTTCATTTAGTTTGCCAACACATTGCGAAAAATATACTTTCATCATCATACCATTATAATATAACACCTTATGTTCAAAAATCAAATTTCATGATTTTAAGTCCCAAAACCATGTTTTATCATTCTTTCTCAAGAAAAACCCATTTCTTTAAATTTATTTAACAAGAAATACATTTAATATTTTGAAGGCCATTTTACCAAACTATCCATTTTAGCCTTATCATCATAAGTTGTTTAAACATCGTTATTCCTCATTTTATCAACCTTTTACAACATATTTAGGACTAATTTTTCCAACATTCTCCTTTCATTATTAAACTCTTTTGTTAACTTCGTATATAGTGTTTATATGTTCTCTACCAACACATTACAAGGTTCAACATGTGTTTGTGGGGATTTCAAGCCAAGAAATCCTTATATATGAACTTAAACATAATATGAACATATGACTATATTTTTATACATCTTCCTTATAGTTCATGATTAAAAATACCATTTATTCTTCAATTACCCATTTAAGTCTAGTTTGCAAAACTTCCATTTTTGCAAGAAAACCTTAAATGAATATACTAGAAAATACCTTTGAAAAATAAAACCATATTCTAGCATGCATACTAACATCTATTTAGCTTTTAATCTTGAAAACATTGTGAGGAAACCCCTACCTTGAAGTTGAAGAGGAGAAAACTCCTAAATGCGGTCCAAAAACTCTTCAACTTAACTTCTTCCTTAGACAAGGCTTGTGATGGGTCTTACAAGTTTGGAAATGGGCAGGAAATGGCCTACAATTATTATTTACTAAATGATACACTTTACTTATAAACTAAAAGTAACAGAATGTAATGACAACCAAAAGAAAAATAGGACCAATAAAATATATCTTGATAATGATTTTATTGTCTTAAAATAATATGTGATTGAAAAAACCACCAACCAATTAAAAAAAATCGGGGAGCAATTTTTTCTTTAAAAAGGGATAATTGATGGTTGTTTAGAGGGTTTCTTGAATTTTTTTAACTATCAAATTTCATTTTAGGAGTAAAACAAATATGTTTTACTTTTTCCAATCAAATTTTAAATTTTAATAAAAAAATATTTTTGGTGTGTTGTACGAAAGACAAGTCGTAAGAATTTGATAATACCAATATTAAATTTCAATATATAATAGTAAATTATAAATACACATACACAACATTAATTTTATGATAAAACAAAAATTAACCTTGACGTATAGGGTCATTTTTAATTAACATCTGATGTTTAAAAAATTACAATGTTAATTATGATTTATAAAAAAGTGTAAAATTTTAGTCCCAGTTCATATATTTAGGAGGGTTTAAACATATTCTGTCATTCCATCTGTTGATACCAAAATTAATATGCTGATGTGGACGAATAATACGAAGACACGTGTCAGTCTATGTGGCACAATAGCAACGAGGAAGTCCTGTTCCTCGCCCTATTCATGTTCTCCCCGAGGTACTCCAGCGTCCCGAGGAACTCCAGTACCCCGAGGTACTCTAGCGCTCCGAGGAACTCTTGATCAACAAGCAACTAAGGCCTTGAATGTTTATAATCTTGACTCACACGCTGCATTAAATGTATTACCCTTTCACATGTATATCATTCAATGTATCAGCCCATTCATGTACAGCCTAAAGGCTATAAATACCTTGTATTTCCCTCATTCAAAGGGACCGAAATTTCTTGAGAGAACTTGTAATCAAGAATTCTGCAAACACTCAGCAATAACATAACAGTGGACGTAGGCTTTATTCCTAGCCGAACCACTTTAAAAATCTTTGTCTTATTTATTTATCTGTGATTGAGAAATTAGAGTGATCTAGTTTTTTACATCAACAGATTGGCGCCGTCTGTGGGAAGCGACTGTTATTATCGTTTTTCATAAAAATCATTTATTATCAATGGCGGATAACCCAGAATCCAGTAATAGAAACGCTGGAAATGCTGGAAATCCCCTAAATCCCTCTGCACCTCCAGATCTGGCCGAAATCATGACGAATTTGGCTCAAGGGCAAACTGCCATGCAAGACACAATGAGGCAACTCCTACAAACCTTAAATGGTGGTACGGCACCTGCACGATCAGGACAACAAAGTGGTCAGAGGCAAACTTATTTACTTTCTTCACGATCCAGGCGTACTGAGTCGCGTCACAATGAGGAGTCTGATGATTTCTCTTATCAACCTGGGCGAACTTCATCAATACAGGCTACGGATACAGATCAACGTATCACTCTCTCTCCGGAGAGAACCAACGCTTTAGAAAGATTAAGCAGGGTGTCCCCTTTCAGTCGATTAGGACCAAGGAAGAATAAGAGTCCACCTAGAGCTCCATCGAGAAGTTTGCGACCACCATCAGATTTGAGAGAAGGATCGGCACAATCACGACCATCTACTCGTCGAGATAAATCTCAGGAAGCTACTTCAGAACGATCAATTGCTCGAACCAATAGGCCCGAGGAAGGAAATGAAGCGTGGAAAGGATCTCTCCAACGGTTGGAGGATAAATTGGGAGAAATGGCTAAAGCAAAGAATCCCCTACAACGAACTTTTGTTCGAGGAACACCTTTTGTGCAAGCCATTGTGGATTTTCCAACACCAACAAAGTTCAAAGCACCTGTAGTGACTCCCAAATATGATGGAAAGACTGATCCTGTTCTTCACATAGAGCAGTATCAAGCTGCAGCTGACATCTATGTTGTCCCCGACGAGATGAGATGTAGAGCATTCTCAGGAACTCTTACCAGACCTGCCCAGATATGGTATAACAACCTTCCTCGGGGTAAGATTTTAACTTTCTTTCAGTTAGCCGAGCTGTTTATTGGTAATTTCTGTTTTGGAGCAAAGCCAGTAAAAAGAGTAGCACACTTGTTAAGTGTTAGACAAAAGTCTGGTGAAGGTACTAGAGATTACATAACTCGTTTCAATAACGAGAAGTTGGAGGTCATAGATTATGAAGAAAAGACAGCAATCACTGCTTTGATGAGTGGTTTGTTGCCTAATAAGTTGTATTATACTTTGGCCAAAGATCCGCCTAAAACTATGTCAGAGTTGATGTCAAAAGCGGCCAAGATCATGAATGCCGAGGAAGCGATGTCTGCGAAGAAGAATATGGATAAAGAAACCAAGGTGGAGGTCGACAAATCAAAGAAGAAAGAGCAAAAAGGTAATGGTGGTGACAAGCATTCCAGGAATAATAGGACATCATGGGAAGTCCTGAAGAAGTACGACAATTATACTCCATTAAAAATGGGTATTAATCATGTTTTGGAAGAAATCAGGAATAGCGAGGAAATCAAGTGGCCAGAGAAACTGAAGACAAATCCTGATCTGAGGAATAAATCCAAATATTGCAAATTTCACAAAGATCATGGCCATATGACTAAAAATTGCATAGCTCTTCAGAACGAAATTGAAACGCTCATCCGAAGAGGAAAATTGTCAAAGTATGTAGATCGCAGAGGTGAAAGGAAGAATGATGATAGAACTAGAGAGAGATCTAGATCTCCTCGTCATGCAGAGGAGAAAAAGAAGAGGGACCATGAAGATGATCCAGATGATGAACCCGATCTTCCCAAGAAGCCAAGGAAACCTGAACGAGAGGTATTTTCCATACGTTTTGGGTCATTTGATTGTAATGTTATTACAGGAGGAGGAGACCTTACTGCAGAAAGAAAAGCTTACCTCGGAGAGGCTCAAGCTTGTTCGTACATTCAGCGAATAAACCTGGTCGAGGATGATCGTCCGAGGAAGGTAAACAAAGAAAAGCTAGTGATTGGTTTTTCAAAAAACGACCTGACAGGTGTTCTTTACCCTCATGATGATCCTTTGGTGATCAAAACGAGGATGAAGGAAGTGCTGATTTCAAGGTTATTAGTAGACAATGGTAGTTCAGCAGACATTATGTACTATTCATGCTTTGATAGCTTGAATTTGAAATTATCTCAATTGGAACCCTATCATAGACCCCTTCTGGGTTTTGCTGGCGAGAAAGTTTTTCCACTTGGGACGATCAAGTTGGATATACTCATTGGAACTTGGCCTGCTTGTCGAACAGAAAGAATACGCTTCTTTGTGATGGATAAGAATGTGCAGTCAGCCTACAACATCATCATGGGAAGAGTTGGATTAAAGAAGTTTGAAGCAGTTCCATCTACAGTTCATCAATGTTTGAAATTCCCAACGAATTTTGGGGTTGGAGTTGTGAAAGGTGATCAAAAGGTAGCTCGGGAGTGCTATTATTCGTCTGCTGAACAAGAGGAGCTTGAGGAGTCAAGGAAAAAGACTACTACTTACCAAGTGGATGAAGGTGCAGAGATTGAAACCTTTGATCCCAGAGATGAAACCCAACTTGTAAAAGGACAGGCAGTGGAATCTACAGAAAATATTATTCTGGATGACGAGCATCCTGAAAGAGTAACCCAGATAGGTTCATCGTTGGATGTTTCAATAAAACAGGAGTTGATAACTTTCTTGAGAAACAGGAAGAAAACCTTCGCGTGGAGTCATGAAGACATGCCTGGAATAGATCCCAACTTCTTATGTCACGAACTCAATGTGAATAAGGAGATCAAGCCTGTAAAGCAGAGAAGAAGAGTGTTTAGTCCCGAGAAGAATCACGCCATACAAGAGGAGGTCGAGAAGCTCCAGAAAGCCCAATTCATTGAAGATGTCAAATATCCAGATTGGTTGGCAAATGTAGTGATGGTAAAGAAGAAGAACAATAAATGGAGAATGTGTGTTGATTTCACCGATCTCAATAAGGCATGCCCCAAGGATCACTTTCCATTGCCCAGAATTGATCAACTAGTGGATGCTACCTCGGGACACGAGTTACTCAGCTTCATGGATGTTTACTCTGGCTACAACCAGATCAAAATGAAACCTGAAGACAGGGAAAGTACTTCTTTTATTACCCCTAGGGGAACTTATTGTTATAATGTTATGCCTTTTGGTTTGAAAAATGCAGGAGCAACATATCAGAGGCTGATGAACAAGGTTTTTACTGAACAAATCAGCTACAATATGGAAGTCTATGTTGACGACATGCTGACAAAAAGCAAGAAAGCTGCTGATCATTTGGTTGACTTGAGTCAAACTTTTGATCAACTGGATAAATACCAAATGAAGCTTAATCCGACGAAGTGTACCTTTGGAGTACGAGAAGGAATGTTCCTCGGATACATCATTAATCAGCGAGGTATTGAGGCAAATCCAGATAAGATCAAAGCTCTTCTAGGGCTACGATCCCCGACGACGAAGAAAGAAGTACAGAGTCTTACAGGACGAGTTGCAGCGCTCAACAGATTTGTATCCCGAGCAACTGATAAATGCATACCATTCTTCAAAACACTTCGAAAAACCTTTGAGTGGAATGAGGATTGTGAAAAATCTTTTCAAGACTTGAAGAAATACTTGGGAGCACCTCCATTGTTGTCCAGGCCAATAATTGGAGAGAAGTTGTACTTGTATTTGGCAGTATCGGAGAATGCAGTTAGTTCAGCATTGATCAGATTGGAGAATGGAGTCCAGAAGCCTATTTATTACACAAGCAAAGCTTTCCGAGGTGCAGAAATCAGGTACCCAAGGCTTGAAAAATTGGCATTAGCATTAATTGAAGCCAGTAGAAGAATGAGGCCGTATTTCCAGGCCCATACCATCATCGTTTATACCGATATGCCATTAAGACAAGCCCTTCACAAGCCAGAAAAGTCAGGAAGACTGATGTATTGGGAAGTAGAACTCGGTGAATATGATATTGTGTATGAGCCCAGATCATCATTGAAAGGGCAGGCTGTAGCAGATTTTATAGCAGAGTTCACATATCCTGATGCCCCCGAGGAACAAAAGCTGGTCGATGATCAACCTGTGGATGCTACAGGATCAACAAACATAAATCCAGACCAACTCCGGTTAGCAAAAGGGCTTATGGGAGTAGAAGGATCATCAATTTCAAACTCGGACCAGCTCCAGTTAGATGAAGAACAAAAAGAGATGGTCGACGAGGAACGAAAAATGCCAGGGGATGATAAAAGAAAACAGCAGATATTCTACCGAGGAGCTCTGTCAGATAAGAAATTTGAAGACGAGCTACTTACATGGCGATTGTATGTGGATGGGTCATCTTGCACAGCTGGTTGTGGAGCAGGGATTGTTTTAAACACCCCAGATGATATTGACATGGAGTATGCCTTGAGATTTCAATTCAAAGCCTCTAATAATGAGGCTGAGTATGAGGCCATGATAGCAGGTTTTCATTTGGCGAAAGTTATGGAAGCACGGCAAGTAATTATATTCAGTGATTCTCAGTTAATTGTGAATCAAGTGATGGGAATATATGCAGTTAAAGGAGAATTAATGGTGAAATACCATGCAAAGGTATTGGAGTTATTGACAAAGTTTGATGCCGTTCAATTGGTGAGAATACCGAGGATGGAGAATGCTAGAGCCGATGCATTGGCCCGATTAGCGTCAGCTACGCGCACCGAGCTACGAAGAATAATACCGATTGAAGTACTGGAAAGTCAGAGCATAGACGAAGACTTGACGATGAATGTTATTTTCTTTGATTTAGGACCATCTTGGATGGATCCCATCAGGGTATACATTGAAGAGGGAGGATTGCCGGAAGACAAGCTCGCTGCCAAGAAATTGAAGTATAAAGCTGCTCGGTATGTACTAACTAATGGTATTTTGTATAGACAAGGAGTCATGGCAGGTTTGCAGAGATGTGTACATCCCTCTGAAGTGAAAGCGTTGATTGAAGAGATCCATGAAGGGTCTTGTGGAGCTCATGTAGCAGGTCGAACACTTTTGCAGAGGGTAATGACTCAAGGATACTACTGGCCTACGATGAGGGCTGATTGTATAGCCTATGCTAAGAAATGCGACAAGTGCCAACGATTTTCCTCCATCCGACAAACTCCGCAAGCATTACTGACACCAATAACTTCACCTTGGCCATTTTCCATGTGGGGAATTGATTTGGTTGGACCACTGCCGACCACCCGAGGAAGATTCAAGTACCTCGTCGTTGCAGTGGACTATTTTACTAAGTGGGTGGAAGCTGAGCCGCTTATCGATATGACGTACGAGAAGGTATACCAGTTTGTTTGGAAGAGTATCATCTGTCGATATGGTCTCCCTCATGCCTTCATCACAGATCATGGAACACAATTTGACAATGAGGAGTTTGCTGCCTATTGTCAACAATCAAACATACTGAAGACCCATTCAGCACCAGGACATCCTCAAAGCAATGGGCAAACTGAGGTAACGAACAGAACGCTGCTAAATGGTTTGAAGAAAAGGCTAAGTGAAGCTAAAGCAAATTGGATTAATGAGCTGCAATCAGTATTGTGGGCTTACCGAACAACTCCCCGAGCAGCAACTGGAGAATCACCATACATGTTAGCATTTGGAAGTGAGGCTGTAATACCTGCCGAGTTGGGCCTACCGACACACAGGTTGTTGAATTTCAACTCTCCGATCAGTGATTTGATGAGAATATTGGATTTGAATATGCTCGAGGAGGTTAGAGAAGAGGCAGCCATTAGAAACGCTGCTTATCAACAACGAACAGCTCTGTTCTACAACAAAAGGGTGAAGAAATGTGATCTAAAGGAAGGTGATTATGTGCTGAAGAAGGTCGTTCAGAAGCACAACAAACTCGAAGCGAACTGGCATGGACCTTACCGAGTTACAGAGGTTGTTCGTCCAGGAACTTACAGAATAGCAACTCTAGAAGGAGAGGAATTTAAGAATGCATGGAATGCTGAACACCTGCGCAAGTATTATCAGTGATGAAAAATGTAAAACCTTTCCTTCATTATGAATAAAACGAGGATGTTTCACCATTTTCTTTCTGTTGAAAGTTTTTCGGGGGATACTAGTGTAATACACTACACAAAAAGTGCTATAAGTAGCCAAAAGCGCTCTAAGGAGCCAAAAATTGCTCCAAGGAGCCAAAAAGTGCTATAAGTAGCCAAAAGCGCTCTAAGGAGCCAAAAATTGCTCCAAGGAGCCAAAAAGTGCTATAAGTAGCCAAAAGCGCTCTAAGGAGCCAAAAATTGCTCTAAGGAGCCAAAAAGTGCTATAAGTAGCCAACCTCCTTTGGTTAGGAGGACAGCTCTAAGGAGCCAAAAAGTGCTATAAGTAGCCAACCTCCTTTGGTTAGGAGGACAGCTCTAAGGAGCCAAAAAGTGCTATAAGTAGCCAACCTCCTTTGGTTAGGAGGACAGCTCTAAGGAGCCAAAAAATGCTCTAAGGAGCCAAAAGCTCTAAGGAACCAAAAACTACTCCTTTGGTTAGGAGGTGTACATCAGAATGATCAACTATGGTTGGTAAGATACAAATATACTCTCGCATTACAACTTATGTTGGTCGCGAGGTAAGATTATTACAAAAAGTTCTTTGAAAAACAAAATATTCCAAAATGCACCAAGTATAGTTGGTCGGGGATAAAAACCCACTAACTATAGTTGGTAGACGAGGACAAATTATTGACCTTAGTTGGCCGGATACATTTTATAAAGACAAAAATTTACCAAGTATGGTTAGTCGGGGATAAACTCTCACTAACCATAATTGGTGGATGAGCACAATTTAACAACCTTGGTGGGTTGGAGAAAATTTAAACATTCTTATACTCATTACTTTATTATTAAGTGATCGAGAAATATTATTGATACTTGTAATTTTGATTACTAAGGTGGTCGATGAACCATACAATTGGCAAACAGAAAATGAAGTCTTTCATTAAAAATTCAATAAATTACAAGATACATGTATATACTAACTATTACATTGAAAAACCTATTCTATTGGTTTCTTTCCTTGAGCTTTTGAAACAGGTTCCTCGCCAGCAGGAGGATCTTCTAGGCAAAGAGGAGAGTTAATAAAATTCAAGTCCCTCAGCATTCTGACGTTCACTATTGAAGGTGTATCCAAGAGATGCTCGGGGCGAGATAATTCAGTCTGAGAATGAAGATTATAATCACCAAGATATTTTGAAATCAAACTCCGAGGAATAGAACGAGCTGGGATCCATTCCATGTCCAATTTGAAAGGAGCCGCAGACAAATCTAATACCCCTGGAGCATGATAATCCCATAAGAAGTGCCCTTGTTCCAATTTTAACACTCCCAGGGCGTTCAACCATCCCTGTTTATAACCTTCATTATTGGCGTGTTCAATACGAGCATCTAAATGAACAAAGGGTTCATTATATCCTGCCATCCAAAATTCCCGGGGTTGTTTATGGAATTGGAAGAGTAATCTATCCAATTGTTCGTGAAGCTTTCTGGCAAAAAGATCCTTGGAATGTAAAGTAGACTTAGTTGCAGTGAGTTGATCTTCCAAGGATAGATTTTTCTTGGATAGTTCAGACAGAGCATGATCCTTAACATTCAATTGGAAAGCTTGAGGTTCCAAAGTAGACTGAGTGCGAGCTTCTTCAACATCGCGACTAAGGACTCTTGATCGGCTCCGAGAAGCAATTGGAGAACTTTGCTCCTCGACAGTTCTTCCTCGTCCCCGAGAACCCCTTCCTCGTCCCCGAGTATTCACAAATTTCTTTAAATTATCCAGCTCTTGCCTTAGTTTGGCATTTTCAACCTCTAAGAACGAGAAACCTTCATCAGTAATTGGTATTAGGGCAGAGGAGGATGATGCTGCAGATTCAAATTGAGCCAACTTTTTCTGCAAATTATTATTTTCTTGTTCCAGGATCTCGGCAATCTGCCTGCATGCTTCAACTTCACCTTTTAGGGTCCTTTCCCTGATATCGTATCCAGCAATGATCTTTTTATGACCTGTATCAGAAGAAAGTTGTTGGTATCTATTTTCATAGTCCTTGTGTAATGATGCCATTGATTCATTGTGCTGACCTTGGAGATCGTCTAAAGAACAATGAAGCTCTTCAATCAAATCATAGTAGGCGACATTGTTAGCCACAACTCGGTCAAGTAGATCTTTCAAGTACCGATAAGCCTCAATCGCCTGTTCTGAAGCATCATGACCAAGGATGTCAGCAATTTCAGAAGAACTAAGGTCTGTATGACCAGCCCTATAGTATTGGTGACATTGCTGCATCAGCTCGGTATCATGGGAAGAGATCAATTCCATTCTAGCAACAAACTAAAGACGAGAAAAAGACAACAATCAACAAAGAATCATCAAACAACAGAGATGAGCCAAGAAGTATTTTATTAGATCATAAAAGGATTACATTGTTTTGATTACAAGTAATAAAAGAAAGAAAAGATGCCGAACAACTTCACACCTTTTCCTTGTCTCCCAAGACTTTCTCGGGAGGCTGGGACGAGGAGCTCGGTTGCTCGGTGGTAATAATAGCTTGATCAGTAGGAGTTTTCTCGGGAGGAGGAGGCATGGAAGAGATGTCCTCGGTGACAGAAGGTTGAGAGGTAGAGACTGGATCACCTATTGCCATGGAAGATTCATCAGAGACAGGGTCATCCTCTTCTTCTTCCACAATTGGTGGAGGAAGACCAGGGAGGTGTCGTTGGAATAGGTCAGAATCATCCTTGACCTTCAATTCCTGCAGAGCTGCTACCCAGCCATCATAGAAGTATTTCAACTTCCCATATTGGACTTGGGATGTCATTGCAGCAATTCCCTTGTCCCAGCCTTTCTCCCAACCAGCACTGGAGGATTTTTTAACAGCAGCCTTTCTTTTTACTTTCTCCGAGGAAAGTTTAGCATTCAACTGTTCTTTTTGGATTTTGATGTCTCGCAGGGTAGATAACTCTTCCTCTGCCTTCTTCAGTTAATCGTCGCACTTTTGCTGCTTGACCTCTAATCCTTTCACCTTCTCCTCCAATTTCTTGGAGGTCTCAGCCATCTTCATCTTATCGGCCTCAGCCACAGCCAGTTTTTTCTCCCAAATAGTTTTCTCCTCGATGTACTGTTGGCGAGATTCCTTCACAGATTGGGTTAAACCCAAGAAAGCATCGTCAACATCGGGCGAGGAACTGGAAGCTTTAATAATTTGATCTTTCTTCACGATGGTATTGAAGCAGTTCACCAGCTGAAAGATAAGAAAAATAATAAAGTCAATACAAATACAAGAATTCAGAGAAAGAAAGAAAGACCAAAGGTATAAGAAATTTACTGAAGAAAGATGACGAGCAGCTAGGGATGTCAGTGTATCCCTAGGAATTTTTTCATCAATTCCGAGAACCTCAGGTATAACTGAAGAACTTGGAAGAAGAATGTTTGAAACACCACTACCACCAACGGGTAGAGAAGAGGCAGTTCCAGCCGGATTAACTGAGGACGATTTCCTCAATCTTCTCAAAGGAGGTTCATCAGCATCAACCAAGGAAGAAGTCTTGGTCGGAGAGATTGTAATTACTTCCATGGGAGCTTTCTTCTTGCTCGGAACCACTGGTGGCTTCTCGGCAGCTTTTGAAGGCTCAATACCCACCTTTTTAGTCCCTTCTGGGACATCAGTTCTGCTTTTCTTAGCCTCAGCAGCAGAGGAAGAATCATCAAACAGAGCAGGAGGAGCTCTCTTCTTAGCCATTTTTTGGCTTAAGGGGACGTGAGAATCTGATGAAGAGTCCTCTGGAGTTGATGCAGGCTCAACAGGACGAGCAGTATAAGAGGTCATGTAACTCTTATACTGCAGCAAATATGATGCAGACCTAATGTGCTCGTCTGCAACGTTCTTACGCAAACCCCAGATAAGTTTCAAGTGTTTGATATTAACTTCTGATTCCTTTGGAGTTCTTCTTTTGCTATCAACTGCAAATAAATACATAATGAAATATCAGTCGTGCATTTTGTCAAACATGATGAAAACATAATTTTATAAGCAAAATAAAATGAAAAATAAACCTATCCCATTGCCATATGGGGGGCATCTGGGACCGTTGTACACTTCATCTCCAGCTAAAGGCGCATATTGACAATTTTTTATGACCAACCCATGTTCAAAATAATCTCTATTTGAATCAGGGAGGTTAACTACAAGGGCTCTATTTAAAAACCTAGTTTTTAAATAATAAATATTATCTAAAGTGGCCCACTTATAACAATACATGATTTCAGGGATCCCTATACGAGTCCCATGAGTAAGATTTAATTTATACACCCCATTAATTATTCTCCATGTATTGGGGGCTATTCTTGCAGGGACAAGATCAAAATATTGACAGAATTCAAGACTCAATGGATTCGGTGGAAAGGAAAAACCACATTCAGCAATAAAAAGACTGGGGAACCAATGTCCCTCAGCCAAGCGAAAGTAATCTTGAGTTCCAGAAAACTCTTCCAAAATCACCCAAGTGGGGATGGAAAAATCAGAGCGGAATTTTTCAATAGATTCAATAACATAAACCATGTTGAGAAAAAGAAGAAAGGAAGAAAAAGCTTACAGGAAGAAAGAAGAGCTGTCAACAACGAACGAATACAATGACGAACACACAAGATTAAAAGAGAATAGAAAGCTTGAATGCAGAAAATTGGGAAAGGTAGAGGACGGAATGGTTGCCTAAGAAGTTTAAATACTTTGCCTTGGGAAACAGCGAAAGAAATGATTACACGAAAGAAACTATTGAACTTCCGGCGGCTAAAAGGACAAACAGGGCACGAAGATCGAAGCGCTGTCAAAAATTCGAAAAAAGGCGGATTCTTTGAATTTGGAAATAAATTCAAATACGATGCTCCTAAAACTCAGGAAGATCATTCAATATTGCTACATACCGAGAAAGAATATTCCATACTCCTCAAAGTTCGAAATATGAAACATTGGGGGCTTCTGTTGATACCAAAATTAATATGCTGATGTGGACGAATAATACGAAGACACGTGTCAGTCTATGTGGCACAATAGCAACGAGGAAGTCCTGTTCCTCGCCCTATTCATGTTCTCCCCGAGGTACTCCAGCGTCCCGAGGAACTCCAGTACCCCGAGGTACTCTAGCGCTCCGAGGAACTCTTGATCAACAAGCAACTAAGGCGGTCCGAGCTGCATCTCGGTCGTGGCATTAAGTACCAGATAATCAACAGTTCAACTATTCATTGAATGTTTATAATCTTGACTCACACGTTGCATTAAATGTATTACCCTTTCACATGTATATCATTCAATGTATCAGCCCATTCATGTACAGCCTAAAGGCTATAAATACCTTGTATTTCCCTCATTCAAAGGGACCGGAATTTCTTGAGAGAACTTGTAATCAAGAATTCTGCAAACACTCAGCAATAACATAACAGTGGACGTAGGCTTTATTCCTAGCCGAACCACTTTAAAAATCTTTGTCTTATTTATTTATCTGTGATTGAGAAATTAGAGTGATCTAGTTTTTTACGTCAACACCATCCATTTTATAAAATGTCCTAGTGAGGATGTGACGGGCTAGAATTGCACAAATTTAAAAGCATCAAGCTTAACACTCCAAATTTTGAAACATCAAATCCACAATTAAATATTATTTCAAATTTTAGAGTTAATTTTGCAATTTTCACTTAGTTCAATTGTTACGAGAATTCAAATATATGTCCTAAACTCATATTTTGTAATTTCATTGATTTAGTTATGGGCAATTAAGAATTCTATTGATTATTTTAAAACAAATTTAGGTTAAATATCCTTAAAAAATAATTTTTGGTCCTTATTATGATGTGTGTGCACACTTACATTTTTTCTTTTTTGATTACCTTCCTCACGTATCGAATACATTCGATTTCTACCAGGTGATATTGACAATGTCACTGCAAGGCTAGTTGTGACAAAATCGTATCGTGTTGCATTAGATTCTAATATTATTTCTAAATGTTGTATCATAGATATGGTGTGATCGAAAGACCACTTATGGGAAGAACGACGTCTCTAATTAGCAGATAATGAGGTCGGCTCAGGACCAATTGTGGTCGTCCAGTACATTTTGGTCAGCCTCGTTGTGACAGCCAGTCGCCTTAAGCTTTGCCAGCTCACAGACCATTAACACAGTGTACATGGCGATATCTACTAGTGGGATGATGTAAGCATCACTCAAGATACAAACATGCAGAGTATTAGGTTCAATTATTCCCCTATTATTGATGGGAAACGTATGCCCATCACCACTTTTTATAAAAGCGTGTAAATGATGGGACTTCCTATTCTATAAAGGCATGTCCACCCATCACTCAATATTCCTTATGTCTCCATTACATTCTCTCTCGCTAGGCCCACACTTGGTACGCATATATAGGATGCATTATCCCCTTGATATTGGATCAAGATTTTTTCCTACAGTTATGTTCCAAATTCTGGAGAGAGAAAGATGCTTGTAATTCCCCTAACATCCATGGTTATTTACCATTTAAGCTAATACTAGTAACTGTTACACTTGTGGTCGTAGGAATCACATCGGGCCGAACCACATAAATATGGCTTTTATCTCTTTACTCTCACCTTTTCTCTATACTCATACTCTAGATCAATATTTCTATGGTGAATTTCTCTTTATCAGTTGCAAATCTAAGATTAGTGTATTAAGCTAAGATATTAAACCATACACCAATTTTAGGCGTTAACAGATTGACACTGTTCGTGGGAGCTTTTGACAATCCTGTTGTTTCTTTCTACCAATTTTTTCTCTTACCACTTGAGGAATTTCATTACTAGCCACTGTTTCGTTGATTTCCACCCCGTTGGTTATAAACATCCTTTTATTATTAATCTAAACCTCATATCCATAAACCAAACGTAGTTCATCTACCTACAAATTTTTTGCATCACCATTCTTGCTTTCATACTATTTCTGGGCCATGATTTCACGAAATGGGTGAAAATTCAGAGAGTAGGAGAGTGGCAAAAGAAGTCCCATAGTACATGCCTATAAGTACCAACGACCTACAAGGAATACTACTACACCTAGATAGAGTTTGGGATGATATATAGGAAATCATTAGGTAGTTGATGAAAATATTATTACCGGGAAAATAAGGCAGGAAGATGACCTAGCCACACCAGTAGGGGTGACAACCTTGAGGAAAGGCAGGAAATTCCTCCTCCGTCCCTAGATAGAAACACAAGGCAAATGTACCATGCGAGGGCAGGCGAAAATCCTAGACGACTAGACTGGGACTTGCATGAAGAAGTTAGCATATCCAAGTACCTGGGATCCAAACATGATGATAGGTCTTATAGACCGGGGGACACATCAACCATCCAAACAGATGGATATGATGGTGATGACAAGACTTACTCTCAAGAGCGCTGAAGTTTTTTGGAGAGACTTAGCAAAGGGTATCTATTTAACAGTTTGGGGCCAAGGGAAGAAAGATCCCACCAAAACATGGGGCTCAGATAACATGGAGACGAAATTAAAAGGACTGAGTTTTTTTACAGGTTAATACTGAGTGTTTAAGGGTCGACTAAAGTCAAGCCGACTTCCCAGGAAGGGAGCTCAACTGAAAGCCGATGATGAGAAGGTAAAATAGTGATAGTCAAGGCCGATCATGAGGAGAAACCCTAGAGAGGTTCTATACAATGAATAGAGGGTCACTTAGGTGAAATAATAAAGAGTGAGAATCCCCTATAGAGAGGTTTTTTTACAAGGGTCTCCCTTTATGTCATTGATGGTGGGCTATCTAATGCCTGCCAAATTCAAACCACTCGTCATTACTCCCAAGTATGATGGAACATAAGATCCTCTATCTGTCCTCAATGAGATTTGATTTTGATCTTTTTACAACTTAAATATAGGTTCAGTTCAAATTTGGTATAACGGATTACCAAGAGGTCAAATCTATAACATTTGACAACTAGCCAATCTTTTTGTCAATAATTTGCGTTTCAGTTCAAGAATAGGTGAACGGGTGGCCCATTTTATAAACATCATCTAGCATATAAATGAGACAACTAGTGAATTCATAGTCAGGTTTAACACCAAGAAATTAAAAGTCCTCGACTACGAAGAGAAGATGACAATTGTAGCCTCCGTGAGTGGAATGTGACTTGAGAAGATTGAAAGTTGCATAGCCTTGAAAAATGAGATTGAAAACCTCATTAGGCGAGGATAGCTGATGAAGTTCGTTGACAACAGTGGTCGATTCGATAGGCGGGACAATCAAAAACCCAGAAGACGATTTAAGTCCCCTTGTGGGAAGGAGAACGAGAAGAATAGAGGTTAGGCTTGTGATTTAGATGACCCTGACCTGCCCAAAAAAACAAAGGAACATGTACACAAGGTAAATATGATGTTTTTATAGAACTTCATAATAGGAGGAGATTCAGGAGGTGGGGATGCACTAGTAGAAAGAGAGGCCTACCTGAACGAGGCAAATGCTCACATTAGGCAACCTGATTTAGCTCGCACCACTGCATTCTATTCTTGGAAGGAAAATAAGGATCACCTAATATTTGGTTTTTCCAAAGATAATCTTTCATGTGTTCTCTACCCGCATTGGGTCCAACCTGAGGCCTACCCTTTTTTCCCTTTTTGTGGTTCACTATGACACGCGCATGGTATTGCACCCTTTCTCTGGGCGCTCGTCTATCGTCAATGTGGGATGATGTGTAGTGATCAATTCTCCATCCTATTTTGGACAAAACATGCAAAAGAAATGTCACCTCCTTGAGAGAACGACATCAAAGACAATACTGATGCTTGCGAAACCAAGTACTTCAAAGATCCAGGGACTAAGTTACAAAATTGAAAGGTGTTAGGCACACATCCTTCCCTTTCAGTCTCTCATGGGCATTTTTTAATCTTCTCCTGTTAGACTCCATGAAGTGTGTGCTTATGTGCATAATATAGATTAAGAATGGAATCATTCAACTCGCATAATGTGAAAGGATGGAGAAAATTAATCCTTAGGAGGGTTCCTAAAAATAATAATTTAAAATATAGTATGGGTGTTTGTCGGATCACAAGTCGCAATGGAAGAGCGAATGTTTATAATGAACGAACACAAGCATGTAAGAATATGACTTCCATTAAGAATATATATATATATATATCCAAAAGGGGAAGTAGCGCATATAATAAAAATTGAAATTAATATTGAAAACTGAAAACTGAAAACTGAAATTACAATAACTGAAAGTAAACTTTCAAAGATTACTGCTAAATACAGTTCGTTGAATCGGATGAACTTGAAAGAATAATATTTAATACAAGATGAAAATGAAAACCGAGGGAATAATAGAGAGATGGAGATAGAGAGAGAGTTTCCAGTAGTGAGATATGAAATTGGACTCTGCTTTGAATGGATGAATGAATGCTCTATTTATAGTTGAAACTCCTTTGCTTTTACTTCGGGTGAACTTCTTTAACCTTCGGGTGAACTTATTTAACCTTGGGTAACTGACTTTAACTTCGGGTTAACTGCTTTTAACTTCGGATGAACTGCTTTAACCTTGGGTAACTAATTTTAACTTCGGGTAAACAGTTTTAACCTTGGGTAAACTGCTAGCTGATAGACTGTAAACTCATGCCATGGCACTGTTCATAAATAGTAACTTGTTGGGGAATATTTTAATCATTCGGCACTATTCATGAATAGTAACATGTCGAGGAATATTTTTACTGTTTATGAATAGTAACTCATCATTAAATTTTAACCAAATATTATCCTGTAAAAATAAATTTTATTACAAATTGTAAGGGACTTGGCTAATGTTGTATCTATAGAACCTTGACTAGATTTTTTAACTGCTTGGACTGCTTAGACTGGAATGACGGGTTGGCAAGGAAACTCCATTTGGACAACATTAATAATCCTTTATTGATTGAAAGAGTCCCACCATTTAACATAAAATTTTTGGACTATTGTTGACTGTTGTATTGCATATTGCCATTTGAATATCCATGGGACTTTATATTTATTACAGAACAAAAGTAAAACTATGAACTGAGAATTATGTTCATTTACTTTAAAGAATGTAGAAAAATATTTAACTTGTTCTTGGAGGTCTGCAGGTAGGATATCTAGGATAGAACCATGTTGTGTCCACCACCGGGAAAACCAAGAAGGAATTTGACTTTTAAATTTTTGATCAAAGCAAAGAAACCAAGAATGAGTGAATGACTCATTTTGCTAAAATAGAACTTTAAACCATGCTTCAATATAATCATAATAATTAAACTGAATTTGATGACTTGGGAGGGTTTTTAGAATGGAGGATGGGATCCCCAATCTTGAAGAGAGATTATATTATTAATGTGCAAGGAATGGTAAAGAATCCTTGACGAATCGTTGCGATCGGTGATTGCTTTAATACGAACTGATTCTAAGGAATAAAGAATATCCATGTAAAATTTTAAAGTCTTGGTAGGATGGTGGGGAGTGAAGTGCCAAGAGGGAGGAAAATAGTTTTTTACTAAATCAGTTGGATTTTTAATATGGCTGTGATTTGGCTCAATAGAAAATAAATTTGAAAAATTTGGTTTGAGCACATAATCAGTTTTAGCAGGGTGATTATAAAATTTGGTTTTAGTAATTTGTTGAAAGGGCTGTGTAGCAAATGGATCATTGACTAGGTATTGACTAGAAGAAGGCCCAAACTCTGCAGGAGTTGCAAGAGTGGAACTGTAACTAAAATTTGGTCTTGGAATGTTTCCAAGGACCTGGTATCTCTTTGTTACTTGGAGAGGGGATGAAATTTTAGTAGAAGGTTGGCATGTAGGTAGAGCGAGGGCTGCAGTTGTCTTCTGGGGATTTTTCTCCATCATTGTTATTCTGTAGAAATTCACCTGTGAGAAAATCAGGGATGGAATTATCACTTCCTTTAATATACTCAATATCAAATTAAAAAATGCTCAGTATAGATTGCCATGTAGCAAAAATTTGTTTAGAAGCAATATTGTGGACATCCTCTTCTAAAACATATTTTACACTTTTACAATCTACACGGACTAAATTTTTTTGATTTAAAATGTCACTTTGAAATTTCGAAACACATAAAACAGTAGATAATATTTCTTTTTTAATAGTACTATAATTACTTTGCGCTTTATTCTAAACTCCGGAATATGATCGAACAATTTGTTCAGGGGAATGAGGGTTAATTTTTTGTTTAAGAATACCTCCGTAGCCAATGTCAGAGGCATCGGTTTCAATGATTTTGAACGAATTTGGTGTAGAAAGGCCAAGACAAGGTAGGGTTTTAACATGTTTCTTCGCATTTTGAACTATCGAGGTATCTTCTATAGTCTAAGGGGGAGGGTTACTTTGTAGCCGTTCAAATAATATTTTGCATTGTTTGCGAAGATTTGGATAAAATTCATCAGTGTAGTTCAATGATCCTAGAAATCTTTGAAGTTGCGTTTTCTCGAGGATTTCATCAGGAAATTTGTCAGCAAATTGAATGGCCCTCTCTATGGGACTAATTTTTCCTTGGTGAATATTATGACCTAAAAATCTAACTTTTGTTTGGAATAGATTGACTTTCGAGCCTGAAAGAACTAAACCATTAATTTTTATTAGTTCAAAAAATAAATTTAAGTGTTTCCAATGTTCTTCAATTCTGTGGGAATAGATGAGGACATCATCAATGTAGACAATGGTAAAATTGGATGAAGGGTTAAATATTTCATTCATGATATTCTGGAATTCACTAGGTGCATTTTCTAGGCCAAATGGCATGACACACCATTCATAGTGACCAAAGAGGGTTGTGAATGCAGTTTTGTATCTATCTTTTTCATGGATTTGTATTTTCCAAAATCCACTCTTCATATCAAACTTGAAAAAAATGGTTGCTTGATTTAATCGGTTCATGAGGTCAAGTTTATTTGGGATTGGATATCTTATCCATTCTAAAAGTTTATTAAGTGGTTTGTAATTGATGACTAGCCTGGTTGCTCCGCGTTCTAATTCGACATTTTTTCTAACATAGAATGCAGGGCATGACCAAGGAGATTTACTTTTTCTTATAATTCCTTTTTGTAATAAACCATTAATTTCATCTTTACATATTTACATATCTTCTTGATTCATTTGGACGGGTCTTGCTTTGGTAGGGATGAGTTTTTCATTAAAATCTTTGGTGTATGGAAAAGTTACTATATGTTTCTTTCTATGTAAAAAGGCATTTGGTAGATCGGAACAGATTTCATTTGTTAGTTTTAATTTGAAATTTTCTATTTTATCTTGGAGAATCTTGTTAGTAAGTTGATCTTCAATCCTTTTGTACCTTACTTCTTCATTTAAAAAATTTAATTGTCTTCTCTTGTATTGGAGACGTTTTACTGATATTGAAAAATCTTTCAGTGTTTTTAAATCTCTGACTTCTGGTTTTGAAAGAAATTCAACTTTTACTTGTTGGCCTAAGGCTAGGGAGGTTATTCCAGTATCACTAATTATGAAGGGATATAGACGCCAAAGAAAAGGGATTACTAAGATTACCTTATTAGTCATGTTTTTTACTTAAACAAAAGGAGTTTTGTAACATACATTATTTTGACAAATATGTGCTTTGGGTAGTTTGTATTTGATTTGCATTTTACTTCCATTGGCTGAGTTTAATCGTTCAGATGATTTATGATAATACCTTTTTGGAATTAATCCTTCTTGTAGACAATTTAAATCTGCACCTGAATCAATTAATGCTATGACTTTTATCTCATATTCTTTGTTAATAATTAAAGTTACTTGTACATGCCATTTTTGTAAATTAATTTGGTTTATGATATTTACTTGATGATCATTTTCTTCCGTTGTTACTATTTTAGGTTCTTTTTCAGCTTCTGGTTCACTTTCTTTTGAGGAGATGACTTGTTGCTTTTGGAAAGTTTGGTTTACTTTTAAAATAGTGATATCTTGTTTTAATTCTTTACTTTCTATTTTGATGTCTTTGATACCTTGTTTAATTATGTTGACTTCTCGTTGGAGATCTTGTAATGTAACTTCCTTGTGAGTTTTAAATCGTTTTAAAGTATTATCAAAACTTATCTTGTTTTGTGTATTAATACCACTTTCTTCTTTGGATTATAATTTTTTAAATTTTGCAAGGTATTGTGATTTTAATTCACTATTTTCTATTTTTTCAATTAAATCAATTAGTAATTCTTCCTGTTCTTCTTGTTTAGTGAGAACATTGATAGTTTTACAACAGTTGTCTTTGCATCCTAATTTTATATTTGGAGAACCAGAGTTTGTACCTGATTCATAGTAACTTGATGATTCATAATCAGTGTTTTGTTCACCTTCACTAGAAGAATTTTTTAGTTCAAAACTTTTGTATATTTCTTGTGTTACTTCAGATAATAGTTGTAACTGGTTAATTTTGGATTTTACTTTACATTTCGATTTGTAATGACCTGTTTTTCCACATTTATAATATTTTACTTTACTTTTGTCATTTTTCTTATATTGTGGATTAGTTTGTGGTTTTTTATTTTTTTTATAAAATTCCTTATTTTCTTTATTGTAAGATTTGTTATTTTTGAAATAGTTTTTTCTATGTCTCTTGTATTGTTTTGGGTATGACTTGCAATTTTTATTTCTTGATGGTGCAATAGGGTTCAAACCATATTGTTCACAAAAATGTTCCATTTCATATTTTGCCTTTAATTTTTCTTTTTTAGCCTGGTTGCTTATTTTCATATCTATACATATTTTTAATCCCTCTTTCTGGATTGTACTTATTATGTCTCCATATGTAAGATTGTTATAAGCAATGTGTCCATTTGTGTTACTTAGAACTTCTCTTTTTTTATGAGCAAATAAATTTGGCAAACCATTAATACATTTTTCTTTCCAAAATGGTTCATTACTATCGTCTCTAAGCATTACTCGTGATGTGGAAACATCTTTGTAAAACAAAGGGTGTAAGAATCAAATCGATCAGAACTTAGCTCTAAAGGGGATATCCAGACTACAGATGAAGATATCCAGACTACAAAAGGTGATCTAATAAGTTGGGATGATAAACACAAAGGGTGTAAGAATCAAATCGGTCAGAACTTAGCTCTAAAGGAGATATCCAGACTACAGATGAAGATATACAGACTATTGATTTTTTTTTTACTAATGCTGAATTAAGTAGAATAAAAAACTCCAGAGTAACTCCAACCACCTTAACAAAAAATTGGTATACAAGACCAACACCCCCAGATATGCAATATGAAGAAAGAAATATACACAATCAATTCTAGGTTTCATTAGATAGACTTTATGAATGGAACATAGATGGATTATCTGAACAAGAAATCTTAAATAAAATTCAACACATATCTATGGTTACCAACAATTACCTAAACAATCAAAACATTCCCCAAACAGAAATAGTTGAGCTTTTAACAACAGAATTCACCAGTACATTAAAATCTTGGTGGGATAAACATCTTACCGAAGAAACAAAGGAACAAATTAAATCTTCCGTCAAATAAGATTCCAATGGCCCTCCAATTTTTGATGAAAACATTGTAATGGGAATTCCAGATGGAGTTAACACTCTAGTTTTTACAATAATAAAACATTTTTTAGGAACAGCGAGTAATATAACCTCAAGAATTCATGATCAACTAAGTAACCTTAGATGCCCAACTTTAAGCGATTTTAGATGGTACAAAGATGTTTTCACATAACGAGTAATTCTTAGAGACGATAGTAATGAACCATTTTGGAAAGAAAAATTTATTAATGGTTTACCAAATTTATTTGCTCATAAAATAAGAGAAGTTATAAGTAACACAAATGGACACATTGATTATAACAATCTTACATATGGAGACATAATAACTACAATCCAGAAAGTGGGATTAAAAATGTGTATAGATATAAAAATAAGCAACCAGGCTAATAAAGAAAAATTAAAGGCAAAATATGAAATGGGAAATTTTTGTGAACAATATGGTTTGAAGCCTGTTGCACCATCAAGAAATAAAAATTACAAGTCATACCCAAAACAATACAAGAGACATAGAAAAAACTATTTCAAAAATAACAAATTTTACAATAAAGAAAATAAGGAATTTTATAAAAAAACATAAAAAAAACCACAAACTATTTCACAATATAAGAAAAATGACAAAAGTATAGTAAAATGTTATAAATGTGGAAAAACGGGTCATTACAAATCGGAATGTAAGGTAAAATCCAAAATTAACCGGTTATACCTATCATCTGAAGTAACACAAGAAATATACAAAAGTTTTGAACTAAAAAATTCTTCTAGTGAAGGTGAACAAAACACTGATTATGAATCATCAAGTTACTGTGAATCAGGTACAAACTCTAGTTCTCTAGTTATAAAATTAGGATGCAAAGACAACTGCTGTAAAACTATCAATGTTCTCACTAAACAAGAAGAACAAGAAGAATTACTAATTGATTTAATTGGACAAATAGAAAATCGAGAATTAAAATCACAATACCTTGCAAAATTTAAAAAATTATTATCCAAAGAAGAAAGTGGTATTAATACACAAAACAAGATAAGTCATGATAATACTTTAAAACGATTTAAAACTCGCAAGGAAGTTACATTACAAGATCTCCAACGAGAAGTCAACATAATTAAACAAGATATTAAAGACATCAAAATAGAAAGTAAAGAATTAAAAAAAGATATCACTAGTTTAAAAGTAGACCAAACTTTCCAAAAGCAACAAGTCATCTCCTGAGAAGAAAGTGAACGAGAAGCTGAACAAGAACTTAAAATAGTAACAACGGAAGAAAATGATCATCAAGTAAATATCATAAACAAAATTAATTTACAAAAATGGCATGTACAAGTAACTTTAATTATTAACGAAGAATATGAGATAAAAGTCATATCATTAATTAATTTCGGTGCAGATTTAAATTGTCTACAAGAAGGATTAATTCCAACAAGGTATTATCATAAAACATCTGAACGATTAAACTCAGGCAAGGGAAGTAAAATGCCAATCAAATACAAACTACCCAAAGAACATATTTGTCAAAATAATGTATGTTACAAAACTCCTTTCGTTTTAGTAAAAGACATGACTGATAAGGTAATCTTAGGAATCCCTTTTCTTTGTCTTCTATATCCCTTCACAACTAGTGATACTGGAATAACCTCCCTATCCTTAGGCCAACAAGTAAAAGTTGAATTTCTTTCAAAATCAGAAGTCAGAGATTTAAAAACACTGAAAGATTTTTCAATATTAGTTAACCGTCTCCAATACAAGAGAAGACAATTAAATTTTTTAAATGAAGCAGTAAGATACAAAAGGATTGAAGATTAACTTACTAATAAGATTCTCCCAGATAAAATAGAAAATTTCAAATTAAAACTAACAAATGAAATCTATTCCGATCTACCAAATGCCTTTTTACATAGAAAGAAACATATAGTAACTTTTCCATACACCAAAGATTTTAATGAAAAATTCATCTCTATCAAAGCAATACCGATCCAAATGAATAAAAAAGATATGGAACTATGTAAAGATGAAATTAATAATTTATTACAAAAAGGAATTATAAGAAAAAGTAAATCTCCTTGGCCATGCCCTCCATTCTATGTCAGATAAAATACCGAATTAGGATGCGGAGCCCCCAGGCTAGTCATCAACTACAAACCACTTAATAAAGTTTTAGAATGGATAAGATATCCAATCCCAAATAAATGTGACCTCATGAACCGATAAAATCAATCAACCATTTTTTCCAAGTTGATATGAACGGTGGATTTTGGCAAATACAAATCCATGAAAAAGATAGATACAAAACTGCATTCACAACCCCCTTTGGTCACTATGAATGGTGTGTCATGCCATTTGGCCTAAAAAAATGCACCTAGTGAATTGCAGAATATGATGAATGAAATATTTAACCCTTCATCCCATTTTACCACTATCTTCATTGATGATGTCCTCATCTATTCCCACACAATTGATGAACATTGGAAACACTTAAATTTATTTTTTGATCTAATTAAAATTAATGGTTTAGTGGTTTCAGCCTCGAAAGTCAATCTATTCCAAACAAAAGTTAGATTTTTAGGTCATAATATTCACCAAGGAAGAATTAGTCCCATAGATAGGGCCATCCAATTTGCTGATAAATTTCCTGATGAAATCCTCGAGAAAATGAAACTTCAAAGATTTCTAGGATCATTGAACTACAATGTTGAATTTTATCAAAATCTTTGCAAACAATGCAAACCATTATTTGAACGATTACAAAGTAACCCTCCCCCTTGGACTATAGAACAAACCTCGATAGTTTAAAATGTGAAGAAACATGTTAAAACCCTACCTTGTCTTGGTCTTTCTACACCAAATTCATTCAAAATCATTGAAACCGATGCCTCTGACATGGGCTATAGAGGTATTCTTAAACAAAAAATTAACCCTCATTCCCCTGAACAAATTGTTCGATTATATTCCGGAGTCTGGAATAAAGCGCAAAGTAATTATAGTACTATTAAAAAAGAAATATTATATATTGTTTTATGTGTTTTGAAATTCTAAAGTGACATTTTAAATCAAAATTTTTTAGTCCGTGTGGATTGTAAAAGTGCAAAATTTGTTTTAGAAAAGGATGTCCACAATATTGCTTCTAAACAAATTTTTGCTAGATGGAAATCTATACTGAGGATTTTTTATTTTGATATTGAGTATATTAACGTAAGTGATAATTTCATCCCTGATTTTCTCACACGTGAATTTCTACAGAATAACAATGACGAAGAAAAATCCCCAGAAGACAACTATAGCCCTCGCTCTACCCACAAGCCAACTTTCTGCTAAAATTACATCCCCTCTCCACGTAACAAACAGATACCAGGTCCTTGGAAACATTCCAAGACCAAATTTTAGTTACAGTTCCACTCTTGCAACTCCTGCAGAGTTTGGGCCTTCTTCTAGTCAATACCTAGTCAATGACCGATTTGCTACACAGCCCATTCAACAAATTACTAAAATCAAATTTTATAATCACCCTGCTAAACCTGATTATGTGCTCAAACCAAATTTTTCAAATTTATTTTCTATTTAGCCAAATCACAGCCATATTGAAAATCCAACTGATTTAGTTAAAAACTATTTTCCTCCATCTTGGCACTCCACTCCCCACAATCCTGCCAAGAATTTAAAATTTTAAATGGATATTCTTTATTCCTTAGAATCAGTTCGTATTAAAGCAATCACCGATCGCAACGATTTGTCAAGGATTCTTTACCATTCCTTGCACATTATTAATATAATCTCTCTTGAAGATTGGGGATCCTATCCCTCCATTCTAAAAACCCTTCCAAGTCATCAAATTCAGTTTCGTTATTATGATTATATTGAAGCATGGTTTAAAGTTCTCTTTTACCAAAATGAGGTATTCACTCATTCTTGGTTTCTTTGCTTTGATAAAAAATTTAAAAGTCAAATTCCTTCTTAGTTTTCCCGGTGGTGGACACAACATGGTTCTATCCCAAATATCCTACATGCAGACTCCAAGAACAAGTTAAATATTTTTCCACAGTCTTTAAAGTAAATGAACATAATTCTCAGTTCCCAGCTTTACTTTTGTTCAGTAGTAAATATAAAGTTCCATGGATATTCAAAAGTCAATATGAAATACAGCAGTCAACAATAGTCTAAAATTTTTATGTTAAATGGTGGGACTCTTTCAATCAACAAAGGATTATTAATGCTGTCCAAATGGAGTTTCCTTACCAACCCGTCATTCCAGTCTAAGCTGTCCAAGAAGTTAAGAAATCTAGTCAAGGTTCTATAGAAACAACATTAGCCAAGTCAAAAAAGTCCCATAAGCTCAAAGATTTAGTAGAGAAGCTTCTTCTTCATGCCAAAACCGAAGAGGAAAATTATTTTTCTCCCACCTCTTTTGTCGAGTCAAAAATTGTCACCAAGTTAACACATCAGATCCATATTCGAGTTCATTATTCCAAGATGCCCAAGACCCTTACAATTTGTAATAAAATTTATTTTTACAGGATAATATTTGGTTAAAATTTAATGATGAGTTACTATATATGAACAGTAAAAATATTCCTCGACATGTTACTATTCATGAACAGTGCCGAATGATTAAAATATTCCCCGATAAGTTACTATTCATGAACAGTGCCATCGCACGAGTTTACAGTCTATCTGCTAGCAGTTTACCCAAGGTTAAAATCAGTTACCCGAGGTTAAAATAGTTTACCTGAAGTTAAAATCAGTTACCTAAGGTTAAAGCAGTTCACCCGAGTTTAAAAGAAGCTCACCCGAAGTTAAAGTCATTTACCCAAGGTTAAAGCAGTTCACCTGAAGTTAAAGTCAGTTACCCAAGGTTAAAGAAGTTCACCCGAAGGTTAAAGTAGTTCACCCGAAGTAAAAGCAAAGGAGTTTCAACTATAAATAGAGCATTCAGTCATCCATTCAAGGCAGAGTCCAATTTCCTATCTCACGACTTTAAACTCTCTCTCTATCTCCATCTCTCTATTATTCCCTCAGTTTTCATTTTCATCTTTTGTATTAAACATTATGCTTTCAAGTTCATCCGGTTCAACCAACTGTATTTAGCAGTAATCTTTGTAAGTTTACTTTCAGTTATTGGTATTTCAGTTTTTAGTTTTCAATATTAATTTCAGTTTTTATTATATGCGCTCTCTCTCTCTCTCTCTCTCTATATATATATATATATATATATATATATATATATATATATATATATGAAAACAATATTGTAAATGCGCATAAAGGAGGACTCAAGTTTTGGTATTTACGCGAGACGCCTCCATAGCCCAATCGACATCAAAGTCCACATAGTTAGATTATAACATGGGGTGGGGTTCAATCCATAGATCCAAACGGGGTATTTATCTTATGTATGCATGTGGATAAAATATGTTTTGAAAGTGAGAATGTGAGATGAGAGTCCCTCTTTTGGAATTCATTATTTTTGTTTGTTTTATGAAAATAGGGTATGCGCCAATACTACTAATAAAGGTTTAAGATTAATATAAGCGATGTAATAAAAAGATATGCTAAAGTAGAAATAAAGCGAATAATACTAAAATGAGAGAATTAGATACAAGGGATGGAGAATTGGACCTCTATATAAATTCTTGATATTGATCTCAGTAAAAGGTAGGATTCTCATTCATTGACTGAAACAAACTAAGTCCTTACTATACAAGGAGGGAAGAGAAAGGATTTTCTTACTTACCTTAGCAAGGAAGAGAGGCAAGGTAGTTTCATTGGTACGACTGACAACCTTAAATCCTTTGTTACGCTCCTAGCCCCTATCAATATTTCATTGAGAAATAAGGTGTGGAGTTGTTTTGTTCCCTCTAGGGTTATCGTAGGGAACTTGATTGTATTCCGTAATGTCTTGATATTGACAAATCTTAGGAAATTGGACACCTTGCGTGATTTTCACTTCTGATTGGTTCCATCCATCCCCAACCCTAATGAATCGAGTATGAAGGGGCCCCTGATCCGTGTAGACCAGGCGGTTCCCGGCCGGTTCCCCTTTGTCTACCCCCTCATAGTCCATTAGTGGGTAGGGTGGTCAACTTAGAGGGCGCCCGCCTCCTCTTCATCCGTGTCCTCGACAATATGGCGGTTCTTCGATCTTTACTCTTGTAATGGTACAAAAGTGGTATGGAGAGGTGGGGGAATTTACCAAGTTAGGCAAGAAAAGGATGGGATGGAATGTGGGAAAATGGTTTTTTTAGGGAAGGGAAAAACTCTAAATTCAAGATAATCTTCCCTAAATTCCTAAGAGAGGTGTTTAGGGGGTGGCTTTCAATGTGAGGTCATGGATTTTATTGACAGATCCAAGGGTAGTGTCGATCGGTATGGTCTTGGACCTGGCTATTGGCATAACACCTCGGGTACACTTTGATTACCAGGGTCCCTAGGGTGCCTATGGGCAACCCAAAATAGTTTTTTTGAAAAACAAAATTGTAAAATGAAAATCGTATCTCAGAATGGTGCCTTGGGCATTAAAAAAGGTATTCAGAGTCTTTCAAGGATCCATTGATCCACTATCGAGTTTGAAAGTTGACCAAGTTTAAATGGGGCCTGGAAGAGTCTCGTTGGTCATAATACATGAAATATTTGGAGAAAAATGGATCATTTGTCCAAATCGTAAGGCCAATGCGCACACGAGATGGACCGTCAGAAAGGGTATCCAGTGCCCTTTGAGATTTCATTCAGCTTCATTTGGTTTAGAGGGTTAACCAAGGTAAAAAAGGGCCCAAAAGTGCCTAGTGATCGTTCAAAGGAAAATGGGTCATTTGTCTGTAATGTAAGGCTAATTCGTGCACGAGGCAGACCTTTGGAAAGGGGATTAAGAACCCTTCGAAGATTCATTGAGATTCGCTTAAGCGGAAGAGTTGACTAGATTCAAACGGGGCCTGAGTGTGCATGGTATCCTTTAGATTAATTTTTAGAGTGAAATATAACATTCATCTTAACTGTAACACTGATTTGTGCACGGTCCAGACAATTAGAAAGAGGATTTAGAGCCTTTTGAAGATTTATTGAGCTTTAACTCAGGAAAGAAAGTTGACCGGAGTTAAAATGGGGCTTGGGAGCACCTAGTGGCTTCCATATTAGTACTCGGATTATGACCTACGGTTTACATTAAATGAGTGAGAGCTAGGGACTGAAGTAGGTGTTTATAGAGAGACCCTTGATCGGCGAGCTTGGAAAAAGTGAAGACCTTCGAATGATTGATGCCACATCATCATTAGGGAAGAGTACTGTGGTTAATTATATGGACCAAGAGAATGAGGGTGACCGATTAAGAGGGTCAAGGCCAATTCTGAGGACCTAAGGAGATGAGGATGATCGATTCAGTGGATCAAGGTCAATTATGAGAACCTAAGGGGACAAGGATGACTGATAAAGTGGGTCAAGGAGGTGTTAAGGTTGATTCAAAGGGTCAAGGGTTATGATGACAAATTTTGAGGGTTGAGGCCAATTATGAGGACCTAAGGTTCGGGCGACCATTCTTGCGGGTCGAGGTCAATTCTGAGGACCTAGGTAAGGGAAACCAATTCTATGGGTTGAGTTCAATTATGAGGACATTAAGTTGTGAGAACCAATGATGAGGGTCAATTATGAGCACTTTAGGTTAGGGGTCGCCAACTCTGTGGGTCGAGGTCAATTTTGAAGACCTTAAGTTAGGAGCAAAAATTTTTGCGGTTCGATGTCAATTCAGAGGACCTTAAGTTAGGGGTGACCAATTTTGTGGGTAAGGTCAATTATGAGGATCTTAAGTTGGGGGTGACCAATTCTGTGAGTCGAGGTCCATTATGAAGACCTAAATTTTGGGGAAACCTCTATGGGTCGAGGTCAATTCTGGGGACCTTAAGTTAGGGCTACCAATTCTTAGGGTCGAGGCCAATTCTGAGGATTCTAAGCTAAAGACGACCAATTCTATGGGTCTGGGTCAATTCTAAGGACCTTATGTTGGGACCGATAATTTTCGTGGGTCGATGTCAATTCTGAGGACCTTAAGGTTAGGGCAACCAATTGTGCGGGTCAAGGTTGATTATGAGGACCAAAAGTTAGGGGTGACCATTTCTACTCATCGAGGTCAATTCTGAGGACCTTAAGTTGGGGGAACAAATTCTGTGGGTCGAGGTCAATTATGAGGATGTAAAGTTGTGTGTGTGTGTGGGGGGAGGGGGGGGGGGGATTATGTGGGTGGAGGTCAATTTTGAGGACCTTAAGTTGGGGCAAATAATTATGTGGACCATAAGTTGGGGCAGCCAATTTTGCGAATCGAGATCAATTCTTAGGACCTTAAGTTTGGGGGCGACCAATTATGCAAGTCGAGATCAATTATGAGAACCTTAAGTTGTGGCGACAAATTCTGAGGGTCAAGGTAAATTCTTAGGACCTTAAGTTAGGGGCGACTAGTTATGCGGGTCAAGTTCAATTCTGAGGACCTTAAGTTGGGGGCAGCCAATTCTGCGGGTCAAGGTGAATTATGAGGACCTTAAGTTGGGGCTACTGAGGGTCGAGGTCAATTCTTAGGACCATAAGTTGAGGGGGACAATTCTACGAGTCGAGGTCAATTTTGAGGACCTTAAGTTGTGATGCGGGAAATATCTATCCTGGAGAAAATTATTTTGGGGATATAAGTGAATTTGTGGTTCCTCTAGGGATTTTGTTTTCTTGAAACTCTACTAGGGAATGTTTGGTTTTGGGCTTCGGCTAGGGAATTGTAGTAGACTTGGATGCGGGTGAATAATTGGTTCTGTCGTGGACTAGGCTGAGCATAAGAGTCTAGATTAATCTAACTTGAGATTTCAAGAGTTTGTAAGGGGCTTAGTTCTTCAAAAAATGATTTTCTAGTGAACATATTGTTCTGGAATTTTCAGGTCATTTATGGATTTTTCGAAAATTTTCTGGTATTTCTTGTACACATGCTTAGGGGATTACCAATAGGCAGGCTTGAGAGGGTTCCAAGTGGCAATGGTCCAGACTCATGGGCTTCCTTGGGAAGAGGAAAAGGTGAATTCCAAACGGTATGGTCTGGGTGTTGCCGATTGCAGGCCCTCTAGACTTCTATAAAAAAGGGGGCAATCCCTCCCCATTTTCACACCTTTAAGTGTTTGAATGTTCTGCTTTTTCTCTTTAAAAAATGTTCTTAATTCCTTTATTCTTATTCAAATATTTAAATGGTTGGCTCTTCAAGTGAGGTGTATAATGAGTGGCTGGCTGTTGATGACTGGGATAGCCTGGAGTGGAGGTCTAGGGTGCCCCTTGAATTGGGAATGAGAATGCTTTTGAGATATTTGAGCCTATTGCTAATGAGCATACTTTTATATAATAGAACGCATATCATCCTTCATCTAGGGTGTGAAACCCTAGTGACTATGTATGTATGGTGACTTTTTATCTTCCAATTTCTTTTTTTCTTTGTTCCTTATGCTTAATGAGGGGTTTTCTTCTATTTTCTTATATGCTGGCATAGCTCCTTCGAGCATTCGATCCCGGGGGATGACTAGGTTGAAGGAGGTTTGGGAGAAGCGCCGTGTTATTGTGTATTGAATGGCATGTTATGACGAGTTTGGCCCTTTAACGAAAGCACTGGATATAGACCGCATTCCACTATGGTGTTATGTGCTCTTGGGGAGAGGTGGTGGGACACTACCCACACATTCAATCTTGGATTCGGGGATTCGACAGTTACTCCCATTGATGTCCAGTAGCTGTTGGGAATAGATTGCGAGGGGTTCCAAATAGTGGTGGATCGTACTTTGAGGGTGACACCGAAGGCGGTGCAAGCGACTCTGGGGGATGTGGGTAGAATAGTGTCGGGGGGATTCTATCTGAATTTCTTTTTTGAGGGAGACAGTTTTAAGAATGAGGGTGGATGTGACTGATAGGTGGCATGTGAGACATATGTCCCGTCTATTTATTTTGATTTTTCTTGGTGGTTTCTTGGTGGCGATGAGCGATGATGTCATCCATATTTGGTTCTTATCATATTTGTGTTCTCGACAGACCATTATGGGGGCCACGTACCTTCTAAATGTAATTTTTTATTTATTATTCTTTTTTTTTTCATTTCCTTTCATTTTTCTTTTATTCTCTTCGTTGATTTTTGTCTTCTTATAGACATGGTTTTATGAGGTGATAGGGCATACACCGGTGTTAATGGCTGATGATGCTAGAAACAACACCATCATTCAAGGTGTTTGTAAGCTTAATTCAATGTTAACAATGGCATCATAAGAGTATTTGAATATATATATAGTAGAGGGAGGTGAGGGGAAGATGATGAACACATATGTTTAAGTGGTTCAACCAATTAGGCCTACGTCCACTGTGCTAGTGAGTAAGTAAGGTCACCTGAATAAGGCACTAACGACCATGGGTACAATCTCTCAAGCTTTCTCTCTCTACTGTATATTTAGGAAGAGTTTCAGCCAGGGTTACCATTTTGGATCCACCTCCATGTAGGAGAAGGCAAGCATATATAGTGTGTGGGGGGTGTTATGAACCCCCCATGCATGCGATGAGCATGTATGTCCAATCTAATGAAGACATCTGTTACTGTCACATGTAGAGAATGATGATGTAATATTCCCTCATGTGAGGGGAACGATTCGGTTATAACTGATTTAGCACACGTGTTCCTAGCCACACACATGCGAGTAATGGCTCGGCCGTCTTCGATTGGTACCAACCTCGACTTGGAAGAGTACGAGGTTGGCAAAGTCTAGCTGCTACCCAATCCGAGGTTATTCACGATAATCTCAGCTCAGTAGGAAAGCCGAGGTAAGGCAGGTGGAGTTGTAACATCGTCTTGGGCCGGGGTTATGTAGGAGTAGTCGAAACGTCGGCTGATTCCCAACCGAGACTGATTAAGATGATTGTGTAGTCTCTATTTCCTCGGCCTACACCCAGCAGAGTTTGTGGTATGATGTAGGCGTGATGTCGGCTCTAGCTGACCTAATGGGTAACTGTCCCCATGGATCACGAATACCTCAGCTGTTTTTCTGACTGTGAGGCACCTAGTAACGTCATCCATGGCCTACCTTACCTAGGACGATATCGCTGGTTGACAATCTAGGGCCCTTCTAACCTCGGTCATCTCCCTGGCCGAGGTTGGTGTCTCCGAGCTGTTGGGTACATATAAGGCATATCAATAACCCCCTATCCTTTAGTTACCTATGTGAACAGGTGACTAAGGGGTATGTATGTCTGAGGTTGGATTTCTTTAAGTGCTAATATTTTCTTGACAAGTGTGAGCTTCTAAAGTAGATTGTGTGCTTGGAAAGTACAATGATTGTACTCTTTTGGGCTCCCAAGGCAATGATGGGCCTTAGGGTGCGTGTAAGTGGATTTCGAGGGTTTTAACCCTTTTCTCTCTCCTTCTTCTTCATTTCCTCATTCTCCTGCCTAAACTTTCTTTGCTTTCTCTATCTTCCAGAGCTTGATCAAGAGTGCGTTTGGTGGATTTTTCTTACCAATCTTCCCACTCTTCACTTCATATTTCATTAGGTACTACTTATTACATCTTCTTTGCCATTTTTTCAGCCTTGTTTTCCTATTTTTTGCATTTTTCGGTCTCGGCTTTGAGCTTTCCGGTGAGTTTATGAGTTTTCTGGTGAGTTTATGAGTTTTTCGGTGAGTTGTTCTTGTTAGAAATATTTTAAACAACCACGTTTAATCTTTCATTGTTGTGTCATCCTATTTGTTTTTGAGATTGTAAGTGTAAGGTCATCGTCATATGCTCAGACTCCTTTATCAACTCTTAGAGGAATTCCCCTCTCTTAGGGATAAAACCTTAGATAAGATTAGACGTATAGAATGAGCCCAAGAGGAAGTTCGTAGGGCAGAGGCATTCCCTCTCAGGCCTATATTACCACCTCCTCTGAAAGTGATATACCCTGAGCCATCTGTGTCTTCAGAGGTCCTAGTAGAACCTGTTCCGATGTCTAAGTCTGAGTCGTCAACCTCAGACCCTATGTTTGTGGATTCTTTCTAAGAGGCCATGGACTATTCCATCTGGATGGACCAAGCCCCTGACAAAGCCGAGGTTTCTAGCCGTGCCTTGTCTCACAAGAGCTCTAGCACCTCGCATTCTTCCTTCGATATCCAAATTATAGGGCCTAGTGTGGCTATTCCCCCAATCCTTGACGATATTCCCCTGTCGGCCGCCATAGGAGTTGAGTTTGCTCAGAGGTTCCCTGGTGGTGATCCCGCCTTTGCTTAAGCAGACGTTGAGTGAGATAAGGATGATGGTAGAGAAAACGATGTTGACACCTCAGAGGCAGCCGAGATAGAGAGTACAGTCAGCGAAATTGACCTTCTAGCCTTCAGACACCTGTATTCTATAAGTCCATCCATAAAACTTAGGAGACCTCTGAGGGACGAGAGGGCCTTCGGCGGACGAGATGGTGAGATATGCTTACATGAGCAGATGTTTAAGTTAGGATTTCGTCTTCCCATTTATCGAATAATCAGGGCTATATTGTCTTACATTAACTTGGGTCCTTCCCAATTATCACCCAATGCCTGGAGGGTGATAATTGGAGCTATAGTCTTATGAGGGGAAGTCCATCATTCAGACCTTCCCGTCCAGGTCTTCATTGGGTGTTGCGTCCTCTCCTCTGCCAGGAATCATCCGAGTTACTACCACTTTCAGCTCAAAAGTCCAATAAGAAGATTTTGTAGGTTACCCAAACTTCGAACCACAATTAGAAACCACGATACTTCTTCGCGTCAGGGCCATGGGAGTTTGGTCCCTGTGCCCCCTCTTCATCCTTAGAGCCGAGAATACCCCTGAGATGGGGAAAGGTGTCAATGGCTACTAGGAACGGCCCTGTGCTAAGCCAAAATAACCTTCATAAGGTCAAATACCTTAAGGATCAGGGGGAGCATGGCCTGCTGGTCAAGTAAGAGCATTTGATGACCCCTTACCACCTCTCTGAGATTGGCCTTGGGGGGAGTCCTCTAACCGACCTCCGTAAGTTACTTTATCATTTCAACAAGTTGTACCTCTGATTTTGTTATGCCTATAATTTTTTAACTCATATCTTTCGGTATGCAAAGTGCTTAAAAAGAATTTCTGATGACCTTTGGGAGATGGCAGCCCCCACTATTTCTAAGCTTGTGAAGAAGGCAGGTCTAACTGCAAACCCTCCTATTCCTATTACTTCAAGGGCCGAGGCCTTCAAGAAGATAAGATCTACTGAACCTGCCCCTGAGGATCAGAGGCATAAGAAGAAAACTTCAAAGGGGGATCATGTTATCCACATCTCTTATGAGGACGTGCTAGTTGCCCGTCTGGAGCAACTGAAGATTGGCAACAGTCTTATTGGCCAGAGTCTGAAGGCCTTGGACACTATCAGCAACGTCATGACGGACTCTGACAAATGCTTCTGCCGTTCTCTTGATACCCCTCTACTGGACGAGTTCGCCCTCCATCGATCTATCTAAGTACGACCTTTTTCTTTTGCTTTTTCTTTTGCTGAATAAGTGTATCCTCGCCTTTAAATTATACCAAATCTTGAACTGACATCTCTGCACATGTTCTGCAGGGTCTCCTCACTATGCACCGATTTGTTGACTGGACATTGAGGAAACTTCATCTGATTGAGAAGGGGAAGGAGGCCCAAAAGATCGAGGCTTCTTTGAACGCTGAAGTGGAGCGTCCGAAGGCCTCCTTAAAAAAGTCTGAGGCAAGTGTTAAGCGACTGGAGAAGGACATGGACAATCTTAAGAAGGATCATAGCTCTTCCTTGAAGACTCGGGCTGACTTTCTTTAATAGAAGGTCGATGTTGCTGTAAAGGCTGCTTTGGACGATGCCTCAGAGAAGATTTTGGAGGACTACAAGGTCTCTGATGAGTTCGTCATCTTTGGCTTTGAGTACCTCGAAAGGGGTGTTAAGGCCACTAGAAAATGGGCTGCAATGAAGGAGAAAGATTCAGGGAGACTGGCAACCTCTGACTTCATTGGTCTGGGTTACGCCGATCCTCAGTTTACACATGCCTTACAAGAGGCCGAGGAGGAATGAGGTGTCGTAGCTACTGAGACTTCTCTCCAAGAAGATACCAGGATCGAAGACGCTGGTCCTCAAGATGATGGGGTGAAAGTGACCAACCTCGGCCAGGGATATGGGGGCATGGAAACTAACCCTGAGATTGTAGATACTTAAATCCGTTTTGTGAACCCCTTGTAATTTTGAACATTGACCTCTAACATCTGATGACAAATTCTGTTACCTTTTGGCTTGTAACTCTTAACTATATGCTATATCAACCTCCGAGGAGGGCTTTCTTTCTTAGTTGCTGAATGTTCTTTGAATGGTTTTCTATGTCATGCAATGTGTTTGTGTTATAATATCCGAGGTCATCAACTAAGATGTTATCCCCATAAATAATTTTTCACCAAATTAATGATGTCTAAGGTCTGAGGTCATCCAAGTATGATGTCTCACCTCATACCTTATCACCAAATCATGATGTTATAAGGTCCGAGATCATCAACTAAGATGTTATCCCCATAAATAATTTTTTACCAAATTAATGATGTCTAAGGTCTGAGGTCATCCAAGTATGATGTCTCACCTCAGACCTTGTCACCAAATCATGATGTTATAAGGTCTTAGGTCATCAACTAAGATGTTACCCCCAATGATAATGCTGGAAATAGCAGCACCCTTCAAGGTGTTTGTAAGCTCAATTCAATGTTAACAATGTCAGCATAAAGGCATATAGTAGAAGGAGGTGAGGAGAAGAGGAAGATCACCAGAATATAAGTGGTTCAGCCAATCAGTCCTACGCCCACTGTGCAAATGTGTGATTAATATCACTGTATGAGGGATCTAATGGCCATAGATACAAACTCTCAATCTTTCTCTCTCTACTGTATATTTCAACATAGTTTCAACTAGTGTTGCTAACTTCAGATCCCCCCCTAAGAAGGAGAATACAAGTATATATAGTACCAGGGGGTGTAGTGTACTCCCCATGCATGCAATGAGCATGTGTGTGTTGGTCTAGCTAATATGACGAAGACATATGTCCCTGTCACATGTAGAGAATGGTGATGAAATATTCCCCCCACGTGGAGGGAATGATTTGTTATAACTGATTTGTATCCACGTGTCCTTGTCCACACATATGTCAATAAGTGCTCGGCCTCCATGCTTGGTCATGACCTCGGCCTAGAAGAGTTCGAGGTTGGTAAGGTCTAGCTGCCCATCCAATTCGAGATGAGACATATGTTCTCGGCTTAAGTGAAGCAAAGGTAAGGTATTAAGGTCGGCTTGGGCCTAAGTTAAGTTGGAATATGCCTGGAACGTCGGCGGATTCACTGATGGGGTTGAGCTTGGTAGAAGTATGGCTCCTTGTAACCTCGACCTACCCCCGACCGAGGTTGTCATTCCTGGGTGAACTGACGAACTGTTGACCCCCTGATTCATGCAGTCTCCCCTTGAAGATGTTGGTAGTTGTGTCGGCCAGGGCTGACCCTTCTATGGCGAAGGCTGTTGGTCAATGATCCAAGGATTTTCCAACATCGGCCATGACCTCAGTCGAGGTTGATGTCTCTGAGCCGAGGTGATACTTGGGGTATCAATCACCCCCCAGTCCTTAGTTACATGTGGGAGCAGGTGACTGTGGGATCTCTACACCTCCGAGGTGTTTCTTCTTTGTGACAATGTTCGTTTGATACTTGTCCATTGCTGAAGTGGGAGGCGTGCCTGGCAAGCATGTGATGTCAGTCGTCCTTTAGGGATCCCAAGGCAATGATGGGCCTTGGGAAGCGTGCATCCATATGAAGAGGTTAAACCCTATTTTCCCTCTTTCTTCTTCACTTCTCTCTTTTTTGGCTCGAATCGTTTCTGTAGCTCTCTCTCTCTCAAGAAAAGCTGTGGTTCAAAGAATTTTGGTGGTGATTTCTCGCAGTCCATTCCTTCTCTTTTACCATTTTGTCTTCAAGTATCCTCTGCCATACTTTCTTCTTTATTTTTCCTGTCTTCTTCTTACTTTTGCATTTTTCGGCGAGTTCTCCATTTTTTCTAACGAACTGTTCTTTGTGTTCTTCGTAGTAATTTCTTAAATTTTGATAGTTTGATCCTTAGTTGAATCATTCCATTTGCCAGTCTTTGTTTGTTGTTTAGGAGAGTTGTAAGTGTGGGGTCTGCCTCTTATGCTCAGACCCCTTTACCAACTCCTAGAGGAGTTCCCTTCTCTCAGAGAGAAGACTTTAGAGAAAATTAGGCAAATAGAAAGAGCGCAGGAGGAAGCTCGTAGGTCAGAGGAATTCCCCCTCAGACTTATCTTTCCCCCACCTCTGAAGGTAATATACCCTGAACCATCAGAACCAGCTAGCCAAGCCAGGTACCTGCTGAGCCCTCACCAATGTCTGAGTCTGAATCTTCCACATCAGACCCTATGTCTGTGGATTCTTTCCAAGAGGCCATGGACTTCTTAAATCAATAAGACCAGGTCCCTGATCAAGCATAGTTCTCCAGTCGGGCCTCATCTTATAAAAATTCAAGCACATCGTCCTCTTCCTCAGAGGATGAGATTGTTGAACCACGCGTGTCTATTCCACCAATACTTGACGCCATACCCCTATCGGCCATCACAGGGGCTGAGTTTACTCAGAGGTTCCCAAGTAACCCTCCAACGTCTGCTCCGACTGATGTTGAGCTAGATAATGAGGATGATGATGGTGCTGAGAGTGATGTCGACGTCTCTGAGGCGGTCGAGATTGAGAGTGCAGTTAGTGAGGTCGACCTTCTTTGCTTCAGATACCTATACTCCATCAGACCCTCCATAAAGCTCAGGAGACCTCTGAGGGAAGAGAGGGCTTACCACGGCCGAGATGGTGAGATTTTTTTGTACGAGAACATGTTCAAGTTGGGGTTTCGTTTGCCCATCCATCCCATCATTAGGTCTATACTAGGATACATCAACTTGGCCCCTTCCCAGTTATCACCCAATACTTGGAGGGTAATAATTGGGGCCATCCTCTTATGGAGAGTTGTTCACCACTCTGACCTTCCAGTCCAGGTCTTTGTAGGTTGCTATGTCCCTTCATCTGCCAAAAACCACCCGAGCTATTATCATTTTGTAGCTCGGAAGCCTGATAAGAAGATGCTCCAGATAACGCAGACTTCTAATCATAACTGGAAGCCTCGCTATTTCTTTGCCTCAGGGCCATGGGAATTTGGCCCATGTGCCCCCTCTTCCCCACTAGATATGCGAATGCCCATAAGATGGGGAAATGTTACAATATCTGCCAAGGCCGACCCTGGTCTATGCCTGCAAAATCTTCAGAAGGTCAAAGACCTTCAGGCTCGGGGGATGTATGGCCTGCTCGTTAAATTTGAACACCTGATGACCCCCTACTACCTCTCTGAGACTGGTTTAGGGGGAATTCCTCTTACAGATCTTGGTAAGTGTTTTGTATTCCAATTTATACCTCTGAGTTTATGCATGTCTGACCCTCTAACTCAGAGCTTTCTATTTTGTAGAGCGTCCGAAGGGAATATCAGATAAACTTTGGGAAATGGTAGCACCGTGTTTGACAAAACTTGCTAAGAAGGAAGGTCTGAATGCTCAGGCCACAAGGAAGAGAAATGCTACTGAACCTGCCCCTGAGGATCAGAGGCAAAAGAAGAAAGGTGGGGACAATGCCATCCCAATATCCTCTGCAGATGCATTGGCTGCTTTTATAGAGCAACTAAAAATTAATGACAACATCATAGGACACAATTCATAGGCGCTGGATGCCATCGGATCTGCCATGACTGATGCAGACAAACTTTTTTATCGGTCAATGGACACACCTCTGCTAGTTGAGTTCGGCCTCCACAAGTCTATTCAGGTATGACTTTAGATTTATGTATTGCTTCAAATTGTAACCTCTGATTTGAATTTTAAGTCATATACACGACCACATGATTTGCAGGGCCTGGCTGCTATGCATCATCTCGACAATTGGACTCTGAGGAAGTTACCCCTCATCCAGAAGGGTTAAGAGGCCAAGAAGGTGCAAAGATCTATGAATGCAGAGGTAGACCGTCTGAAGTTTTCCTTTGATGGGTCTGAGAAAAAGGTAAAGGAGTTGGAGAAATAAATCTCCAAGCTTAAAAAGGATCATGTTGTCGCTCTGAAGGCTAAGGTTGATGTTCTCCAGCAAAAGGTCGACTCTGTAGTGAAGGCAGCCCTTGAGGATGCTTCTGAGGGGATATTGGCTGATTATAAAGTCTTCGATAAATTCATGAGCTTTAGCTTTGAGTACCTTAAAAGAGGTATTAAGGCTACTATCAAATGGGCGGCTGCAAAGGAGAAGGAGGCAGGAAGTTTGAAGGCCTCTAACTTCATAGGTCTGGGTTTTGCTAACCCTCAACTTGCCCCAAGCCCTTCAAGAGGTTGAAGAGGAGGTCGCTGACCCTACTGAGACTGCCACACTGGACGGTACGGAGATAGAGGGAGCTGACCACAGAGAAGATGGGGCCGAGGTGACCAACGTCGTCTAACAGAATCTAGCCGAGGATACCAGCACTCTCCCTTCGAATCCTTAGGCTCAATTGTGAAGCTTTCTGTACTTTTTTGTAACGCCTGATCGGATGTAACCTCTGAAGAACATTGTCAACTTATATTTTTGAATTTTTACAACTGGATAGCAACCTCTGAGGAGGGTTTTTACTTCATTTGTTTTGTTTGTTGAATGATTCTTTGCCATGCGATGTTTTAGCTCCGAAGTCTTGTTGCAATGATGTCTGTTTAAACTATATTAAGTCTTACCTCATACCTTATCACCACATAGTGATGTTATAAGGTCTGAGACCATCAACTAAGAGGTCATCCTCATAATAAATTTCACCAAATTAATGATGTTAAGGATCTGAGGTCATCCAAGCATGGTGTCTGACCTTAGACCTTGTCACCACAATGATGTTATAAGGGTCTTAGGCCATCAACTAAGATGTCATCCTCATAATTAATTTCACCAAATTAATGATGTTAAGGGTCTGATGTCATCCAAACATGATGTCTGACCTCAGACCTTGTCACCACCTAATGATGTTATAAGGGTTTGAGGCCATCAACTAAGATGTTATCCTCATAATTAATTTCACCAAATTAATGATGTTAAGGGTCATAGGTCATCCAAGCATGATGTTTGACTTCAGAACTTGTCACCACTTAATGATGTTATAAGGGTCTGAGGCCATCAACTAAGATGTTGTCCTCATAATTAATTTCACCAAATTAATGATGTTAAGGGTCTGAGGTCATCCAAGCATGATGTCTGACCTCAGACCTTGTCACCACTAAATAATGTTATAAGGGTTCGAGGCCATCAACTAAGATGTTATCCTCATAATTAATTTCACCAAATTAATGATGTTAAGGGTCTGAGGTCATCCTAGTATGATGTCTGACCTCAGACATTGTCACCACTTATTGATGTTATAAGGGTCTGAGGCCATCAACTAAGATGTTATCCTCATAATTAATTTCACCAAATTAATGATGTTAAGGGTCTGAGGTCATCCAAGCATGGTGTTTGACCTCAGACCTTGCCACCACAATGATGTTATAAGGGTTTGAGGCCATCAACTAAGATGTCATCCTCATAATTAATTTCACCAAATTAATGATGTTAAGGTTCTGAGGTCATCCAAACATGATGTCTGACTTCAGACCTTATCACCACTTAATGATGTTATAAGGTTCTGATGCCATCAACTAAGATGTTGTCCTCATAATTAATTTCACCAAATTAATGATGTTAAGGATCTGAGGTCATCCAAGCATGATGTCTGACCTCAGACCTTGTCACCACTTAATGATGTTATAAGGGTCTGAGGCCATCAACTAAGATGTTATAATCATAATTAATTTCACCAAATTAATGATGTTAAGGGTCTGAGGTCATCCTAGTATGATGTCTGACCTCAGACCTTGTCACCACTTAATGATGTTATAAGGGTTTGAGGCCATCAACTAAGATGTTATCCTCATAATTAATTTCACCAAATTAATGATGTTAAGGGTCTGAGGTCATCCAAGCATGATGTCTGACCTTAGACCTTGTCCCCACTTAATGATGTTACAAGGGTATGAGGCCATCAACTAAGATGTTATCCTCATAATTAATTTCACCAAATTAATGATGTTAAGGGTCTGAGGTCATCCTAGTATGATGTCTGACCTCAGACCATGTTACCACTCAATGATGTTATAAGGGTCTGAGGCCCTCAACTAAGATGTTATCCTCATAATTTCTACCATTAGATCGCAATGAAGCAAAAATTTACACGGAAACTGATCTCTTATTAATAACCTCTTAATAAGATGGTACATTTACATAACTTTTTGTAACATAATATGTAATACTTCTTTAGGTGATCAGCATGCAGGGGTTAGCGAAAGGTTCCCCTTCTAGGTTTTCTAGCCTGTAGGTCCCGGACACAACCTCTTTTCTCACTTTGCAGGGACCATGCCAGTTTGGGTGGAGTTTGTTTATTTTTTGTAAGGTCTTCTTCAGTACTAAATCTCCCACGGCAATGGGTCTTGACTTCACCCTCTGGCTGTAGAATTTTTTTGCTCTCTGCTGGTAAGCTGCTTGTCTAATTTCTACATCTTCCCTTCTCTCTTCAATCAGATCTAGGTTTAGTATCCTCTCTTTCCCATTTTTATCAGGGTTATAGGTCTGAACCCTATGAGTAGGGAGTCCCACTTCTATTGGTATGATGGCCTCTGAGCCGTGTGCTAGCATGAATAGGGTTTCTCCTGTTGGTGTCCTTATCGTGGTTCTGTAGGCCCAGAACACAACATAAACCTCTTTAGTCCATCTCCCCTTCGCTTCTTCTAACCTTTTCTTGATTCCGTCGAGGATTATTCTTTTTATGACTTTGGTCTGACCGTTTGCTTGAGGTTGGCCAGGACATGAGAAGAACTTCTTTATACCAACTCTTTCGCAATACTTTTCTAAAGAAGAGTTCTTAAATTGGGTTCCATTATCTAAGATGAGAGTGTTTGGGAGGATATGTCTGCATATGATGTTCCTCCAAATAAATTGGAAGGTCTTATGTTCTGTGATCGTTATCATCGGCTCTGCCACCACCCACTTTGAGAAGTAGTCAATGGAAACTATTAGAAACCAGTAATTATTGGCAGCTCTTGGTAGGGGTCTTACTAAGTCAATTCCCCATACTGGGAATGGCCATGGGGAAGTGATTGACATCATAGGTTGATGAGGTCGGTGAGGAATAGTGGAGAATCTCTGACATTTATCGCACCTCTTCACGTAAGCTGCAGCATCTTTGGCTAAGGTTGGCCACCAGTATCCCTGTGTAATGATTCTCTTGGCCAAGGGTCTTCCTCCTATGTGACTGGAGCAAGAACCCTCATGAACTTACTGTAAGATGCGGGGAACTTCGGTGGGCTGCACACATCTGAGGGGAGGCAAAAGAAATCCCTTCTTATATAGGACGTCTCTTACTATGGAGAACTTGGCAACCCTATATCTTAACTTCCTCCTCTCTATCTTGGATTCCGATAGCTCTCCCTCTTTGATATATCTGACGAGGGGTTCCATCCATGAGTGTCCTAGGTTCAAATTGAGACAAGGGTTGCAAACCTCTTCTTCCTCAAGATCTCTTTTGCTAAGACCTTGACCAGAACTGTCCTTCTGACGTCCGTCTTCATCGCCGAGGCCAACCTAGCCATTGCAACTATGTGGCTATTATTTTGTCGAGGTAATCTCTTCAGTTTTGTCTCTTCGAAATATTCTAACATCATTCTCACCCTCTTCAGATACTTAGCCATCCTTTCATCTTTAGCTTCATAGACTCCCAATACTTGATTGATAACTAACCTTGAGTCGCTTTGAAGTAGGAGTCGTATTACTCCTAGAGTCTTTGCCAATGAGAGACCCGCTATCATGGCTTCATATTCTGACTCGTTGTTAGAGGCCTTGAAGTTGAACCTTAAAGCGTATTTAATATTGGCACCATCTGGAGCTGAAAGTATCAACCCTGCACCGCTTCCACTGTCACAGGAAGAACCATCAACGAAGAGATTGGAAATGTCTGTATTCGATGAGAAGGTCCCTTCTAACATGATTCCAAGCCTGAAGAGGTACCAATCCTCCTCGTTCTCCGCTACTCCACTCCTGATCTTCTTGAATACGACCTCTTCCTGACTTCAAAAGACATTTGGTGCGACCTCTTCCTATTCTCAGAAGACGTTTGGTGCGACCTCTTCCTGTTCTCGAAAGACGTTCGGTGCAACCTCTTCCTATTCTCAGAAGGCATTGTTGTTTGACCATTCAGGACCCACTGGGCCATTCTCTGCCTTAGCCTCTTCCCATGTGAACTCAGCAACTAAGTTTGTGAGGGCATGGCCTTTGATGGCTGCCCTAAGTTGGTAGGTAAGGTCATACTCTCCCAACTCCATGGCCCAGGTCATCAATCTTCCAGACTTCTCAGGTTTATGGAGGACCTGTCTTAGTGGGGAATCGGTGAGGATGACCATGGAATGGGCTTGGAAGTAGGGCTTCATCTTACTTGAAGCATGCATCAGGGCGTAGGCTAACTTTTCCATACGAGGATAATTTTGTTCAAACCCTTGCAGGGCTTTACTGTTGAAATACACAGGCCTTTGGATTCCAACGTCTTCCGGCACTATGGCTGCACTGATAGTCGATTCAGATACTACTAGATAAACATACAATTTATCTCCTACTATGGGCCAAGATAATAATAAGGGAGACCCAAGGTAAGACTTGAGTTGGTTAAAGGCTTCTTCGCACTCTTCATCCCACTAGAAGGCCTTTCTAAGCACTTTAAATAATGGAAGACACTTTTCTGTTCTCTGGAAACAAACCTGTTGAGTGCGGCCACTCTCCCCGTGAGTCTTTGGACGTCCTTGATACTCCTTGGTGTCTTCATGTCAAGCAAAGCATTTATTTTCTCAGGGTTTGCTTCAATTCCTCTTTGATTGACGATAAATCCCAAAAACTTCCCAGCTCTTACCCCGAAGACACACTTCGTGGGGTTGAGTTTCATCTTGTACATGTCCATCGTATCGAAGGTCTTTTCAAGGCCTGCCACATGAGTACAGGGCTTTAAGATCTTCGTCAGCATATCGTCTACATACACCACCATAGTCTTGTCTATTTGATCTTCGAACATCTTATTCACAAGAGGTTGGTATGTTGGCCCCGCATTTTTCAGACCGAAGGGCATCACTTTGTAGCAGTACATCCCTTTGTCGATAATAAAGGTTGTCTTCTCTGATCTTCCCTATCAATGAAGATCATATTGTAGCCTGAATATGCGTCCATGAAGCTCATGAGCTCATGCCCTCAGTAGCATCTACCATCTGATCTATCCGAGGAAAGGGATAGCTATCTTTTGGACAAGACCTATTCAGGTCAGTGAAATCAACGCACATTCTCCACTTTCCATTATCTTTGGGTACGATGACTACATTCGACAACCAATCCGGATATATGACCTCTCTTATAAACTCAGCCTCTTCCAGTTTTTTGACTTCTTCCCGGATGACATTGTACTTCTCCCTAGAGTAAACTCTTCATCTTTGTTTGATAGGCCTCGCATCTTTGGTCACATTGAGCGTGTGACTCATAACCTTAGGGTTGATGCCGGGCATATCTGTGTGACTCCAAGCGAAGACACTCTGCCTCTTCCTCAGGAAGTTTATCAGCTCTTCCTTGATTTCTGCGCTTCAGGCTTTACCGACCTGGATGGTTTTTTCAGATTCGTCCTCATTGAGGATGATGGATTCTACCTCTTCGGCAACCTCTCCCTTCTTCAACTTTGTTTCATCTCTTGGGTCAAGTGTATCAATTCTATAAGTGGTGGTTGCCCTCTTATGGGCCTCTCTCTTTTTGACTGAGTTGAAGTAACATTATCGTGCTATGGTCTGGTCACCTTGCACTTCCCCTACCCCATAGGGGGTCGAGAATTTTAGCATCTGGTGGACCATTGATGGCACGACCTCAAACTCCTTAAGGGACACTCTTCCTATGATGAGGTTATAGGCCGAGAAGACGTTTTCGTCCATCATAAAAAAATTAATCTTCTGGATCAACCTCTTAGGCCACTCATCACCCATTCGTACGTCCATCTCATACATGCCCAATGGGTGGACCTTTTTGCCACTAAAGCCCATTAAAGGATGATGATATGGTGCCGGCCTTGCTCTGCTAAGACCTAGGGTCTTTAAGCAAGGCCAAAACATAACTTCTGTTGAAGTCCCCCCGTCCACGAGGATCCTCTGCACCTCGCATTCATGTACTCTTGTTTTTATTACCAATGGCTCATCATGTGGGGCTAAGATACCTTTGAAGTCGAGTCGGGAGAACCCAACTATAAGAGTGTCCATGTTCACCTTCTTTCTCTTCTGCGCTGTATCGGAAGACGTTAGATTTACAACTTCAAGTTTGTCCACTGACTTGGCCTCTGCCACATGAGATTTTCTGTCAACCATTTCAAAGCCACCCCCCAAAAGTCCTCCGCATATGGTGTCAACACCAAAGGAGATCATGCCAACCCTCTTCACCGGGGTGTTGTCATCTTTTGGCGGAAGGTCAGGATCATCTTCATCATCACCTTATGAATCATTGTCTCTTCATGCCGGGGCATCGTCACGGCATATGCCATTTCTCCTCTTTTTAGGGTCATCTCTTCCTCCTTTAGGAGCCTTGCCGTCAACATACTTCCTCAACTTTTTGAATTTTAACATCTTTTCAATCTCATCCTTCAAGGCGAAGCATCTGTCTGTAACATGGACATGGTCCTGGTGGAACTCGCCCCACAAGTTTTTGTTCCTCTTATGTGGAGGGGCCTTCAGTTTCTCTGGGCATCTTAAAGTCCTGTCATTCTTGATCTCGTTGAGGATATGCTCACAACTCACAGTTAGAGGAGTATAATGAGCAAACTTGTCATCGACAGACCTCTTCTTTCCATCTTTCGTTCTTTGGGACTTCCCGCTACTATCGCGGTTCTCATCCTCATACTTGGCGGCCATTGCCTCTTCGACATTCATGACTTTTACCGCAGTTTCCAGTAGCTCGGCAATAGACCTGGGAGGGTCTTTTGCGAGTTTCCACAACAACTTCCCTTTATGAAGACCTCCTATGAGGGCGGTCATGGCTATATTCTCTTCGTAGTCTTCAACCTCAAGTTTTTCTTTGTTGAACCTGGCGATGTAGTCTCTTAGTCTCTCGTCCTTGCCTTGCTTGACATACAGTAGATGAGTGGTCTTCTTTTGAGGTTTTACCCCAAAGAAGAAGTTGTGAATGAATCGTTCAACCAAGACCTTAAAGCTCTCAATTGAATTCTTCGGAAGAGAAGGGAACCAGCTATGTGCTGCTCCTGTCAAAGTCCCGGAGAAGGCCCTATACTTCATCTCATCAGGTATCGAGTAGATATCCACCGCCGACTGATACATCTCAATGTGATGTACATGGTTGGTGCTATCGTTATACTTGGGAGACACCACGTGTGGCTTGAACTTAGCAGGGGTTAGGAAGCTCACTATCCTTGCCAGAAAGGGGGAGCCCTCCAAGAAACATCTTTGCAATGGGTCTCGACTCTTAATGAGGTCTCCTATCTTCTCCTAAAGACGTTGGATAAAGTCATTCCATGGTCTCCTACCATCGGCCTGGCCGAGGCTGTCCCCAGCCACCTCCAAGGGATAAACTGAGGGTTCCCCTGCCGCAGCGCAACGTCGGCTGTTGACCTCTTCCTGGTCTCTACCTCTTCCTGCATGAGGTCGGCCTTGGTGAGGCCGACGTTGTTCATCCCCTCTTTGCGATCCGGATCCACTCCTTAACATTAATAATCTCTGTCTTAGGTCATTTACTTTGCACAACATCTCAAAGGCTGACCCTCTGCTCAATCGATCAAAAGCTGATCCTTGCTATTGGGCCTCCTCACCTCTTCGGTCGCCACGGCCTCGGCTCTACTGAAGAGGACGTACAGTATTATTCGAAACCTCATACAGCTCCCAGCATTCTTCCGGGACCTCTTCATCCTCCAGATCGTCATACATGTCCTCTGGGCAAGGGTTTCCTTGCCTCCCCAGGCATAAGCGCCTAGGGTCAGCAACGTCCCTCCTCCGCTGGGGGGCAGGTTGGTCCTTCATTGGTTCTTGGGGTGGTCCCCTGGCATCAGGATGAGGCTGCATAGCCGCCGGAGTGATCATTTCTGGTGAAACTCTAGGTGGCCTCATCACAGTTTGGCAGAGATGCTCAAACTGCTCCTGCATAGCTTGTTTCACTGTAGCTAAAGACCTCAAGGCTGTAGCTACCTCCGCCATTTCGGACTGAGACGGTGCCTGGATGGAACTAGGTTCTCCCGCTCCAGGCGGAGGAAGAGGCGGTGGTACCTCTGGTGCCATATGCTAACACTAAAGAGCTTGAGTAGAATATGAGCTTAATACCTTAAAGGATCTCTTTCAATGGTGAAGCATCTCCACGCAAGGGGTGGTGTCTGGTTCACCACCAGAGTCGCCGATGAGGTTAAGCTGAAGAAGAGGAAGTGATAACTCTTCTCTTCCCACAGACGGCGCCAAAATGATGATGCTGGAAATAACACCACCCTTCAAGGTGTTTGTAATCTCAATTCAATGTTAACAATGGCAGCATAAAGGCATATAGTAGAAGGAGGTGAGGAGAAGAGGAAGATCACCAGAATATAAGTGGTTCAGCCAATCAGGCCTACGTCCACTGTGCAAGTGTGTGATTAATATCACTGTATAAGGGCTCTAATGGCCATAGATACAAACTCTCAAGCTTTCTCTCTCTACTGTGTATTTGAATAGATTTTTAGCTAGGGTTGCTAACTTTGGATCCCCCTCTAAGAAGGAGAAAACAAGTATGTATAGTACCAGGGGGTGTAGTGTACCCCCCATGCATGCAATGAGCATGTGTGTGTTGGTCTAGCCAATATGATGAAGACATATGTCCCTGTCGCATGTAGAGAATGATGATGAAATATTCCCCTCAAGTGGAGCGAATGATTTGTTATAAATGATTTGTGTCCACGTGTCCTTGTCCACACATATGTCAATAAGTGCTCGGCCTCCGTGCTTGGTCATGACCTCGGCCTGGAAGAGTCTGAGGTTGGTAAGGTCTAGCTGCCCATCCGATCCGAGATGAGCCATTATGGTCTCGGCTCAAGTGAAGCCTAGGTAAGGTATTAAGGTCAGCCTGGGCTGAAGTTAAGTTCGAATATGCCTGGCACGTCGGCTGATTCACTGATGGGGTTGACCTTGGTAGAAGTATGGCTCCTTGTAACCTCGGCCTACCCCCGGCCGAGGTTATCATTCCCGGGTGAACGTACGAACAGGTAACCCCCTGATTCATGCAGTCTCCCCTTGAAAAGGTTGGTAGTGGTGTCGGCCAGGGCCGACCCTTCTATGGTCGAGGCTGCTGGTCACTGATCCAAGGCTTTTCCAGCGTCGGCCATGTCCTCGGCCGAGGTTGATATCTCTGAGCTGAGGTGACACTTGGGGCATATCACCCAAAAATAGTTTTTCCCCAAAATAATGATGTCTAAGGTCTGAGGTCATCCAAGTATGATGTGTCACCTTAGACCTTGTCACCAAACCATGATGTTATAAGGTCTGAGGTCATCAACTAAGATGTTACCCCCATAAATAATTTTTCACTAAATTAATGATGTCTAAGGTCTGAGGTCATCCAAGTATGATGTGTCACCTCCGACCTTGTCACCAAATCATGATGTTATAAGGTCCGAGGTCATCAACTAAGATGTTATCCTCATAAATAATTTTTCACCTAATTAATGATGTCTAAGGTCTGAGGTCATCAACTAAGATGTTATCCCCATAAATAATTTTTCACCAAATTAATGATGTCTAAGCTCTGAGGTCATCCAAGTATGATGTCTCACCTCAGACCTTGTCACCAAATCATGACGTTATAAGGTCCGAGGTCATCAACTAAGATGTTACCCCCATTAATAGTTTTTCGCCAAATTAATGATGTCTAAAGTCTGAGGCCATCCAAGTATGATGTCTCACTTCAGACCTTGTCACCAAATCATTATGTTATAAGGTCCGAGGTCATCAACTAAGATGTTACCCCCACAAACAGTTTTTCACCAAGTTAATGATGTCTAAGGTCTGAGGTCATCCAAGTATGATGTCTCACCTCAGACCTTGTCACCTAATCATGATGTTACAAGCTCCGAGGTGATCAACTAAGATGTTATCGTCATAAATAATTTTTCACCAAATTAATGATGTCTAAGGTCTGAGGTCATCAACTATGATGTTATCCCCATAAATAGTTTTTCACCAAATTAATGATGTCTAGGGTCTGAGGTCATCCAAGTATAATGCCTCACCTCAGAACATGTCACCAAATCATGATGTTATGAGGTCCGAGGTCATCAACTAAGATGTTACCCCCATAAATAGTTTTTCATCAAATTAATGATGTCTAAGGTTTGAGGTCATCCAAGTATGATGTGTCATGATTTTAACTTGGTATTGTATGTATGTCGTTAATGGAACCAAGCTAATAAAAATCCTCAAATACCTATGTCAAATATAGAACACTAAAAATATTGAGGTAAGTAAGGGATTATCGAACCAACTTCAAGGATGAAACACATAAGAGAAAAATTTGTGCAAGTCACTTTTTCTAATTATTTTTTTTGTTTTATATTTTTCTATTTTTTTATGCTTTTTCAATATTAAAACAAGTTTTGAGGATGAGTGAATATGACTAAGACTAATAACAAAAATAAGAGTAATCAAACTAAAATAAAGTGTGACAAAAATACTAGTGAGTGATGGAAATGAGTGAGAGTGTAACTAAATGAGAGAAAAATATTCAAAGGAAGAGAAATCCACCTTCAATTGTCCAAATCAACTAAACTTGTATTATTTTAATTTCATTAATTTCCAAAATATTTAATTAATTCAAAAGCTAATTCTCATTAAACTAGTGAATTAATTAAATACTCTTTTAGAAAAGCAAATTTAATTCCCACAAGCACTACTCTAATTGAATTAAAATTAATCAAACAAATCATCCCCTAGGAAGAATTTGTCCAACTAATTTTAAATTGAAAGAAATTAATGAAATCAAGAGTAGATGAAAATTAGATTAATATTAAAATCAAATGATAGGTCTATCTCTAGCTTAAACCACTTGATCAAATATTAATTAAATTTTCATACCTTTCTCAAGGTTGATTTTCCATTTCTCAATGTGAAAATAAAGTGGGGATCAAATATACAACTCAAAGGAAATTATCAAAATTAAAATTACAAACTAATTTGATTTGTATTCATGAGGGTTTCAATCACCCCTTGAATGAGGTGATTATCCCTCCATAATCATCATTCAATAAAAATTAGAATCAAATAAGAGCATAAAATGAAAATTAGAGAGGAGGAATCAAACCAAAATTGCCTTCAATTGCATAAATTCTTCAATTCATCAATCATCTCAATTAATTACAACACTAAATATAAAAAAACTAAACTACTAGAAAAATTAAAATGGTGTTTTTCTAGCTAATTCTCTCCCTATTCTTCTCTCCAAAAGCTCTAGATTTCTCTAAAATGGGGCCTTCATCTTCATTTATAGTAGGCACATGGAGCATGGGTAATTTTGGGAATTGACTTGAGTGAGCATGGAAAGGGTGAGGTCATGTGGGAAGAGTGGGTGAGGGTTATGAGAATGTGAATGAGGGTAGAATCTCATTTGGGGTAGTTTTGGAATTTGGGTGAGGTAAGAAGAGTTGGGGGTAAAATTGGTAAAATGGTTTAAGTGGTTTAAGTCACATGGGTATTTGGCTTTGGTTTGGTCTTGGAAGTTGGCTTTAAGCCGGTGGAGATCATGCAAGGGAAGAAATGGGTAATAAATGGTAAATGGAAAATGGGTCAAAGGCTTGGGTTTAAATGGTGGTGGCTTTTGGTGAAACATGGGCATAGGTCGAAGGGTATCTGGTTTTCTGGGTTTGAGAAGGGGCAGGCTGAGGCAAGTTCGGGTTTTGCAGGGTGCCACCGGAGTGGAGACGTCGGCGACGGAGGAGGGGGACTGGAGGGTCGGAGGGATCGCCAGCGCTAGGACTGGGTTGGTGTATAAGGCACCTGCGCCTGGGCAGATCGGGAGAAAGAGAAGGGTGCGCCGGGTTTCTCACCGGCGATGGGGGATGTGGAAGTCGACAGGAGTGCCGGAGTTAGCAGCGGCACCGCCCGACGATGGAGGGATTTCAGGCGCGCCGGTCGGGTCTGACGCCGGAGCTGAGAGGGGCAACAGTAGGGTCTGAGGTTGATAGAATGGAGGGGAAGGTGATGTGTGGGTTTTGTTGCTATGGAGTTTAGAGAGGAAGAGAGAGAGAGGGGTTTTAGTTGGGAGGTTGAAGATGATGAGTGTGGGGTTAAGGTGTAGGTGAGGTGTATGGTAAGGGGGTGAGGGTGAAGGTTTAGGATAATGTTTGGGGTGTAGGATAAGTTTGTGGGTATAGGGTGTGTCATTGTGTGTGTTTCATTTGAACCCCTAAAAATAACAGTAAAACTAACTACTGAAATAAAACTATAAAAAAAATCTAAAAATTAAATTTCTATTCTAAAAATAAAATAAAGACTCAATAAAAATAAAAAGAAATAAAAATAAAAAATAAAAATGAAATCTAATAAAACTTAAAATTAAAATCCTAAAAAGAAAATGCAAAATCAAATAAAACTAAAAAAAATTAAATGAAATCCTAAAAATCTAATCCTAATAAAATAAGATAAAATAAAAACTAAGACTAAAAACTAATAAAAATCAATATAAAATAAAACTAATCCTAATAAAAATAAAATAAAACCTAGAACATAATAAATAAATCTAAAGTAAATTCTAAAAAATAAAACGACACTAAATAAAAATATAACAAATTAAAATAAAATAAAAAGGGACCAAACCAACACACACGGGGCTTGGGTGACGGTTTAGGGATAAGTTTAGGGTAGGTTAGGTTACGGGATAAGGGTATTTAGCTCCGTTCAAACTGCAATTGGCCTCGAAATGTAGCTTTTGATTCCGCAACTGCAGTTAAGCCTGCATGATAAACATTTAAGCGCATAAGACCCATATTGTCGAGAATTAGCAACTAAAGTGCGTCTATTCGGGGTATAAATTGTTCAGTTTTGGGTGCTTATCATGTCACCTCAGACCTTGTAACCAAATCATGATGTTACAAGGTCCGAGGTCATCAATTAAGATGTTATCCTCATAAATAATTTTTCACCAAATTAATGATGCCTAAGGTCTGAGGTCATCAACTAAGATGTTATCCCCATAAATAATTTTTCAACAAATTAATGGTGTCTAAGGCTTGAGGTCATCCAAGTATGATGTCTCACCTCAGACCTTGTCACCGATTCATGATGTTATAAGGTCCGAGGCCATCAACTAAGATGTTACCCCCATAAATAGTTTTTCACCAAATTAGTGATGTCCAAGGTCTGAGGTCATCCAAGTATGATGTCTCACCTCAGACCTTGTAACCAAATCATGATTTTATAAGGTCCGAGGTCATCAACTATGATGTTACCTCAATAAATAGTTTTTCACCAAATTAATGATGTCTAAGGTCTGAGGTCATCAAAGTATGATGTCTCACCTCAGACCTTGTCACCAAATCATGATGTTACAAGGTCCGAGGTCATCAACTAAGATGTTATCCTCATAAATAATTTTTCACCAAATTAATGATGTCTAGGGTCTGAGGTCATCAACTAACATGTAATCCCCATAAATAGTTTTTCACCAAATTAATGATGTCTAGGGTCTGAGGTCATCTAAGTATGATGTCTCACCTCAGACCTTGTCACCAAATCATGATGTTATAAGGTCCGAGGTCATCAACTATGATGTTACCCACATAAATAGTTTTTCACCAAATTAATGATGTCTAAGGTCTGAGGTCATCCAACTATGACGCGTCACCTTAGACCTTGTCACCAAATCATGATGTTACAAGGTTCGAGGTCATCAACTACGATGTTATCCCCATAAATAAGTTTTCACCAAATTAATGATGTCGAAGGTCTGAGGTCATCAACTAAGATGTTATCCCCATAAATAATTTTCCACCAAATTAATGATGTCTAAGGTCCGAGGTCATCCAAGTATGATGTCTCACCAGAGTCCTTGTCACCAAATCATGATGTTATAAGGTTCGAGGTTATCAGCTAAGATGTTACCCCCATAAATAGTTTTCCACCAAATTAATGATGTCTAAGGTATGAGGTCATCGAAGTATGATGTCTCACCACCGACCTTGTCACCAAATCATGATGTTATAAGGTCCGAGCTCATCAACTAAGATGTTACCCCCATAATAAGTTTTTCACTAAATTAATGATGTCTATGGTCTGAGGTCATCCAAGTATGATGTCTCACCTCATACCTTCTCACCAAATCATGATGTTACAAGGTCCGAGGTCAACAACTAAGATGTTATCCACATAAATAATTTTTCACCAAATTAATGATGTCTAAGGTCTGAGGTCAACAATTGAGATGTTATGCCCGTAAATATTTTTTCACAAAATTACTGATGTCTAAGGTCTTAGGTCATCCAAGTATGTTGTCTCACCTCACACCTTGTCACCAAATCATGATGTCACAAGGTCCGAGGTCATCAACTAAGATGTTATCCCCATAATAATTTTTCACTAAATTAATTATGTCTAAGGTCTGAGGTCATCGAAGTATGATTTCTCACCTCAGACCTTGTCATCAACTCATGATGTTATAAGGTCTGAGGTCATCAACTAAGATGTTATCCCCATAAATAGTTTTTCACCAAATTAATGATGTCTGAGGTCATCCAAGTATGATGTCTCACCTCAGACCTTGTCACCAAATCATGACGTTACAAGGTCCGAGGTCATCAACTAAGATGTTACCCCCCATAAATAGTTTTTCACCAAATTAATGATGTCTAAGGTATGGGGTGATCCAAGTATGATGTCTCACCTCAGACCTTGTCACCAAATCATGATGTTACAAGGTCCGAGGTCATCAACTAAGATGTTATCCTCATAAATAATTTTTCACCAAATTAATGATATCTAGTGTCTGAGGTCATCAACTAACATGTAATCCCCATAAATAGTTTTTCACCAAATTAATGATGTTTAAGGTCTGAGGTCATCCAAGTATGAAGTCTCACCTCAGACCTTGTCACCAAATCATGATGTTATAAGGTCCGAGGTCATCAACTTAGATATTACCCCCATAACGAGTTTTTCACCAAATTAATGATGTCTAAGGTCTAAGGTCATCCAAGTATGATGTGTCACCTCAGACCTTGTCACCAAATCATGATGTTACAAGGTTCGAGGTCATCAACTAAGATGTTATCCCCATAAATAATTTTTCACCAAATTAATGATGTCTATGGTTTGAGGTCATCAACTAAGATGTTATTCCCATAAATAATTTTTCACCAAATTATTGATGTCTAAGGTCCGAGGTCATCCAAGTATGATGTCTCACCAGAGACCTTGTCCCCAAATCATGATGTTATAAGGTTCGAGGTCATCAATTAAGATGTTACCCCCATTAATAGTTTTTCCCCAAATTAATGATGTCTAAAGTATGAGGTCATTTAAGTATGATGTCTCACCTCAGACCTTGTCACCAAATCATGATGTTACAAGGCCCGAGGTCATCAACTAAGATGTTACCCCCATAATAAGTTTTTCACCAAATTAATGATGTCTATGGTCTGAGGTCATCCAAGTATGATGTCTCACCTGAGACCTTGTCACCAAATCATGATGTTACAAGGTCCGAGGTAAACAACTAAGATGTTATCCTCATAAATAATTTTTCACCAAATTAATGATGTCTAAGGTCTGAGGTCATCAACTGAGATGTTATCCCCGTAAATATTTTTTCACAAAATTAATGATGTCTAAGGTCTTAGGTCATCCAAGTATGGTGTCTCACCTCACACCTTGTCACCAAATCATGATGTTACAAGGTATGAGGTCTTCAACTAAGATGTTATCCCCATAATAATTTTTCACGAAATTAATGATGTCCAAGGTCTGAGGTCATCGACGTATGATTTCTCACCTCAGACCTTGTCATCAACTCATGATGTTATAAGGTCTGAGGTCATCAACTAAGATGTTATCCCCATAAATAGTTTTTCACCAAATTAATGATGTATAAGGTTTGAGGTCATCCAAGTATGATGTCTCACCTTAGACCTTGTCACCAAATCATGATGTTACAAGGTCCAAGTCATCAACTAAGATGTTATCCCCATAAATAATTTTTCACCAAATTAATGATGTCTAAGGTCTGAGGTCATCCAAGTATGATGTGTCACCTCAGACCTTGTCACCAAATCATGATGTTACAAGGTCCGAGGTCATCAACTAAGATGTTATCCCCATAAATTCTACCATTAGAGCTTAATGAACCAAGAATTGATGCGAAAACTTATCTTCACATTAATAATATCTTTACAAGATGATACATTTAAATAGGAACTCTTGCAACATCATATGTAATACTTTTTTAGATGATTAGCATTCCAAGGATTGGAGAAAGGTTCCCCTTCAAGGTTTTCTAGCATGTAGGTTTCAGGTATAACCTCCTCAATCACTTTATAAGGACCATGAGAATTTGGGTGAAGCTTGTTTGCCTTCTGCAACGTCTTCTTCAGTACTAGGTCTCCCACGGCTATGAGTCTTGATTTTACCCTTTGATTGTAGAACTTTGATGTTCTGTATTGGTAGGCTGCCTGTCTGATCTCTGCTTCTTCCCTTCTCTCTACAATTAAATCTCGGTTACATCTTATCTCCTCCCTATTCCTCTCAGGAGCATAAGTCTTAATCCTGAGAGTAGGGAGTCCTACTTTTGTTGATATGACGGCCTTTGAGCCATGTGTTAACATAAATGCTAGCTGTTGTTTTGTAGGCCCATAATACAACATAAACCTCTTCAATCCATCTCCCCTTAGATTATTCTAACCTCTTATTGATCCCATCGAGGATTGTTCTATTTATGACTTCGGTATGACCGTTTGCCTGAGGTCGGCCAGGAGAAGAGAAAAATTATTTTATCCCAACTCTTTTGTAATATTTTTCTGAGGAAGAATTCTTAAACTAGGTGCCATTGCCCGAGATGAGGGTGTTTGGGAGACCATATCTGCATATGATGTTCTTCCAGATAAATTAGAAGGTCTTCTGCTCTGTAATCATGATCATCGGCTCGGCCTCTACCCATTTGGAGAAGTAATCAATGACAACTATCAAAAATCAGTAATTATTTGCAACCTTTGGCAGGGGGCCCACCAAGTCAATCCCCCATACTGTGAATGGTCAAGGGGAACTGATTGACGTCACAGGCTGAAGAGGTTGATGGGGGATAGTAGAGGATCTTTGACATTTGTCACACCTCTTCACGTAGGCTGCAACATCCTTAGCCAAGGTCGGCCACCAGTATCCTTGTGTAATAATCCTCTTGGCCAAAGGTCTTCCTCCTATATGACTGGAGCAAGAAACCTCGTGTACCTCCTGTAGGATGCGAGGAACTTCTGTGGGATGAACACATCTGAGGAGAGGTAATAGAAATCGTTTTTTTATATAGGACGTCCCTAATTATTGAGAAATTTGCAGGTCTATGCCTTAGTTTCCTCCTCTGTAGCTTTAGCACCGGAAGTTCTCCCTTTATGATATATCTGATAAGGGGATCCATCCATGAGTCCCCTAGGTTCAAATTGATGCAAGGATTACTAACCTCTTCTTCTTCAATGGTCACTTTAGGCAGGATCTTGACTGGAACTGTCCTTCTGATGTTTGTCCTTATTGCTTAAGCCAACCTTGCTAGTGCATCTTCTTGGCTATTATTTTGTCAAGGTATTCTCTTCACCTTTACCTCTTCGAAACCTTCTAATATTACTCTTACCCTCTTCAGGTATTTGGCCATCCTTTCATCCTTGGCCTCATAAACCCTCAACACTTGGTTAATAACCAACCTTGAGTCACTGTGAAGTAGGAGTCGTCTTACCCTAAGGGTCTTTGCCAAGGAGAGGCCTTCTATCATGGCCTCATATTCTGACTCGTTGTTTGATGCCTTAAAGTTAAACCTTAGTGAATATTCAACATTGGTGCCATCCGAGGCTGAGAGTATCAGCCCTGCACCACTTGCACTTTCGTAGGAAGATCCATCAACAAAAAGGTTCCAGATATCTTTATCTGATGAGAAGCTCCCCTCTGACATAATTCGTTGCTTGAAGAGGTACCGGTCTTCCTTATTCTCAGCTATTCCATTTCTGGCTCTGTTCGACACAACCTCTTTCGAGTCTCAAAAGATGTTACTATTTGATCCTCTGTAGTCTCTTGGTTATTTTCAACCTCAGCCTCTTCCCATGTGAACTCGGTGACAAAATATACAAGTGTTTGTCCTTTAATGGCCCCCTGGGTTGGTAAGTAAGGTCATACTCTCCCATCTCAATGGCCCACGTCATCAATCTACCCGACTTCTTAGGTTTGTGGAGGACCTGTCTTAGTGGGGAGTCAGTGAGGCTGACCATAGAATGGTCTTTAAAGTAGGGCTTCATCTTCCTAGAGGCATGTATCAAGGCATAGGCCAACTTTTCCATCCGAGGATAATTCTGTTCAGATCCTTGAAGGGCCCTACTATAGAAGTATACAAGACTTTGGACTCCAACGTCTTCCCATACTATGGCTACACTTATAGCTGACTCAGAGACTACTAGATAAACATACAACTTCTCTCCCACTATGGTCCGAGATAAGAGCAAGGGAGATCCGAGGTAGGACTGAAGTTGTTTAAACACCTCATCGCACTCTTTGTCCCATTCGAAGGACTTTCTAAGACCTTAAAGAATGGAAGCCACTTGTTCGTCGCTCTGGAAATAAATTTGTTGAGTGCAGCTACTCTTCCAGTGAGACTATGAACTTCCTTGATACTTCTTGGTGTCTTCATATCAAGTAAAGCCTTGCTTTTCTCAGGGTTCGCCTCTATTCCCCTCTGATTGACAATGAATCCAAGAAATTTCCCAGCTCCTACCCAGAAGATACACTTCACGGGATTGAGTTTCATTCTGTACAAGTCCATGGTATCGAAGGTCTATTCTAGGTCTGCCATGTGAGTGCAGGCCTTTAAGCTCTTCATCAACATATCATCTACATACACCTCCGTAGTCTTGCCTATTTGATTTTTAAACATCTTATTCACAAGACGTTGATACATTTCCCCCGCATTTTTCAAGCCGAAGGGCATAACCTTGTAGCAATATGTCCCCTTGTTAGTGATGAAGGATGTCTTCTCCGAGTCTTCAGCATCTATGAAGATCTGATTATAGCCTGAATACGCGTTAATGAAGCTCATGAGATCATTTCATGTAGTCGTATCTACCATCTGATCGATCCGAGGTAAGGGATAGCTGTCTTTTGGGCAAGATTTGTTCAGGTCGGTAAAATCTACGTACATCCTCCATTTTCCGTTGGCTTTGGGAACAATTACTGTGTTTGATAACCACTCCGGATATACGACTTTCCTCATGAACTCAACCTCTTCCATCTTTTTGACTTCTTCCCGGATGACGTCGTACTTATCCCTAGAGTAAACTTTTCATCTTTGTTTAATTGGCCTAGCATCCTTCGTCACATTGAGTTTATGGCACATAACCTCAGGGTCGATGCCAGGCATGTCTGTGTGGCTCCAAGCGAAGACACTCTGCCTCTTTCTCAAGAAATTTATCAGCTCTTCCTTAATATCCTCTTTTAAGGCTTTGCCGACCTGGATGGTTTTTTTCGGTTCGTCCTCATTGAGGATGATGGATTCTACCTCTTTTTCGGCCTCTCCTTTCTTTAACTTAGTTTTATCACTTGGGTCAAGTGTATCAATGTTATACATGGTAGTTGCTCTCTTATGGACCTCTCTCTCTTCGATTGAGTTGAAGTAGCATTCTCATGCTATGGTCTGGTCACCCTGCACTTCCCCTACCCCATAGGGGGTCAGTAATTTTAGCATCTGGTGGATCATCGATGGTACGACCTCAAACTCTTTAAGGGCTACTCTTCCTATGATGAGGTTATAGGCCGAGAAGACATTTTCATCCATAACGAAAAAAATTGATCTTCCGGGTTAACCTCTTAGGCCACTCATCGCCCATTCGCACGTCCATCTCATACATACCAAACGGATGGACCTTTTCACCATTGAATCCCATTAACGGATGATGATAGGGTACCAGCCTAGCTCTGCTAAGGCCTAGGCCTTTGAAGCAGGGCTAGAACATCACATCTACTGAACTTCCACCATCTACAAGAATTCTTTGTACCTCTCATCCAGGCACCCTTGTGATGATTACCAAAGGGTCATCATGCAGATCTATGATGCCTTTGAAGTCGAGTTGGGAGAACTCTACTATAAGAGTGTCCATATCCACATTCTTTCTCTTCTTCTTGGTTTCGGAAGATATAAGATTTACCACTTCTAGTTTGGCCACTGACTTGGCCTCTGCCATATGAGTTCTTCGATCATCCACTTCAGAGCAACCCCTTGCGAGTCCTCTGCATATGGTGTTAACACTAAAGGATATCATACCAACCCTCTTTACTAGGCGATTGTCATCTTTTGGTGGGAGATCTGGATCATCTTCATCATCTCCATTTGAGTCGTCATCTCTTCTTACCGGGGTATCGTCATGACATTTGTCGTTTCTCTTCTTTTTAGGGTCATCTCTTCCCCTCTTAGGAGCCTTTCCATTAACATACTTCCTAAACTTTCTGGATTTCAGCATGTTCTCGATGTCATCCTTTAAGGTGAAGAACTTGTCTGTAATATGGCCATAGACTTGGTGGAATTCTCACCATAAGTTCTTGTTCCTCTTATGTGGAGGAGCCTTCAGTTTCTGTAGCCATCTCAAGGACCTGTCATTCTTGATCTCATTGAGTATGTGTTCTCAGCTTATAGTTAGAGGGGTATAGTGTGCGAACTTGTCGTTAGCTAACCTTTTCTTTCCGTCCTTCTTTCTTTGGAACTTCCCACTGCTTCCGCCGTTCTCCTCCTCATACGTTGCGACCATGGCCTCTTCAGCGTTCATGACCTTCCACGCAGTTGCTAATAGCTTTGCCATGGACTTAGGAGGGTCCTCCACAAGTTTCCATAACAACTTCCCTTTCTGAAGACCTCCTATGAGGGCGGTCATGGCTATGTTCTCTTCGTAGTCTTCCACCTCAAGTTTTTCTCTGTTGAATTTGGAGATGTAATCTCCTAGGCTCTCGTTCTTGCCTTGCTTTACATACAACAGATGGGTGGTCTTTTTTTGAGGTCTTACCCCAAAACAAAAATTATGAATGAATCGTTCTACCAAGCCCTTGAAGTTCTTAATTGAATTATTCGGAAGAGAAGTAAACAAGATGTGTGCTGCTCCTGTCAAAGTCTCGAAGAAGTCCCGGCACTTCATCTCATCCGGTATTGAATAAATGTTCACCACTGACTGGTACATCTCAATATGATGTACTGGGTTAGTGCAGCCGTCATACTTGGGAGACACCGTGGGCAGTTTGAACTTCGTCGGGGTTGGAAAACTCACTATCCTGGCCATGAATGGGGAGCCTTCTGAGAAACCTCTTTGCAGCGGGTCCTGACTTTTGATAAGATCTCCTATCTTCTCTTTAAGATGTTGGATGGAGGCGTTCCACGACCTCACAATGTCGGCCTAGCCGAGGTTGTCCCCAATGATGTTGTTCATGTGGATTACAAAGAGGTTTCGTGTGGTGTCCCCTCATGAGCATCTCTTAGTGGGTATGCATAATTTCTTTACTGACCCTTTCTTTAATTTTATCCCATTGACAGAGAACTGGGTTAACTAGTTTATGGAACATGAAGCCCGTTGTCTTCGTTGGTTGGCACCATAGTGGGGGAGACTTGCAGCCTATTTTAGAGCTAGGAGAGTACCAGTATGTGTGGTTGGTTAGCATCCGTTAGACTTCCTTTTGTTTACCCTGATGGTTTATGCACAAGTCGAATGGGAACAAATATCGTGTCTTCACATCAAGAACGTCTTCCTAATGAAGGGCATGACTGAATCATTGTGAATGATACATGGTTCCTTATGGCAATGCCATAGGGTGTCTACCCGTTCATCATAATCTGCAAGAGGGGACTGATATGTGTCAGGGGATAACCTGAAGTGGTTGTGGAAGCGAGTAGTGGAGAAGATCATGGAGGAAGATATGGGGAAAAAGTGTCTCGTCTCCTTAGACAACTTGGAGAAAGGTGTCGTGGTTTCATCAAATCTTATTAGGGTGTATCTCTCCATGGAACGCATACAGAGTGTTAACTATGTCTGGGAGACTTGAGGACCTTCGGGTGTAGGGAATGATGATGAGGCGGGGTCGTTTGGGTGTTGAGGACAACATCTGTGAGCTGGCGGTTTTGTGAAGTTGAGATAATTTGTGTTTTGGGTGATTTTGAGGGTTTTTTGTGGGGTTAGATATTAATTTGAAGTTGGTATGGATTAAGTAGGTTTTTTTAGTGAAAAGGGGTGGCATGTTTATCTCCCTTCACTCATACTTACTGTAACAGTGATGTATTCCTTTGTTAGAAACGAAAATGATTTTGATCATATCTTATTATGCCTATTGATGAGTTTTGTTTTCAAATTATCTATACTAATCGCTATGACATACACAATCCTTTTGTTCATGTAAATGACATGATGGACCTACTCTCTCAAAGGTTTGAAAAGAATAACATTTTGTGAAAAAGATGGGGACTGTGCCTATGTATGGCATATGGGCTTCGTACATACCTCTTGGGGGGATTTTAAAAATTTTCATGAGTTTCATTTTGGAAAGAAATATTTTTTAGAGGATCAGGTCCAACATAGTTCTGGGTAGGGGAAATGAACATTTTTATATTTATAATAGAAAGGGTATGAGAAGAGTTGTGGTGCGCTGATATTTTAGACTAAGGGTAAAATTTCTTGAGATGGGCTAGGTTAACTGGATGGACCATCTCTTCTCCGTCGAGGTCTGTGAGCATAGTGGCGCCGCCTAACAGAATTTTCTTCACAATTTTGGGGCTACTCCAATTTTGTTTGAATTTCCCCTCGGGTCCCATACATGTTTTACAATTTCCTTGAGGTCAAAGTCTCCTTCTTGGACACCGTGGTCCTTGAATGTTTGGTTAAATGATCGCACTATCCTGCGATGATGCCCCTGTATATCGTATAGAGACTTGAATCTCTTTTTATTCAAGAGTGATAGTTTATCAAAGTGGCTCTGATGCCAGTCTTGTTCACTGACTCTGCTTTTAAGCATTATGTGTTGGGAAGGTATTTTTATCTTAATGGGTAGGGCTTCTTCCATACCATACACTAGATAATAAGGGGTAGCCCTAGTAGGTGTTCTAATTGAAGTGTGGTAGCCCCAAATGGTGTATGGGATCCGATTGGCCCAATCTTTGTAACTCTCGCCCATTTTTTTCATGATGGATTTAAGACTTTTATTAAAAACTTCGATAGCACCATTGGCATGGTGTTGGTAAGGAGAAGATTTGTGCCTTTGAATCCTATATTCGTCGACCAATTTTTTGACCTCACCTTAGAAGTGGAGTCCATTATCTGATACTAACTTATGGGGAACCCCGTATTGGCAAATGATGTTCTTTCTGATAAACTTGGTCACTTTCTTGGCATTTAGCACTGCATACGACTCGGCTTCAATCCCTTTGGTGAAGTAATCAATGGCGACTAGGTTGAACGTATGATCGTTAGACACTTTGGGATTGAATTTCTCTATGATATAATTGCCCCATGTGGAGAAGGGACAGGGGATGTCATGTTGTATAGTTCCTGAGGATTTTAGTGTTGGAGATTATTAAATTGTTTGTATTTAAGGCATCTTGGAACATAGGCAATGCAATCTTGAACCATGGTGGTCCAATAGTACCCTTGATGGATGATCTTCTTGGCAAGCATATGACCTTTCAAGTCGGGCCCGCATTCCCCACTGTGGATCTTCTGCATCATTCCTTCAATACAAGCCCCTACTATGCAAAGCAAATGGGTTCCATCAAAGTTTCTCTTGAAAATTTGTTTACCATAGATGATGTATTGGGCAACCAGTTTACGAAGGGTCGCACGATCTTTCTCATCTTCTTCTTGGGGATACCTACCATGTTTAAGGAGGCGCCAAATGTTATAGTATCATTTCCTAAGCATATCATAATCTTACTCAGTAACGAGCTTAATGTGTTAGTAGTGGGTGGGCATGAATTGTTTCTGAACCAGAAAAGGGCCCATTGTTATTCCCTCGGGCATGTCGACCATAGAGGATAGGGTGAAAGGGCATCGACTAGGCTATTCTCAGAGCGAGGAATGTAATGGAAGGTAACATCTTTAAAGTGGGAGGCAAGCTATTCTAGGTTGACTAGAAGGGCATGAGCTTCTCGTATTTAACTTTCCATTATCTAAGGATTTAGCAAACGATGAGGACAAAGTCCCCATAAATGTCTAGGTGCTTGATACCTTTCTTGAGGGTGATTTTGAGGAATACGGTGCATGCCTCATATTTGGTGATATTATTGGTGCAAGGTAAGTCTAATTTTATGGTGACGAGGGTGTAATAGTCATAATGGGTTATCAGGAGTATCCAAATGTTGTATCATTTCTCGTTGGAGGCTCCGTCAAAGAACATTTACCATCGAAGGTCTTCCTGAGAGGTGCAGGGAATATCTTCATCTGAGAAGTCGGAGACCCAAACATCAGTTCCTTCCATGGGGTAATCAATATGGTAGTCGAAGATGGCTCTCCTCTTCATGGCTTTTTGCGTGACATACGCAATATCGAATTCGACTAACAACATTAACCAACAATTCATTCATATGGACAAAGCGACCTTTTCTAGTAGGTACTTGATGGGATCCATTCGGGATACTAGTCTGATGGTAAAGGCAAACATGTAGTGTCGTAACTTTTTGTGACCCAAACTAAGGAGACACATGGTTTTTTAAAGAGGTGTAGTTGACTTTGTACCCGATAAATTTTCAACTGGCGTAATAAATAGCTCTTTCCTTACGGGATTCTTTAATCTACTGGGCTAGCAAGGGCCATGTTGTGGTAGTTTTTACGGTTAAGCATTAAAGGAGTGGTATACCTGGCTAAAGATCCATAAGCACCAAAGGTTGGGTGTGGTATCACTTTATTTGGTCAAAGGCTTCTTGGCATGCTTCATTCCAGACTTTGGTTGAGTCTTTTCGGAGGATTTTAAAATTGGGCTCACAGATAGAGGTCAGCTAGAAGATGAACTGACTGATGTACTTAGTTTATTTAAGAATCCTCAAACTTCCTTCTCCACCGAAGGTTGTGGCATCTCAAGTATCAATTTCATCTTGGTAGGATTCTGTTCAATTCCTTTCTCACTAATCATAAGAGTTTTCCTTTCGTGACATTAAAAACACATTTATGTGAATTTAGCCGCATATGGTATTATCACAACCACTCAAAGAACTCTTGGAGGGTGGGTATATGATCTTACCGAGTCTTAGATTTAATAATCATGTTGTCCACATAGACCTCAACCACCTTATAAATAAGGTCGTGCATTATGGCTGCGAAATCCATTTGGTAGGTGCCCACCAAGTTCTTGAGTCTGAATGGCATGATAGTTTTGCAGAAAGTTCCCCATAGGGTGATGAAGGAAGTTTTCTTCGATGGTAAAGGTGCATCTTGATCTGGATATATCCGGTGAATCCATCGACAAATGATTTGAGGGCATAAGTAGCCTTGTTGTCCATTATCATGTCGATGTTGGGTAATGGATAATTATCCTTTGGGGATGCTCTATTCAAATCCCAGTAGTTGACGCACATGCATAATTTTGCTCTTGACTTTGGCATGGGGACAATGTTGGCAAGCCACGATGGGTATTCGACTACATGAATGAAGCCCACATTCAATTGTTTGACAACTTACTCTTTGACTTTGAGTGACCATTAGGTATGGAGTTTTCTTAACTTCTGTTTGAATGGCTTGCAATATGGGAATGCTGGGTTCTCATGATGAGATATGTCCAGGTTAATGTTGGGCATGTCATCATAGGACCATGCAAGGACATCCATGAATTCTTTCACCAATTTTTTATATTGCGTACGCTCGTTCTTGTTAAGGGTGGACCCTATCCTAATATCAAGTTGGTGGTCACTAGAACCGAGATTAATAACAACAGTCTCATCTTTATTAATTTGAATACAATTATGTTATTTGTTATTCTCCTTATTAAGATCAGCTAAGAATTGTTCATTTGCAAAATCATCATCATCATCAAGAGTTTGATTAGAATCATGACAATTAATAAAAGGCACAACAAGATACTCAAAATCCTTGTTTATTTCATTTTAAGGAAGAACAAAATTGATGAACTTATCAAAAGAGGTCTCGATTACGCTCGTATAAGGAAAAGGAAAAATAATAACAGGTGTAGAGATTTGAATAAGGCCAACATAAGGGTTAGGTTAAATTTGAGTAGGTTGGACGATATGACATTCAGGTTGAGGAGAGGCATGTCAACAGTTGTGATCTTAGTGGACGGGTCTCACGACGCGGTGTCTGAGCGAATTTCACAGAGACTCAACTCAAGTGTCTATAAGTTAAAGGATTCTTCAGAGTTACTTTCCTTGGAGTCTTTAGTACTTTCCATGGTTTTCTCGGTGACAGGTTGCACTTCATGTTTATAGTCTTCGACTATCCGATTCATCATTGGAACTTTCAAATTCTTCACCCCAATCAGTCGAGATCATGCCCTCTTTCCAAGAGTAATCAATTCATTCAACAACCTCAATGGCTTAATCATATAAATATTCGCACTCAATGGGGCAATGCGGGAGTAAAGGAACCAACCATCCCTAAAGCTTCAAAGCAGTGAGAAACTCAGAGAGGCAAATTTTACTTGTTTACCAAAACATATTAGCCATGGTTAGTACCTTATCATCTATACTAACTTTTTCTATAGGTACTACCCATTCGTCTGATTCCTAATCCAACTTTTGGGCTTCCATGAATAAGTCGCTAAACTTTTGACAATCAACAGACATTTCGGTGGTCAACTTCATCCCAAACTCTAAGAGTTGGTTCAACACAGTCGGTATTTCCATGGCTCTCCCATAGAATGGGAGCAGAATGTGATGCTGAACTTTGTAAGTAGTGTCAAAGCTTGATCGATAAGATATGTAAGGTCCAAGAGGAAGGATGGGAAAACCTTAAGAGGTTTAGGTGAGATTATAGGGATGATGGGTGTTTCTATGGGCATAATTTGAGTAGAAGGGTCAAACTCCGGGTCACTTTCTAGTAAGATGGGATTTGTATGTGTTGTAAGTGGGTTGTGAGTGTAATTGGGTTTGGGATTTGTTGGCATGGAAATAATACCCTGGTCAACTAGGCCTTGGATCACATTTCTGAGGTGGAAGCCTTGGTCGGTGATATGACCTGTGCATTGGTGGAAGTTTTAACGATCATCGGGTTTGACGTTTTTAGGGATTTAATTTGGTAATGTATGAGGGTCCATGGGTTTGATGAGATTTAGGATTAACATGGTCTGTTAGACTGTGGATAGGAGAGCATGGAGCTCAGTGTATTCTTTTTTGGCATGATTGGGGTGACTTTATGGTTCCCAAGAGGTAGCGGGTGATGAAATATTATTGATGGTTGAGACTATAGCCCTAGCAGGATTCTCATAATTTCGGGGAGTGAATTTCCCGATTACTTTATTTGCTTCAAACTCAACTTTGGTGATACCTTGCTCAACATCTACACTAGCCTCTCTAAGGGATCAAAAGTGTGGGTAATACTGTCCTCCTATGGATGCTCGTATATGATATAAGAAGTTCTTCTTTATAAAATTGACTTGTTCCTCCTTGGAGGTCATGGTGGAAACTTTCACTCTCCATATTCCCATGAAGCTACTGACTATTTCCCCAGGGTCTTACTTAATAAGATCTATATCTCGATGCATAACCTTTAGCTCCTTATTACAATTGTACCGAGACATGAATTCTAGAGCGACATTCTCCCAACTATGGATCCTGGATCATTTGATGGACACAAACCAGTGCAAGGTACTTTCTTTCAAGGTCTGCTGAAACATTTGGGCCATTATCTCTTCGAAGGCACCAATGAGGGTCATGGATAAGTGATATCTTTGAAGATGAACAATTGAGGGTACTCTTACCTCGAACTTCTCGATGTCTGTTAACTTAAACTTCTCTTACAATCTAGTTTTGGGATAATTAGATATATGGGTGTAATCCTTGTACTTATCAAATATCTTAATTTGGTCGAACTTCTTCGATTGAAGGTTGAGGTCTTACTTGACCATGTTCAGGTCTTCCTCTTTGGGATCCACATATAATGGAAAATTAGCCCTTGGTTAGGCAAGGTTTGGAATCGGGAGCTGAACTGGTGGTGGACCACTAGCAAATGGGGCATAAGAAACATGTCGGTACTCTTATCGGACCCAGATAGGCTGGGGAGCAGGAGGACCTATATCAAGAGGAAAAATAATCTTAGGTTCTTCGGGATCCAGGCTCGATGTCATTATATTTCGTGGACCTCAGTTTGAAGGTTTTCAATCTTGCCTCTGAATTGGCCTATGACGGCCATCAAATCGGGTTGTACATTTGGTGGTTGGTCGGTGTTCTCCATATAGAGATCATGATGGTAGATTCAAAACTCAAATGAAGTATCAGAAGAAACATCGGAGCATCGGGGTGGTTTGAAGAAAGACCAAAGCCAATAAGAGGCTAGGAAGAAATCGGGTATGCAATTGACCTAAGAGGAAGAACAATTCTAATTTATTTTTGAAATAAGAAAGGAGGGATTTTTTTTCAATTTGGAAGGGGGAGAAAATTTTTTATGGTGTTTTTTGTTTTTTGAAAAGAATAAAAAAGGAGAAGAATCTCAACATGATTATTATTATAATTTTTAGTATTATTAGGCTTTCACTTCTACTAGGTTTGTCTAAATGCAGAAAAAAATGTCAGACGGGACCCGAGCTTAGGATAATAGAGTTTGAAAATATGTAAGACACAGTTTGACTTGGTTCTAGGTTAACGGACATGGTATTGTTTTGAAAAAGGCGAAATAGAGTAAAAATTTAGGCGGTACAACGACCCATAATTTCGACATAGTTTCGCATGGTAATCGTTAAACTAAATATGAGTGGCCTAGATTTGACACCTATATGAGGTTTATGCAGTTTTTTGCTTTGTGGAAAGGTTCCTCCCATTGGCATGACTTCCAAGATATGCCTCATGCCTATAAGGGCAATCATTCATCGGTACGTGTGGACAAGCCATTTAATATACCTGAGTGTACGTGAATTGCCTCATAATATACCTCGTGGGGATGGTACTTGTGAGAACGAATTCAATATACTCGACATACGCAAACGAGTTCCTTTCTATACACCTCTCATCATGAGTTTCGTCAAGCGGTACGATGCGAGGGTAATCGTTCGATAGATGCCAAAGGTACGAGGCCAGTTCAAGGTGACAGTCATATCTCTTAGGCTAACTGAGTCCCGCAGGACCAATTCCCACCACAAAGTGACCCCCTAGTACAGGAAATTTTTTTTGTCAATATTTCCATGCTCTTGGTGATGTAGTGTGCAAAAATTCATGAGTCTTAATTACTACATTATGGACAAAGAGAGTCTTTTATTTCTATGATGAGTAAAGGGAGTACTACACCAATGAGGGAGTATAAACAAGCATTATGAAAAGTAAATCTGGCATGAAGCATGAAGACTATACTAAACATAGTGCTGGGGATATATACCTTTGAGTGAGAGACTTGTGAATATATACAAGTGAGTGTGTGTGGTAGTGAGCCTATACATGGGTCAAATAGAAGTGGTGTGTGTGATGTATAAGTGAGCATTGGAGATGTATACAAGTGCAGGAAGTATGAGTGTGTGCTAGTGAAGCCTAAGAATGGATAGTCTAAATGGTGTGTGGAGTATGTGAGTAAAATTAAAACTAAATACAGGTGTAATTGTGTGAAGTGGACATGGAGAGTATATACAAGTGTGTGAAGTGTATAAATGAGTGAAAAGTGATATATAGATGAGAAGGGATCATTACAGATATAAGCATGAGATACATATACAAAAAAAGTAAATGGAGGAGTAAAGGGAACATATAGGTAGGAGCATATACACAATGCATAAATGAATAACACCCATGTATAAAATAGAGTTTAGTTCTCTTAAAACAAATTCCCCAATAGAGTCACCACCGCGGACATCCCTGGGCCTCCCCCTTTTTCCTTTCTGGGGTTCCCTTTGGCACGTGAGCGGGATTCCACCCTTTATTTGGTCACTCTATCATCGTCAACGTGGGATAATGTGTAGAGATAGAGTTGGAACCCTATTTTGCACAAAATGGGCAAGAGAAATGTCACCACCTTGAGAGAACGCCATCAAAGACAATACTGATGTTTACAAAACCAAGTAGTTCAAAGTTTGGGGGACTAAGTTATAGAATAAAAAGGTGTTAGGCAATCATCTCGCCCGTTCGGTCTTTCATGGGCATGTGTTAATATTCTCCTATTTGGCTCCATGAAGTGTGTGCTTATATGCATAATATAGATGAAGAATGGAATCATGCAACTCGCGTCATCGATCCGTAAGAGTGTTCCGGAAAATAATAATTCAAAATATAGTATGGGTTTTTACCGGATCATAAGTTGTTATGGAAGAGTGAATGTGTATATTAAGCTAAACACAAGCATGCAAGAATGTGATATTCATTATATATATATATATATATATATATATATATATATATATATATGAAAACAACAATATAAACGCGCATAAGGGAGGGCTCGAGTCTTGGGATTTACCCAAGACGCATACGTCGCCCAAGGGGCATCAAATTATAAGTAGTTCGAATATAACATGGGGTGGGGTTCAATCCATAAATACAATAGGGGGATTTCTCTTATGTATATGTGTAGAGAAAATATGTCTTGAAAATGAGAATATGAGATGAGAATCCCTCTTTTGGAATTTATAGATAAACCCACTTTTTCTTCTTTTTGATTTTTTTATGAAAATAGAGTATGTGCCAATACTACTAATAAATGTATGATATTAATAGATGTGATGTAAGAAAACAAAATGCTAAAGTAGAAATAAAGCGAATAATACTAAAATGAGAGAATTAGAGAAAAGAATGGATAAATTGACCCCCTTATAATGCTTGTTGTTGATCTTCAATGTAGGTATGCTAATCTTGCAATCATGTGAAAGTGGTATGGAGAAGTGGGGGAATTTACCAAGTGAGGTAAGAAAAGGATGGAATGGAATGTCAAAAAATAGTTTTTTTGGAAGAGAACAACTTTGAATTCGAGAGAATGTTCTCTTAATTGCTGAGAGGGGCGTACAGAAGGTGTCTTTCAAAGTTAGGTCATGGACTCTATTTATAGGGATAATGGGGAGTGTCGATCTGTTTAATCCTGGACCTGCCTATTTGTATAGCACCTCAGGTACATTGCCAATTTGCAAGGTCCCTAGGTTGCCTATGGGCAACCCAGAACAGTTTTTTCGAAAAAAATAGTCATAAATGCAAATTGTATGTCAGAATCACGCACGAGGTGAATAGTTGGAAAGGGTATTCATGGCCGTTCAATAATCCATTGAGACACTCCCATGTCTGGGAGTTGACCAAGGTCAAATAGGTCCCTAAAGCTCCTGTTGGGAACTCGATAACAAATTTTTGAAGGAAAATAAATTGTTTGTTCGTATCGTAAAGATGATTCACGCACGGGATGGACCATTGGAAAGGGTATTCAATTCCCCTAAAGATTTTATTCAGTTCCGTTTGGTTCGAAGATTTAACTAAGGTCAAACGGGGCCAAAAGCTCCCGGTTACCCTTCGAAGTAATGATCATTAGTCCGTACCGTAAAGTGGATTCGAGTATGGGGTAGACCATTGGAATGGGGATTCATATACATTTAAATATTCCTTGAGATTTCTCTCAGGCGATAAAGTTGACTAGAGTCAAATTGGGGCCTAGAAGGGCTCGATGTCCTCCAAATCAGTACTTGTAGTATGACCTAGGGTTTCCGGTGAATGAGTGAGCTCTAGGGACCTAAAAAGGTTCTTAGGGGGTCCTAAAATGGGTGTCTACACACATGATGACCCACTGATGGCCACAAGGGTAGTGCATGAAAGTGAGGTAGCAAATATATTAGTTGATAATGGCAGCTCAACCGATGTCATCTTTTATAACTACTTCAAGAACCTAAGGCTCAAAGAAAAGAAGTTAGAGGCATATTGCAGGCCTCTTATAGGGTTTTTGGGAGAGAAAGTATTCCCCCTGGGCACAATAGAATTGGATGTTATTATCGACAACTGGATGACCTACTAAACATAAAAGATTTGTTTCTTTGTAATGGATGAGAATGTACATTTGGCTTACAACAAAATTTTTGGAAGGTTGGGATTGAAGAAGTTCGAAGTTAACCATTCACTGTTCACCAATGCCTAAAATTCCACCCCAATTACAGAGTTGGTGTAGTGAAAGGAAACTAAGTAGAAGCTCATAAGAGATACTGCACATCTATAGAATAAGAAGAACATAAGAAGATGGCTACCACTTATCAGATCAAGAAACTTGATCCCAGGGATGAAGATAAACTAGTTAAAGGGCAAGTAATTTAAAGACATAGAAGGTCATACTGGATGACGAACACCCAGAGAGGACATCCTAGATCGTTTTGTCACTATATCCCTCCTTCAAGACAAAATTATTCTAGTTCTTAAGAAGGAGAATGAATTCTAGAGCCATAAAGAAATGCCATGTACAGACCCAAAATTCATTTTCCATGAGCTCAGAATAATAAAAGGATGCTAAGATGGTAAAATGGGAATATCATGTGTTTATCCAAGATAAGTGCATGGCCATCCAGGGAGAGGTGGACAAGCTATAGAAGCCAGAGTTCATCAAAGATGTGAAATATACGAAATGGCTTTTAGACATCGTCATGGTCTGAAATAAGAATCGCAACGGGTGCTTGTGAGTTGATTTCATTGACAGTAATAAATCTTGGTCAAAAGATCATTATCCTCTACGCAGGATTGATCAACTAGTTAATGCTATAGTGAGACATGAGCTCCTCAATTTTATGGATGCTTATTCGGGGTATAGCCAGATAAAGATGAAGCCAGAGGATCGGGAGAAAACCTCATTTATCACCAATCGAGGTATGTACCTTCATAACGTTATGTCGTTTGGAATGAAAAATGCATGGGAAATATACCAAAGGCTAGAGAATAAGGTATTCGAGGACTAGATTGGAAAGACATTAGAGGTCTATGTGGATGACATGCTAACAAAGAGCAAGAAAAGTTTTGACCACGTCATTGATCTGGGACAAACTGTTGACCAACTAGAAAACTACCAAATGAAGCTGAACCCAAGAAAGTGTGTGTTTAGAGTCAAAGAGGTAATATTCCTTGGTTTTATAGTCAGCCAAAGAGACATAGAATCAAATCCCGACAAGATCCAAGCACTTATAAACATGAAGTCCCCCGCATTAAAAAAAGACATTCAGATGTAAGCAGGACGAGTGACTGTGCTCAATAGATTCGTGTCTGGAGCCACAGACAGATGCCTCATATTCTTTCAAATCCAGAGGAGGACCTTAGAAGAGAAAAAGAAAGGCAAGACAATGTTCCTACAATTGAATAAATACTTAGGATTCACACCACTAATATCTAGGACAATTCAAGACGAGAAGTTTTATTTATACTCTGCAGTTTCAGAATCAACTATCAGCTCGACATTGGTTCGATAAGATGCTGGAGTGCAAAGGTCGATCTATTACACTAGCAAGGAATATCAAGGAGTATTAAAATCTGGTACCCTAGAATGGAGAGTTTGATCTTGGCCTCGATTAAGGCATAAAGGAGAATGAAATTGTACTTTCAAGTGCATACCATTGTCGTCTATGCAGACGTTACCCTATTGCAGTTTATCCATGAACTAGAGAAATTTGTCAGACTAATGGATTGGGTTGTAGAACTTGGAGTTTAAGACATCAAATATAAGTCCAAAATAATAATCAAAGGCCAAGCATTGGAAAAATTTATAGAAAAATTCACTTATAAAGAGAGATCGACATAGCAGAATTCTCCAAAAGAGAGCTCGACCCAGAAGAATATCGACCAGACTCCTCCATGAATGATCTTAAAGAACCAACCAGTCGAGTAGAATCCTTTGGGAGAGAGCTAAAAAATCCTTAATGTCAAGAAGACTGCTGTAGAAGATATTTAATCCAAGATGCAGACTGGGCAAACTTCTCCACAGGATAGATCCCTAACCAATCAAGTTGAGCAAACTCCTCCAGGAGAGAGCGCCAAAACCATTCATACAAAGAATACTTTTATGGAAAAGATATTAGTTGTCAACGCATCAGACAATATTGGTGATATACCAGAATCCTCATCCAGATAGTAAACATAAGCCCTTGAACTCGAGAAATTGAGAAATACATTAAGAAACGAGCGTCAGTTAGTCGAAGGAAGATTTGAAAAAGAGCCACCAGATTGGCAATTATTCATAGATGACTCATCACGTGCCAATGGCAGCGGAGTAGGTCTAATTGTCACAATGCTAGATGGGGTTAATGTGGAGTATACCATATAAAATGGAACACTTTCTCATATGACATCTAGACCAAAGGCTATGCTTTAATCCCTTTAGTGAAGTAATCCATGGCCACGGCTAGATATTTGAACCTGCCCCATGTCTTTGGTAGTGAGCCAACCAGAAAACATCACCTTGGTACTTCGCCGTGTGGGGAATCGATCTAGTCGGCTCGCTACCAAAGACAAGGGGCAGGTTCAAATATATGGTTATAGAAGTGGATTACTTCAGTAAATTGATTGAGTCAGAGCCTTTGGCCGAGATGCCATTCGAGAAAGTGTTCCACTTTATATGGAAGAACATCATATGCCACTATGGAGTGCCATATATGTTCATCACAGACAACGGTGCCTAATTTTGTAACAAAGAGTTTAAAGACTATTGTGTATGATCCAAAATCCACAAATTGCACTCTGCACCTAGTCACCCCCAGTATAATGGTAGACAAAGATAAAAAATAGTACCTTGCTCAGGGAAATGAAGAGATGGTTGGATGTTACAAAAGGGAACTTGATTAATGAAATGTAGAGCATACTATGAGCATACATGACCACGCTAGGAAAGACGACATGCGAAACCCCATTTATGCAGTCATTTTGTACCGATATTTTCCTACCTATCCATTAGGTGCTCAATTTCAACTTGCCAAAGAGCGATATGATGAGGAGGCTTGATCTATACCTATTTGAAGAGGTAAAGGAATGGCTATTTTATGGGTCATCTCTTATCAACTGAGGACTGCTCAGTTTTATAATAAAAGAGTAAAACCGGGTATTCCAAAGGAAGGGGACTACGTACTAAAGAAGTTCATTAAGAAAATAAACAAGTTGGAAATTCATACTCGCACCTAAGGAGACACTACCAATAAAGGAGATAGAACACGGGGGAAGAATCAAAATGTAATCCTTCTTTTACATTCCTTTGTAAATTCCCCTCTCTGATTAATGAAAAGAGCTTTGTTTCCTAAATGTTTTGATTTTGAACTTTATTCAAACATACTTACATCGATGTCAGAAGAGTGCAACAACACCAAGCCCGAAAAACTCCCAAAATTTGATCACATCGAGATCCAATATCATAAATAAGTTCCTAGTCAAACAAAACATCAATAACTCTGGTAACCTATGCTGATGCATGGTTTGGACGACAAGTGACCCGACCCAAGAATGGGTAAAACCTAGGTCACGATAACTTAGTTTCATCCAAAACTTCGTGTATGACATCGACTTGGACAGATCGCGGATATGAAGTCCCTCAAGTATGGGAAATGCAAGGCAGTGTTGTGGATGACATAATCCACTAGCACAAGGATAGATCCTAATAAACATCAACCACTCTGGTAACTTTTGATGATGCATGGTCTGGACGATAAGATCCATTCATATGACTAGTCACCCAACATAAGCATTGGTAGAACCAAGGTCAGGACAACATAGGATCATCTAAAACATCATGTGCGATTTAGTCTTGGACTTATCAGAAACTAGAAGTCTCCTTAAGTATGAGAAATCCAAGGCACAATTGTGGAGAATAAGATTCGACCATAGTCCACTAACGTAAGGACAAATCCTAATAAACTTCAACGACTCTAGTAACCAATGATGATGCTTGTCTAGGAAGAAAAGATCCGTTCATACGACTACTGAGTCGGCACAAGCATGGGTAGAACCTTTATGAGGATAAATTTGGTTCCTGCAAAATTTCATGTAAGATCTCGTCTTGGACAAATCACGAACATGATGTCTCCTCATGTATGGGAAATCGAAGGCAATATTGTGGACGATAAGATCTGTCCACAATCCACTAACGCAAGGATAGATCATGATAAACTTTAATGACTCTAGTAACTGATACTTACGCATTGTCCAGACGATAAGATTCGTTCATACGACTAGTGACCCGGTAGAAGCATGGGTAGAACCTAGGTCAAAATAACTTAGGTACATAGAAAACATAATGTAAGGTCTCGCCTTGGACAAATTGCAAACATAAAATCGCCTCAATTATGGGAAATCCAAGGCAGTGTTGTGGACAATAATATCCATCCACAATGCATTAGTGCAATGATATATCCTAATAAACTTCAACGTCTCTGGTAACCGATCTATTCATATGACTAGTGAGCCAGCAGAAGCATGGGTATAGTCAAGGACAAAATAACTTAGGTTCATCAAAAACTTAATGTACGATCTCATCTTGGACAAATCGCGAATAAGAAGTCTCCTCAAGTATGCGAAATCCAAGGCAATTGTGGACGATAAGATCGAACCACAATCCACTAATGTAATGATAGATCCAGATAAACTTCAATGACTCTATAAATCGATGTTGCCGCGTGGTCAGGAAGATAAAATTTATTTATATGACCAGTGAGCCGACACAAGCATGGGTAGAACCTTGTTCAGGGCCACTTAAGTTCATCCAAAACTTTATGTATGGTCTCACCTTAGACAAATCATGAATAATAAGTCTCCTCAAGTATGGGAAATCCAAGGAAGTGTTATGGACCATAAGATCCGACCATAATCCACTAACGCAATTTGGATAGATCCTAATAAGCTTCAACGACTTTGGTAATCGATATTGACAGATCACGAACAATAAGTATCCTCAAGTATGGTAAATCCAAGGTAGTGTTGTCGATGACAAGATCTGACCACAATACATTAATGCAAGGATAGATCTTGATAAACTTTAATGACTCTGATAATAGATGTTGTCGCGTGGTCAAGAAGACAAGATTTGTTCATACCACTTGTGAGCTGACACAAGCATGGGTAAAACCTTAGATAGAACAACTTAAATTTATCTAAAACATCATGTACGATCTCATCTTGGATAGATCACAAACAAGAAATATCTTTAAGTATAGGAAATCCAAGGCTGTGTTGCGGACGACAAGTTCCGAAAATAATCCACTAATCTAAGGATGGATCATGATAAACTTCAATGACTTTGGTAACTGATGCTGATGAGTGGTCAGGACAAAATGATTTATTCATACAACTATTAAGCCATCACAAGCAAGGGTAGAACCTTGGTCAGGACAACTTATGTTGGTCTAAAACTTCATGTACGATCACATGTTAGACAGATCACGAACATAAATCTACTCAAATATGGGAAGTCCAAGGTAGTCTTGTGGTTGACAAGTTCTGACCACAATCGAATAACGCAAGCATAGATACTGATAAACTTCAACGACTACGATAATCGATGTTGATGCATGGTCAGGGTGAGAAGATCCGTTCATATGACTAGTTAGCCGACAAAATCATGGGTATAACATAAGTAAGGATAACTTATGTTCATCCAAAACTTCATGTATGATCTCGTCTTGGATACATCAGGAAAAAAAGTCTTCTCAAGTATGGAAAATACAAGGGAGTGTTGTGGATGACAAATTCTGACATAATCCATGAACGCAAGGATATAACCTGATAAACTTCATCGACTCTAGTAACCAACACTGACGAGCGGTGAGGACAAAAAATCTATTCATACAAAAAGTGATCCAACAAAAGCATGGGTATAACCTGGGTCAGGACAACTTAGGTTCATCCGAAACTTCGTGTACGATCTCATCTTGGATAAATCGCGAACATAAGTCTCTCCTCAAGTATGGGAAATTTAGGGCAGTGTTACGGACGATTAGATCCGACCAAAATCCATTAACGCAAGGATATATTCTGATAAACTTCAATGACTATCAACTCATGTTGATGCGTGGTCAGGGTGACAAGATCCGTTCATACGAGCACTGACCCTGACACAACCATGGATAGAACCTTGGTTAGGACAACCTATGTTCGTCAAAACTTCATGTACGATATCATCTTGGAAAAATCATGAACAAGAAATCTCCTCAAGTACGGGAAATCCAAGGGTGTGGGGGGGATGACAAGTTACGACCGCAATCCTCTAATCCAAGGATAGATCCTGATAAAATTCAATGACTTTAGTAACTTATGTTAATGCATGGTCTAGGTGTAAAGATTCTTTCATACAACCAATGAGTCGACTAAAGCATGGGTAGAACCTAGGTTAGGCACCTTAGGTTCATACAAAACTCCCTGTACGATCTTGTCTTGGGAAAATCGCGACCAAGATGTCTCTTCAACTATAAGAAATCCAAGGTAGTCTTATGGACGATAAGATTCGACCACGATCCACTAACTCAAGGATAGATCCTGATAAACTTCAACGACATTGGTAACCCATGTGACTCGTGGCTAGGACGACAAGATATGTTCATATGACCAGTGAGACGGGCCAAGCATGGGTAGAACCTAGTTTAGGAACACTTAGGTTTGTCCAAACCTAATGTACGATCTTATCTTGGACAAATCACGAATACAAAATCTGTTCAACTATGGGAAATCCAAGGTAGGGTTGTGGATAACAATATCTAGCCACAATCAACAAATGTAAAGATATATCCTAATAATCATTAAAGATTTTGGTAACAGATGCTGGTGCGTGGTCAGGAACACAAGATTCATTCATACCACCAGTGAGCCGACACAAGCATGGGTAAAACTTTTGTCAGGATAACTTAGGTTCGTCCAAAACATCATGTATGATCTCGTCTTGGAGAATAAGTTCTGACAATAATCCACTAATGTAAGGATATATCATGATAAACATTAACGACTCTGGTAACTGATGCTGACGAGTGGTCAGGATGAACAAATTCGTTCATACGACTAGTGAACCAGCACAAGCATAGGTAGAACCTCGGTTAGGACCACTTAGGTTCATCCAAAAATTAGTGTACGATCTCATCTTGGACAGATTATGAACATAAATCTCCTCAAGTAACGGAAATTAAGGGCAATGTTATGGACAATAAGATCCGACCACAATCCACTAATGCAAGCATAAATCTAGATAAACTTCAATGACTCTGGTAACTAATGTTTATGTGTGGTCAAAGTAACAAAATTCGTTCATATGACGAGTTAGTAGACACAAGCATGGGTATAACCTAGGTCAGGACATATTATGCTCATCCAAAACTACATGTACGATCTCGTCTTGGACAAATCGGGAACACAAAATCTCCTAATGTATAGGAAATCTGAGGGAGTGTTATGGATGAGAAATTTCGACCATAATCTAGTAACACAAGTATAGATTCTGCTCAAATTCATAACTCTAGTAACCAATGCTGACGAGTATTCAGGATGAAAATATTCGTTTATATGACTTGTGAGCCAGGATAAACAAGAGTAGAACCTCGATCAGGATAACTTAAGTTTGTCCAAAACTTCGTGTATGATATCATCTTGTACAGATTGAGAACATAAGTCTCCTCAAGTATGGGAAATTCGAGGCAGTGTTGTGAACGATAATATCTGACCATAATCCACTATTGTAAGGATATATCCAGATAAACTTCAAGGAATCTGTTAATCGATGTTGATGTGTGGTCAGGGTGACAACATCCATTCATACGACCATTGAGCCAACAGAATCATGGGTACAACTTATGTCAGGATAACTTATGTTCATCCAAAACTTAATGTACGATCTCGTCTTGGACAAATCATGAATAAGAAGTGTCCTCAAGTATGGGAAATTTAAGGGAGTGTGGTGGATGACAAGTTTTGATCGCAATCCACTAATGCAAGGATAGATCCTGATAAACTTCAATGCTTTGGTAACATACGTTGATATGTGGTCATGCTAATAAGATTTATTCATACGACCAGTGAGTCGACACAAGCAAGGGTAGAACCTAGGTCAGGAAAACTTAGGTTCATCCAAAACTTCATGTACGTTATCGTCTTGGACAAATTACAACCATGAAGTCTCATTAAGTATGGGAAATCCAAGGTAATTTTGTGGACGATAAGATCCAACCATGATCCAATATCTCAAGGATATATCCTGATAAACTTCAATGACATTGGTAACCCATGTGACGTGTGGTCCGGATGAAAAGATCTGTTCATATGGCAAGTGAGTTGAGACAAGCATGGGTGGAACCTAGTTCAGTACAACTTAGGTTCGTCCAAAACTTCATGCATAATCTCATCTTGGATAGATAACGAACAAGAATTCTCCTCAAGTATGGGAAATCTAAGGAAGTGTTGTGGATGATAAGATCTGACCACAATCCACTAACGTAAGTATATATCCTAATAAACTTTAATAACTCGGTAAAAAATTCTAGCGCGTGGTCTGAATGATAATATTTGTTCATACCACCGGTGAGCCAACACAAGCAAAGGTAAAACCATGGTCAGGATAACTTAGATTCATCTAAAACTTCATGTACGATCTCGTCTTGGACAAATCGTAAACAAGAACTCTCCTCAAGTATGGGAAATCCAAGACAGTGCAGTGGATGATAAGTTTTGATAATAATCTATTAACATAATTATAGATCATAATAAACTTCAACGACTGTGGTAACTGATGCTGACGAGTAGTTAAGATGAAAGGATTCATTCATACGACTAGTGAACCAGCACAAGCATGGGTAGAACCTCATTAAGGATAAGTTAGGTTCGTCCAAAACATGTACGATCTTATCTTGGATAGATCACGAACATAAGTCTCCTCACGTATGGGAAATCTAAGGCAGTGTCATTGATGATAAGATCCGACCACAATCCACTAATGGTAGCATAAATCCTGATAAACCTAATGACTCTGGTAATCGATATTGACACGTGGCCATCGTTATAAGATCCATGCATCATGTGTAGAACCTTGGTCAGGTTAACTTATGTTTGTCCAAAACTTCATGTACGATCTCGTCTTGGACAAATCACGAACAAAAAGTATCCTTAAGTACGAGAAATCCAAGGGAATGTTGTGGATGATAAGCTCTGACAAAAATACACTAATGTAATGATTGATTCTGATTAACTTCAACAACTCTGGTAACTGATGTCGATGTATGGTCTAGATAAAAAGATTCAATTATTCGACTAGTGAACCAGCACAAGCATAGGTAGAACCTCGTCCAGATCAACTTAGTTTCATCCAAAACTTCATGTATGGTCTTTCCTTGGACAAATTGTGAACAAAAGGTCTCCTCAAGAATGGACAGTCCAAGGTAGTATTGTGGAGAGCTAGATCCTTCCATAATCCACTAAGGCAAGGATAAATCTTGATAAACTTCAATGACTTTTGTAGCCGATGCTAACGCTTGGTTCAGTAAAATAATATAAGTTTATAATACCTTATGTTAATCCAAAACTTCATGTACGATCTCATGTAGGATAGATTGTGAACACAAATTCTCCTTAAGTATAGGAAATCTAAGACAATGTTATGGACGACAAGATCCAACCACATTTCAATTACAAAAGGATAGATCCTGATAAAAATCAATGACTCTAGTAAATGATGCTGACGTGTGGTCAGAAAGATAAGATCCGTTTATACAATTAGTGAGCCGACACAATCATGGGTTGAGCCTAGGTCAGGACCACTAACGTTCATCCAAAACTTCATGTATGGTGTCTCCTTGGAGAAATCATTAACAAGAAGTATCCTCAAGCATGGGAGATCTAAGGCAATGTTATGGATGACAAGATATGACCACAATCCATAAGCGGGAGGATAGATACAGATAAATGTCAACAACTCTGGTAAGCAATGCTAACACGTGGTTAGGACGATAAGATTCATTCATACGACCAGTGATCCAAGTCAAGCATGGGTAAAACCTATTTTAGGATAACTTAGATTCATCCTAAACTTCATATACGATCCCGTATTGGACAGATCACGAAAAAGAAGTCTCCTCAACTATGAGAAATCTAAGGTAGTGTCCTGGATGACAAGATCCAACAAAAATTCGCTAAAATAAGGATAAATCCTAATAAACTTGAAGAACTGTAGTAACAAATGCTGACTTGTGGTAAAAAACCTAAGATTCGTTCATACAAACAGTGAGCCAATACAAGCATGGGTAAAACCTTGGTCAGGACAACTTAGGTTCATACTTTATGCACGATCTCATCCTGGGCATATCGCAAAGAAGAAGTCTCCTAAAGTATGGGATATCCAAAGAAGTGATAATGATCAACGACTCTGGTCACTGATGCTGACAGGTGGTTAGGATAAAAAAATTCATTCATATGACTAGTGATCCATCACAATATTGGGTAAAATCTTGGTCAGAACAACTAAGGTTCGTCCAAAACTTTATGTACGATCTAGTCTGGGTCATATCATGAAAATAAGTCTCATCTTGTATGAGAAATCAGAGAGAGTATTCTGGATGATAATGTCCAACCACGATCCACAAACAAAAGCATAGATCCTAATAAACTTAAACGATTCTGGTAATCGATGTTGACTCATGGTCAGGGTGACAAGATCCGTTCTTATGACCAGTTAGCTGACACAAGCATGGGTTGAACCTAGGTCAAGACAAGTTATGTTCGTCCATAACTGCATGTACGATCTCATCTTGAACTTGGACAAATCACGAATAAGGCCTCTCCTAAACTATGGGAAATCCAATGGAGTGTTTTGGATGAAAAGTTCTGAACACAATCCACTATTGTAAGGATAAATCCTGATAAACTTCATCATTTTTGGTAATCGATGCTGATGAGTTTTCAGGATGAAAAGATTTGTTCATACAACTAGTGAGCCAGCACAAGCATGGGTAGAACCTCGATCATGATAAATTAAGTGCGTCTAAAACTTCGTGTACGATCTTATCTTGGGATGATAGTGAGCATAATTCTCCTCAAGTATGGAAAATCCAAGTTGTGGCCATCCCAATCGAGATCGCGCATCGGGTCTCCTCTCTCTGATCCTTTTTGCTTGAAGGAGGAGTAGATGGAGACGAAAGGGGGATCGAAAGGTCTCACACCCTTACTTAGGAATGCTTCAGCCGTTGTCGGTGTGAGGTAAATGTAAAGAGATGGAGGTGTTAACCATTTTTTTTACAAAATAGGCAAAAGAACATGTTGTCGCCTCAATAGAGAAGCATCAAAGACAAACTGATGCATACGAAACCAATAGTTCGATAATTTGGGGGCTAAGATACAGAATGGTAAGGTGTTAATCACCTATCTCGACCTTTAGGTCTATCATGGGATAGTTTTGTTGTTTTCCTTTATTTTTTCCTGAAGTGTATGTGCGTGTATATGTAATGGAGATCGAAATCATTCAACTCATACCATAGGAAACCTAGAGTGAGGTCATCTACAGGAATGTTCCCAAAACAATATAAATAAAAATTATGATTTGTGCGTTTATCACGATATTAGTCGCTATTATGAAACGATAATATGTGTTGAATGATAAGATAATAAACATAATATGTATATTAATGCAAGAATATGATAAATATATAAATGAGGAATTTCGAAAAATTGGAGGATTCAGAGAAATTGATAAATTAGAGAATTCAGAAAATTGGAAAATTAAAAAACTGAAAAATTGAAAAATTACAAAATTGGGAAATTAGAGTCTCGAGTTTTAATTTGAAATGCCTACGTAGCCTATAAAGTCTTCAAAGTCCACGTAGTTTGAATGCAGCATGAGGATGGGGTTTATTCCATAGATTTGAATGGGATTATATGGTGTGTGTGTGTGTGTGTAGAAAGATGTGTTTTAGTTATGAAAAAGTGTGATGCATAATCCCGTTTGGAATTTATGGGTATAACCCTCTTTTTATTTGTTTTGGATTTTTTTTTTATAGAAAATAAGTATGTGCAATATACTAGTAAAAATGTAGATATTAATATGTATGAACTAAATGAAGAACTAGATTATGAATCTAATGAAATTTATGTGAAATAAGGAATTTAAAGAGAAAGTGAAGGAATGGAACCTTCTTTGAAGCTTGATCTTTGATCTTGGATGGACTCCCTTGAATGTGCGATGAATGTTGGATGAGAGAGAATTATATTTTGCCAAATTGGGTATGAAAAGGATGGAAATATAAGCTTGAATGGAACTTCACATGGAGGAACTTCACTATTTAGAGAGAATGTTGCTAAGATCACTGATGGTGATGGATTTCTAGTGTGCCTTGGAAGTGAGGTTATGTCCTCTTTTTATAGGGTCAGGGGAGGTGCCGATCAGCATTGCCCTAGTCCTTCCTATCGGTAAGTAACCCTAGATACACTATCGATAGGCAGGGAACTCGACCTACCAATTGGTAGTCTTGTGCAAATATTTATTGAAAAAGTCGTAGAACATAATTCGTTGATCTAAATCATGTAAAAGGCATACCTTTATAAAGGTAATTTAGAGACCTTCAATAGTGCTTTGGAATGCTCTTGGGTCCGGAGTTGACTTTGGATTAAATGTGGCTCGAAAGTGCACGTCAGTCCTTTGAACGGGGATTGTCGAGCAAAAATGGATCGTTCGTCCGCATGGTAAGTCATAATCGCACACGAGGTGGACCATTGGAAAGGTTAGGATATTTACTTTGATATTCCAAAGAGTTTTTCTTGGTTCGATAAGCTGACTTTGGTCAATCGGGGCCCGAAAGTTCCTGGTGACCTCTCGGAGGAAAACAGATCGTTCGTCCGTACCGTAAGTCAGAATCGTGCATGGGTTAGGCCCTTGGAAAGGGTATTAATTTCCATTTAGAGATTCATTCACTATCATTTGATCCAAAGAGTTAACTTTGGTCAAACAGAGCCCGAGAGGGACCGGTGGCCTCCAGATTGATTTTTGAGGGAAAACGGATCGTTCATCCTAACATTTATGCTATTTTGTGCACGGGGTGGAACTTTGGAGATGTGTTTTAGTGACTTATAATATTAAAAGATTTGTTTCTTGGACAATGAAGTTGTTTGAGGTGAAATTAGGGTCCGGGAGCGCCTGGTGGCTTCCGAATAGAATTTGTGTTATAAAATGGTTCATTTGTCCAAACCGTTATGCCGATTAATGCATGAGGTAGACCTTTGGAAAGGGTATTCAGATAAATTTGAAGATTAAATGAGTGTTCACTCTAAGAATAGAGTTCACTAGAGTTAAACGGGGCCCGAGAGCGCCCGATATCCTCTAGATCGGTACTCGGAGTGCGACCTATGGTTTGTAGTGAAATGGGGAAGTGATAGGGACCCAAGGAGAGATTTAAGGGGCCTAAAATGGGGTGTATATAGAGCCTCTCGATGGGTGAGCTTTGAACAAGTGAAAGTCATCGAATAGACACCACATGATGTTTTGGAAAGAGGTCAATTCTAAGCACCTAAGGGAATTATGGGGATGACCAATCCTGCGGGCCGAGGTCAATTTTGACCTAAAAGAGGTGACAACCAAGGGATGAGGTCAAATTTGACCTAAAAGAGGTGAAAACTCAGAGCCGAGGTGAATTATGAAGAGGTGACGACCTAGGGTCGAGGTCAATTATGACCTAAAATAGTTGACGACCGGGGGTCAAGGTCAATTTTGACCTAAAAGAGGTGACTACTTGGGTCAAGGTCATATCTGAACTAAAGGAGGTGACTAACTAATGGTCGAGGTCAATTCTGACCTAAAAGGGGTGACGACCTAGGGCTGAGGTCAATTCTGAACTAAAGGAGGTGATGATGGAGGTCCGAGGTCAATTCTAACCTATAAAAGAGGTGATGACCCGGGGCCGAGGTTAATTCTAACCTAAAGGAGGTGATGATCGAGGGTCGAGGTTAATTATGACCTAAACGAGGTGATGAGCCGAGGCCGAGGTTAAATCCAACCTAAAAGAGGTGATGACCCGGGCCCGATGTCAATTCTGACCTAAAAAGGGGTGACCACTACTGGAGGTCAAAGACAATTATGAGGGTTGAGGTTTCAACTTCCTTTGTGGGAATTTAGAGACTCCACTGGGGATATGTATCTTGTAGTTTTTTCGGTGATTGAGGGTTGGATGTGATTTTTGGTTTCGCTGGGGAAGTGGGAATGATCCGAGGGTTAGATGTGATTTAAGGTTCTGCTGGAAAAGAGGGAATCATCTGAAGGTTGGATATGATTTCTTGGGTGGGGAATTTCTTGGTTTTTATGGTGTCCTTTGGAGACGTTCCTGGGGAGAATATCCAATTGTTTTTGGAAATTTGACTGGGGAGGTAAGAATTCCACCCGGGAAATGAATGTGGTAAAAATGTTTTTCTTGGTGAAAAAGGTTCTAAAATCCAATCGGCAAATTTATGATTTTTTTGGGATTTTCTAGCATTTTTTGGGACTTTTTGTACGAAGTTTTCGAGAGGGTGCCGACCGGCATGGTGTATTGGGTGGGAAATGGCAGTGGCACGGTCTTTTGGGGTACCTCGAGCACGTGGAGGGACAGTGCCGATCAGTGGGTGGCAGGGAGATGCCGATCGGCATCCCCCTTACCCTCCTATAAAAGGGGGCGGATTGTCCTCATTTTTCACAGTTTTCTAACTTGCGTTCTTTTCAAATTACCTTATGCGAATTGTTTTAATGTTACAAAACCAAAGTATGGCTTATTTCTAAAGTAACGCAACACACACGGCGTGGCTCAATGCTGACGATTTGGTGGACTTGGAATGGAGGGCTAGGGTGCCCCCAACTTTGGGCAGTGAAAACTCTTTTTACTCATTCGATCCAGTGGTAGATTATTAGACTCTCTTGTGCTAGCCTATGTATAATCGCTCTTCTAGGGTGGTGAAACATGGTGGTTATGTAAGTATTGATGACTTTTGTTCTTTCTTTCCTTTCTTCTTCTTGGCAATATTTCCTTATTTGTTGAATTTTGACAAGGTTTTTTGCCTTTTTCTTTTGACAGCCTGATGTTTCTATGTCGATAATGTGTGCTTGAGGGACGATAGGGCTAAGGGATATTTGGGATCACCTTCCATATGTGGTGCGTTGGATGGTGTCATCAGCCATTTTTGGGAGACTGGCGTCTGCTTTGGATGAGACAACTCGTTCTATGACTGTTCTTTGTGCTCTAGGGGAGAGATGGTGGGACACCACCCACACCTATCATTTTTGTTTTAGGGAGATGACCGTGACTCCCATAGATGTGAAGTGGATGATAGTGCTAGATTGTGATAGGGTGCAGATTGAGGTGTATAGGACTCTGAGGGTGATGCCAAAGGCGGTGATGGAGGCGTTGGGTAATGTGAAGAGGGTACTCTCTAGTTATTTTTATGTTTGCCTCTTTTTACAAAGTTATTGCTTATTAGGAGGATTGATGAGAGTGATGGGTGAAATTTGCGACATATGACCCATTTTTTTTATTCTGCCGCTGTTGGGGGGTTTCTTGGTGGCGACGAGCGGTGACATCGTCCACTTGGGGTTTTTTCCATTTTTGAGGGTGTTTTTGAACATCCCTATTTATGACTAGGGGATCCTGACCTTGGAGACCCTTTATTATCCGCTTGATGAGTTCAACCGGTGCTACCAGTAAACTTTTACTGGGGCCATATATCTTCATGAGGTATTCTTTATTTTTCGCATTTTCCTTTATGCATTCGCATTTTTATTTATGCGTTTTATTCATAATTACTAACCTTTATCCTTTGCAGACGTGGTTTTATGAGGTGATTGGATTCAATACCCAATTGATAGCTTTCAAGGATCAGTATGTTGAGGAATTCTGTCTAATGTATCGGTGGCAGAAGTCCAACCGAGAGTCGAAGAACTCCCTCTCTAGTGGTGGTGCGTCAGGTCTTAAATGGACTAACGAATGAGATGGTAAGTCCTTTTCTCTCTTGAGACTAACTTTCCTATCACGATATTTTCCTGATATTGATCTTTCGCTCCCATTGGGAATTTATAGGTGACCTTCTATCCCTAGGGGCAGCCATACATTACACTCGGTTTGACTGGGGGAAATGCGCAGATGCGGTATTTATTGGTGCACGAGGTCAACCACTCTTGGTACCTCAGGGATAGATTAGTTCGACCGATTCTGGAAGATGAGGTTGTGGTGCCACTGGTGAGGCCCCAGGTATACATGAGGCGAGGTGAGTTCAGACAATCTTGGTATCTCGGGGAAAGAGTAGTTCGAGAGATTATGAAGGATGAGATTACGGTGCAACCTATGAGGCCCCCAGTAGACATTAGGCGATGCATGGGTAGCGGCAACGATGGGTGATCCCTACTCTTCATATATATACAAGACGATGATGTATGACTATATGGACTTTTTTTTAAGCTAGTTGTTGCCACCAAGCATATGTTACGTGATGCCCCTCCCTCGTCCAGATTCGAGTCCGTCGGTGGGGTCTCCCCATAGCGCAGGCGGTCCATCAATATTAGTGGCGGTGATGACTTTGGAGGTTCCTATTGTTCTACTGGACGATCCTACTTATAATATCCGATGGGCTGATGGAGGGTTGGTGCGTATTCTTCACCATCCTAATGTGATGGACCCATAGGAGTTGGTCTTGACAGAGGAGGTTCTCCGACCTGAGGTATACTTTTCATCTCTTTATCTTTTGATTTCCTGATTCCTTCCTTTGCCTCAGACTGATTGATTTGCTCTTTTCTATTTTCTATTACAGCACATTCGGATCTTTACCACCCGTCTAAAGGAAATCAGCCAGTCTAATCAACCCAAGGCTTTAATTGTACTTTCTTCTTTTGGTTAGTAGTTGGTGGGGTAAGTTTTCCTCTAATTTCTGCAGGGTTTCTTGTCTTTGTTTTGAGAGGTTTCAAGTATAAATAGGGGTGTAGATGGAGCTTTTCCTTCACACTTCCACATTCCTTATTCTTTACATTCTTGTGTGCTCACTATCTTCTTATTTTGTGATATGGCTCTTTGTGGTAGTGTTGAGTTTGCAAACTACCTTGAAACCTTGGAAGCGATGTGATCCTACAACAATGGCTATGACGCTTTTAACATGCGACGAGTCTCTTTGTGGTGCAACCGACCCATAATGATGTTCATGTGGTTATCAAAGAGATTTCGTATGGTGCTACCATTTAAGTGGCCTTTGCTAGTGGTGCCAAACTACTTCTCATGCTATTTTATTAGTGTAGGCCTGGACATCAATAGCTGGGAAAATTGGTTCTTGGAGCACGGGCCTTGAGGCTTGCGTTGGTCAATACCTTGGTGGGTGGAGTTTTTGCCCATTTTAAGTCTTGAATAATACCAATATGTTTTGTTGGTAGGACTCCGACATACCTATTTCCACTTTCCATGGCAGTTTCTGGGAAAATTTGGTTGGGAATAAATTGTGCCACCACGGACACTAGACTTCTTTCATGTGGAGGATTTGACAGAGCGTATGCACATGCGGCTCGGCTTTTCATGGGGGAATCACAGACCATCGACCTCTCCATGCTAGTCTATTGGTAGAATCTAACATATATTAGGTACTAAATGAAGTGGTTATGGAGAAGAGTATTTGCCAAGATGCTGGATGTGGAGCTGGGCAAAGGTGGTTTATTGTATCTGACACCATAGAGGGAGGAATTATGGTTTTCCCCAGACAGTCTGAGCTTATCGTTCCATGGTGAATCTGCGGCACTCTATTCAGGCGGGGAAAGTTGGAAACCCCGGGATGTGTGTCATGCTGGGGCTGGTTCTTCGGGTAGCTGTGGGTAGGATCCTTGAGGAGTTTATTTATGAAGCTTTTCTAAAGGGTGTTTGGGAATAATTTGTTGGTTATTATGGTTATATTTAAGGGTTATTTTAGGAGTAGTGGGTATTGTTTTTATTTGGTTTTAGTAAGGTAGTGGTAGGTTGGCAAGGGATGTCATTTGACTCCATATGCTGATGTAACTGTACCAAAATAATGAAAATAAAAAGATTTTTGATTAGTTGTACCTCTTAATGAGTTTCGCATTTGAATTATCTACACCAATCTCTAGGGCATACATAATCCTTTTATTCATGTATATGTTAAAATGAATTGTCATTCTCGAGGATAAGATAAGAGTAGTATTTTGTGGAAAAGAAGGGGTCCATGCTCATGTAAATCAGATGAGCGACCTATGTACCTCTGAGGGTTTTGAAATTATTCTGAAATTCATTTTTGAAAGAACAAAGACGTTTTTTTAGAGGATCGTGACCCATGTAGTTCTGAGTAGAGGGAAATGAAGATTTTTTTAGAATATAATAGAATAGAAGGGAGATGAGAAGACTCGTAGCGCATCGAGATTTTGAACTAGGGATAGATTTTCTTGAGACTGTCCAGATTGGCTAGATGCGCCACTTATTCCCCATCAATATCGGTGAGCATAGCGGCGTCGCTTGACATGATCTTCTTCACAATGTATGGGCCACACCAATTGAGCTTGAATTTCCCTTTGGGGTCCTAGATGGGCTCTACTATCTCTTTAAGGGCTAAGTTCCCATATCGAACACCACGATCCTTGACTCTCTTATTGAATGATTACGCTATACGACAATGGTAACCTTATATGTGATATAGAGATTTCAACCTCCTTTAGTCCAAGAGTGATAACTTGTCAAGAGGGATTTGGTGCCAATCTTCCTCGCTGGCTTTGCTTTCAAGCGTGATGTGAAGCGAAGGGATTTCCAGCTCTACAGGTAGGACTACTTCCATGTCATTGACTAAATAGTAATGGGTAGCCCCAGTAGACGTTCGAACAGAGGTACGATATCCTCAAAAGGTGTAAGGGATCCTTTCGGCCTCATCTCGACAACTCTCGATCATCTTGGTGATGATGGCTTTGATATTCCTATTAGCGGATTCAACTGATCCATTAGTTTGAGGTCAATAGGTACTAGATGTATGTCTTTAAATCCCATACTCGTAAATAATCTATGTAACCTCTGCCTTTAAGTATAACTTATTGTCTAATAGTAGCTCGTGTGGGACCCTATACCGACATATGATGTTTTTTCTTGATGAACTTGGCCACTTTCTTGGCATTCAAAACTGTATATGACTCGACTTTGACCCATTTAGTGAATTAGTCAATGGCAACAAGGATGAATTCATGTCCATTAGATACTTTGGGTGTAAACTTCCTTATGATGTCAATGCCGCATGTGGAGAATGGTCAGGGAGAGGTCATGTTGTACAATTCTTGTGGAGACAAGTATTATAGGTTGGAAAATTGTTGGCATTTGAGGCATCTTCAAATGTATGTTGTGCAATCCTGAACAATTGTAGTCCAGTAGTAACCCTATCGAATAATCTTCTTGGTGAGCATATGGCCATTCATGTGGTATCCAAATTCCTCGCTGTGGATTTTTTGCGTCATATCTTCAATGTCATCCCAGTGATGCAATGCAAATAGGTGCCATCGAAGTTTTTCTTGAACATTGTTTTATCGCAGACAATATAATAGGAAACCAGTCTGCGAAGGGTTGCTTATTTTTTTTTGTTAGAGCCTTGGGGATACATACCATGATGGAGGAGGCGCCAAATATTATAGTAGCAGTTGTTGGCTATATCAAGATTTTTTTCTGTGATGAGCTCAAGTGGTAGCATTGCATTAGTTTATCTTGCCTTTGGAAAAGGAAAAGGGCTATGGTTATTCCTTCGGGCATGTAAATCATGGAGGATAATATAGCAAGGTCAATGACTAGGTTATTATTTTCTTGGAATAAGTAGTGGAAGGTGATTTCTTGGAATTGGGAAGCTAGATCTTCTAAGTGGCCATGAAAGGGTAAGAGTTTCTCATCCTTGACTTTCCATCTTCTGCGAACTTGACCAATGATGAGGGATGAATCCTCATAGACATCGAAGGATTGAATTCCTTTTTTGAGGGAGAATTTAAGGCCTACTGTACATGTCTCGTATTCAATCATGTTGTTGATGCAAGGAAAATCCATCTTGATGGCAATGGGAGTGTGAGAGTCATCATAGGGAATTAGGAGTATCCCTATTCCATACCCTTTCTTGTTGGTGGAGCCATCAAAGAACATTTGTCATTGAAATTATTCTTGGGAGATACAAAGGATATTCTCATCCGAGAATTCAAAAATCTAGACATCGGCTTCCTCCATAGGGTAATCAATAAGGTAATCTGAGATGGCTCTTCCTTTCACGGATTTCTGCGTGATATATATAATATCAAATCTGGCTAGAATCGTCAACCAATGGGTCATTCGACTAGAAATGGTAGGCTTCTCGAGTAAGTACGTGATGGGATCCATTCGGGATACCAGTTGATGAGAAAGGCGAGTATATAGTGCCATAACTTTTTGGTGATCCAGAAAAGGGTGACATACGATTTTTCCAAGGCTCTGTAGTTAACTTCGTACCTGACAAACTTATGACTGGCATAGTAGATGGATCTCTCTTTGAAGGTTTTTTTAACGTAATGGGCTCACAAAGCCCCTTCTATTGTATCTGTCATGATTAGGTAAAGCGTAGGGTAAGATCAGGTTGCGGCGGCATGAGTAGCAGGGGTTAAGATAAGTATTACTCTATTTGGTCAAAGGCTTCTTGGCATCTTCGTTCTAAACCTTGGTTGAATCCTTTCGAAGGATTTTGAAGATGTTCTCACGTATAGAAGTCAACTGAGTGATGAACTAATTGATATACTGTATTTTTCCAAGGAATCCCCAGATTTCCTTCTCCGTTCGGGGTGCTGGTAATTCGAGTATGGCTTTTTTCTTGGCAGAATATGCTTCTATCCCTTTCACACTAACTTTGAATCCCAAGACTTTTCCTTTGGTAACGCAGACAACACATTTTTGTGGTTAAGTCATATCTGATATTTCCGCAGTCGTTCAAAGACCTTTCGGAGAGCGGGAACATGACCTTCCCTAGTCTTGGACTTAATAAATATATCATCCACATACACCTTGTCTTCCTTGTGTACCAGATCGTGCAAGTTGGTTGTGGCATCCCTCTGGTAGGTAGCCCCTGCCTTTTTTAGATGAAATGGCTAGACGGTGTACTAAAAGGTTCCCCAAAGGGTGATGAATGCGATTTTCTCTTGATGATCTGGGTGCATCTTGATCTAATTATATCCAACAAACCCATCAACGAATGACTTGAGAGCGTGACTGTCCATATTGTCCACAATCATGTCGATATTAGGTAGCGGGTAATCATCCTTCGGAGAGGCCTTATTCAAGTCTTGGTAATCGACCCACATACAAACCTTCCCTCCTGATTTCATAACGGGTATGATATTACTTATCCATGTGGGATATTCGATCACACGAATCAATACCATGTTCAACTATTTGACAAGTTCTCTTTAACTTTGAGCGAGCATTCGGTGCGAAGCTTTCGTAGTTTCTTCTTGACCGATTTGTATTCGGGGAGAGTAGAAGTCTCATGCTGAGCTATTTTAGGATCAATGTTGGGAATATCATTGTAAGACCATGTGAAGACATCCATAAATTCCTTCAGTAATTCTTTGAGTTGAGCATGCTCATGCTCGTCAAGGGTGGCCCCTATCCTAATCTCGCGCAGTTGGATATTAGAACCAAGATTAATAACAATAGTATCATCTTCATTAACTTGAACGCGATTATGTTCTTTGTTATTAACCATATTTAGATCAGTTAAAAAAATTTCATTTGCAAAATCATCATCGTCAAGAGTTTGATTAGAAGCAAGACAATTAATGTAAGGCACAATAAGATACTCAAAATCATCATTTATATCATTGATAGGAAAAAAACATTGAGATCCTCATCAAAGGAGGTTTATATTACATCATAGTAAGGAGAAACAACTGTGGAAGAAGAGTGGGGATAAACATCACGGTTAAGTTGAATATCTGCTGGTGGAACAAGTGCAGCATACTAGTTGAGGAGAGGTGCATCCGCAACTTTCATCAGAAAGGATTGATGCGATAATGTAGCCCCTAAGTGGATCATACAAAGTTCCAGCCCCAATAACTACAAGTTAAAAGAATCCTCAGAGTCACTTCCCTCGGAATATTTGGTATTAGTTATGGTCTTTTCAATGAGTGGTTGCACTTGATGCTGGAAAATTTTGGCCTACGGGTAGTTGTCTGGGAAAAAGATCTCTATTCCCGATTTCATCTTCTTATCCACATGATCATACCATGGTTCGGGAAAGATGTAAAAGGGAGAATATTCACCCACTCTGATGAATCTTTCATTCAAGGAATCTCTCGAGATGGTCTTTGAACTTTCTTACCTTTCTTTAGTCGAGGTTGACAGATCATTCTGAGATCTTCTGTCGACATTTAATAGCCCAAGCCACATGGAGGAAATGCTTTCTTCAACATAATGGGTTCAAGTATACCCTACGGTCGTCGTCCCAGCCCCAGTGCGGGCATGAAGTGGATGTTTTTAAACATCTGGATTACATTGACGTTGCCATGGGGGTTTTACTCTAGGAAAATCCTATCTTTGAAATTGTCCCCCGTTGGAAGTAAAAGTGGTTCAACCTGAAAAATTGACAGAAGCATATCATTTATCCCGTGCTATATCTCTAGGACTAGATTACTGGTTATTTCATTCTCGTCATTGTCATCATCACCCAAAATGGTGATGACCTACCCATATTCAAAGAAGTTCAATATATGATGAAGGTAAGAAGACAACCCCTTGATGCTATGGAGCCACGATCATCCGAGAAGCAGATTGAAACAGGCTTGGATATCGATGACATGGAATTCAGTAACCAGATTTATAGGGCCATCCCTTATTTCAAGCTTTTTAGATCCCATCACATCTTGGAGGGTATTATCGTAGGCCCGTACTATTGCAGAGGTTGGAGCAAGGTCGCTTAAATTTAGTCCCAAACAATTGAGGGTCCTTAATGGGAAGACATTTATAGATGATTCATTATCGACAAGTGAAAGTGGGACGGTGTTTCCCATGACTTCGACAGAGATATTGAGAGCATAATTTTTATTTGGACGAATCTTATGGATTTCTTCTTCGAAGAAGGAGAGAATTCTAGTAGAGGTTAGAGATTCAACAAGATTTGTTGCTTCTTCTAGCATGGAAGAAGGAGGAACTGTGGGTCCTGTGAGTAGCTTGATCAAGGCATTTCGGTGCATCTTGGGAGACATAAAGAGTCCCCATAGAGTGATGTTGGGTTGGGTTTTCTTCAAGGGTAATTTTTGGCATAGGGAGATTCTCGACACCCTTTCATTTGTCGATTTTTGATGGTTGTAGGCTTAGGATTTGGTAATTCTTCCCCGACCTGGTCATATGGTTCACAGAAGAGGGGAAGAATAGAAAACCCATTTCCTGATCAATCTCAGGCTGTTCAGCCACTTTGTGGATTTATCCTAGCATCTCCTCAAATGATATCATCCCACGTATGCTGACTATCGAACTAATATTTTTCTGGACTCTGCTCTTACTCTCAATCGTCAAATTCTCCCCCCCCCCACCCAGTGGAAACGATATTATCTTTCCATGGAAAATTAATACACTCAATAAATTCAATAGCTTCTTCGTATAAATCTTCCCATTCGTCAGGGATATGTAAAAGAAAAGGGACTATACGCCCTTATAGTTTCAAAGCATTGAGTAGCTCGGATATACTGCAAATATCTTTTGTCTGATAAAATAAATCCACCATGATCTGGATCATATCATTTAAACTATCTTCATCGATCGGTACCATCTAATTGTCTGACTCATGGGCCCATTTTTGAGCTTCTAAGAATAACATATCGAATCTCTGATAGTTGGCGGTCATCTGGGAGGGTTATTTCAACCTGAACTGTAGGAGTTTGTTCAACACTTTTGTCAATTCCATATCTTTACCACCAGAACGGGGGCGAACACCGATGTATGCTTTGACAATGACTAATAAGGCCTCATTGGTTAAGATGGTAGGGTTTAGAAGAAAGTATGGGCATGCTTGGAGATCTTTAGGAGAGTATATGGGTATGATTGGTGATTTACTTGGTATGATCTAGGTAGATGGGTCGAATTCTGGGTTTTCTTCGAGAAAAATGGCATTTGTAGGGAGTGGATTATGGGTAGTGATTGGTTTATGATTGGATAGTGGTATGATGACACCCCGATCTATTAGACCTTGGATCATATTTCTAAGGTCTAAACACTAGTCGATAGTAGGGCCGACACTTAGGTTAAAGTCACAATGAGAATCTAGTTTGAAATTTTTGGGAAGTGGGTTTGGTAATGGACAAGGGTCTAAGGGCTTGATAAGATTTTGGCTCAAGAGGTCTTGGTAAACTTTGGAGAGTGGAGCATGAAGCTCAGTGTATTCCTTTCGAATTAGGTTAGGGAGACTTTCTGGTTCCCTTGAAGCGATAGGCTGAGAGATATTATTGATGTTTGAAGTTGCGATACTGATTGGCTTTTTAAACTTTCTTGGAGTTGTCTAGATACTTTATTTGCTTTAGCTTTTGACTTGGAAAGATCTTCTTAGATCTCTACTCCTACTTCTCGGAGGGCTAAAAAATGAAAGTAGTACTATCCTTCTATCATTACTCGGACATGAGGTAAGAAACTCTTCTTCACAATGATGATTTGCTCCTCTTTGGAAGGTCGGTTGGTCATAGTGGCTACTTTTTCTCTCCACCTTGCTATGAATTGACTAACTGACTCCCCATGATTCTTCTTAAGTAGCTATAAATCACGACGGGTAACCTTTAACTCTTCTTTTTACTTGTACTATGTCATGAACTCGGGGGAAACAACCTTCCAACTGCGAGTTTTGGACTCCTCGAGAGATAAGAACCAACGAAGAATGCTATCTTTCAAGGTATGTTGGAACATTTGGGCCAATATTTCCTCGGAGGCCCTTAAGAGAGTTATGGCTTAGTGATAGCTATAGAGATAAACTATCGAGGGTCTACTACCCCGAACTTCTCGATGTTGGGAATCTTGAACTTTTTCGATAACTTGTCTTTATGATAGGGAGAGTTGTGGGTGTATTCCATGTAGTTTCCAGGGAGTCTGATTTGGTCGAACTTCTTGGTCAACATCCTAAGGTCCTCCTTGACCTCTTTCAACTCTTCCACCTTTTGATCAATGATCATGGGTAAGTTAGCCCCTGGCTGGGCAAGGTTCGACGTACGAAGTTGGGTCGGCAGTGGCCCATTCGCAGGAGGAGCATATGGAGCATGTTGGTATTCCTCAAGAACCCAAATAGGCTCGGGTGCGAGCGGTCCCATAACGAGAGGATAGTGGACCTCGGGATCTTTGGGGATAGGGACCCAGTTTCATTGCATCTCATGAACCTAGATTTGAAGGCTATTAATCATGGCAGTGAGTTGGGTTAGGACTGTAAACAAATTCGGCTGCACATTTGGAACTGGATTTGTGTTCTCCATGGGAAGCAGATGAATTTAGGACTCAAAGGAAGTAGAGAAGGAACTGACGGAGCTTCAGGTGGTTCGAATGAAGATCAAAGCCAGTAGGGAGCCGGGCCAAGGGTATGCGATCGACCTCAGAAGCAGAAAAATTGGGATTCTTTTTTTTTTTGGAAAAGAGAATGGGAAAACTTATATTTCTAGAAAAGTGAGGAATTTTTTTTTGACTTTTTTGGAAAATATGAGGACAAACATTTTTTCGGGTAGAGGGAAGGAGAAATATTTTTGGGATTCTTGATAAAAGAGTGAAAATATTTTGACACTTTTGGAAAAGAAAGAAGGAAAAAAATGAGAGACGGGTCTCAGCATGATTATTATTATGTTTATTATGTTCTCACTTGCATTAGGTATACCTAAATGCAAAAATAAATGTCAGACGGGACCCGAGCTTGAAAAAATTGGGTTTTAAAAATATGTACAAACTATGGTTAGACTCGTTACCAGGCTCATGGGTAGGGTCCCATTTTTAAAAAAATGTGCAAAAATTTGGGCGGCATGTCGACCTGTCATTTCGACGGAGTTTCGGATTGAAATCAGAAAATAAAATATTAGTGCCCTAGGTCTGACGCCTATATGTGGGTATGCAGTTGTTGGGTTAATTGGAAGTTGTTACCCCCTTTGGCATGACTTCCATAAGATACGTCTTACTTTTGAGGGAAATCAGTACGCGTGGACAATCCATTTGATATACCTGAGTGTATATGAATTGCCTCACTATATACCTCATGGGGACAATACATGTTAGAGCGAATTCTATATACTCGACATACGTGAACGAGTTCCATGCAATATACATTCTGGTATAACTTCGATCAAGCGGTACGATACTGGGGGAACCGTTCGATATACGTCGAAGGTACTTGGCCAATCGAAGGTGAGAGTCATATTGCTTAGGCTAATTGCGCCCTGTCAAACCAGTGCCCATCACGAAGTGCCCCCCTAGTTACAGGATGAAATTTGGTTAAATGAAATGCTCTTTGTTGTTGTAGAGTGCAAAGATGAATGATCCTTGATTATTACATTATGGTGGGAGTATCTTTATTGATGAGAATCATGACAAGCATGGGATTGTGTATAAGTATAACATGGATTATGTGAGAGTGAGTGATATGTAATTATCTACAAGTGTGTGTGTGGTAGTGAACCTAAGCATTGATCAACTACAAGTGGTGTGTGGTAAGTGTGAGTTATCATGGATATATATAAGTGTGATATGTGGAGGTGTGTGTTAGTGACACCTAAGCATGGATTTCTAAGTGGTGTTTGCAACATGGGGATGCCAGTGATCCTAGGTGCACGTGGTGAAAAGTGTACATGGAGAATTTATACAAGTGTGTGAGTGAGTAGTGATATAAGCATGAGAAATAGATGTGAAATAAATAATGGAGGAGAGAAAGGGTACATACAGGTAGTGCATACACACACAAGAAAACATAACAGTGAGTTGCCACTTTGGCCATCATGATCGAGATTGTGCTCCTGGCCTACTATTTTTCTATATCTCTTTTGCTTGAAGGCGGGGGAGATGGAGAAGGGAGGGGGGATCTAAAGGTCTTACGTTCTTACTTATGAAAGCTTCGACCGTTGTCGGTGTGAGGTAAATGTAAAGAGATGGACTTGCCAACCTATTTTTCATAAAACAGGCAAAAGAACATGTTGTTACGTCAAGAGAGCGACATCAAAGGCAAACTGATGCATACGAAACCAATAGTTCGAGGATTCGGGGGCTAAGTTACGAAATGGGAAAGGGTAGGTTGTAGGAAATAAGGAGAAGGTGTAAAATTGTCCGGGTCTTTTATTGCGTTGTTTCTTGGATGTAATCCAGAAATGTATTTTCCTTTGTCGTGATGAATAAAAAATAAACTTTTGTTGCACGTCTTGAATTTTTCTCTTACTTGCTCTGTTCGCATCATTGTTGATTTTGTTTTGAATTTTCTCTTTGCTAGTTTGTGTCCAGGATGGAACTCTTATCAGCTCATGATACAGAGTTGATGAAGAAGTGCAATGACGATTTCAAAGCTGGTCATGCGGTCTTTACTAAGACCCAAATAATTGACATCCTCGGATCAGATGCCTCTAAACGAGCAATTGATGCTTATTAGTACTTGAAGTGCCTACTTGATCGTGATGTAGCCAATAATGTGGCTTATTACGAAATGATTGAAGATCTTCAAGGAATGATTGAGGAACTTTAACAGCAGTACAGAGAATCCACTACACTTTTGCATCAAGGTTACGAGAAAAAGTGCCAACAATTGAGTGCTGATAGGGGATATGACAAGTACATTTCAGCCCACGAGAAAAAGGAAAGTGTGTTAAAGCTTGAGATTTAAGAGCATAGACATATTTCCAAGCTACTAGAGCAAGAGAATATCGCGTTGTAAGAGGAAATAAAACTGCACAAATTTACTACCTCTTCTTCTTCGGGAGCCTTGGTCCCAATTAATGATGATGGTTTTTCCTTTTTAGAAATGGAAAATGTTAGCTTAAGAGAAGAGTTAGAGACTTTGAAGCGAACCGAACTTTCCACACCTGCTCGTGGAAGAGCAAGATCTTCTTCCCGTGGATGAGCAAGGGTTGGTCGGGTTAATATTGATGAGACAAGAACTCAATTGGCCTTAGAAAATCAAGTCGTTCAATTGATGGCAAAGAATCAAGCTTTGGCAGAAATGTCTAAAAAAATTTAGAGTTTCACCGACCAACTCTCCAATCAGAGTTCGGCACTGGAAGGTAAAGAAAATCTAGTGAAAAATCTCCACGAACAACTTGATAGATTGACTTATCAATTTCACAAGAAGCCCAGGGAATTTTGGATGGCTGGGTATAATGAAACTCTGTATCATCTTGATGCTCGTTTGCAGCAGTCGAACAATGAAGAATATAAGTAGGGATGGTTGAATGACTTATGTGTTCTGAAACAGGAGCAAGGTCATTTCTTATGGGATTATTATGAACCTGGAGTTCTTAATTTACCTGTGCCTCCCTTCAAACGTGACCTTAGCTAGATTCTAGGCCACGCTATTCCTCGGATTTTGATCTCCAAGTATCTTGATGATTATAGTCTTCATTCGAATTTTGAGATATCTCGTCCAGAGCACTTGCTTGATCGACCATCCATAATTAATGTCAGAATGCTACAAGATATGAAATTTATAAACTCTCCTTATGCATTAGAGGATCCTCCAGCTGGGGTGGACATTTATATGTAATCTACAAGATAGGACATTTATATGTAATGAATCAAAATTCATATCGTATGTAATCTGCTTGGTTGTAATAAAGAAATATTTAGTTTCTTTTACAATTTCATTTCCTTGGAAATATTTTGTAGAATGTCTTTGTTATTCGTTGATGAATATATATATATATATATATATATAGAAGGACAAAATGTCCTACTTTATTTTTAGACAATCGAACTTGTCCCATTTGTTATCTGATTATAGTGACTTGTCAATCTTTGGGCCTAAGGAATGGAATGATTTTCATCCCATGTTCATACTTAGTTGTAGTAATCTTGCCAAGATTACCTTGTTCCCTAGATAGTGGATGCCTCGGAAGGTCACCCATCTTTTTACCTAGTTTGGAGAGTCCCTTGAGATCACCCGTGATCAAACAGGCTTTTTCCCTGTATAATTTTTATTTACTAGTCAACCGGAGTTGATGGTTATTTACGAACCAACCGGAGTTGATGGTTATTAAGTTGCCAACCAATCGGAGTTGGTGGGTGTTAAATTGCCGACCAACCGGAGTTGGCGGGTGTTAAATTGTCGACCAACCAAAGTTGATGGTTTCTGAATTGCCGACCAATCGAAGTTGGTGGTTGTTGCTATGAATTTGTGTTTGTGTAGTGTGTAGCTGTAATATTCCAAAAAAAATCAACAAAGGAATAAATATGGGCGAAACATCACTTTATTCATATGGAAAGAAATGTGTTACATATGGATTTCAATTACTGATAGTACTTGCGCAGATGCTCTGCATTCCATGCGTTCTTGAATTCTTCTCCCTCCAAAGTTTCAATTATGTATGTCCCAGGGTGAACAACTTTAGTTACTCTGTAAGGTCCATGCCAGTTGGCCTCCAGTTTGTTATGTTTTTGGATCACTTTCTGCAGCACATAATCCCCCTCTTTCAAATCGCACTTCTTTACCCTTTTATTATAGACAAGGTTGTTCGTTGTTGGTATGCTGCATTCCTGATTGTTGCTTCTTCTCTAACTTCTATGAGCATATCCAGGTCTAAACGTCTCATCAAGTCGCTTATAGGAGAATTGAAATTAAGCACCCTATGTGTGGGTAGACCCAATTCAGCAGATATGACATCCTCACTCCCAAATGTCAACATGTATCGAGACTCCCCAGTTGCTGTTCGTGGGGTAGAGCGATAAGCCCACAACACATAGTGTAGCTCGTTAATCGAGTTTCCCTTTTCATCATCCAGCCATTTTTTCAAACCATTCAGTAGGGTTCAATTTATCACTTCAGTTTGCCCATTGCTCTGGGGATTGCCTGGACATAGTGGATCTTCTGTACATTGGATTGATGACAATATGCATCGAATTCCTCGTTGTCAAATTGGGTTCCATGGTCAGTAATGAATGCGTGTGGGACATCATATCTGCAAATAATACTCTTCTAAATAAATTGATAGACCTTTCTATATGTCATATCAATGAGGGGTTCAACTTCCACCCATTTGGTAAGATAGTCCACAATAACTACGAGGTATTTGAATCTCCCTTTGGTCGTTGGGAGTGGCCCGACCAAGTCTATCCCCCATATGGGGAATGGCCAAGGGGACGTAATGGGTGTTAACAATGCTTGGGGAGCTCTTCGGATGGAAGAGAAACGTTGGCAATTATAGCACTTCTTAGCGTAAGCTGTGCAATCAGCTCTCATCGTTGGCCAGTAATACCCCTGTTTGTCATCCTCTGCAAAAGAATTCGACCTGCTACATGGGCTTCGTGGGACCCTTCGTGAACCTCTTCAATCAAGTCCTTAACTTCGCAGGGATGGACACATCTCTGTAGTCCTTCTATAATGCTTCTTCTATACAAAACGCCACTGTTCAATACGTAACGAGCAACTTTAAACTTCAATTTCTTGGCTGCGAGTTTATCGATTGGCACAGCTCCCTCTTGGATATAGGACCTGATGGGGTTCATCCAGGATGGTCCAAAGTCGAGGGCAATTAAGTTCATCATTAAATCTTTGTTTACGCTCAGATCTATAGGTATTTCTATTGGGATTGTTCTTCGTAGCTCAATATGTGTTGCTGATGCCAACTGAACTGCTACAAAAGTCGACACTACCTCCATGGATTTTGCATGATACTTGACCATTAGTTCTCCCTTCGCTGTATATAACCCGAGAATTTGATTTATGATTAGTTGTGAATCACTGAATACAACGACTTGTTCTACCTTCATGGTTTTGTCCAGGCTTAGACCCACATTTATAGCTTCATATTCCGCTTCATTATTAGAAGCCTTAAATTGAAAACGTAGAGCATACTCCATATCAATTCCATCAGGGTTATTTAAAACTATTCTTGCTCCACTACCTGTGGTACATGAAGAGCCATCCATATATAGATTCCATACAGGTATCTCATTATCAAACTCTTGGTCAGATAGAGTTCCTCGTTGGAGTATTTAATGCTTCCTTTTATCTTCCCCTGACACTTCTCGCTGCTCGTTGATTGTATTATCTATATTATCCAAGGAAGGAAGTTGGTCGGGTGTTATCTTCGATGATCCCGTAACAGCTAGGGGTTGGTCTTTATTAAACTCCTACTCTTCTGAGTTATCAGAGTGAGTAAACTCTACGATAAAATCCGCTACTTCCTGCCCCTTAAGTGATGACCTAGGCTTATAAACTATATCATATTCACCAAGTTTTACTTCCTAGTACATCAATCTTCCTGATTTCTCCAGTTTATGCAGAGCTTTCGTAATGGCATATCAGTATACACTACTATAGTATGGTCTTGGAAGTATGGCCTCATCATTCTTCTTGCTTCGATTAGTGCTAGTGCTAACTTCTCCAATCTTGGATATCTGATCTCTGCTCCTCAGAAGGCCTTGCTGGTGTAATAGACTGGTTTCTGCACTCCGTTCTCCACTCTTATCAATGCTGACTAATCGCATTATCTAAAATCGCTAAATATAAGTATAACTTTTCTCCCATCACTGATGTGGATAACAATGGAGGTTTCCCCAGATATTTCTTCAACTCTTGAAAGGCCTCCTCACATTCATCATTCCACTCAAAAATTTTTCGAAGTGTTTTGAAGAATGTGATGCATCTCTCTGTTGCTCATGACATAAATTTGTTAAGTGATGCAACTCACCCTGTGAGACTTTGTACTTCCTTTTTCGTAGCTGGAGATCGTAGCTCCAATAGGGCCTTGATCTTTTCAGGGTTTGCCTCGATACCTCATTGGTTAACAATATATCCAAGAAACATACCTTCTCGTACTCCAAATATGCATTTGGTGGGATTCAACTTCATTTGATATTTCTCTAGTTGATCAAAAGTCTACCTTGGTCAGCTAAATGATCAGCAGTTTTCTCGCTTTTCATCAGCATATCGTCAACATAAACCTCCATATTATGACCGATTTGCTCTGCAAACACCTTATTCATCAGCCGCTGATATGTTGCACCTGCTTTTTTAGGTCCGAAAGGCATAACATTATAGCAATAAGTTCCCCTTGGGGTGATAAAAGAGGTAATTTCCCTATCCTCGGATTTCATTTTAATCTGGTGATAACCTGAGTAAGCATCCATGAAACTCAACAATTCATGCCCCGATGTATCATCCGTCAATTGATCGATTCCGGGCAAAAGAAAATGATCCTTTGGGAAGGCTTTATTAAGATCAGTGAAGTCCACACACATCCTTCACTCATTTTTTTTCTTATTTACCATCACCACATTTGCTAGACAATCAGGGTACTTGACGTCCTAAAAAAAAAAGGCTTTCTATAGTTTCTCTACTTCTTCCTGTATAGCGTGGTTCTTTTCAAGGATGAACACTCTTCTTCGCTGCATCACTGGCTTGACTTCCTTATTAACGTTGAGCTCATGGCACAGGAAACTCGGGTCTATCCCTGGCATGCCTTCATGACTCCATGCGAAAGTCTATTTTCTGCGCCTTAGAAATGCTATCAGTTCCTATTTTATCGATACATCCAATGACACACCAATTTGGGTTGTTCGTTCTGGGTGTTTATCGTCCAAAATGATATTTTTGATTGCTTCCATGACCTGGCTCTTCACGAGCTGAGACTCGTCTCTAGGGTCTAATGTTTCAATCTCTGCATCTTTTGTTTCATCCACTTGATACATAGTAGTCTTTCTCCTGGATTCTTCCAGTTCTTCCTGTTTGGAAGATGAATAGTAGCATTCCCGAGCTACTTTTTGGTCGCCTTTCATAACTCCCACTCTGAAATTGGTTGGGAACTTTAAACATTGATGTACAGTAGATGGTATTGCATCGAACTTCTTCAGACCTACCCTCCCCATGATGATGTTGTAGGATGATTGGACATTTTTATCAATTACGAAAAAGCGTACTCTTTCTGTTCGGCAAGCAGGCTATGTACCAATAAGCATGTCCAACTTGATCGTCGCAAGTGGAAAAACCTTTTCGCCATTAAAATTGAGGAGGGGCCTATGATATGGCTCCAACTGGGATAACTTCAGATTCAAACTGTCGAAGCATGGGTAGAACATGATATATGCAAAGCTACCATTATCCACCAGTACCCGTGAAATCACCACCTCCTTTATCCTCATCTTGATCACCAATGGGTCGTCATGAGGATAGAGTACACCTGCCAGGTCATTCTTAGAAAAGCTAATGACCAGTTTGTCCCTATTCACCTTCAGCCAAGTTTATGCATTGTATGTAAGAGCAAGCTTAGGCCTCCTTAAGGTAAGCTTCTCTCTCCGCGGTAAGATATCCACCCCCTGCATCTCCACCTTTAATGACATTACATTCAAATGATCCAAAATGGATTAAAAATACCTCGCGCTCTGGCTGTCTTGGCCTTTTGGAGAGATCGGGGTCATCTTCTGGATCATCTTCGTGATCTCTCTTCTTGTCTTCTTTTGCTCGATGAGGAGACTTAGATCTTTGCCTTCCTCTGTTGCGGGTTTTTTCACCATTTTGGTGATCAACATACTTAGTTAGTTTTCCTCGCCTGATGAGTTCTTCAATTTCATTCTGAAGAGCTATGCAACGTTTAGTCGTGTGGCCATGATCTTTATGGAATTCATATTATTTGGACTTGTCCCTTTTGTCAGGATCCGCCTTCATTTTCTCTGGCCAGGTTAGCTCCTCGTTGTTCTTGATCTCTTCCATATTTCCTTATTTGCTCCAGCGCTTGCTTAGCTTTCGACTGCTTGTTTCCACTATTGTTCTTCTGATCCTTCTTCTTGGTTTTACCAGCCTCAACCTTGGTCTCCTTAGTGTCTATATTCTTCTTCATAGCCATGGCTTCCTCAGCGTTCATGATCTTGGCTTCCTTTGCCATCTGTTCTGCCATGGTCGCAGGCGGGTCTTTGGCCAAAGTATAGTACAACTTGTCTGGTAACAGTCCACTCATCAGAGCAGTAATTATTGTCTTCTCCTCATAATCAATTACCTCAAGTTTCTCGTTATTGAAACGACTAATATAATCCCTAGTACTTTCTTCTGTCTTTTGTCTTCTGTCTTTTGTCTAACGCTCAGTAAGTGTGCTACTCTTTTAACTGGTTTCACTCCAAAATAGAAATTCCCTATGAAAAGCTCTACCAGTTGAAGGAAAGTTGCAATCTTCCCCTGAGGAAGGTTATTGTACCATATCTGAGTTGACCCGGTGAGAGTTCCTGAAAAATCCCTGCATCTCATCTCATCTAGAATCGCATAGATATCGGCAGCAGCTTGGTACTGCTCTATATGAAGGACAGGATCCATTTTTCCATCATATTTAGGTGTCACCATAGGAGCTTTGAATTTTGATGGTGTGGGAAAATTCATAGTTGCCTATACGAATGGTGTCCCTTTGACAAAAGTTATTTGTAGAAGATTATTGGCCTTAGCCATTTCCCCTAACCTGTCTTCCAACCTTTGAATAGAGACTTTCCATGCATCGTTTCCCACCTTGGGCTGATTTGTTCGAGTGACCGATCGCGTTGAGTTTTCCTCTTGGGACCTTTCATTACGGGCTATTGGGCGTGATTGGGCAGAGCCTTCCCCTAGGTCGGATGGTCATTGAGAGTTCCTCGACGTAATTCTAGGAGGACTTCTATTCCTCCTAGGGCCCAATAGATCAAAAGGGGAGACTCTACTCAACCTTTCTAGCGCAATAGTCCTTTCTGGAGTTAGAGTGACGTTTCATTGGGAATTTGTAGTTCGTACTGATGGGGTCCGACCAGGTTGATACGAAGGGTCATTAGATCTCTCAGTGCGATATGAGTCAGTACGTTTAGATTGAGAGACCTCCGGGAATAGAGTTTGTCTATTTCTTGAAGATGGAAGATGGGTATTTCTCTGAGAATTTCGTTGTCCTGATTGGGCCGGCACTCCATCTCGAACAGTTGGTATAAGTTGACGCATGGTTTCTTGTATGGTCGTTTGCCCTTGGGCTAAATTAGCCATTATGCCAACCAGATCTTGAATATTTGGTGGAGTAGAGGGGTTTGGAGGGTGACCAGTGTTTCGATCACTGGATTCCAGAATCTCAGCCATAGATGATGAGTTATTTGGTGAAAAATGTTAAGTACCGTCGTTTCCCACAGACGGCGCCAATCTGTTGATGTAAAAAATTAGATTCTATCTAATTAAACAATCACAGATAAAAATGAATAAACAAGACAATGGACTTTTAAAGTGGTTCATCCTTATGAAAATGTCCTACGTCCACTGTTTTGTATTACTGACTATTTACCTTGAATCTCGATGATAGGTTCACCCAGAGATCCAAAAGTCCTCCTCTTATGACGAGGTTACAATGTATTTATAGCCTTGCGGCTATACATATGAAAAGGTAATGTGGTGTTATCTAGTAGACAGATACATCTATACGATAATAATGCGCATTTAATGCGTAGTTTCCTTTTGGTTTTCTTGATTTGGATGTTTTGTACGCTAAATAGCTCGGACCGCTTATGTTGCTCAGTATGCTTAAGTACCTCGGAGCGCTTAAGTATGCTGTTCGTTGAAAGTATTTGTATTTGCTACGTAGATTGACACGTGTCTTCATATAATTGGTCCACATCAGCTGAATAAATTTGGTATCAACAGATACTACTACTTTTCCCCTCAAATGGTCGATCAAAAGACGATCCTAGTTGTGCAGATAAGCAACCATAATTGGAAAACTAGTTCGTCTTTTTAAGGGGTGACTGGTTGTTCTAATCTGAGAAGAGGGACAAATCATATAGTATCCCTCGTGAGTAGTACTCCCCAAACCATATTGGTATATCTTTTAGGATGTCATTATGTTGTTTTCTTTTTTATATATGTTTATCGACCACATTTTTGTTCGTCTTTTCGCAGTAAAGAAGGCTCCCAAGCTTCCTCTCGCTCTAAGGCAGTTGATTAGGACGACCTGTACTCTTAGCCCAGCAGACTTTGAAGTCTAATTTTCTCTTGAGGAGTTTATTAAGTTTGCCTACTACATCTCTTATTGGTTACCCTCCTTAGGATGAGCATATTAACTTGTATGATAGTCGTAAGGATAACGTAGGAGGAAACCACTATTTTGATCATCTTAGCCGATCAAATTTTCTTTTGAACAATTTAGCTGACACTCTCTTTCTATGAATCCTCTTCCAGCTCATCCGAAAGAGAGAACTCCATAGTGCTTCCATCTATTGACCGTACGGTGATAGAGATCGTCAGGAAGAGAAAGTTGGAGGACGAGGCTAAAAAGAAGAAGGCGTATGCTTTTATTGAGGCCAAAGATAGGAATATAGTAGAAGAGGAAAAGTGAGCAATGTTGGGACCCCTAAAAATACTGAATATGAGGGGAAAAGGCAGGCTTAGGCTAAAGCTCCGGGCAAGGTCAAGGTCAAGTCAATTGCCTAAGAATATGGAGGTGCTAGTCAGAAAAGGCCTCTTAAAACCTTCCCTCATCCAAGTCCTAAACTAAGGTGGACTGGGGTGAGGGTTGAAAGAGTGACTATTAAAGGAGCTCCCTCTCATCGTCTGGCCCGTGACGCTAGATCCACTTGCTCGTATGGGGAGGTGGATCCATTTAACTAGGATCTGAAGAAACCTGTGACCAGAGACAACTAAGGGATGATAAGAATTCCATTCTCAACAACAAAGATAATGCTGCCAAAGTCCTTGGTTACCATGGTTATGCTCGAGATTTTTATCATCTAAGGAAGTTCGATGCACACGAGCTCTAGAACATGACCCAACACAACATGATGGTGGTAAGCTCAAATACACACACGTAGGTTCTTCATTTCAATTCTTCTCATTTTTATCCAATGATCGTTCCATCCTTTATATTTTAGGGTGCCATGGGTTCCACTATCATGTAAGAGCAGGTGGCCTCCTACCAGGATGTTTATGAGGAGTTGAAGATTGAGCATAACAAGCTCTTCACTCAGTATGAATCCCTGGACATTGAGCTGAAAGTGGTCAAGGCTGATCATGACAAGGCCAACTCTAAGTTTAAGTAGAGGGATGATCCATTTATTGAGAAGGTGAGAGATCTGATTAAAGTTGAGGAGGAGGTCAATGGGCTGAAGAAGTAAGAAAAGATCGATTATGTTAAGCTTAAGTCTTCAGAGGAGGAGATAAAATGACTTATTTATGCCTTAAAAGAGACTACTTATTCTCTAGCGTAAGATGAGGAGGAAGGTGTAAGAAAATTTAAATCCTCTGGCGAATATAACATTGACTTGGTGTCAATCTTAATGGAGGCCTATGACAAGCTCAAGAAGAGGTCATCAAGCATTACCCTAGATCACCGAGATCGTTCAGGCTTTGGAGGGCAATGAGGAGGAGGCCAAGGATTTTGAGGCTAAGAGGGAAGCTACTCAGGAGGAGATAGTTGCTAACGATGTTGCTGCCGAGCATGTTGAGGTAGCTACAAATTAATCAGGCGTTGCAAATGTTAATTCCTCTATTACGGCCAATGTCCCTATGCCAGAGGCCACTACTAGGCACACTCCTAAAGTTGGAAGTTTATCCTCTCTTTTTGCGAAGATTTTTGTATTTTAATCCAAACAGATTCTATTATATTTTTTCTCTGTATTTATAGTTTGTAATGAACAATTTATTGTTTGAATGATGAACCTTTATATTTTTTGCGTGTGCACGTTTACTTATGCTATCTTTAGAGATGTTCACATATACGTGAGTGAGTCATACTATTTTTGAGTTAACTTTGAATCACATTATAGTACATTGCATGTTTACCTTGTCAAACTACTAACTATTTCTAGCTTATTGAATGGGCATGCCCGTAGTTTAGTCTTACTGTCATATTTTTGTTAGCCAGACTGGTCTTACCAATTACCATTTTGATGAACTTAAGTTATCCTAATCTAAGTTCTACCCATGCTTGTGCCATCTTACTGGTTGTATGAATGGATCTTGTCATCCTGACCACACGTCAGTATAGGTTACCATAGTCATTGAAGTTTATTAGGATCTATCCTTGCGCTAGTGAATTGTGGTTGGATCTTATCGTCCACAACAGTAACTTAGATTTTCCATACTTGAGGAGACTTCTGGTTCTCTATCCATCGAAGATGATATCGTACATGAAGTTTTTGATGGGCGTAAGCTTTCCTGACCTAGGTTTTACCTATGCTCGTGCTGGCTCATGTATCAACCCCTATTTTTAAAGAATTAAAAATGTATTAGTTTAGTTAAAATTTAAATTACACGTGTGAAGTAGTTTGATTGAAATTAAATATTATGGGATGATTAATTTATTAATCAGAGAGAAATTAGTAATGATTATTGAATAAAATTACTAAGTGAATAGTCATTATATAATTTATGTCACGACGAATGACAGTGATGTGACAGTATGATATCTCAACCGAATGTCGTGAGAGGACGAAATAAGGTAGAGATAGAAAATAAATTATGGGCCACTCGGATAATGATTTTGAGGTTACGATTGTGTTCATAAGGGTCGACACAGTCAAAATACTATACCTGAGTGTGTAGATTGGGTCCTGGGACAGTTTTAGACATAATTGACAACCCGAGAGACCCTTTTCATCATTTTATAACTTGGGATTAAGGGATTTTTGGATTTTTAGTATTATACATAGTTGTAGTGATGGTAGGCTAGGGTAAACAGATTAGAAAAGAAGTGGAGTCCAGTTGAAAGGAGAGGAAGAATTTTCTTGAAGCTCAAGGAAGGATTTTGGACAATTCAAGTTCAATTTAGCATCACAACCACTATTGGAGGAAGGATCATATGAGAAACATCATCAAAAGGATCAAATCTAGCATCTTTCATAAGAGGAAAGTATTTATCTTGCAATTGTTTTGGTTATAATATCCATTTATAGTAGGAACTTTGTATTAAGGATAATTCATGTTATTCTTATAATTTGATGAGAAAATTATAATTAGGAATATGATTTGAAGTAGAATAAATCTAATTGCATGGAGAAAACAAATCAAGAATTTTGGGAGTTGAGTCATGGATTAAATCTGGGTTTTTGGTTAATTTAAATGAAGAACACAAAAATTATAGAATTTATGGTTATGAGGTGTTAAATTTGATCGTATGATGAAATTATATGGATTTTATTCATGATTTACATTAGAAATCATCCCTAGATATATCTTTGATTTTAGTTGTGCTAATTTATAAATTGGGATGTTAATATGAATGTTGAGGATTTGGATAGTCTATAAGTTCATAACAGTTATGAAAAGAAGAAGGAACATGCTACATTTTGAATCGATTTGGCCCAAGGGAGAATTGATTCAGTTTGTCCAGAATTGAAGTTTTTTCCTTTTAAACCCATAAATTGGGGATAATTCATGAGAACATTTTTAGGACATTTTAAACTTATGGATAGGTATAAATGTCAGAAGACCTACAATAAGGATTATGTTTATAGAAATAGAGACGAGTTAAGAATTTAAATAATTGACAAAATGTCCAAAATTGATAAATGGAAGAAGTTCGAAAAGGATTAAATAGAGATGAGTGAACTTACGTTTGTGACCAATAAGATATGGTTGGAATAACTATGGATTTCAGAATGGGTAATTGAGAATATAAGAGTAGTGAACGATACTCAAAATTACATGAATTAGAAGGTTAATAGAAATTTATGGTACGTCGAATATACGAGTGAAATATATTACATACGAGTTGATGTAATGGGCTTGTGTGTATACCTACTAAGTAATATATAAATAGGTTGTGTAATATATATATATATATATATATATTATTTGATTATGTGAGTGAACATACCTACGATGCTTGCTATCAGGAGGTTTACGCGCAGAGGACGATCCCACCTCGACGATTCTAGTACGGTGGGGATTAGTGCCCCAGAGCATGGAACTTTGGCCATTCCACTAAGTGTCTTGTATTAGTAGAATTGGCATATCTCAAAGCCTTAGAACCATGTTCGCCCCACTATTATATTGATTTATTTTGGGTTCAAGGAGACATGCCGAACCAATAGTCCTTATTTGAGTACGGGAGGTACATGGAGATGATAGCAGAGTATGCCAGCATCACGAGGGGCCATTTCGGGGATGCTATATTTTTATATATATTGTATGTGTGATGAATATATATACTAGTGTAATATATCTACTTCTGTGACACAATAGAGTGGTTAGATTATTAATATCTAAAAAGGAAATTAAGTTATGAAACTTAAATAATTGACTTAATAATAAAATGGGATTATTGAGACCATTGTAACATATAGTATGGGGATTTATGGGAGAACTATACGTATCGAGAGTATAATATGTCAGGCATGCACATTAGTTGAGAGGTGACAACCTCAAGTGAGTGTACATGAATAATACATGTGTAACAAATAACTTCTTTAAACTGTGATTTAAATACTTGTTAAATATTTTCAAAATGTTTTACTTCGGCTCTGACCCGTGTCAAAATATTTTAAAACCTTTTAGGTGTCCAGTCATAGAGATGCCAGACTTGATGATCCATTCCAGTGACTATTAGCTGCAGCACTGTGGAGGCTTACAGGACTTGATTAGACACATCTATCTTTCCTTCCTAATGTAGGACTTCATTTCAGCATCTCTTTTGAGCATGTTACCCTATTTAGACTTTATGTATTCAGTTATCCAGTTCAGACTTATATTGGGATTCAGTTATTTACTGCTGATTTTATTATGGGTTTTGGATCTATAGTCGATGGTTTATTCAACAAGACTTTTATCTATTTACTACTTGCGATGGCTTGGAAAATATTAATTTTGTGAATGTTATTATTTAATTCCGATTATTATCATTATCTGTTTAATAAAAAATTAACATTGACTTAATTAATCGTAGGTGATTAGTAATTAAAAAAATATCGACAGTGATGCTAAGAATGAACCAGATGGAAGACCTGTTTAATTTAATAAATTACTAATCAACCAGTATTTAATTAAGCGGAGTGTCTCATATGGTATCAAAGCATGAGGTTCTAGTGTATATAGGATCTGTGCGAGTTACTACGATTTTAGCATAACGTTCTTTGATTTAGAGCCCTATTATTTGGAGTGTTGTATTCATCATTACACATTTTAGATTCGGTATTCTGCTTTTATAATTGTGTCAACTGTGAACTTACACACTTCGAATCTATTTCAGATGCCACCTAGGAGATGAGGAGTAGCAAGAGGAACAACTCAAAATAATGCAGGGTAGCCAGAGCCGCATGCATCGCAACCACCAATACGACATTGGACAGTGATAACAACTGAGGTGGTGATGATAGTGGCACGTGTAGTGAATGCAGTTATAACTGCCATAGCTCAACATTTTCCTCAGGTCCAGCAGCTACCGCAACCAGTGGAACTAGGGGTTTAGGCACACCCAGGACCGACAGAGTGGTATAGGGTTAGGGAGGCTTCCCAGAAGGGCCACCCTCGAGAATTTAAAGGGAGTTACTATGTGATTGCGGCATGTCAGTGTAATGCAAACATTTAGCACCACTTGCGAATGGTTGACTGCAGTGAGGTGCAAAAGCAGATGCTTACGACTTTTAGGTTGGTTGGGAAAACATTATAGTGGTGGGAATCAGTCACCACCGTTAAAGAGAGGGATACTATGATTATTACTGATTTCTGGGTGCGGTTTGATCGTAAATATTTTCCACCTCCCGTGGAGACTGAGATAAGGAATAAGTTTAGTGAGGTGACTCGGGGTGATCGTTTTGTCGTCGAATAGGAGGAGGAGTTCACTCGTTTATCCAATTATATACTAGACGAAGTGAACAATGAGGAAAAGAAGAAGGCGAGGTTTGTGGATGGTTTAGTTTGGAGGATCTAGCAACACTTGATTGGTAATTCGGCATTGGTGACTTATAAAAACGTCATAAATGTCGCACTGTTACATTGTCAAGACCATCATTTCCATGTGAAGGGGAGTAAGCGATTAGTTGAGCCCATCCAGTAGGACAAAACATGAGGGTCCAATGCTAGTTGAGCACCACAACAACATCAGTCAGGCAGACAGAGGCAGGATTTCTGATAGGGGGATCAGGCCAAGAGGTTCAGATATGGGGGCTATCGACCCGAGGGTGTTTATCGGTAGGGACAACAGCGTCCTCAACATCAATATGTTCCTCAGAGCCGTCAGGACCAAGGGAATAATAGAGGAGTTCAATAGGATCAAGGCCACCAGGGTCAGTATCGCCAGGATAATCATTGCCAGCATCAGAGAGTTTCCAGGCCAGTGATTTATTTGTGGACCGATGGGCCACACGAGGAAGGATTACCCATTGTAGGGGAGAGCTCCATTCAAGTAGGGTGCCCCGCAGGAGAAGCAGGCACAGAGGCCACCTACGACACCAACCCCAAATGCTCCTCCATAGCATGGATAGCTTCAGTATGGGTGTGTCTATAACATCGGAGATACCTTCACTCATCAGGTCCCATAGGCACCACCAGTAGTAGCAGGTACGTTTACTATATATGGGTTTACAGGTAGTGTTTTATTTAATATTGGGGCATCAAACTCTTTTACAGTAAGTATATTTGCATGAGTTGTCGGCCTATTAGAGATAGCTGGTAGTCTCCTTATGTGTGTGGAGTCACCGATGGGTAGTGGGTTTCTTATACACTCCATTTGTAGAGGTGTGGATATTGAGGTTGGTAGATTGTGTTTAGCTGCCAATCTTCTTGTATTGGATATTGACGAATATTATTTTATCTTTGGGATGGATTGGTTAACTAGGTATCGGGCAATGGTAGATTATTGCGGGAGGACTATTATATTTGCGATACCAAAACAGGAGATGTGCTCGAGAATGATGCCTCATCTTGAGGGCGGGTTGAGCACTATTCTATACTAAATTGAGGAGGAGACCTCACAAGAGGTGATAGATTCCTTAGACTCAATTACAGCTGTGAGGTAATTTAAGGATGTCTTCCTAGACATACCTGGATTACCGCCTAGTAGGGAAATTGATTTGTTATTGATCTAGCACCAGGTACAAGACCTATAACTTGAGCTCCCTCTCGTATGGTCCCATCTGAGATGCTTGAGTTAAGAGCGCAGATTCAGCAGCTCTTGGAGCCAGATTTTATTCAATGGAGTACTTCACCGTGTGGTGCACCGATGTTGTTTGTCAAGAATAAGGATGGGTCACTTTGATTGTGTATTGGCTATAGAGAGTTGAATAAGGTCACAATTCGAAATAAATATCCACTGTTTCATATTGATGATCTATTCAACCAGCCGAGGGGAGCAACTTACTTCTCCAAGATTGATTTGCGATTCGATTTTCATCAGTTACACATCAGGGAGGAGGACGTTCCTAAGACTTCTTGTTTGACACGATACGGGTCCTATTAGTTTAGAGTGATGCCATTCGGACTCACCAATGCGCTAGCAGTGTTCATGGATCTGATGAATCGGGTTTCTCAAGAGTTACTTGAGTAGTTTGTGATTGTGTTTATCGATGATATTATGGTTTACTCTTGTTCAGAGGATGATCATGCCGAGAACTTATGGAAGGTTTTGTAGACACTTATATAATACCAATTGTATGCCAAATTTAGTAAATGTTGATTATGGGAGGTAAAGTTTTTTGGCCACATAGTCTCTGAAAGGGGGTATAGTAGTTTATCTAAGTAAGGTACTGGCGATGAGGGAGTGGGGATAACCCACGACACCGATTGAGGTACGCAACTTTTTGGGGTTGGCAGGATATTACCGGAGGTTCGTTAAGGGTTTCTTAAAGATTATAGGTCCATTGATAAACTTGCTTGTATAGGGGTGCCATTTATTTTGGGACGACCATTGTCAGTTAGCCTTTGATGAACTAAAGGAAAAATTGACCTCAGCACCCATACTTCCACTGCCTAAGGGGGAGTAGCATATTGTGTCTATACTGATGCATCCATATATGGACTTGGGGGTGTATTACAGCAGAATAAGAGAGCTATATAATATGCATCACGCAAACTTAATCCCAATGAAAAGAATTATCCCATGCATGATTTGGAGTTAGCTGTTGTTGTATTTGACTTGAGGATCGGGAAGTATTATTTATTAGGTGATTAGTTTACTTTATTCACGGACCATAAATTGCTAACGTATTTGTTCACACAGAATGATTGGAACATGAGGCAGAGGAGATGGTTAGAGTTCATGAAGGATTACCAGATTGATATTCAGTATCATCCTGGGAAGGCTAACGTGGTGGCTGATGCATTAAGCCAAAGACTAGCAGGTAAGCTAGCAGCGGTTTAGAAAGCGAAGTGGAGAGAGCTTCTATATGATGGTGAGATTACTATGACTTATATGTTCGTTTTATCTATCACGCCTGAGATTGTGGTGAGGGTAGTAAAAACATAGACAAGGGATCAGTATTGCCAGGATCGGGTTCTCTAATTACTAGCTTATAGGATAGAGGGATACTAGATCAGTTGAGAGGGTGGCTTACATTTTAATGGAAGACTCGTGGTTCCAGAGGATGATTTATGGTATGGAGTGATGTCAATGGATGACGAGGCTCGATTTGTCGTACAACCTCATGGGAATAAGATGTATCAGGACATGCACAGACAGTATTGGTGGTCAGGGATAAAATGGGACATAGCAGAGTTTGTCTCAAAATGTGCTAGCCAACTAGTGAAGGTAGACTACTAGAGACAAACATGGATGTTACTTCCATTAGATATTCCCATGTGGAAATGGTAGAGTATCTACATGGATTTTATCAGTGGGTTGTCGTTATCACAGCGTGGTCACAATTCTATATGGGTGATAGTGAATCGGTTGACCAAGGTGACTCATTTTCTTCCAATTCGTACTGATTTTGAGGCAAAGCAGTATGCATAATTATTTATCGCTGAGATAGTATGGTAAAATGGGGTCTCGGTTAATATTGTGTCCGATCGGGATAAGATCTTTGTATCCCATTTTTAATAGAGTTTTTAGGAGGTGATGGGGATAGATTTATGATTGAGTACAATGTATCACCCAAAGATATATGGGAAGACTGAGAGGGTTAATCAGATGCTTGTTGATATGCTGCGAATGTGCATACTCGATTTCGGGGGCGGATGGGAGCAGTATCTTCCTTTCGTGGAGTTTACATATATAATAGCTCCTACTAATTTACTATCGGCATGGAACCATTAGAGGCATTATATGATCATCCTTGTCATTCACTTACTTATTCGTTAGAGGTAGGGGACAATAAGCTGTTGGGACCAGAGATGATTCAGGGCACCACTGCCAAGATTGAGCTAATTCGTGGGCACGTCCGGATTGCTCAAGATAGGTAGAAGATTTAAGCAAATGCAGATATGAGACATATTGAAATTGAGGTTGGTGATCAGGTATCGGTGCGAGTGTATCCTATGAAAGGAGTGATGAGATTTGTTAAGAAAGGGAAATTGTCACCAAGATATATCGGATCGTTTTTCACCATTGAAAGGGTAGGACCAGTGGCTTATAGATTGATATTACCTGAGCATCTTTAGCAAATTCATGACGTGTTTCACGTCACCTCATTGAAGAAATACCAAGAGAGTGAGAGATCTTTTTAGAGTGTTCCACTTGAGGAGATCGACTTGCAATCCGACGTCTCATATAAGGAGAGATCAGTGGAGATACTTGATCGTAGTGAGTGTAAACTGCGGTAAAAGGTGGTGCCCTTGGTTAGAATTTAGTGGGGGCACCATAATGTGGAAGACTCGACATGGGAGTGGGAAGATGAAATGTGTGAGCAGTATCCAAAGTTATTTACTACAGGTATGGCCAAATTTTGAGGACGAAATTCCCTTGTAAGGTGGAAAGTATGTAACAACTCGTATTTTTACAGAATTAAAAACAAATTAATTTAGTTAACATTTAAATTACACGTGTGAAGTAATTTAATTAAAATTAAGTATTATGAGATGAGTGAATTATTAATCGGAGAGAAATGATGAATGATTATTGAATAAAAGTACTAAGTAAATAGTAATTATATAATTGATGTCACAACGAATGACGTGACGTGGTAATATGATATCTCAACTGGATGTCGTGAGCGGACTAAATAAGGTAGAGAAATAAAATAAACTATAGGTAACTCGAATGATGATTTTGAGGTAAAATTGAGATCAGAAGGGTCGTAACAGTCAAAATAGTATATCCGGTGTATAGATTGAGCCCGGGGACAATTTTAGACATAATTGACAACCCGAGAGGGTATTTTCATCACTTTATAACTTCGGGTTAAGGAAATTTAAGGATTTTTAGTATTATATATAGTTTTAGTGATGGGAGGCTAGGGTAGAGAGAGGCTAGTAGAAAAGAGAGGAAAAAATTTCTTAGAGCTCAAGGAAGGGTTTTGCGGAATTCAAGCTCAATTTGGCAGCACAACCACTATTGGAGGAAGGATCAGAAGACAAACATCATAAAAAAGATCAAATTAGACATCTTTCATATGAGGAAATTATTTATCTTGCAATTTTTATTGGTTATGTACGGACATAATTAACATTGTATGGGTTAACATTATTCTATGTCGTATACCGCTACAATCATCGAATATTTAATCACATTCAATCAAGTGTCGAGACGGATCCGAATATCAACGTTCTTCAACAGAAAAGTCTCTACGAGATTAATTTTGTTAAGGTTGTGTTTAAGTTCCTTTACAGTACATTTAAAGTATTGGGATAATTTTTCTAAGTGTTGAAATTTTTTTCTAAAACTATTTTTAATCAGTTGAGGCGTTGTATTTCGTCAAAAGGAATTTTTTCTAAGTGTTGAGGTGAACACAAATTGTCACTCCTATCGTTTGAGCGACATTGCCATGTAATTTAAATGGAATTGGAATGTCACGTGAAGCCGTTTGAGCAAGATTTAGCTTCGTTCGAGTGACATCTTTAGTTTGTTTGAGCGAGTTGCCAACTCAATTTTTTTATACTAAGTGATTTAAATGGATCCTGGTTTCTTAAGAAGACCTGACGTTTTTCATTTTGCCAAAATTGCTAACAACAAAATACTTTGTCTTCTTCAATTTAGGGTTTAGACCTTTGTTTTTCAATTAACAAAAATTCCAATAGTTTGGTGAATTGCTTTGGAACCCAATATACAACTTTGGTGAAGTTTTTCATGTAGAGCGTATAAATCTATAGTTGAAGACTGCGTGTCATTTGGGAGTGCTTGTGGGTATTCCCTACTGATTCTAAACTGCATGTTCGTGTGGAATGATGCGGTTAATCCATTCCTGACTCTAGGATGCGTGTCTGTATGAGAATCTGCGTGATATTCATTGCAGATTTCATTGTGTATGTAAGTTGCAATTTATTTTACCTAATGAAATAAATGGTTTTCCCTTTTGGGGTTTTTCTTGAAATCTACGTGTCAGCAATTTATTTTGTGATAATTTGATTCCATCCACCTAGTTGCATGTTTTAGGGATAAATTTAATTTGGTTTAAAATTGATAATTGATTAAATAAGTTTACAATTAGAATTTGCAAATTAGTTTAAATCAATATCACACCCCGACATTTACAAATTGGTATCAGAGCAGGTTTCTCTAATTTATCGAGTCATCCTGGGTTTCGCAAAAAAGTTATGATATTGATTTAAAAAAAATATATGTTTTAAAACATTATCGCTATATTTCTAAACGAAAACTTATGTAATCGGTTGCCAATTTTTGACGGGTCAAATTGTGCCTACTGGAAAGAACATATGAAATTGCATTAAAAAACAGTTGATGAGTTAGTTTGGGTAGTTTGTGAAAGAGGCTGTACTCCTCCCACGGTCAACGCGAATAATGCTACTAATCTTAAACCCGTGACTGACTGGACTGAGGATGAGTTTAGCTGGAGCACTTTTAATTCTCGTGGGCTGAGTGCAATTTTTTGTGTCGTCACTCCTGAAGAATTCTTACGAATCATGACGTGCACCACATCTAAAGAAGCATGGGATGTTTTACAACTTACCCATGAAGGAACGAATGCGATCAAAGAGTCTAAAATTAAAAATTTAACTATTCAATTTGAAAAGATAACTATGCTTGAATCTGAGTGTTTTAATGAGTTTTATGCATGTTTGTCTAACATTGTCAGCACTAGTTTCAATCTTGGTGAGGACATTCCTGACGCACGAGTGATTAAAAATATTTTTTGATCATTGGCTAAACATTTTGTCCCTAACGTGACTGTTTTGAATTCCTTAGATAATTTGAGATAATTAAAATCAGAAGAGCTGGTATGAGACCTCTAGACATATGAGATTGACATATTTCCTGATATTACCAAGCCTAAGGATAAAGGGATAGAACTTAGAGCCCAATCTATGAAGGGAGAGGAAGTGTCCAAGAGAGAGAAGAAAAAGAAAGTGAGAGTTTGTGAGTCGATTATAATTTTGATATGTCATGCTTGCGAATGTTTTTAAAAAAAATTATCAAATTTTCCAAAGAAAATTCTTCCAAAAAATATTTTTTTAGAAAATAAAAAAGAAATATGAGGCCAAAGAGAGCGGTGAAAATGAGGGTGAGAAAGATAAAGAGTAGGAAGAGATATGTTTCGAGTGTGAAGGTAAGTGGCATAAAGCATTTAAGTGTCCCACTAGGCTAAAAGGAAAGGGCAAGAAAATTTTCATTCCATCTACTCTTATCGATAGTGAAGAAGAGATGAAGGATTTTGGGAATGAATCTTTACATGGGACGTGTGTAGCCTTTTTAACTACTCATGTGAAAACACCTAGTTTGTCCCACGATGATGAGGACATTATTGCACATGATACACCCGAGGATGATTTGAGTGTTTCTAGCGAGTGTGAGAGTGAGTGCATTAGTGAGGGTGAGAGTGAGCTCCAAATTCCATTTAGATATTTGTACATCGAGACCTTAAAAATGAAGAAATTGAATAAGGAAATAATTCTTAGGGTGATATATTTGGAGAGAAAGATGAGAGTTTGTGGGGATTTGAGGCGTCGTCAAGTCAACTCGAGAAGGTGAAGGTTTCTTTGAGTGTGACACAAGATAGATCTTGAACTTGCTCGGGAAGTAAAGGTCACTTTAGAGGATACATCTAATAAGGTAAGAAAGATGCTCCTCATTCCCGCTTTGGGTAACATTGAAAGATTAAAAATAGGTCATGATGGTGCGTCCACTTCCCATGTTTCACCCGAGCCGATTCCTGAGTTTGTGATTGATCCATATGGATATCAACCCAACCCACCTAGGCATATTGTACCTAAGAGGAGAGTGGGCAATAGACATTTTGAGAAAGGTGTTCCTAGGCCCTTATATGTTTGTGCCCATTACAAAAAGTGAGGACACCTTAGGTAATTTTTCTTTAAGTTGGGTTGTGTGTTGCATAGGGTCTTGCCACGTGGTCACACACACGCACCTACACGGGATGCTCCAAATGATTACATGAGAGAATTTTCACATATTAGGGACCGAGTTATGTTCTTAATCAAGACTTCACACAATTTGATGGATGTTTTTCATACTTTGTCACCACCTTTGGAAAACTCCACCACACCTAACGGTTGAGGTTTAGACATATTTTCTAGCATTCGGTGATTTTCATGATGATATTTTATGCCTATTGCTAGTGTGTACCATTTTTGTATTTATGTTTGCAGTTTTTGATATATTTTTCAAAAAATAAAAAAGATTTTTATTTTTGAAAATTTTTGGAAAAATATAAAAAGATTTTCTATTTTTCGAGAAAAATTGAAATAGCCAAAAATATTTTATTTTGATAAAATTTTTGGAAAAAGACAAAGATTTTTGTATTTTGTTTACACTGTTTATGGATGGACAATTAGGATGATCGAGTCACAACTTCATTACATATCCATGTGACCATTTGATAGTGTTTTAATACGCGTCATCATTTTATGTTTGTGCTTTAAAATGGTTGGAGTCATTAAGATGTAATTTGAGATTTCTACCCACATGTTAACTCTTAGTCTCCTTTAATGCACACTTACATGGATTTGTCTGATTATTGCACTTGTCAAATCACATGTTGGTCAAAGTGTTTCCATCTCAATCCTATCTTTAAAAAGAAACAAATGCGATAAAACTTAATAGTGAATGTAGTACATGTAAGAACCGCTTACTGTGAGGATATAAATTGCAAAAGATGATGAGTGTTCACGGGAAAGGGTTGCGAGAGTATAAAATTGACCCGTCGTGAAAGCCACCTTTTAAAAGAGCCCGAAAAAATTTAAAGGCAATAAAAAGATAAATATGCCAAAAAGGTTCCAATAGGTTTTAGATCACCTAAAAAAAGATATATTATTTATGAGGGAGTTTGGATGGAAATGTAAAAAAATGGGTTTGCACGTCCTGACAAAGTCTTGAAAAAGCATTACATAGTTTTAGACGTTATTGGTATACAAATCATTTTAGACTTTGATGTGTCGATTAGATTGAGTTGATGCCATATTAATTCAGATTTTTGACACCTAAGGACGATTTTGAGATCATTCGTTAGGAGTATCCATATTCATCATTCACATATGCAATTATTTAATTGCAAAAACTTTCTATCAATTTTGTTCACACCCATTCATTTCGCTTCCATGAATTGGTTATCTTAGTGAAAATTCATGGTGTGTGATTTTTATAAAATTATTTTTGCATTTTTGTTTGAAAAAAATGAAAAATAAAAAAATAGTTGGTGGATGCTTTTGAATATATCCTTAATGATCGTTGTTGATTTTCTTTGCTTATAGTGACACTCCATGCTTGATTTTATTACTTTCCTTGTCTATTTTGCACAAATAAAAAGGGTGACAACGAATTATGATTTTAGGGGGGGGGGGGGGGGGCTTAATTATGGGGGATAATTGATATTTATGCTTTGTTTTGATTTATGTGTATTTCAAACTCGATACTTCATGAAGGAATTTGTTTCTTGTCTCGTGTGTGTAGAAACAGAAATTGAAGATCAATATTTTGCAGACCTTGATGCTGACAAAGAAAAGAAAAGAGTTTTGAAGCTCTAAAGCTGAAGAATTAAAAAAAAATTACTTGCATTTTTAGTACCATTTTAGTTTTGGGATTCATGGAGGGTATTAAATTTGTATAGGACATTTTCATTTGATATTTCAGATGTTTTTATTTTGTACCGGCATAGACATAGGGGAAGAGTTATAAGGAGATAATTTACATTATCTCGGATTACATTAGTGTATGTCGTATACCATTGTAGCCGTCGAGGATTTAGTCAAGTTCAATTTAGCTGTGAGACGAATTCGAATAGCAACATTCTTCAACAGAAAAGTCTCTACAAGATTAATTTTGGTAAGGTTGTGTTTAAGTTCCTTTATATTTCATTTAAAGTATTGGGATAATTTTTCTAAGTGTTGGAATTTTTTTCTAAAACTGTTTTTAATCAGTTGAGGCATTGTGTTTTGTCAAAAGGAATTTTTTGTAAGTGTCGATGCGAACACAAATTGTAGCTCTGGTCATTCGTGACATTTCCACGTTGTTCAAACGACATTGACATGTCGCGCAAGGCTGTTCGAGAGAGATTTAGCTTCGTTCGAGCAAAATCTCAATTCGTTTGAGCGAGTTGCCGACTCAATTTGTTTATATAAAGCGTGTTAAATGAGTCTTGATTTCTTAAGAAGACTTGAAGTTTTTCATTCTGCAAAAACTGCTAACAGCAGAATACTTTGTCTTTTTCAATTTAGGGTTCAAACCTTTGTTTTTCAATTCACTAAAATCCCAATATATTAGTGAATTTCTTTGGAACCCAAGATACAACTTTGGTGAAGTTTCTCATGTAGGGAGGGTAAATCTATGGCTGATGACTGCGTGTCATATGGGAGAGTTCATGGGTATTCCTTGTTGATTCAGAACTGCGTGTTCCTGTGAACTGTTACGGTTGATCCATTGCTAACTCTAGGCTACGTGTCTATGTGAGTATCTGCGTGATATTCATTGCAAATTTCATTGTGTATGTAAGTTGAAATTTATTTTACATAGTGAAATAAAAGGTTTTTCCCTTTTGATTTTTTTTTGAAATATGTGTGTCAGCAATTTATTTTGTGATTGTTTGATTTCACCCACCTAGTTGTATGTTTTAGGGGCTGAATTTAATTTATTTTAAAATTAACAATTGATTAAATAAGTTTACAATTGGAATTTGCAAATTAGTTTAAATGAATATCACACCCCGACATTTACAGGTTATCATACCGATGTAGAGTATGAACTTTGTATTAAGGACAATTCATGTTATTATTATAATTTTATTAGAAAATAATAATTAGGAATAGGATTTGATGTAGAATATATCTAATTACATAAAGAAACAAAAATCAAGAATTTTGGGAGTTGAATCATGGATTAAATCTAGGTTTTTGGTGAACTTATATTAAGAACACAAAATTATAGGATTTATGGTTATGAGGTGTTAAATTTAATTATATGATGATATTATGTGGATTTTATTCACTATTTACATTAGAAATCATCCCTAGATATTTCTTTGATGTTTAGTTATGCTAATTTAGAGATTGGGATGTTAATATTAATGTTTGACGATTTTAATAGTGTAAAATTTCGTAATAGTTATGAAAAGAAGAAGAAACCTGCCACATTTCGAATAGATTCGGCCCAAGGGTTAATCGATTTGGTTTGCCCACAATTGAATTTTTTTCAGCTTAAACGCATAAATTTTGGATAATTTATGAGAAAACTTTTAGGACATTTTAAATTACGGAGAGAAAGGTAAAATTATTAGAAGACCTATAATAAGGATTAGGTTTATAGAAATAGAGAGGATTTAAGAGCTGGAATAATTGACAAAATGTCCAAAATTGATAAATGGAAGAAATTCGGAAAGGATTAAATAGTGATAAGTGAACTTACGTTTATGACCAGTATGATACAATGGGAATAACTATGGATTTCATAATGGGTAATTAAGAATATTAGAGTAGTGAATGATACTCGAAATTACACGAATTTGAAGGTTAATTAAAATTTATGGTACGTCGATTATACGAGTGATATATATTACATACGATTTGATGTAATGGGTTGTGTGTATACCTACTAAGTAATATATAAATAAGTTGTATTATCACCTATATATATGATTTAATTATGTGAGTGAACATACCTATGTTACCTGCTATCAGGAGGTTTACGGGCAAAGGGCGATCCCACCTCGACAATTCTAGTGAGGTCTGGATTAGTGCCTCAGAGCATGGAACTTAGAGCGGTCCACTATGTGTCCTGTCTTAGTAGGATTGGCAGGTCATTTGGGTATGTTAGGTATGTGCGTATCTCAAAATCTTAGAACCATGTTCGCCTCCACTATTATATTGATTTATTTTGGGTTCGAGGAGACATGTCGAATCAATAGTCCTTATTTGAGTACGAGAGGTACATGGACATGATAATAGAGTATGCTAGCTTCACGAGAGACGTTCTGGGGATGCTATATTTGTATATATTGTATATGTGATTAATATATATACCAGTGTAATATATCTACTTATGTGACACAGTAGAGTGGTTAGATTACGAATATCTAAAAAGAAAATTAAGTTGTGAAACTTAAATAATTGACTCAATAATAAAATTGGATTGAATAAATTATTATTGATATAATTGCAATGTATAGTATGGGGATATATGGTAGAACTAGATGTATTGAGAGTAGATTATGTTAGGCGTGCACATTAGTTGAGAGGTGAGAATCTCAATTGAATGTACATGAATAATACATTTGTAAGAAATACATCTTTAAATTGTGATTTAAATACTTGATAAATATTTTCAAAATATTTTACTTGGGCTCTAACCCGTGTCAAAATATTTTAAAACCTTTTAGGTATCAAGCCAACGGGACGCCAGACATGATGATCCATTCTGGTGATGATTAGTTGCAGCACTATGGTGGCTTGTATGACATGATTAGGTGCCTCTATCTTTCCTTCCTAATGTAGGACTTGATTTTAGAATCTTTGTTGGTCATGTTGCCTTATTTGAACTTTATGTACTTAGTTATCTAGTTTAGACTTATATTGGGATTCAATTATTTACTTCTGATTTTATTATGGGTTATGGATTTGTAGGTGATGGTTAATTTAAAAAGACATTTATCTATTTACTACTTGTGATGGTTAGGAAACTATTAATTATGTGAATATTTTAATTTAATTTAGATTATTATCGTTGTTTGTTTAAAAAAAATTGACATCGACTTAATTAATCGTTTAGTGATTAGTAATTAAATTTTTTTCGACTGTGATGCTAAGAATGGGCCAGATGAGAAATCTGTTTAATTTAATAAAGTACTGACCAACTGGTATATATTGAGTGGGGTGCCTCTACTCATTAATCTTATGGATAGATCTTGTCGTCCTGACCACGCATCAGCATCACTTACCAGAGTCATTGAAGTTTCTCAGGATCAATCGTTGCATTAATGGATTTTGGTTGAATCTTGTTGTCCACATCACTGCATTGAATTTTCCGTACTTGAAGAGACTTCATGTTCGCGTTACGCCCAAGAAAAGATCGTACATGAAGTTTTTGAAGAACATAAGTTGTCCTAACCTAGGTTCTAAAAATTGTTAAGGGTCCCCATAAGAAAGTTAAAGAAGTTCTATCTACTAAACCTCTTGAACTCGTACCATGATTGTGTCGGATCACTAGTTATATGAACAAATCTTATCATCCCGACCACGCGTTCGCATCATTTACTAGAGTTGTTGAAGTTATGAGGATTTGTCCTTACGTTAGTGGATTATGGTCGAATCTTGTCGTTCATAACACTGTCATGGATTTCCCATACTTAAGGAGAATTTTTGTTCATGATCTCTCTAAGACTAGATCGTACATGATGTTTTGGACGAACCTAAGCTGTCCAGGCCTAGGTTTTTCCCATGCTCATATCGGCGAACTGGTCTTATGAATGGATCTTGTCATCTTGACCATGCTTTAGCATGGGCTACCAGATTCATTAAATTTTATGAGGATCCATACTTGTGTTAGTGGATTATGGTCGAATCTTGTCATCCATAACACTTACTTGGATTTCCTATACTTAAGGAGACTTCTTGTTCGCGACCAGTCTAAGATGAGATCGTACATGAAGTTTTGGATGAACGTAAGTTGTCCTGACCTATGTTCTATCAATGTTTGTGCTGGATTAATAGTCATATGAATGGATCTTCTTGTCTTGACCCCGCATCATCATAAGTTACCAGAGTCGTTGAAGTTTATCAGGATCTATCCTTGTATTCGTGGATTGTGGTTGGATCTTGTCATCCACAACACTGCTTTGGATTTCCCATGCTTAAGGAGGCATTTTGCTCATGATATATTCAAGATGAGATAGTACAAGAAGTTTTGGATGAAACTAAGTTGTCCTGACCTATGTTCTTCCCATGCTTGTGCCATCTCACTGGTCATACAAGTGGATCTTGTCATCCAGACCATGCATGAACATTGGTTACTAGAGTCATTGAAGTTTTATTTGACTGCGAACATATTTATGATATTGGATCTCGATGTGATCGTCCTTTGGGAGTTTTTCATCCTTGGCTTATTTGCACTCCTCTTACACTGACATAAATATCTTTGAATAATGTTCAAAATCCACACATGTAGGAAAAAATCTCTTTTCACTAATGACTCAGGGCAATTCACAAAGGAATGTTCAAGAAGGATTACATTTGATTTCTTCCAGAGTGTTCTGTGTTCATCACTTATAGTATATCCTTAGGTGTTAGAAGTTCCACAGATTATTGAACTGCTCACCGTCTAAAGTTTTAATTTCGTAGGTTTCTTGTCATACGACAGGGGATACTCTGTATGGTTCATAACAGTTGGCTTCCATCTTGTTGGTCTTCTGAATGACCTCCTTCAGTACGTAGTCTCATTCCTTTAGAATGCTTATTTTTACTCTTTTATTGTGAAACTAAGGATTCCTCTGCTGATAAGAGGTGACCCATAAAGTAACACATTCCATGACCTCTTTAAATAGGTCTAGATCAAGTCTCCTCATCAGATCATTCTTGGTGAGTAGAATTTGAGCACTCGATGGCTGGGTAGGCCAATCTCGGCGGGTAATAATGATTCGGTACCAAATTCTAGCATGAATGGGGTTTTTCCTATTAATGTTCTTAGCGTGGTCCTATATACCCGTAGTATGCTTTGCAACTCAATAATCTAGTTCCTTTTTTCATCATCCAACTATCTCTTTATTCCGCTGAGCAAGGTTCTATTTGTTATATTCGTCTGCCCATTACACTATGGGTGACCGGGTGCAGAGTGCAATTTTTGAATTTTGGATCGTACACAATAGTCTTCAATCTCTTTGTCTTCAAACTGGTACCATAGTTAGTGATGAACGCTTATGGCCCTCCATAGCGTCATATGATGATTTTCCATATAAAGATGTTATACCCATATTTTTAATGATTTAAATAATTATGAGACTAATTATTATAGTGGGATTAATTGAATTAAAATGTGAGAATTTAATTTTTAATTAATCCGAATTTTAAAATAAATATTAAGTAGCGTGCCAAGGGTTAATACTTATTGATTTAATATTACTGTGTGATATGTAATATGGAACTATACACTTTGATAAATTGTCGAGAGTGAATAATACGAAAATTTGGTAATTTAAGTCTAACGCGCGTGTGAGTCGTGTCGAGACTAATTGATTGGGATAAAAAGAGAAATTATGTTTATTAACTTGTATGGTCATTTCGAGTGCACCATTGAGTCCAGGAGGGTTGAGATAGTCAGAAAACACTACCCGAGTATTCTATTTGGACTCTCGGAGATTTTAGGCCAAACCGGCACCCCTCAGGGGTAGTTTTGTAATTTGAATTTTTAGGGAGATTAAATGGACGAAAATTAGAGTTTTATTATATCAGTTACGTGGGAGAAATTAGGGCTCACACTCACATAACTAAAGAGAGAGTCATAGAGAGTGAGGGAGAGCAAATCCTAAGGAGCGAAAGATTTTAGGCATCATCTTCCTCCACCGTGACCACAAAAGCGTAGATCGAGAAGAGAGGAACGCGTCTATTCTAACATCACCAAAGGATTCAGACCTTCGATTTAAGACAAGTGTTTATTACTTTCTTTCTTTTAGAAATAATCATACTCATGTTAGAGTACATGAAATTAATCATGATTTACATGTTAATTGGGTGGAAATTTGAGGTTAAATGATGATTAAAGGATGGGTTAATTAGTTGTTGATATTCCTTCATGTATGTAGAGGATTAATTATGAAATTGAATCACATATTGATGAATGAATCTGGGTTGATTAGGTTTTTTAATTGAAATTTTGGAAACTAGGGTTCATGTGCATTAATTTGGGGATTTTATATAGTTATGATGATTAATGACGAATTAATGATCCTAGGATGTTAGGAATGATTTATAACCTGTTATGTGTTGATGGATATTGATGTTGAGGCGTTGGGTGTTGAATCTTAGAGGTTTTTAGGTAAAAAAATAGTAGAAAACACTGAAATTCTGTGTAGAAGATGAAATAGTAGGTCTCGCGCGAAGTCGTTCAAACGAGATTGGTATTTCATGCGAAGTCGCTCGAGCGACACGTGGAAGTCGTTCAAACGACATTGCCATCTCATTCGAGTGACAGGGTGAATTTCTGGGAATTTTATTAGAGTCCAGTTTTCAGTTTACCGATTTATTGGAGTGAGAAAAACTTCCCGATAGTAAACTTAAACAAGATAGAATTTCGGGAAAGTATGTGAGAATTAATACTTTACTTATTTAGATATAGAGAAAATGTACCCTAGAGATTATGAGAGAGATAGTAATCTAAATATTTATACTATACGTAGTGTTGAGGTTAAAATACATATGATAAGTATATATGTAAGTTGGAGAAATACCTATAAATTCTAATAGGATGTGTGTATGCCTATTGTGTGATATTATTATTAAGACCACTAATGGGTGATAACCCGGGGGTGCAAGAATCTTATTATTAGGTGCACTAATGAGTGATAACTCGGGGGTGCAGGAATTCTATCGTTAAGTGTACTAATGGGTGATAACCCGGGGGTAAAATAATATTATTACCAGTGTACTAATGGGTGATAACTCGGGGGTACAAGATTAATGTTATAAGTGCACTAATGGGTGATAACCCGGGGGTGCAGCATTATTATGGTTAGGTGCGCTAATGGGTCTTAGCCCGGGGGTGCAGTATTAGAATATATATATATATATATATATATATATATATATATATATATATATATATATATATATATATATATATATATATATATATAGGGAAGATGTGACTATATGTGTATATACATAAACTTGTGAATCATTCTACTGAGTATAGTTAGTAGAGATGAAAACGTTGATGTATAAAATAAGTCTTAAAAGTATAAAAGATTTATATGAAAATGAGAAAACATGTTAATTAGCTGTTCGACATAGGCTAATTCGAAAGTGTATTGTATGGGCGATGCGAGTATACTACTAGTGGGTATAGATACTATTAGAATGACTTCAGACTACTTAGACTGAGTGATATAACTAGGGGAAAAATTAGATGTACGTTAGGCGTGCAGAATAGATGAGAGTTGAGAAGCTCATGTGAGAGTTCGATAACTAATATGCGTATACGACTTATTTTAATAACCAGTTTTAAATACCTGCGAAATCATTTTTAAACCTCGGGCCCAGACCCGTTTATTGCATCTCTTCTCTCTTTCGCTATATTTATATTATACCAGGTTCTCAGTCACAGGAGTACCAGAATTAGAGATTGGATTGACAAACGTGCTGCAACTATTGTGGAAGCTGTAGGTCTTTGCAGTAGATGCATCTATCCATTCCATTCAGTTTTATTTAGATTCCTATTTAGGGCATGTGTCGCCCGGTTCTAGTCTTGTATCATAGATATTGTATTTAGTTTATTTTATAGTTTGGAGTTTTAAACTGGGAGGTTTTACACTGTCTTATTTAATTCTTGTTCAGTACTTATTATATTCCTATGTATGGTGAATGGTTTATAATTTATACTTAGAATGTTGTAGTTAAATGGTTTTATTAAAAATGGAAAATGTTTTGACACTTAGCTTAATTATATTATAGGTGATTAATATGGATTATATTATTTTCTACAGTGATGCTAAGAGTGAACCAACCGTATATCCTGTTTCAAATTGGTAAATGACTGATCACCCTATATTTAATTAGGCGGGGTGTCAAAAAAGTGTAAGAGTTCCTCGTATGACATCTCAACCAAAGGCTCTGCCTCAACACATTTAATGAAGTAATCCACTGCTACGACCATATATTTTAACATTCCCCTTGTCTTTGGTAGCAAGTTGTCCAGATATATTCCCCCACATGGCGAAGGGAGAAGGTGGTGTGATCGGCACTAGCATCGCATCTGGGCTTTTAAAGGTTACTGTGAACTTTTGACACTTGTCATATCTTTTTGCATACGTGGCACATTCTTCCTTAATTATTGGCCAATAATACCTTTGCATGACCACTCGTTTCACTAGGGACTTGCCTGTTGAATGTGACCCTCAATAGCCTCCGTATACCTCTTTGATGAGGTCGTTAACTTTTGATGGATGGACACATCTGAAAAATGATATTATGAATATCCTTCTAAATAGGATTCCACCTTCTAGCACATACCTCGCTTCCTTGTATCCAAGTCTCCTTACTTCCCTTGGGTCATCCGGGACTGTTCCATGCTCTAAATATCCTCGGGTAGGGTCCATTCATGAGGGACCTAAGTCTATCTATGTTACTAACACAATTTCTTTATCTATGATGTGATGCATTAACATCTCTGTGGATACCATTTTGCAAAACTCTGTTCAGGTGGTTTATGATATGCGAGCTAGTGCGTCTGCTCAGACGTTAGCAGTTATTGGTATTCTGACCATCTGAAGAGCTGAGAACTTTGACAATAGTGCTTTTTCCTTTGGCAAATATTTCATCATTACTCCTCTCTTACCTCGTCGATTCCAAGGAATTGATATACTATGAGCTGGGAGTCACTGTGACCTAATAGCTCTTGAGCACCAAGTGATGATGCTAGATCGAAAACTACTATGAAGACCTCATATTTTGATTCACTATTAGAGGCATCAAAGCTGAATCTTATGGAACACTCCACATCAAGCTCGTATGGATTTGTGATAATTAGACCTTCCCCACTGTCGTTGGAACATAATGAGCCGTCTAGGAATAGTTACCAAATTGGTGGCTCTTTTTTAATGCTTTGTTCGAGTAACTTCCCATTTTTTAATATTTTTCTGAATTTGTCGAGATCACGTGGTCATTTTTTTCTATTTAGATGAGAATTCTTGTATATCACCAATTTTATCACATACGTTAACTATTGAGATATCTTTATTAGAAGTCTACTTTGTAGGAATGATTTTTGAGCTTTCTCCCAGAGGAGTCTTCTCATCTGGCTTGGTTATCAAGCTATCTTTTGTAGAAGTTTGCTTGGTCTGAAGGGTTTTTGAGCTCTCTTATAAGTGATTCTACTTAGCTAGTTTGTTCGTTGAGCTCTCACTCGGAGGAGTCTGCTCGGTTTTTTTTTTGGATGAGCTCTCTTCGAGAGAAGTCTACTCTGCCGGACTCTTTTCATAAGTGAATCCTGCTATAAATTCGGCCATTGCTTGGCCCTTGATTGCTGTTTTGGGCTCATATTGAATGTCATACTCTCTAAGTTCTATATCCCAAGCCATTACCTTATTGAATTTCAATGGTTTAAGGACAGTATGTCGCCGGGGAAGGTCTGTATAAATGATACAGGTATGTTCTTAAAAGTATGTTTTCATTTTCATGGATGCCTCAATAAAGTCCAAGGATAATTTTTCCATCCTAGGATACTGAATTTTTGCTCGTCGTTACGCCTTGATAGGGTAATGGATCGACCTTTGTACCCCAGCATCTTGTCGAACCAATGCCGCTGATTCTAAAATTTCCAAGTATAAATGGAGATTCTTGCCTCGAATTATCCAAGACAGCAGTGGTGCATATCCCAAGTATTATTTCAATTTTATGAAGGTTTTTTCACATTCCCTGTTCCACTCGAAGGCATTTCTCAGGATTTTTAAGAATGGGAGGCATCTGTCGGTGGCTCTAGGCACAAATCTATTGAGAGCGACCACTCATCCTGCTAACCTCTAGATGAATTTTTTTGCATTTGGGGGACTGCATGTCTATCATTGCTTCGATCTTAGCGGGGTTTTCTTTTATGCCTCTATGGTTGACTATGAAACCAAGGATTTTTTCCTCTTTGTGTCCGAACAAACACTTTGTTGTGTTCAACTTTATTTGGTACATTTCCAACTGGTCAAAAGTTGCTCGAGATCGTTGATGTGGTCGGTAGTTTTCTTGCCCTTTGTTAGCATGCCATCCCCATAGAGCTCCATGGTCTTCTCAATCGGATCCTCTAAGACCTTATTCACCAGACTTTAGTATGCTTCACATGCATTTTTTAGTCTAAAAGGCATAATATTATAACAATACATACCTCCATTGGTGATAAATGAGGTCTTCTCCTGATCTTCTGGCTTCAACCTTATCTGGTCATACCCCCGAATAGGAATCCATAAAACTGAAGAGCCCATGTCCCCATGTGGCATTAACCACTTGATTAACACTAGGCAGAGGATAATGATCTTTTGGATAGATGACATTTGAAATCCATTTCGAATATTTCACATATTTGATGAACACTACTTTCTGCAACATTCCAACTCTTCGTGGATGGCCATGTTCTTTTCTTAGGTAATCACACGATTTTTCATTTTTTTTGTATTAGCATCCTTTATTTGTTCAGATCCTGGAAAATGAATTTTGGGTCTATGCCTAACTTGTCTTCATGGTTTCAGGTGAACACATTCCTTCTCCTTCTTAAGAAATTAACTAATTCTTATTTGAAAGCAATATCTAGTGACGAACCAATCTGAGTTGTCCTCTCTGGGTGTTCTTCATCCAGTTTGACCTTTTCTGTTTATTCAATTACTTACCATTTGACTAGTTTATATGCATTCCAATGATCAATTGTCTTGATTTGATAAGTGGTAGTTATATTTTGCTGTTCTTCCTATTCTATCAATGTGTAGCAGCTCCCATGATCTTCTACTAGGTTCCCTTTCACTACACCAACTCCGTAATTGGTGGGGAATTTCAGGTATTGGTGAATAGTGGACATAACAACTTCACACTTATTCAATCCGACCCTTTAAAAATTGATTTTGTAAGTTGAATATATGTTCTCATCCATTATGAAGAAATAAATCTTTTCTGTTCGGCCTGTCCGGCAGTCGCTGCTAATAACTTCCAATTCTATTGAGCCCAGGGGGGACACTTTCTCTCCCGAAAACCTTATAAGAAGCCTGGGATATGCCTCTAACTACATGTCTTTGAGCCTTAGGTTCTTGAAGCAACTTTAGAAGAGGACATCAGTTGAGCTGCCATGGTCAACTAATATTCACGCTACCATGCTTTCATGCACTACCTTCATGATGACCAAAGTGTCATCATGAAGATAGAGAATACCAGAAAGATCAGTTTTGGAAAAACCTACAATGAGGCGATCTTTATTTACCTTTCTAGGATGGGATGCGATGGTGCTGACTAAGTTAGACTACATGATGTGTGTCCAAGCCTTGGCCTCGTTCAGGTAGGCTTCTACTTATGTTGGGCATCCCCACCTCCTGCTATGAAGTTTCATCCAAAAGAGATCATATTTACCTCGTGTACATGTTTCTAGGGAAGTTCATGGTCATCTGAATAATCATCCCGACCTCTTTTTGTCACGCCTGCCTTCCCATAAGGGGACTTAGACTGTGTTCTGTGTTTTTACTCATCCCTCCTATCGGATCGACCACCATTATCGACAAAATTCATCAATTTTCCTCACCTAATGAGGTTCTCAATCTCATTTTTCAAGGCTACGAAGTTGTCCATATTATGACCACGATCTTTGTGGAAGTCGCATTACTTGGTTTTGTCTTTCCTATTCATAAGAGATTTTAACTTTCTTTTCATTCAAGTCATTACTTCCATGGATATCCTCAAGGATGTGGTACACCCTTATAGTTAGTGGGGTGTATTGTTAAAACCTTCTCGTCCTATCATTCGTGTTGACTTTTTTATTATCTCCGAAATCTTTCTTTTTCTCTTAACTCCTGATTGCATCGACCTTGGAACGGATGGATTCCTTCACTTCCATGGTTTCTTCGGCATTCATGATCTTTCTGGCCTTAACCAAAAACTCAGACATGGTTCTTTAAGGATACTTAACTAACTTTTAGAGCAACTTCCCATGTCACATTCCACTCATAAGAGATGCAATTGCCATATGCTCTTCATAGTCGATGACTTCCAGTTTCTCAGTGTTGAACCTGGTTATGAATTGCCTAGTTGTATCATTTATACCCTGGAAATTCATTTACACGGTCTGAAACCGAAATAGAAACTATTGACGAAGTGATTAGACAGTTGTCAAAAGTTATAGATCTGACCTCTTAGTAATCCATTATACCCAATTTGGGTTGAGCTTGTAATTATGCTGGAAAAAGTTTGATATCCCATCTCATCGAGGATGGAATAAAGGTATATTGATATTTTTCTATATGTATCATGGGATCCTATATGCCATCATACTTGGGAGTAATTTCGAGTGGTTTGAATTTGGCAGGTGTTGGATATCCCACAATCGATGATGTAAATGGAGACCCTTGTATAAAACATCTTTGTAGAGGATTCTTAATCTTTATTATTTCACCTATGCGATCCTCTAGTATTTGGATTGACCCTGTTTAGGGTTACTCCTTCTGATTGTCTTTAAATGTCATCGCCTCACCTGCTCGTCCTCAGCTTTCAGGTGAGATCTCTTCTAGGGAAGTCTTCTTAGATTTAGCCAACCCTCGAACACTCAGTATTGACCTGTGCAAATTATCAACACTTCTGATTTCATCTCCATGTTCTCCGAGACCCTTGCATTAGTGGGATTTTTCTACCCTTGGCCCCAAACAGTCAAATAGATACCTTCTGCTCAGTCTCTCCAAAAAATTTTGGCGCTCCTGAGAATAAGCCTCATCTTTATCATTGTATCCATATATTCAGATGGTGGATGTGTCCCCCAATCTATAAGACCTTTCATTATGTTCGGATCCCACGTACCTAGATCTACTAACTTCTCCATGTGAGTCCCAGTCTAGTCGTCTGGTATTTTCTACCACCCTCTCATGGTACATCGGACTCTTGTCTCTATGTGGGACCGAATGGAGGCATTTCTTGCCTTCTCTCAAGGTTTTCACCCCCGCTGGGATGTCTAGGTCATTTTCTTTCCTCATTTGTCCAGTAAGAATATTTAGCGTCAACTTCCTAACACTTTCCTCCATGGCCTCCCGGACTCGATATAGGTGCAATAGTATTCAATTTAGGTCATTGGTATTAATAGGCATGGAAGGTAGGGCTTCTTTTGCCGCCCTGTTACTTTCTGGATTTTCACCCATTTTCAAGATATCACAACCCAGAAAACAACATGAAAGCAAGAATGGTGGTGCAAAAAAGATGTACGTTGGCAGACAACATTTGGTTTATGGTAATGAGGTTTGGATGAAGACTGAAAGGATGTTTATAATGAACAATATGGAAATCAACGAAATAGTGTCCAACAATGAGAATCCTGGAATTCTAAGAGAAAAAATTGGTAGAAAGCAACAATAGGTTTGTCAATATTTCCCATAGACGATGCCAATTTGTTAATGCCTAAAATTGGTGTATGGTTTAATATCTTAGCTTAATAAATTAATATTAGATTCACAACAGATAAAGAGAAATTAATAATACGAATACTGATCTAGAGTAAGAGTAATAAAGAAAAGGCGAGAGTAAAGAGATAGAAACTAGGTTTACATGGTTTGGCCCGATGCGGTGCCTACGTCCACATGTGTAGTAGTTACTAGTATTGGCTTCAGTGGGTAATAGCCATGGATGGTAGAGGAAATGAAAGCTTCTTTCTCTCTTTAGAATTTGGTAGCATGACAGTTGGAAAAACTCTCGATCCCCTAACTAGGAGATAATGCATCCTATATATGTGTACCAAGTGCGGCCTAGAGAGAGAGAATGTAGTGGAGACATAAGGAATATTAAGTGATGGGTGGACCTACCCTTATAGACTAGGCAGGTCCACCTTTTACACGCTTTTATAAAAAGTGCTGATTGGCGTACGTTGCCCATCAATAAGAGGGGAATAAATAAACCTAGGATTCCCCGTAATTGTCTCTTGAGTGCTGCTGACATCATCCCACTAGTAAATATCCACCTATACAAAGTGTCAGTGGTCTGTGGGTTGGAAAATCTTATGCCAATTGCCTAACATAATGGGGCTGACCAAAATGTACTGTAGGACCATAATTGGTCCTGAGCCGACCTCATTATTTGATCATAACAGACATCGTTCTTCTCATAAGTGGTCTTTCGAGCACACCATATATACGGTACAACACATAGAAATAATATTAGAATCTAATGCAACGCGATACGATTATAACACAACTAACCTTGTAGTGACATTGTCATATCACATGGTAGAAATAGACTGGATTCGGTCCTATACATACATGTGGAAGGTAATAAAATAAGAAAGAATATAATTGTGCACACCCATCACAATAAGGACCAAAAATTATTTTTTAAGAATATTTAATGTAAAGCTGTTTTATAATAATTAGGATATTTCTTATTGGCTAAAAAATGAATCAATGAAATTACAAAATATGACTTTAGGACATATATTTGAATTCTCGAAATAATTAAACTAACTGAAAATTGCAAAATTGACTCTAAAATTTGAAATAATATTTAATTTTGGATCCGATGTTTCAAAAGTTACAATGGAAAGCTTGGTGTTTAAAATTTTGTGCAATTCTAACCCCCAACACATCCTCGTTTGGACACTTAATAAAAAGGATGGAATGAGAGAATATGTTTAAACCGTGCTAATATATATGAATTGGTACTAAAATTTTATAATTTTTTATAAATCAAGATTAACATTGTAATTTTTTAAACATCAAATTTTAATTAAAAATGATCCTATACGCCAAGGTTAATTTTTATTTTTTCCTAAAATTAATATTATGTATGTGTATTTATACTTTATTAATATATATTGAGATTTAATATTATTATTATTATTATTATCACATTCTTACGGCGTGTCTTTCGTACATATGTTATGAATTCATTAAGAGAAAACCTAAGTATACTCTCATCTAGACCCTAAAATGGACCATATGATGTGGCTTTGTCCACATAGGAGAGAGAAAAACTCTCATTTTGTAACTTTTACAACACACCAAAATATATTTTTTTATTAAAATCTAAAATTTGATTAAAAAAACAAAAACATATTTGTTTTAATCTTCAAATGAAATATGATTCTTACAAAAAACATAAAAAAATTCTCGACAACCATCAATTATCCTTTTTTAAAGAAAATTTGCTCCAGGTTGTTTTTTTTAATTAGTTGATGGTTTTTTCAATCACATTTCATTTTAATAAAGAAAAATCATTATCAAGAATATGTTTTATTGGTCCAATTTTGCTTTTGTCTATCGTTACATTCTATTACTGTTAGTTTATTAGTAAAGTATATCATTTAGTAAACGATAATTGTTGGCCGGCTCATGACATATTGTTGACATGCTTATTGAATATGAACAATTTTTTTTTTGTAATAAATTATTTTTATTTTGTTAAAAATAATTTTCTTAAACTTGTTTTTCTTGTTAGACAAACAACTAAGAAATTACAAAAAATATAAACATCCAAACTTCTAACAAAATAAAAATAAATATTCAGGACTGCTTACAACAAAAAAACTGTTTCTATTTTTTTTAAAAAGCTATTTTTATTTTTTTAAATTATTTAAAAACAGTTTTAACAAAACAGAAAATAGTTTAAAAAAAGCAGTTAAAAAACAGTTTTTACAAAAAAGAAATCAGTTTTTAACAAATAAATATTTATATTCTTCATAATAGAGTTATTTAATCTTAAAAAGAGACGTGTTAGTAAAAGATAGAATTATAAATTTTCTCTATTATATGTGGAGAAAGCCACGTAAAAGGGTCATTTTAGAGGTCCAAATGAGGTATATCTAGTGCTTCTCATTCATTAATAAGAGACAAAAATTATGGTGTATCTATAATTATGTTTATCATTTTACACAAATGTTGTCCTAAATTGATGGGGGTGTGGACCATAAATTATCTTCTTTTTTCATTAAAGCTTAGTTTATTTAGGAGGAACCATTGTTTATATTCTAATTTTATAAGGAAGTACAGTAAACTTTTGTCTAATGACAAATGAGAAAGATGCGAGATTTCAAGAAAACCAATTTGTGACCTCTTCAATCCACCACATAAAAAGCCTCAAAATTATGTCTAGAAAAAGCTATAGTTTTTTTGGTAACACAATGGCTTTAGCTCCAAGAAAAATAGTTTTTGATGATGAGTAATTTTATGAGACACTCGTTATTTAGATATTTTTCCTTGGTAGAGTTACTATGTGACAACCCATGCATTTTGGCATTGGAGATGGCTAGCTGCCACTGCCAACCTACGTTGGGCGTCAAACATAAAATACCATTCTTAGGATGTGACAAAAATATAAGATATTTAAATATTTTTCCACAAGATATAATTTGAATTAATCCAACTAATATAAACATCCACAACAAAAAATTCCATCACCATGCTAGCTCCCAAATAAATTCAACTCCAAAAGTTAAATTTTGAACTCAAAAGTAAATAATCTAGCTCTAAGTTTCAAACGGAAAATTGTAAATGATTGTGGACCCGAATGGCCCACCAATAAAGATAGTCTCAAAATTAAATAATAGTCTCAAAATTAAAACGATGTTATGAAATCTAAATGGCGAAAGCAATAAAGATAAATCTCCAGCTACACTCCACAAGTCTCCAATCCATCTTGTGCAGATACTCCAGCAACTATACTTGAAATGTTAGTCAATGAAATAGGTAAGAGCCCACTGCATGAATATAAGCAACTCCTCCCAATTAGGGTCCTTGAACCTATACATAAGCATCATACATGATAAATATTACAATTGAGTATTTTAAATTAAACGAGATCATAATATGTGAGTAAGGTAAAACATCACTAACTACCAAAGTAGTAAGGCACCCCATTATTCAAGTTCAATTATTAATATAATAACAACATTTAATTAAATTTTAGATCTTAATCTTACTCAATTTAATTATATAATTATTCTTATATGTGCGATACCGCTATAGTCATTCAACTATTCTATTAGCCATGTATATTCTCTTGGTGCGCTTAAGTTCCAAAACCTCACACCTATTCCCCTCACTATAGTCGGTTAGACTAATTTTGTTAGTTGTGCATATACTAGTGAGGTTCCAAGCACGACATGTCACTATAGCCAGTCGACCCAATTTTTGTTAGCCATGCCATACTCATGACGCCAACACACACCCACGTTGCTATAGCCAATCAACCTAATTACCATTAGTGTTGCACATACCCATGACGCAAATTTTTTTTAAGGCCCGATTTGTTATCAGATTTTACTAGTTCTCCATAAGCCCCACACTTTATTCGAGTAACCCAGTCTAAACCATCCATTGTCCTATAACTTGAGATCATCAAAACCACAAGTATCTTCTAACCTATCACTTAGAAAAAATATCGACCGATAATTACCACCTAGTCTCACACATAGGCTAACAGATCAATGAAACGATGTACTACATATCCCTACCCAAGAAATACCCAATCGTACGAGCCTACACTCACTAGTCCCATACATAGAAAGTGTTAACAACAACGAGGTATACCCATTAGTCCCATACCTAGCAAGTAACTTAAGAAATAAGGGTAAAAACATAACTATTGCAAAAATCCCAACGTCCCCGCGGTGTCGAAATATTAACACAAACAATATTCACATATGGCATATTTTCAATTTAACTACAATTCTTCTAACAATTATTCCAATTATAAAATCATCCAAATTACATTTGTTTAATTATATAATTAAACAAATTCTACCATCGTCACAAAAGTTGTCAAATTTCACAATTTCCATACATGTGATATTTTACCGGTTAACACATAATTTTACATTAACATGCAAATTCACAATATTATATCATAAGAGTTCCATTTTACAACCTACACATCAATATCGTATTTATACGAGTCATAACATTATAACAATTTCATATTTTTTTTATTTTAATACACAAAACGTCCCATAATTTTATCAAAATCCGAATCTCTAATCTAAGCATGTGATCGTTTTGAGTCTTAAATCATATTATAATTTTAATAAAACAACCCCGAAATTACTTTCACTTTACCTAATTAGTCTTCCTAATAAATGTTATGAAAATCATAATTAATTATGGTTGAGGTAATATCTAAAACACATAACACTTAAGGGGAACAATAAGTATTCATGCCTGTAAACAAGTCATCTTGAAAATCTGATTACACAGTTGCGCTCTTATCGCGAAAAAAAACACGTTCTTCATTGTACTTGAGAAAATGGATTTTAATCTTCAAGACTAGGGTTGAAACTTGTCTTTAATGGATTTTAAATTTAGTAAATGAGAGGAGGTAACATTTTTAGAGGCTCCTGCTTTTTGAGAAGGCTTAAATGTGATTTAAAAATCCTCAACTTGGACATTTATATTTTAATAAGAAAAAAGAATTTGAGTCCTACACAAACTCTACAGGAAAAGAGCCAAAATTCGCACTGCCATCGATTTTCTTGTAGAGTTTGTGTATGACTCAAATTCTTTTCTTATATTAAAATATGAAGGTACGGGTTTAGGGTTTTTAAATCACTTTTAGCCCTTATCAAAAAGCATTGCCCTCTCAAAATATTACCTCCTCTCATGTACAAAACCGAAACCCAATTAAACACGAGTTTCAACCCTAGTTTTCAAGATCTAAATCAAGTTTTTTCAAGAACAACCAAGAAAGTGTTTATTCTTTTTTCGCAATAGGAATGAAACCGTGTAATCAGATTTTCAAGACAACTTCTTTACAGACATGACTTCTTCTATTGTTCCCCTTAAGTGTTATGCATTTTAGATATTTCCTCAACCATAATTAATCATGCTTTTCATAAAATTTATTAGGAAGACTAATTAGGGAGGGTGAAAGTAATTTTGGGGCTATTTTATTCAAAATTATAATATGGTTTAAGACTCAAAATGATTGCATGCTTAGATTAGAGATTTGGATTTCGATAGAATTGTGGGATGTTTCGCATATTAAAATTAAAAATATGAAATTCTTGTAATGTTTCAACTCGTATAAATATGATATTGATGTGTAGGTTGTAGAATGGAATTATTACGATCTAATATTGTGAATTTGTATGTTAATGTAAAATTATGTGTTAACCGGTAAAATATCACTTGTATGGAAATTCTGAAATTTGACAACTTGTCTGATGATGGTAGAATTTATGTAATTATATAATTAAACGGATGAAATTTGGATGATATTGTAATCGAAATAATTAATTGGAAGAATTGTCGTTAAATTGAAAATATTCCTTATGTGAATATTGCTTGTGTTAATATTTTGACACCACGGGAACGTTGGGATTTTTGGGGTAGTTATGCTTTTACCCATATTTATTAGGTTACTTGCTAGGTATGGGACCAGTGGTTAGGCCATTTGTTGTTAACAGTTTCTAGGTATGAGACTAGTGAGTGTAGGTTCGTACGGTTGGGTATTTCCTAGGTGGTTCTAGGTAGTACATCATTCCGTTATTCCGTTAGCCTAGGTGCGAGACTAGGTGGTAATTATTGGTAGGTATTATTCCTAAGTGATAGGTTAGAAGATACTTATGGTTTTTGTGATCTATAGGTATCGGACTAGGGATGGTTTATATTGGGTTACCCAAATAAAGGGTGGGGCTAATTGAGAACTATGAAACTTGAAAACAAATTAAATTAACACACAATGCCTATAATAAAGAACGGGTATTAAAATGAATTTTTTTCACGAGTATATAAACGACTAACGATAATTGGGTCGACTGGGTATAGCGACATGGGTGTGTGTTGGCGTCATGAGTATATGCAGGGCTAACGAAAAGTGGGCCGACTGGTTATAGTGACGTGTCGTGCGTGGAACCTCATGAGTATGTTGTAACAACCCTCGCTTTTGAGAACCCATTTTATACTTATTTACTATGTGGAGTAATTATATATAAAATGTCAGAAGTGGAGTAAGTATTAATTTGATGAAATAAGTTAATATTTACTAAAAAGTTACATAATTACCATGTGTGTACGTGACTATTACCATATGGTGTTCTATTGTGTCATGAAAATTAAAATGGCAATTTGGCTGAAAATGGAACCGGAACGAAGAATGACTTATAGAATTTCCAAATGATAATTTGGAGGGTGTAGTTAGTTCCGGGAGGTGCGAGATAGTCAAAATGTGTGCCATATTGTATTTTGAGATTTTGGGCACTTTTGACTGGTTTTGGCATATTGCGTATTATAAATCATATTATTGCGTATTGACATTTAAAGATTGGAGACTTTTAACTTAAGGCCACGTTTCAGTCTTCCTAGGCCTTTCATTTTCTCTTATTTCCCCTAAGTGTATTCTAGCCCTAGAGTGAGAGAGAGAGAGAGAGAGAGAGAGAGAGAGAGAGAGAGAGAGAGGAAGCAATTGTGGAGTGAGGAAGAGATTGAAGAATTAGTGGATTGATCTTGCATTCTTCTTCATCCAAGTCTGAAATTGAAGCCCCAAGGCAAGTTTTCTACTTGCTATTATATGGTTTAAGATGTATAACTAGTATGGGTAGTTATGTAATAGTTTTGGTGTAATGTAGTAATGGTTGTTGGTTGGATTTATGGGTATGAATATCTTTGGAAGAGATTTGATTGTATATTGAGGTGGAAAAATGTTGTTGGAAACATTTACGATCTATTAGTATCATTAAATGAGGATTGGTTGGTTTTGGTTGATAATTAGTTTTGGGTTTAGATGGAAAATGGGAAGAATAGGTCTAGGTCTGCAATGACCGGTTGACCGCGGTTCTCAGACCGGTCGATCGGGCCTTCGGAAGAGGGCACACTGCTTTCTTTTAAAGGCATAAAAATTATGGCGCGGTCGACCGCGTCCCCTTTATCGGTCGATTGGCCTTGCCGAAGTGAGCTTTCTGCTTTTCTTCTTTTTGTGACCCTGTCGATCGCGGTCTTGGGATCGGTCGACCGATCCCCTGTTTTCTCTCCCAACTTTCTACTTTCATTTTTAAATTGTTTTCTTCTCATAGGGGCTTAGGACTCATCTTGAATGAAGTAAACCTTGGCTTTTAGAGTCCTAGTTGAGTTGGTTGTCACCCTAGAGTTGAATGGGTTTTACTTGGGGTTAAGTTTGGGGGAGGGGTTGTCTAAAGTGATGTTTAGGCATCACTTCTCTTTCTGCATCTTCATAGGTGAATAGGGGTTGTAGGCCCATGCTTGGAGATGTTAGGGGATTGAATTGAGGTATATAATACCTTAAGTCTGGGGACAAATTGTGATCCCTTAGAGAATGATTCGAGGCATACACTATGATGAATATTAATGAAATACTCGATAATTATGGTTTCTAAAATAATGAAACACAGTTATGAAAATGGAAAAGAGAAATGTAACATTTTAGTAAATGCTAATTTACTTAAAGACACCTCTCTAAATGTTATCATAAGGGAAGCTCGCGCATGAGTTGATGTCCCCTGACTAGTGAATGTAGGGAGACTATAGTCCTCGGCCATATGCGAGTTTATTATATGTATTTTTCTGCGCTAGTGAGGTAATTCCGGGTGTGGTTATGACTCACTCGCACGCATATGGCCACTTCCCGACGTGCGTTAGGTACCCAGGCTGCCTTGTTTGATAGACCCCTGGAAGATGATAGCCATTTAGGGGGGCGCCCAGTGGGGAAACTTGGAGGGGCGGTCTTAGAATCGTTATATATATAAGAATATAACTTTTCTAAACTCAAGTGGGACTTGAGAGATGCATATTTCCACTATAATGTATGATGATAATTATATTCCTAGTAAGGAATAAGAATTTGAAAGAAACGAGAAAATGATGATGTTGTATTCCTGTTAAGGAATTGAAACTGGATAAAGTGGAAATTGAGGATAGAAGCTTTTAATTTAATAATGCATAATTTTATTCTCTTGCATAATTTTATTCGCAGGCATGTCATTTTAACTGTCTCGTTTATGCTTCATTATTAGGTTGTTAGACATTTGATCATTATCGTTCATATTTAACTGTTCATATCTATCATGCTTTTTGTTCATCTGGGAACTATATAACAACCGGGCCCTGACCCGTTCTTTCTCCTATGTTGTGCATGTTATTGTATCCGGCCAGGTGCTCCTCCGCAAGGATGCCCGTGTTGATATTCCTACTCTTTTGTTTTTAAAGGAGCTATAAGAATTTGCGGATATTACAGGATGTTTTGCTAGACGCCATCATTTTTGAAATCTAGTTCTGACCGGGTCTGTCAATCGAGCGAGTGGCCCAAACTTTATAATTGTTTAATGAATGTATTACGTAACATATTAAACTGTTATGATTCCTTTTATGTAGCTATGGACCGACAGCATATTCGGTCTTCCCCGTGTATATATTCATTTTAGATGTATGATATATATACGTTGATTCGGAATTCCGTTATCTTTTAGAATGGGTTGTTTAAATTGTTTTCTTAACTTAAATTTTAAATCAAATAAATTGTTTTGGCAACCCGTTTTCTGAATTAATGGGTTGTTTTTCCGTATACTCATACTATATTTGTGATGCTGAGAATGATTTCCATCCATGTTTCCTGTACATGTCGGAGTATCGGGCTGGCCACCCCTTATTTCGGAATGCGGGTTGTCACAGATGGTATCAGAGCATTTGGTTCAAGAGTACTAGGATCTATGTGGACTTGTCACGATCTACCGTAGCGTTCTTTGATAAAGAGCCTAATGATAGGACTGCTTTGTTGCTTACAATTGCGATCTTCTGTGAAATAGATTGTTGTGAATAGTGTTCTAACTCTATTGTTCCTTCATCTCAGATGCCGCCTAAGAGAGGTCACCCCGCGAGGCACAATAGAGTTGTAGAAGAGGATGTGGGTCCTCCGCCGCCCCAAGGAACTTTTAATGCTGCGAATGTAGCTAACGTTGTGGCCAATGCAGTCAATGCTGCCATGACCGCAGTAGCTCAACAAATGCCACAAGCTCAACAGTGGGCGCAGGATGCTCAAGCACCTACGGGACCTTCTCCGTGGGAAAGAGTCAGGGAGTCCCTTTTAAAGGGCCATCCCCCGGAGTTTGATGGAGGCTCCGATGTTGTTCGAGAAAATCAATGGAATAAAGATATGCAACGCCATTTACGAATGGTGGATTGTAGTTAGGAAAAGAAACAAGTCCTTGCTACTTTCAAGCTTGTTGGGGCCGCATTACATTGTTGGAAGTCGATGACTACTCCAGAACAAAGAGACACTATGTCGATCACTGATTTTTGGGTCTTGTACGACCAAAAGTATTTTCCTGCCACGATTCAAAGGACGATGAGGAGGAGACTTCAGAACCTAGTTCAGGGAGCGAGGTCTGTTGCCGAATACGAAGAGGAGTTCACCCGATTGGCAAGTTTTGTGCCGAAAGAGGTGACTTCGGAGGAAAGAAAAGTTTCAAAGTTTATGGGTGGTCTGAACTGGAGAATTCGGCAACATTTGATGGGTAATCCAGCTTTACAAACTTTTGGTGAGGTGATGAATGCGGCATTGCTCCATTGCCAGGAGCATCGATTGTTTATATAGAATAGCAAGAAAGCTATAGGAATGGGGCAAGTAGGGAAGCCAGGAGTGAGTGTGAATGGAGGAGGAGCCTTTCCTTCATCCCAACCTATAAGTAATAAGCAATGAGATAAGGATCCCCAGCAAGGGGACGGGTCAAAAAGATAACATTTTGGTGGGATTAACACCAGCGGTAATGCTAATAGGCAAGGTCAGGGTGCCACGCAACAGCAAGCGGGCCGGAGTGGTCATGGAGGTAGAGGCCATCCGGGGCAAGGTTTCGGGCAGTTCAGAAATAACGGAGGTCGAGGTCAGGAAAATATAGTGGGGAAGTTCTTTCAATGTGGGGAAGCAGGACATTATAAGAAAGATTGTCCTCAAGTGATTGGGGGGCAGCCTCCTTGAGTTCCTCAGCAGCCTTATGTTCAGTTTCCGCCACAGGCACCAAATCCAGTTGTCCCTCCACAGCAGGGTCAACTACAGTATGGGAGAGTTTACCACATTTAGGATGACATGCTTCCTCCTATCCAGCCAGCGCCTCCAGCTATAGAGGGTAAGTTCCTTATTCAGGGACATATGGGTCGCTTTTTGTTTGATACGGGTGCGTCACATTCTTTTATTTCTAGAACCTTTGCTCAGTCCACCGAGTTGATAAAATCTGCAGAGAGCACTTTTACTAGCGTTGAGTCCTCTATGGGTGACGGTTCACTCATTTTCCTTATTTGCAAACGTATAGGGATCACTCTTGGAAATTTGTGTTTTGAGGCCGATTTACTCATCCTAGACATGGTCGGGTATGATGTGATTTTGGGCATGGCTTGGCTTGTTAAGTATCATGCTATAGTTAATTATCACAGGAAGAGTATAGTCTTCGCCGTTTCGGGACAAGATATGTTCCTGGTGGTTATTCCTCGTTTAGAGGGAGATACTGGTACTTATTTGTATTGTATTGCGAAAGAGACTTCTCGGGATGTAGTTGTTACCTTGGATTTTATTCCAGATGTTCGAGATTTTGAGGACATTTTTCGGGAGATATCGGGTTTGCCTCCTAGCAGAGAGATTGAGTTTGTGATTGATTTAGCACCGGGAACTCGAACGATTGCGAGAGCCCCTTATCGTATGGCTCCTGTTGAAATAAGGGAGTTAATGGATCAAATTCAGGAGTTGTTGGAGCAGGGAGTTCTTCGGCATAGTACATCACCATGGGGTACTCCTGTGTTATTTGTTAAGAAAAGAGATGGTTCTCTCCGATTGTGTGTTTACTATAGAGAATTGAATAAGGTCACCATCTGGAATAAATACCCTTTGCCTCGTATAAATGACTTGTTCGATCAGCTTAGGGGAGCGACACACTTCTCTAAAATAGATTTGAGAACGGGGTATCACCAGTTGAGGATACGAGAGCAGGATGTATCCAAGACTTCTTTTCTGACGAGGTACGGGTCCTATGAATTTTTTGTTATGCCTTTTGGACTAACCAATGCGCCTGTCGTATTTATGGATCTCATGAATAGGGTATTTCGGGACTTCCTAAACCAATTTGTTATCGTATTTATCGATGACATCCTTGTGTATTCTTAAACAGAAGATGACGATGCTATTCATTTGGGGACGGTCCTGCAAAGATTAAGGGATCACCAATTGTACGCTAAGTTTGAGAAATGTGGTTTTTGGTTACGGGAAGTGCAATTTTTGGGTCATATTGTGACTTCGTAGGGTATATCGGTGGATCCAAGGAAGGTTATGGCGGTGAGGGAGTGGGGTCAGCCCACGACACCTACCGAAATTCGCAGTTTTCTGGGTCTGGGGGGTTATTACCGTCGATTTATTAAGGGGTTTTCTAAGATTGCTAGCCCTTTGATAAATTTGACCCGGAAAGGGGTAAGATTTCTTTGGGATGACTCTTGCCAAGCGGCATTTGATGATCTCAAAGATAGATTAACTTCGATCCAGTCCTCTCTTTACCAAGGCCGGGATTAGAATATCTAGTCTTCATCGATGCATCTCTACAAGGTTTGGGAGGTGTGCTTCAGTAGGAGCGACGAGCTATCGCTTATGCTTCCCGGAAGCTCAAGCCTCATGAAAGAAACTATCCGATGCATGACTTAGAATTGACAGCAGTTGTTTTTTCTTTGAAGATTTGGAGGCATTATCTGCTCGGGGAGAAGTTTAGTCTTTTCACGGACCATAAGTCGCTCCAATGTTTATTTTCTCAGAAAGATCTGAATATGCGACAGCGCCGATGGTTGGAGTTCGTGAAAGATTATCAATTTGATATCCATTATCATCCGGGCAAAGCAAACGTAGTGGCGGACGCCTTGAGTAGGAAGACTGTGGGAGAATTAGTTGATGTATGGAAAGCTAAGTGGAAAGAGCTCGGTCATGAGGATGCAGTTGCTAGAGCGTTCATGTCCATAATGACCGGTACTCCTACAATTGTGGCAAGGGTAGTAGAGGTCCAAGGAATAAATAAGGAATGTCAAGATCACATACGCCGATTACTGTCTGAGGGAGCAAAATCCTACCCAATAAGCTCTAAGGATGGATTTCGCTTCCATGGAAGAGTTGTCGTTCTGGAGGATGGAGATTTGCGATAGGGAGTGATGGCAGAATCTCACGGTTCAAAATTTTCGATGCATCCGGGAAATGATAAAATGTATCAAGATAAGCGCCGTCAATATTGGTGGCCAGGTAGGAAATGAGATATCTCTAAGTTTGTATATCAATGCACTACTTGTCAGTTGGTTAAGATTGATCATCAGCGACCGACAGGTTTGTTGCAACCGTTGGAGATTCCGTTATGGAAATGGGAGTGCATATCAATGGATTTTATCACTGGCTTACCAACGTCACAAAAGGTTCACGATTCTATATGGGTTATCGTGGATCGCTTGACAAAGTCGACGCACTTTCTTTCGGTCCGTACCGATTATAACACCGCTCGTTACGCCCGGTTGTTCATTGAAGAGATTGTTAGATTGCATGAGGTGCCTTTGAATATTGTTTCCGACAGAGATAAGATCTTCGTTTCCCACTTTTGGTAAAGCTTCCAAGAGGCCTTGGGAACTGAATTGAGATTGAGCACTTCCTATCATCCTCAAACAGATGGCCAGACTGAACGGGTTAAGCAAATATTGGAGGATATGCTTCGTATGTGTATGCTTGATTTTAAAGGTAGTTGGGAACAATATCTCCCGTTGGTTGAATTTGCTTATAACAATTCATACCAGTTCACTATTGGAATGGCGCCTTATGAAGCTTTGTATGGTAGGCCTTGTAGGTCTCCCACGTATTGGTTAGAAGTGGGAGATAACAAGTTTCTCGGACCTGAAATGATCCGGGATACTTCTTCTATGATTGAGCTTATTCGAAATTGCATTCGGATAGCCCAAGATACATAAAAGAGCTATGCCGATGCGGGTAGAAGACATGTAGAGTTGGAGGTTGGAGACCAAGTGTTGGTACGAGTGTCGCCTATGAAGGGCATTAAGCGCTTCGGAAAAAGAGGGAAACTTGTGCCGCATTTTGTTGGACCTTTTCCCGTGATTGCCAAGGTGGGTCAAGTGGCATATCAACTTGCCCTACCGGAGCCTTTGCAGCAAATTCACGATGTCTTCCATGTTTCCTCTTTAAAGAAGTACAAGAGGTGTGATAGCGCTCTTTGGCATATTCCTTTCGAGGACATAGAGTTGCAATCCGATGATTCATATGAAGAATAACCCGTTGCTATATTAGAGCATGGGGAACGTAAGTTGAGGTCTCGAGTGGTGCCCTTGGTTAGAGTACTATGGAGTCATCACAGCGCTGGAGAATCGACTTAGGAGCGTGAGGATGATATGCGGGAGAAATATCCACATCTTTTTATCCAAGGAACGCTTGAATTTTGAGGGGAAAATTCCCTCATAAGGGGGGGAGTATGTAACAACCCTCACTTTTGAGAACCCATTTTATACTTATTTACTATGTGGAGTAATTATATATAAAATGCCGGATGTGGAGTAAGTATTAATTTAATGAAATAAGTTAATATTTACTAAAAAGTTGCATAATTACCATGTGTGTACGTGACTATTACCATATGGTGTACTATTGTGTCATGAAAATTAAAATGGCAATTTGGCTGAAAATGGAACCGGAACATAAAATGACTTATAGAATTTTCAAATGATAATTTGGAGGGTGTAGTTAGTTTCGGGAGGTGCGAGACAGTCAAAATGTGTGCCATATTGTATTTTGAGATTTTGGGCACTTTTGACTACTTTTGGCATATTGCGTATTAGAAATCATATTATTGAGGTATTGAGATTTAAAGATTGGAGACTTTTAACTTAAGGCCACGTTTTAGTCTTCCTAGGCCTTTCATTTACTCTTATTTCCCCTAAGTGTATTCTAGCCTTAAAGTGAGAGAGAGAGAGAGAGAGAGAGAGAGAGAGGAAGAACTTGTGGAGTGAGGAAGAGATTGAAGAATTAGTGGATTGATCTTGCATTCTTCTTCATCCAAGTCTGAAATTGAAGCCCCAAGGCAAGTTTTCTACTTGCTATTATATGGTTTAAGATGGATAACTAGTATGGGTAGGTATGTAATAGTTTTGGTGTAATGTAGTAATGGTTGTTGGTTGGATTTATGGGTATTAATATCTTTGGAAGATATTTGATTGTATATTGAGGTGGAAAAATGTTGCTGGAAACATTTATGATCTATTAGTATCATTAAATGAGGATTGGTTGGTTTTGGTTGATAATTGGTTTTGGGTTTAGATGGAAAATGGGAAGAATAGGTCTAGGTCTGCAATGACCGGTCGACCGCGGTTCTCAGACCGATCGACCAGGCCTTCAAAAGAGGGCACACTGCATTCTTTCAATGGAATAAAAATTATGGCGCGGTCGACCGCATCCCCTTTACCGGTCGACCGGCCTTGCCGAAGTGAGCTCTCTGCTTTCTTCTTTTTGTGACGCGGTCCCCTGTTATCTCTCCCAACTTTCTACTTTTGTTTTTAAATTCTTTTCTTCTCATAGGGACATAGGACTCTTCTTGAATGAAGTAAACCTTGGCTTTTAGAGTCCTAGTTGAGTTGGTTGTCACCCTAGAGTTGAATGGGTTTCACTTGGGGTTAAGTTCGGGGGAGGGGTTGTCTAAAGTGATGTTTAGGCATCACTTCTCTTTTTGCATCTTCATAGGTGAATAGGGGTTGTAGGCCCATGCTTGGAGAAGTTAGGGGCTTGAATTGATGTATATAAGACCTTGAGTCTTGGGAAAAATTGTGATCCCTTAGAGAATGATTCGAGGTATGCACTATGATGAATATTAATGAAATACTCAGTAATTATGGTTTCTAAAATAATGAAACACACTTATGAAAATGGAAAAGAGAAATGTAACATTTTAGTAAATGCTAATTTACTTAAACACACCTCTCTAAATGCTATCATAAGGGAAGCTCGTGCATGAGGTGATGTCCCCTGACTAGTGAATGTAGGGAGACTATAGTCCTCGGCCATATGCGGGTTTATTACATGTATTTTTCTGCGCTAGTAAGGTAATTCCGGGTGTGGTTATGACTCACTCGCAGGCATATGTCCACTTCCCGATGTGTGTTAGGTACCCAGGTTGCCTTGGTTGGTAGGCCCCTGGAAGATGATAGCCATTTAGGGGCGCGCCCAGTGGGGAAACTCGGAGGGGCAGTCTTAGAATCGTTATATGTATAAGAATATAACTTTTCTAAACTCAAGTGGGACTTGAGAGATGCATATTTCAACTATAATGTATGATGATAATTATATTCCTGCTAAGGAATAAAAATTTGAAAGAAACGAGAAAATGATGATGTTGTATTCCTGTTAAGGAATTGAAACTGGATAAAGTGGAAATTGAGGATAAAAGCTTTTAATTTAATAATGCATAATTTTATTCTCCTGCATAATTTTATTCGCAGGCATGTCATTTTAACTATCTCGTTTATGATTCATTATTAGGTTGTTAGATATTTGATCATTATCGTTCATGATTAACCGTTCATATCTATCATGCTTTTTGTTCATCTGGGAACTATATAAAAATCGGGCCCTGACCCGTTCTTTCTCTTATGTTGTGCATGTTATTGTATCCGGCCAGGTGCTCCTCCGCAAGGACGCCCGTGTTGATATTCCTACTCTTTTGTTTTTACAGGAGCTATAAGAATTTGCGGATATTACAGGATGTTTTGCTAGACGCCATCATTTTTGAAATCTAGTTATGACCGGGTCTGTCAATCGGGCGAGTGGCCCAAACTTTATAATTGTTTAATGAATGTATTACGTAACATATTAAACTGTTATGATTCCTTTTGTGTAGTTGTGGACCGACAACATATTCGGTCCTCCCCTTGTATATATTCGTTTTAGATGTATGATATATATACGTTGCTTCGGAATTCCGCTATCTTTTAGAATGGGTTGTTTAAATTGTTTTCTTAACTTAAATTTTAAATCAAATAAATTGTTTTGGCAACCCGTTTTCTGAATTAATGGGTGGTTTTTCCGTATACTCATACTATATTTTTTATGCTGAGAATGATTTCCATCCATGATTCCTGTACATGTCGGAGTATCGGGCTGGCCACCCCTTATTTCGGAATGCGGGTTGTAACATATGTGTAGAGCTAACGAAATTGGGCTGATTGGCTATAGTGAGGGGAGTGGGTGTGAGGTGTTGGAACTTAAACGCGCCAAGAGTATGTACAAGACCAATAGAATTATTAATTGGCTATAGTGGTGTCTCACGTATAAGATTAATGTATTATTAAATTGAGTAAGATAAATATCTAATATTTAATTAAATGTTGCAATTATATTAATAATTGAACCTTAGTAATGAGGTGGCTCAGTATGTGGGTAGTTAGTGATGTTTTACTTTACTTGCATATTCTTATCTTGTTCAATTTAAAATACTCTATTATTTTATTTATCATGTATGATGCTTATGTTTGGGTTCACGGACCCTAATTTGGAGGAGTAACTAGTATTCATGCCATGTGATCTGGCATATCGCGTTGACTAATATTTTAGGTATAGTTGTTGCAGTAACTGCATATGATGGATTGGATACTTGTGGAGTGCAATTGGAGATTAATCTTTATTTCTTTCGTAGTTTAGATTTCATTCCGTCGTTTTAAGTATGAGACTATTATTTATGGATTTGGTGGACCATTCGGTTCTATAGTCGTTTATGATTTTTAGTGTGAGACGTATAGGTGGATTATTTACTTTTAAGTTTTAAATTTATCTTTTGGAGTTGGATTTATTTTGGAGTTAACATGGTGATGGATTTTATTATGTGGATGGTTATATTTTTCAATTAATTCAAATTATATCTTGTAATTTTTTTTAAATGTCTCATATTGCTGTCACATGCTGTAATACCCCGTATTTTTATGCATAATAATTTGGGGACTTATTAAATTTAATGTGAAGGTTTATTTAATAAAAAAATATGGAAATTAATTATGTAATAATTATTAACGTGACGAGAGTTAGTAATTATGGGAAACTTGTTTAATATTAGTAATGAGCATAGTAATATATTATATTGGTTATATTGAATGTCATAAGCGAATTAAATGACTATCTCGGAAATTTAAGTCGGGACGTGCCCGTGTCACGTCGGGACTAATTTTGTTATATAAAAAGTGAATATCTTATAAGTTGTTCATATGGTCGTTTTGAGTGCGCTAATGCGTCCGAAAGGGTCGAGATAGTCAGAAAAGTGTACCCGGGGGTTTAGTTTGGGTCTCGGGGCATTTTTAGGCCTAATTAGTACCCCGGGAGGGCATTTTAGTCATTTTACATAATTGGGTAATTAAACCCACGAATTTCAGCAACCTATATCAGCCATTAGGTTAGCCTTTTAGGGTTAGAACATTCAGAAATCAAGTGACGGCCATTGGAGAAGAGAGGAGAGAGCTCTAAGGCAATTCAAGGCCAGAAAGCCACCGGATTGCACTGCCACCACCACCACCGCGTAGATCGCGAGACAAGGAACGCAGCCATACCAAAATCAGCCGTGAATCTGCATACCAAATATCCAAGGCAAGTATTTGACTTGCGTGTTTTCGTTAATGCAATCTCATATTAGTCTAGGATTGTTTAGAGATGGAAACAATGGAAGAAAACTCAATTTGTGTTAGGATAATGCATGTAGTTTTGATTATATGGAAATTCTGGAACCCTTGCCATGTAGAGGAACATAACCCACGAAATTTTGATGATATATTAGAAGGAATTTCTGGTAAAAACAGATTTGAACCTTGATTAAGGAAAACTCTAGGGTTATTGATGATTAGATGGGATTTTGAGTTAATTATCCATGTTTAATGATAGTTATACACATGCTTTACGTTATAAACACCTGGTATAATGTTATAATGATGATAGTAGGATTTTTGGGACGATTAGAATGGAAAAACGTAGTTTTGGATGAAGAAGTTTGATGAAACCCGTAACTGCATTCTGCAGAATTTTGCCCAGACCTGCTTGATCGATCGATCGAGCCTAGAGCTTCGATCGATCGAAGGTTCGATCGATCGAGCCCCAAGCTTCGATCGATCGACCCCTCCTGGCAGACTCCTATTTCCCTTGTTTAATTAGTTAAATTCAAATAGTCGTGATATAATTCTTGGGCATTCTTGATAAAATAATTTGGGAGACATTGAGGACCAGTAGGGTATATGAATAATTGTTGGGACCTTTAATCTTCAACGAGAATGGTATTTATGGGATATTTACTTTAGGTTGGTAGATTTATGAATTTAAAGGGTGAGGTGAGTAAGAGAGTTACGTTGGAATCTAATAAAGTCACGTACTGAATTTCAGATTTGTGAGGATATAGCCCACGAGTGTTAGGTAATAAGTGAGAAAACCCTTCGAGTTAAGGTTAGGAATGAAACCTTATACGTAATTCTACAAATGTGAAATCAAGGATAAATGGTATAATTACGGGTGATGGGAAAAACCTATATTAATATGATAAAGTGGTATATTTATATGATTGTGTTTACATATATTATATGCATGTGAAAAACATACCGCGCTACTTACTATCCTTGAGGTTACCGCACTGGGATAGTCTTATCTTGATGGGACCTTTATGGGGGATATTGACTTGTACCCTAGAAGATAGATATCCTTGGTACATGCTATCGAATTGATAGTTCAGACGGTCCTAAGAGACGCGAGTATGTGCCATCCTCTTAGAGACTTGGAATCTATGCTTTGCCTCGATATTGTTTGTGTATGTGTTAATACAATTCGAGAGTGATTCCGAATTTGTATTCCCCTTGATTTGAGTGGTATGGGGTTTGGATAGTGGAAGTATGCACGCACCATAGTTTTATTCGGGGTGCTGTTATATATATATATTATACGAGTAGTTAATATATATATGAGATTATGATATTTGAAACTGCCTACTGAGATTTGATAAGTAGGACATGGTTGTTGGCTCAAATTATAAATTCTTGTTTTGAGAAAGTATAATATGTCCCTGGAAAACTTTATTGTTTTTATAAAGTTAAAAATAGAGAACTTTGGTTACAAATTGGAACATCCTTTTTAAAATGGAATCATGAATTATAAATCTTACGGGTAATCTAAGATAAGTTAAATATTTTAGAAATAATAGTGCGATAGATGATAAAACAAACCGTTGGGAAGGTTAGTGCGATAGGTGTGCACATTAGAAGAGAGGTGATTATTTTCTCAAGAGAGTGACGCACTAATATGTTGTTGCATTGGCCTGTATCAATTTAAATACTCTCTAAACGTATTTTAAAAATCAAACACACTTTCGGGCTCTGACCCGTTTCTTTTTCTCTCTCTCTCTTGTATATATATGTATATTTTTCAGGTGCCCAGCCACAGGGGTGTCTTGCTTAGGATCCCTTGAGAGGAACGTTCTGCAGCTTAGGTGGGAGTTGCAGGTCACTTGAGTAGACGACTTCTTTTTTTTACTCCACTTCTAGCATTCTCATTTATTGGGCACGTTTCGCCCTTTCCATTATTTTGTTGTTATTGGGACATTTGCATTTCAGTTATTTCTAGTATTGTTCTATGGGATTTGTTCAGGATGGATTTGTGATTTTAGTTTCATATGTTGACATTCGATTGACGAATGTAATATGTTATTTGGCTTATTGTGGTGTGATTCTAAATTGTAGAAATGTTGTTTTAAATAAATAAATCTTTTTCTTTAAATAAAATTTGGAAAGTTTGTATGAAAATGTTTTTGACACTTAGCTTAATTATTTAGGGTGTTAAATTGGAAAATTTATTTTTATCGACAGTGATGCTGAGAATGAACCAACTGTTTACCTTGATTTAATTTAATAAAGGAGTGATCGCCCGATATTTAATTAGGCGGGGTGTCACAGGTGGTATTAGAGCATCAGGTTCTAGTGTGAATAGGATCTGTACGGCTTATTTCGCTTTCAGCTTAACATTATTGCTATAGAGCCCTATTTTTAGGATTGTTGTATTCTTGCTTTTACGTTTAAGTCTTCAGCTATTCGAGGTGTGATAATAACTGTAGACTAATAAACTTGTTCACGTTTCAGATGCCTCCGAGACGTGCTCTGAAAGATAGGCGTGCCCAATCCGAGCAGCCACCAGCTCCGGCACCAGGCACAATGAATGCGAATGAAGTAGCCGCCATTATTGCTTAGGCGGTGATTCAGCAGGCTCTACCCCAGGTTCAGGCAGTGGCGCCAGCACCAGCACAGCTTCCATCCACATGGGAGAGGGTTCGGGATGCTTTTCAGAAAGCGCATCCCCCTGAGTTTTCTGGTAGCTCCGATATTGTTACAGTTAGCCAATGGAAGAAAGACATCCAGCGGCACCTCCGTATGTATGAGTGCACTGACGTGTAAAAGAAGTTATTGGCTTCCTTTAAGCTGGTGGGAGCCGCATTGCAGTGGTGGGAGTCCACTACTACTTTGGAGGAGATGGACACGATCCCTATTCAGTTGTTCTGGGAGCGGTTTGACCGCAAGTATTTTCCACCCGCAGTATTTCCCTATCTACGTTGACCTTCTATTCTGATGAAAAAAACACGTCTCATTTAATGGCATTTCGAAACAAAAAAATCATTTTATTATTTAACAAGTGCAAACGTTGTAAAAATTGGCTTGTGGAACTCCTTTTTTTTTCTCCACTTAGTCTTCAATTAGTGCCCAATTTGACGAGAAGCTACCAAACATGGAAATAAATATTCACGAGTACTTTCAGGCCTATGAAATAAATAAAATTGCCAAAATATACTTTTATACTCTAAAAACTGTAATTAAACCTCAATATTTCCAAAAATTGCGAAATTACTATAATTAATGAAAGTGGATTTAATAACTTATTAAATAAAATAACATGGGTCTAATGAAGTATAAATTTGAATTTAAAATGTACAATATAATTCATTTATCAATAACATATGTACAAAGATATGTATTCATTATTAAATCTTTAATATAAAATTATATTTATAAAATGGATTTGCGCGGAGTTTTTTGGCGTAGAAAGAACATAAGGTTATATTTGAATTTATTTCAAGAAAAAAAAGGTATGCAATGATGAGAGGGGCTACGAGTATCCCAATAGTTATTTATTTCATGCAATAAAATTTCCGTCTCAGCCCATTGCAATTATTTTATACATTTACTTAAAGGTGCTCAATTTTAACTTTAAATAAAGGATATTTCATGTATGTTTTATTTCTATTAATATCCAGTAAAATTTTATATACCTGTTGGTCTAAATTTTTAATATATTCTAAGGAGTTTTTTAATTTTTAAAAGTTAGTGTTATTAGTTTTTATTATTCCTTAGTTTTGGCTTTTTAAGATCTCATATAAAAAAAATGAAGGCATTTCCTATTTAATTTTGGCCATGAAACATTTCATTTTTTTCATGATTTTTTTTAGATACTCTCAAAATTTTACCTAAGAATCAAACTCGGTGATTTGTCAAACGTACATTGCCTACTATATAGAGTTCACATGGACTACGTTTTAAACCCTAACAATGCAGTTTTTTAAAAGTTTAATGGAATTGATTTTTGGGTTGCATTTTGGGAGTCTCTTTAAAATTACTCTTTATAAGTACTTAAGTTTGTGTATTTTCTTTCTAAGCTTAAATTTTTAAAAAGATTGGACAATGAAAATGAGAGGTGTCGTAATTTTGTAAAACAATTTTTGTAACACATCGACCTTGAATTTGGGGTTACCCAAGGGTCAACCCGATCAGGACCGGCTGTGTCAAGTGTGAAGTGATATGAAACATTGTATATAATGTTTATAGTCCATTTTAATTGATTTAAATTACCAAGTAAGCATGTCATTCCATTTTAAACATATTTAAATACAAAAATTACAAGTGTGGAACCCAATAGGCAACATCCTCGATTCATATAATCAGACTTACTTGAGTAAGAGTTATGAATTACTTAAATGTGAAATGATCTAAAAAATGAAATATTTTCTAACCTATCATAACAAAGGAAAAATAGTGAATTAAGGCCTAGTAGGGGTTCCCAATGAAATACAACATAAAAATAATGAATGCAATACTATAACTAGTATAATTCTAACCCAAACCTACATCAACTACTCTATGGTATATTCATTAATCATTTTTTACTTCCAAACATTATTTTTAAATTCGGTTAAATGCCATCCACCTTTTCCTTCTTAATCGGCCATTACATTATTTGCCAGTTGTTTTGGGTCCAAGCCAAAGCCGCACCCTAGGGCTCTAGGTTCTTCATAAATTATCCTTGAAAACTATTTCACCTTTGATTAAGTTCATTTCCTTGTGGGCGAACCATAATTTTTACCAAATTACCCGGCTTATGTCGTATTTAAATAAATACCCAGTTTACATTGTAGTTAACAAAAGACTTTGTTGGCCGTCGTATCTATTACTTGTTAAAACAATCTTTTTAAGTTACTTATACACTTAAAGATTACATACCCAACCTACCGGCCATACCACATAAAATACTTTGTGCATAATTTACTATTTTTTATCACTATTTTCATACTCATAATTGCATATCTATCTTTTCGTACCTATTTAGGGTTAAATTCATTTAACACAACATTAAAGGTCCCTTTCGTAGCTTCCCAAGTGTCGGCATTTCCCTGTGATTTTTTTTACAAAATCTAATCAAATGTATTTAAACTATAGGAACTAGTTCCCTCAAACAATAAGTTAGTGGCATTTTTGTAACGTTCAGAAATTTAGACTTATTTCTCAATATTTAAAACTCGAGATATTGTTTTGTAATTACACAAAGTTCTGGTGCTATTTTGAAATTACCTTAAAGTTGAGGGGATATTTTTCGATTATCCTAAAGTTCTGGTGTTGTTATATAATTAACAGAGTTTGGGGATTGTTCAGTAAGTATTTTCAAAAATATATTTCTAGTGCAAAAATAACATGCTTTTAATAATTTTATAATTCAAACTCTGAATATTATTTTCATTATGCTTTACATGGTGAAATTCTTGCATCACCATAAACATATTTTTACTTTTTTAAAACCCCTTAGATACATTCATTAACACATTTAAATGAGCCAATTCCAATTGCAATATTTTCTTAACCTTCACAATGCCTTTATTCTCAAGGTGGGTGCCTAAATAAAACACCTTGTGGCCCCAGAAGTAAAATCACATTTCATCACACTTTCTCGATAAACTTATTCGATTCCTAATGTGAAATGTCACAAACGTACCTTTCACGACCGTCTTACTAGTTAGAACCATGAGACATAACATGATTTCAACGAAATCCCAATCGTTCATTTTGTAGCGATAAACATATCCGAAGCTAGCTCTTTATAGGCTACTTATCATCCTATAAGAGAATATCAACAAGAGGTGTCACAATGACTAAAATCACAATTCTCTGTTACGAATGAAATAAAGACCCCAAGGATGTCATAGTTCTTAACTCCAATATCGCAGTTACATGCGCATATAAACAGGAGTCGCAAACTTAACTAACAAGGACGAGTCCAAAATCCTATCTTGATAATCAAAGGACTGATTTCCAATTTATAGACTACACATCACTTCTGGTAGGAACTTGGACCTAAATCTCTGATACCAGGTTTTAAAGCCTAAACCTAGAATTTGTGATTACCTGTGGGTCAACCGTTCAGTCTGGCTGCAACAAGTGTGAAGTGATAACATCTTACATATTGTTTCTAGTCAATTTTAATTAATTTAAATTTCCGTGTAAGCATGTTGTTTCCTTTTAAAGATATATAAACACAATAATTAGAAGAGTGGAACCCATTAAGTAACATCTTGTGTTCATGTAATCATAGATACTAATGTAAGAGTAATGTATTACTTAACTATAAAATGCTCTAAAAAATGAAATATTAGTTAAACTGTAACAAAATACAATATAAAAGTACGAATTCAACGCTTAACTTGTATAATTCTAACCCAAATCTACATGGCATACTCTATGGTATATGCATTAATAAGTTTTTACTTCCCAACATTACTTTTAAATTCGGTTGAATACGTTCAACCTTTGTCTTCTTAATGTAGCAATTTTTATTCCAAAAATAGTCCTTTAATTCATTAACTCACATGATTAATTTTAGGAAAAATCATACTCATGGACTATCTTTAAATCATCTGATTTTCATTTAAAAATATCATTTTACCGTTAACTTAACACGCGCCTGGTGTTTCGTAAAATGAGTATTCCAACACACACACCTCGTGTTTGAAAAAAACCATTTTTGCGTAACTCTGTCAAACCTTAGGATTGTGCCCTCACCCCCGGATTGCTTATACATTCAATTATTTCCTTTTGTATCAACTTCATCCACACACACATGTGTCAAACCCTGGATTATGGCCCATTATGGGGTCATTTAAACACCCAGTTGTTAACTATATATCTTTTTAAACGTTTTGGAGCATATTAAATTACCCACACATACATGTGTAAATCATGGTTTTATGCTCCACTGTGGGATTACTTACCCAATCATAAGTAATCTCTTTATTCCTTTTGTTTACAAGTACTAGGTCATTCATTCTATCACATATTCTAGAGTTCACTAATTTCCTTTATTACATATTTACCCGTGTTTACCAGACTTTGTTATTTAAAACATGGAATACAGATCCCTTAATCGTTTATCAATTTATTGGAATTTACCAAAAAAAAATTATTATTAACTTTTATCCTAGAGTTCACCAATTCCCATTTATGTTCACGGGTTTGAATTATCTATCATAAATACCACATCCCTTGCATTATTGGCCAGTTATTTTGGGTCTAGGTCGAAGTTGCACCCGAGGGCTCTAGGTCCTTCATAAATTGTTCCCAATAACTCCTTGGTGAAAACTATTTCACTTTTGATTAAGTTTATTTCCTTACTGTCCAACCACAATTTTTACCAAATTACCATGCTTATGTCGTATTTAATAAAATACCCAGCTTACGCCGTAGTTAACAAAAGACTTTATTGGCTACCGTATTTATTACTTATATAAACAAACTTTTTAAGTTCCTTCTACATTTTAACATTTTATGCCCGAACTACTGATCAAACCACGTAAAATACTTTGTGCGTAATCCACTCTTTTTATCACTATTATTTACTCAAAATTGAATATTTTTCTTTTCCAACCTACATTGGTGGCGAATGAGTGCATCGAGCCTATATTAAGAAGTGGGGATCCATGAATGATCCGCAAGCTTGATATTTAGAAGGCTTGTGATCATGTGAGTTGGGACTTCCTCTTTTATCTATTGCGGAGGATGGGGTTTGGGGAGTGGCGGTGCAGGTGGATGAAGAGGTGTGTTTCCTCTGTCAAATTCTCTATCCTGGTGAATGGGGTCTCGAAAGTCTTTTTCTCGTGCTACCGAGCACTTAGGCAGGGCGACCCCCACGGTATCCTTTCCTCTTTATCTTTGTCTTGGAGGCATTCTCTCAGAAAATGGGTCGTACGATGGAGGCTGGCATGGTCTCAGGTTTTTTGATTAGGAATTCAATTCCACAACCACTTAAGATCTCTCATTGTTGTTCGTAGATGACACTATTATTTTTTGTGATGCGAATGTGGATGAGGTGAGGACGTTGAGGTTTCTTTTGGTCTGCTTTAAGGGTCTGTCGATTTGCATATCAATATTAGGAAAAGTTAAATGATTGTCATAGGTTATGTGGATAACGTAGGTTATTTGGCTAATGTGTTTTATTGTATGGTCATCTCGCTCCCTTCTATTTATCTTAGCCTTATTTAGGGGCTAAGTTTAAGTCAACATAAATGTGGGATCCGGTCCTTGAGAGGAGCCAAAGGAGGTTAGTAGGTTAGAAGCATAGTTACCTTTCTAAAACGAGACGATTGATGTTGAACAAAAGAGTATTATCAAGCCTTTTGACATATTTCATGTCAGTTTTCCCTTTATAGGGTTGCATCGGCAAGAGGCTCGAGAAGTTGTTGAGGGATTTTCTATGGAAAGGTCGTGATGATAAGTTCAAATACTATTTAGTGAGTTGGGACGAGGTTTGAAGGCCACTGAAGGTGGGTGGGGCTGGGGCGAGGAGGTTAGTCCATTTTAATAAAGCTCTTATTGGTAAGTGGTTGTGGCGGTTTAACACGGAGGATGGCAGACAGTGGAGGAGAGGGGTGATTGCTAGGAGTGGGGCCGGACCATTGGGGTAGGGTCCTAAAGTGGGGCTCTCTACTCATGGGGCGGGCATGTGGAGGTTCATAGGGCAAGGTTGGGGGTAGTTTTCTCAACTCACTTCCCACTATCTCAGCAGAGGGAATTGGATCAGGTTTTTAGGGGATAAATTGGGGAGGGTGGATATTTAGAGGTTCTCTTCCTGGGGATGTTTGGGATTGGTGGGGATAGGGAGGGGATAGTAGAATATCATAGGCAGAGGGTAGGGGATTATGCGGTTTGGGACACGAAGTTTAAGAGGCGGCTTCAAAATTGGGAGTTAGAGGAGGCGGAGTCGTTCTTTGATTGGTTCTGTTTAGATCCAGTCCCGACTGATGGGGTGGATGGTTTGAGATAGGCGAGCTCTCAAGATGGTCAATTTTTGGTTAAGAAATATTATTTGTGTTAAGGGGGTGTGGGATTGCCTCTCTTCCATGGAAGGGTATATGGAAGATTCAAGAACATTCTAAGGTTTGTTTATTTGTGTGGACCTCTATCAGATATGCAATCTTGACAATTACGGGGTTGTAAAAAAGATGGAGGAGGATGGACAGTAGATGTTGGTTGTGAAAGAAGGAGGAGGAGACAATCTATCACCTTTTCCTTCATTGTCATTCATTATCAGGTGATTAGGAGGCTTTGGGATATGATCTTTTCCTTATGCCAGATTCGATGTGTTATGACTCATTCACTGAGCGAGGTTATGGGATCTTGGAGTATCCCTATGGGATGGATGGGCCCATGGGTGGTGTGGAAGATGGTACATCATTGTATCTTCTAGATAGTTTGGCAAGAGAGGAATCATAGATGCTTTGAGGGGGTTGAACTTGATCCCTCTTGTATTGTTACAATTTTTCGATCCTTCTTATCACCTAGCATAGGAAAAAGCATGATTCTCCGTTTTCTCTCTTCATAGAGTTTTTGGAGGCGTTTCATGTGTTTGGCTAGCCGATTGTGGGTTCCAGGCCATTGCTTTAATTTTGTATACTTCATGTATACAGGCTCCCCCCCTAGGTGGGATTATTTTATCGAATCACTTACTTATAAAAAACAATAGTGTTTGTCTTCTTGGGTCAACCCAAATATACCAATTGACAGCTCTCCCGACAATATCCCATGGTAACACTATAAGGTTGGTTGCCTCTCAAGCAAGAAAAAAACAATTAAGCTGTGAAGAAAAAATTGTGAAAGGAAAAAAGTCAAACAAAATATTTATAAAAGAAAAGATTAGAAAGAAATATTAAGATGAATAAGTTACTAGTTCGGTCAGTTTCTCATGCTTTAGAGAATCAATTATTTACCCTTTTATCAACAAATGCTATCCACCTCATTCTGTACTAAATTCTACATACATATTCTTGGAACAAATAGAAAATATTAGATTCAAAACATACACAGACAATGTATTCCAACAACAAAGCTTTGAATTCACACTAGAATGACAAAGCTTTACCAACTCATTCCATTAATTCCATATGTTCTCTTTTGAGCTCTCGACCCTTTTTGTCTTCTAGTAGGTGCCAACTCTTTCATTCCACCCTTTTGTCAATCAAATTCGAGCACTATAAACATGCTTGATGATTTAGGTTCTTGATAGTTTATAGGTAATTGCAACCTTTGAGTAAAGAGGGCCATGATAATATAGACTAATGCATGATGGCTAGTAATTTATGTATTCATATGCAAGCATATAAATCATGATTAGCCTACGAATAGTAGAGTTTGTATTTAAATTTGAAATCCCCTTTTATGATAGTTAATTAGAATTGGGAATTGGGAATTTTAAACATCCCTGTTAATAGTATTTCAACTCTAATTTATTATAATAATATTAAGATTATAATGTCTCCTTTACGAATTATTGGAATTGAATTAGTAAGGATTTTTTTAGTTCGCTGTTGTGAGTTGTAGAAATGGTTCATATGGTGGGATAATTGTCGTTGATTTGGAATTAGGGATTTATATTAGTTAAAGTTCATCATTGCACCATAAAATTCTATATAGACTAATTTATGAATAAATGATGTAAATGTCTTTTAATATGGAAATAGTATTGCCCCTTATTAAGAGATTTCATTGTTTATAATCCTATGTTACTTAGGCTTGCATATGTTTATTTATTTCATTATAAGATAATTGTATAATACAAGTAATAATTAAAAATTAGATTTGTATTATAGGATGTGTGGGTAAATGCATATGTTGAGATTATAACTCGAGAAGTAAGTTAAATATGTAACGTGTAATGATAAATTATCAGTTATGGTAGGTTTACTTGAGAACACGAATTGGGTAGACTAGATGGATATGTGTCAAGATAGATCACTTTATTCATGCGCTCCCGTGATGATAGTATGATTGGACAAGATGGAGCATGTTTTTATGTGTTGCACTATTTGTAAGCAATGGGACCATGCTACTGAATAGAGGGTCTAGATGTAAATGAGGTTCTATTTGTGTGTTACTCATTTTTGGTTCGGCCATGCTAGCGAATGGTGGTGCCTAGATGATGTGAATGGATTATGTGTTGCATACTGCGTGGTGGATAGCCGCGGGGAAGTGGGTGCATGCAATTAAGGTTGGGTTAGTTAAGAGATTAATTAATTACTTTTGAAACTAATTATTTAGTTAAAATGAATTATGAGGTTACATTTTAAATCCACGGATATTATTATAGAATACTCAACCTATATAAATATCATTTATATATAAATGCCTTTTATTTGCATAGCTTTGATAACTTGTTGGAGTCTAACCTATTTATATCTTACAAACCTTTCTGATGTTAGGGATGGGACGAAAGAGTAGTTCCTACTCCAACTAACACATATTCTACCTTTCTATATCTTTGGTTGATCATCAACACAAATATATTGAGATGTAGGCACTACTATGGTTTATTATTTTTCATTTCTCTTCGGTGTGTTGAGTTGTACTCTTTCATCTTAGTTGGATTACATGATAGGGGACTATTCAGCATATATCTTCCATTTTTGGTTGTGTTGGTATTTTTTAGGCATTAATTTTCTTATTGAGATTAGATGGTTTGATATTACTTTGTAAGTGATGGGACTCTTTATGCCTTTTTATTATAGTTGATGATGATTGAACTTTGTTATTTGAGGTTTACTATGTTCCTCTCCATATATTTCCATATCATATTTCCATTATTTCTTTACAAGATTCAAATGATATTTTAATAGTTTTAGCAATTTTTATATTTAATATATGGACATGATGAAACCTAATATAATAATATATGGGTTGTTAGAGAGACACTAAAACAAGGACGTGGTTAGTGAAGGTTCTACCAACATCCTAAGGTTGAAATAATTTGTCAATGGTTTAGGTCTCATTTGAGGACCTACATTCTGGGTCCCTTTGGTCGAGGCTTGTTAGAGTAATATTGGGTTGGGTTTAAGGATGGTATTCACACACTGTTATATTTTATTCCATTCCATATATTATTGGACTAATTATTTCCCTTTCTCTATAGGTATTCCAGGTTTATCTTTTTTAATTTACGATTGAAATTAATTTATATGTATGATACTAAAACTTCAAAAGGTATTACAGGATGATATTAATTACTTCCATTAGAGATCCATTTAAGGGAGATTTCCTTATTTTCTTCGATTCCTTGGGTTATAGGTGGTTCGCACGCCACCAACTAAGGAGCGAAATATGTCTCACATATTAAGTTTAAGTTGTAAACTCTTTCAGTATGTAAACAAGGAAAATAAATTTATGAGACACTAATATCTTTTACGGTTCTTATATACATTTAGATATCGACTAGCTTGCACGTGATTTGAATTTATTCAAATAATTAACTAATTTAAGGTTCTTGGACGAGGTATTATAGAGGTCGTATGGGGGAGTCCAAAGGGCTTGTTGCAGTTAATGCTTATTTTAAAAAATAGGTTGATATAATTTTGGAGATTATTGTTTGGAATAATGCAATGTGGACTTTGGACTTATATTTTTGTAATTTGAGATAGGTGGATAATGAAAAATGAGGAAAAGGTGTCACATATTAAGGTGGAGCAACCATGGATAGAATATGACTAGTATAGACAAAAAAACTAGAGTCATTTAAAATATTTTATTGCATTCCAAGTTCCTCCTATGGTAGTAGGATTTTTTGAAGCTCTAGATAAGGGAGAATGATGAAATGGAGGGCATGGAGAGAAGCTTAATAACCACCACTACACAGTTCAAGAAATTACGGCAGAACCTTTCTTTAGGGAGACTAACCAATTAGAGATTAAGTCACAATTAAAGAAAATGGAGGAAATATTTATAGTTCCAAACTTCTCTAAGAAAAAGAATGTGTCTTTCCAGTAATTTATGCTATTGGTAGAAGATCGTGCTGATGGTGTAAGATTCAAATAATGTAGACTATTGGTAGAAGATGGTGCTGGTGATGCAAGATTCAAATTAAGATATGTCAAGAGATTCACTTAGATTGAAAGAGCTATTCTACCATAAATATTTCCCTATCATGACCCATGGTGAAAATGGAAGGGGATTTTGTGGATCTTACTTAGGGGAATTTTATGTGGAGAAGTATTAAGTCATGTTAGTGTGTGTACATATATATATATATATATATATATATATATATATATATATATATATATATATATATATATATATATAATTTCTATCCCCACTCAATTGATATCGAGGAAAAAAAGTCAGAGAATTTTGAAATAAGGATGAAACTTGGTCGATGCAATACGTTGAAGGCGATGATGATATAAACTTACTACGAGGCAGTGGAAGTTTATAAATAATGTATCATGACTAGGCGTATGGATTAAGGACAATGTTGATAAAATACATGTGATATATGAGGGAATGACAAAGAAGATGAAGAAAGGATGTGGAAAATTGTTCATGAATCACAAAGTAATAGAAATACTCTAAACGAAAACATCACATCCATTAGTTGCTACAACTTTGGAGAAAAGGTCCTCGTGTAAAAAACAAACCGAAATGCAGTAAGTTGTTACAACTATGGGAAATCTATCTACATGTTAAAAGAGTGCAATGTGACATGAAAGAAGATGAATGTCTTTGGAGCCAAATATTAGCGTCAAACTCAAGCCATAATCCTATCTATGAATGCATCAGAACTTAAGAAAGGTAAGAACATAATTAAAGTAACAATTAGTATTGATAATGTAAGAGAGTACTTCTCTTTGGGTTGTAAGGATAGGCAATAATTTCTCTTATCACTTGAATATTCATAGTAAAATTGAGGTGTGGCCATCCCCGATCCTCGCGACGGGAGAGGATCCTTTTGCTCCCGCGCGTCCCTCTCGGGAGTGCTTCGGCCGACGTCATTGATGAGGTGAAAAATGTAGAGATATGAAGTCGATAGTATATTTTACTCAAAATAGACAAAAGAAAAGGGAGCCATCCCGAAGGACAACATCCAAAGACATACTGATACATACGAAATCAAAATGATTCGAAAAAAGGGTCTGGAGGCTAAGTTACAAAATAGAAAGGTGTTAGGCACCCATTCCGCCCTTACGGTCTCTCATGGGTTGTTGTTATTTTCCTTTATTTACCCTTCATATGTGTTCATGTGTATACGTAGTGGAGATAAGAATCATAGACTTGTATCATGGAATAGATAAAGCGAGTCATCCGTAGGAATGTTCCTAAGAATAATATTAGAAAATAGGATTTACGCGATTATCCTCGCGTTGATCGTTATAACGGAACGATAACGCAAATGGAATAAGATGCCACTAAGAACAAATATATGTATATATCGAATTTAAGAGAATTGAGTTTAAATAATATAGAGAAAATAGAAAATGAGAGAAAAGTAGGAATAGGACTCGAGTCACGGGTTTTACCCCGAGACGCCTATGTAGCCTATAGGGGCATCAAAGTCCACATAGTTCGCATGCAAAATGAGGGGTGGGATTTATCCAATAAATCCAACCGGGGACTTATCTTATACGTGTGTGTGTGTGTAAAAAATTGTTTTAGTTATGAGAAAAGTGTGAGAAAAGTATGAGAATTCCCGTTTCGAATTTATGAGAAAATCCTCTTTTTCTTATTTTTTGGGGTTTTATTTATATAAAAATAAGAGATGTGCAATAATACTAGATAAAAAGTATATTAAGATATGTGAGATAAAAGAATAAAAGTGCTAAGTAATAAAACAAGTTAATGCGAATTTAGGTGAATTTAAAGAGAGAGTTGAAAGAGTTGGACCTTCTTGGAGATCTTGAGCTTGATCTTGGATGTTGGAGAGAAACCCTTGCACTTGGATGATGATGGAGGGTAGTAAATTCACCAAGCTTGATGAAAAAGGTGATGAAAGGTGAAGGTTGGAAAGGGATTTGGATGAGAAAATCGTGCTGACTTCGAGAGGGGTTTTTCGAGCTTGCTGAGAGTAATGCATCTCTTATTTTTCTCTTCCTTGGAATGAGGTTAGGCCCTCATTTTTATAGGCCCAGGGCATTGCCGATCAGCAAAGACCTGGTCTTGCCAATCGAAAGGTGTGTTTAGGCACACTACCGATAGGCAGGGTCTGCAACCTGCCGTTTGGTAGTCTCTTTCAGGTTCTTTCAAAAAATTGGTCGTAGAGCGCAAGCTGTTGATCCAAATCGTGCACGGGGTGTACCATTTGAAAGGTAATTCAGAGACCTTCAAAAGTCTTTGGACTGATCCCGAGTTCAGGATTTGAATTTGGGTCAAATATGGGTCGGAAGTTCTCGTTGGTCTTCTGAACGAGGAAACTTCGAACGCAAACGGATCGTTCGTCCGCATGGTAAGTTAGAATCGCGCATGGGGCGAACCGTTGGAAAGGTGAGGAGATGTAATTCAAAATTTCAAAGAGTTTGACCCGGTTCAGGGAGTTGACTTTGTTCAACTGGGTCCTAGAAGCATTCGGTGAACTTTCAAAGTAAAATGAATCGTTCGTCCATACCGTAAGTCAGATTGTGCACAGGGCGGGCCGTTGGAAAGGGGTTTTAGTGACTTTCAAAGATTCATTCAGTCTCGATCGAGATCAAGAGTTGACTTTAGTCAAACAGAGCCTGGGAGCGTCCGATGACCTCCTGATCGAGTTTCAAGGGAAAATGGGTCGTTCGTCCGCATGGTAAGTCAGAATTGTGCACGGGACGGACCACTGGAAAGTGGTTTTAGTCGCTTTTGAAGATTCATTCAGTCTCGTTCAAGCTGAGAGTTTGACTGTTGGTCAAACGGAGCTTGGGAGTGCCTGATGGCCTTTAGGTCAGTACCCAGGGTATGACTTGGATTTGCAATGATGAAGGGAGGTACTAGGGACATAAGGAGAGTTTGGGGGGTATTAGAGTGGGGTGTCTACAGAGCCCCCTCAACGGGTGAGTTTGGAACAAATGATAGCCGTCGAATAGACACCACATGGTGCCATTGAAAGAGGATGACCGGAGGGTCGAGGTCAATTCTGAGGACCTAAGGATGAGGATGACCGATTCTGTGGGTGGAATCCAATTATGAGGGATTGGAGACGAGGGTGATCAATTATGTGAGTCAAAGCCAATTCTGAGGGCTTCGAGATGAGGGTGACTGATTCTGCGGGTCGAAGCCAATTCTGAGGGCTTAAAGGGGCATGTTTGGGGTGGTCTTAAAGAAAAGATTTAGGTCAATTCCGAGGACCTACAACAATGATGGGGTCACCAATTTTATGGGTCAAAGACAATTCTACGAGCTTAAGGTGAGACGGCCAATTCTGCGGGCCTAAGCCAATTCTGCGGTCTTAAGGTGAGATGACCAATTATGTGAGTCGAAGACAATTCCACGGACTTAAGGTGAGATGACCAATTCTGCGGGCTTAAGGTGAGGTAACAAATTTTTCGGGTCGAAGCCAAGTATGTAGGCTTAAGTTTCGGTGACCAATTCCGCGGGTCGAATCCAATTCTGCGGGCTTTAGGTGAGATGACCAATTCTGCGGGTCGAGCCAATTCTGTGGGCTTATGGTAAGATGACCAATTCTGCGGGTCGAAGCCAATTCTGTGGGCTTAAGGTGAGATGACCAATTCTACGAGTCGAAGCCAATTCTGCGGACTTAAGTTGAGATGACCAATTCTGCGGGCTTAAGGTGAGATGACCAATTCTGCGAGTCAAACCCAATTCTGTGGGCTTAAGGTGAGATGACCAATTTTGCGTGTTGAAGCCAATTCTTCAGGCCTATGTTTGAAATGACCAATTCTGCGGGTCAAAGGTGAGATGATCAATTCAGCGGGTGGAAGCCAATTATGTGGGCTTAAGGTGAGATGACCAATTCTGCGGGTCGAAGCCAATTCTGCAGGCTTAAGGTGTGATGACCAATTATGTGGGTCGAAGCCAATTCTGCGAGCTTAAGGTGAGATGACCAATTATGCGGGTCGAATCCAATTCTAAGGGCTTAAGGTGAGATGACCAATTCTACTGGACGAAGCCAATTCTGCCGGCTTAAGGTGAAATGACCAATTCTGTGGGTCGAAGCCAATTCTACGGGCTTATGTTTTAAATGACCAATTCTACGTGTCGAAGCCAATTCTTCGGTCTTAAGGTGAGATGACCAATTCTGTAGGTCGAAGCCAATTATGCGGGCTTAAGGTGAGATGTCCAATTCTGCAGGCCTAAGGTGAGATGACCAATTCTGCAGGTCGAAGCCAATTCTGCAGGCTTAAGATTTAAATGACCAATTGTGCGGGTCGAAGCCAATTCTGTGGGCTTAAGTTTGAAATGACCAATTCTGCAGATCGAAGCCAATTCTATGGGCTTAAGGGTAAATGACCTTGGGGAACACTGTTGGGGAAATTACCTCATGATTTTGATTTAAGTTGGGGAGCTGATTGCTGGGGAAATCCTTGTGTGTCTTCTAGAAACTTTACCGGGAGAACAACCAATTTGATGTTGAGGAATTGATTAGGTGGTCCAGGGTTTGGATGCATTTCTCAAGGAAAATTGAGACCTTTGGGGAACAGGAGATGATCCTGAAGTTTTGGACGTTGTCGGGGAGAGATTCTCTTGTCTTTAGAGAGTTCTACTGGGGAAATAGGGGTTATGCTTAAGGAAGTGCTAAATTTTATTGGTGAAAATATTCTAAATCATTTTCGATATTTTTTGGAATTTTTTAAGGATGTTTCAGGGTTTTCTGGTATTTTTGGGAATTTCTGTGCGAAAATTTAAGGGAGGTGCTGGTCGGCATGGTGTAGAGGGTTCCATTCGGCAGTGGCACAGACTTTTGAAGTTCCTTGAGAAGGTAAAAGGTCAGTACCGATGGGTAGGTGGGGGTGTAGTGCCGATCGGCCTGACCCTTGGCATCTTATATAAAGGGGGCGAGTTCCCCTCATTTTTCACAACTTCTTGCCTTCTCTCTTTCTGCGATTCGTTCTAGCATTCCGATCTCTAAAAAATGGTCGTTTTTGTGAGCACTACAGTACACTGGGAATGGTTGGCTATTAATGACTGGGCAAACGTGGGATGGAGGGCCAGGGCACCTCTTGCTTTGGGGAGCAAGAACTATTTTGATGCATTCGAGTCGGTTGCAGACGAGCGAACCTTGCTACGGGAGCCATCGCGTCATCGCTCTTCGATGGTGGTGAACCCTGGCGGTTATGTAAGTAAAATGACTTTTGGAACTCTTTTTTTTGTCCTTTTCCTTTTTTTCTTGGATCCTGAAAAGGTTTTTCTCTTTTGGTAGTCTGATGTTTCTTTATCGAATATGTGTGCCCGAGGGACGATGGGGCTTAAGGATGTCTGGGAGAATCTTCCACCTATAGTGCGTTGGGTGGTATCCTTATCAGGCATTGAGACGTTGGCGTATGTGCTAGATGAGATGCCTCGTTTGACGAAAGTCTTATGCATTATGGGGGAGAAGTGGTGGGACACTACCCACACCTTTCATTTTGGTTTTGGGGAGACAGTTGTGGCTCCCATAGATGTGCAGCAGCTACTGGGGATGGATTGTGATGGAGAGTAGATAGAGGTGGATTGCTTTTTGTGGGTGAGGCCAGAGGCAGTGCGTGCGACTCTTGGTGATGTGGGGAGGATAGTGTCTGGGGACTCCATCCACCTGTCGCTGCTGAAGGATGTTTTGCTGGGCAGGATGATTGATGTGAAGGGAGGGCTGCAGGTGAGGCAGATGGCCCAGTTATTTATTTTGCTGGTGTTGGGGGGATTTCTGGTGGCTTAGAGCGGAGACGTTGTCCACTTATCATTTTTACCATATCTGAGGATGTTTTCGAACATCCCTCTATATTACTGGGGGAGCCTGACTTTGGCGACGCTTTATTTTTCCTTGGATGCATTCATCCGGTGCTGTCAGAAGTCTTTCGCTGGAGCCATGTATCTTCTTGAGGTATTATTTAATTTTGTGCATTTTCCTTTCATGCATTCACATTTTCCTTATGCACCTATTGTTTATTGCAAATTTCTTGTCTTTGGCAGACATGGTTCCATGAGGTGATCGGGTGTAATACCCAGCTGATTACTTTAAAGGACGAGACCGTTGGGGATTTTTTTCGATTCCATCGATGGCCCAAGGCCAATCGGCAGTCGAGGAGGTCTCTCTCTCTAGAGGCGGTGCATCAGGTCTTGAATGTCCTGACCAGTGATAGGGTAAGAATTTTTTCTTCTTCAGTCTAAGACCTTTAGGTTCTCTGATTCTATGTTTCCTTATATTTTGCTGGGGATTTTTCAGGTGACCTTTTACCCTTGGGGGATGACTGTTCAAGACACTAGGTTGATTGGAGTAAATGTGAAGATGAGGCGTTTATTGGCTCAAGAGTTTGGCCAGTCTCAGGGAGAGGGTGGTCCGACAGATTGCGGAGGGGGAGGTGGTGGTGCCACCTGTGAGGTCCCCTATGTCTATGAGGCGAGAGCGGCTGCTATCGAAGGATGTGAGGATATGGACTTTGTGACGAGCTGGCTGATGGGGCCCAGCATATATGATGCATTTCCCTTCCCTCCTGCGAGTTCGAGTCGGTTGACGTGACTCATAATGTGTCTCAGAAGTGCGTACTCTCTAGGCTCAAGTGCAATCCTATCACGTTTGCAATAAACCCGGTAAGTCGGGATCGTATCCACAGAAAAACAGGACAACGGAGTTGTAACGACGTTGGACAGACAAAGGAATCCTAACTCTGACTCTAAAGGAAAAGGAAAATGTGATTTGTTTTGAGAACTGACTACAACTATATGCAATTATGAAAGAATGTAACTATTATAAATTACCTAAAATACTAATGATGAGTGCTTTAAAACTTGAACTATATGATGATAAAAACAGGACGGGAATACAATCCCTCAACCCTAGTGTATTGATGATATAAAACTAATCGTAAATTTAAATGATTAATTAGACCCATAATTTACTACTCCCAAGCATTACGTATATGAGGTTCAAGCCCGCACCATACTTAATCAGAGGACGAGTAAATCGGTATTGCGATAGTTACACTCGAATTGCGTTCTGAAGCATCCCGGTTACCCTGAAGCAAATGAGATCCAAAGATCTACAATCATCGCGTTTCTCCGCGATACGGTCGTAATCAAATCATTAAATTTAGAGGATTACTTTTATACACATGCAAGTACCACATCGGGTTGGGTTCATGCATGCCGACCCTTAAAAGTCTAGCCTACCATGATGAAAGTAATGAAGACGATTGTTAAATTTCAGGAAATCATGATTAATCTAAGGGAGAATTGAAGAATGATGTAGAAGAAAGATTTAAATAGAAGAAAGCAATCAACTACGTTACCAAAGCACTGAAAGCATCAACTAAAAATACTAGTAATCACAGAAATCTGAACAAACTTCAATCTTGGAATTTAATTTGCAATAAATCTTCAACTTAGGGTTTTTATAGAAAAGAGGAAAAATTAGATGATTTTTCCATCCCTTAGAATGAAAAAAAATTGCGTTTAAATTCTCTACAAGACTCCAAGAGTTTTAGATGAACTAGGACTCTCCATTAGAGGAAGAGTAAAAAATCAAAATTCGAAAGTCGAACCGGTTCAGTCCTTCTTCGGTTCGGTTCGACTGGGATCCGAATCGGTTCTTTTTATTTCTAGCCGTATTGATTCGGAACGGATCGGTTCATTTATTTTCCTTCAGTTTCGATCCGTCTTCAGTCTGGGGTTCTCTGGAAGTTTCATTTCGGATCGGTCCGATCTGGATCGGTCCGATATTCCTTTGACTTTTTCTTCAAGCTTTGACTGCTCATAACTTTCACACCGGGACTCCGATTGAGGTGCTGTTTCTTCCTATGTTCTTGTAAGCTTGATATATTCAACTCTTCTTTAGATGCCTCATCCGAATTCCGAGTAAAAATTATAACTTTACCCTTTTGACTTTCCTTATTTTCTTTCTCGATTCTTTTGATTTCTTTCTGTCTTTATTAACATCAAATACCTGCAAAATTAGTACAAAATACCAGAAACTCGGGGTACTCGTTAGAATAAGTCAGTAGCAAGATTATGAGATAAAAGCAAATCGATTACGTTGTTCAAAGTGCTAACAATGACTAAATTAAAGGGATAAATTTGGAAGAGTTTATGTCTAATCAAATCCCCCTAACTTAGAACTTTGTGCATCCCGAGCAATGTAAAAGAATCCTATCAAGGCTCAACTCTTGAAAATCATTTTATTGGGATAGAATACCTTTTTTGTGGGCAAGCGATTGAATTTAGCATACGCAAGAAGCCTTTAAGCCCCTAGGTCACCCTAGTAAGATGCGTTGTGTCTCGTGAGGGTTTGCAGAGAATATACCCACAAAATTCGACTAAAAAAAAATTCAAAATATGCAAAAATTGTATATTTCAAACTTCCCAGAAAATAGTCATCATCAAGCAATGATCAAGAGTCTCAAATCCACCGATTGACCATTATGTTACTTATCCAAAAATTCGTTTTGATTTCAAAATCTCATGGGATTCTCTCACAAACGAATCACTCGAAATGTGGCTATTCTCTTGGTGTGCGTGATATAAAGACCAAATATATTGGAACCAAGTTCATGCACACAAGAAGAAAGACGAAAATTTTATAGTGATTGGATCTCATCAACGGAATATGGTTTGAAAAACGGGAACATTGCCTCTTATTCACGCATTCAATCTCTTTTATTATCTTTTGGTGTCTTAGCTCTCCACGCGGTAACCAATTTAGCAATTCGAACTCGGTTAGGACTTTTCGGGTTTTAAGGTATATTGGGTATAATGGAAATGGTAGGGGAGGTTGGAGTTGGAAAATTCATTTATGATCTCCATTTGTGCTTTTTCCGAGCTATTGCTCATTTTCTCATCTTTTTCTTTATTTTTTTTTTCTATTTTTCACTTCTTTTCTTTTCTTTTTATTTTTGTTGAGTATATCAATTTTTTTCTTGCCCCTTTTTATGCGCTTTCTGGACTTAAATTCTGACTTTATCCATTTTTCACAATTCTGGGCTATTTGGGTTTTTCAGGTTGTCAAACGAAAGGAAAAATTTATTCGGCTCAATTTGGGTTACAAAAGGGATAATGTTTCGCTACTTTTTCTGGTTAATATTTTTGGGTGACGAACGAGGGCCTACTTCATTGTCCAAAACACTAATTGCGTTACCATATGCATTTTGAGATGAATTAAGTTTAAAGATCAATTTTAGCACGTTTTCAAGGCAATATCACACACATTTTATATAACCGATCAAAATGAAAGGATTGAGATCCTCGAAGACTTTTTAGACGCTGAAAAAAACTTTGAGTTAACAATTAACTCGAATTGATTTATAAATTTCACAAAGATGAAAGGCTCGTATCTCACCGGGTTTGTTAATCTCCACACTTATTCGTTAAGTCATCAATTTTTGCTCAATTTCCAACTTTAGTCAATTTCATCTTTGTGTATTTGAATTTTACAACTTGAGACTTTAAACCGACTTTTAATAATATTTTTGAAAAATTTGAATTCTAATTTGAATTATTTTGAACAAAAATATTTTTCGGTTTTTCAAAATTTTATGATTTTTTTTTCGAAATTTCTGGGCATTTTTGAAAATTTGTGAAGTTTTAGAAATACTCACTTGTCACCCCCTAACTTAGACTTTTGCATTGTCCTCAATCAAAAGGACGAAAAGGTAAACAAGGCAAAATAAGAATTGCGATAAATAAAATAAACAAATGGAGAAAATGCAGATTTTTATATAATAGGACTGTGGTACAATAACAGGAAAAAGCATACAACCATGTGATTACATCAAACAACTAAAATTATCACAAACCAATAAAGCTTCACTGGGGCGGTGGATGGGAAGACCTGGGTGCGTCGGGTCCATAAGGGTTATAAAAGTAGGCAATGGCGTGTTTGGATCCCCTTAGCGTCTGTACAAGTCCGCTTGGAAACGAAACATCATACTTGTATCGCGCCGCTAGTAATCATAAAGTTGCTAAATCTCATCTCGAGGGCCGACATTCTATTCGTGAGGTCGCTACCCGCCCATTCGAAGTCAGGGTCGTCTTCTTCTTCGACCGACTCTTCCTCAACACCCACTTCTCCCATCTCCACATCAGCACCTTCTTCTTCTTCCGCTTCTTCCTCACTCGAGGCAGCATCGACCTCGCCATCACTTCCACGCTTCACCCGAAGGATGGCCAACTTTCTGGCACTCCGAATGTGGGTTCCTTATCCAAAGGGACCAGGGAGGCAGGTACGGTCTAGCGGAGCCTCAAATCCAGCATCTTTGACAATGGAGGTAATCAGGCGTGCATATGGGAGTGGTTCTGCACCTTTCTCATCCATGGCTGCGACGATAATGTCAGCGTATAGGGTGCGAGCCAGGTTAATTGGAGTGTTAGGATTGAAGAGGTGGTATGTCAATGTGTCTTGATAGGGATGCATCGCGGAATCGTTGGACGTTTGCAAAATCTTAGCACACATAATTTCGAATGTGAGGCATGCTTTCTCGTTAAGTCGGCCAACAACGACAGTCTCGCCCCCCCATGCAATGCCGGGGGAAATTCGCTCCATAATCAGTTATTTGGCTATTGGGGCGACATTCCTTGGATATGTGTAGTCTTGAACATCAAGAACATCATATTCTCCCAACTTGGCGGTGAGAAGTGCCAAAGAAAAGGGAATGATGATACCATCAACATAGGATTCAGACTCAAATTGTCCCGTTCGAAAAAGGGAGCCATAGAAAGAGCGGACCTCGACTGCCCAAACCGCTTGGTAGGTTCATTAAGGAAACGACACCAACCCCTAGGCATGAAGAGGGCAGTGACGGAATTGGGAAGCCCTATCCATTAGACTGTCGCTCCATATGGAGTTTGCGATCCGGACCAAAGAAATGGTTACATCAATGCTCCTCTTGGCAGGAGAGAAAATCACCATGGCCGGAGATTAAGATTTCAGTGGAGTCTTTTTTAACGGGGGGGAGCTCTTTGGGACATTATAACAAGGAGAGTGTGCTGGACAAATAGGTAGAGAGAAGAGACAGGTGATGTGGTTGAAGGTGTGAAAAAATGGAGGATATGGGTGTGTATTTATAGGTGAGGAGTGGGGGAAGGATTTGGAAATGGAGGGAAAGAGTTGGGAGGGAAAAAGGGATGAATTTGGGAGGGAAATTGAAGGGGAGGAAGTGGTTGGATGAATTTGGAGGGAAGGGAATGGATTAGGTAGAAGGGGGTGTACGTTACATTTTTAGGATGAGACGTGGTGGGTATGTTTCGTCTCATTGCCGGTTAGGAACTATGACCGCTTCCCGGACGAGTGTGTGTGTTTAAATCACCAGGTATGTGTCGTTTAGCCCTAAAAGGTGGTCCTCAGTATGCTACATGGTATGGGTACTGGAAGATGATAGCATGGTGCAGTATATTGTTGATATATATAGTTGGTTATATTATGTGTATGGCCATTGCACATCATATATGGTATGTACACTTGGCTATGGGAATGAAAGATTGTATCTATATATATGTTTAGAATATATATATATATCCTATAGGACAAGGGATATAAAAGTTCTATGGTGTACATCTTGGGTGATTATGGTGTACTAGATTGTTAGGGGTTGATGTATCGCATTGAAGGAATATTTCGGTTACATCATCCCAAGGATATTTATTGGAGATATTGAGGTCACTCTTAGAGAGTAATCTAATTTCAGTAGTTGCAGAAATAGAAATTGTGTATGACATAATAGATCCCTACGTTCGACATTGTCATGGAGTAGTGTATCGGGGGGTTTCTTGTTTGAATTTCGCTTTGCGAGACGCCCCACGCACGAAACGAAGTGCAATGTTGAGAATAGTGAGAAGTTTAGTCTTTTATACTTATATATTAGTAGTATGATGGTGTGTATGACATAATGGATCTCTAGTATCGATATGGTCAAGGAGTAGTGTATTGGGGGGGTTCCTTGTTTGGATTTCTCTTTGCGAGACGCCCCACGCACGAAACGCAGTGCCATGTTGAGAGTATAGAAAAGTTTTTTCCCTTTTTTTATGGTGTATGATAAACGCTGGTAATAAAGCTTAATGTTAATATGTAATGTAATACGATTTGTAACTGTTTAAGTTAAAAATTTGAATCAATTAAGCCTAGTATGGCATATATGTGTGGAAAATAATTTAGTGTAATTAGAATGGGAAGGATTCTTGGGTTATGTTAGAATGGTAGGTCTTGCGGGTATAGGCCGTGCCTATGGTTGTTAGGTTGTCCTTATGGGAGGGGTAACTTAATTAAAACTTCAGGATGCGAATAGGTGCACGCTGTTAGAGGAGAGGTGAGTTTGGGGTTTCACGAGAGTGCGACTCCACTTTAATTATGAAATAAGTTCATTTATATTTATTATGCATGGTTAACACACTTGCTAAACATTTTTACAACTCGGGCTCTGACCCATTTATAAGAGTTATGACACTTATATTAAAGGTTCTCTCAAAGGAATAATGGTTGACACCTCAACCATTTATAAGAGTTATGCCACTTATATTGAAGGTTATAAATTCTTATTTGAGTGAGTCTATTTAAAAAATAAGTACTTCGATGTCGTCTTAGTAGTGGATTGGTTTCCTAAATATTTTACTGATATTGAATTTGATATAACAGATTTCATTTTCATAAGAATCAGGAGGTCTGGGTTTACTTAGGGGGATCTAAAAATGATGGGAAACTTGTTTTGATTTTACTTAATAAGGGTTAAGAAATATTTCAGGAGTGGGTGTTGTGGCTACTTAGAGTATGTATGAGATATTGAGAAGGTTTTGGTCAGTAAGACGAATGTCCTGATATTCATGTACTTCGTTAACATTTGATAAGGAACTATATAACGTTCCCTTAGATAGAAAGATTCAGTTCATCATTGATTTAATGCCTAAGGTCGATACCATATCAAAGGCTACGTGGAGACTAAATAATTAACATAATTAAAATGAAAATTATAAAATATGTTTGTCCACAATATCATCAAGATTAACACCTCATCGTGGGATGAAATTTTATTGTTTGTGAAAAATAAAAATGTTTCCATGATGACGTGCATATGTATGAAGAGAGTTGGATATGGCCATAATAAAGCATAAGTATCCCTTACCATAAATTGATGAATTGTTTCACCAACTTGGAGGTGTCAAATATCATTTTCTAAGATAAATATGAGGATTGGGTATTACCACTTAAGGATTAAGTATGATAACATTCATAAACACATATTCAAGATGAAGTGTTACAACTACAACTAATGCCTTTTTGATGAACAAATGTGCAAACCGCATTTATGGACTTGATAAAAACAGTGTTCAGGATATTTTTAGTCATTGATAACTAGGTGTTAACCCGCGTGATGCGCGAGCGATTATAGAGTATTTTCCTGCACATGCTCGAAAATAATTCGTAAATTGGGAAAAAAATAAAGATGTAAAAGTATTGTTATTATTTAATAATACAAATGATTCTAGATACTCGTGAAAAATAATTTTATTCAACTTTAACTAAATTAAAATCATGTGTCCACCAATTCACGAGTTTTCCTCAAATCTAAAAATTCAAAGATGTTAACCCAAATCTAGAACATTAAGATTAAAAATCATGAAACGAAATAAAATATGAAATCAATAAAATCACGCATTGAAAATAGATCATGAGGTACTTAACAATTAACTGCTAACATAATAGTTTAAAAAGTATATTAACATTAGTTTATGATTTGCATTAATAAATTTCTGGTTTGTTCATTTTGATAAATTATTATGTATTTGAGTAAGTTATGTCAAAAAAATATTTTTTAATTGTATTTTAGCTAAAGTATTGGTGGCAAAGATGATAAATTATAAAACCACTATGTGACCTTATTGAACTTTTAATTAAAACTCTAAAGATTTCCCAATATTAAAAAAATCAAAGCAATTACCATAACTCACAAAATAACGATGACAATAAAAAACAAAATGCTCACAATTCAAAATAATAAACACAAACTACGATTTAAATTTTTAGGGCAATTACACTATAACCAAATGTAGTAACCAAATTTTATCCCTTTCACGTAATTTGTTATTTATCATACATGATAAATGGAAAGATATAGAGATAGCACAATTAACTTTGTCCCCTCCCCAAAAAATAAATGTTGCAAAGGCTCAAGTTGTCGCATAATTAAGCTTCTTGTCTATTCTTCCATTATATCTTTTATGGGTGTAAGAGATAACAACAATGTTTTCTTCTTTTTGTGACATGCCTATTATTGAGGGATCACTAATTCACAAAAAAATGCTCGGGTGATCACAAGGGAGATCCAATCTGGTTGGTTCAGATATGGCCCCCTCTTTTTATGCCATGTTCGATCTTCAATCCGTTTGATTTGAAGTGGTTCTCTCTTTAACCCATATTGATTTGAGTCCATCTGTGTATTTTCTTTTGAGAGTCATTAGATGATCTCTTCTTGTTCCCAAATTGTTGGTGCTGTGACAAAAACGTTTGCTACCTTGGAAGATATTCTTGGTTGATATTAATGCTATGATGAATTCTCGATAATTTCATATTCTCGTTTTTCAAGTTTTCTCACCGGTAGAAAAAATATCAAGGAAAAAAATTATATGATGTGTCTGACGAAGTCGAGAATTGGGTTAATCAACTGGGTTTGATGAATTCGACAACCGGGCATGCAAATCCGATTATGGTCGATCTGGGTTTAATAAAGTCGACAACTGGGTTTGATGAATTCAGCAACCGAGGCCAGCGACAGAACTCTATTTTGTTAATTAATACTGTTTTGTTAATCATAAATTTGAATATGAATCATAAGGTTGCATCATGGATAGAACAATTTTGACATGAATCCAGTATGTTTATCTTCATGCAATCACAGAACCGAAAATTCCTTATAACTACGACTTAAAAACTGACCTTTGTCCATCGTTGTTGAACGAATTACAATGACTTGAATTCTCCTTTCTTGAATAGCCCGGAATATGAGAAAAATGAATTTTGGATTTTCTCTCCCTCCTTAGAAACAGTGTCTATTGAGACGACTCTAGATGGTGTAGAGGTCTCTATTTATAAGGGGAAGAGGGCCGAAATCCTAGTGGTGGTGGGACTCTTTCCCAGTCTCCAACTAATGCCACTAACCATAATGTGACTAGCGGATAAGGTTTACCCAAATCTTTTAATATCTTTATTTATGACATTCCTAATTAATTATCTGACATTTATTAAAACCACATAAATGGAAATTCGAAATTTAATACAATTGAAATTAAATAATTAATTTCGTCACTTAACATTAATTTCCAACAGTCTCCCACTTGGTCTTAATAATTCGTATAATTAAATTATGTATCATAAGGTGCATAATCATTGATAAATGTTGCTAAATCAAATGATTCACGGATGCGAGTCATGACGGTTCCATGCTATTCAAGCGCATGGTTCCTTCCATGAACCACAACACCAATGTTTTATTCAACTAGCCTTTAATATTTGGTATCATAATGGCCTCATAATGTCCTTTTGAATAAGGACTATTTCTGTCAACAATAATTCATAATTATATGCATGCATTCACAAAAGACAGAAATAATAGAAATCAGAAACACTTTTATTGAATTCAAGTAATAGTGTCAAACAACTAAGCCAAAATAGCAATCATAATCTAACTAATCGAGACCCATCCCTTTGACATGTTCCATAAAGGTCTTCGGAGATAGTCCTTTCGTAAGAGGATCTGCTATGTTATCATGCGTACTAATGTGATCAATTGACACTCTTTGTTTCTGAACTTCTTCTTTAACTGATAGGTATTTCATCTCAATATGCTTATCAGCCTTAGTATACCTATCGTTCTTCGAGAAGAAGACTGCTGCGACATTATCACAATAAATTTTTAGCGGCTTAGATATTGACCCCATAATTCTAAGTCCTGAAATAAAGTTTCGCAGCCATAATCCATGATTTGTAGCTTCGAAGCAAGCTACGTACTCAGCCTCCATAGCAGATGATGCAATGACGCTTTGCTTAGCACTTTTCTATGAAACGGGTCCTCCATCCATAAGGAAGACATAACCCGAAGTGCTCTTCCTACTGTCAAGGCATCCCCCAAAATCTCAGTCTAAATAAACAATCACCTCAAGGTGATCAGTCTTCCGATATGTGAGCATGTAATCCTTGGTTCCTTGTAAGTACCTCAACACTTTCTTTGCATCTTTCCAATGGTGAATCCTTGAATTTCTTTGATATCTACCTATCATCCCAACGACAAAATTGATATCCGGTCTAGTGCAGACTTGTTCATACAACAAGCTCCCTATGAGCGAATCATAAGACATGTCTTTCATGTGCTCCCTTTCTAAATCACTTCTGGGGCATTGACTTAAGATGAACTTATCCCCTTTCTGAAGCGGAACATTAATGGGGTTGCAACTGTGCATGGTAATGTAACACCCCGTATTTTTGGGTACATTTAAATTTAATTAATTCGGAAATTCTAAATTACTAAGTGTGTTGTAATTTAAGGAATTAATTAGGACAGAATAATATATAAATATTAATCTGGGATTGAATGGTTAATATTTAGGGAAAACTTATTTACTAAGTGAATAGTAATAATGTAATTACGTCGTCTCGAGTATTAATGACGAGGTATGTACTTATCACATCCGGAAGTCGGTATAGACTACAGTGGGTGGGGGATAAGTATTTTTAGAAATTAACTCGAATGCAGATTCTGAGGGTACAGTTGAGTCCGGATGGGCCGAGATAGTCGGAAAAGTGTACCCGAGGGTAGTAAACGGGTCACGGGATGTTTTTAGACATAATCGGGCCCACTCGGGGACATTTTGGTCACTTGGGCTTGGCCCATTAGTCAAAAAACGTGAATGGGATTATTAAGTTAATAAAAAGAAATAAGGGGGTGGCTGAACTTAATTAGAGAAAGCAAATTAAGGGTTAGGAAACCCTAACAGCAGCCAAAGCCAAATTGGGGATCAAAGAGAGCCATCAAGGGTCATCTTCAACCTTGGGATTTAGCTCCAATTCAGACTCTACAAACCTTAAGGCAAGTGAATAGCTTGCAGTTAGCATTAAATCTGTTTTCTCAAATTCATATTTGTGTGCTGTTATGAATTAAAAATCCGTTTTGGGGTTCATGGTATAAACATGGGGTTTTGATAATTCAAAAGTAAACATGAATCTGTTATGGCCGAAATTTATGATGAGTTATGAAATATTTGATATTGGATTACTGATGTATACCTGTTAGGATGTTATTCAGTTAAACCAGAACGAATTAGATGAAGAAATTCGGAGTAATATGTGTTTAAGAAAAGGAATGGATTTTTCCCCAAATCTGTGAATCAGTTGTTTATGGACGAATTAATGATTGTTGTAGGCTTTCTGTGCAATCCTAATAAAGTTTTTAGTATACTTGGGTGATAAGAAGGCTTAAAACTCATGTTAGAAGAAGCTAGGGTTTGAGGAACTCCGTCCATGGCTGCCCTGTCTCCGCGAGGAAGAGGCAGACCTGTACGATCGATCGATCGACGGTCTGGGGTCGATCGATCGACGGTCGCCAGAATCTGGCAGTTTCGCCAGTTTGTTATATAAGTGGAAAAATTTATATAAAAACCCCTATGTAATTAATTATGGAGAAATTAAATACATAAGTTGAATCTAATTAATTGTAGATGAATTAATTAGGGTTTGAGGCAAATAAATTAGAGTCGGAAATTTTGACTCGGGTAAACTTTGGATTACGAGGGTAAAGTCCAAATTTATGGTGGGGGCGACACCAAAATAACTTAATTAATTAAAGTGAAATTTAATTAATATTTAGAGTTGGACCATAAACTCTTAATAAATTTTATAGGCTCATATTATGGTTTTAGCAAAGATATAGCCGGGACCTTTGTGTGTATATATATATTTACGGAGGCGATTGTATATATATGTGATGTGTACTATTATATCGGTGATTAGATATTTTGTACTATAGTGCTATAGGGGGAGGTTGCGCGTAGTGGATGAATCCCCTAGCTTGAGGAGTAGGGTGAGTATATTCCCAAGGTCATAGCGTCCGTTATATGGGTGAGGGACAACTCACTTTCAGGGAAGGAATATGACCGCCTCCAGTATATTATTTTTATCAAGTTGGTGTGAGAATTCTGACTTGGGATAACTAGGCTACGTGATGTTTACCTAGTGGGTTAGCACTTTATAGAATTTATATTCCAGGAGTATTCTGCTCGGGAGGTTACTAGTTGTTATATATCAGTGTGAATGTGAATGCTGAAATATGATTATAAGTATATAATTAAATAATTAATTATATACGGGATATTAATGAAAAGGGAGTTATTTCACATGTATAACAAGTATAGAAGTTATATAAATATAAAAAGGGAAATGATATAGTTAAGTTGATGTCATTAATAACTTATGTATCATAATCACTACACACTCAGTTAGAGTAGGGTGGGTATGAAGGCACTTTGTTAAATATCTAGTCATGAGATGAATAACTAGGTAATTTAATTAAAGCATTTATAACGTATATTGAGGAAGGGGTAAGGAAGTCCTCAAGAGAGTGCAACATTTACTAAAAATATGAAGAGCATGCATATTTATTTTATCACTGCAAGTTAATCATTTGTTAAATGTTTTCAAATGTTTTGGGTACTAACCCTTGCTATAAAAACTTTTTAAAAACCTTTTAGGTGTCCAGCCACAGGGACGCCAGCCTTGACTATATTCCAGGAATCCGATGCTGCAGCATATGTGGATGTTGCGGGATTTTGATAGACGCCTCATTCTTCATTCTTAATGTAGAAGTTCGTGATTAGTATTCGAGCATGTCGCTCACTTTCCATTTAATTGTTTTAGACTTGTTGGGATTTTATTCTTGTCTTTGTTGGGATTTATTATTTGGACCGTTGGTTTACTCGGTCAATTATATTCTTACTTGTGGTTGATAAATTTAGTTATCTGTGATTGTTATATAGTTTTATTTTCTGCATGGGTTTTGTTTAATTATGAAAGATAAAAATTGGCACCAGTCTATTTTTCTCACTTAGGTGGTTAGTAATTTAATATGACGACAGTGATGCTAAGAATGGACCAAATGGGAATCCTGTTCTAACTTGATTTAGGACTGATCACCCGGGATTAATTAGGCGGGGTGTCACAGATGGTATCAGAGCATCAGGTTCTAGTGTCCTTAGGATCTGTACGGCTTTCTACGTTTCAGCGTAGCATTCGGTTGTTATAGAGCCCTATTATTAGGACTGTTGATTTATTTTTCCGCTTGTGAGAGATCGTATTTCTGCTATTTGTTTTGTATAAATTGTGTACTTATAAAATTCCATCTATTTCAGATGCCGCCAAAGAGACCGAGAGCGGAGAGGGCTGAGGCTAGAGATGAGGTGAGGGAGGCTCGACAGGAGCCACAGGTACCGCCACCACCACCTCCGCCAGAGTTGATTTCTACCACTCAGGTGGCAGTGATAGTGGCCCAAGCGGTCGAGACAGCGATGCGAGCTATGGCAGCTCATTTTCCACAGCCCCAGGCACCGCCTCCATTGGCTCCAGCAGTTCAGGCTCCAGTGGGGCCACCATCTTGGCAGCGAGTGAGGGAGACCTTTCAGAAGGGTCACCCACCCGAGTTCCGAGGTAGCACCAATGTGGTTGAGGCTTGTGACTGGAAGAAGAACATTCAGCGCCATCTGCGCATGTTAGAGGGTACAAAGGTGCAGAAACAGATGCTGGCTACCTTTCGTCTGTCAGGGGCAGCCTTACAGTGGTGGGAGTCCGTAACCACCGCTGAGGAGCGGGATTTGATGACGATTTCTGAATTCTGGGTGCGGTTTGACCGCAAGTACTTCCCTCCAGCCGTAGAGTCTGAGATGAGAAAGAAATTCAGCGAGCTGGTACAGGGTGACAGGTCAGTAGCAGAATATGAGGAAGAGTTCACCCGTTTGGCAAACTTTGTGCCAAACGAGGTGAGCGATGAGGAGCGGAAGAAGTCTAAGTTCATGGATGGTCTAGCTTGGAGAATCAGGCAGCACTTGATCGGAAACCCGACATTAGTGACTTATACAGATGTCATTAATGCTGCACTTGTACATTGCCAGGACCATCGTTTCCATACTAAGGGGAACAAGAAGGTAGGTGAGCCGAGCCAGCAGGGCAAGGCGGTTACTAGTAGTGAGGCAAGTGGCACACAGCAGCAGGTTATCATTCAGCAAGGGAATCAGGCTAAGAAGTTTAAGCCTGGTGGGTTCCGACCGGGAGGACAGGGGTTCAGGCAGGGGCAACCAGGCCCTAATCAGCAACAGCAGGTTCCTCAGGGCCGTCAGGGTCAAGGGAACAACGGGGGAGGCCAACCGGGCCAGCAACGTCAGGGCCAGCAGGGCCAACGACAGGGTGACGACCAGAAACGCTGTTTCTCCTGTGGCCAGCCAGGACACTTCAAGAGGAAGTGCCCGCAGAGGGGCAGAGGCCAGCAGCAGGGTGCCCAGCAGGGACGACAGGGTCAGATGCCGCCAGCAGGACCAGCCCCACCCGCCCCACAGCAGCAGGGGCAGATGCACTACGGACGTGTGTATAACGTTCGGGATGTTCCCAATCCTCCAGCACAACAGGCGCCGCCTGCGATCGAGGGTATGTTTTCTATCCATGGCACTATGGGTCGGGTATTATTTGATACGGGAGCCACTCATTGCTTTATAGCTACACATTTCGCGAAGGCTTTAGGGTTGTTAGCCACCGCAGAGAGCACTGTTACGTGTGTCGACTCACCTTTGGGAAATGGGTCGCTTATATTCTTTATATGTCGAAAAGTAGGAGTGGAGATTGGCGGTTTAGTTTTACCTGCGGTCATGTTAGTACTAGATATGCATGTTCATGACGTAATCATCGGTATGGATTGGCTCGCTGACTATAGAGCCATGATTGATTGCTTCGGTGGGAGCCTTATCTTCGCCATTCCGGGACAGGATATGTTTGTTGTGACGATGCCTCGCCCAGAGGGAGGCTCGACCACTCATCTATACTACATTGAGGAAGAAACCTCGCAGGAAGTGGCAGTTCCTTTAGACTCTATCCCTGTAGTGAGGGACTTTGAGGATGTATTCCAGGAGATACCAGGATCACCACCCAGCAGAGAAATCGAATTTGTTATAGACTTGGCACCGGGGACGAGGCCTATTGCTCGGGCACCTTACCGAATGGCCCCTTCAGAAATGCGGGAATTGAGGGAGCAGATTCAACAATTACTGGGTCAGTGTTTTATTCGGCGGAGTACATCGCCGTGGGGTGCGCCGGTGTTGTTTGTGAAGAAGCGAGATGGGTCACTCCGTTTGTGCGTGGATTATAGGGAGCTGAACAAGGTGACGATACGGAATAAGTATCCGTTGCCTCGGATTGATGATTTATTTGACCAACTGAGAGGGGCGTCTTACTTCTCCAAAGTCGACTTGAGGTCAGGGTATCATCAACTGCGTATCCGAGAAGAGGATGTTCCTAAGACCGCTTTCTTGTCGCGGTATGGATCGTATGAGTTCAGGGTGATGCCCTTCGGGCTCACCAATGCACCAGCAGTGTTCATGGACCTCATGAACAGGGTTTTCAGGGAGTACCAAGATCAGTTTGTCATCGTGTTCATTGATGACATCCTAATCTACTCGCGTACCGAGGAAGGGCACGCAGAACATTTGCGCATGGTTTTACAGACACTGAGGGATCATCAGCTCTATGCCAAATTCGGGAAGTGTGGATTCTTGCTACGGGAGGTACAGTTTCTTGGTCACGTCGTGTCAGATCAGGGTATTGCAGTGGATCCGGATAAGGTGTCGGCGGTGAGGGAGTGGGGACAGCCCACGACACCGACCGAGGTGCGCAGTTTTCTGGGTTTGGCTGGTTACTACAGACGATTCATTAAAGGATTCTCTAAGATTGCAGGACCTTTGACGAATCTGACTCGGAAAGGGGTGCCTTTCAAGTGGGATGATAGTTGTCAATTAGCGTTCGACGAGCTAAAGGACAAGTTGACATCTGCACCCGTACTGGCATTGCCAAAGGGAGGGCTAGAGTATCGGGTTTATACAGACGCATCCTTACGGGGTCTTGGGGGTGTGCTCCAGCAGGAGGAAAGGGCTATAGCTTATGCTTCCAGAAAGCTAAAGCCCCACGAGAGGAATTACCCCACTCACGACCTAGAGTTGGCAGCGGTCGTTTTTGTTTTGAGGATATGGAGGCATTATCTTCTAGGAGAGCAGTTTACTCTATTCACGGATCACAAGTCACTTCAGTATCTCTTCACACAGAAGGATCTGAATATGAGACAAAGGCGGTTGCTAGAATTCGTGAAGGACTACCAGTTTGATATCCAGTATCATCCTGGTAAGGCCAATGTAGTAGCAGACGCATTGAGCCGGAGACCGACTGGGGAGATATCGGAGGTATGGAAAGCGAAGTGGAGAGAGCTTCAATATGAGGACGACGTAGCGAAGGCTTGCATGTCGGCTTTGTCCATCACGCCCGAGATCATTATGCGAGTTGTGAAGGCTCAGGCGGAGGATCAGAATTGTCGGGATAGGGTGGGCCAGTTGTTAGCTGAGGGAGTGGAGGGTTACTCGATTAGCTCATAAGGAGGCCTACGTTTTAATGGGAGGTAAATGGTGCCAGAGGATGAGGATTTGAAGCACGCCGTTATGACAGAGTCCCATGGTTCGAAATTTGCGGTACACCCCGGTGGGGATAAAATGTACCAAGATATGAGGAGGCAGTATTGGTGGGCAGGGATGAAACGGGACATAGCGGAGTTTGTTTCGAAATGTGCCACATGTCAGCTCGTGAAAGTTGACCACTAGAGACCATCAGGGATGCTACAGCCGTTAGACATTCCCGTGTGGAAGTGGGAGAGCATCTCCATGGACTTCATCACAGGGTTACCGGTATCGCAGAGGTGTCACGACTCCATATGGGTTATTATGGATCGGTTGACTAAGGTAGCCCACTTCTTGCCGGTACGCACAGACATTGAGACGATGCGTTATGCACAGCTATTCATAGCAGAGATTGTTAAGCTGCATGGAGTGCCGATAAATATCGTATCCGACCGAGACAAAATCTTTGTCGCCCACTTTTGGCAGAGCTTTCAGGAGGCAATGGGCACGGAGTTGCGCTTGAGTATAGCGTATCACCCACAGACTGACGGACAGACTGAGAGAGTTAATCAGATGCTGGAAGACATGCTCAGAATGTGCATTTTGGATTTCGGAGGAGGATGGGAGAAATATCTTCCTTTGGCAGAGTTTGCGTATAACAACTCTTACCAATTCACGATTGGAATGGCACCGTTTGAGGCACTGTACGGAAGACCTTGTCGTTCACCCGCTTGTTGGTTAGAGGTGTGGGACAACAAACTCTTGGGGCCGGAAATTGTCCAGGAGACATCTGCCAAGATAGAGCTGATTCGAGGAAGGATTCGAATAGCTCAGGACAGGCAGAAGAGTTATGTTGATGCCTCTCGAAGACATGTGGAGCTAGAAGTTGGGGACCAGGTTTTAGTCCGGGTATCCCCAATGAAAGGGGTGATGAGGTTCGGCAAGAAGGGTAAGTTAGCACCGCGATACGTAGGACCTTTCCCTATTATTGAGAGGGTGGGACCGGTGGCGTATAAGCTGGGATTACCAGAATATCTTCAGCGGATACACGATGTATTCCATGTGGCATCGTTGAAGAAATATCGAAGGAGCGAGAGAGCCTTTTGGCATATCCCACTTGAGGAGATCGACTTACAGCCAGACATCTCGTATGAGGAGAGGCCGGTAGCAATTCTGGATCATAGTGAGCGGAAATTACGATCCACGGTTGTTCCCTTGGTTAGGGTACAGTGGGGTCATCACAATGTTGACGAGTCTACCTGGGAGCGAGAGGAGGATATGCGAGAACAATATCCAGAACTTTTCAACACAGGTACGATCTAATTTCAGGGACGAAATTCCTTTATAAGGGGCGGAGTATGTAACACCCCGTATTTTTGGGTACATTTAAATTTAATTAATTCGGAAATTCTAAATTACTAAGTGTGTTGTAATTTAAGGAATTAATTAGGACAGAATAATATATAAATATTAATCTGGGATTGAATGGTTAATATTTAGGGAAAACTTATTTACTAAGTGAATAGTAATAATGTAATTACGTCGTCTCGAGTATTAATGACGAGGTATGTACTTATCACATCCGGAAGTCGGTATAGACTACAGTGGGTGGGGGATAAGTATTTTTAGAAATTAACTCGGATGCAGATTCTGAGGGTACAGTTGAGTCCGGATGGGCCGAGATAGTCGGAAAATTGTACCCGGGGGTAGTAAACGGGTCACGGGACGTTTTTAGACATAATCGGGCCCACTCTGGGACATTTTGGTCACTTGGGCTTGGCCCATTAGTCAAAAAACGTGAATGGGATTATTAAGTTAATAAAAAGAAATAAGGGGGTGGCTGAACTTAATTAGAGAAAGCAAATTAAGGGTTAGGAAACCCTAACAGCAGCCAAAGCCAAATTGGGGATCAAAGAGAGCCATCAAGGGTCATCTTCAACCTTGGGATTTAGCTCCAATTCAGACTCTACAAACCTTAAGGCAAGTGAATAGCTTGCAGTTAGCATTAAATATGTTTTCTCAAATTCATATTTGTGTGCTGTTATGAATTAAAAATCCGTTTTAGGGTTCATGGTATAAACATGGGGTTTTGATAATTCAAAAGTAAACATGAATCTGTTATGGCCGAAATTTATGATGAGTTATGAAATATTTGATATTGGATTACTGATGTATACCTGTTAGGATGTTATTCAGTTAAACCAGAACGAATTAGATGAAGAAATTCGGAGTAATATGTGTTTAAGAAAAGAAATGGATTTTTCCCCAAATCTGTGAATCAGTTGTTTATGGACGAATTAATGATTGTTGTAGGCTTTCTGTGCAATCCTAATAAAGTTTTTAGTATACTTGGGTGATAAGAAGGCTTAAAACTCATGTTAGAAGAAGCTAGGGTTTGAGGAACTCCGTCCATGGCTGCCCTGTCTCCGCGAGGAAGAGGCAGACTTGTACGATCGATCGATCGACGGTCTGGGGTCGATCGATCGACGGTCGCCAGAATCTGGCAGTTTCGCCAGTTTGTTATATAAGAGGAAAAATTTATATAAAAACCCCTATGTAATTAATTATGGAGAAATTAAATACATAAGTTGAATCTAATTAATTGTAGATGAATTAATTAGGGTTTGAGGCAAATAAATTAGAGTCGGAAATTTTGACTCGGGTAAACTTTGGATTACGAGGGTAAAGTCCAAATTTATGGTGGGGGCGACACCAAAATAACTTAATTAATTAAAGTGAAATTTAATTAATATTTAGAGTTGGACCATAAACTCTTAATAAATTTTATAGGCTCATATTATGGTTTTAGCAAAGATATAGCCGGGACCTTTGTGTGTATATATATATTTACGGAGGCGATTGTATATATATGTGATGTGTACTATTATATCGGTGATTAGATATTTTGTACTATAGTGCTATAGGGGGAGGTTGCGCGTAGTGGATGAATCCCCTAGCTTGAGGAGTAGGGTGAGTATATTCCCAAGGTCATAGCGTCCGTTATATGGGTGAGGGACAACTCACTTTCAGGGAAGGAATATGACCGCCTCCAGTATATTATTTTTATCAAGTTGGTGTGAGAATTCTGACTTGGGATAACTAGGCTACGTGATGTTTACCTAGTGGGTTAGCACTTTATAGAATTTATATTCCGGGAGTATTCTGCTCGGGAGGTTACTAGTTGTTATATATCAGTGTGAATGTGAATGCTGAAATATGATTATAAGTATATAATTAAATAATTAATTATATACGGGATATTAATGAAAAGGGAGTTATTTCACATGTATAACAAGTATAGAAGTTATATAAATATAAAAAGGGAAATGATATAGTTAAGTTGATGTCATTAATAACTTATGTATCATAATCACTACACACTCAGTTAGAGTAGGGTGGGTATGAAGGCACTTTGTTAAATATCTAGTCATGAGATGAATAACTAGGTAATTTAATTAAAGCATTTATAACGTATATTGAGGAAGGGGTAAGGAAGTCCTCAAGAGAGTGCCACATTTACTAAAAATATGAAGAGCATGCATATTTATTTTATCACTGCAAGTTAATCATTTGTTAAATGTTTTCAAATGTTTTGGGTACTAACCCTTGCTATAAAAACTTTTTAAAAACCTTTTAGGTGTCCAGCCACAGGGACGCCAGCCTTGACTATATTCCAGGAATCCGATGCTGCAGCATATGTGGATGTTGCGGGATTTTGATAGACGCCTCATTCTTCATTCTTAATGTAGAAGTTCGTGATTAGTATTCGAGCATGTCGCTCACTTTCCATTTAATTGTTTTAGACTTGTTGGGATTTTATTCTTGTCTTTGTTGGGATTTATTATTTGGACCGTTGGTTTACTCGGTCAATTATATTCTTACTTGTGGTTGATAAATTTAGTTATCTGTGATTGTTATATAGTTTTATTTTTTGCATGGGTTTTGTTTAATTATGAAAGATAAAAATTGGCACTAGTCTATTTTTCTCACTTAGGTGGTTAGTAATTTAATATGACGACAGTGATGCTAAGAATGGACCAAATGGGAATCCTGTTCTAACTTGATTTAGGACTGATCACCCGGGATTAATTAGGCGGGGTGTCACAACTAAATCTTTCTAAAACATTTGTTAATGTAAGCATTTCGAGAGCACTTTCTTTGCAGCTTTCCAATGGTGAATCCCCGGATTGCTTTGATATCTTCCTAGCATCCCAACGGCAAACCTGATATCCGATCTAGTGCAGACTTGTGCATACAACAAGCTCCCTACGAGCGAAGCATAAGTCATGCCTTTCATATGTTCCCTTTCTAAATCACTTCTTGGGCATTGACTTAAGCTGAACTTATCCCCTTTCTGAAGTGGAACATTAATGGAATTGCAACTTTGCATGCTAAATCTTTCTAAAACTTTGTTAATGTAAGCTTTCTGAGACAATCCTAACATTCCTCGTGATCTATCCCGAGATATTTCTATCCCGGTCACGAAGGATGCCTCGCCTAAATCTTTCATTTCAAAGTTTTTAGAAAGGTACTTCTTGGTTTCACTTAATAACCCAAGATCACTGTTGGTGATAAGTAAGTCATCAACATATAGTACTAAAAACACAAACTTACTGCCACTGATCTTCAGGTATATACACCGATCAACAGTGTTTTCCTTAAACCCAAAGGATGTAATGGTATCGTGGAGCTTAATGTACCATTGACGAGAAGCTTGCTTTAGACCATATATTGACTTCTTTAACATACATACCATGTCTTCCTTTTCTTCCTTTATGAAGCCTCGTGGCTGTGCCATGTAGACTTATTTTTCTAAACTCCCATTTAGAAAAGCTATTTTTACGTCCATTTGGTGCAACTCCAAATCATAATGAGACACCAACGCTAGTATGATTCTCAATGAGTCCTTCTTTGAAACTGGAGAGAAGGTATCATTATAATCAATGCCTTCTCGTTGATTAAAACCTTTGGCAATAACTCTAGCTTTATGTCATTCGATATTGCCTTTTGAGCCAAGTTTGGTCTTAAAGATCCACCTTCACCTAACTCGTTTTTGTCCTTCTGGCAATTCGACCAACTCCCAAACTTTATTGTCATTCATAGATTTTATTTCTTCATTCATGGCATCAATCCATTTATCGAAATCATCACTATTTATAGCTTTTTTATAAGCAACTGGATCATTAATATTCCCTATGTTAAATTCGATCTCTTGAAGGTATACTACATAATCATCCGGAATTGCCGATCTCCTTTCTCTTTGAGATCTTCTTAATGGCACTTCCTGTGGTGCTTTAAAATTTTCATCGGTTATAGTCTCATTATGTGGTTGGTCAGTTGGTTGATCATTCACTTGCTGTTCATTGTTATTGATTGGGTCAATGACCGGTTCAATAACTACATTAGGAACAAGAGGTATGTTATGAACTCTAGGTATAGGAATTTCTACCCTGACCTCTTGAATGATTACCTCCCTTTCTTTTATACTCCCACTTACTTCACCTTCTTCAATGAATTTATCATTTCCAATTTCTATGATTCTAGTTGTATGATTTGGACAGTAGAATCTATATCCCTTCGACTTTTCTAGATACTCGATGAAATAACAAGATAATGTCCTAGGATCCAATTTCTTTTCACGAGGGTTATAGATTCTAGCTTCCGCTGGGCAGCCCCACACACGTAAATACCTTAAATCGAGTTTCCATCATTCCCGAAGTTCAAAAGGGGTTTTTGAAACTGACTTACTAGTAATCCTATTTAAGAGGTGTACAGTGGTTTTAAATGCATGTGTCCCAAAAAATGTAGGCAATTAGGTCCTACTTATCATACTTCTTACCATTTCTATAAGGGTACGATTACGCCTTTCAGCTACACCATTCTGCCAAGGTGATCCTGGCATTGTGTATTGGGCACAAATACCTAATTTTTTAAGGAGTTTAGCAAATGGGCCAGGGCGTTGCCCTGACTCGTCATATCTACCATAATATTCGCCACCTCTATCAGACCTAATAATTTTTACCTTTTTACCTAGTTTCTTCTCAACATCATTAATGTATATTCCAACGACGTTCACAGACTGAGATTTATCATGCAACATGTACAAAATGCAATAACATGAAAAATCATCTATAAAGGTGATGAAGTATTTTTCTCCACCAGTGGATGGAATATCAAAAGGTCCATGTCTGTATGTATTATTTCAAGTAGTTGCGTGCTTCTTGTGGCTCCTTTCTTTGTATGTTTGGTCTATTTTCCTTTAATACAGTCCACACATACATCATAAGTTGCCCAATCCAGGTTATGGAGTATTACATCTTTAATGAGCCTTTCAATTCTCGACCTGGATATGTTACCTAATCTTTTATGCCACAAATAAGCAGATTTTTCATCATTAAGTGTACGTTTCGTACCAATATTAGGATGCAGGGTCATAAGGGTTTCAGAAAAATTCTTTTCAAGATTCAATCGATATAAACCATCTAATAAAAATCCAAAACCAACATTATTAGAGTTTTTAATCAAACCAAAACCATTGTTCCTAAATTCAATTGCAAAACCATCTAAAGCGAGTTTAGAAACATAAATTAAATTCCTAGAAACCGTGGGAACATAAAAAGTTTCTTGCAAATCTAAAATAAATCCAGTGCTTAAAATGAGGCGAAAGACTCCAACAACTTCTATTTTAGGCTTTGCCTTATTGACCATGAAGAGAAAATGCTCATTTGGATTTTTTTTGCGGATCGAAATGAAGCCCTGCATCGAATTAGAAACATGACACATAGAACCAGAATCAATCCACCAAGTGTTAGAAGGAGAGTTAATAAAGTTCGATTCAAAACAAACATAAATAAAGGGCTTACCCTTTTTCTCGAACCAGGCCTTTCATTTATGACAATCCCTCTGGAAATGGCCCTTCTTTTTACAGAAGTGACACTTGTCGTTCTTTTCCTTCTTCACTGCAGCAGTTTATGGTTCATCTTGATGAGATGGCCCAGGACCTTTCTTAATGACCTTACCGAATTTCTTCTTAAAACCAGCTCCTTTGACTGTAAGGTTTGCCACATGTCTCTTAGTCACATGGACATTCTGTTGCTTGAGCCTTCCTTCCTCCTATACCAACATGCTTTGCAAATCATTTACATTCCACTTATCTTTTATAGTGTTGTAATTGATTTGGAAAGGCCCATACTCAGGAGGTAGGGAGTTTGGGATGAATTGGAAGAGAAAAGACTCATCCACTGTGATGCCCAAAAGTCTAAGTATAGCATACAGATTGGTCATTTCTATAATGTGCTCATTCATGGTTCGAGTACCATCGAACCTTATAGTGGTCAGGTTAACCATCAGTTTCCCAACAAGGGATTTATCAGCAGTGCGAAAACGTTCCTTAATGTTGTTCAAATACTCTTTCGCTTTCGTAGTTTCAGGAAAGGAGGTCTTAATATTAGAAGCAACACACATTGCATAAACATTAGGGCCAACCTATTGGATCGAGACTATGCTTCATGGACAACTATTTCATCCTCGCTACTGGTATCAGTAATAGCAGCGGGTTCATCACACATAATTTCCATGTCCAGGTCAAGAACCCCTAGGTTGAACTCAATTTTCTCATTCCATTCAGAAAACTTAGTTCCATCAAATTTGGAATAGGACTGAGTTTACGAATACAGGTTAAGGGGAACTGCAATTAATAGTAATGTTCACAAATTCAATTTTCACACACAACAAAAATTGCAAGGGTCTAATATTGAATTGTTGACTAAAGATTTTGGCATATTTCATTTACAATCTGAATATCACGGAATCTGTGTTAATCATCACATAATGTTCAGATTTGTAAAGATATATTACCCTATAATTCATTTATCATGGTCCTATAATTTTGGCATCTGTGTTTGTTGCCTAAACATTTAATACCATGATTAATGGACTTAATGTCAACTATTTTGTTTTTACAAAAAGTAGTTCTAATGTTGTTCAATTCAGATATTAGCATGTGTTGCACCTCAATCCAATTTTATAACTGACAGTAGAATAAGTCTTTAATGAATGTAAGTAAATTATTCGTACATGCAATCTCAGCCTGCATTTGACCTTTGACTTAACTCAAATGAATAATTGTTTACATGTCTCAACATAAATATAGTTAATCATGCCTTAATATTAACTATAATATGTAATCTATCCATAATTACAAAGATACCAATAGTACCTTAAATGACCCAAAAACAGAATTTCCCAGGTATAGTAAAAACACAAAATACATGAATTTTGGCAAAAATGGCAAAAATGAGTTTTCACCATAGAATCGAAGTAAAACATGCCAGAAAACCAAAACTTTTTCGCGGAACGTTAATATCTATTTTCTGCAAAGATTTATACGCCCCGAGATTATTTCCTAAAATGGCAAAAACGGGGTTTTGAGGGCCTTAACGGACTCGGATTGTCGAAAAACACACTACATCACAGCAAAGGCTATGAAATTCGATCGTTGGCTTGTTTCCAGTCAACTTACCTAGTTTCAAGTCAATCGGACACTAAAATTTTTGAGAAACACTATTCACTGCGCCAAAAAAAAAATCTCCCGGAATCTGTTTTGCATCAAAACGTAGTTTTCTCTTAATTAATCTTAAAAATAGACTCGTTTTCTTATCATGATTAATAAATTTGTTTTCCAGAATGTTTACACAACTTGAAATAATAAAATCATGCTAATGGCATATTAGGGTTCTTATAATATGAAAAGGGGTTGAATAATAATGGGACAGTTTTCACAAAATAAGGACTGTAGTAGCAATTTCGTTCTTAATATCATAACACAAATTCGAATTACCATATGTACGATTATCATATTGCTTAAAAATTCCAGATGTCCCTAAAAACAAAATTTTCAAATTTCCAGAAAAAACAAAATTTCCAGATTTCCATATTTTTTTTCCAGATTTCAAGATTTACCAAAATTCCAGATTTCTATATTTTTAAAAGATCATAAATCAGAATTGTTATAAAGGAGTTTTCATTAATGGAAAACATGAGATTATAAATCGCAAGCTCTGATACTACATGTTAATTAATACTGTTTTGTTAATCATAAATTCGAATATGAATCATAAGGTTGCATCATGAATAAAACAGTTTTGTCATGAATCCAGTATGTTTATCTTCATGAAATCACAGAACCGAAGATTCCTTATAACTATGATTTAAAAACTGACCGTTGTCCATCGTTGTTGAACGGATTAAAATGACTTGAATGCTCCTTTCTTGAACAACCCGGAATATGAGAAAAAAGAATTTCGGATTTTCTCTCCCTCCTTAGAAACAATGTGTATTGAGATGACTCTAGATGGTGTAGATGTCTCTATTTATAAGGGGAGGAGGGCCGGAATCCTAGTGGTGGTGGGACTCTTTCCAAGTCTTCCACTAATGCCACTAACCATCATGTGACTAACGGATAAGGTTTACCCAAATTTTTTAATATCTTTATTTATCACATTCCTAATTAATTATCTGACATTTATTAAAACCACATAAATGGGAAATTCAGAATTTAATAAAATTGAAATTAAATAATTAATTTCGTCACTTAACATTAATTTCCAACATATTGATCATCCAATTTAGGTCGAGAGAAGATGTGGAGAGAATAAATGAGGGAGTCATATTTTAGTTATATATAATAAGAGAGAGAAAGGTAAGGGTCGGAAGAGAGAGGGTTGAAGAAACTTAAGGGATAGATCCTAGAGAAACATGAGGATACAGAGTAATATCGTGTGATTGGAGAGGTTTGAGTAGACATCTAGAACTGTCCTTGAAGATAAATTATTTATTAATTGAATACAATTCATTGGAAATCAAAGAGATGAGATGAAATTGAGCAGGAGCAGAAACAGATAAATGGTTTTCACTTTAAAACTCATGTAGATGGTTTCTTACATGGACAGGCTCTTTGATAAGGGATCTAAATGCTTGTAGAGAATATCTTAAATAAGTCCATAATTAATTTGAAGTTTTATCATAATTTTCTAGGTGTGAGTTTTGGCTGAAGGAGGTAGCTTCATTGGTCATATAATGAACAAGCATGGTTTAGCCTATAATCTATAAAAATTTGAACCATTGTTAATTGGGAGAGTCACACAATAATGATTGAGGTCAAAATATTTTTATGTTTGGTAAGCTATTATAAAAGATTGTTGAAGGATTTTACACGATCCTTTATCCTTTAACTTTGATGACCCACGAGAATGTCATGTTCATTTTGTTTATGTAATGTGAGGAACTTTTTTAGAAGATCAAGTATTCTTTTGTCTCCACAAAGTTTTAACATTGTCAAAAGAAGGTGGAATCTATGCTATCTACAGTAAGGGTGCAATCAGTACGGTATGGTCGGTAATGACCCCTTACCAATACCAAAACCACATTCTATATGGTAAAACCATACCATACCAATTTACCAAACGGTACATTAAAACAAAAACGAAGACCAAACCAGTCGGTTTTTTGGTTTTTTCGGTATTTTCGAGTTTTTTTGGTTTGGGTAATTTTTGTGTCAATTTGTGTTTTTCTCGGTAAACACCAGAATTTCGAATCAGTTTATGCATTTATGTAAATCTGGTATATATTTCCGTATACCCATTTCTAGCTGTTACAATTTCTAGCATTTCGAGTTATTACAATTTCTAGCATTTTTAGTTGTTTGGAACAATTAGAAACATACACAAACAGGTACAATTTCTAGAATTTGGAATAATAGATTTTGACAGATACAAGACCAAACTAATCGGTTTGCCTTTGTCGGAGCCGGAGGAGAGTGATATAAGACCAAAATGATCGGTTTAACCTCGTCAGAGACGGATGAGAGTGAGACGAGATCAAACTGACCGATTTGCCTCTATCAGAGCCGGAGTAGAGTGTGATGAGATGAGGGAGCTGGTGTCAGAGGAGAGTGAACCAAGATGATGAGACTCCTTGATCAATAGACTCAGATCCAAAAAAAATCAAATCAACGAAATGTGACAACCCGCTCACCACAATATGGGGTGGCCAGCCCGATACTCCAATATAACAGGGATCTTGGATGGGATCATTCTCAGCATCACAACAATATGTAAAGTATACAGGATAACCACTCAATATTTTAGAAAAACAGGTTGCCAAAATTTTTTTGTTTTAAAGTTAAAGAAAGAATTTAAACAACCCAATTTGAAAATAAAGTGGAAACCCCCAAGAGCATATATTACAACGACAATAAGTATACAATAAGAGGACCGAATATGCCGTCGGTCAACAGGTACATACCACGTGATATAACATTTAATGTAAATTACATAATACATTACAATAAGAAAATACAACAGTTTGGGCCACACGCCCGAGTAAAAGACCCGATCATAACTAGAGTACAAAAATGAAAGCGTCGATAACAATATATCCCATAATATTCGCAAAGTATCACGGCTCCCCAAAACACCGGAATAGGAAAGTCAGAATGGGCGTCCTTGCGGCGGAGCACCTGGGCGGATACAAAATTCATGCACTACAAGAAATGGGAACGAGTCAGGCCCGATTTTATATGATCACCAGATAAATAAAGAGTATGACAGTTATGAATAGTAAATCATGACTAACAGTAATAAGGATCTACCTACACAATTCAATGCACAAGCTAGGACAATTTAATTTAATCATAAATTCAATTTAGTTAAGCAGGAGAATAAGAATAATTAACATTAATTAAAACTTTCATCATGTACACTAATTCATTTCATAGTTCCATTCCTTATCAGGAAATATAATCGAAATTTTATGCTCTTTGCGGCATTTTATCTCAATTATGCACTTTATGGCATCTTATTAGGTTCTATGTGGCATTCCATTCCTTAACAGGAATATAATCATCATCATATGCTCTTTGTGGCATTTCATTGTGCTCTTTATGGCACTTCATCATGCTCTTTATGGCATTTCTCATACATCAAGTCCCACTTTATTAAGAATAGTTATAATTATATTTATATAACGATTCTAAGACCGCCCGTCCGGGTTTCCCCACTGTTCGCGCCCTTAAATGACCATCATCTTCCAGGGCCTATAAATAGAGAACACTTGGGCACCTGTAATGCAAGACGTTGGGAAACGGTCATATGCCAGCGGGATAGTTATAACCACACCCGGAATTACCTACCCATCGTAGAAAATATACAACAAACGCTCATATGGCCTAGGACTATATCCATCCTGCGTTCACTAGCCAAGGGGCTTCACCTTACGTGTGAACTTCCCTTATAATGGCATTTATAGAGGGTGTGTTTAAACCATTTATTATTTATCATATTCATAATTAAGTAAATTATCATTTACTCCATTCATTTCGAATTCCATTTCCATTTTTACATATGTGTGTTTCATATAATCAAAAACCATAATCATTTACATCATTATTACCATTTTCATTTCATTATCATTCCCCTATTTCCATATGCGTGTTTCATTATCTGAAACCATTAACCTTTAATATCATCACATTATACCCGGAGCCATACGTACTCTATATCGTCATTACAACCTCGAAGAAGTGAATAACTTTCAATTATCTCCAAACATTTTAGGGTGTTATTATAAATCACCCCAAAACTAACATACCTTAATTGAGCTTCTAAAGTCTCCCAATATGACCTTAAAACTCCTAGACCCCTAATAATTAACTAAAGAAAATAATTGCCTTAACATCAAATTGTAACCCCCGGAATGACCCCCACATAAACCATTACTAAGGTAGGGTAGTAAACGAACTCATCTAGAACTCTAGGACTCAAAGTTTACTTCATTTAAGAAGGTTCCTAGGGCCTAAGTCCAAAAGAAAGGGTTGGAATTAAACTAAGAAAAATCACCCAAAAGTTCAGGGCCACCGAATCGATTCGGTCAGAAAAGCGAATCGATTCGGACCATCCGAATTGATTCGATCAGGAAATTTGGGTTTCTGCATAATTGCCAAATCGATTCTGACAGGTCGAATCGATTCAGCCCGGCGAATTTGCCAAGTTTGGCTATGGAGTCTTGGACTCCTAAATTCCCCCAACTCAATTCTACCCAAACCGAGCTCATTATTGCAACCAACTAATCATCAATGCATCTAACAACTATAATTTACCCGAATAAACATCCAAATCAACCCCCAAGGATTCAAAACCCATAAATCCATAAAACCCTAACTTTATTAAACCATAACTAATACACAACTATCAGTACCAATTATTCATCTTAAATCACATATTAGCAAGTAGAAAACTTGCCTTGATGTAGGAACCTCAGATTTTCTTTTGTAGTAGCAAGAATCCAACTTCAATCTCCAATCTCTCTTTTCTCTCCTCTTTTCTCCCAAGTTCTCTTCCTCTCTCTTTCTCTCTTTTTGTCTCTATGTTTAGCAAATACACTCTTAAGAAATGAAATACAATGCAAGACTTAAATCGTGGCCCTCTTCTTAATTCCCAACTAAAATGGTTAATACCACATTAAAATGACTCCCAAATACGTATTTAAGTTAAAACCAGTCAAAGGTGCCCGCAACGTAAAAATGCAATATGGTACTTATTTCGACTATCTCGCACATTCCGGGACTAACTACGCCCTCTAAAATGGCATCCGACAATTTTTATAAATTATGTTAAGTTTTGGTTTCATTTAAACCGCAATGTTATTTAAAACACATGTCACTATAAAACATACAACATGATGATATTTACCTACACATACAGTAAATATGCAATAATCTAGTAAATATTAACTTTCAACTCATTAAATTAATATTTACTCCAGTTCCAACATTTTATATAATTACCTTATGCGGTAAATTAATATAAAATTAGCCTCCTAAAACCGAGGGTTGTTACACGAAAGTGGAGGGGTGGGTTTGTTATTGGAGTCTATATAAGGGAAGGGAAGAGTGAGCCGGAGGAGAGTGAGGGAAGGGAGGAGAGTGAGCGGTCGGCCGTACAGAGAGAAAAGAGAAAATAAAAATGCCTAACTTATGGTTATGTTGTTGTGTTGGGTTTCAAAATGTGGCGTGCATGGGTTTCAAAATACAATTTTCATTTTTGTAATTGGTATGGTAATATACTTTAAGTTTGGTACAATATTTCAGTACGGTAAGTTTGGTACGGTAAATTCAGTATTTTGTTTTTTTGTATCTAAAAATCAAAACGAACCAAAATTTTGACAGCATTTTTGGTTTTGATAAAATCAGTTTTCAGGATTTCATAATATGAAACAAAAACCATTTTTTTTGGGACCAAAACGGTATGGTACGGTAAAAATCCGTACTGGTTGCACCCCTAATTTATAGCCGTGCCTTATGCCGTGACCTTTTTACATACTATTAAAGAATGGAAATCGTATTGTCTACTTATCTAGACTGTTTCCACCATTTGGACGAAATTATTGTACTAATTATTTGGAGTAAGAATCCATGGTCATTAGTTTGAAATTTTTGAGATATTATTTGTAGGGATACTTTTGTTCTCTTACAACGAAGAAATTACGCAACAGCGATGATGGTGGGAACTTATCAAGGAATACGATTATCATCCTAAGAACAAAAATGTGGTGGTCAATTGCTTTAGTATCAAGATCTTGATAAATTATTTGAAGTTGACAAACAAGATACAAATCTTGAAAGATTTATAGTCAAAAACAATTAATCTTTGAGGATTTTTCGACAGTAAACACTCATGTGTACTTACGGTTAAGTCAACTCTGCCAAATTGATAAGGGTTCTTAGGCCTATGAAATATAGTTACTAAAATCCTTATAGCTAGTGGATAACGATGGGAGGAAAAGACTTAAAAATTTATAATGAAACCTCGCAGTGGATGGATCGAAATTATGTCCATTGCGGACGTGAGGGTTAAGATTTTTGGTGTTAGAAGAAGATTATATGTCCTAGTTTTCAATTTAAAAATGTAACCACACTAAAACATTAATTATAACAAGACAAATCTATAATCTATAATCCATGTCCAAAAATGTTTGGTGTTCCAAAAGGTTAAAGATGGTCATCAAAGACAAGTTAGATTGCTTCACCTATTCTGTTTGCTAGAATTAAAGTGGGAAAGAACTTGTATGTACTTTATTATATGACTATCGTGAACTCAATTGATATTTTAATCAATTAGAGTGATCTTGGAGTGGCTGCCCACGGATATGATGATCAGACATATACATTAAGAGAGGGGAATACTTGATTGATCTCATGATCTTATATCACATTCCTTGTATTACAAACTATGAAAAGAGTGTAGCGTCTCTCTTAATGATCAGATTCTTCTCTTTTCCACTATCCTCTCTCTCTCTCTCTCTCTCTCCCTAGTTACATTTTTAAGAGTGATATATATATATATATATATCTTTAAAATTTCTTTAAATCTTTAAAATTTCTTTTCCATCGTTCAAACGACACCCCTTTGTAGTTCAAACGACATCCTACTATCGTTCAAATGACATCTCAGTTCATTCGATGCATCTTTTAACAATGCTATCTCATTCTAACGACATCACGGAATCATTTGAACGACCCACCGACTTAAAGTTTTTATAAATACCTGTTTCATGATTTAGATATTTAAGACTTTTGACAGAACATTTTCTGCATATCTACTGCAAAAGTTCTTCAAGTTTGTGTTGTAAAACATTGTTTTAATTCACAACAAAACATCCTTGAATATTGTTCTTGTGAATCAGTTTAGAACCCTGGAAAGTTTTATATTTATTGTGTACACCTTGGTGGAGAGGATCTCCCTTGCTGACTTGTGACACCTGCGGGGATTCACTACGGAAGACGAAGACTGAGCTACAATCATGTGATTCTTGCGTGGATCATAGTTGTTTATTATAGATTTGTGGAGATTATTGCATTATTCTAGTGGCGGTTATCAAGTAGTCTGTAGGTCAATTGTCTTATAAATTTCTAAGTGAATAACGATTTTTACCCGAAAGAGTTTTTTTCGTGAAACATTGCCTTGTTTTATTTTCTTGTTTGATTTATCTGTTTTATCACCATATGTGAATGATTAGGATAAAAAGATAAAATATGTTTAAAATTTACTTTCACATATTAAGAACACATAGTGTTTTTCCCATCAAATTGGTATCAGAGCGGGTTGCACTAACCTATTGTGTTTAATCTTTTTTAGGTCTTCTTTTTGGGTGGTTATTCATTTATCTCTCTTATTTTTCTCTCTCTCGATGGATTCTCCTAGATTTGACGAATTAAATCTTTTGAATTTGAAGTTTGAAAAATGAATTGAAATTCTTGTAAAAGAAAATTCTCATTTTAAAAATATGGTTGAATATTTACAAATTTTTCAAGCTCAAAGAGATATCATTCGTGAGAATTTTGGTGATTTATATGATGACTTTAAATATTTAAAAGTGTCCAAGGAAGAGAGTGATAATAGATTCCTAGTTTTAAAAAAAGAATTATAGGACTTTAAAAATTGTAGGGTTTGTGTCGTTGAGGAAAGTATTTTGATTAATGATCTTAAGGCACATGGGAAGAATCTTAGGGATAAGTTTGCTCACATTGAGGGATAGAGAAATAACCTTCTAGGAATAATTGAAAATATGATAAAGGATTCCTTAAAATTGGAAGAGTCTAATTCTTTTCTTCATTATATAATTTTGAAGTAGAAAAACAATTTAAAAGACTCGAATAGTTTGAGTAGTGATGGAAATGACTCCTCTTGTTCTCATGCTTTGAGAGTGAAAGCCAAAACTACTGTTTGTTTTAAATGGTCAACAAAATCCAAGGGCGTTAGAAAAGGTCAACCATAGATAACGTTCCTCACCTTTACACATGTTCACAATGTGGTAGGAAAGGTCACCTTAGGATTTTTTATTTCGATCTTGAAAGAGATCCTAGGATGTTTAAGGATAGTGTCTCGTCGGTTCCCATACCCCTCGAGTTAGGTACAAACCTGTTTGGGTTAGGAAATCCATTTTGGAGACGATAAATGCTATATTGGTTGATTATCACATGCTTGCACATGATGTTTCACATGATATTTCTTATGGATGATTTGCTGGATGATTTTGTATATCACACGCTACTTATACTTCATGATATATGTTTGCTACTATTATAGCATGTGTATTTTTTGAATTAAAATTTTCTTTTATTGAGTCATATTGGAAAAATACAAAAAGATTTTTGGTTTTATATATTTTGTGAAAGATACAAAATGATTTCATTTTTTGAAAAATATTTTGAAAAATTCAAAAAGATTTTTGGTTATTGTGTATTTTCTTTTTACAAATTTAGTATGGAATATTGGTGTGTTTGAATCCAATTCATTCTGCAATTTCCATGTGGCTTTGACATTCAGTTATGATTTTAGATACATAGACTGATCTTAACCATGTTTATGGAGTTGTTTCGAAATTGATTTGCTTTATGGATTCGACTTTGTATATGCCTCAACACACACATGCACGAGCTTATTGGATTTTGACTTCTTGATGTACATTTCAGCTTGGTGAGATGTTCTCTTATAAAAAATTTCACCTACATGTTTATTTGACTATGGAGGATTTGTGTATGTGACATCCTTTGCTCTTCAGGAGTTGTTTATCATTGAAAACACTACGAGTGACATAAGAAAGGGCTGCGAGAATATAATGAACTCATCATGAAATCCACCATTTGAAAAGAATCCACAAAAAACAAACAAGGCAATAAAAAAAATATGTCAAAAAAGGGACAAAATAGTTTACTTTGATATGATCATTCAAAAGAAATGAAAAGAATATAAAAATATGATCATGCTTACATTTTGAGGGTGTTTGGATGAAAATATCAATGGGTTTGCACATTGACAATGTATCCTAGTTATGCTTATTTTGTCATGACGCTATTGATTTGTAGAATAATTAATATTCTAGGCTTGTGTGCAATGTGCTTGTTTTGCTCATTAAGTTCAGCCTTATTTGTCACTTAATTTTAAATCTTAGTTTGATAAAGTTTTGCAGTCAATTAGAACTTGTTGAACATATTTGGGTGGTTGGGTTATTATTTTTTAGTTACTAGTTCACACCCATTCAATCCAATCCACATGTTTAGACACATCAATACTATGATATTGTGTAAAGCTTATGTATTTTGTGTCATGTCTTGTGATCATTTTTACCTATATATGTTTGCTGAATTTGCTTTGATATATTTTGCATACATTATTTATGGTATTGTATGATATTATTGTAAGTCTCATTTTTTTGAGAAAAATTGAAAATTTTCAAAAATTGTTGGTGTTTGTTTGCCTTTGAGATTATCATTATATGCGTTTGATGTACATATTTTTTTATGATATCTTGTCTTCGACGTGATGCTTTGTATTTCATGATTATGTTTCTAGTTCTTTACCTATTCGTCTATTTCAATAAAAAACAAAGGGGATAGAAAACGAAGGTTGAGGATGATAGAGCATTGCGGTGCAAGGATCAGAGTTGTTCATTTGATATTTTTGGAGATTAGCGCAGTATGGTTGTGGCGGTTATCAAGTAGTATGTAAGTCGACTGTCTTGTAAATTTCTAAGTGAATAAAAATTTTTACCCAAAAGTTTTTTTTCCTGAAAGTTGGCCTTGTAATATTTGATTTTTTTATTTATGTTTTATAACCATAGATGTATGATTAGGATAAAAGAATAAAATCTATTTAAAATTTTCTTTCGCATATTAAGAGCACTAAGTGTTTCATCCGGGCGCTGCCGGACTGTGATCGAGTTTTCTCATACGCGCGAGGTTCCTTACCGGCTTATCCTCATAGCATGATTGAGTTTTCTTGTTCATGTGAGGTTCTCTCTCGGGAGCGCACTGGGAGTTCTTGTGCACGTGAGCTTCCTTTCTCGTTACTAGGTGTCGGTCGACCGACGTCGACGAATCGACATTGCCATGCTGCTTTTCGGCGGCCGACCGAACATTATTTATGGAAATTGTTCAATTCAACTTTTAGATTATGATATAATTGATATCTCCCGTACTTTGATTTGAGAATTGGAAACTAATGGGGAAAATAAGATTTATGATAAAATTCAAGATTTTTCCCCCACGCCTGAATTGTTATATGATTAGTGGTAATTTTATAATGGCCAATTAAAATAAGAAACTTCCCCTTTATACGTAAGTATGATGAATCCATGCCTCACCACACTCCAACAGAAAATTAAATATTATGAAATGATTCAAAGAACTAATGAATAAAATACATAAAAGGCGTTAAATAATTTGTGATCTGAGAGGATAATGAGTTGAATTGTAACGAGAGTAGATGCAAAGTATTTTTCTTTATATGACCGTACAAATGGGCCCATAGTTTTTATATTATTTATTATAGAGATAACTAAGAGTGTCTACGATGGAGGTGGTATTCCGTATCATGGAGCTTGGTGACCCTACAGGGGTCTGAGGGCCTGAGACGATTACAATGATATTATTGACTATCTTTTGGTTTGTCTATGATGGAGTTGTCCTTTTTTTTATGAAGGGGATTTTTTCATATTGTCATTTGCTTTATTGCATACGTGTGGTGGTATTATAATTACCTCTAGGGGACATGGTGGCTAGGTATGCGCATGGTCTTACATAATGATTTGTTTGAAGATGAAAATTATATTGGATATATTTTTGTGAGGAACATTATACGATGTGAGTTATATAATTTATTATTTATCTATATAAGTGTCTTTGTGTGGCATAGATATGAAACGACATTATTATTGGGTTGGTCTGAAGAGAAATGTGGAAGAATTTGTATTTAGATGTGTCACCTATCGATGTTGAAGGTGGACCATCAGAAGTTGTTCGATATGTTTCATACTTTATCCATTCTCGAGTGGCAGTGGGATAGTACATCAATGAATTTCATGATAGGGCTACCATTGATGCCCTACTAGTTTGAATCCATTTGGGTGATTATTGACCGCCTCAGGAAGGTAACATTCTTTCTGGATGTCTGTACCGATTATTCAACCTAGCAACTTACATGTTTATATGTTGTCGAGATCTTTCGATTGCATGGGTTCCCATATTGATCATTTTGGATAGGGATCCCACATTTGGGACAAAATTTTGGGAGAGTTTTCATTGTGCTATGGGAACTCAACTGCAGCTTAGTACGTGAAAGTGTGTATTATGTACCGAAATGGAGGCCCACCTAAAATTTATTTGGCAAATGTGAAAAAATTTACCCAATTTTTAATCAATAAATTTGAATTTTTATCTTGCCTAAGCATGTGGATGATAAAATATATATAAAAGGTAAATAAGATCACAACAACATATGTGCGAGGACAAAAACTACTACCGGGAAAAACCACAGGCCAATGCAACAATCTCACTAAACTTGGAAAATATTTATAGAGGGGACTAATCACTTACACTCCTATCCATGCTAACTCACACTTTCACACTTTTTTCCACCAAATTATAGGAAGCTAAAGACTTATAACCATCGATGGACAATTGTGACAACCCGTGATCCAAAATAAGGCGTGGCCTGCCCGATACATTCACATAACGGAATCATGGATGGAGATCATTCTCATCATCATAACAATAAAATAAGTATACGGGAAGACCACCCAATAAACCAGAAAACGGGTTGCCAAACTATTGATTAATTTAAAAGTTAAGGAAAATAAATTAAACAACCCAAATCTGATGAGAAAGTGGAATTCCAAAGAAACTAATATTAATACTAAAACTTCATACAATCAAAGGACCGAATAAGTTGTCAGTCAACAGTTACATCCGACTTCATGCAACAGTTTAATAATATACATATTACATCCATTAACAATTACAAAAGTTTGGGCTACCCGCCCGAATAAAAGACCCGATCATATCCAGAATTAAATAATGAAAGCGTCTAACAAAACATCCTGTAATATCCGCAAATTCTCACATCACCTCAAAAGTAATAGAATTGGAATATCACATCTGGCGCCCTTACGGAGGAGCACTTGAGCGGATACAATAACATGTACAATATGGAAAAAGAACGGGTCAGGGTCCGGTTTATATATGATTACCAGAAGAAGAAGAAGCATGATAGATATGGACTGTTAATCATGAATGATGTAGATGAAAATCTAACAACCTAATTATAAAGCATGATAAGACAATTTAAATAATTCTAACAGTATTAAGTTATAAGAGAGAATTAAATTAAACAACATTATTCCTCATCTTGTTTCCTTTTTCCATTCCTTAACAGGAATATAATTACCATCATATTTTCTTATGGAAATTCGCATATCTCAAGTCCCACTTGAGTTAGAAAGGTTATATTCTTATATATATAACGATTCTATGACCGCCCCTCCGAGTTTCCCCACTGGGAGTGTCCCTAAATGACTATCATCTTCCAGGGCCTATTTATACAAGACAACCTGGGCACCTATCGCACATCGGGAAGTGTCCATATGCATGCCAGTGGTGTCATAACCACCCCCGAAATTACCTCACTAGTGCAGAAAAACAAAAAAAAATCCCGCATATGGCCGAGGACTATAGTCTCCCTGCATTCATTAGTCAGGGGACATCACCTCATGCGCGAGCTTCCCTTATGATAGCATTTAGAGAGGTGTGTTTAAGTAATTAACATTTACCAATTTCATCTCATTATCATTTTCATAAATCACATGTATGTTTCATTTTATTTGAAACCATTGACCTTGAACATTCTCATTAATATTCATCATATTTTTAAGTCCCGAATTATCCTCATTATGATCACCAACATCTTACAAGTCCCAAGGTGTTATATACCTCAATAGGGCTTCTAAAATATCCACATATGGGCTTAGAACTCTTAATTCTTAATAAGATGCAAAAAGAAAAGTAATGCCTAAACATCACTTTTGGTACCCATGAAATAAACCCCAAGTGAACACATTCAACTCTAGGGTAATGACCAAACTCAACTAAAACTCTAGGACCCTATGTTTACTTCATACAAGAAGGTCCCTAGGTCCTAATCCTAAAGAAAAGGGTTAAAATTAGAAAAGAAAAACAAAAGAAAAAATGCAGGATTTCAGAATTGATTCGGCCTGGGCGAATCGGTTCGGTCATAAAAGCGAATCGATTCGGACCAACCGAATCGATTCGGTCCAGAAAAGCAACATTCTGCAAAACAGCCGAATCGATTCGGAAATGGCCGAATCGATTCGGTTCACTCACACCTAGAAACTATCCCCATGTGAATCGATTCAGCCTGGACGAATCAATTAGCCCCTGCGAATTTTGCCAATCTTGGCTATGGAGTCTTGGACTCCAAATCTCTCCTAACTTCAACCAACTCAAACCCTTATCATTTATTACCACCAACTGATTATAAATGCATCAAACAACCATAATTTATCTCAATAACCATTCATATCAACCTCTAAAGATTCAAAGCCCATAAATCCAAATAAAAACACTAACTTTCTTAAACCATAAATTAACCACAACTATCAACACTAATTATTCAACTTAAATCATATAATAGCAAGTAGAAAACTTGCCTCAAGCTTGAAAATTCAGAAATTGATGAAGTTGTATGCAAGAACAATCACCAAATCTTCTATCTCTCTTTTCTCCACAAGGTTTCTTCTTCTCTCTTTCTCTCTAAGTTAGGAATATAATTAGGGGAAATAGATGACTTAGGGAGACTAAGTCGTGGCCTAAGTCCAAAATTCTAAATTAAGTGATCAATACCCCGATAAAATAATACGTAACTACACATTTAATCTAAAACCACTCAAAAGTGCCCGAAACCTCAAAATACAATATGGCACATAATTTGACTATCTCGCACCTTCCGAAACTAACTACGCCCTCCAAATTATCATTTGGAATTTTTATAATTCATTTTAAGTCCCGGTTGCATTTTAAGCCAATTGTCATTTTAAATCATATGACACAATAAAACACATCAACGTGATATTTACCTACATATAAGGCAAATATGCAACATCTAAGTAAATATTAACTTTTCTTCCTTAAATTAATACTTACTCCACATTCCAATATTTTACTTCTAGTTACTATACCTAGAAAATAAATATAAAATAGATTCTCAAAAGCGATGGTTGTTACATACTCCCCCCTTATGAGAGAATTTTGTCCCAAAAATTCAAGCGTACCTTGTATAAAGAGATGCAAATACTTTTCCAGCATATCATTTCGTGTTCCCATGTTGATTCCATAGCCTTATGGTGACACCATTGGACCCGCACCAAGGGCAATACCCGAGACCTCAACCTACGCTTCCCATGCTCTCAAATAGCAACCGGTTGTTCTTCATAGGAAATATCGGGTTGCAAATCAATATCTTCTAAAGGGATATGCCAAAGTGCACCTTCGCACCTCTTGTACTTCTTTAGAGAGGAAACATGAAATACATCATGAATTTATTGCAAAGGTTCTGATAAGGCAAGTTTATATGCCACGGGACCCACCTTCGTAATAACTGGAAAAGTTCCAACAAAATGTGGCGCAAGCTTCCCCTTCTTCCCTAAACACTTGATACCTTTCATAGGTGACACTCGAATCAAAACTTGGTCCCTAATCTCCAATTCCATGTGCCTTCTACTCGCATCGAAATAGCTCTTTTGGCGGTCTTGGGCTATCCGAATGCGATCCCGAATGAGTTTAATTTTTGAAGAAGTATCTTGGATCATTTCAGGTCGAAGAAATTTATTATGGCCCACTTCCAACCAACAAGCGGGTGATCTACAAGGTCTTCCATACAAATCTTCATAAGGTCCCATTCATATAGTAAATTGGTATGATTTGTTATAAGCAAACTCAACCAATGGGGGATATTGTTCCCAACCACCTTTGAAGTCAAGCATGCACATACGAAGCATATCCTCCAACATTTGCTTTACTCTTTCGGTTTGGCCATCTATTTGAGGATGGTAAGAAGTGATTAGCTTCAATTCGGTCCCCAATGCCTCTTGGAAACTCCGTAAAAATTGGGAGACAAAGATCTTATCTCGGTCGGAAACTATATTTAAAGGTACCCCATGGAGTCTAACAACCTCCTCGATGAATAATCGGGCATTATGAGTCGTGTCAAAGTCATTCCGTACAGGTAAGAAGTGTGCCGACTTAGTCAAGTGATTAACAATTACCTAAATAGAATCATACCCGCTTTGTGATCTCGGCAAACCCGTAATAAAACCATGGATATGCTTTACCATTTCCACACCAGAATATCTAACGGTTGCAATAAACTTATCGATCGCTGATGATCGATCTTGACCAATTGACAAGTAGTGCATCGGGACACGAACTAAGAAATATCCCGCTTCATACCATGACACCAATACTGACGGTGAATGTCTTGATACATCTTATCCCCACCAGGATGTACCGTGAATTTAGACCCGTAATATTCAGCCATCACCGCCCGTCTCAAATCCCCCTCCTCAGGAACAATGAGTCTTCCATGGAAGCGTAATCCACCCTTAGAACTAATCAAGTAGGACTCCGCTCCCTCGGATAGTAATCGGCGTATATGGTCATGGAAACCCTTATCCCTTCCTTGGGCTTCAACAATTCTTGCCACAATGGTAGGAGTAACGGTCATTACTGACATGAACGCTCTCACCACCGCATCCTCCTGACTGAGTTCTTTCCATTTATCATTCCAAACCTCAGCAAACTCTCCCTCAGGCTTTCTACTCAAGGCATCCGCCAGAACATTAGCCTTGCTCGGATGATAATGAATATCGAATTTATAATCTTTCACGAACTCCAACCATCGCCGTTGTCTCATATTCAGATCTTTCTGAGAAAATAAATATTGCAGCGATTTATGGTCCGTGAAAAGACAAAACTTCTCCCCTAAGAGATAATGCCTCCATATCTTCAAGGGAAAGACAACCGCGGTAAGATCTAAGTCATGCACCGGATAGTTTCTTTCATGGGGCTTTAGCTTGCGAGAAGCATAAGCGATAGCCCATCTCTCTTGCTGAAGTACACCTCCAAATCCTTGAAGAGATGCATCGGTGAAGACTAGATATTCCAATCCCGGCTTTGGCAACGTAAGGACTGGAGCCGAAGTTAACTTATCTTTGAGCTCATCAAATGAAGCCTGGTGAGAATTATCCCAAATAAATCTCACCCCCTTTCGGGTCAAGTTTGTCAAAGGGCTAGAGATTTTAGAGAAACCCTTGATAAACCGACGGTAATAACCCGCCAAACCCAGAAAACTACGAACCTCAGTAGGTGTCGTGGGCTGACCCAACTCCCTCACTACAACCACCTTGCTCGAATCCATCGATATACCCTGGGACATCACCACATGACCCATAAATTATACCTCCTGTAACCAGAAGGCACATTTCTCGAACTTAGCATACAATTGGTGATCCCTCATTCTTTGTAGGACCAACCTCAAATGAATAGCATGATCAGATTCCGTTCGAGAATAAACTAAGATGTCATCAATGAACACAATAAAAAATTGGTCCAGGAAGTCCCGAAATTCCCTATTCATGAGATCCATAAATACCGCGGGAGCATTGGTTAGTCCAAAGGGCATAGCCAAAAATTCATAAGACCCGTATCTTGTCAGAAAAGAGGTTTTGGATACATCCTCCTCCTATATCCTCAACTGGTGATACCCTGTCATCAAATCGATCTTGGAGAAGTACAACGCTCCTCGAAGTTGATCAAACAAGTCATCAATACGAGGCAAAATGTATTTATTCCGGATGGTGACCTTGTTCAACTCTCTATAGTCAACACACAACCGGAGAGAACCATCTCTTTTCTTTACAAACGACACTGGAGCACCCCAAGGCGACGTACTACGCCTAATAAATCCCTGCTCCAACAACCGTTGGATTTGATCTCTCAACTCCCTCATTTATATAGGAGCCATTTGATATGGAGCCCTCGCAATCGACCTCGTTCCCGGTGCTAAATCGATCACAAACTCAATCTCTCGGTTAGGAGGCAAACCCGGTATTTCTCGGAAGACATCCTCAAAATCTCTCACAACCGGAATAGAATCCAAGGAAACAACTACATCTCTAGAAGTCTACTCTGCAATACAATACAGATAAGTACTATTATTCCCCTCTAAACGAGGCAAAACTACCAAGAACATTTCTTTTCCAAAACGGCGAAGACTATACTCTTCCCATAACAATTTACTATCGCATGATATTTCATAATCCAATCCATGCCCAAAATCACATCATACCCGACCATGTCCAGGACGAGTAAATCGGCCTCAAAGCGTAAATTACCAAGAGTAATCCCCATATGTTTACAAATAAGGAAAATGAGTGAACCATCACCCATAGAGTACTCGACACTAGTAATAGCACTCTCAACAAATTTAATCAACTTTGTGGTCTGAGCAAAACTCCTAGAAATGAATGAATGTGTCGCACCCATAGCAAATAAAATGTAACACATATGTCCCTGAATAAGGAACTTACCCTCAATGGCTGGCGGTGCCGGCGAAGCCGGAGGAAGCATAGCGTCCTGAATATGATAAACTCTCCCATACTGTAACTGACCCTGTTGTGGAGGAACAACCGGGTTAGGTACCTATGGAGGAAAATGAACATATGGCTACTGTGGAGCTCTAGGAAACTGTCCCCCAATCAACTTAGGACACTCCTTCTTATAATGACCTACCTAACCACATTGGAAACACCGACCCAACATATTCTTCGCATTTCAACCTCGGTTATTTCTAAACTAATTAACACCTTGGCCTTGATGGCCTCTACCTCCCTGACCACCCCGTCCTGCTTGTTGTTGTGGGGCACCCTAATCGTTCCTAGTATGATGGCTCCCCGAATTGAACCCACTAGAACATTGCCTTTTTGACAAGCCCCCCTATTGGGGATCCCTCTCTTTTTGCTTAATACCCGAAGATTGGGATGAGGGAAAAACTCCTCCTCCACTCCCACTACCTCCAGGCCTTCCCACTTGCCCCATTACGGTGGCTTTCTTGCCACTTTGCACAAACAATCTATGCTATTGGCAATGAAGTAGTGATGCATTCATTACCTCACCAAAAGTTTGCAATGCCGGATTACCCAGCAAGTGTTACCAGATCCTCCAGTTCAAACCTCTCATAAACTTTGAAACGTTCCTTTCTTTGGGAGTCAACTCATCCGGTATAAAACTTGCTAACCGGGTGAAATCCTCTTCATATTCAGCCAGGGATCTCTCTCCTTGCACAATGTCTTGAAGCCTCCTGATCATCTCCCCTTGAATTGCGGGAGGAAAGTACTTTTGATCAAATAAGACCCATAATTCAAAAATCGACATAGTGTCTCTCTGTTCTAGTGTAGTCATAGACTCCCACCAATGCAATGCGTCCCCAGCAAGTTTAAAAGTAGAAAGGACTTGCTTCTTCTCCTCACTACATTCCACCATACGTATATGGCGTTGCATATCTTTCTTCCACTAATTTTGCCTTATGACATCCGAGCCTCCATCAAATTCTGGGGGCTGGCCCTTTAGAAAAGATTCCCTAGCTCTCGCCCATGGAGAAGGACCCGTAGGAGCTTGGGCATCTTGCGGTCACTGTTGAGGTTGTGGCATTTGTTGAGCCACTGCTGTCATAGCCGTATTAACTGCTTGGGACACTATGTTTGCTACATCAGCGACATTAATTATTCCTTATGGGGGCGGTGGAGGACCAACCTCCTCTTCTACAACCCTATTATGTCTCGCTGGGCGACCTCTATCAGGCGGCATCTGAGATGGAGAAACAATAGAGTTAGAATTCTATATAAACAATCTATCTTGCAGAATATCGTACACATAAGCAACAAAGAAGTCCTAACATTAGGATCTATATCAAAGAACACTATGGTAGAACATGACAAGTCCACATAGATCCTAAAGACTCCAGAACACGATGCTCTGATATCATCTGTGATAACCCATGATCCGAAATAAGGGGTCGCCAGCCTGATACCTCAACATAACAGAATCATGGATAGAGATCATTCTCAGCATCATAACAATAAAATAAGTATACAGGAAGACCACCCAATAGACCAGAAAACGGGTTGCCAAACTATTGATTAATTTAAAAGCTAAGGAAAATAAATTAAACAACCCAAATCTGATGAGAAAGTGGAATTCCAAAGAAACTAATATTAATATTAAAACTTCATACAATCAAAGGACCGAATAAGCTATCAGTCAATAGTTACATCCAACTTCATGCAACAGTTTAAGAATATACATATTACATCCATTAACAATTACAAAAGTTTCGGCTACCCGCCTGAATAAAAGACCCAATCATATCTATAATTCAAGAATGAAAGCGTCTAAGAAAACATCCTGTAATATCCACAAATTCTCACAGCACCTCAAAAGTAATAGAATCGGAATATCACATTTGGCGCCCTTGCGGAGGAGAACCTGAGCGGATACGATAACATGCACAACATGGAAAAATAACGGGTCAGGGCCCGATTTATAGATGATTACCAGAAGAACAAGAAGCATGATAGATATGGACAGTTAATCATGAATGATGTAGATGAAAATCTAATAACCTAATTATAAAGCATGATAAGACAATTTAAATAATTCTAACAGTATTAAGTTATACGAGAGAATTAAATTAAACAACATCATTCCTCATCTCTTTTCCTTTTTCCATTCCTTAACAGGAATATAATTACCATCATATTTTCTTATGGAAATTCACATATCTCAAGTCTCACTTAAGTTAGAAAGGTTTTATTCTTATACATATAACGATTATAACACCGCCCCTCTGAGTTTCCCCACTAGGCGCGCCCCTAAATGACTATCATCTTCGAGGGCCTATCTATACAAGACAACCTGGGCATCTATCGCACGTCGGGAAGTGGCCATATGCCTTCCAGTGAGTCATAACCACACCCAGAATTACCTCACTAGAGCAGAAAAACATATAAAAATCCCGCATATGGCCGAGGACTATAGTCTCCCTGCATTCATTAGTCAGGGGACATCACCTCATGCGCGAGCTTTCCTTATGATAGCATTTAGAGAGGTGTGTTTAAGTAAATTAACATTTACCAATTTCATCTCATTATCATTTTCATAAATCACATGTATGTTTCATTTTATTTGAAACCATTGACCTTGAGCATTCTCATTAATATTCATCTTATTTTTAAGTCCCGAATTATCCTCATTATGGTCACTAACATCTTACATGTCCCAAGGTGTTACATACCTCAATAGGGATTCTAAAATCTCCACATATGGGCTTAGAACTCTTAATTCTTAATAAGATGCAAAAAGAAAAGTAATGCCTAAACATCACTTTTGGTACCCATGAAATAAACCCCAAGTGAACCCATTCAACTCTAGGGTAACGACCAAACTCAACTAAAACTCTAGGACCCTATGTTTACTTCATACAAGAAGGTCCCTAGGTCCTAATCCTAAATAAAAGGGTTAAAATTAGAAAAGAAAAACAAAAGAAAAAATGCAGGATTTCAGAATCGATTCGGCCTGGCCGAATCGGTTCGGTCGGACAAGCTAATCGATTCAGATAAGACGAATCGATTCTGTTCGAAAAAGAAACATTCTGCATAACAGTCGAATCGATTCGAAAATGTCTGAATTGATTCAGTTCACACAAACCTGGAAAGTGTCCCCATGCGAATCGATTCGGCCAGGCAGAATCGATTCGCCCCTGCGAATTTTGCCAATCTTGGCTATGGAGTCTTGGACTCCAAATCTCTCCTAACTTCAACCAACTCAAACCCTTATCATTTATTACCACCAACTGATTATAAATGCATCAAACAACCATAATTTATCTCAGTAACCATTCAAATCAACCTCTAAAGATTCAAAGCCCATAAAACCAAATAAAAACCCTAACTTTCATAAACCATAAATTAACCACAACTATCAACACTAATTATTCAACTTAAATCATATAATAGCAGGTAGAAAACTTGCCTCAAGCTTGAAAATTCAGAAATTGATGAAGTTGTATGCAAGAACAATCACCAAATCTTCAATCTCTCTTTTCTCCACAAGGTTTCTTCTTCTCTCTTTCTCTATAGGTTAGAACTACAATTAGGGGAAAAATATAAGACTTAGGGAGACTAAATCGTGGCCTAAGTCCAAAATTCTAACTTAAGTGATCAATACCGCAATAAAATAATACGTAACTACACATTTAATCTAAAACCAGTCAAAAGTGACCGAAACCTCAAAATACAATATGGCAGAAAATTTGACTATCTCGCACCTTCCGGAACTAACTACGCGCTCCAAATTATCATTTGGAAATTTTATAATTCATTTTATGTCCCAGTTTCATTTTAAACCAATTGTCATTTGAAATCATATGACACAATAAAACACATCATGGTGATATTGACCTACACATAAGGCAAATATGCAACATCTAAGTAAATATTAACTTTTCTTCCTTAAATTAATACTTACTCCACATTCCAACATTTTATTTCTAGTTACTATACCCAGCAAATAAATATAAAATAGGTTCTCAAAAGCGATGGTTGTTACATACTCCCCCCTTATGAGAGAATTTTGTTCGTAAAATTCAAGCGTACCTCGTATAAAGAGATGTGGATACTTTTATCCCATATCATCTTCGCGTTACCTTGTTGATTCATTGGCATTATGGTGAATCCATTGGACCCGCACTAAGGGCAACACCTGAGATCTCATCCTACGCTCCCCATGCTCTAAAATAGCAACCGGTTGTTCTTCCTAGGAAATGTCGGGTTGCAAATCAATATCTTCGAAAGGGATATGCCAAAGTGCACCTTCGCACCTCTTGTACTTCTTTAGAGAGGAAACACGTTGCAAAGTTTTCGGTAAGGCAAGTTCATATGCCACGGAACCCACCTTCGCAATAATTGGAAAAGGTCCAACAAAATGTGGCGCAAGCTTCCCCTTCTTCCCGAAACGCTTGATGCCTTTCATAGGTGACACTCGAATTAAAACTTGGTCCCCAATCTCCAATTTCTTATGCCTTCTACCCGCATCGGCATAGCCCTTTTTGCTGTCTTGGGCTATCCGAATGCGAGCCCAAATGAGTTCAATTTTTGAAGAAGTATCTTGGATCATTTCAGGTCCAAGAAATTTATAATCGCCCACTTCCAATCAACAAGCGGGTGATCTATAAGGTCTTCCATACAAATCTTCATAAGGTGCCATTCCAATAGTAAATTGGTACGATTTGTTATAAGAAAACTCAACCAGTGGGAGATATTGTTCCCAACCACCTTTGAAGTCAAGCATGCACATACGAAGCATATCCTCCAACATTTGGTTTACCCTTTCGATTTGGCCATCTGTTTGAGGATGGTAAGAAGTGCTTAGTTTCCATTAGATCCCCAACTCCTCTTGGAAACTCCTCAAAAAGTGGGAGACAAAGATCTTACCTCGGTCGAAAACTATATTTAAAGGTACCCCATGGAGTCTAACCACCTCCTTGATGAATAATCGGGCATAACGAGTCATGTCAAAGTCAGTCCGCACAGGTAAAAAGTGTGCCGACTTAGTCAAGCGATCTAAAATCACCCAAATAGAATCAAACCCTCACTGTGATCTCGGCAAACTCGTAATAAAATCCATGGATATGCTTTCCCATTTCCACGCTGAGATCTCTAACGGTTGCAATAAACCTGTCGATCGCTGATAATCGATCTTGACCAATTGACAAGTAGTGCATCGGGACACGAACTAAGAAATATCCCGCTTCATACCATGCCACCAATACTGACGGTGAATGTCTTGATACATCTTGTCCCCACTAGGATGTATCGTGAATTTAGACCCGTGAGATTCGTCCATCACCGCCCGTTTCAAATCCCCTTCCTCAGGAATAATGAGTCTTCCATGGAAGTGTAATCCACCCTCAGAACTAATCGAGTAGGACTTTTCTCCCTCGAACAGTAATCGGCGTATATGGTCATGGAAACCCTTATCCCTTCCTTGGGCTTCTACAATTCTTACCATAATGGTAGGAGTAACGGTCATTACTGACATGAACCCTCTCACCACCGCATCCTCCTAACTGAGTTTTTTCCTTTTAGCTTTCCAAACCTCAGCTAACTCTCCCTCGGGATTTCTACTCAAGGCATCTGCCACAACATTATCCTTGCCCAGTTGATAATGAATATCGAATTGATAATCTTTCACGAACTCCAACCATCGGCGCTGTCTCATATTCAGATCTTTCTGAGAAAATAAATATTGCAGCGATTTATGGTCCGTGAAAAGACTAAACTTCTCCCCTAAGAGATAATGCCTCCATATCTTCAAGGCAAAGACAACCGCGGAAAGCTTTAAGTCATGCACCGAAATTGATGAAACTTCCGGAACAGATAATTTATGCCGCCAAAGTGTGTTTGAAAATTGAAATAGGATAACTACCTATGAGGGAACAAAATTGTATGTAAATACTCTTACAGTTCGTCATACCGTCCATAGACGGATGCACAAACGAAGAGAATAAATCAGGCATTGGAAGATATGATGCCTGCATATATGATGAATTTGACAGGTAGTTGGGAGGAACAATTTCCATTGGTGGAGTTTTCATATAATAATAGTTATCGGGAGTCCATTTCCATGGAATAAAATGATTCACTTTACGGGATATTGTGCCGATCACTAGTATATTGGATAGACCTAGGCAAGGGAAGGCATTTGGGACGGGAGTTTGTCAAAAAGTCGGTCGAGAAGATTAAGTTGATTAGAGAGAAGAATAAATAGATAATTTAGTTATGCAGACAAGATTAAGAATCCCACTGAGTTTTATGTATGGGAGTAGGTCTTACTTAGGGTATCCCCTATCAAAGGCATGATGATATTTAGGAATAAAGTAAAGTTATCCCTATTTCATATTAGGTTTTTATGATCACGGAGAAGATAGGGAAATTTGCGTATCATTTAGCACTTTTGAATCATCTTAATCGAGCGCATAACGTGTTCCACATATTTTTACTTTATTGATTTCTACAGCCACTCGATGTCTATCATCATATCAATTTGGGTGAGATTGATATAGATTCGTACAACTCGTATAGTGAGAAATCGGTAGGTATTTTGGATAGAAAAATTCAAAAATTGCGCACCAAAAAGATACCGTTAGTATGTGTGTAATTTTTGAATTTTCCTATCCAAAATCGGAGCACGAGGATTTGATGAGGAAAGAGTACCTACATCTCTTTTTAGTCAGGTATAAATTCTAATTTGTTAATTCCTAGGACAAAATTCTTTTTGTTGGGGGGAAGATTGTAATACCGCATAATTTTAATGAATTATTCAAATAATTAAATATTAAAATTGCAAGAATTTTTATATAATAATTATTTAAGTGGAAATTAAATTTTATATTATTTAAGTAATGAAAATAAAGTTTCATATGCTAAGTTAGAGTTGGTATGTAAATAAATTGAATGTATGGAAGTTATTATAATTTATAGAATTTGGTTTAAGGAATTTTAGATTTTTTTTTTATTAATTAATAATGTAGATGTGCTTACTTGTAATTAACTTAATGTAACTTGTAATTACAGAAAGTAATTTAAGAGTTAGGTATAAGGGCAATAGTTGGTTTAAGATTACTATAACAAATTAATTAAGAAATATCTTGAAGAAAGTTTTAGGGTTAGGTTTTAATCAGGTTAGGTTTAATTAAAGAGAGAAAGAGAAAGATATTTTCTAAAAAAAATATTTGGGTGGCGCTCATATTATTCAAAAGACACACTCCTGATTTCCCTTTTCCTTACATTATGTGTAGTTCCAACACAAAATAATCCTATTTTTATTCCGTTATATTATACAATTCTACAAAATTGTTCTACAATCCTCTTTTATTTCACTAATGGATTTTCTTCAAGAGGCAATTTAATATTCTACTCCCCCTTTTATTTTTTTAAACAGTAATTTTTACCTCAATCAACATTTAATAATTTAAATCAACTAGATATATTTAGGGTTTATACATTCTCCGTAAATTTTATAATTTGAATAATATGATATTATTAATGGTTAAAAAAGATTATAAATTTCCACTAGGGCTTGATAATTTGTAATTTGGTAAATTTCTATGTACAAGTGTTAATTATACAATTTATATGTTGATTTTAATTATGTAATTTAGGGTTTGATAGTTGGGATTAAATAAGAATTTAATAAACTCCTATGTAAAAATCTAAAATCTAAATTTTACATGTCAATTTCAATCATGTAAATCTTTGAATACATTTTTTAATTGGAATCATAAAACATGAGAAATTTAGTGTTATTCTTATAAAATTCTTTGGATTTCTTATTCATAAGTCATGGGAATTTGGGTATACTGGAAATTTTTATTAGTTCTTTTTTTATGTTTCAAGTATGAATGGTCATCCACACTAATGTTTATGGAAACAGTTCAATTTAACTTTTAGATTATGGTAGCATTGCTATCACCCCAGTTTTGATTAAGAATTGGACTCTATTGGTGAAAATAAGATTTATGATGAAATTCATGTCCCCCCCCCCCCCCCCCCCCCAACCAAATTCTTATATGATTTATGGTAATTTTATATTCCTCAATTAAATCAAGAGATGTCCCCTTTATATGTTGTATGTGGAATGAATGCCTCGCCCCGTTACCTTAGAAGATTAAATAGCGTGAAACAATTCAAAGAACTAATGAACCAAAAATATATAAAAAGACGTTAAATATTAGTTCCATGAGTTGATAATGAGTTGAATTGTATGAACAATGTACGTAGATTAATTTTCTTTATGTGACCCTATGCATGGGGCCATGGGATAGGAGTGGGAATGGGAGCGTTGACAAGATTACCTAAATTTCTGAGATAAATTGATAGGACGATGATCTGAAGTGGAACCCAACTCATTATGTGACATCACCCCTATAGGTGAGCTATCCTGTCCATTTCCTAATTTTGTCATAAACATATACAACACACTAGTATCCTCTTTTAACCATGAGTTAATTTTGGATATCTCATTCTTCGTTGAGGCAATGTTTTTATTTCCCTTCATTTGTTATGCCAATTTGTCTTTCACCACTCACGTATGAATTAATCTTTTAGTAGAGATATATGACCCCACTCCATGCATTCGGCCTTAAACATGCTTTCCAAACAATTTTAATCATACTTATGGATTTTTTTTCTCTTCCTTAGCCTTTACTTCATACTATATTATTATATATAAATTTATTAATCATGTATTAAAATTTCTACTTAAAATTAAACAAGCCAAGTAGTTTCTCAAAGATCAACTCTTATGGATAAGCTCTTTTGTTTGTAGTGTGAGAGAGACACTCAAGTGGGGAAATAAACACTCTTTCTGCTGAGTGGGAGAAACAAATATCAAGAAAATATTTTATTAAATATAACAATTACTTGTATATTAATCTATCAGTTCTTATTTAATATTTCATCTTGGACACTACTTTGAAAGTATAGTTCAGGGAGAGATCAGGACAGTCAGGGGAGATGTTAATATCATTGACCCAAGGAACCAACGATAAATCCGAGTTAGAATTTAGCAAGTTTGATGTTACTATTTCCAATGTTTCCATGGTTTTTGTTAAAGTGCCTATTGCTAACGGTTTTAATCGAATTCTTAGTATTACTTCTATTAAGATTGAAAATGTTAAAGAATTTTAAGTTTTTAAAAGATGTCTATCTATATTTTCTCCCATTGCAAAAATAAAGGTCATTGGAAGGGTTTTTGTTTTACGATAAATAGAATTAAACAAAGACAACAAAATCTTCCTAATAGACTTCATAAAGTGAAAAAATCCAAGCCTTATTATTGCACCCATTGCAAAAAGGATGGGAACTTAGAGGATTTTTGTCATTTTTTAGGAGATGCCTTACGCATTTGGATAGTAAGGAAACTCACAGTTGTTTCGGTTGGAAAGGTAAGAGAAAGGAAAGAACCGAATGAAGAAAGGTTAAAAATAAGATGAAAATATAAACCCATTAATACCAAGAACCATATCATACATTTCCTTAAGACCCCCTAAACGATTTCTAATTCGACCAAAAAGGACATTTTTCAAAGAAATACCTTAGATACCAAAAGGCACCCTACTATGGTTTCTTCCACCTCTACTAGTTAGAGAGTCTCCGTGAGTTCCTAGGATATTTTTAAATTTCTTATCTTGTATCCCTAAACCTCTTGATATTCTTTACATGTTTTAACTTTTGTGTCTTTTTCTTTTTTGTATATTATGTAAACATAATTTTTTCTTTCAATATCCTTGTTAGCATTTCATATCATATATATCACATGCGAGGTAATTTTTTTTTTATTCTTATATAAGTTTTGTTTATCATGATTATGTCTTTGATATCTTATATTTTCATTACCTTGGCAATACTCTTTTAGTCGATCATTCCCAATATATGATTGTGACACCTCGCCTATTTAAATAACGGTTGGCCAAACCTCTACTAAAATAAAACAGGAATCTCAGACTGCTTATTCTTGGCATCACTGTCAAAAACCAAATTAATTACTAATAACCTATCAAGCCCATTGTCAAATTTTACAACTTAACAACCGACTTAAATAAAACTTCCATTCATACATCAAATCGTTCTAAATTTAAGTACACATTCACCATAATAATAAACTAAATGCTGAATAGTTGAAATAAATAGATTAATAGATATTTCTCTGTAAAAATCTCGATACAACAATCCAACTAAACTGAAATAAAGTCTAAATAATACAACAAATGTCTAATTGGGTGACATGCTCTGAAATAAAACCTGAAGTAAACATCCAATCTAGATCATGATGATTGAAGAGTCTAATCAATCCCTGCTAGCATCCACAGTTATTGAAAAATCGTCTGACCGAAAGGATAGCTAAGTCTGGCATCCCTGTTGCTAAGAACATAAAGGGTTTTAAAAAAAAATATTTTTGATACGGGTCAGAGTCCTAAACCATTTGAAAATAATTTTCAATTGTTTGAAATACAATAATGAGTATGTAGTATAATCGTTCATATTTAAACAGGTATCGCACTTCCATGAGATAATCCCCACCCTCATTTATAGTGCGCACTTAACGCATGTATTTTAAACTCCCTAGTTATGGTACACTGCCTAACTAGTGCCATCACTTATCTTATTCCCATAATGTAAACTTCTAGACCAAACTTGTCACACATATTTTTTACTTTACTTTGATGTATCATTTCACTAGCACATACACTTGATCGTTATAATTCTAAATTATCATTTTATCATTAATGGATTCACATAACTTTATACTAGTTATTAATTCAATGTTCACACATTTGTTTAATTCACATATATTTATTTATCATGCTTATATGCCTATATTCATATCACATCTCTTACAAATACATATATATCACTCTCTATATACGTATAACTGCATACTTAGAGCTGAGACATCTCGGAGGCATTCTCTAGCATGATATCAGGCTCCACGTACATCATGTACCACTCTTGGGACAACGGCTCAAAATCTCACCATCGAACCCAAATCGTACACACATAACCGGATGGGGTCGTAAACTAACATCCGTGGGTCATAACCATACCACATTACCCACCTAGAATCTAAACTTACATACAGTGGTGATGTGATAGTCCTATGACCTACGGAAATCGACCCCACACTTGTGGGTCAATGCTAGGGAGGACTGCAAACTATGCGTAACCTCCAACAATAACATCCATAGAGTAGGTATGTTTACATATATCAATATCACACAAACACACACACACACACACACATATCAACATAACTTACTAGAAGTGCATAAGTCACTTGTTCCATTGTCGCCTACACAAAATCCTACGAATGGTCATGCCCAGCTGGTCATGACCCAAGTTCGACTTGGGACATGATCATCTTATTTTTTGGTGTGACCATATTCATTACCACGCTGAATTATGGATGCTATGAATAGTGGTTACGGACCAAGTCCGTGAACACTATAGGTCACGAACTTGGGCCAGGACCAGGTTATGACCATCTTGACGCTAACTTTGTGCCAAAATTCCCTCTAAGATTGCTCACGGATGGGTCAAGCGTTTGGGGCATGACCATAGGCATGACGAAACACAATACGCACACAGGTGCCTATAATTCCCGAGTCTAACCCAAGTCCCAAATATTCAGGTAGTCACTTACTTATAATGAATCCATAAATATTATTATTGTGGACACTAAGCTATTCTACTCTATCCCATATCCAAAGACTAACCGAAATCCTAACCCGATTTCATTAATCATCTTCCGAGGGTCATTCACCCTAAAACACCCATTTTTCCGTACCAAGATTTTATTCCCGACTAACCCAAGGTAATTATAATGTCTATTATATTTTTTCACAAGTCCTAAGTGTCACAACCCCAACCCAAAATTTGCAGGGAACGATTGTCTTGACATGCCACCACCACAACAAATACTCTTGTTTAAAATATTTATTATAATGAATGCAATATAAATACAATCACATGGTTATGAATCCTAAAATACTGAAACTGAAGGAATTACATCATCAGAGCTTTCTAAAAGGAAACTTTATATACATTAAAGTATCAATGAGTTACAACTTAAGAATTTATTTAAAACTTATTACAAGAAAGCCAAACATGCTCTAGATGATAAATCAAACATTTTACTTGAAGTAACAAAAAGAGCTACAAAAGCTGAATCATCGACATTGTCCTTTTACGTTCCCTCTACGAGCCTACTAATTTCCTCAAAAACGGTTATTTATACAACATGAGCTGAAAGCCGAATCAGATTCAATCTCCAGACATTCCAGGGTTTTTCAGAAAATTAATACCTATTCAATTTAGAACAGAAGGCATATACATCTTTGGATAGGAATTTGCAGTAATATATATAAGTAGCTGAAAGTATATATTTTTAGAATAAATGATGTAGAACAGAACAGACAAAACAATTGAGAAATATGTCAATTATTCACTTTTATTTTAATGGCCATGTATGATCTAATACCCAGACGGAAAGATAGTGTTACCAAATGTTTCCACCTGGTAACAACACATACAGAAAACCATGATTTCTAGAATAATGCCTTCTTTAGGGCACACCAGCGATAAACTGGTTGGGAAGGTACCACCCAAATATTTCCACCCGGTAGTCAAGGTGTACATAGTAAGAGTGTTTCCATAGGCCGAATAAAAAATTTTAGAATTCAAATCAGATGTATATATCGAGAGATATACACATATAACAAATGACGGAATCATCGGTATCAGATGTATTTTGAGAATAAAAGAAGTTTCACAAAATATATATAGTTTTCATATTATCATATAATCAAAATACGCAAGGAATGTCATAGATTACTCTCCTAAAACTGAAGTTCGAAGTTACAAATATTGAGTCTTGGACTTCGTTAAGATGAAACCTCTTCTGAAACTTACATAACTCCTTCTTAAGATATCACAATTTCTTACTATAACTATCGAGGAAATGGTATGATTTTAAATGGTCCTAAAGACTGTATTTATAGTTTTCCAAATATTTTATGGTGTTGACATGTGTCTAGCTGGCCAAGCGTTTACAATGGTGAGTCAACATTTAGGTGTCAAAATCCGGAGGGGTCTTGCAGTCTTATTTTATCAAGCAATGACACGCATTTTTTTCTTTAGCTATATCGACGACACGTGTAAGCACAAGGTGTCAATTAAGGGTATAAGGGTCATTTTACACAAGAAGGGCATTTTGGTAATTTCACACTTCATATTTTTAATATTTCTTAAAGGTCACTGGAAGTATTTCATTTATAAAAATGCCCTTTTTATTTTTTATTTTGGTCCCTAAAACTTTCTTAATTAGAACCAGGGCCTAAACTTTCATTATATTATATTTTCTACCCCAAAACTTATCATTTAGCTTAGGATGTGCATTAAAACATAAATTTGACACACTTTACAATTGATTCTTCAATTTAAAAATGTGCTTCATCATATTAACTACCCAGAATTTTACATTTGTAATAATACAACATTTATCAGATAATAAGTGAGACGAAATTGTAAAAATAAACTATATATGAACATAAAAAAGTGGGGTCATTACATCCTGCCATCCTTAAAAAACGTTTGGTCCCCAAACTTGACATACATTAATTTTTAAACAGGTATGGATATCGCTCCTTTATTTCATCTTCCCTCTCCCGTGTTGCTTCTTTAACGGAATGATAATGCCCTAATACTTTGACCAGTGGAATAACCTTAGTTAGTAATATTTGATCTTTATGGTTCAAAAATTCTGCTAGATGCTCATTAAAGGTCAGATCTTCTCTAACTTGAAGAGTTTCGTTACTTAAGATATGCGTTAGATCTGGGACATAATTCATCATCATTGACACGTGAAATACATTATGCACACTGGAGAGTTCTGGGGGGAAGTCTATTGTATACGCAACAACTCCTATCCTTTCAAGGATTACTCCATTTGCTGGTGATACTCAGAAGAACATAAACTCTCCTCTTTGGAATTCCAACTGTCGGTGGAGACTGTTGACATAACTCCTCTGATGGCTTTGAGCGATTCGAAGTTAGTCCTGTATCAATTTCACTTTTTTTGCTATGATCTGAATTAATTCTGGTCCCAATAACATTATTTTTTTAACTTCTACGCAACATGCAAGGGCATGACACCTTCTGCCATAAAGTGCCTCATACGGATCCATTTGAAGGATTGCTTGATAACTATTATTATATGAAAATTCCACTAACGGTAAATGATCATCCCAATTCACTTTCAGATCAAGTAGACATGCCCTAAGCATATCCTCTAAGGTTTGAATGGTTCTCTCAGATTATCCATCTATTTGAGGATAAAAAGTGGTGATGAAATTTAATTGTGTTCCCATGAATGCTTGTAGGCTCTTCCAAAAGAGAGACACGGATCTAGGATCACGGCCAGAAACAATTAAAATTGGGGTTCTATGAAGCCTAACAATTTCCTGTACATATAACTTAGCTAATTTTCTAAGGAATGCGTAATCTTAATGGCAAGAAGCTGAGAAATTTTAGTTAACCTATCAATAATCACCCAAATAAAAACATTACCATTTGAACTCCTTAGTAAACCTGACACAAAATCCATAGTAATATGTTCCCATTTTTAGTGAGGGATAGGGATAAGTAGGGGTTGTAGTAATCCTGATGGTTTCTGATGTTCAGATTTTACTTGTTGATAAACCAAGCATTGACATACAAATTATGCTATCTCCCTCTTCATGTTATTCCACCCAAACACTTTTCGAAGATCCCTACACATCTTTGTACATCCAAGATGAAATGTGAATCTCGAGTAATGACTTTCCTCCAAAATTTGTCTCCTTGGCATCACATGGCACGCACACTCTATTTCCAACCCTAAATATATCATCTGATATAAAAAATTCAATCATCTTTTCTTCAATAACTTATTCTATAATCTTCTTCAGTTGTGGGTCATGTACTTGTGCAATTTTGATCCTTTCCATCAATGCGGTCTATACTTCTCAACTCCCAACTGGTTTATCACTGGTGTGCCCTACAGAACTCCATCTTAAGATATCACTCTCTCTTACCATAATTATTGAGAAAATCGTACTATTTTAAATGATCTGAAAGACCATATTTATAGTTTTCCAAAGATTTTACGGTGTTGACACGTGTCAACCTGACCAAGCCTTTAGAACGACGAGTCAGCGTTGAGGTGTAGGGATCTGAGGGCTCTTGCATTATTATCTTACCGAGTAGAGACACATGTTTTTATCTTTATCTACATCAATGACACGTGTAAGCACGAGGGGTCAATTAAAGGTATAGGGGTCATTTTACACATGAAGGGCGTTTTGGTAATTTCACACTTTATATTTTTAATATTTCTTAAAGGTCCGTAAAAATTCTTTATTTATAAAAAAGTCCTTTTTATTTTTGAATTTTGGTCCCTAAAACATTCTTAATTAGAACCAAGTCCCTAAAGTTACATAAATTATATTTTCTACCCTAAAACTTATCAGTTTGCTTAGAATGTGCATTAAAATTTCAATTTAACCCATTTTACAGTTGATTCTTCAAATTTAAAAATGTGCTTCATCATATTAAGAACCCATAATTTGACATTTATAATAATACAACACTTATCAGATAACAAGTGAGAAGAAATTGTAAAACCAAACTATACATGAACACATAAAAGTTGGGTAATTACACTAAGTGTCTAATAAAACTTTTTAACTCAATCCTTACCCTAAATAGTCCACGATAAACCAAACCAAATACCATAGGCCAAACAGCAGGACTGAACCAGTTCATCCCTTTGACCTGAATTGATTCGCTTGCCTAGTCGATTCGGCTTCCCATGGGTGAATCGATTCGATTCTGGGCAGAGGATTGATTTTATTTTTAACGAGATTAATCGTCTCCCTATTAATCATATCACCACCTATAATCAATCCAACAAAAAAATATAACCCTTTCTACCAATCATATATCTCATGGCACATGTTTTTACAACTGAATTAACCCCAAAACACATCAATTCCAAGGACCTACATTTGTTCATTAAGAAATTCCCAATTTATCAATTTTAATCAATATTTCATCAATTCGCATATTTGTCATTAAAGGCCAAAAATTTCTAATATAAATCATAACATATTTAGCATGGGATTATATTTAATTTGTTACACGATGATTTAAATCCAAAAAATCCCATTTTTATATGTGAATCCCTAAAAATTCACATTTCCATTCATGAATACACAACCTTTGATATGAAATATTGAACAACATAAAACATCACGTAAGGTAGACTCTTGACTTTAGATTCAAAGCGATTATGATTTTTGTTGTATGAATCCTCTTTACAAAAGAGTATGATGCCCAAAATTACTCCAATTTTCTCCCCGAAATGATTCTCCACAACTCCTCTTCTTTTTTCCAATCTTTTTTATCCTCTTTCTCAAGTATAGGTATTCTAGGATGGTGTAATGGCTTTCCACTCCGTCCACCTTCCCTAGATATAACCCCAATTCCGAAATTAGGTTAAGTGCTAAGTGTTAAATGACCTGAACACCCCTATACTGCTCCCATTTTATATAAAAAGTCCCGTGAATCAATCTACTACCACCGGGTACCTAATTTTGACTATCTCTACGTATTTCGGATCATTGGCGCACTTTAAATGGCCATCTAAGTCAACTAACATAAATTTCCCATCTCATTCCCAACATGACCCACACGTACATCACAAATGATATACCCTCAAACGCTCCTATTTTACTCAATTATGACGTAATGTAAAATAACACATTTTCATTTACTTATCGCACAAGTAAATATAATAACACATAAATATTTATCCAAATATTCGTTAATTAACATTTGTTTAACTCCCTTTATTTCTCAAATTAATTAAATTACAAGCACACGTGTAATTTAAGATATTCTAAAAAATAAGGGATGTTATAATGATGTTAGGTGTATACCATATAGGTAATAATTTTCTCGATCCATGTATGTTATAGTTCTTTGCATAGTATAGTATTTTATTTTATTTTCCTATTTTTTTCTCACTGCTTGCATTCTCTATAGTCTAAATCTTTTTGATTTGTTAAGATGACATCTTGTTAGGACATCATTGGTTATTTTGCATGATTGGTATAACTTGTTGATCATACGCAAATATTGCATATTTTATCCCTCAAATCGACGCATTTTAGCCCCCTCGGGTATCTTATTCCCTATATTTATGCTCGTTAAGCAGACAACCGCGGATTTCTAAGTTACAAGTTTTCCCGGGGTTAATTGAGCTGTTATAGGTATTTGGATGCTAAAAGTGAAGTTCAGAAGCATTCCGCTCGATTTTCGTACGCGACAGCACGTTCAAGGGCATTTTAGTCTTTTCACATCACCTGACCCAATATCTACACGGAATTTGTATCCCTCCTCGTAAGCTTCGCATGGCCATGAACGGTGCGCGATTCCAATTAAAAAAAAAAAGTTACGACGATTCTAGAGGACGGGAAAAGCAAGCATCCCAAAATAGCATGCAGGGTGCGGATACCTGCTTGATCGATCGATCGATCTAAAGAATCGATCAATCGATCCTTCGAGACAGTGGGCTGATTTATTCACCATTAATCGATCGACGGTTTGGGTCGATCGATCGATCCCCTATTTTTTACAGATATTTTTCTTACTATATAAACCAATTTTTTTTTAAATATCAGATATTAAGTAGACAATTCGTTTTAGGTTAGAATAGCTTACGGTTTGCGTGGTTTTGGAGAGTTCTTCTTCATTTCTTCTTGGATTGACACCCTTTTGGGTTTGTAAGTTGACTATTCATTCACCCTCTCCATTAATATAGTTATTTTCCATTAATTCTTGCTTTCATAATTAGATCTAAATGCTTTGTTAATTAGATTCACATGCTTTCTTTACTTGCTTTCTAGGTAGCTTTATCGCGTTTATTTACCGCATTTTTAACATGCTTTCTAGCTAATTTAAATTAGGTTGTGTTTGAATTGAACTTACTCGGGTTGACGCGTTGCTTTGCTTTGGTGATAGTGTTTACGGGTTTATTTCGGGTGCGTTGTCCTAGTTATTGCGCCTAAGATATTTGACGGGGCATATCATGTATGTCCCGTGCTTACGACCTTTCCTGCATAATTTTTGGGATATTTGTTGATTCCAAAATCATATTAGGCTTTTATGCGTATTTATGGGCATGACAACCCTTGGTTCAAATAACTACGAAACAAGACGCATTCCTAATAACTCGTCGACCCATGTGACCATTTTATACTAATTAACTCGGGTGAGGTATATTTGGCGTAATCTATAGTTTTACTCGCTTTGTTAATCTAATTTCCATACACTCGCCCAGATTAATATTTCCCTTTTATGCATCTTTTCCTTTTTAGTTTGTAATCATCTTTTACACTTTTATTTTGGAATATTAGATCGTATAAATTCTAGCAACTTGTCTCTGTGAATTTTCGATACCCGACTTACCGTTGTGCTTGCCTCGTAAGTGTAGTCGCAATTTAGGTTTGTTTGTATTGTCGCGGTGAAATGAAAATAACGACCGGCGTCCGACATGCGCCGAACCTTTCGCGCGCAACCACTTGTATTAACATGTCAAGGATGTTGTGCTTTTTTTGCATTTTTAATGTATCGCATGACTTGTTTTTTGTAGTTTTACATATATTTCATTAAAAATTTCAAAAATATATTTGTAATACAATCATTTTTGTGTCTTTTAGATAATCTTTCAAACCCTTAAAAAACAATGGATACAATTTCAAATTTTCAAAGATAACATCATAAAATCGAATGTTGTATCCCTAACCACTTGTTCAGGCCTGATTATTTTTGCATAGCTTAATATTTTTCAACTTTCACTAAATCATGAACCACAAATCTCATACACACAATAAGAAATTTTGCGTTCTTTCACAAGTCTTTAAATCATTGATCCTTTTGTAAAACATAATTAACTTTCTCATTATCATAAAGCAACATCAAAATAATGTGCACTGGGTGTTAATTGTAACAACATATGAGAATGTATTCTCAAATAAAAACAACACCAAAAAAGTTGAAGCACGTGTCACATTGCCAAATAGAAGGAAACTGATTAAACAAGCCATTTTGATATTGAAAGAAATGTCATAGAGTGTATTCTACCTCCGAAATAACTTGAACATAAGACTAAAGGTTTTAACAAAAAACTCTAAATATAGGAGGAAAATGTTGTTGTTGAAAATGATTTTAAAAAGGTTTTGGATATTTCACTCAAGTCGAAGCTTTGAGTCTTTTATTCTACGATTCATAATTCTTAATTGAATTTGATCTTGGAACTGGTGTTCATTTTTTTACCAACGAGATACTATATTATATTATTGGTTAATAACCTCATCCTATTATTATCCTTACATAGATAATATTTTCTTGATTATGAACGTTCTATAAAATCAATTTTTTTTAAGTGTGATAATATTTTTTATATTTTTACATATCAAAATTGGTCTGGGAGCTATTCTCATCTGGTTAAAACAGGACTATGTTTCCTAATAACAGCATTTATAAGTTTGGATATGAATTTTAAATATCTCATCTGTGTAATACACAATATTTTTTTACGTATAATTAAATAATTGAAAATATTTTTTGGATAAATTATCTATTTATTTGAGAATTTTATTTATGGATTATAAATTAATTACGTGGGATTTTACGATCTTTAGTGCAGCTATGTAAATAATACATGGATTCAATAAATCCATTATGAAATGTAATTATATCTACATGTTTTTATTAAATAAAATTGAAGTAGAATTTATTGAATTTTTATTTAACTAGTATGACAAATTAGAGATGGTGCAAACATTTTAAATTTTTCTTTGGCATGGTAATGATACGCTAAATTTGTTGAAAATATCAGGAGTTATTTTATATATATATAACAAGAGAAATACATGAATATTAGTGTTAATGTAATTAATAGGCGCTAGTGTGCTAGTTAATTTGACCGTAATTATGAGTTTGAGGGAGATTAAGTGAAGGAAATGAATAGCTTGTATATTGACAACATTCCTATGTATTTTATATATTTATTTTGATTAGAAATTGATGATACCCTATTTCACACTTGGTTTTTTAAAGATCTTCCATTCCCCCAAACAACTCCGAGACAAGACAAAGGTCGTAAGGCTAGACCCAAATCTCAGACATACCATTACTTATTGTACAAAGCATCGACCACTATCAAAGGTGTGATATGGTACTGTAGCACACCTCCACCACGCATCCTTCCTTGTAAGAAGGCTAGTCATTATGACCTACTTCCTCAATCAAGGTCACAGACGAAAAAGTCAACTTTCCATCACGATCTATGCTCAGAGACAACCTTAGATTGAAGGATTATGGCCTCCTGAGGTCACCCAAGCCTCAGTCCTAAGATGCAGTAGCTCGTGATACTTAATGACCAATTTAAAGTGACTCCACGATTCCTCCATGCCATTTAAACCCATGGTCAATCTCAGATGAGCAATATTACGAAGAAGGTGAGAAGAAGAACACTATTCCACTGATTGCCCTTTCGCATCTCCATTTATATTAAATGCTCCCATCAACATAAATGCACTCAACAAGTTGAATTGGTTTTCCAAACACTCCACCACAGTACTGATTCCGACAGACCTCGGGTACACCCCAACCATGTTGTGATTATCCACTCATTCTCTTTCCAAAAGTTCCCCTATAAATAGGAAGATGGTGGAATTTTAAAGGGTCGATCTCAAACACTAAAAGATACGGGGGTATAAAAATAATCATACACATAACGCTTCTAGTATTTCCTACTTGTTTATACCCCGTTTCAAACTCACAAACCATGGTCACAACCTTATATTTGTAAGTTCCACTACTTATACCATTTGTATATATTGTATATACCTAAATTACTACCTTGGAACACTTAGACAAGTTATTTTGCTGATTTCTAAGGTCCCTTGTACCGGTAATGAATGTATAAAGACCTCAGACTCTATTAGCCAATGACCAAGAGGTCTCTTAGACTATCATACGTATCCACATTCTAATAAACACACATAACACCTTTGTACAATGGACGTAGGACCATCTCCTAAGGTCCAAACCACTTTAAACCTTTGTATTACATTTTGACACTTTCCCCCTCTTACTTATCTCAGGTCTAGAGGGGAGCACCTATGGGTCAAAAGTCACATATGATTTTAGCACCCATCAATTTGGTGACATCCGTGTGAAAGACAAGTTCCATCTTTCCCGAAGACACACCTTGATCCTTTCAAAATAGTTACCAATGCATCTTTAGCTCATTCGTTCAAAGAAATGGAGGTTCAATAGAAAATTCTCCAAGAGCAATTGGGAACCATTCTTAGTTGGATCCCTGTACCACCAGTGGTATAGGAATCGGTGGTACCATAATGTAGTGGTACCGGGGATAACCACGAGCCACAATTATAAGAGGATAATGGTTTAGAGGATGTGCCTAAGGCCACCCAATGATCAGTCACTTGCGATTCTCTCAAGTACATACTATTTCTCTTAGGAGTTTAGTCCCAGGATGGATCAGTTCCAGGGAGGTTCCATGATAGCTATGCCATGGGATGGCGAGAAGAAAAAGATACAAGACTTATTGGGGAATTTCCATAACTAGTACAAGACTGAAACTCCTAGCACCATTGAGTTGGCCTTTTAAAAGATGTTGTCTCCCTTTTACAATGATGTTCAACATTATGCTATTTCCCCAAAGTGTAAGATTCCTACTATCGAACCCTTTGATGGGCACAAGGATCATATGGAAACCTACAAGTTATTGATGCTTCTTGACTATACCCAGGATGAGGTCCCGTGTTAAACCTTTCCTTATTACTTAATAGGAATGGCTAGGCACTCGTTTACTAAGATCAAACTAGGGACCATTACGAACTTCACTGAGCCAAAAAGATCCATTGTTATTAACTTCATCGGATCTCAAAATATAAGGAAGATTTTCATTTACCTCTTCCACTTAAGATATAAGGCTCATGAATCCCTCAAGGATTACAAAAAGAGGTTAAAGCAGGAAGCCCTCCAGTTTGATGATGAAAACAACACCATTTATATGGCCACTTACATATCAGGATTCACCCTAGAGGACCTATTGAGGTCATTTAGTAATAAGCCTTTGAAGTCCATGACTAATATGCTCGAAAGATATCCAAAGTACATGAATGATGAGAATAAAATCTCAGTAAGGAAAGCCATATACTCCACCTAATGGGTAAATATGAAAGATAACTTCTCTTAACTTGGGGAGACGTAATGAGCAACTAGGGCCAAAAATGAGAAAGAAAAACAAAAGAAAAGTGGGTCTCCAGAGGCCAAGCACTTTACACCCATCACGACCATTGTGGAAGATGTTTTTGCAGATGTAGAAACTCAAGACATCTTGGTTTAGCCAAAGCCCATGTGGACGGGGGACAATAAAGGGCCAATTCCACGTATTATCGAGTTCGTAGAGACCATGTCCATAATACAAATGACTCCTTTTGACTAAAGGATTCCACTGATGGGTTAATAAATATAGTCTACCTCAAATATTTTTTGGCCAAAAATACATGCTGAGGTGAGAAGAACAACAACAATAACAAAAGCAATGATTACGTTCCTATGATTGATATCTAGTACATTTCTTGAGGCCTTTACAGTTGTGGGCTCTCTGTCACAGCCCGAAAGGCCAAGTGGAGGGGCTTCCAGCAATAAGGGATTCAAGTCAATCATGTCTCTATCCCACATCAAGATCCTAAGGAAGTTACAATGATGGTCTTTCCAGAAACTAACCCTGGGAGGGTTAAACTACCCTATGCTAATCATTTTATGATCACAAATGTCATGGGAAATTCCACCATTAGTAGAGTTCTATTGATACGAGGATCTTCATGGATATGCTTTTTTTGGATGCTTTTAAATACACGTCCCTCATTATGAAGAACATGTAGCAAATCCCCTCATTGGGTTTAATGGAGAAAGGACCTATTCCTTCAGGTATGTCATTCTCTCTCTCACTTTGGGTCCCTAGATTATTGAATGACCATATGGAATAAATTAATGCATGAAGAGGTCTCCTCATCCTATAATGTCATCATGTGAATACGATCGTTCAATGACTTGGACACTGTAATCTCGATCCGAAGACTGGAAATAAGGGTCCCAACCCCCAAAAGGGTTGGAGAGGTATTTAGAGATCCGAAAAAAGCTCTAAAGTGCTACATCACTTCTAAAAAATATAAGAAGAAGTAACTCAGCATTCCATAGTGCCTAGAGGAGCCTCTGAAAATGCTCCATAATATCTTTGAGGTTTCATCAGAGAACTTACCTACACCACCACCCATGGTCGAGCTCCCTCGGGAAAGTCTAAGCATCTCCACCTGCAAGAAAAGGGCAGTTTCCCTCAAAACCAGAAGTCCAAATAAAGATTGAACATCAAAGGTAACACACACCTCAGTAAATGTATGCCTTCCTATCTGGAAACCTTTGTAAACTATGTATTTTTATATTTAAATTAAAATGAATTCTTATTTCCAATGATGTGTCCTGCATAAGTGTTCTTTAAGAGCTACATGGATTTCAGCCTTGGCTAAAGACTAACAATCAAAGGTCTAATGACCCAAAACACTTCAATCCTTAGGGTTAAACCACCCAAAAAAGAACAGTCAAAGGTGTCTAAACCCATAAAATACTAAAGGGATTACTGAGATTTCCATTCATAATTCCAAGAGGCCAAGGTTTAAGTATCCCAAAACAAACCATTTCCCTTACATCAAAATATTTTCTTCAAAAATTTTTACAAACCTTACTCCCCAAAAACATAACTTTGGAAAATGTTTAACAAGAAACTTCAATTTTTAAAATTTACGTGGGGAGGGTTAAGTGTTGAAATAAAAACAATTTCCAAAGCTTTTGTTTTTATACGAAATAAGGATAAAAAGCTCTAAGTTTGGAGGTCTTAGGTCCCTTATAAGGACTTAAAAATTTCAAATTGGTCAAATTCTTAATGTCTTATGTCCCTTTGTAGGACTTCATTTTACCAAAGTTCAAAGGCCTTATGACTCTTTATAATACTTTAGGTTACAATGTTTTTCAGTTCAAAGGTCTCAGACCCTTATATGGACTTCAAAATCTCAAATTTACCAAAGCATAGAGGTTTTATGACCTTTTGTGTGACGTTAGGTTACATATTTTTTTTTCTTTCGAATGTCTCACACCCTTATAAGGACTTCAAAATTTCCAATTTACCAAAGTCTAGAGGTCTTATGACCCTTTTGTAACACCTCGCCTAATTCAATACCAGGTGGCTGGTTCCATACCAAATTAAAACAGAATATACAGTTGTCTCATTCTTAGCATCACTGTCGAAAACATTTACAACTGACCCAATACCCAATTAAGCTGGTGTTAAAAACATTCCACATTTTAATTTCAACAAAAACCATTTTTAGTTTACGAATAACACTACACATATTATTCTACACTAATAACTGAACATATAACACAAAAGAATTTAAATGCAATTGGAATAAACATTATCAAGTAATAATTCAATACAGTAATCCCAACAATAGTAAATGTATTAAAATGACACGAATACAAGAGTATTTGACTCAGATAGAAAAGATATAACTGAAATCCTTTGGGCGACATGCCCTAACTAAGAGAACACTACAGAATGTGAATCAAATGAATATAGGAGTCTAAACAATACTCCATAGATCCATAGCTCGTCATAATCCACTAAGGTAGACGTCCCTGCTGCTGGACGCCTGATATAGAAGGTACAGTAGAAAAGAAAATATGCAAGGAAACGGGTAAGAGCCCAATGTGAAAATGTTTTTGAAAACAACAAGTATTTAACAAGTGCAATAAAGCATTTATTGTGTACATGTTAGTATCCAACTCTCACTTGCTATTCTCACCTCTCATCTAGAGTGCACGCTTAATGTTTCATATTAACCTCTTAGTTAATGGTTCCTCCTAACTAGTTTCCATAGTATGATTCCATCCCATATCATAACCCCGTATTTCCCATTAACATGAATTAATCTTTTCAAATCTATAAGAATAAACATTCATTATCTTAATTCACTTCTTTTTCTTCATTCACCATCATATACAATTATCACACAGCAGAATGAACTAACCACTATATAAATTCATTTAATTCATTATATATATACATATATAATACGGCAACCTGAGACACAACTGTGGTGCATTGCATTACCCTGCTATCATGTACCAATATCGTTTGTCGCCGAAAAGGGGACAAAAGGTTCGGTAAGGATTCCACGAACCATAAACATCGACATACAAATTGGAGGAGAACATAGTTATCGTATCCATGGGTCATGCACATAGCTACATACCCACAGTCAGCGTACTTATCAACTCCCCAATAAGTCTTTCATAGACCTATGTTCTCGAGCAAAAAATCAAAGATCCCATAGATTCATCAGGATATGACTGCCCTCACGCGCAAACCTCCCGTCGATAGCAAGTAAGCTAGGTATGTCATACACATAAATCAACAATCAATCAAATAGGCATTATCATCTACCTATAACAAAATATCAACGAGGTACTCACATTACCCTAATATAATTCCCATACGTAGCATTATATCTCTTTGAATCCTACGTATTAAAATATCATGACTTTACTTCTCAAATTTTATAATTCAGAGTCTCACTCATTACTCAAGGTTCAAATAGGTTTTCCTCAATATATTTATTCAGTAAGAAATCACTAATATCCTACTGGTCCACCTCATCTTATCTCCCGAATTACTATGAATTTAAACTCTCCTTTAATTAGGGTTATAACCGATTGTTTCTAATCTCTTATAAGCACATTTTCTATCAACTAGGATTGAATAACATCATCACATGGCACATAGTCTATAGTGTTTCATTCACACTATATGACTTATCAACAAAACCAACATCCTTGCATCCTATAACATCTCTCCACTCCCGACGTCATTAAGGTTCATGCGCGGAGCGTCTCGCAAAGCGAAATCCAAACAAGGAACCCCTCCAGTACACTACTACTTAACTTTGTCGATCGAGGATGTCCGTCAACTTTAAATACGCAACCAGGATAACCTCATCCCTTTTTTCAACCAAATGTGGTTTGAACTCCCATCTCTATCCAGGAGCCATACCACTAAGCGCTTGTACTACAATCAGTCCTTGCGCAATCAATAATGAGCTTAAACTCACACCTTGATGTTCAAATTATAACTCTAAGGCTACCCATGTGTTATATTAAATCTCCCCTACTAGACCTGTCCTTAATCCTCATGCATACAAATTAGAATCCAACACATGAATCTAGCAAACGAAATTTCTTCCAATTTAATTAACATAATTCTAATCAATTAAATCACAATCAAATTAATTTGACTCTCCTCTAAGTCTTACTGATCTTCCCTAAGTCCCATAATATCCAATTAATAATCACCAAAGATCTACAAAAGGTTTGGGATAAGAACAAGCATTAAAAACAACCAACTTCAAATATTTTGGGGTGGTCGATCGATCTAAGGCAGGGGGTCGATCGATCGATCGCCAGATATCAGCCCAATTTTCTGCATTTCTTCTATTACGGGTTTCATCATTTTTGGTCATTCAAACCGTCATATTAACATCCCAAATGACTTATAATCCTTAATACATGATATATCAACATATATGAACGATTTCTAATGCTCTAAACATCCTAGAATCATCAAGAGTTTGAATTAAAACCATATATCCATCCTATTTTTTCAGAAAATTATATACATGATATCTTCAAGAACACACCACTGATTCTCAGAATTTCCTCAACAGATTTATGATTATATCGTGGATTACTATCTACCTACAACATGAGTTTGATTCCTATATATCTCCATTGTCCATAAATCCATTAACAACTTTATCTTTTCATCTTCCAAACATGAAAAATCTTATCTTTTTGTAACTATTCTAACATGGAGAATATACAAACTTAGATTGCAATTATCAAACACTTGCCTCTAATGAAGATCTTATCCTTTGGTGTAGTATAACATATGTGGTTCTCCCTTTTCCGGTCAACTTCCGGTGGTGGTTGGTGGTGGTGACCTTTGGTCTTTAGTTCTCCTCCTTTCGAAGGAAGCTTTTCTTTTCCCAAGCAACCTTTCACTCTCTCTAAGAAGATGACCTTTCAATTTTGTGTAGAAGAGATGAATGAACCGACATACAACTAATCTCCAAATAATTATAATAGGACAAAATACAAAATCACGATTAATCCCCCTTGTAAAAATGACCAAAATGCCCTTTTGGGTTATCTTTTCATTTCCAAATGACCCGAGACTCAAATCCAACATCCAAATAGACTTTTCTGACTATTTCAACCCTTCCGGATGCAACGACGTAGTCGAAATGACTATAAGTTCGATATAAAAATAAGTTTATTATTTAATCTCACAATTTAGTCCCGACACGTCCCATACTGCATCCGACTAAAAATTTAAATTACGGAATTAACAATTCACAACAATATCAATAATCATCACATTCATATATTACCTAAATATCTTTAAGTAATATTCAGAATCATTCTTTTTAATATCTAAAATTCGGATAAAACCCAAATGAATTAATTTATAATAAAATCCAATTAATCCATTAATTTAAAATATAACCCATTTTAAAAGTCATTAAAATCATGGTGTATTACACCTTTGTGGGACTTTAGATCACAATTTGTTCTCATATCCTTATAAGGACTTCAAAATTTCAAATTTACTAAGACCCTTTTTGGGACTTTAGGTTACACATTTTCTTAGTTTGGAGGCCCTAGACCCTTATAGGGGCCTCAAAATTTCACGTTTACCAAAGTCTAGAGCTGTTACAACCCTTTTCGGGACTTTAGGTCACAAGTATTTTCAGTTCGAATGTCTAAAACCCTTACAACAACTTTAAAATTTCAAATTTACCAAAGCTCAGAGGTTATTAACCCTTTGTGGGATTTTAGGTTACAAAGTTTTTCAGTCCGCAAGTCTCAAACCCTTTTAAGGACTTCAAAATTTCAAGTTTACCAAAGTTCAAAGGTCTTATGACCCTTTGTGGCAGTTTAGGTCATAATTTCTTTAGTTGCAGAGGCTTCAGACCCTTTAGAGAACTTTAAAATTTCAAATTTACCAAAGTCTAGAGGTCTTATGATCCTTTGTGGGAATCTAGGTCATAAATGTTTTCAGTCCGTAGGTTTCATACCCTTATAAGGACTTTAAAATTTCAAACATTAAAAGTTCATAGGTCTTAGATCATTTGCAGGACTTTAGATGTAAATTTTCCTAAGTTGATAGGTCTTAGCACCCTCTGTGGTACTTCAAGTTATAAGTTTACTAGGTCAAGAGGTCTCAAGACCCTTTTCAGTTCATATTTGAAATCTAAAGTTTTAGGATCCTTCACAAATTTGACATTAAGTGTTTACACCAAAATTTTTATTGGGGGATAAGTTGATGAATGAAAATTATGTGCCTTGTGCCTCACAAAAGTACATGCATCAAACAGGGTAAGGTTCTAAGGCTTAACGCCCAACTACAGCGCCTCAACCTTGACTTTTACAGTATTCACAAGTATAAAGCAGAAGTCTAAGGGCCTCAATTTATACTTCAGTAAATTTGTATGTTATCTTTCTTTACCAAGTAATCTTGGGGGATAAGGTTGTACATAATTCTAGTCAAACCTCAGTAATCTAAAGGAAACTCAAAAACTCATTAGCAAAGCATAAGTAAAGAAAGTGTGAAGTAAAAAATGAAGAACATCACAATTCCATTAAAAATACCTCGTGATTAAAGGTAGATATGAAAATTACAATGAAAGAGCCCACGGGCAACCAAAATCTTTCCAAAAATAGAGTTTACATGAAAGCCTATTAAGGCATGCATATTGGTGGGGTTCACAAGGGGTTCATTGGTAAAGGGAAGAGAGGAAAATGTCACTTATATGGTTTTTACCTCTTGGGATTTAAGCACAAAGGCATGTAATCATCATCACCGCCCTTTCCTAGATCATTAGAACTCTTCTTCTCTGATTGGTGGGATTCGAGGAACATACTAGAGAAATTTACCTCAGGGAACAGTGCCTGAACCTTAGCATTTCTTACTTGAAAGGCAATGTTGGAGTTTTTAAAGAGGTAATTTTTAAAAAATGTCAAACTCCTTATAAGCATCTAACTAGATCTATACTACAATATATATCTATCACTGAAGTGCCTCATGCTGAACTAGGACCTCAAAATAACTCTTTTGAATCTCCTAACCTTGAGATGTCAGATTTTCCTTTTTGGCAGAGACGTCTTTAACCATTTTCCCTAAGAGCTCCACCATATCATCAAGTCAAAGCAGTCTACCCTTAAATCTTTGGATCTCAGTTTTCTCTCCTTGAAGAGCTTATGTTGTCACTATGAGCGGGACTTGATCAAGAGTATGTAGCTCATTAAACTTGGATAGAGAGTCCCAATCGGTGATCAACAAAGAATGACGTCTCTAGGTATCTTCTCATTTTAAAGATCCACTATTAGAAAACAATTGAATCTTCAATGTATCGCTCTTCTTCTCGAGAGCCTCCATTTGTAGCCTCTGGTTCATAGTCTAGTCCAGGTGATACCAAGTGATATCCCAAATGTTGGCCATGTCATTAACATTTTTTCATGCTCTATTTCCAACATGAGCATTGGCTAGGATAGAGTTATGAGAATAAGGCTTAAATGGAAAATTACGCTGATAAGCAAAGGACAAAAGTGGTGATGTATTTGTTAGCTTTACCTAATCATCTTTGGTGAGTACATGATATTTTCCATGTATCAATACTGATAAAATCTTAAAGGGATGAGTACGCCTACCACCATGTCAACCTCGATTGAATTGAATTTCTACCCGATACGACTTACATGGAGCCACCACAACACATACTTCACCGAAGAGGTAAAAATTTGTGATCGAAGGTCATGCCATTAGTCAGACTTCAATGGTACACCATAGCGAGCAAGAGTCTACATTGGAGAGAAAGGAAGCCACGCATATGAGATATATAGAGTTATTCTAATGTGTACTAAGTGTTAATTTTAAGGAAGAAATTACTTGTTTTAGGGGGGGGGGGGGGGGGATGTAATACCCCTTAAATTTAATGCATTATTTAACTTATTTGATATTATTAGGTGGTGAAATTATCAACAGTGACTGGTGCCATCAATATATTTCATTTACATTCATAATGTATTTGTATTATAATTCTTAATGAAACATAATACACATATATAAATTAATAATTATATAACAAATAAACATACTAAATTATTTTAAACTCAAACAAATGTGTATGTTAAAAATACTAATACATTAGTTTGGATGACTCGTGGGACATGTAAGACGTTCAGTTTTTCCTTGAAAGAGTGTGTTGTAAGTCTTATGGGTCAATATTCGATTTGGGGTAGGTTTTGGGCTATTTGAATATAATCTTGGGGTTAAGTGGTCAAGGACTGTATATAAGCTAACCCTAATTTCGTAGTTAGCATTATAAAATAGGTTATAGTTTAACCTAAATAAATTCTACACACTTAAGAAAGGAGACCCTAGAGAGAGAAGATATAGACTACTTGGAGAAGAAGAAAAAAAGGACAAATGGGCATGGAAGAAGAAAGAATTGGGAACTTTTAAATTGGAGTTCAATCTACCAGAATTTGGAGGCAAGTTTATTTAGTATAATTATATAATCTTTTTTGTCACTAGAATATGATTCTCCATTGGATTCTAAACCTAACACAAAACATTATTATTTAGTTAGTTCAACCAAAAAAATTGATCAATATTAAATAGAAACATTTGATTTTTATATCCAAAAATAGAATTTCATTAAAATTGTCATGAATTTGAGTTATATGTAACAAATTGAGGATGAAAATTGCGTATACTTGATGAATTGGGTTAAAGAGCCTTGATTTTTAGGTGATTGAATTGAAAATTTGAGAGTTTAGAATGAAATTTAATACCTAGGGTTCTAATTTTGAAAATTTACCTTAAATCGGTGTGTGTGTGTATATATATATAGTAGATTTATAAGGATAGTACATAATTTATTTTGGGTAATTTTGTAGGATAACTTAAGGTACCCAGAAGTAGTAAAAGCTTCAATTTGGACGTTAATGGAGGTTATGGACAAGTAAGACAAAACCAGGTGCTAGAGGTTGAAGAAAGTCTAAATTCTGGAAAGTTTTATGGTTTCCCCCTTTGAACGACCATAATTATGGCATGTGCGCACGAGACGTCCGAACAAATAAGGTTTAGGGTTGTGCATATGGCCGATGCTCAATTTATAGATGTGTTATATTTGTTAAGTTGGAGACTTAACCACCTTAAACTAGTGATATAAGACCTGGACCCTTATATGAGAAAATACTTGGATGGTTGATAATATTCATATACTACTTAAAATAAAAATAATTGCATTTTTCATTATATGCGATATATTGATTATATATACATTTAAGATACATCCTAGTGTGGTGATTGTTATGTACCATTAGACGACGTTGCTTCGGTATATTGGTAGATAGAGACGGTTATACCCTGGGCCATACGACGACGATACCGACAGTAATATAGTACCATTGCTCAGGCAATGATGATACTTTGGTATACCGTGAGAGCGAGACAGGCTTACCCTCAGCCATGTGATGGTGATCGTTTTGGTACTCCGGTAGACAATGATAGTACAGTACCATGGTTCAGGTGATGGAGCTGCTTCAGTATCCCAATAGAGAGAGACGGGATTACCCCAGGTTATGTGATTGTGAGTATATATGTATATATATATACAACTATCGAAGAATATACGACCCCACCGAAAATGAGGCTTACCTACTGAAAAAGTAACCACTACTGTCGGAGAGAGGTAGATGACCACTGGAGACGAGAAACTTTAGTGAAGGTTTGTTGCTGGTGTTGGTTAATTGCAGAGAGAGGGAGGAGTCTAGGTGATTTTTAATGTGTACAGTAGGTTTCAGATTTCCCTCACTTATCGACGCGCGGAGATTAGTGGAAGGTAATGTTAAAACTGGCAATGAAAGACATGAAGTTTTAACTTTTGGTGTATAAAGGATTGAAAACAGTCATAAAACATATTCGGATACATGATTGTTACAGTAAAAAAGTCATATTTATGTGTGTCAATTAACCATTTTCCATTGTTTTATTAAGTATTATCATAAAAATAAGTCTACTATACTTTTCATGACTATTTTATTTAAACCATCATAATGTTATTTTTAAAAATACCATGAAAAGGTATTTTTCTTGTAGTGTGTGCCTTCCTTTTTTATGTCTATACTTGAGAGGTATATAATAATTATTTATGAATATTCAATTTAAACGAATAATATATAATCATGGGGTTCACTTGGGCCTAGGATTAAATGCATGTGATATCTAAGATTGTTGGGTTTGGGGATAATCTAAAACCTACTAAAGGAAAAGAAGAAGATGAATAATTATATTCTAGTCCATAATAAATTATATACTTATATGTAACACCCCATATTTTAAGGAATACATAAATTACATGTGTCACAGTAATTTAGTTTAATTACAAAAATAAAGTGAATTTAAATAAATATTAATTAGCGAGAAATGGATTAATACTTATGTGTTATTCTATTACTTGTGTCATAAGTAAATGAGATAACATTAGTTTACATAACGTCGTAAGTGAATAAAATCGATGGGTTGGCAATATCTTATTTAGGACGCACGTATGGGGTCATGTTGGGAATAAAATGGAAAATTGATGTTGAGTGGCTCAGATGATGATTTCGAGTGCACGATTGATCCGAAATGGGTCAAAATAGTCAGAAATAAGTCATTAGGGGTAATGATTGGGTTGCAAGGACTTTTTAGACCAGTCGGGATTAATTAAAAGATATTTTGGCCATTTTATTTGTACGTGAAAAGACAATTTGGGATTCTTACTTATATAATGAAAGGATGAGGGGAAAATAAATGTCAATATCCTATTCTAAAGGTTAAAGTTGAGAGATACTAAGAATTAGAGAAAAAGTGAAGAAAATTATAGAGGAAACTCAAGGGTTCAAGTGAGAAAGTGAAGAATCACTCAAAAACACTATGGAATTGAAGATTTGGGAAGCATTCTAGGAGATTCATCGTCATCTTCATCAAATCCTGACACTACAAACTTTGAAGGCAAGTAATTATATTGCTAAACAAATATGCTTTCAATATCTGTCATATTAAAATTAGGAAAATTATTTTTGGGTTCAAATCATATGTCAAACTTTGGGATTTTAGGAAATGATTATGCAAATGGATTGTGACAAATGATGATGGAAATTTATGGATGAATATTAATCATGAAACTTTTTGATTATGAGTTTAGATGTAGTGAAATTAATATAGAGAAAACATATAATTGAAGTTATGATATATCATGTAGAGATGAAAATTATTCCCACAAAAGTCACATATTTAGATTATGATTTTATGTAATGATGGGTCCCATTGATATAAAATCTATCAAGAATAATAGAGATCAATATAAATTATATTGATGATCATTTTTTAGGATTGAAATTACTGAAATTCAAACTGGGAAAATTGGGACTAATTTTCAGGGGTGAACCGATTTGCCCCACAGTCGAACCGAATCGAACCCCTGCCACGGACAATTGTGCTATTTTTTTTAGAAAAAATTAAAATGTTAATGCGGGGACAATTTTGAAATCCTGTAAACATATGTGAATTGAGATGGTTTGTTAAAACTATTTGAAATTTATCAAGGATGCAAGTTAGAATAAATGGGAAGAGTTTTACTCGAAATGAATAATGGAATTTGGATGAAAATTCGGAATACATGGATGCGGGTTGAGTGAAACTAATACGTATCCAAAAATTTATATGATGAGATTTAATTAAGTAATTTAGTGAATGATTAATTGATTATGGATCTGAACAATATTGTGAAAATGGTTTATATGTGCCACGTCTGGTAGGCACAGTTAAATGGAATTTTGATATATATATATATATATATATATATGTATGTATCGGTGTGAATGATATAATTAATTAAACATACCACTCGAGGGGTGCTATTAATGGAGGTTGCACGATGTGGGAGTTCTCTCTAGCAAGTGACACCAGGCTGAGTATCGACCCCAGTACAGAGAGCCCTGCATGCCCGATAAGGTTAGTTTACTAGCTCAAGACTATGATTAACTCCAATACGTTTTATTTTCAAGTACACTAGGGGATTCTGTCCCGCTAATTCCAGGGTAAGGAAGTGTTATCCTAATGAATAGAACACTATATAACCTTATCCTAGCGAGTTATCTCCGAGGAATGACGGGTATACATATATAGTGAGTGATATATATGTATATTATAATGTGAATATTGTGTATATTAATGTGAAGAAGTATACAAGGCTTAAAAATTAAGTATGAATGATGTTGAATTGACTGGTAAAAGTTAATGACTTTAATTAATAGATTATAATTGTGAATTATAAATATTAATGGTGATTGGAACTAATTCTATAAAATGCGCGGTGATGGGATAACATATAAAATAAATGATGGTACAGGACTAGTTAGGCGGGTAGCATAACTAGGCGGTTAAGAAGCAAACGTTAGGTGCACACTTTAGATGAGAGGTGAATAATGTCGCAAGAGAGTGTGACACCTATTTAAAATATGGAAGAAAGGGAATAATTAATGATGCATTTTAATTGTTTGTAAAATGTTTTCTAAAAGGTTTTTGGGCATTGACCGGTGTCAAATCTATTTTCAAAACATTTTAGGTGTCCAGCCACACGAACGCCAAGCATGATTATCCCTTCCAGGTCATCGGAGCTGTTGCAGCTGTGGAGTATTGCGGGGATTGTTTATCCGTTTTCTATCTTTGATATTATAGATCATATTCAGTCAGTTATTATCCGTGAATGTCCCCCCATGCCAGTTTTGTTTTATTTCATTCTATTTTGTTATTGAGATTATTTGTAGTCGATTTTATACCAATGATTTATTCGGTTAATTGGCATGTATTAAATTTCAGTATTCAAATATGTAATTGCAATTTATTTATTTATCTGAGTGAATTTTGATGATTAGTTTTTAATGTGAATGGTTTTAATTATGGACTTGTTTACATCATTTTACTAAAGATTAAATTGATACACGACTTAATTACATAATAGGTGGTTAGTAATTAATTGCAATTTCGACGGTGAGGTTTAGAACGAGCCGTGTGAGATTCCTGTTTCATTTTAATAGAGGGTTGTTCACCAGTTATTTTAATAAGCGGGGTGTCACATTATACTATTTAGACTTGTTGTTAACATGTCATATTAACATTTTCTAGGACAGAGGTCATAGTTGCGACCTCACTCATGATCCGATCTTGAGCTTAGAATTGCTGATTTAGTAAGATATAGGTGTTGAGCCCACATTCTCATTCCTCTATTTTCTGTTAATATTATATATATTTGGTAGTTTTATTATTACTTTGGTTCGGGATTTTACATAGAAATATTTATGGTTATGTGAGGATTCTATATCTGTTATTGGTTTAGTATCAGAGATGGGATGATTCACCGCATTGATGTTAAGTTCCTTATTTATGCATTCATTTTATTTAATTCCATGCTTAAAATAATACCAAATTTTTATATACTCCTCTTTTATTTACTTTTCTCCCGATAAATCTAGTTTAAATTTTATGGGGTGTCACAGTTGGTATGAGAGCACTTGAGGTTCTAGTGCAACCATCACTTTTTGCATAGCATTCTTTGATACCTGAGAGGTTGTACTTAGATTTTGTACTCCATTTTCCATATGTTTACTTATACTTCTTATTTACAATCTTTCAGATGGTGAGCACACGCAGATGAGCAGGTTGAATGTGACGGGCTACTAACATTGAGCCCAAGGTAATGACACCCCGCTAGCAGTCGCAACTACCTCCACCACTAGAGCATGGACATGAACCTAGTATTCTATAGGCTGAATTGGATGCTATTATCACTAGATTGTAGTTACGACTATGGAAGCCATGTAGCAGCAGCCGTCGCTACTCATCTAAAGTGTGCACCTAACGTTTGCTTCCGTAGTCGCAAGAGAGTGTGACACCTATTTAAAATATGGAAGAAAGGGAATAATTAATGATGCATTTTAATTGTTTGTAAAATGTTTTCTAAAAGGTTTTTGGGCATTGACCGGTGTCAAATCTATTTTCAAAACATTTTAGGTGTCCAGCCACACGGACGCCAAGCATGATTATCCCTTCCAGGTCATCGGAGCTATTGCAGCTGTGGAGTATTGCGGGGATTGTTTATCCGTTTTCTATCTTTGATATTATAGATCATATTCATTCAGTTATTATCCGTGAATGTCCCCCCGTGCCAGTTTTGTTTTATTTCATTCTATTTTGTTATTGAGATTATTTGTAGTCGATTTTATACCAATGATTTATTCGATTAATTGGCATGTATTAAATTTCAGTATTCAAATATGTAATTGCAATTTATTTATTTATCTGAGTGAATTTTGATGATTAGTTTTTAATGTGAATGGTTTTAATTATGGACTTGTTTACGTCATTTTACTAAAGATAAAATTGATACACGACTTAATTACATAATAGGTGGTTAGTAATTAATTGCAATTTTGACGGTGAGGTTTAGAACGAGCCATGTGAGATTCCTGTTTCATTTTAATAGAGGGTTGTTCACCAGTTATTTTAATAAGCGGGGTGTCACATTATACTATTTAGACTTGTTGTTAACATGTCATATTAACATTTTCTAGGACAGAGGTCATAGTTGCGACCTCACTCATGATCCGATCTTGAGCTTAGAATTGCTGATTTAGTAAGATATAGGTGTCGAGCCCACATTCTCATTCCTCTATTTTCTGTTAATATTATATATATTTGGTAGTTTTATTATTACTTTGGTTTGGGATTTTACATAGAAATATTTATGGTTATGTGAGGATTCTATATCTGTTATTGGTTTAGTATCAAAGATGGGATGATTCACCGCATTGATGTTAAGTTCCTTATTTATGCATTCATTTTATTTAATTCCATGCTTAGAATAATACCAAATTTTTGTATACTCCTCTTTTATTTACTTTTCTCCCAATAAATCTAGTTTAAATTTTATGGGGTGTCACAGTTGGTATGAGAGCACTTGAGGTTCTCGTGCAACCGTCACTTTTTGCGTAGCATTCTTTGATACCTGAGAGGTTGTACTTAGATTTTGTACTCCATTTTCCATATGTTTACTTATACTTCTTATTTACAATCTTTCAGATGGTGAACACACGCAGATGAGCAGGTTGAATGTGACGGGCTACTAACATTGAGCCCAAGGTAATGACACCCCACTAGCAGTCGCAACTACCTCCACCACTAGAGCATGGACATGAACCTAGTATTATATAGGCTGAATTGGATGCTATTATCACTAGATTGTAGTTACGACTATGGAAGCCATTTAGCAGCAGCCGTCACTACCACCAACATAACATATGGTTACACCTGTGCCAGTTCAATCGACTACAACTTCATAAAAGAAGGTTATTATTGATTTTGAGAAGAGACATACCCAGAGTTCTCTAGGTTTACATGCCCCATTATTTCACTGCAGTGGAGGTGTGACATTGATTTCCATATATGCCTACTGGAGTGTACCGACATCCAAAGGTAGATGTTGTTCAGTTTCAGACTCGTAGGTTATGCTTTATAATGGTTGGAGTTTTTTACCACTGCACAACATCGATCTTAATTGAACATTTTACAATAATGGGAGAAGGTTGAAGGTAAATACTTCCCTCCATCACAATAGGAAACTTTGAGGGCTAAGTTTGATCAGTTGAAATAGGGCGACAACACAGTGACAGAGTATGAGAAATAATTTACTCTACTAGTTCACCTTTTACTAAATATCAGACATTAAAAGTCATGAAAGATAAACATATTTTTGTGAGTCCTGATATAGGGGATTAGGCACATATATATGGGAAATCTGGAGTACACTTATTTCACGCAGATAGTGGAGGCCACACAATGCCATTATCATAACTTTAGCGAGTTCGAGCCAGATAAGGAACCAAAGAAATAGAAAGGTAAAATCGGCTAAGGGACAAAATAAGTTGAGTTAGGTCAGTCGGCCAGGGAATATGGAGGCTCATGGTTTCAGTAAGGAAAATTTTAAGGGGAGAACCCTCAAAGATATTTATAGGAGGAGAAGACTATCATCATCAGGGTGGACAAGGATAGGGCGACCCATTTTAGACTCTGTAAGGCTAATAGTGCTAGAGGGGATAAGGACATAAGGGCAGAGGTAAAAGGGAAAAGATATCATGATAGATTCCACACACTGAGTCATTAGGTCCATTACTAGTATCGTAACTTCAATGGGAAATGTTTTAGTCGTGGGGAGTTAGGGCATTTCCCTAAGGGAAACAAGACAGGCCACCAACAACAGGGACATCATATGGATCTTATAAACCCATCACCTTATTAGGCCTTGCCACCAATACTAGTGTTTACATCTATGCCTCAAGTTTAGGGTTTCCCATGGCTTCACTACAAGCGTGCCTACAATGTCCATCAGGCAGGCCAACTGTAATCTTAGTGACTGAAGGTATGTTTTATGTTTATGATACCTATACATGAGTTCTTTTGATATGGACGCATCACACTCCTTTTCTAAATATGCATTTTCATCTACATCTGAAGTAGTGGATATACCGTAGTATGTATCTTCACAGGTGGATACCCCGGTAGGTATGGGTGTTGCCTTACGCCATATTTGTAGAATTTTGGTTGTATAGATTTATCGATTATGTTTTTCCATCGGCTTCTTATAATTGGATATGTCGACTTATGATATCACATTGGGCATGGATTGGATAGAATCGAATGGGGGGTGCAATATTTATTTATACTATATAGATGACACTTGATCGACGGAGGTCACTATGTCATTAAATTTGATACCTATTTTCCAGAAGTTTATGGATGTATTTGATAAGGTATTAGGGTTATCACAAGCGAGTAATGTAGATTTTTATTTAGATTTAGCACCTGGAACCAAACCCCTCAATAGGGCACCTGACCGGAGTGATCCATTAGAGATGAAGGAGTTGAGGGAACAATTACAACCACTATTGAGTTGGAGGTTTATACATAGAAGTACGTCTCCATGGTGAAGAATAAAGATTGTTCACTTCGGCTATGTATAGATTATCGGGAGTTTAATAAAGTCACAATACATAACAAGTATTTTTTTCGTGTATTGATGATTTATTCAACTAGTTGAGGGGTGCATAATTATTTTCCAAGGTTGATCGGGGCTCAGGGTACCACTAATTTCGTATTCGGTAGGAAGACATTCTGAAGATGACTTTTTTTTATGCGATACAGTTCATACGAGTTATGGGTCATGCCACTTGGACTCACCAATGCGTCGACAGTGTTCATGGATATGATGAATCGAGTATTTCGATCATTTTGGGACCAATTCTTCATTATATTCTTTGACAATAATTTGATTTACTCTCGTTCAAAAGACGAGCATGCATATCATTTGAGGTTGGTATTGCAGCCACTATGTGAACATAAGTTCTATGCTAAGTTCTCTATGTGTGGGTTTTCAGTTCGATAAGTGTCGTTCTTAAACCATGTCATATTTGAGGATGCAATTTAATGGATACTAGCAACGTATCTGCAGTTGTTGAGCGGGGATAACTATGATATCTATCGAAGTTATAAGTTTTTTGGTTTGGCGAGGTGCTATAGGAGGAGCATTGGGGAGTTATGAAAGATTGCAGGACCACGGGATCATCTTACCCATAAAGGTGCACCTTTGAATTTGAGTACAAATTTTCGTAGATCTTTTAAGGATCTAAAGGAGAAGCTCACTCTTACTCCTATACTTGTAGTACCTCCATCCGATGGGGAGTATTTATTATATACACATGCATCCCTTCCCGGTTTAAGGGGCATATAAGAAGATTAAGCCTCACGAGCATAACTACATTACTCATTATTTAGAGTTGGCGATAGTAGATTTTTCCCTTTGTATACAGTGACACTATCTACTGGGTGAGAGGTTCACGTTATATTTAGATCACAACAATCTCTAGTATTTATTTACTCAGAGAGAGAGGAATATGGGGCAAAGGATATGACTCGAGTTTATAAACGACTACCATTTTTAAATCCAATATCATTCGAGGAAGGCAAACATGGTAGCCAATGTGTTGAGTTGGAGACCAACTGTGTCACTGATAGCATTATGGGCTGAGCATTAGGGGGAGTTATCAAACATTTGAGCATCACATTGGAGTGTCACTCGAGACTTGGATTTTCTCGATAGGTTTTTGGGCGTCGTGATTGTTACACCAGACATAGTGACATAAGTGATACAAGCACAGTCTTTAAACTTTTTCTGCTAGGAGAAAGTTCCAGGGTTAGTGTGAGGCAGAGTTATTTTATTCTTGATTACTTTGGATTGTGGGTTGAGTTTTTAAGAATCAATTGTTGTGCCAAATCTTACCGACATGAGGAGAGAAGTTTTATCTAAGGCACATGGTTCACGAGTCATGGTACATCCCGGAGAGGACAAGATGTATCAGGACATGTGATGGATGTATTGGTGGACCAGTATGAAGAAGGATATGGCATATTTTGTGACTAAGTGTGCACCTACCAACTAGTAAAGGCAGAGCATCTATCGCGCCCCGACTTAATTAACTTAAAATCGTCCCTTAATTTAGAGATAAATTCCCTTAAATAATAATTTGCTTTAATTCTCTTTGGGAATAGAACCAAATTTTTTTTCTTTCCTTTTACTTTCAAAAGCATATTTGGATGAAAAAATAACTAACTTAACATTAATATACAAGTACTAAAAAACTTTACATACAAAACTTCTTTAATTAAATATTTACCAAAAAGGCATGTTGATATTCAACCCACATTAGATTTACGACACTCCCCCGTTTAAGGTCCTAACTTGGCAGTGAACTCCAAACAAAAGGCATACCTGTAACATAACATTATAGGAGTGTAATCAACACAATCTTAGTGAATGATCATATACCACACATATAACCAATTTAAAATTGCCATTTTTATTTTCTAATGTTATAACCCAACAGGAATTGTGTAACTCTCGCAAGCCTGGACCCGCCAGTCCGATTAACTCCATGTTAATGGAGATACAACATCCCATAATTAGCCCCAAGTACAACAAACCTTTAAGTTGTATTAACGGGGCCGCCGCATTCCTTAAGACCCACCACAGTCCTTAACATTAGATAGAGGTCCCACCTCAGTCCATATCATTAGATAACATCATTTAACATTTTAATCCACAGTTCTTAACATTAGATAGAGGTCCCACCTTAGTGCATAACATTAAATAACATCAATTAAAAATTTTAATCATACACATATGTTTCATAAGACCACATCACTCCATAAGCCCCACCACACATGTATTTAACTACACAATTCCATATGACAATATACGCATCTATATTTCATAGGACATGTCACTCACCTTTAATTTGGTACTAATATTAATACCTAAACTATTTCTTTGGTATGGTAGTGTTAGCCGCTATCCACCTAACAATTCAACATCATTAGTATTTGAATACACTGAATCACCTTAAACTCATAACACATCACATCAGTTGGTCAATCTGACATAACTGTCAATTAATTAGATATCATACTTCACATTTCTATAACACCTTATTCATTAGGGTTCTAACACAATTTACGGAATTAAATTACGAATTCTCTAGACAAAGTTATGGTTGTTTTATTACAACCTTTTTCAAATCATTTCTGGATGAAAACAACAATACAACTTCAACTTCAACATAACACCCAAGACAAACTAGAAAATATATTATTCTCCCCTTCAAGTATATCATACTCATATAGGTTATCTAACATTTCCAATTGTAATTTCTTGATTTTAACAAATACTCAATGATTTATGCCACTATTAACACATCTAGGTCTAAGTAGACCATCAAAGCATAACTTAACATTTTTCAAGAATATATAACATCCCCCTCAGTTGTATATCATGGAAACATATATTAAATATATTGAATAACATAAATTGAAGTTGCATAATTTTTAGAGTTCATTTACTAAGTCAACTAAAATATCGAACACCTTGTGTACGCACTTACACTTTTGGGGCAAATTTTATATCTGAACTTCAAACTATCGCCCACGATTTTTGGTATTTTAACATAATTTTTGGATATGATATACACATACACGTATATTTCAATCTCCAATAGTAATTGCTCAATTCCAGTAAGTATACAAAAAGATATAGAAGTTTGAATACACAAGGCTTCTAAACAAAGCGATCTTGAGGGTTTACACGTTTAACTTTGCTTGTACTTGCATTTATCCGTACATAACCACCAAGGCTTGCAAGTTCAACAACCAATTGATTATATCTACCATTTTAATCAGTAATACCAAAAAAATATAACAAGATTTAGCGATAGAATTATCTTAAGGACTTTTTCATAATTTCCTGCCGATTTTTTTCTCAAACTTCTCCTCCCTTTTCCCTTCCTAAGATCCCCAGTTCTCTCTCCTCAGGCCAAACTTCTCATGGATGATTTTGGCTGAAGGTGGAGGTCATATTAAAGTTTTAAAGTCGTCATAAGGTCACCTCCTCTTGATCCAATCGAAATATTACATGTGGTGCCATATAAGACAAAATACCATTTAAAGCTAACCACTTTACCCCCTGTTTGTAAAAAAATATTATCTTCTCACTCTAATGTTCGTTTGATGCAATGTTTGTTATGTTATAAACTTAACTCATATATATACAACTTTGTTATTTTTTGTTTTCCCCAAATCATAAAACTAGTATGCCTAATTTTGGCCCGAACAAAAGGGTAGCAATTTACCAAAAATCTCAAAAATTTCACATTTGGCGACCTAACATTACCAATTTCGACCCAACACCTTGGTTTAATTTTATAAACATAATGACGCATTAGAAAAATATTTTCATGATGCATTTAACCACATAACTAATCATATGATCTAAACAAGTTATCCCCGCTCATAAGCTTGAATAACATCTAATGCAACCAACACATATATCACATGAGTATGCATCCCCTAAATATGATAATTAACAACATTAACACCCCTCACCAACTTATAACTTATAACTTATACTTAATCATATAATTAACATTCCTAATCTCGTTTTAGGGCCTTACAAGTCTACCCCTCTTATAAAAATTTCATCCTCTACATTTAACGCATAACAACTTACCAAACAGATGAGGATATTACACCTTCATGTTATCCTCTCTTTCCTAGGTGGCATACTCCACATTCTGATTTCTCCACATTACCTTAACTAAGTGAATGGTTTTATTACGTAATGCCTGTTCTTTTTTATATAAGATAACAATTGGTTCCTCCATGTAGGTCAAGTCCTCTTTAAGCTCTAGCAGTTGTGAAATAAACGCATGTGAAGGATCGACCACATACTTACGTAACATTGATACATAAAAAAAATTGTGTATCTGAGACCATTCTTGTACCAAACACAATTTGTAAGCGACAACTCCAACTCATTTTACTATTTCATAAGTCCAATTTAGCTAGGACTTAATTTGCCCTTTTTCTCAAATCTCATAACCCCTCTCTAAGGACAAACATGTAGGAAAACTTTATCACCTTCCTAGAATTTAAATTCCTTCCTTATGTTGTCTGGATAACCTTTTTGTCTACTTTGATCCACCTTCAAGTGATTATGAATAAAATTTATCTTCTCAGTAGTCAGTTGTACAATTTTGTTTGGCCCAAGTAGTTTTCGTTCTTCTACTTTTGTCCAACACACTGGGGTCCTACACTTCCTCCCATACAAGGCTTCATAAGGAGAGATCTCAATACTCGAATGATAACTATTATTATAAGCAACTCTATTAATGACAAGTGTTCTTCCAAACTTCCCTTAAACTCTAATACATAAAATTGTAACATGTCTTCGAGTGTCTAGATCATTCTCTCTGACTGCCCATCATTCTGAGGATGAAAAGTTGTACTAAATTTCAATTTAGTCCCCCCAAACTTGTTGGAAACTAGGCTAAAAATGTGAAGTAAATTTAGGATTTCGATCAGAGATAATAGAAACAGGTGCACCATGCAATCTAATTATCTCATCCACATATATGTTGGCGTACTATCCATGGAATCAGTAGTTTTAACGGGAAGAAAATGTGTCAACTTAGGCAATATATTAACGACAACACAAATAGAATCAAACCCTCAAGTTGATTTTGGTAAACCCATAAAAAAATTGGTAGTAACATGCTCCTATTTCCACCCAAGAATAGGTGAGGATTGTAGTAAACAACTAGGATTGTGATGCTTCGCCTTCACTTGTTGGCAAACTGGACATCTAGCAACAAAATCTACAATGTCGTGTTTTATTCCCGACCACCAATAACATTGTTTCAACTTTCTATAAAGTTTTGTTCTTCCTGGATTCAGAGCGTATAAAGAATAATGGTCCCCCCTTTAAAATCATTCTCCTTAAATTAGGCACATTAGGTACACACATATGGTTATCATACATAACAATGTCATCATTATGAATAGAAAATTTATTTGCTTTACCCTTTTTCATATTGTCTTTAATTTTCTCCAATTATATATGCCCTGCTTGTGATGGTTGTATAGAGTCTATTAGCATAGGTCTAACATGCGCTTGTATTCCATAAGACTCATTCAAAGTTAATTTCATCCCCATTACAGTTAACTCTATTAGCAAGTCAACTCGTACACAGTAAATACAAAATACTCTAGCTAGCAATTTTCTACTCAAAGCATCAGCAACAACTTTAGCCTTACACGGATGGTGATGTATTATGTAGTCATAATCCTTTATAAATTCCATCGATCTGATTTTCAAGCAACACAATTTCCATCCACAAAAATAACATGCCCTAAAAATACTACTTTGGTCTAGCCAAAATTCACATTTAGAAAATTTAGTATATAACTGCTTCTCTCGCAAGGTCTGTAAAAAAATAATAAGCATCTGAAATTCTGTTCTCCGATAAATTTAAATTCAGGGTCACCCGATAAATGAAACACTACCTCCCATCTAAAATAATCTAAACATACATGATATGAGGACAACCAATCCATACCCAATATCACATCACATTCACGCATTTGGAAAGGTAGTAAATCAACTAACAACTCATTTTCACTTATTCGCACCATACATTCCCTACACACCCTATCAATAAAAATCAATCCTCCCTAGTGGAGTAAAAATATCTAAACCAGAATCTAATGATGGTAGTGGTTTATTAAGATGCAATAGATAAAGCATAACACAAAGAATGTGTAGAACCATGATCTATTAACACATAAGCGTATTTATCATTCATATGTAAGGATAATCGTCTAGTGATTTTTTATCAATGAAAGTTAATTCCAACTCATATATTGTGTCATACCTTTTTATACGTATGTTGAACATTCACACATAATAGATTATCGATTGTTTACTTTTATATTCTCAATGAGTGAACATTCTTAATAAACCAAACATCATTCTTTACGTCTCTCACTTCACTCCTATAGTCCATCCTTATCATAGTATAACATTTCCAATAATAAATATTTCAATTCAAGACTAACTTATTTTAGTTCGTCTCTCCAACTTCCATTCAACACTTCAATTGATAAACATTATATTACAATACTAACTTATTACATGTCATCTTCTCATCTTCCACTCAATACAAAATATATGTGTTAAACTTTTACTATTGTCCGTATCATCTCTGAAATTTTAGAGTATGTTAAATATTTATCTTACAATCCTTAATATAAACATAGCCTCACTACTTTTCACATATCGATAATGAACAATCATTCACCAAATGTATATTTTTAACCAATATTCCATATTCACTTTCATGTATCTTGTGCAGTCATGCACTGTGAACTCAATATAACTTCTCACTATATTTTTTTTCCAGTATCGTTTGATTGTTCTTTAAATTAACATACTATGACCTTAACAAGTCATTTATCCAACACAATAACTTTAGAATCATAATCTTACTCCAATCCTTATTAATATGACAGTCTTACAAAACCTCATTAATACACTCATTTTACCCGTTGGATAACATGGATATTAGACATAACATCACCACATGAAACTTTAACAATACCCGACTTATGTTAATGAACAAAGACAATTTAAAACATAATAACAAACCCTTCGTGTCCACACCTCAGGAATCCAACATACTTAAATGTATCCCTTGAAATAGAATACATAACACTCAAAATAGTTTCTACGTCCACTGCCAATCTAGACCCTCACACACTGTCCAGAACCTAATAACCATGCTCTAATACCAAGTTGTTGCGTCACGACTTAATTAACTCAAAATCGTCCTTTAATTTAGAGATAAATTCCCTTAAATAACACCTTGCTTTAATTCTCTTTGGGAATAGCACCAGATTTTTTTTCTTTCATTTTACTTTCAAAAGCATATTTGGATGAAAACATAACTAGCTTAACATGCAATATACAAGTACTAAACAACTTTACATACAAAAGTTCTTTAATTTAATATTTACCCAAAAAGGCTTGTTGATATTCAACCCACATTAGATATCCGACACTCCCCCGTTTAAGGTCCTAACTTGGCAGTGAACTCCAAACAAAAGGAATACAAGAAACATAACATTATAGGAGTGTAAGCAACACAATCTTAGTGAACTATCATATACCACACATATAACCAATTTTAAATAACCATTTTTATTTTCTAATGTTATAACCCAACAGGAATTGTGTAACTTTCGCAAGCCTGGAACTGTCAGTCCAATTAACTCCATGTTAATGGAGATACAACACCCCATAATTAGCCCCAAGTAAAACAAACCTTTAAGTTGGATTAACAGGGCCACCGCATTCCTTAGGACCCACCACAGTCCTTAATATTAGATAGAGGTCCCACCTCATCCATAGCATTAGATAACATCATTTAACATTTTAATCCACAGTTCTTAACATTAGATAGAGGTCCCACCTTAGTGCATAACATTAAATAACATCAATTAAAAATTTTAATCATACACATATGTTTCATAAGACCACATCACTCCATATGCCCCACCACACATGTATTTAACTACCCAATTCCATATGGCAATATAAGCATTTATATTTCATAGGACATGTCACTCACCTTGAATTTGGTACTAAGATTAATACCTAAACTATTTCCTTGGTATGGTAGTGTTAGCCTCTATCCACCTAATAATTCAACATTAGTATTTGAATACACTAATTCAACTTAAACTCATAACACATCACATCAGTTGGTTGATCTGACATAAATGAAAATTAATTGGATATGATAGTTCACATTTATATAACACCTTATTCATTAGGGTTCTAAGACAATTTATAGAATTAAATTACGAATTCTCTAGACAAAGTTATGCACATTTTATTACAACCTTTTGCAAGTCATTTCTGGAGAAAAACAACAACAAATCTTCAACTCAACAAAACCCCCAAGCCAAACCAGAAGATATTTTATTCTCCCCTTCAAGTATATCATACTCATATAGGTTCTCTAACATTTCCAATTGTAATTTTTTTATTTCAACAAATATTCAATGATTTATGCCACTTTTAACACATCTAGGTCTGAGTAGACCATCAAAGCATAACTTAACATGCATTAAGAATATATAACGTCCCCCTTGATTGTAAATCAAGGAAACATATATTAAACATATTGAATAATATAAAACCGAATTTGCATAATTTTTAGAGTTCATTTACTAAGTCAACCAAAATATCAAACACCCGGTGTGCACACTTACACTTTTAGGGCAGATTTTATATCTGAACTTCAAACTATCACCCATGATTCATTACTTGGTATTTTAGCATAATTTTCGGATATGATATAAACATACGAGTCTATTTTAATCTCCAATTGTAATTTCTCAATTCCAATAAGTATACAAAAAGATATAGAAGTTTGAATACACAAGGTTTCTAAACAAAGCGATTTTGAGGGTTTACACGTTTAGCTTTGCTTGAACTTGCATCTATCCGTACATAACCACCAAGTCTTTCAAGTTCAATAACCAATTGATGATATATACCATTTTAATCAGTAATACCAAAAGAATATAACAAGATTTAGGGATAGAATTACCTTAAGGAGTTTTTCATAATTTCCTACGAATTTTTTTCTCCAACATCTCCTCTCTTTTCCCTTCCTAAGCTCCCCGGTTCTCTCTTCTCAGGCCAAACTTCTCATGGATGATTTTGGCTGAAGGAGGAGGTAATAGTAAAGTTTTAAAGTCGGCATAAGGTCACCTACTCTTAATCCAATCGAAATATGAGACGTGGCACCATATAAGACAAAATATCATTTAAAGTTTACCACTTTACCACCTATTCGTAAAAAGATAATATCTCCTCACTCGAATGTCCGTTTGATGCACCGTTTCTATTTTGTGTTTCCCCAAAGCATAAAACTAGTATGCATAATTTGGGCCCGAATAAAAGGGTAGAAATTTATCGAAAATCTCATAACATTCACATTTGGTGACCTAACATTGCCAATTTCGGACCAACACCTTGGTTTAATTTTATAAACATAATGAGGCATTAGAAATTATTTTCATGATGCATTTAACCACATAACTAATCGTATGATCTAAACAAGTTATCCCCGCTCATAAGCGTGATTAACAACTAATGCAACCAACACATATATCACAAGAGTATGCATCCCCCAAATATGATAATTAACATGTTTAACACCCCTGACCAACCTATAACTTATAACTTATACTTAATCATATAATTATCATTCCTAATCTCATTTTAGGGGTTTACAGCATAGAATACCGACAAGGAAGTTTCAACCTTTCGAGATCCCATGGTGGATGTAGGAGATCTTGTCCATGGATTTTAAGGTGGCATGGTCGAGGAATTAGAGACCTCATGATTCGATTTAGGTGATTGTTGATAACTTTACAAATGTGTTCATTTATTTCATGTTCGGATTGATTACAAAGTAGAGGAGTATGCTAAATTTTTTTATAGAATATATTGTGTGACTTCATGATGTATTGCATGATACTGTGGCCTATTAAGATTGTACTTTCAAATCTCAATTATGCGAACATTTTTAGCAGTACAATTTATTTCGAGGACTACATTTCACCCTCAGTCTGACGTACAAGTGGAGGGGGTAAACCACGTTGTTTAGGATATTCTAAGGGCATGCGTATTGGATTTCAAAGGTGGATGGGATCATAAATTAACTCTTGTAGAGTTTTCCAACAATAATAGGTATTAACATACTATCGGTATAGGACCCTATGAGGAACTATATGGATGACAATGAAATTCATCGAGTTTTTGGTGGAGTTAGAGTAACACGAAATGTTCAGATTGAATATTGTACTAGAATCCTCAGAGAAGGTGTCACTCATCCGAGCACGAATGAAGATATCATAATATTGGTGAAATTTTTACACCGATAAGTGAAGGAAAAAGCTAGAGTTCCAGTTGGGATATAAGGTTCTTTTACGAGTCTCCTCGATGAAACTAGTTCGCAGATTTGGGTCGAAATGGATGATGGGACCCCTCTACATCTGTATCTTCATGATTTTGTATAGGTTAGACCAATGGAGTATCGATTGGCTTTACTCGATCATCTTCAGTAAGTACATGACATGTTCTATATATCAATGATGAAGAAAATTTTGAGGGATAAGGACCCCTACCAACATATCGACTACTACTTGATTGATCTGTAACTCGATATGAGTTATGAAGTGTGACCATAACACATACTTGATTGGAGATGACATACTGTGCGATCAAAGGTCATACCATTAGTCAGAGTTCAGTGGGGACACTATAGTAAGCCAGAGTTTACATGGGAGAGAGAGGACGACATGCAAACAAGACTTATAGAGTTATTCTAATCAGGTTCTAATTTCAAATTTTGAGGACAGAAATCCTTAGCTTACAGGGAAGAATGTAATACCTTGTAAATTTATTGCATTATTTAACTTATTGAATATTATATTATGATGTAATTATCAACAGTGATAGGTTCCATAACTATATTTAATTTATATTCGTAATATTTGTGTGTATAATTATAATTCTATATGAAAAATAATACACATGTAAAAATAGATTATTATTTAACTGATAAACAAATAAATTATTTTAAATTCTAATAAGTGTGTATGTTAAAAATACTGATAGGTTAAAAGAGGGTGTTGTAAGTCCTACGGGTTAGTGATGGAATTGGGCTAGGTTTTGGACTATTTGCATATAGTTTTAGTGTTAATGGGTCAAGGACCATATAGGGTCTAACCCCAATTTCGTGGTTAGAATTATAAAAATAGGTTTTAGGTTAACCTTAATCATTTATAAACGGTTTAGAAAAGAAACCCTAGAGAGAGAAGCGAGAGTCTACTTGGAGAAGAACAAAAAAAAGGAAAATCGGCATTGGGGAAGAGAGAATTCGGGACTTTGAAATTGGAGTTGAAGCTACTAGAATTTGGAGGCAAGTTTATTTAGCATAATTATATAATTTCTTCTTTCACTGGAATATGATTATCCATTGTCTTGTAAACCCATTATAGAACATTTAACTTAGTTAGTTCACTAACAATTTTTTATCTATATTAATTAGAAACGTTATATTTTTAACCATAAATAGAATTTGATTCCAATTATCTTGAGTTTGACTTGTAAGTAAAAAATTGAGGATTAGAATTGTGTATACTCTATGGATTGGGTAAAAGCACCTTAATTTTTACATAAATGAATTTGAAATTTGGAACTTTATAATGGAATTTAATACCTTTCTAATTCTAAAAAATGCCTTAAAATACTAATATAAATCTAGTAAAATTTTAAGGATAATATAGAATTTGGTTTGGGGAATTTTATAGGACAATTTAAGGTATGTGCAGGTAGAAAATCGGGAATTATGCCGTTAGTGGTGGTTTTGGACAAAGAAGTCATACTAGGGGACTGAGGCTGAAGAAACACTGAATTATAGAGAGTTTCGTTTTTTCCTCGTTTGAATGACCAAAATTGTGGTCCATTCACATGGGTCATACGAACGGCTAGTGTTTAGTGTTGTGCACATGACCAAGGAAGAATTTATATATTTCTTATATTTGTGAAATTGGATACATCTATTTTAAACCAACGGTTTAAGATCTTTGCTCTTATATGAGAAAATATTTGGATAGTTAATAAGATTCACTTCCTTATTGAAATGACGATAATTGTATTTTATATTACTTGTGATATATTACTTGTGTGTACATATGAGATATATCATATATGAGACATTATTATGGACCGTGCGATGAAGCTGCTTTTGTATACTGGTAGATAGAGACAGTTATACCCTAGGCCTTATGACGACAGGCACTGCAGTATGATAGTTCCTTAGGCTGTGCGACGATGTCATTTCGTTATCCTGAGAGAGGAGATAAGATTACCATAGGTCATGCGTTGGTGACCGTTTCGGTAGTCCGATATTTAAATAAATAATAATTAACATCATAATACAATTGTGCATATCCACATAGAGGTGTGCCTTTCTCTTTTAAGTCCATACTTGAGAGGTGCAAAATAATTATTTATGAATATTCAATTGAAACTTGGGTATGGGATTAGATGCATGTGATATATAGGATTGTTGGGTTTTAGGATATTCTAAAAGCTACTAAAAGAAAAGAAGATTAAGTATAATTATATTGTAATCCAGAATAAGTTATATATCTAGACTACATAGAGTTGTTATTAATGTATCATATTAGAAAAGTTCAGGACATAAGCCACAGGTGAAACATCACCCTTAATCATGTCTTGAGTTCATAGTTGCTGATCTACTAGCATGTAGATGTCAAGCCTGAGAACTCATTCCTCTAGTTCCTTTTAATATTATGTCGATCTGGTACTTTTATTATTATATTGGTTTGGGATTTTATGTTCAAACAACGATAGTTATGTGAAGATTTTATTTTTGTTGATGGTTTGGTATGTGAGATGGTATGCTTGATCATATTGACGTTGAGTTACTTATTTATGCATTCATTTTAGTTACTGTCATGCTTAGAATAACACCAAATTATTAGGGACTCCTATTTAATTTACTTTAGACCTGATCAATCTAGTTTAAATTTTATGGGGTGTCACACTTGGTCCCTTAGAGGAGCCACCCTGATAGAGCTATTTGTTTTTGGTAGTGCATAAAGGGAATCCACCACTAAGGTATAAATGGTTTATCCCCTCTAACGAACTGGCACCTCAGTCACCCTTTCCAAATTATCGTACCCATGAAAGGGCACCATCTACCCCATTTCTTCATTCTTTGACACCCCCGGTCTTCCTATGTTACCTTAAGGTTTTATCGATCTATAGACCTGGGCCTTCAACATGGATAGACCCCAAGTTGGCTTCCTCTGCCAGTTTGATGTTAGGTATTAGAATATCGACTGAAGTACCAAACTTTACACGGTAGGTGGCCTTAGTTACCATCTTTCTTTTGATCACACGCTCAGCAATTACCCTCATTTCTCATGTTTATATACTTAATCAAACAGAGTCTATAATCAACCATCAAGGAACAGATGACGAAGCTAAAAAAATAAAGGGAAAAGATAATCACAAGGAGAACAACCATAATGCATAATGGGGCCATTATACAAACCAGAGCTCCCTCCAAACTTTGAACGTTTGGATCCACCTTTGTTCTGCTGGGAACTCAGATATGACATTCCTCTTTGGGGAAACTAATGCACGAGGCTCAACCTCTAGTATGGTCCCCATAATGATCTTCGGGGCCTCGAGGTTTCCCACATATGTTAGAGGTTTGGGCTCAGGTCCTAACCCATAGTTAACAAAGAACTTTATGGTAATGAGGGCCTCGAAGGGTATGGAGGACAACCTATGAGCATCAGCAATCCTGTTGAACTTTGATATGGTAGGTTTATGTACCACTACAATAGACATATGAGTATTTCAAATCTTAAAATATATGTAAATTCCAACATTGAGATTAAATTAAAGTGTTAACATACCCACTGATGGAAGAGAACACTAGAGAGTGGGTGAGCCAGTGGGCTCAGTAGGGTCTGGAGTGGCCCAAACTTCCCCGATGAAGAAGAGACTTTACATATAATTCTTGGGGGAACTATGGTTGCTCTCAAAGGTCACTAAGGCCTACAGTCTATCTACTTGAGTCCCTTGTTAGTTTTCTTGCTCTATTCTTGAACCTTTTATAGTTTAAAGAACTCGATAGAGCAAAAATCACGTTTCCCCCGCTAGACTCCTTTAAGGCTAAGACTGTACCCATCAAATACCTTCATGAGTTTGTAACAACCCGCCTAATGGGATACCGTAAAAAGGGAAATGGGATAATTGAAAAAGGAAAAGCATTTTTATGTTAATAAAATTGGTTTTTAAAAAGATATATGTTTTGGAAAAGCAATTCATGCTAATGAATTGTCTTTAAATACATTTCCTCGATATGAGAAGGGAAATGGAAGTTTTTGAAATGAAAAGGATAATTATTGATAAATACTTTGTGTATAGAATACACCTCAGTCCGGGAGGTAGATCCGGTTGTGTATTATAAAGATATAATTCAATTGGTAACCCTCAGTCCGGGAGATATTATCCGGACGTATATCGTAGATGTATGTGTATCTATATATATTTATACATTGTGTGTGCTACGGGCCTAATGGATCTCTACCATTAACCCTGCCAAGTAGTAGTGTATCGGGGGGGTTCCATGTTTGGATTTCGCTTTGCGAGACACCCCACGCACGAACTTAGTGCAGTGTTGAGAATGGAGGGAAGTTTAGCCCTTAGCACTGGGACTATCTGGGGTAGATAGTAGTTGGGTGATAGACTAGTTAGGCAGGGATAGCTTGACTAGGGTGTGTGTTAGGTTACGTTAGGTGTGCACTGCTAGAGGAGAGGTGAGGGGTATCTCATGGGAGAGCGATACCAATTTAAATATGAGATAAAACTACTTTTCTAAAAATAAAGCATTTATGCACTTGCAAAATATTTTCAAAATTCGGGCTCTGACCCGTTTATCTACTCTCCTTTCTTTCTATATATTATTTATATATATATATATATAGGTGTCAAGACATAGGGACGCCTGGATGGAAATTCTTTCGAGTCAGACGTCTGCCGCAGCAGCTGTGGATGCTTGCGGGTTCTCGGTAGACGCTTCTTCTTTGTACTCTAGATAGGAGGTATTGTACAAACATTCAGGCCAATGGTCCAACTATTTTTCTTTATTCTTCGCACGTTATTCGATATGGTTGTATTAATTAAACCAAATGTTCGGTTATTTTTAGTTCATTTAATTTTCTTTTTATTTCATTTACGCATTAAATTATGGATGTTTTATTTTAATGGTTTAAAAGAGTAGTTAAGTAAAAGTTTTTAACACTCGCCTAATAGGATATTAGTAATTAAATGGATTTTCGACAGTGATGCTAAGAATGATCCATATGTGACTCCTGTTTTAATTCGATATAGGAGTGATCGCCCGGTATCCCATTAGGCGGATTGTTACAGAGTTGTAAACCAATTGGGAAGGATCTACGTCAATATCCTTCAACATTTCGACCACAGATAAGGGAAAGGGTAATCTAGCCTTGTATTGGTGGAAAAATTTATTAAAGCATAAAATGTTCGCCACTATAGAGAAAACCGTCTTGTTAGGATTAGAAGGCATCAAAGTAACATTCTATAAAATTTGATAAGTATTCCAGAGCTCGGCCAGATCGTACTTAGTGATCTGAGAGATGGAATGACCTCCACCAGTGAAGTCGGGGTTAAAGACCCCCTAATAGTTCGTCACCATTTTTCTAGGTGCAACTCATCCATTGGGAAGTCGAACGGAGGGCTCATCTTTCGATTCCATCAAGGTAGGCATAGGTCCATAGGGTCCAAAAATAGATAGAGTCTTAGGGTCCAAGGCTTTAGTAGGGGAAATCGTCTTGGAGGATATTGTTTTCATAAGGAAGGATTTTACTGTTTGAAGAAAGCGTAAAAGATAAGAGAGGAAATGGGAATCAACAATGAAGAATTCATCTTAACCCAAGAGGCTCTTTTATAGAACCCAAGGACTAAGATATATCCACTCCAATCACCAAAGTTAGACACCTAAATCACATCAAAGATCTCCATCACCAAAACCTATTCTGAGTCATGTACGAGATCCTTCCAACCCAACATAATTAATGGTGCGGAAATATCAATGGTCAATTACCACTAAACCTGGAACTTGCATTAAAGATAAGCATTTCTCGTCACAAAATTTAAAATAAGAAACAAGATGCTACTCCAAACCCTAAAATGCCTCAGAGGGATCCCAAGGTTATCCTCAGACCTCAGATAATCCATTACTTATTCTGGAAAGCCTCCATCATTCTCAAAGGTGTGCAATGGTACTCTAGCCCACCTCAGCCATGCATCATTCATCTTAGATAGTCTCGTTTTTCTGACCTACTTCCTTAACCAATCTCTAAGACCACAATACCAAGTTTCCATCATTATCTTCTCTGAGAGTCAACCTCAAATTGAAGTATAATGACCTCTCGAGGTCACCCAAGACTCAGTCCAAAGATGTGGTAGCTTGTGATACTTTTGGATTAGTTTAGATAAACTCAATAGTTAACCTCGAGGACACCCAATAATGCTATGATAGTCGATTCATTCTCTATCCAAGAGTTACCCTATAAATAGGAATCCGGGGGAATGTGAAAGGGATCAATCTCAGAATTAAAAAAATAAGAGCATTCTAACAATTAGACTCGCAAGAGTTTTAGTGTTTCCTAAGTATTTATACTCTACTCCATACTCAAGACTAACTTTCATGAGATTATATTTTCACCTTGGACTAGTTCCACTGACTATAACATTTTTATCTCTTGTAGAGCCTTAAATAAGTACTTGGGTAACCTTAGAGAAGTCATTCAGTTAGTTCCTAAGGTACCCTATATTGGTAACGAAGGCCTTAAGACCTCATAATCCATGAGCCAATGACGGAGGTATCTTAGTTTGTAATACTCATTTACATTTTAATAAACAGACATAACACCTTTGTACAATGGACGTAGGGACATCTTTTGAGGTCTAAACCACTCTAAAACTTTCTCTTCCATTTTGACATTTCTCTCCTCTTACGCGTCTGTCGTCCAGAGGGGAGAGCATGTGGGTCTAAAGTCACATACGATTTTAACACCCATCGAAAATAATAAAAAAGAAATTAGAAAAAATATTAGATGTTAAATAATTAATATGGGATTTAAGGCTATTTTAATGGGGCATTTATGAGGGTATTTGAAGGTTAAATGGGAAAACAATATGAGGACGAGTGGGAGCTAAGTATCAACTTGTTTATAAGGATTTCTCTATTAATTTAAACTTACCTAATGATATATAAAAGTGAGTTAAGGTTTGATACCTTAAGGCACCTTTTAGTGAGAGAATTATAGAGAATTGTTAGAAAATTAAGAAGGAAAATATGAGAGATAATGTTAGAAAATTAGATTAACTTGAGAATTTGATAAAGAAAAGGATGAAGAAGTCTATATGATGTGAAATAACAATAGTAAAGTCTAATGTTTAGAAGACGATGTCAAAAAGAATAATAAAGGCTAATGTTTTCAAGACGATGTCAAGAAGAATAAAGAAGGAAGAATCGAATTCCAAAAGGGGACTATCATTATCAAGTCTACACAATTCTAAATCAATGACAAAATACTATACTTTTCACATTCAATACATAAATGATTTATATATTACCTTGAAGAGGTGTACTAATTAAACCCCCTCATTTAAAGATAATTTTGGTGCTAGCTTTCCTGAAGCCTAAATTGAGTAATGATGGGCGAGCAAGCCCATAGTAGGAATGACCAATATTGGTTGAGAAAGTCCAAATCTTGATCATATCGAGAAATTGGAAAGGAAAGACAAATAATGGGAAAGCATACCCATGAGGAGAAAATCAATGATAGACAAGAAATTTCAAAAGTGGTGAGTAGGCAAAATAAGTCCAATGTAACAAGTGGATGCCATACCAGCAAACCCAAGTCGGCGACCCTACGAGCAGCGCAAAGTTTTTTCAAGAGTTTTGTTTGTGTAAAATAATGTTTACAAACACTTTTTTTATTTGTACACATTATTACTTAGCAATAAGAAATAGCCGAGCAAGCAGGGCTCGAGCAGATGACAAGTTAGGATCTCTTGAGTGTTTTGGTTTAGAGGTTGAGAGGCAAGTCTTGTTGAGCAAGCTAAAGATAATCCACTTCAATACCATAGGAAGGAGATAATACTAAGACAATGGACCTAATAGGTCACTCACACACACAAATACACATCTCATATTTGTTAAAATAGGCGAGTAGTCAAGTACCTGCTTGCATAATCATTTTATAAAAGAATATTAACGAGCGGCCCTCAAGGTCACGAGAATGTTTTCAAAATTGTTCGCCAAGTATCCATTTGAAATATTAACACAATCATGCTTTTGGCTTTATGCTCGACATATTTTCTTTTTTACTTTGGCAGCACCAGATGTCCCTATTAGGCTAGAAAGAAAGAAATAGTAAAATAGGACAAAGAATACCCCTCAGATATTGTCGCAAGGGAAAATCCATTTGGAGCACAAATGACATGGCAACCCTAATTTTAAGGTATAAATAGATCACATGGGCAAGGTCAAATAAAGAACACTACTGAGCATTGTTACTCTACCCAAATTCACACATAAATTGTTATTTCCCCGCTCTCTCGTAGTTACTTCAAGTGCTTATCTATTCATTCTCAAAGAGTAATCATTTTCAAGAGATTCCATTCCTTATGTTCTTATTGAAAAGCTTATATATAATAATTGTCTTCCTAATATTATAACAAGAAAATTTACTACATTATAAAAGTTGCCTTTTGGTCTTCTTTCTTCTCTTGAAATTTTAAATACCTTGAAGTTTGTTTCCCTTGGGGTGGGTCACGCCTCACTGTATTGAATTATTCATAGACCCCGGTACCACTACTCTCCTACATTCGGCGACTCTGATGGGGATGTATTCACATTGCCATGGATAAAATTAGGTTATAGCATTTAAAAGTCATTAGTTTTTTAAGACATACCGTTCGGTAATGGAATTCAGAGCGACCATATGACTAATTAGGAAGTCATGGTCACCGAAGTAAGAGCTCCTACTACTTTTAGAGAGATAATGAGGACATCAGCGGCTATCCCACTGAATGGTATGAATTTGATGAGTCCGTTCTTTGAGCTTTTAAGACAACACAATGTAGACTTGGAGATGACGTTAGTCAGAAAGGTGGAAATAAAGCAGGTGGTAACTCGAGTAGCTCACCAACTACAAAGAAAATGGGAGCGGAGGAATCACATTCCAAAACTATCACAATAGAAGAAGTGAAGAGGTTTCTCTCATCTCAGATGGAGCCACCATTCATTTATGAATAGTTATAGAACCCCTATCCGGATATCATTAATGAAAAACCATACCATGAGGAGTTAGTTCCTCCTAAATTTATGAAGTTCAATGGTAGATGTGAAAACCCTAGAGAGCTTATCAAGAGGTTCATGGAGTATCTTTTCGTGCATGATAATGGCAAGGAGAAGAAGTTGGGGGAGTTCTAAAAAAATATCACTGGAAATCCTACATGTGGTACACTCACCTACAGCCAAACAACATTCATACTTGGGAGGAAATGCATCGGCAATTCTTGTAGAAATATTTCATGGCAGAGGATGAGTTCACGTTGAGGCGTTTAATCCAAGAAGTGAAAAAGTCGGGCGAAGAGATGATGCAATACATTAAGCTTTTTATGGAAAGAGTGTTAGATGTGCATGAGAATGTCGCAGATGAGATATTATTGTAGGTATATATAAATTGGTTGCTAGAGTAATATAAGATCCATTTGATTAATGAGACCCGAGATGGCCCCTTCAGAGAGTTCTCACGAGCGACGAGTAACATCGCCATGATCATCAAACGAAGACCCTAAGGGTTGAGGGTGTAGATGCCTTTTCCTGCTAGTAGGTTTCAAGTTTCACGTCGACAAGTAGTAAAATATGACAAAGGAAGTCCTAATGGAAAAAAAAGGGAAAGGTCCCAAGAACAACTATGTTATTGGAAAAAAGAAGTATTGGAATCATGTTCCACCGTCATTATCGTGCAGTGTGGAGAAACCTACATTATTGGATATTAGTGCACGAGGTGGTGGGATGCCCCCCTCACTCAAATGGTCGGGTGCCCATGGTGGGAGACAAAATGAATGGAAATTTTTGTGAGTTACACCAGAGGGTGCATCATGCTATCAAAGATTTATATTATTTACGCAGGATAATAGGGGAACAAGTTTCTAACGATACCTTGTAAATTCTGCCAATAGACGTTAATATAAACTAACTTCCATCTCATCACTCAGGCACAACGAACGTAGTGATGGTTCATGATTGGGAAGAACTACTCAAGACTAAAGAATGGAGGAATATTGATGAGGAAAGAGAAACATGGCTATCCAATCTGGCCAAGGGAGACCCCAAAAATGATTTGTTTAAGGAGACAAAATTCGAGGAAGGTAGTGTTGATGTGGTTCCTTCCATGGATGAAGGTGGAACATTATAAGTCGAGTATGTGTGTGGCGCACAAATGTATGAAGTACAAATCAATTCAGAGTGCTCAGTGATTGTAAGAATCTCCATGTTCAAATGGTTCTTTAACCAAAATGGAGTTAAGTATGAATACGAGAAGCAATCATTAAGAAAATCTTACAAGAAGTATAAGAGTGAGGTGTCCCATCTCTTAACTAGCGTGTCCCCATGGAGAGATTGATCAAGAAATATACATCCAAAGTTGTGATTTTATAAGCAGACATGAAAGTTCATTTATTCCATAATATACCTCTATAAGTTACCTCTCTTGTGAATGGGATTAGTTTCCCAAGAGCGTCGCTAGATGGGGGAATCGATAAATATCATGCCCATTAGCCCACTAGATGAGATTGGAATTTCCTTAGAAATAATTGCTCCAATACCACTCATGATATCTGGCTTTAATAGCGTGAGGATTTAGTCAGTTGGCTATGTCAATTTGGGGATTACATTAGAGATGTTTAAATCTCACTTTAAATTTCATATCAACAATGCCAACACGAGATATCGGCTACTGATAGGCCAGACATGGATCCACACACAGAGAATCTATGCCATCAATGTTACACTAATACGCGAAAAACAACGTACTTGGAACAACGATTTTGATCAAAGCTATCGAGAGGCCCTTCTTAGTAGAAAAAGACCATTTGGTGGATGAACCATTTTACACAGAATTAAATAATGAAAGAAAATGATTGATTAGAGGAGCGGGTGAGCCTCGTGTGGCTAAAAATGTAGTTAAAGTAAATAAATTAGTGCTTGAGAGGCTAGGCCCTCCAGTGGCACCCTCTGAGATCAAAGGGAAGGAGAGAAAAAGTTTCAAGAGGAGGCAAGGCCCATGCGGTTGTGTAGGAAGATTGTTTTCTTTTTGGAAAATTCATCCATTGATTATAACGATCTTAGCGGGTGATGATTTGAGATGAAAGTGTCAACCGAGTGCCATAATGCTTTGTAATTAATGAGTACCACATTATTGAACACATTTAAGAACTAGAGGAAGCCTCAAAATGCATGATGGAAAACCGTGAGAGCAACTCTAGGAACTTGACGAGCTAAACATAGGAGTAGAAGGTGGTGATGACTGGCCCATATTCATTTCCAAAGGTTTAAATCCTGAGAAGCGAGAGGAGATAGCTAATTTTCTCAAGGAATTCTCAGATGTCTTTGCATGCAAGTATACGAAAATGTTGGGGATAAACCAAGAGGTGAGATCTCACAAATTAAATGCTTTTCTTAATTCTTTTCTCATAAGATAGGCCACACGAACCTATAAAACTGAGATAGATTTGAAGATCAAGGTTAAGGTGGATAATTTGATCGCCACTGGGTTCATTAGACCCATTCAACACCTGATGTGGTTGTGAAATATCATTCCTGTGGAAAAGAAATATAAGAAAAAAATACGGGTCTAAATGGATTTTAGATATCTAAATCGTGCTTGCCCGAAAGATGAGTTTCCTCTACCTAGTATTGAGAGTATGGTGGATGCCACCGTCGGTCATTAAATGTATAATTTCATGGATGGGTATCGGGGCTACAATCAAATCAGAATGGATCTGGTAGACACGTAGAAAACATCTTTTTGAACCCTTCTAGGCAATTTTTACTACACCGTCATGCCTTTTGGGTTAAAGATGAGGGTGCAACTTATCAGTGGACCATGATCGCCATATTTTATGACTTAGTTTATGATAAATTGGAATCATATATAGATAACATGGTGGTACAATAAAAAAGGGAGAGAAAACATGTCAAGGATCTTAGACGAGTCTTTGAGTGATGCTGAAAGTACAAAATGAGGATAAACCCTCCAAGTGTACTTCTGATGTTACTGCAGGGAAATTCGTGGGATTCATCATCAACACATAGGGAGTGAAAGTCGATGTAGAAAAACAAAAGGCCATTTTAATGATGCCTCCACCAAAAGGTCAGAGATAGCTCAAGAGTTTTTCGGGCAAGGGCTCTTACCTGAGAAGGTTCATACCATCTTTAACAAAAGTCTCTCGCCACTTTGCACCACCAATAAAACATAAAGATAAATGGGTATGGGGTGATGAAGAAATGAATGCATTTTAGAGAGTGAAGGAAATACTTACTTCCCCTTCAATACTATTATACCTTACTTATACCAAACGGTCAATAGAGGCCTTACTTACCTAGGAAAATGAATGAGTGGAGAGACCGATATTCTACATGACACGAGTAATTTTTGGAACAGAATCAAAATACACTAACGAACAAAGGCAATTATTATCCTTGGTTTTTGTATCACAAAAGTTAAGACATTATTTGCTCGCATTCACAGTACATACTGTCATCGAATGTGACCCCATCAAGTATCTGCTAACAGACCTATCTTATTGGGGTGAGTAACCAAGTTGCTTCTGATACTCTTTCAGTATGATCTGAAGTGTGTTGCTCCAAAATCTATTAAGAGTCAAGCTGCGACTGACCTGTTCAGTAATTTCTCGAGTCAGAATTTTAAACCCTAGTGACAAGCTACTAGGAGAAAAATTCCAAACATGTTTAGCTGAATAAATGGAAAAATAAATGATGGAGTTTTATGGCTTGTTGTAACACCCCGTATTTCTGTACATTTAATATTTAATTAATTTGAGAAAATTTTAAATTACTTGTGTGTCGTAATTTAATTGGATTAGTTATGTTAACATTTATTTAAATATTAATTGGAGATAAAATGGTTAATATTTACGAAAATTAAATTAATAAGTGAAAAGTAATAATTTATTTACGTCATAACGTGTATAAGTGACGTGACATTTATTTATCTTAGTCGGAAGTCGGATATAGACTAAGTTGGGTGTGAGATAGGGACTTTTTATAAATTAATTTGGATGTCAGTTCTGAGTGCGCGATTGAGTCTGGATGGGCCAAGATAGTCGGAAAAGTCTACTCGGGGGTGGTAAATGGGTCACGGGATATTTTTGGGCATAACCGAGCCCACTCGGGGGTATTTGGACCATTTTAATTAGGCCCATATGATTAAAAATGGGATTTGAAGGGAAAAAACTTAATTTTTGGAGTTGTGGGCATCCATAACTCATTTGGGAGAAATTTGAGAACATAACGGACAAAGAGGGAGGACTCTTGAGAGCCAACGAGGAAGAACAATGAATGTGTTCTTCATCACACAACGATCTCTGCATCAAAGGATAATCAAACACTACGAACTTTTAAGGCAAGTGGTTAAACTTTCTTTTAATTTGATTGTAGTCTTCAATTCATATCATAGTAGGTGTGTTAAACTAATGCTTTTGGGTTGGGTAGACACAAATTGGGATTTTAAATTTGTGGATATTACAAATAAAGTTTGAGATTTGAGAATGATAATTTATTTGTATGAATTGTGGAGAAACCAATTCTTAAATTGAAAGGTTTTGTGATCTGTAAAGAATCCGGGAAGAATCATGCTTAATGTCGTATTTGGGATGACAATTATTGGATTACAATTTGGACTTAGGTTAGGTTAGAGTTAATTTTGCACACTTAAGGATTTCGCTGGAGAATTCCAGGCAAAAATCTTCACAAAAGATGTTAATGGTGATTCCGTTCACGTGGCCGTGTAGAAAATCGAGTTTTCTAACTTTTGTTCTCTAATACGTTTTCTCCAAAACGGCTCCAAAATGCCCCAAAACTGCATTTTAAAAATCTGGGTAGATTGAGTAAATTGAAAACCGTAGATTAATAATTGTGGAAAATTTATTGAGGAGAATTTTGAATAATTAATTGGGGATATTGTATTTTTGGGCTAAGTGAGCAAGTCCGGGTACACTGATTGAGTGACGCGAAGGTATTAAATTAATTATGGAGAGAAATATATTAATATATAGTCGGAATATAGACTCGGGTAATATTAATATATGGTCCCAGTGAGAAAGTCCCGGTATATTGGTTGAGTGACACCAAGGTAATAAATTAATTAAATTAGGGTCGAACCATAGACTCGGGAAGGCATTAAATTAATTAATGGGTAGATTATTTAATTAGAGTCGGACTAGAGACTCGAAAATGTATTAAATTAATTCATTGATAAATTAATTAATTAGAGTCGGACCATAGACTCGGGAAGGTAATAGAGTAATTAATGGTCAAGTAAATTAAATTAGAGTCAGACCATAAACTCAGGAAAATATAGGCTAGTGCTACAGATTTTATGCACGGTAAAGCCGAGATTTAAATTATATATATGGTGTGTGATAGTATATATATATATATATATATATATATATATATATATATTGTGTGATTATAAATATCAGTGAGTAGATATTTATTTAAATTTATATACTCTAGTGCTCTCGGGGTAGGTTGCGCGATGTGGGTGAATCCCCTAGCTTGAGGTGTAGGATGAGTATATCCCCAGGTCATGGCGTCCGTTATATGGGTGAGGGGCTTATCTCACTTTCAGGAAGGAAATATGACCGCCTCCACAACGTTTATATTTTTAGCCATGTTCGTGAGCGATTCCAACTTGGGTTAACTAGGTTAAGTGAGCACACCTGGTACGATGGCACTTTAGAGATTACATCCAGTGAGGTATTACTCAGGAGGATGGATTATATATATCTATATTCAACATATGTGTGAATGTTGTAATATGGTTTTACGTATATAATGGGATAAATAATTATATAAGGGTAATTTAATACATGACGTGAATTGTATTATGTATATAACGAGTGTGAATGCTATATGGATTTAAATAGGAAAAATGAGTAACCAAGTTAATGTGACTAAAAACATATAAATTAATACCTTGAGCATACTCAGGTTTGAGTTGGGTGGTTGAAGGGCGTTATATCAATTATCTAGTTACGAGGTAGATTACTAGGGGAGATATAAGTAAAGTGGTAGGTGTGCACATTAGTGGAGAGGTGAGTATGTCCTCAAGGGAATGTGACACTAAATTAAATATAAAGAGCATTCATGATTTTTAATAACTGTAAATTTAATCACCTGCTAAATATTTTCAAAATGTTTTGGGTTCTAACCCTTGCTATCATATATTTTCAAAACCTTTTAGGTGTCTAGTCGTAGGGACGCATGACTTAATTCATTCCAGGGATATGCTGATGCAGCACATGTGTATGTTACAGGATTTGGATAGGCGATTCTGTCATTTATATTCATAGTCTAGGGATCCAGTGCAGTTTACATCGAGCATGTTGCTCCCAGATTTATTTAGTACCTCTTTCAGATTATATGGGATTTATCTATGTCTGTTATTTATGTTGGTTTTGGTTTATAGCCAAGGGTTTATTCGGCAAGACGTTTGTCACTGTATGTGATGATTAATTCTATCAGCATGATTAATTCTATTCGGTAAGACATTTGTCACTGTATGTGATGATTAAAATTGGACATCAACTTTTGAATACTAGGTGGTTAGTAATTTTCAGTGATGCAAAGGATGATCCATATGAGAATCCTGTTTAATTGGATATAGGACTGATCACCCGGTATTTCATTGAGCGGGGTGTCACAGATGGTATCAGAGCATGATGTTCTAGTGTCCTTAAGATCATTGCGGGTTTTCATATTTCAGCTTAGCGTTCTTTGATGTAGATCCTTATCACATGATTGTTGTATTCCTCTACGTATGAGAGTTACATTCTCCTGCTATTAAGTATAGTGAGGTGATTCATACACGAGTTCGGTTGGGCTTTGTATACCGAACATTCTTTGGGATGACCAACGAGGGCCATAGGAGAATTACAGGAGGAGAGTCTCAACAAAAGACATAGGGTATTCTGGAAAATGTGATCATGATAGGAGTCACCTTGATTGTTGTTCAGGACAATGAGGATAGAATAATCACACGGGAGCGATAGTCTCCCGAAGCACTATTGTAGATAACGGTGGTACAATTTTAGTTTCACCCAGTGTAGTCAACAAAGGGTGGGGAAAGTGTGGAAGGACCCTTTGGAAGGGCTATCTATAAGGATTCGAGTAGCAGAGTAGCGCAATAAGTCAATGGGAGTAAATAACCCAAAGACAATTGTGTAGCGCAGTGTGTGTTGGCACCCAGGACTAAATTTTGAATGAAATTTTTGGCCCAGTGGGAAGGTGTTATAGTGGTAGGAGTAAGGCACCTCAACCATTGAGAAATACCATAAATAATAAGAAATTTAGGGTGCGATTTGACTGGAAATCTTTATGTCATCCGTTTGAACCGATAAGAAAAAGGAGATTTCAGTACTTACTTTAAAAGGGACGGACGGTGGTTGGACATAAGGGAAAGTTGAATTATGCAACAAACTTCGTACCCAATGAGGTGGATATGGAGGTCAATAAGGGGTCCATGAGTTAATAATGGACTCATGGGTAATACCCAAGCGTGGATGGAAAACTCTAGCTAGGATGACTGGGGCTATAGTTATCAAGGTAGTATGTTTTCGATTTGATATCAATACTTTTGTGTGAAGGAAGCCAAGGGAGGTGGAGTATCTAACCAAAAGGCAGGATCATATTTAGCAGTGCTAGTGAGGCACCACGAGGGCATACCCAGTAAAGGAGCCCATTTATATGATTTATATCAGTCAAATTCCTACCGATTGGCGGTGGATTTAATTTGGATCGTCGAGGACAAAAATGAGTCCCATAGGGCTAGCAACGACAAAGGGACAATGGGGTTAACAATTTGGGTTAAGACTACCAAGTACGCAAGAGGGACAACCCCGACATGTCCATTAGGGACAGAGGCAGGGGATTGACACAAAGAAGTGTATTATGTGTGGAAAGTGGGACCACAACAATTTATTACGTCCATAGTGAATCAGGGGATAGGAGTGGTATGCCTAGTAGGGACAATAATTATGAAGTTTTGGTTTGGTTGGACGAGAATATTATGTCCAGAAACCATTTGGGACACTAGTGTATAGGTGAGTGGATGTATGAGTTTTATCTTCTGATAGATGGGGCGAACTTTGTGACACGAGTGGTCATAGTATTCTTCTTAACACTATATTCGCAAGGGACACGAGTTTAGTGGGTGTATCATAGTGTTACTATTAAGTATATGTTTACCGTAGGGTAATGGGGCTCTCTTTTATTTTACATGCAGGGGAGAAGGTGTGAACACTAAGAGGGTACATTTTATAAGGTTAACTCATTTTTAGAAGTTCTATGCGAGCATGATTTTATCCTGGGTACAGATTGGTTAGCGATGGGTAAATAATAGTGGGCGATTACAGCAAGACTATCGTGTTTACTATTCCAGGGCAGGATGTATATTCTTTTCGAGGTTCCACCCAAAAGAAGGTTGGGCAAGAAAAAATATTTTATAAAATATACTTCATAGGGTAGGGTTGTCTATTATATTATATCCCAGTGCGTAGGGATTTTTTCTGATGTGATTCAAGGCATGGCGGATTGACCATGGAGCAAAGAGATTTAGCTCGTTAGTGACTTAGCGCTGAGGACTTACTGATAGTGTGAGCGCGGCATTATATAACTCCTTTAGAGAGGCAGGAGTCGATAATTAGACCTTTTGGTATAGGTATAGAGTTTTGGGTGTCCCGGTTATATGTTCGGGTCTACGAAAATTAATGAACGACAATGCTAGTGTTTAATGCATTGGAGAAAGTGTTTTTTTGGTCTTTGTTGTGAAATGTTGTGTGCATAAGCCATAATAAATGTCAGTAGTGGAAAGACATTATATGATGCTAGGACACCAGTTTAAAGGGTGATTTTTGAATTTGTGGAGTTACACTTTGAGGTGAAAGATATTACGCTATAAGGCTAGTATAGATGGGTAGTGCTGCGAAAGAAGCACTGAGAAAACTTTTGCACCACAAGTTAATGGGCGGGGCAACATCAAGAAGATTAAATTTTGATTTAGGGAAATATCGAATGTAATCATATGATATAATGTGATCTGTAGGATAACTTTGAAAGAAGAATATTACGTATGTGACATTTGTGATATTGTGCAAATATGCATGGGATTTAGGGTGTATGGGCGCCTTGGTTAGTGTGATTTCAAAGTCGTCTTAGATAAAGGGATATGTGAATGAACATATTGAATGTATCCCTGCAGGGAAGTCAAAAAATAAGTGGGAAAGTGCAATGAACTGAAATTTGTTTGAAAGAGGAAACAATCTGACTATATGCGTATCAAGGTGAACTATCTCCACCGTAAGGAGTGTAAAGACGGTGGAGGCTCATGTAACAAAATATCTTAAGGCAAGAAAGTAGTCACGTTTCTTGGAAAATAGAAAAGAGTATCACTTAGTTATATGCTTAGAGTGCTCTTACGTATAGACAAGGTGTAGATTCATATCAAACGAAAACTACAGAAGGAATATAGTTATTGAGCATGGGAATTGATGTTGTGTGAAATATAGTGAATATGTTTCTGGATAGACCATTTATGAATGGGAATTAATGCTCAGGTTGGTAAAAATTGTGGAGGGGTCAAGATTTCCATCGGGTTGTTGAATGGATTGACCTGAACATGAATTGTAGTCTCGGAATGGGTTATACTATCGAGTAGTAAACCCAACTTTACTATTAAAGGGAAGGAGTGAAACAGAACAAGGTTCCGTTCAATATTGTTGGGAATTTATGTGAGACCTTTCAGTCCCACCTCTGGTAAAAAGTGTTTGGAGGTGATAGGGATAGAGTTACATATTGGGTTGAACGTGTCGCCCATAAGTTGATGGGTAAACGAGAAGCGAGGATTGTGCATTCCAAATTTTTGGGTAATTTGGGAGTAGTAATATCACAGGTAGAGTTACGTGTGATGCCTCCTAATAGTTTAGTATCTGCATAACACATTGGGAGACTTTATGGAAAATGTTTCATTATCCACCTTTGGTTGATAAGAGGTTGGGAAATAACAAGCTGCTAGGACCCGAAATGGGTTATGGTCCAACAACGGGAATTGAGTAAGTTGTATCCTTTCGTATAGTTCAGGGACGTAAGGAGGGGAATTTCTTAACATAGAGATAGTGGAGTCAATGGAGTATAGGCTCATCTTTTGGGGTACTATGTTGTCAGGTGCTATCGAGTTAAAGATTTATGACCAGGTATTGGTTCACGTGTCTCCAATGAAAAGAGTGGTGAAGTTCGACAAGAAAGGGAAGCTAGCATCAAGGTATGTGGGTTTTTTCCCTATCTTTAAGAGGGTGGGACTGGTGGCATATTGATTGGGTTTTCCAGAACATCTTCAGTGGATATGTGATGTGTCCCACATGGCATAGCTGGAGAGATACAAGAGGAACGATAGGGGTTTTCGAACACGTTCCACTCAAGGAGAATGACTTGTAATAAGACACCTCATATGAGGAGAGACTAGTAGCTATATGAGCGCAAGCTGCAGTCTAAGGTAGTACTACGAGTTAGAGTGTAGTGGAGTGGGTTCATCACAGTATTGATGAGTATACATGGGAGCGGGAGTAGGATATATGAGAGTCGTATCCAGAGTTATTCTCCGTAGTTATGAAAAAAATTTGGGGACAAAATTCCTTTATAAGGGGGGAGTATGTAACACCCCGTATTTCTGTGTATTCAATATTTAATTAATTTGGGAAAATTTTAAATTACTTGTGTGTCCTGATTTAATTGAATAAGGTCGTTTAATATTTATTTAAAGATTAATCGGAGAGAAAATGGTTAATATTTAAGGAAATTAAATTACTAAGTGAATAGTAATAATTTATTTACATCATAACATGTATAAGTAACATGTAATTTATTAATCTCAGCCGGAAGTCGAATATAAACTAAGTTGGGTGTGAGATAGGGACTTTTTATAAATTCATTCTGATATCAATTCTGAGTGCACGGTTGATTCTGGATGGGCCGAGATAGTCGAAAAGTGTACCCGACGGTGGTAAATGAGTCACGGGATATTTTTGGGCATAATCGAGCCCATTGCCGTGTTTGGACCATTTTAAATAGGCTCATATGATTAAAAATGGGATTTGGAGATAAAAACCTAAGTTTTGGAGTTATGGACAGCCATAACTCATTTGGGAGAAATTTGACAACATAAGGGACAAAGAGGGAGGACTCTTGAGAGCCAAAGAGGAAGGCCAAGGAAGGTGTTCTTCATCACACAACGATTTCTACACCAAAGGATAATCATACAGTATGAACTCATAAAGCAAGTGGTTAAACTTGCTTTTAATTTAATGGTAGTCTTCAATTCATATCATAGTAGGTGTGTTAAACTAATAATTTTGGGTGGGGTAGACACAATTTGGGATTTTAAATTTGTGGATATTACAAATAAATTTTAAGATTTGAGAATGATAATTTATTTGTATGAATTGTGGAGAAACCAATTGTTAAATTGAAAGGTTTTGTGATCTGTAAAGAATCCGGGAAGAATCATGCTTAATGTTGTATCTGGGATTACAATTATTGGATTGGAATTTGGTCTTAAGTTAGGTTAGAGTTACTTTTGAACACTTAAGGATTTTGGTGCAGAATTCTAGGTAAAAAGCTTCACAAAAGCTGTTAATAGTGATTAGGTCTGCTTAGTCGTGCAGGAAATCGCATTTTCTAACTTTTGTTTTCTAATACGTTTTCACCGAAACGGAATTTTAAAAATTTGGGTAGATTGAGTAAATTGAAAACCTTAGATTAATAAATGTGTAAAAATTTTTGAGGAGAATTTTGAATAATTAATTGGGGATATTGTAACTTTGGGCCAAGTGAGCGAGTCTGGGTACACTGGTTAAGTGATGCCAAGGTAATAAATTAATTATGGAGAGAAATATATTAATTTATAGTCAGAATATAGACTCGGGTAATATTAAGATACGGGCCAAGTGAGCATGTCCGAGTATATTGGTTGAGTGACACCAAGGTAATAAATTAATTAAATTCGGGTCGAACCATAGACTCGGGAAGGTATTAAATTAATTAATGGGAAGATTAGTTAATTAGAGTTGGACCAGAGACTCGAAAATGTATTAAACTAATTAATGGATAAATTAATTAATTAGAGTCGGACCATAGACTCAGGAAGGTAATAAAGTAATTAATGGGTAATTTAATTAAATTAGAGTCGGACCATAGACTCGGGAAAATATAAGCTAGTGCTATGGATTTTATGCACAGTAAAGTCGAGATTTAAATTATATATATATATATATATTATGTGCTTATAAATATCAGTGATTAGGTATTTATATAAATTTATATACTCTAGTGCTATCGGGGGAGGTTGCGTGATGTGGGTGAATTCCCTAGCTTGAGGAGTAGGGTGAGTATATCCCCATGTTATAGAGTCCGTTATCTGGGTGAGGGGCTTATCTCACTTTCAGGAAAGAAATATGACTGCCTCCACAACGTTTATATTTTTGGCCAAGTTCGTGAACGACTCCAACTTGGGTTAACTAGGTTAAGTGACCACACTTGGTACAATGGAACTTTAGGTATTACATCCATTGAGGTATTACTCGGGAGGATGGATTATATATATATATATTCAACATATGTGTGAATGTTGTAATATGGTTTTACGTATATAATGGGATAAATAATTATATACGAGTAATTTAATACATGATGTGAATTGTATTATGTATATAACGGGTGTGAATGTTATATGGATTTAAAAAGGAAAAATGAGTAACCAAGTTAATGTGACTAAAAACTCATAAATTAACATCTTAAGCATACTCGGGTTTGAGTAGGGTGGTTGAAGGGAGTTATATCAATTATCTAGTTACAGGGAAGATGACTAGGGGAGATATAAGTTAAGCATTAGGTGTGCACATAAGTGGAGAGGTGAGTATGTCCTCAAGGGTGTGTGACACTAGATTAAATATGAAGAGAATTCATGCATTTTAAATAAATACAAATTTAATCACTTGCTAAATATTTTCAAAATGTTTGAGTTCTAACCCTTGCTATAAAAAAATTTCAAAACATTTTAGGTGTCCAGCCACAGGGACACCAGACTTAATTCATTCCAGGGATACACTGTTGAAGCACATGTGGATGTTGAAGGATTTGGATACACGCTTCTGTCATTTCTATTCACAGTGTAAGGATACAATTCGGTTTACTTCGAGCATGTTGCTCCCAAATTTATTTAGTACCTCTTTCAGATTGTATGGGATTTATATATGTCTGTTATTTACGTTTGTTTTGGTTTATAGCCGAGGGTTTATTCGGCAAGACGTTTGTAATTATATGTGATGATTAATTATATTAGCATGGTTTGTTTTACTTTAATTTCTGCATTTATTTTATTTGGATTAATAAAGATGAAAATTGGACATCATCTTTTGAATACTAGGTGGTTAATAATTTTTATAAAATTTCAATAGTGATGCTAAGGATGATCCATATGAGAATCCTGTTTAATTGGATATAGGACTGATCACCCGGTATTTCATTGAGAGGGGTGTCACACTTGTCAACACAAGGAATCGGTAGAACATGTGTTATCCTCTCTAACAACAAAGGGAAGTTCACCACCTCCTACAAATTAGACATCAAATGCTCAAACAATGAGGCATAATATGGGGCTCTCATACTCAGCTCATTGGAGGCACTGAGAGAAGGTATTAGAGTGCTTTGTATATGAAATGACTCTAATATTTTAATTAAGAATGTCAATGGGGAATTCACGCACAAACATGATAACCTTTCTCTGTATAGAGCAATTATCCAGAGGTTGTTGAGCCAGTTTCTAGACATAAAAATAGAAAGGCACCCCAGGGAAATGAACAGTCATCCGAAATCTTTAGCCACAATTATAAAGAAGTTGGAAATAGTGGAGCCAAAAACCACTATCTCCATATGATGAAGAATGGTTCCATAAATGGTGAGGTCTTTGTTCTCAAGTGAAAATCCTAAGAACTGGAGATTGCCAATCGTAAAAACGTTAAAAACACATGAGCAAATATAAATTTGTAAGAGTTGGACAATTTCCACATGCTTAAGGGTATGGTTTACTTCAAAATTTCAAGTGGTTTCTTGGCACGGTGTGTAGAGAAAGAGTAAGCTTGAGAGAAATTATAAGCAAAGCACAAAAGTCACCATGGGGATACAGATATCCCGCTTTATAGGTGGCTGCAACATGGGGGCTATTATTGGCCTACCATGATCACCAAGATTGATAGCATGCAATCAGGCTACGTAAAGTGAAAAATATATTTTGATTAACTAACATAGGCAAATTTTTTAAAAACTCTAGAATATTTGCCAATCTAAATGATGGAGAGCTACTAATTGAGAGGGCTGATGAGATTTACTTAAAGAAAAGAGTGGCTCGTTTCTACTTGGTGGATGGGGAACACTACAGGAAAGGGTACAATGATAAAGCCTTGAGATGCGTACCATAGGATGGAGTGACAAAGGTAAAGAAGCCCACGAGCCTTGGCACAAAGGCGGTACCAAATTATATGATCAAGTAATGACCTTGGGGTGTTACTGGGCAACAACGAAGACTGACTCTATCAGTTTTGTAAAAAAATATAAATGCATTCCAAATTCTTGGCTTCATGGTTCATGCCCCCTCAATAATTTTGCAATGTTTAGATTATCCTTACCCATTCCACACCTGGGAACCCAACCTCTCTTAGGAAAGCTTTCATTCTAGTTGTTAAGGAATTGTATACTAAATGGACAGACGCAATTCCTTTGAGAAGGGTAACCGTTAAGGACTGTGACATAGTTCATTAAAGAATATATAATAAATAAGTTTTGCATTCCGAAGGTCATCCTCACTGATAATGGCAATCAATTCCTCTACAAAGAAATGGGTCTGCTCACGGACAAGTACAAAATCGTCCATAATAGTTTGACCGTCTCCTATTCGAATAAGAATGGCCAAGTAGACTCCACTGACAAAAAGCTAATCGATATTTTGAAAATGTTATAGGAAGATCTGTCGGGAGCTTGGGATGAAAAATTCCCAATGTTTTCATGGGATCCCAAGATCTCTAAGAGGAAGCCAACTAGTTTGACCCCATTCTCTTTGTCTATGGTATAAAGGTTATCTTACCAGTAAAGTTGGTTATGCCTTCAACCCGAGTGTCCCTAAGCTATAATCTAACGCTTGACCCAAGACATGTGCAGTTGGAGCCTTAAATAAATATTACGATAAAGCTAAGGAAAACATTAATGTCTACACTCAATAACTATCTAGAGTTTATGAGAATTTAGTTAACCCTAAAGAATTTCAAGTCGGAGAATTAGTTTTTGGAGAATCCACTCATCATCGTGTGACACCCCGTGATCCGAAATAAGCGGTGGCTAGCCCAATACTCCAATATAATGGAATCATAGATGGAATCATTCTCAGCATCACAATAAAAATATAGAGTATCCAGGATAACCACCCAATATTTCAGAAAACGGGTTGCCAAAAATTTTGAATTTAAATTAAATAAAGGAAAACAAACAACCCAATTCCTGAAAGATAGGGGAAACCCTAAGACCTGCTTAAATAATAATAATAAGAATACAATAAAAAAACCGAATATGTTACCGGTCACAAACTTTATAACAACATTTAAACTAGCTCATTAATTTATATAATACATTTCATTAGACATTTACAAAAGCTTGGTCCTCTCGCCCGTGTAAAGAGACCCGATCATAACTAGAATACAACAATGAAAATGTCTATACCAAATGTATCACGTAATACCCGCAATGCATCACGGCTCGCCGAGGACATCGGAATAAGAGTTCAAATCAGGCATCCTTGCGGCGGAGTACCTGAGCGGAGACAAGATGCATATGCAACAAGAAATGTAAACGGGTCAGGGCCCGGTTCTATATGATTACCAAATGAATAAAGAGTATGATAGTTATGAATAAAAATCATGCTAGGAAGAATAAAATCTATCTACACAGTTATAAAACATAAGCTAGGACAGTAAAGAAAAGCATGAGTTTAATTTGAATATGCAAAGAAAAAGAAAGAGTAACATAAATTAAAAGCTTCCCTCTCATTATTATGTTCCTTATCAGGAACTCATAATTGCAACATTTATGCTCTTTATTAGCATTTCATTCCTTATCAGGAAAATATAATTATAATTTTAAGCTCTTTATGGCTTTTTCTTCAATTACATTCCTATCCTAGCATTACCATTCCTTAGTAGGAATATAATCAAAATTTAATGCTCTTTGTGGCATTGTACTGTGCTCTTTGTGGCACCTCTTTATGCTCTTTATGGCATATCACAAACATCAAGTCCCACTTGATTATGAACTGTTATATTTATATAAATATAACGAATTCTAATACCGCCCCTCCGAGTTTCCCCACTGGGCGCGCTCCTAGATGACCATCATCTTCCAGGGCCTATCTATACAAGACAACCTGGGCACCTATCGCAATATGTCGGGAAGCGTCCATATGCCTGTGGGAGAGTCAAGACCACACCCGAAATCTCCTCACCAGCGCAGAAAACATAACACATAGCCAGGGGGCATCACCAAGCGCGCGAACTTCCCTTATGATGTCATTTAGAGAGGTGTGTATCAAGTAAATTAGCATTTACCATATTCATGATCAAGTAAATTATCATTTACCATCATCATTACCATTTCTATTTCATTTCATTTCCATGTATATGTTTCATTTTATCCGAAACCATTACCATTTACTTTTTGCAAATAGTATAACTTATTATCCGGAGCCATACGATAAATTATATCGTTGCTACAACCTCAAAGGAGAAATTGAAACTCTTAATTACCTCCAAAAATTTTAGGGTGTTATTTTAAAACCCCAAAGTATCATACCTTAAAGGAATGAATGAACTTTCAATTATTCTCCCACACACTTTTATGGTGTTATTATAAACCATCAAGATTAATGTAGCTCCATTAAGCTCCAAAAGTCTCCCAAACATAACTCTAGGAATCCTAGTTTCATAATAATTAACTAGAAAAAATGCCCTAACATCAGTTGGCATATCCCCAGAAAAGTCCCCACATAACCCATTCCTAATGTAGGGAAAGTACTAACTCAATTACAACTCTAGGACACTTAGTTTAATTCATTAAAGAAGGTTCGTAGGTCCAAGACTTAAAGAAAATGAATTGGAACTGAGCTAAGAAAATCACTAAGAATGCAGGGCTTCCGAATCGATTCGGTTGGGAAAACCCGATTTCTGCATAATTGCCGAATCGATTCGGTCCATCCGAATCGATTCGGTCGACCCAGACCTGAAAATTGTCTCAAGGAGAATCGATTCGGCCAGGCCGAATCGATTCGATTATGCAGAATTTCCTAGTTTTGTCTTAAGGGTTATGAACCCTAAATCTCCCAAACCTCCAATCTCTTCAATTTTACTCACAACCAACAATATTTATCTACCCAAAATTTATCCTACATGATTAATAACCATTATAATCCACAATTTTTATCATCAAAACTAAGATTATGGTTGAATTCCCATAAATTCCATTTTTGATCTCCAAATGAATATACATAAATATCATACAAATTATTCAACTTAAATCACATATTAGGAAGTAGAAAACTTGCCTTGTTGTAGGAAATATCAGATTTCTTGGTGGTAGAAGGAATCTCCCATCTTAAATTTTCATTTTTCTCTTCTTTCTCCTCATTTCTCTTCTTCTTTCTTTGTCTCCTTTTCTCTCTATGTTTAAGACATAAGTTTGGAAATTAGGGGATTTAGAAGACTAAATCGTGGCTTAAGTTAAAACTCCCAACTTAATTGGTTAACACCACATTAAAATGACTCCCAAATACGCGTTTAAGTTAAAGCCAGGTAAAAGTGCCGGAAACACAAAAACACAATATGGCACTTAATTTAACTGTCTCGCACCTTCCGAGACTAACTACACCCTCTAAACTGGCATCCGGAAATTTATAAATTATTTTGAGTTTCAAATTTTAATTTAACCATAATGTCATTTAAATCATATGACACCATATAACACACAACTAAATGATATTTACTTTCTCATGCAGTAAATATACAATAACCCAGTAATTATTAACCTTCAACTCATCAAATTAATATTTACTCCAGTTCCAACATTTTATATAATTACCCTATGCAGTAAAATTTGTATAAAATGAGCCTCCCAGAATCGAGGGTTGTTACATACTCCCCCCCTTAAGAGGGAATTTTGCCCCCGAAATTCGGGCATACCCAATTCTCATAAAGGGTATACTACTCTAAACTAGAATTCTACCATCCTAAACAAACCCCTCGTTATCGCAACGTCCCAAATGGACCCGGACTAAGATCGACCCTATCGATCTCAGTCTACAGCATTTGTGCTCTAGTATAGCACAAAGCGTTCCTCAGTAACTATCGATTCTAGCTTCCTACGGCGGAAGACGATGCCCACATGACTCGGCACAAATCGCCCCACCTCCAGAATCATGTTACATCTCCCCTCGGGGCACCCATACCAACTCTAAGTGGCTTAACCCCAACGCTACTCAACTTTCCCTCGCATTGACGTATCTCATCAAGGCGTATGGCTCAAAAGCCAAATCTTTAAAGAAATGTCCCGAGACCACTCCAAGTCCAAGGAACATATTACCCGTTGGTTCCATCCAACGAGTATACGGATTACTCAACCGGACACACTAAACCACTCACGGTGCCAAGCCTTAGGAAATGATCCATAAGGCCATTCAATAGCCTAATGGTTGTACTGGAATTTCTTATCCAAATAATTTCTTCTCCCATCCGCTATGTATTCTAAGGCACCCGCTCGAGATATGCCTTTCGGCCATAAGTCAATTTCCTCCCTTTCACCCATCCACTTTAGGGTGGCAGGATATACGCCACCACCATACGGTTCCCATTACTTCACGGAAACTTTTACTAAACCTTCGACACGAATATATAGTCCGTCCAAAATGGCCGAAAATGCAATAGTCTGGTCAAACGATCAACAATTTTCTCAAATAGGATCATGACCAGCTCGATGTCAGAAATTTAAAGAAGATCTCTATGAATATACCCTTCTTCTTCCCACCATTAGTCTTTTCATACTAGTAAGTGAAGAAATCAATCACGAACATAAATACTCTTGCTATATAGTCCTCCGAGTTATGCTTGTTCCACTTGGCTTCCCATACCTTCAGAAATTTCTCAACGCATCTTCTACCCCAATCGCCTTCCTCTAGCAAAAGGAAATTCCTAACTGGTAGTCCTTTATGAACTTCACACACCAACTCGACTCCTTCGACAGCATATTGCAACAACTTGTGACTCGCAAGAAAAACTAAATTTCCTGTCCAGGAAGTAGTGCCTCCCTTCCTTAAGGTGAGCTCCACTACAATGAATTTCAATTCAAGCGTGTAGTAATATCTCCCACCAAGTCGAAGCTTGTGAAACGCATAGACAAAAGAGTCCATGATCCAGTCTTATTACTCCCCATTCCTGGCAGAGACTGATTCATTGAATCTACCCACGAGTTAGGCTACCAACGAACGTTCTAATTAAGAAAGGCCTCATCTCCTTCGGCCTAAACTTTAAAATTTCTCGAGACTCCACACTTATCATTCCTAGGGATCTAGTCCCCCCCCCCCCTTAGGGTTAACCCACGACCTATTCGTGGTCAACTCCTTATAATCTTCCTAAATCAACATCACATGCCCTAATGGCCCTAAAGTTCTAATAAATCTAAGGTCGATCTATAGATATCCTATCTAAGTCGTATATATATGTAATACTAAGTATATCCCTAGTGTCCAAGACCTATCTCAACTTTCGACATTCGCTCGGTTTCGTGCGTGGGACGTCTCGCCGAAGCGAAATCCAAACAAGGAACCCTCCCATTACACTACTACCTCGCATCGTCGGTCATTAATATGTGACAGTCTAAAACACATAATCGGGATCGATAAATTTTAACTTGCAATTATTTCAACAAAATTCTACTTCTACGTCTTACCATAGCATTATTAAAGATTTTAACTGATCAGACATTCACTTCCTGTGAAGTCTTTTAAATACATATCTCCTTATATAAACATGGCCTTCTTATCAAGGCACAATCCCGAAGTCTCAATCCGACTTAGTATCTCAGTCTCCCTCACATCGTTCAGAGGAGAGAACTATATACAGTGCTTCTATCTCACACTTTAATAGCCCTTAATCACTCTACTATGTGATTCTCGGCTAATCCTTCCAATCCCACTTCTAACAACAAAATAAATAAAATAAAAGAGAAAGAAAAGGATAGCGTCTCTCCAATCACAACATCGTTAAGTGTTCATGCGGTGGAATGTCTCGCCGAAGAGAAATCCAAACAAGGAACCCCTCTGACACATGCCTACTTAACTATTTGATCATGGAGATAAGCGTAACATGGATAAAAAGAACAATTAAATAATCAAACACTCACACAAGGTAATAAAACGAATAACAAAATCTCCTACCTACCTCGACCCACTTCTATAAAGTCTCAACCTGTATCCAGGAGAGAAATTATAGAACAACTAGTTCCATTTCAAACTAGAAGTAAGATAGCCTTACAATTTTATTTGTTGGCTATCACCCCAAACCAACCAAAATACCTTTACTCGCGTATTATTCATAAAATAAGAGAAAGGAAAAATGGCATCTCTCCACTCCCAACGTCGTTAAGGTTCACGCGTGGAGCGTCCCGCAAAAGCGGAATCCAAACAAGGAACCCCTCCTATGCATGACTACTTAACCTTGTTGGTCGTGGAGATAAGTCATAACATCCACATATAACGCAGATAAGTAGTAAAACACTCATACCAAATATCACATATGGCATATACATTTAAAATATCATCACTCGCTTCATAAAGAGTGAAGAAAAGATAGAATTTCCATACCACGAAAGTCATATCATTACCCTTATATAATAGCGTCAATACTACTATAAGCTCAATATACACACCCAAATCTACAGTAGATATCATACTATTAAATCTTATGCTAAGGAATACACCACCCACAACTAAGGTGGAATTACTATCAACATTCTTACCAAACACTTTGCATCTTAGCCATTACTCCGACTTTGGTTGACAGCAATATCCCACGCAGTCCCTCTTACTTTCTCAGTAAAAGAGGACACGCTCACGGCCTCCTCTTCCTCAGTGCAATGAAACCTCCCCAAGCGGATATCCACCAAAAGGGATTCATTATCATTACCCCATCAGAAGTGCTAACGACACTTATTCTGGAGCCTATCATTTTATTCTCTATCGGCATCTGACCGAGCCTCGCATAAACATTTAAGGATTTTACCTTTTCCTCCTTCCGTTTATCCCAGAGAAACTTGCGATAAGAAAACTCTATCGGGTTTCTCCATGGGCAAAACTTTCTGAGCCTACAAGTAAGGTGACTACGTTCCCACCATTTCCACACTACTCCTACGGGTGAAGGATTCTTCTCCATCCTACTTCTGGACACTTCTCTACTTCAATTTAACATTGCTTCAAATATCAAGCTTAGTACCACTTTCCGATTCTAGCGGTACTTAGGAAACTACATCAAATGTAATTAGTAGTCGTAGTAGTAAGATAAGGAAGTGCTACAAAAAGGGAGCGACCTCCAAAACGGTCCTCATCCCAGACCACAAATTATAGTCCTTAGTAGTTCCTTCTCATGACGCCCTTCTTCAATCGACCTACTACTCTCACACGAATGTGAAAAAGATTCTTTAGATTCTACCTCATGGCAGAAGAAAGAAATCTCACAAGAGAAACCAATGATCTCAATCCTAAGGCTCTATGTCAAGTCAAAAGCAACGCTAAAAACTTAAGGCGTTCACACAGATTCCTAAGGACTCTAGAACCTGATGCTCTGATACCATCTGTGACACCCTGTGATCCGAAATAAGGGGTGGCCAACCCAATACTACAATATAACGGAATCATAGATGAAAACATTCTCAGCATCACAATAAAAATATAGAGTATCCAGGATAACCACCCAATATTTCAAAAAACGGGTTGCCAAAATTTTTGAATTTAAAGTAAATAAAGGAAAACAAACAACCCAATTCCTGAAAGATAGGGGAAACCCCAAGACATGCTTAAATAATAATAATAACAGTACACTAAAAAGACCGAATATGTTACCGGTCACAAACTTTATAACAACATTTAAACCAACTCATTAATTTATATAATACATTTCATTAGACATTTACAAAAGCTTGGACCTCTCGCCCGAGTAAAGAGACCCGATCATAACTAGAATACAAGAATGAAAATGTCTATACCAAATGTATCCCGTAATACCCGCAATGCATCACGGCTCGCCGAGGACATCAGAATAAGAGTTCAAATCAGGCATCCTTGCAGCGGAGTACCTGAGCGGAGACAAGATGCATATGCAACAATAAATGTAAACGGTTCAGGGCCCAGTTCTATATGATTACCAGATGAATAAAGAGTATGACAGTTATGAATAAAAATCATCCTAGGAAGAATAAAATCTATCTACACAGTTCTAAAACATAAGCTAGGATAGTAAAGAAAAGCATGAGTTTAATTTGAATATGCAAAGAAAAAGAAAGAGTAACATAAATTAAAACCTTCCCTCTCATTATTATGTTCCTTATCAGGAACTCATAATTGCAACATTTATGCTCTTTACTAGCATTTCATTCCTTATCAGGAAAATATAATTATCATTTTACGCTCTTTATGGCCTTTTCTTCAATTACATGCCCATCCTGGCATTACCATTCCTTAGCAGGAATATAATCAACATTTAATGGTCTTTGTGGCATTGTATCGTGCTCTTTGTGGAACCTCTTTATGATCTTTATGGAATATCACAAACATCAAGTCCCACTTGATTATGAACTGTTATATTTATATACAAATAACGAATTCTAAGACCGCCCCTCCGAGCTTCCCCACTGGGCGCGCCCCTAAATGACCATCATCTTCCAGGGCCTATCTATACAAGACAACCTGGGCACCTATCGCAATACGTCGGGAAGCGGCCATATACCTGCGGGAGAGTCAAGACCACACCCGGAATCTCCTCACCAGCGCATAAAACATAACACATCGCTCATATGGCCTATGGACTATATCCACCCTGCATTCATTAGCCAGGGGGCATCACCAAGCGCGCGAACTTCCCTTATGATGTCATTTAGAGAGGTGTGTATCAAGTAAATTAGCATTTACCATATTCATGATTAAGTTAATTATCATTTACCATCATCATTACCATTTCTATTTCATTTCATTTCCATGTATATGTTTCATTTTATCCGAAACCATTACCAATTACTTTTTGTAAATAGTATAACTTATTATCCGGAGCCATACGATAAATTATATCATTGCTACAACCTCAAAGGAGAAATTGAAACTCTTAATTACCTCCAAACATTTTAGGGTGTTATTTTAAAACCCCAAACTATCATGTCTTAAAGGACTGAATGAACTTTCAATTATTCTCCCACATACTTTTATGGTGTTATTATAAACCATCAAGATTAATGTAGCTCCATTAAGCTCCAAAAGTCTCCCAAACATAACTCTAGGAATCCTAGTTTCATAATAATTAACTAGAAAAGAATGCCCGAACATCAGTTGGCATATCCCCGGAAAAGTCCCCACATAACCCATTCCTAATGTAGGAAAAGTACTAACTCAATTACAACTCTAGGACACTTAGTTTACTTCATTAAATAAGGTTCCTAGGTCCTAGACTTAAAGAAAATGAATTGGAACTAAGCTAAGAAAATCCCTAAGAATGCAGGGCTTCCGAATCGATTTGGCCTAGCCGAATCGATTTGGGTTCAGGAAAGCGAATCGATTCGGACCATCTGAATCGATTCGGTTGGGAAAACCTGATTTCTTCATAATTTCCGAATCGATTCGGTCCATCTGAATCGATTCGGTCGACCCAGACCTGGAAACTTTCTCAAGGAGAATCGATTCGGCCAGGCCGAATTCGATTCGGTTCTACAGAATTTCCTAGTTTTGTCTTAAGGGTTATGAACCCTAAATCTCCCAAACCTCCAATCTCTTTAATTTTACTCACAACCAACAATATTTATCTACCCAAAATTTATTCTACATGATTAATAGCCATTATAATCCACAATTTTTATCATCAAAACTAAGATTATTATTTAATTCCCATAAATTCCATTTTTGATCTCCAAATGAATATACATAAATATCATACAAATTATTCAACTTAAATCTCTTATTAGCAAGTAGAAAAATTGCCTTGTTGTAGGAAATATTAGATTTCTTGGTGGTAGAAGCAATCTCCAATCTTAAATCTTCATTTTTCTCTTCTTTCTCCTCATTTCTCTTCTTCTTTCTTTGTCTCCTTTTCTCTCTATGTTTAAGACATAAGTTAGGAAATTAGGGGATTTTGGCTTAAGTTAAAACTCCCAACTTAATTGGTTAACACCACATTAAAATGACTCCCAAATACGCGTTTAAGTTAAATCCAGGTAAAAGTGCCCGAAACACAAAAACACAATATGGCCCTTAATCTAACTGTCTCGCACCTTCCGAGACTAACTACACCCTCTAAACTGGCATCCGAAAATTTTATAAATTATTTTGAGTTTCAAATTTTAATTTAACCATAATGTCATTTAAATCATATGACACCATATAACACACAACTAAATGATATTTACTTTCTCATGCAGTAAATATACAATAACCCAGTAATTATTAACCTTCAACTCATGAAATTAATATTTACTCCAGTTCCAACATTTTATATAATTACCCTATGCGGTAAAATTTGTATAAAATGAGCCTCCCAGAATCGAGGGTTGTTACACACCGAAGAAGCATGTTGGCCTTAATGTTGAAACCCAAATGGGAGTGGCCATTCATGGTGCAGGGAATAGGGAGATCGGGATACTGCCAAATCTTGTAGACGAATAGAGAGTGCATTCAATCAATCAACTGAAAATGGATAAAAAATTATTATGCCTACGGTACCGTAACTTTTTTTAGTATTTCATTTTAGAAGGTGAAAACTCCTTACGTACAAAGAAAAGTTATTGGTGTTACTCTTTTGTAGATGCACACTAGAAAATATTACTTTATACGTAATGAATACAAAAGTGAATGTCAGTTATGACCAGTTCCTTTATAAAATATTTATGATGAAATTTAAAATGTTATCATATTACATAACCAACTAGTTTAGTATGCATCCATTCGTCAAATTATGCGAGCAGATACAACAAAAACAATTCTAACAATTTTGACTTTGACAAGTCAAATTTTGTGAGTAGAGCGGCCCGAGATTGTAACAGTGTAAGAGAAAAGATAATTAACTTAACGAGAATTGTTCATCATTCTTGAGGATGCTGGAGGACTTAAAATATAATACTAGATCATTTGATTTATATGATAATTAACTTAATAAGCATTGTTCATCATTCTTGAGGATGCTGGAGGATTGCTCAAGATCTCTCACCTTTGCAATTCCTTTGGGCTCGAACCATAGAGATTTGATATCTTTCGTGTTACACCGATCTGTGTTGTAAATCTAACGGTGTGGCAGCCAAAAAATCAACATGATTTTTTGAAAAATCTTAACAGTGTCAAAATATGATCTTTCGCACGTTTGTATATCTTTCGGCCTCTGAAATCCATAGAAAAAATTTCATCTCCATTCGATCAACAATTATTAGGTTAACGCTCTAACAAGTAGATACTATGATGTGTCGCACATTTGTTTGAGCAAATGAAATCGTGTGTTCTTGAATTTATTTTATCACAAAACCTTCATATCCATGATTCCAAAAGTATTATATCACGATTTATGTATATTATAACACTTTCTTGAAAATTTAATCCACCTTAATGATCCATTCTTCATTCGATTCCAGATATATTATGTGTTATCAAATCTGCTTCATGAAACACTATTTTGTAAAGATGCTTGAATAAGGCAAACCAAATTATCTCCAAATGACTTGAAATTTCCTATGTCTCTTCCTCTAATTAAAGGGACATGTGGTTCCAAATTCATATTTTTTTGACTCTCTAATTGTATGTAATCGATTTTACAACTTGAGAGCTTTAAAAGAGAGCTCAAGATCTTCCATGCTATTGATTTAACCCAATACATGTCATTGGTGTGTGGGCACCAAGGATCACGACCCTACAACTCCTTTTTAAGTATTTTTCTAATCTATATTGATCACACACTTATTAGGAGACAAGGGGTTGCTTATATAGGCTAGCACAGGGAGCCCAAGAGAAATATGAGACTAACTTCCTACAGAATTTGGAATCCTAATTAAACTTTTTAATTAATTCCATAATTCTATAAATTATTATTCATTCCACTTAATAATAATAATTGCACTCTAGTCTACTATCTTAATATTATAATTTTGAGTTCCTCGTTATTAAAAGCTTAATAATCTCCTAACGTTAAGATTATAGATACCCGTCGATTAAATTAAATTGTTGATAATTATATTTAATCGACCTCTTATAAATTCGTTGGAACCGTCTTCTTAACTTATTTTATATGTCGGATAATTAAATTCACCGGTCGGGCTTAACATAATCAAAACTTATAAGCTACATCAAGATGATATCATCAATCTCAATACCGAGACGTGGACTCCATTCACAATTAACTTTCACCATTACCAATCTACCAAACTTATTGATCCATAAATTAATATCACCGAATAGGTCAAAGTAATGAACAATCGATGCACATGTCCAACAATTATGTCCGGATTCAGAGATTAAGCACTCATAACAAACATGAGATATGCATTATCTTATATAGTCAGTATAAAGACAATTAATTTAAATTGGTTCCATTCAATACACACAAAGTGTACTAGCACAACAAGTCGAAACTATATTATTTCTTGTAATCAAGATAGACCTACTAAAATAGTGCTACAATCAATCCTACTGATGCTGTGTCCTTCTCCATCTAAAATTGTGAATGAGGCTTATATTCTATAAGGACCGATGATCTAATATTTTGTGTCTAAGTCGAACTCTAGACACCAAATCATATATTGTGTATAATAAAAGACACATAAATGTATACAATAATATGATGCGAACATCACTTGTGATGATTCTCATTAAATATACATACTAAATTTCACAAGTGAACCGTTACTTATTTTATATAACCCCAATAATCTCCCACTTATTCTCAAAGATATAGAACTGTGCATTTAGCAACCATACTTCACGCTAAAGTAAGAGGCTTCGAAGTTGTCAACCAATGCAAGCACAACCACTAGAAACTCCCTTATGTATAATTTCATATATGAGGTGTACTATACACTTTCTAGAATCTTAAATCTGACTGAATACATGAGTTAGTAACATACAAGTTACTTATCCCTTTACTTGGCAACCAAAATATATTTATTAATCCCTTTCTGGTACTTGAATATTTTTTTTACCAAAACACAATGTTCTATTCTAGAGTAATACATATTCCAAATCTGAAAGAGCGATAGTGTTTCATGAAATATTGTATAACAAAGGGTGGAAAGAACAATATCATTATGATAACTTAGATAAGGAAAAGTACATTCTTCTGGCGAGATGAAAATAGAATTATCTAATGTTTTCATATTGAACTTATTGGACTACCACACTATAACTGTATGGCATATCGCTACATCGCGTGCAATAATAAATGTATTTTGTACACACTAAACACATCCAACCATTTATCAAAATCATGGATTTGATTACCCGTGTTACTAGATTCATTTACAACTGATGGGTTTGACCCCATCTTATTTAATCTCTATGGTACCAAATATCATAACTTTTCCAAGAATGTTTTGCATCCTTGTGAAGGAGTACCTTATTATAGGTATAGAGTTTGTTATCTTCTTCTCCAGGGGTCACGATGGGTGACAATCCTAAGAATAACAAACATTCCTACTATTATAAAGTTTTCCCTTTACGGGTGTACAGATCCAAATGCGTTTATATAGTTTTCACCATTATGAGAATTGATGATCCTCCCACTAGGATAAGGTAGTAGAATGTCATACTCATTTCTTTGTGATGTTTTCACATATGCTAGTCGTATGAAATAAGTTCACATAAGCCTATTAGACCTTCATTTGTTTCGAAATAATGCTTTTGGGAATATGGTCACGAATATAGACTTAAACATTTATCCTTGTTTCAACTTGTCAAGTTTTCTCCCAACACAAGTGTTGCCCTACCCATTATATTAAGTGCCATAATTGAATTAAAAGAAATCCATTATATTTAACAGGAGTAAAAAAAATTGACTAGAAAACAATCTTGACATATGCGTATCTGTATCTTATTAATAACCATCATGTATATAATCATTTGTGAAATAAACTTAATTATTCTTTCTTTGACACACCGTTACTAAGAGTAACATATGGAATTATCTTCATGGATATAATCAAAGCTACTGATCTGTAATTCTTAAATTTAGGAATAGGTAGTTATAGAATTACATCAATCATAATAAACCAATTCTAATATTTCTGTAGCTATAGTACCTCATGGTCATTTTCCATCTAAACCATATTAATTAAATAGAAGCATCTTCACTTCCGATGAATGTAAGAACCCACCTTCTCCCAGTTTGGAATCCATTTAGATAAAATGACTGGGGTATATGGTGCTATAGATATATTAAGATTTATAAAGAATAATCTTATCCTTTTAGTGATAAATCAAAATCGTTATTCAAAAACTAAAGTGTACTAAATATGATATTTATTTTATAATTATTATCCTCTTTAGTACCAAAGATGAATATATTATCTATTATCACTAACAACACACATGTCATTAATATAAAACAAATATCCTTCCATAAAAAGAGTAAAGGCTTAACAAAAGTTCCATCTATTCTTACATACTTATAATCAATCATTTAAAATTCATCTCTAATTATCAAAACTAAGGCTTGTGTGTCCCATTGTAATTACAAATTCCTAGTAGTATATAAATTCACCTATCACTAGTTGATTGGTATCCTGGAACTAATGATTAATGGCTTATGTGTCTACAATCTAGGTTATCATAGAACAAACCATTAAACATTATTCAACTTTTTTGCAAATAAAATGTATCCACCTTGCTCTTTTAAAGAATATATGTTTATGAATTACTTCTAGTATTCTGATTATTCCTAGTGAATTAACATGCGATTAAACAATTCGTTAACTGTCTTTGAAACCTAGCCAATGCCTAAATTCCTACTTAATAGTTTTCGATTTGACGTTAGCTTTAATCAACCTTTTAGTTAAGAAGTTAAGTTATTTCAATAACTTGAATACTTATATGATACCATGATAAAACCTTTTATTTGGGAGGATGTCGATATGGGTTTCCCCGTCAATTTCACCTCTTTAGATTTTTAGTTTCTTCAGAAATGAAATCACCATAAAAACATAAGCGTATAACTAGGGTCATATAAATCATACTAATATTCCTTTAAAGTCATTAAGGGCAACCCACCTAACTATATGAGATGATTATCAAACATTACATGCGAGATAATCATTCTATTATAGGCAATGAAAACTAATTAATACTGATGTCAAAATATATCAGACATAGTGAACAATTCATATTGTGTCATACCATTAATCTTTTCCACTTATATTCCATATTTTCGTACAGAAAACTTATAATGTGACTATTCAAGATAACACTGAGAAAATAAACATATGCATTTCTCTATCATCAACACTATGTTCCATTTAAATTCAGTCCTTTTAATTATTACCAGAAGGTATATAAAACTGGGTATGAAATAAGGGGATACTGGAGTTACTATTTAAAATTAAAGAATCACATAATAAAGAATATATTATGACGAGCAAATTACTTTAAATTCAATTTAATGTTGGTTCCCTCTACAATTTTAAAAGCATTCGTCAGCATCCCAATTACCGTTTGAATATCATTCCTCTTTAGAGAACCTACAGTACATAATCACATTAGGCAGGCCATTTCCTTTAATTTTATTATCTAAGTAAGATTATGTGAAATAAAATTAATAGTTGGCACTTTGGTACCACATAATAATAACAATCCTCTTTGGAGAACCAATTATAATTTTGTGTCTAAGTGTATACCAACAACTAATTTTAGACTATTTCATATCGCATAGACTCCTCCTTTATGGGCCCTCCATATGAATATGAGCCTAAAATTACCCGTAAGGAAATTTGCACAGGTTACCACAATAATTAGTATTCCTCTTTGGAAGGACTACTTGTTATTAAAAACCTACAAATCGTTGGTGGAGACCGCCGGATTTGTTTGCAACCAAATCCCTCTTCCACTTATTAATTTAAAACTTTTGTGATGTTTGTAGAAAAGAGAAGTTTAATTTTAATGTTTTAAAAAATACAGGGTAAATGACGCATGTTAACATTCCTGATTGCCCAATTTTTTTGATGTCCGAAACATGTGTAATAAATAGAAATTCGAAATTCCCATATATTCACAAAATTAATTTGAAAATTTAATTTATATTTTCTAATTACACATTAAAAACCCATAATTTAAAAAAATAAATAAACATATAACCATGGAGATTGTTCAATTTTAAAATGTCCAATTAAAATAATGGAATTTTTTAATTTATTTATTGAAATTAAAATAATCAATTTCCTTAATTATTCTAAAATAATTAAATTATTTTAAATTAAAATAATTTTGGAAATTTAATTTAATTTGAGTAATAAATAAAACCCATTAAATTCAATAAATTTAAAATGAACCACCAAAAAATTTATTTTCCAAGAAAACCATGATCTAAGGCCGGGTCCAAGAATATTTGTCCATGTTGTCCAATTTAACGGGTGCACTAAAATTAATTAATTTTAATACGCCACTAATTAAAAAACAAATATTAAACAAGAACCACAATCACAACAGAATAAGAAAGGCAAGAGATACAATCGACAAATAATAAGTAAACTAAAATAAGTCCCTCTCTAGTATGGTCTCTAATTCCTTATCTCATGAAATCACTGACTCCACGAATCCTTCCCATGTAAAGAACCATACCGAGTAGGAAATCTAGGCTTAGTTAAAGTTTATCCATATTGTGCCACCACCACTAAAATGCTCCGGGAGGTTACTCGTGCCAAAACAACACATAACCCCACCATTGCGCGATGTTTCCACGGCACCTAGTATGCCTATGAAGTGTATCGTCACGCTTTCGTATGATGTTGTAATCACTAACTCACACACCATGGTCTCTTACAATACAATAGGATTCTACCAAAACTTTCCAAGTTATTGTCCAACAAATCTCATTCGTCCCTAAAACTGTCTTCATTGCCCGACTTATCAATCAATGTAGATTTCAAGGAACCAAAGAAAGAAATTACATGTAATAATTACAACCAAATCTAATGATCTAAAACTAAAAGTAATTATTACAACCCAATAGAAAACATAAAATAAGTGCACATAAATTATCTTAGAATTCAATCACATATGATTAATAAATATGAATCGGACCATAATGGAGGGACGAAACTTAAGAATCTCTGCAAAAAAAAGTTAGATCCTAGATCTAGAATTCATTCAACATTCATTAAAGATTAAATCTAAATACATTAAACCAATTTTGATGGACAACAAGGATTTTTCAATTATCATGTAAATCAAAATCCTTCTCCGATACCAATTACAGGAGGACTTAAAATCAAATACTGGATCATTTGATTTATAAGATAATTGGATTTCAAAAAAAAAATTATTATGGCTTGTCTACATGGAGATTCAAGATCTCATATCTTTTGGTTTCCTTCTCGCTTGAAACATAGAGATTTGATCTCTATCGTGTTACATCGATCCATGTCGTAAATCTCACGGCATGGCTGCCGTAAAATCAAAATGAATTTTTCAAAACTCTTAACACTAACAAAAAAGGATCTTTCATTAGTTTTTATATCTTTCATCCTTCGTAACCCGTACAAAAACTTTCTTCCCCATTCGTCAAAGGTTCTCAAGTTATGGCTCTAACAAGTAGATACCACGATGTGTCGTGCATTTTCTTAGGAAAATGAAATAGTGTGTTCTTGAATTGATTTTATCACCAATCCTTTATATCCATGAATCCAAAAGTATTATATAAGGGTTTATGTATATTAAAACACTTTCTTGAAAATATAATTCACCTTTTTTATTCGTTCATGACTCGATTCCAGATCTAATTTGTGTTCTTGGATCTGCTTTGTGAATCATTGTTTTATAAAGGTGCCTAAAGCAGTAAAACCAAATGATCCCCGAATGACTTGAAATATATTGTCCCTTTTTCTCTATATGAAAGGAACTTATGATTCCAATTTCATAATTTTTGAACTCTCCAATTGTCCATAACCAATTTTACAGTTTGAGATCTTTGAAAGAGACCTCAAGATCTTCTATGCTATTCCTTTAAGACGATACATGGAATTGGTGTGTGGTCACCAAGGATCACAACTCTACCACTCCTTTTTAAGTATTTTTCTGATCTATATTGATCCCACACTTATTAGGAGACAAGGATTGCTTATATAGGCTAGCACAGGAACTCCAGGAAAAATTGGGGACTACCTTCCTTCAGAATAAGGAATCCTAATCTAACTGTATAATAAATTCCATAATTCTATAAATTATTATTCATTTCGCTAAAGAATAATAATTGTACTCTAGTTTAGTATCTCAAAATTATAATTTAAAGATCCTTATTATTAAATGCTTAATAACCTCCTCACGATTATAGATATCCATCGATTAAATTAAATTACTGATAATTATATTTAATCGACCTCTTATAAATGCCTTAAAATCATTCGCTTAGCTTATTTTATATGTCGAATAATTAAAACCACCGACCGGGTTTAACATAATCAGAACTTATAAGCAACATCAAGAGGGTATCATCAATCTCAATACCAAGACATGGATTCCATTCATAATTAACTTTCACCATACACTAATCACAACTACCCAATCTACCAAACTTATTGATCCATAAATGATTTCACCCAATAGGTCAAAGTAATGAACAATTAATCCATGTGCTCATCAAGTATGTCCGGATTAAGATATTAAGCACTCGTAAAAAACATGAGATATGCATTATCTTATATAGTCAGTATAAAAATAATTATCTCTAATTGGTCCCATTCAATACACATAAAGTGTAATAGCACAACACGTTGAAACTATACCGTTTCCTTTAATAAAGATAGATCTACTAAAATAGTGTTCTACAATCCTACTAATTGTGTGTACATATCCATCTAAGATTTTGAACCAGAGTTTTACTCTACAAGGACCAATGATTTGATCTTCCATGTGTAAGCCGAACTCTACACACCAAATAATATACTGTGTAGTATAAAAGACACATATGCATAAATATATAAATAGCATGATGCAAACATCACTTGTGAAGATTCTCATTAAATAGACATACTCAAATTAACTACTGAATCATGACTTTTAGTATACAAACCCAACAGAGGGGATATATACCTCCCAATGACAAAATATGATGGGAAAAGCACCTCTACCTACAATGTTTTGAAGGATATGCTCCCAAAATGAAGTGTCCGACAAAATAAAATAAGAAAATACATAGTTTCAAAATGTTGATAAAATTTTACAAATTGTATGTATTTTATGACATCAGGAGGAATTGACTCCCAAGTTTTATTTCATGTTAAAACAAGGAAAACATTCCACAAAATGCGGGAAAGTTACATATATTACTCATCAATTTGCGATAAGGCACTCCCATCGAAAAAGGGAATAAAATTATTGACCCTTACTCCAATATTGTGAGCAGATGCTCTCCTAGAATAAGAGAAGGCTCATAACATATGAAAAAGAGAGGGGAGATTGAAATACAATACAAGAACAAATATCATTATTTCTTTCTCATTTATAAAAATGATTTTCTCTAAGTACAACTAGCCATGATATTACAAACAAAAGGGGGGGGGGGGGGGGGAGATTTTTCACAAAAGTTCAATCTGCTAAAAGAAAGTGCATATTCGCCTTTGAATAAAAGTCTTCGAATGAGGGGACAATCTCTCGAACAAGGTCTTCCTGGACACTAATCATACGAGAAACATATCCTATTTCACTAGCTAAGACTTTGGCTAGCCTTCCTTAAAAAGTTTGGATCTTCTCTGAATACGACTAGCCTTAGAATGATGTTGCTCAGATCTATCCTGCTCGAAGGACTTGGCCCTTATTAATATCTTAGACACCGGATTGAGAAGTTTGCTAAGAAAAGCCTCGAGCCAATCAATCTTAAAGTTATAACAACTCTCCACGTCTTTTATTGATGTGAAAACAATGCGGACACCTGTACCAGTGACATTGATGGGAGAGGTTGAAGTAAACCTATGAACATGGAGGGCGAATGCATTTAGATTCATAATAGTGAGACTGTCAACATTGCAAAAACTGTTAGTTGTGAACATCTCAGGGTAATGCTCTAAGATAAAGTTTAGGACCTCATGCTTGGATTCTTAAAATCTCTTAGATTGATACTAATGCCACATATCTCGCATAAAAATCTCAAGAGCATCCACCTCTATGGACCCAAAACCTGAACCCATCATGTAAGACTTAGAACGAGGGGAATACTCCTCACTTGACTTCTCCACCTCGGCTCCATCAGGATGAGTGACCTCAGAACTTTGCTCGATCTCTTTAATAGACTCATTTGCCTAATTTTTTCCTCCTAAAAAATAATGAGGAAAAAAAAGATAAGAAATAGATTAGGAAAATGAAGAGAATAATAGAAAGGAGAAGACTTACTAGCATGCCAATAGAAATCAGCATGCTACCAAAAAGACTTCATCGTTTCCTTTGTCTAATCCTAGGCTCCACGATTAAAGGAACGCTTATAGCACCAACCCAAAAACAAGGAATTAACAAAGTATTATTTGATAACTTTCACTGTAAAAGCAAGTTATAAAAGATCCAGTCATGACAGAGTAATACGTTAGGAGCACTCGTGTCTATGCTCATAGGAAGTTCCACAGTCAGAGGTATGCTTGTAGCACCAGGCTGAAAATAAAGAAATAGGAAAGTTTTATTTGAGCACCTGTATTATAAAATAAAGTCAGCAAATAGTTAGGTATCATAAAATAATAACTAAGGAGCACTCATAATTTTGCTAGCACCGGGCTTCACAATTGGAGGAACAATCGTAGTGACAAACTGGAAAAAAAGGATTGAAAAATGTTATTTGAGCACTTAAATAAAAGAAATTCCACATGTACCAGATCAATACCCAAGTAGCCACAAGTGAGGGAACACTCACGGCTATACTCACTCGAGACCCCACAGTGGTTGGAATGCTCGTGACCAACCTAAAGAAAGAAAAAGAGAATATTATCATTTGAGTGACCATGCAAAAAAAATAGTACAACTACAAAAATTTACAAGTAGGAACTCAATCCATGTCAAACTAATACATGAGTTGGACAAGTGATGAACCAATCGCCACAACAATAGTTGGAGACATAGAAGGCGATGGAGTACTAGAAATACTGGTCTAAATGAAAAGTAAAAAGATAGAATGAGTGGCAGTTCCAACACATGTAATATAAAGTATGCTCGCTGATAGCAAGCATAAAGGTGCGCCAGTTCAAGTACCTGGACCTCAATGGAAGGGGAAACACTCAAATCCATAACAGGAGGTGAAGGGATACTTCAACTAACCTGTTAATGAAGAAGTTTCCAGTAAAAAATTATCAAAAACAACATAATTATACAACAAGTTACTTGTGCTGAGAAAGTGGGGCCCTCGCAGCCACACTAAAGATAGGCTTAGAAAGAAGGGTCTGCAGTTGGGGCCTATTGTAAAAAAGAAAACAAGCCCCAGGGATAGGTATCATTCCAGCTAGAGATAACTCAGGGATGGTTACCCTTGTGGATAAAATTATGCCCCCAGTGGTGAGGGGCTTGCTTGAGAGAGCCTTGCAATACAATGATCAACAAAAAGTAAAGTAATATTTTTATTGTTATTCACAAAGTAAGTATTTAAAGAAAGGAAAAGAGATGCTTGAAGAATACCTCTGCAAAACAAGTCATGCCATTGGCTAGGGGCTGGACTGACTCGTTTCCCACTCGTGAGGGACTGAGTGGCATGACAGTTGGTGCAAGAGGAGCAAAAGACACTTATTAAAGAAAAAAATAAAAATATGCAAGTTAGCAGAAAATGCATAAACAAGACTTGGAAAGACTCTTTGGAGAAGGGATGAATACCTGAATTGAATGAGCAGTCATAGAAGAACTCCTAACAGTAGTAGGAAATACAGTAAATAGCTGCTTGAAAAAGTGTGGATAATTATTTCACAAGTGCCAAAGTTTAGAGGTTCAAAATCTAAAAGTATTCCTAAAAAGAATAAGTACACCTAAAAAATTTATATACACACCTCCCGTTAGGCCGAAAGGATGCCGTCATAGGGTTCCTCTTGTTTTGAAATGGATCTCGAAGAATGACAGCAAAGGAAGATAAAGAAACTACCCCCACCATAGAGTGTCCACTCATTACTACACAAGAAACCTGCAAAAAAATGATAGGAGTTAATATCAAGGTAAATTCTAACTCAAATGAAGATAAAAAAATAAGCAGTTGAATTAAACTTTTATAGGCTCATCGCCATGATCTTTCCCATAAGGACAAGGTCCAGTAATCAGAATGGTAGAGGAGTGTGAGTAAATAATTGTTTCATCATGGTCACTATTAGGTTTCTCTAGGTCCAAAGGCAATCCCCTCGTGGCTAATAAAAAATGATAAGTGTCGAACGAGTGATCTGTGATGATGCCAAGTAACTCAACGCCATTTGAAGAAGAACTATAATAATAATAATTATAATAATAATAATAATAATAATAATAATAATAATAATAATAATAATAATAATAATAATAATAATAATAATAACAATAAAAAAGGGTACTTTCATAATCAATAAGTTCCTCTTCAGATGATAAGGACGAGGAACCAAGCTCGTAATTCCATTACTTATGTTTTATAAAGTAAAAGATGAATAACTAGAGTTCCTTCCACTTAGGGAGTAGAGAGTGGAGCAGAAGGTTAGAAAGAGTGTCTTTGAGATCCTCGTAGCCCTTCTCACGAATGGTTTAAAAAATTTCTTCAACCCTAAAGGTTTTGGTATCCGAACATTAATCTTTAATGATAGAGGTGCAAATGGTCTTTGACTCTTTGTTGTTCTGCCTGGCCGTAGGGGTCCTAACTAGAGAGGGATGAGAATTAACTTCCCAAATTTTGCGGGAATGAAGTTTGAAGCATCAACATCTAGGTGATTCCTCTTGGAGGGGACTTTTCCTATTTACTTATTGGGATTTTGCCTTAGGATCTTTGGAGTAAATGATTTCCTCGTGTAGAGGATTTACATGGATAGGTACAAATTTCTGGAGAGGATTTCTTTTAACCTGGATATGATCCCAAACTTCTTTATTAGTTCGCTTGGTCATATACTTGTCAGAAGAATGGATGGCCTGAATAAAAAACTCATGAGGGGCATCCTGTATGAAATTTTTTATCAGCATGACTTGGCTCTTCCATAGGACAAACCCTGATCTACTGATTGAAGGTATATAATCATGAAAGTGTATAAAAAAGTTCCCAAAATGAACATTTCTCTATACCATCCCCTCGGGAGTAAGTTTTGAATAGGTCTTTAAGTACAAAGCTGGAGGCGAGAGGCTAGTAGGAAAATCTAGAGTATATGTTCCTTGTTCATATTAAAATTGCCTCCTCACCCACTCAGAGTGGTAAATATAAAGCCCTTGTCTAAAATTAGTTAAATATGGGAGTATCATGGGAGAATAAATTCCATCATGGAGATGTGAGGGAAATTACTCACAGAATTGACATTGGCTTGAGAAAAAATGGTTCCACGATATCCCGACCACTTGCTTTGAGTGAGTATAGAAAGAAAACTCATCAATATTGGCCAAAAGTATACTAAGTGATTGCTTGGGGAACTTTTTATGCCAGCTAACAATGTGATCAGCCTGACTATGTAGAAAATGGGTCTAGTGGGCCTAATTAAGGATTCGCTCAAAAATTAAACCCATCAACACAAAGGAATTGACCAAATTTACCATATCAAAGTGTCCATGTGAGCATTCCAAATCAATATGAGTTGAATTTATCCATGTATAGATCCCAAAGTAAGAGTAGTGAGTGGCACGCTTCTACCATAAATAAGCCTGGTGGATAAGCAGAAAATTAGCTCACGAGGGGAATCATTAGGCCTCCCTAGAAATAGAAATTGAGTTCTGAATGTGATAAAGAATGAAGCCAAATAGGTCCTTAATTGGAGTTTTAGACCATCCTGACTCTTTGATGTTTTGGATTATGCCTCTTCCTTGGATAGTGGCTCAAAGTTTTTGAACTAGTACCGTTGTCATTTGGGAAAAAAATGCTTGATCATTCTAGTTCAGGTGAGAGAAACATAATGAGTACAATACTCGAAGGCTTGATGGAGCTCCTCCAACATATCCTATTCCACAGAGTCCTCATAGCCATTAGTAACACACATGATTTCCCACGAGGGGCAAACTAGTCAACTCACAAATATCTTCTTATGTGATAGAAAATTCCCCCTAGTTAGTAATAAAAGTGTGAAAATCCACACTCCACCGAGAAGGTAAAATGTTGTACGCGCTTGAATTTTTGGGGATAGTGCAGGATTTTAAACTGAAAAAGCTTCAAGTCACGCTTAACCCCTCAATAATGATATGATAGGGTGGTACATTAATGACATAGTCAACCCATAATGCTCACTCACTGAGGAACCTCCACAAACATCAATGTTCTCATTAGAGAAATAAAACCTCTCTCCACTCAAACATGGGGAATGCTATCAACAAAAAGCACCAAATTATCCTTAGACTCAGCAAAACCCAAGGTTGTCTGCACGCTAATCTTCTCCACAAACTCAACTTCGAAGCTCTCGAGCGAGGGCATGAAATCATCATGCTTTCTAAAAAAAAGGACAAGGTGGTAAACTCAAATTCCCTTTTGGACCTTGTCTCCAAAAATTTCCTTTGTCCTTTGGGCAAGGCCTAGGCATCAACCATTGAGGGCTTATCGCCACCAGAAGTGTAAATGATAGGAATTGGTGAAATCGCAATAAAAGAGGTAATAGAGGTGGCATCGATGGCCATAGACGTGGTGAAAATCACATTGATGGGCAAGGAACCCACCAAAACCTCACTCATATAGGTAACAGAGGCAGCTGAAACATTCAACTGAGAAAAAGCCATTAATGAAGATGGTTGAAGAATAAGTAAAGAATAAAATGAGATTTACTAAAAACCCTGCAAAATCTCTCAAAGTGTGTCTCTCTAAAATATAGAAACAAATGACAAGTGAAAGTTTGAAAAGGATAAGAATTGATGTATTTATAGGGCATGAGAATGCACACCTGACGGTTCAAAAATAGTGGCAATTATTATCCAAAATCAAGAAAAAAACTTCCCTAGATAACATGTGTCCCCTCGAGATACTAAAAGACTGCCAAGGAATGGCTCCTATAATAGATCATTAAAGGCTCACAAAAAAGCAATTATGATTTACGAGGGAGTCTCCTCGAATTATTAAAGATTACTTTTCGTGAAAGACTCTTAACTTTTCCCCCAAAAACTCTTTTGCATAAGGGGACTAATGTATAGGTGTACTCATTCAACCCCCTTATAAAAAGATAAGTTTGGAGCGAGCAGGCCTAAAGACCAAACAGAGTAATGATGGGAAAGCATGCCCAAAGTAGGAATAAACAATATTGGATGAGCAAGTCCAAAGCACGAGCAAACCCAAAAATTAACAAGGAAAGATATATAATGGGTGAGATGGCCCAATAGGAGTGAAGCAATGATAGACATGCAATTACAAAATGGCGAGCAGGGAAAATAAAGTCAAGCTAGTGAGGGGGAACCATACGAGCAAACCCAAGCCAATGAGAGGATGCTCTATAAGAGGTGACAAGTCTTTTCAAGAGTGATGCTTATGTAAAATAATATTTCCTAACACTTTTGTTATTTGTATAGAGGAATAATTAGCAAGATTCCTTAGAGAAGCAAGCAGGGCTAGAGTAGATGGAAAGTTAGGATCTCTTAAGAGTTTTGGTTTGGAGGCTGAGAATCCAATCTTATTGGGAAAGATAAGGCTCAACCAGTTCAGTCCCCTAGGAAAGAGAGAATACTAAGATGTGGGACATAAGAGTTCACTCTCACACACACACACACTTATATAACTTATATTTGTTAAAATAGGTGAGCAGTCAAGGTGCTCCTTTCAAAGTAATTTTCTAAAATTATATTAGCAAGTGGCTCTCAAGTCCGATCGCAAGTTTTCAAAATTGTTTGTCAAGTAACCGTTTAAAATGTTGACAAAATCATAAATTTTAACACTATACCTTACATATTTTCTTTTTGGCTTTGGTTTCACCAGATGTCCCTATCAGAGTGGACAGCGATAAACAGTAAAATAGGACAAAAAATACCAGTTAGATATTGTCACAAGGGAATATCCTATTGGTACACAAATGTCGTGTCAGCCCTAATGTTTAGATATAAATAGAGAATACGGGAAAGGTCAAACCAAGAATAATATTGGGCACGATTACACTACCCAGCTTCACATTCAATGTATTCTCTCCCTTCTCTCTCCTAGGTACTTGAAGTGCTTGTCTATTCACTCTCAAAGAATCATCACTTTCAAAAGATTCCCTTCGTTTTGTTATTATTGAAAATATTTTATTTTACTATTGCCTTCCTCATATTTTAACCATAAAAGTTATTATATTATAAAAGTTATCTTTTGATCTACTTTCTGCTCTTGAAATTTCAAATACTGTGAAGGTTGTTTCCATTAGAGTGGGTCACACCTCACCCTTTCAGATTATTCATAGACTCCAATATTACTACCCACCTACGGGCCTAAATGTATTTGTAAATTTAATTAAAAGAAATTAGGTATAGATAAATTGAAAGATGAACCTAATTATTCCCATGGTGTTAGTTTTGTTGATATGAAAATTATGAAACCCTCAGTGATTAAGAATGCCTAAAAAAGAATTGTGAGAATCAAATTGCATGATCATTATAAGTGAAAAGGTTAAATGATTATTTTACAAGTAATCAAATAGGTTCCTATTGAAATTTGAAAAATGAAATATGAATGATGTATATGACTAGTCCCAGAAAAACTGTGACATGAATTGTTGGGTCTCTCATGAGGCACTTTTAGTTTTTAGGCAATTCATACAAATCCAATTTGAAACATGTGAGGAATAAAAAGATGTTATAAAATTTTAATTGAAACCTTCGAAAATTGGATTAATATGTTTGTGAATTAGCGGTCATAAACATGATGAATAGAAGAGTATGTTCTTTGACACTATATATTGTTTTGTATAAGTGATATTCTAAACCTTATGTTTTGGGAAATAAGAATTTCATGTGTTTAGATTGATTCATTAAGGATATTGGTGGTCTAACACCTACATTATAGGAGTAGTAATTTTACATTGTTTGGTTTGTAGAAAGTATGGATGGTTATGTTTTTAAATATATGATTTGTTGATTTTCTACTAGTGCCAATTATCAATAGGGCCTAAGTTGTTGAATGATAGTGTTACGAGTAGGATCTTATGTTTAAAATAAAATATGTTGTGATGTTAGATATATGGAATATAAGGTGTCACTTGCTCACTAGATAACGCGGATTATACATATTGGTTTTATTGTTAAGTATACAATTGGAAGAAGTAACAAATGATGTTGGTTTTCGCATTTATTCTTGGGAGTTGTGATACTTGGAATTTTATAATGTTAAGCTGAAATTATAATATATGGGATATGTACATGTAAGGATGAAAGGAAAGAAATGGTGCATTGATGATATGTGTATTAACACAAGGAGTTGAATTGAAATTTTGAAGTAGTAGTCACTATATAAAACAATTCATTGATAATAAAGGCAATATAAGGATGTAGTTGATAATTTTAAGGGTGAGTAAGAATACATGGGAAATGATAAAATGGTTAAGTTAGATTATAGTATGATGTGATATGTTAATCATAAGGTAAGATACATTCTATAACTGGTTAATGTGTGTTGAGTTAAGACTTTTTAAAGAAAAGGATATAAATGAGGGTTGGTTTAGCTTGTTCATATTCTCAACAACTACCTAATCTAGACATAAGTTTATCGGGGTTCATTATTTTCATTTCATTTATGAGACATCCCACACATGGATTTTATATAAATATAAGAGTTAGGAGATTAGGAGGTGTAAGTTAAGTAGTGGTTTTATAAAAGTATTTAGTTAGTGTATAATTGATATAGAGTCTTGACAACCATTTACCTAGACAAAAATATATCCGGGGGGTCCTTCTTTGGATTTCATTTATGAGACCTCCCATGAATGAAATCTGGGGAAGATTATGATTTGCAAATAAAGTTATCTTGGGCGGCTATGATAGTTTTGGGTATAATGTTTTTTGGCTATGAAATACTTCTATGTGCAGGGTGGATTAATACTTTGATGGTTATTAGTGATTTTGGGTGTGGTTCTAGTGTCAGCTAGCTATTGATATACTATATGTGTAGGACCTAGACTGTCAAAGGATAATGATGACTTATTTTGTCCTTAGTTTACAAGGAGCTTTGTGAGGGGATATAGACCGAATTTATATTATTATAAATATAATACTAAGCATATTATATTCGAGTCTGGGTCAGGATTTCAACCCCAGGTTTATATTGCTATAAAGATAAATGACAAGCATACTATGTGATAGTTTGGGATAGGAAATAGTATGTGGACTATATTGTTATGAATAAATATGTGGGTCATACCACAGGATATTTGGAGTCATATAATTGGCCGATTAATGAGAATAATACCAGAATAAAGATGGTATCCTTGAAAAAATAAATAATAAATTTGTTAACCTATGGTTAATGGGATAATTAGAAATGGGTTGGCTGTCTAGGTTAGAAGAGAAATTATAATTAATACAAGTAAATGAAAATAAAGTGATGCGATTAATCAAATATGGAAAATGTTGAGTGAATAAAACTCTTTTAATCGTAGCTTTCAATTTAAATGTTTATAAGGTTATCTAATAAAATAGATGGCGTTGATACTAAAGAATGAGTATATGGTAGAAGTTGAACTGATATTAAGTGATTTGTTGCCAGACTTTACTAGCAGTTGGATGTCCCTTTATACTCCCAAAATAGTGTAAATTATCATATCTTATAGAGTAAATTATATGAGTTGTGAACATATATGGATCTTAGTGTTATTCAAATAATTATTTGTATATATTATCAAATAGAAAATGATAAAAATTCTAAATTTAAAGGTTGTCATTACATAAAAGACTCTATTGGGTCATTTATTTGATTGAATACTTATGGTTGGGTTATGTTACCCCATTTGGGAAATGTATCTAGTATTCTTGAAGTGGGCACTGGCCCATTACAATAACCTCTCATGATATGTTCAAGTTCTTGGAGCAATTAGATCTTGGAAGAACGATATGATGCCTTGGAGATTTACCTTTTTGTTCCAGTGTAGTTTCATTTCAATTCAATTTTATATTAGACAACAAGTTCATTTATGAGCGAATCGTGACTCCATCATTGTATTTGAGGATTTTCCATTGAGACGATTTTATTACAATTATGTTATTGAAGAATTTTGTATTGATATATTATTATTATTGGAATTTTAATTACATTCTTATCTCTCGTATTTTCAATTGAATGGACAAAGTTTTTAATTGTCTCATATTTTGTCACATGATAAGAATTTTATTTTAAATTATAAGATTTTTTATATTTTATTATTCGGACTTGATTAGCTCTAATATTAAAATATGCGGGGTATTACAATTTGGTCACATATCAACTAGTGTCAATTATAATCCTAAGCTCATTGTTGTACTAATTTTGGTGTTAATTCCTTTTTTTTATGATACATCTTCTGATGATGGTTAACAAAAATAGTTGTCTTGCTATAGGATTACAGATGATTTATGGATTATATGGTATAACATTTCATTTATATCCCACAATACTTTTATTTTCGTATACTTATTGTGATAAATGTGTTTTATACTCTATTTTGTTTTCATCTCAATTAGTGTGTAGTTTACTTTATAATGTTCTTATTTATTCCTTTTATTAATTCTTTCATCTTTATCTATGTAAATTCCATACCAAAATAGTGGAGAAATATCCAAAAGGTCCCAAAAGGAGAGATATTATTCTTAAGGGGATAATCAATTTGAGAGAAGGGATATATACATATATGTTAGGAGGAGAGAAGCTAATGTTTTATGTTGTACTTTTCATAGTGTACTTATTAGGGTATAAGAGTTTTATGCTAATATGATGGGGTGAGTTTACTAAGAGAGAGTAAATATAACATGTTGTGATTTGATGAACACTTTACATTGGCATATCTTGTAGTTTATCTTATTTGTTTTATTTTATTTGTCTTCAGAATATGCATTGATCAAGATATATTTTCTAGTGTGTGACACGAAAACAAATAGATGTTCTATTTTGAGGTTGCTTGAGAATCTTGTGTCCTTTGATTTTTGAACGTCTATCTATGGTCTGATGTTTTATGTCGTAGGTGATAGATATGATTCATTTTCTTGTAATGTTTATTTTGTACATTTTCTCATGGAATAGACAGATGAGGAGGGAATATTTCAAGTTATGAGATTGTCATAATAAAAAACTTTTATTCTGTGATAACTTTAATTGAACATTGTTGAGAAAGTTAACAAAAATAACTAGATTCAAAGGATGGATCTAAGGTTTATCATGTTAACTTTGAGGATCTTGTAGGTGATCTGAATAAGGATAAAGATTTGACGATGAGGATGATGGGGATGCTTTTATTCCTCCTCCAAAATCCTTCTCATGATAGTTGAATGCCTTGAATCACCTAGTATACGATTCCCCTAAGGTAATACTTATGCGTTGGAACTTACAAATCTGAATTCTATTTTATTGTGAGCAGAATCACTTTCTCTCTCCTTAAAACTTCACAAAAATGTGAACACTGCTTTTTCTCTCCTTATCTTACCCTAGATAATGTCTCGTCAAGCATAAACTCCTTTCATTGACCTATCATATAGTTATATCAAATGGACATGATCCAATTAAGGTTTCCTGAGAGTTTGCCCTTCCTAGTTGGGTAATGGACCAAATAGAATTTAAGACTAATAATTATCTTCCAAATGAAATTATGAAAATCCCATATTACTTCTTGTGATATATTCTCTTTCCCATAATTAATTCAACTAAATACTTATAAATGTGCTCCAATATAATTATCGTAGAATTATATGAATAATGATGTTTTATTTGCAAAGTTAGATAATGCCTACTATGATTCCACATGTAAAGAATACAACACCCTTTTGGTGAAATTCAGTTTTACCTAAACTTATTTTCACACCCATCTTATGTATTCCATGATCTCAAACTCAACTTTTTTGACACTTTAGGATTATAAAATCCATCATCCAGGTTTACTTGTAGAATAAAATCTTATAAGTTTATCAAGGGGTATCTCAATCTCGGATATTTCCCTGACATCGATTCTACTGCAATATGATCTCAGTCATATACACACATTGATTGACTAACTTGTGTAATTTAGATAAAATAAATTGGAATACACACATAAAGAATAAAAGAAATAATTATTTACACATTGGAATCTGCATAGTCCTCAAGATTTAGAATATATGCAGCCTTCGAAAACATTGTAGGATTGTGAAAGTATAATGAAGTTAGCACCAAGACTTCAATCATACCCATGGTCCCATTCAATACATTTATGATATACTAGTATGATCATTTTTGAACTATAAAAAAAGTTCCTCAACCATCAAACAAGTTCCCGTAGTCAAGATAAACTACTCATATTGTACTCGTAGCTTTATAAATATGATGCCAACTTCATAGCTAGGTTGTGAATTATTCAATTTAACTATAAGTAAAATTTCGATCATTCTTGATCAAGAAAACCCAACTCACCAAAATTCATACTAAGTTCAGTTGAGAAACATATATAGAATATATGTAAGAAAAATACAAGGCATTCTCACAAACACGATTCCTATTTGAAAATGAACTTGACACGCCTTTATTGAAAAATAAACATCATAAATGCTTTTAAGAATAAAACCCAAATAATATCCCACTTAGTTGAAAAGTCAAGTGCTAATGCATCCAATTACGAACCTACCTACTTAGCAGTCTATAGCCCTAGTTATATAACGAATTATTCATGTGTTATCTGATACAACCTTGGTTACAAACTTATCACTTCCATGGTTTAATCTATCGAACTAGGTAAAACCTAAGCTGAAAGTGATTAAACCTTTTATCAATTATGGGTTCGCTCCAACTTGAAATTATTCCCCTATCAAGGCAATACAATGTAATAGGCAATTTCACCGAATGAACCTGACCCATGTGACATAGCAAGTTCTTTAGCCACATTGCCTCGTAAGTTGCCTACAAAGTGGTAATAACTTTAGCTTACATGGTGGAGTGAACAATGTAGGATTTCTCCACACTCTTCTAACTTACAGCTACACCTCCTAGGGTAAATACAACTCCTATGGTAGAAAACTTAGAATCCCTATCTAATGAAAAATTAGTCTTTGCACCTAAAAGGTATGAGACTTTCTACTAAGTAAACCATTGTTCAATCTCAATTCATTTTAGGTACTTGACAAAGCAATTTAGTATAGTGGAGTGATCCTTACATAGGTTAGACTAAAATCTTATCACCATGTGAATGACAAAGAAGACTTTTGGTCTTATATACATCATAATGTGAATGAGGATTACTACTGCCAAAGCATAAACTATATTTCTCGTCATCTCTATCAAATGTATAAGGACAGTAATACTTAGATAGAAAGATTAAATACATGAACAAAACAAATCAGTTTATGGAAACCCACAAGATAAACTTCTGATAACATTATCGAGATAAGTAGCTTAGGATAAGCTCAACATCCTTTTTATCCAATCTAGCAAAATCTTGGTCATAAGTGATGGGTATCAAAATAGTTTTTGAGATTTAACCTAATAGGTGCTCCATATAAGACCTCATATGGCTTCATGGGGAGTTGTGTCAGATTGATAGACAAGGATATAAAGTAGTTAGACCTCAAATGAGGATCTTACATCCACTATAAAAATGTGTTTCACTGTATATTAGATCATAAGATTAGTATTAAAATCTCAAACACCTATTAAGCTTTGGTTAAGTGAGTATAAGGTCACTATAGCCTTTGTTAATAATATAGAGGACCTTAGGAAGTAACTAAAGGGCTTCTCTAAGGATTCCCTTGTCTTAGTTTAGAACTCAATAAGACATATAATATGTAAGACATATTTATATGATCTAAACCATATAAAATTAACTACCAATAATGGGTTGATAACATGAATTAGTGGACATTTGCATGGTAAATTTCATTTTTTTCTTATATTCCATAATTATATATTATAGTGGATGCCTATAACCATTCGTAAGCCTCCCGTATATATGTATTATATTGAAGAGAGAATGAGTGGACTACAACAGCATGGTCGGGGCCTCTATGAGGTTTGAAGTTACTGGAGCAATGTGGAATGTGGGAGAAACACTTAAATGTGGGGTAAGATAGTTGATGGGTCAATTTAATACAGTTGGGATTCACCAATGCTAGTGGGAGTGAGTGGTGGTGATAGGTAAATAAGTGACTCTAAGTTCTACTTGCCCGCCAGTTAGGGAGAGAAAGCGGACTCAGACGTCTAATGGGGATGAGATGGCATACGTTCCTCCTAAGAATGTACAGTGATATGATATAATTATATTTATTTTGAAGAGAGTTTATGGGACCTTTGGATAACATTTATCTTTGTTTTGAGGTCCATTGTACATGACAGAGATGGAAGGATGCTGATGTCAAGGTCTCTGAGCTCGACTGTTAAAATATAATGGAATGATTAAGCTTTATAGATGTGTAGTGATGTGGTTGAGTTTTATGACACTAATACAGTCCCTTTTCCAGGGTAACTGGGGTCTTAAGAGCTTATTTGTATCCTAGCGAAGGTTTGTTATGGGCCTTAATGCCTCTTATGTTGTGTGTGTTAAGTTGAAGGGTTTGTGAACCCTTAACATTATGATAATTAAATGTAGTATCATAAGTAACTATTTTTTTCTCTTTTCAATAATTACAAGAGGAACACTTGTATGTTTAAATGAACGAGGGTAGATGCATATACTACCACAAAGATTCTTGTTATTATGAGATTGCATTGGGAAGGAGCTTACATTGAGTGTTAAAAGGGCTTTTAGTACTCATGCCAAAAGCCTTGGGGGTTATAAAAGAGCCCTTTTGGCTAGCTATAAGTCTTCACCACTACCATTAAAAACTATATATCTCTATTTATCTTTTTGCACAATTAGTTATTCACTCCTATTCTCTTAGTAACCAAAATGTATTTTGAAACTATCTCACCTTCAAAGGTCTTGAGCCCCATACATCTCTCGGTTGTGGGAAAACATGTTTCTCTACCTCTTTGCATCGAGTAAGTGGCCGAAACTTCAACTCAGCCACGCACATGGTCCATTCCTTATTGTACCCATGTTATCAACTACTTGAGGTAAAATGACTCCAACTTCCCTGGTAGAGCCCAGGTTTCTTCATAGATTAATTAACAGGACCTTATGGGGATTAGGGAGAAGCAAGAAATGCTTAAGTCTATCATATTGAGGCATGAAAATCCTAAAAAAGGGCTTGTCCTTTAGTCTCAAAACACTTTTCCTTCAATGAGTGATGCTTTCTCTATGGAGTTATGTTTCCCCTGCCTCTGCCATTGGTGGTAGCTCAGAAGGAAATAGGGTGGCCCATTCTAATTTAATGGGGAACTATTTCAGATCTTTAGTGGCCACAGTCTTGGATTTCTAGGAGTCTAGTGGGGGGAAACAAGATGTCACCCCGACCCAATTTTTTAAACTGTAGAAAGTTGAAGAACAAAGTGAGGTCAAGGACAAAGGTATAAAATACGTCTCTCCTAATGCTCTAATTATATTTACTAATGGCAATCATAATACCACTAAAAAGTGTAAGGAAAGGTTCTTCTTCATTAGGGGAACTTGAGATACCCCTAACCCAATGGAGAAGATAGGTTGTGAAACCTTATTGTTCTATTATCTAGCCGTGAGTACGATCCCAACTACCACTGCAATTGTTTTTTAACTTCGGATTCAAATTTTACAGATTTTTTTGTAGTAGCTAACGAGATGAACCATGAAGAAAATGATAGGCTTTTAGAGTCCCTCAAGTTGTCATTGGTCCTAAACCCAAGGTTATGGTGGGTGGAGGGGTGGCTGTGGACTTAAACATAGTGGTTGGGAAGTTTGTGGGGGTTGATACCTTCGCCTTGGTTAGTACGAAGAAAATGGACATTATTGTTAGTACCTGTGATGTGCCTCAGACCTCTAAGGGTGAGGAAGACAAAGTTAAAGTAGGACTCGAGATTCCTTCTTATATCATTGAGATTCTGACAAGTTTTAAAGGGGTAAAAATTATGGAATATGATTTATCTCCCAATAAATTTAAGACCTTATTCAGCTTCTTCATTTATTTTTTAAAGTTACAGTGACTAACATAACATTCTTGTTATTTCAGTATACAAATGCGAGAAATCGAGGATGCCCTAGCTTTACACTAAGCATGACTCTGTTCCACCTATTGTCAAGTAGGGGAGGAAGTCCAAGGCCACCAAATTCATAAAACTAAGCACATTGGTGAACATTGTCATTCCTCTTGTCAAACTGGTGGAAGAGCCTAAGGTGAATTCTGATCAAAATAAAGGATCGTTGCTAGAGTTAACCATAAAATCCTTCCCCTGGTTTAGTTTTATTTGGTAGCACGTGGGACCACTACGAAAAACTAGAGGATCCTTATATTCAAAAGGACTTGCGTCCCGTAGTCATAAAGGTTATTAACAAAAAATCTTGTGATCCTCCCCCAAAGGGGAATGGAGTGGTAGTGGGGGACATCTAAAGGGGGGAGGGATGAGGTTGTCCAATGAGGAAATATACTCTAGAAAATCCTCTTTCTAGTAGAGGAACTCATATGCCTCTGTTATTGAGGCTTTAACATCAATGACCTGAACCAACTATTTGGTATTCGTGGCCCCACTAAGAGGCAAGGGGACCTTTGTCAAATCAGAGGAGTTACTTAATATTCTTGCCAATGTACTTATCATACTTATTTATTCCCTTAACCCTTTCTTTGAAACATTTCAATATCATATCTTTCCTTTGTTTTGGAAAGCCCAATAGTTGAGAAATACTCTCAATGATGATGTTGTTAAGTGTCAGAGAACTTAAAAGAAGGCCTTAGGCATGAAAGATTAGTGGTACTTGTCCAAGATGGATCTGATCTAAGTGGTTTGGAATCAGAGTCTAGAAATGAATGCCTTGGTGGAGGAGCAATAGAGTCTGAGGTTACAGATTAATGCTCTTAGGCGAATTGGACTTATGAATGACAAGACCATCATGGAGAAGTCATATTTACCTGAATCTTCTATGGATTCCTTCGTTAAGTCTGAGGAGGATAGTTTTAATTCCATGATTGATCACAACGTTCTCATCGAAGTCCTCCTAAATCAATTTCTCATTCTACAAGGTTCCTGCAATAAGCTTCTTCACTCAGTTGAGTACGTTGACATTATAAAATTACAAATTGTATATCTTAATGTTTTAAAGGAACCATTGAGGTCTGAGAACCAAAAACTATAGGAGGATACTCTGATCTTGGGGTTAAGTATGATAAGCTTCAGGGGAGGATTAGTTCTATAGTGAAAAGTCAATTGGATTCATACATGTACTTTGAGACCTATCTAAAGTTTATTTTCAATAAGTATTCCTTGGGTTTCGAAGTCTATAAGGACAAATTTCAAATGCTCTTCCAAGAAGTTAATATCGTTGGTCTCTTTATTGTGATCCCCACTTATCTGGAGAAATCTATGATTGTGGGAAAATAAGTGGTGGTGAAGCTACTAAGGTCTCTTCTCTGGTAGACAGGGAGGGATATGTTAAGAGTGAAACCCTTCATGTCCCGTTTTTTCTTACAAGTGAATCCCCTTCTCATACCCCCTAAAACACCCCATATTTTTAGGAAAACTTAAATTACAAGGGTCAGAGTAATTTAGTTTAACTGCAAAAATAAAGTGAATTTAAATAATTAATAGTTAGCCAAAAATGGATTCATATTTATGTGTTATTATATTTTCTTTTGTGATATGTAGATGAGATTACATTATTTAATATTACATCGTAAGTGGGTAAAAGCGACGGGATGATAGTATCTTATTCAGGACACGCATGTGGGATCGTGTTGGGAATAAGATGGTAAATTGATGATGGGAGACTCGGTGATGATTTTGAGTGCACAATTGATTCAAAATGGGTCAAAATAGTTAAAATTAAGTACCCAAGAGTCGTGTTTTGGTGTCGGGGGCATTTTAGACTAGTCGGGATTAATTAAAAGATATGAAAAAGAAAGGTCACTCTCATATTCTAAAGGTTTATTTGAGAGATACCAATAGTTAGAGAGAATGTGAAGAGAATTAGAGAGCAAACTCAAGGGTTCAAGTGAGATAATGAAGAAGAAGTCATGAACACTAAGGTATTGATGATTTAGGAAGTATTCTAGGAGATTCATCATGCTCTTCATCAAATCCTTACACTACAAACTGGTAAGGCAAGTATTTATCTCGCAAAATAATTATGCTTTAAATTTCTATCATATTAAAATCGAGAAAATTATTTTGGGTGGAATTCACATTCAAACTTTGGGATTTTGGGAAATGATTATGCAAACGGATTTTGACAGTGATCAAAATTTATGATTGAATCTTAACAATGAAACTTTAGTTTTATGAGTTCATATGTAGGGGAATGAATACATAGAAAACATGTGATTGAATTTGTGATATAACATGTAGAGATGAAATTTAACCCCATGAACGTTGCATTTTTAGATGATGATTATATGTAATGATGAGTCCCTTCGATATAAAATGTATCAAGCATAATAGAGATTGAAATGATTTGTATTGATGATCATTTTTAATGATTGAAATTACTGAAATTCACACTGGGAGAACTCGGACTAATTTTTAGGGGCGAAACGGTTCGCCGCACATCCAAACTGGTTCGAACCCACCCCGCCATGGATATGTTGTGATATTTTTTTTTTTTGAAAAGATTAAATTGCTAGTTTGGGGATTGAATTAAATATTCAAGGACAATTGTGAACTTCTATAAAATATTTGAATTAAGATGGTGGGTTAAAATTATTTGAGATTTATGGTGGATGCAAGTTATAATAAATGGAAAGAATTTAATTTTAATGAAAATATAGGGGTGCGGGTTGAGTTGAAGTAATACATATCTAGAGATTTATATGATGTGATTTATTTAATTAGTTTAGTGAATGATTAATTAATATTGGATATGAATAATATTGTGAAAATGGTTTATATGTGTCACGTGTGGTAGGCACGGTTAAATGGAATTTTGATATATATATATATATCGGTTTTAATGATATAATTAATTAAACATGCCCCTCTAAGGGTGCTATTAGTGGAGGTTGTGCGATATGGGTGTTCTCCCTGCCGAGTGAAAGCAAGTTAAGTATACCTCAGATGATAGCATCATGCATGCCTATTAAGATTGGAGTCAAGTTAGATAATGTTGGTATGGTTATGCTCACTAGATCAGGATTATGATCGCCTCCAACACGTTTTATTTATCGGTAGGATAGGAGATTATGTCCTGGTATTTCCAGGGTGAGGAAGTATTGTTTTGAAGGAGAGCAAACTAATTAGCCGTATCCCGAGAAGTTTTATCTCATATGGATAACGGGTATACATATTGTGAATATTGTTATATTAATGTGAAGAAGTAAGTATACACGGCTTAAACATTAAGTGTCACGACCTCGTCCCAAAGTTAGTAGGGAACAAGCGTCTTGACATGCCACTAAGGTGTTCAATATTCTGGATTTAATTTGTTTCCTTAAATAAATGCAATGGAAATACATCCACATGGTCATGAATCGTAAACTACTGAAAATGAAGGAATTACATCAACATAGCTTTCTAAAAGGAAACTTTATATAAGTAACAACGAGTTTACAACTTAAATAAATTTTAAAACCTATTACACGATCTATCTAATAACCAAACATTTTACATAAAGTAACAAGAAGAGATCTAAAAGCCAAATCTTTAATATGGTCCTTTTACGTTCCATCTGTGAGCCTAGGTATTTTTTGAAAAATTATTACAATGTTAGCTAAAAGTCGAATGAGATTTAATCTCTAGCCATTCTTTAATTTTTCATAAAATAGATACCTATTCAAGGAAGAACAAAAAGCATAGATATATATATGATCATGAATTTGCGGTAGTATATTTTTATATGAATGACAATATGAAAAAATGAATAGCTCATAATAGAACAAATGCAACAATTCAAAGGCAATATATCTTTGTTTTCAATCATATCATTTTAATGGCCAAGTACACTCTAATACCGTATTCTTCTACCGTAAAAGAGGACCCTTAGGCCGAATCTTATTTTCAATATTCAATATAAGTTTCAATACTCATTTTAAATCAGTATCTCTATATGGAAAAATATAAACATATCACAAATGAATCAATCATCGGTATCGGATGAATCTTGAGAATAAAAGAAGTTCACAAAATATAGAGTTTACATAATATCAGATAATCAAAATACACAAGGAATGTCAGAATACTCACCTAAAATAGAAGTTCAAAATTACAGATATGGAGTCTTGGATCACTTCATTAAGATGAAACTTCCCTCGAATCTCTAAGAAATTCTTCTTAATTTTCTGCACCTTCATTCACTTTTTATCAAGGAATTGTTGTGACTTTAAATGATCCTAAATGCCTTATTTATAGTTTCTCAAAGATTTCATGGTGTTGACACGTGTCTTACTGACCAAGACTTTACAACGGTGAGTCAGCGTTGAGGTGTCGCACAACGGAGGGGTCTTGCAGCCTTATTTCACAAAGCACCGATACATGTTTTAGCTATCTCTCGAACGACAACACATGTTTTAGCTTTATCAATATGGATGACATGTGTAAGCACGAGGTGGAAAAGTATTACGGGTATAAGGGTCATTTTACACATGAAGGGCATTTTGGTAATTTCACACTATATATTTTCAATATTTCTTAGATGTCCCTAGAAATATTTTATTTACAAAAAGGTTTTTTCATTTTTTCCCCTGAAACTTTCTTAATTAAAATAAATTCCCTAAAGTTTCATAAATTATATTTTTTACCCCAAAACTTACCATTTGGCTTTGAATATTCTATAAGACTTTGATTTCATCCAATTTCAAGTTAATTATTCATATTTAAAAACATATCTTGTTATATAAAGGAGTCAGGGTACTACAAGTTGCTGAAGTTCATAAAATTGCAATTTCTACCCCGAAACTTATCATTTCGCTTATGATGCATCATAAAACTTTAATATAACCCATTTTACAATTGATTATTTAGATTTAAAAGTGGGTTTTGTCAAATTAGTAATCTATAATATCACATTTGTAATAATACAACATTTATAAGATATTATGTGATCCGAAATTGTAAAAAAAACAAACAAACTATATATAAGCATATACAAGTGGGGTCATTACAATCCTTATAAAAAGTTTGGTCCGCAAACATTACCTACATTAATTTTCAAACAAGTATGAATATTTCTCCTTTATTACATCTTCTCGCTCCCATTTTTTTCTTCAACACAATGATTATGCAATAATACTTTGACCAGTGGAATTATCTTGGTTTGTATTATTTGATCATTATGGTCCAAAAATTTTACTGGATGCTCAATGTAGGTTAGATCCTATCTAACTTGAAGAGGTTTATGACTTAAGATATGAGCCGAATTTGGGATGTATTTATTCATCATTGACACATGAAATACATTATGCACACTAGATAGCTGAGGGGGTAAGGCTATTCTATACGCAACAACTCATATCCTTTCAAGGAATTCAAAAGTTCCTATGTATGTTGGACTCAACTTCCCTTTCTTTCCAATTATAATTACTCCCTTCATTGGTGATACACGTAAGAATGCACAATCTCCTCTTTGGAATTCCAACTGTCGGTGGTGATTATCGACATAACTCTTTTGACGGTTTTGAGCGATTCGAAGTCGATCTTGAATCAATTTCACCTTCTCAGTTGTGATCTGGATTAATTCTGATCTCAACAATTTTCTTTCTTTAACTTCTACCCAACATGTAGGGGAACGACAACTTATACCATAAAGTGCCTCATAAGGATCCATTTTAATACTTGCTTGATGACTATTATTATATGAAAATTCTACTAATGATAAAAGATCATCCCAATTCCCTTTCAAATCAAGTACACATGCCCTATGCATATCCTCTAAGGTTTGAATGGTTCTTTGTGATTGTCCGTCTATTTGAGGATGAAAATAAGTGCCAAAATCCAACTGGGTTCCCGTGGATGCTTGTAGGATTTTCCAAGAGTGAGACACGAATTTAGGGTCACGATCAGAAACAATTGAAATCGGAGTTCCATGAAGCCTTACAATTTCTTGCAACCTACAATTTAGCTAACTTTTCTAAAGAATGTGTACTCTTAATGGAAAGAAAATGAGTAAATTTAGTTAACCTATTAATAATCACCCAAATAAATTCAACATAATTTGAACTCCTTGGTAAACCTGTCAAAAAATCCATAGTAATATGTTCCCATTTCCACTCAGGGATAGATTTGGGTTGTAGTAATCCTGATGATTTTTTATGTTCAACTTTTAGTTGTTGAGAAACCAAATATTGAGATACAAATTCCTCTATCTCTCTTTTCTGGTTATTCCACTAAAACACTTCTCAAAGATATATATATACATCTTTGTACATTCGGGATGAAATGTGAATCTCGAGCAATGACTTTACTCCAAAATTTGCCTCTTTAGTTGATAATCATGTGGAATACACACTCTATTTCCAAACCTCAGTATATCATCTCGTATCGTAAAATAAATTCTCTTCCCTTCGATAACTTCTTATCCAATCTTCTTCAGTTGTGGGTCATTTAGTTATGCAATTTTGATTATTTTCGTCAACATGGGTTGTACTTGTAAGTTGTCTATTTTTATTCCTTTGCTATATATACTTACATTTATTTCCATTATTCTCAAATACTTCAATAGAGCTTCTTGACTTGTAATAAGACATGCTAAATTTAGCAGCTACTATATTAGCTTTCCCCGGGTGATACTGGGTATTTAAATCATAATCCTTCGTCAATTTTAACCACCTCCTTTGTCTCATGTTCAACTCTTTCTGAGTAAATATGTATTTCAAACTCTTGTGATCGGTATAAATCTCATATGTATCACCATACATATAATTTCTCCAAATTTTAAGAGAAAAAATTACAGTTGTTAATTCTAGGTCATGGGTAGGATAATTTTGGTCATGTGGTTTTAACTGTCTCGAGGCATTATCTACAACTCTTCCATTTTTCATTAGCACACATCCCAAACCATTTTTGAAGAAACACAATAAATCGTAAGTCCCCCTGTCCTAGAATTTATAGTCAAAATTGGGGCAGTTATTAATCGATTCTCAAGTTCTTGAAAACTATTCTCAACTTCCATAGACCATTCATATTTCACCTTCTTTTATGTTAACCTAGATAGAGGTTTGGCAATACTAGAAAATCCTTTATCAAATCTTCTATAATAACCGGCTAATCCAAGGAAACTACAAATCACGGTCACATTAGTTGGTTTAGGCCAATCTAGTATAGCCTTGATCTTTTGAGGGTCAACCGACACTCCCCCGTTAGAAACGACATGTCCTAAAAAAGATACGCTTGGCAACCAAAACTCACACTTCTTTAATTTCGAATATAATCTCTCGTTCCTAAGGATTTGTAATATTATCTCTAAATGATTTATTTGTAATACTATCTCTAAATATTTTCTAAACCCTCTGTTCATCATATCCATAAAAGCGGTGGGTTCATTAGTTATTCCAAATGGCGTCATAAGAAATTCATAGTGACCACATCTTGTACGAAAAGCTGATATCGCAATATCACCTTCCTTAATCATCAATTGGTGATAGCCTGATCTAAGTTCAATGTTAGAAAATATTAGTGCACCTTGTAGTTGGTCAAACAAATTATCTATACAGGGTAAGATGTATTTATTCTTAATGGTCCTCTTATTTAGCTCACGATAATCTATTCATAACCTCATCATTCTGTCCTTCTTTTTAACAAATAACACTGGAGAACCCCAAGGGGTTACACTTGGTTTAATAAAACCTTTATGTAATAGATCTTGTAATTGAACTTTTAATTCCCTTGTTCTAATGGTTCCATGCCATAAGCTGGTTTTGAGATTGGTATAGTTCCAGGAATAAGGTCAGTCGTAAACTCTATTTCTCTACTAGGAGGAAGACTTGGTATATCATCTGGAAAAACATCTAGAAAATGTTTAGCTATAGGAATATCTTTTAAACTAGGCTCTTTTGTTTGCAAATCAATAACACTTGCAAAGAATTCTTGGCATGCCTTCTTAAGAAAACTGCAAGCTTGCGTTGTAGAGATAAAACGTATGGGAGATAGGATGCAGTTCCTTCAAAACTAAATTATATATGGTTAGGAATTTGAAAAGTACCTCTCTTCTCAAAACAATCTACCTTAGCATGATACTATGCTAACCAATGCATCCCTAAACTGACTTCAAAATCACTTATGTCTAGAATTATCAAATCGGCAAATAGTTTATGACTACTGACATCTATAGGGATAGTCTTATATACTAATGTTCCTATTAATAACTCACCCAAAGGAGTAGAAACATGTATGCTATGATTCAGGGGTTCAGGAATATTAGAAAAATGATTAACAAAACGAACAGACACAAGTGAATGGGTTGAAATATGAACTATTTATTATACCCCGCATAATAAAATATCAGGTGATAAATACTTTACCAGATTAAAACAGGAATCTTATATGGTTCATTCTCATCATCACTGTCGAAAACTAATTTAATTACTAATAACTTATAAGGCTGGCATCAAAATTTTAATTAACAAATCTTTTTAATCAAACAATCCAAGTAAAACAATCACAACAGTTTATATACAACAACTGATATGGAATAAAATAACCGAACTCTCGGTGCAAAATAATACAACCAAATCGAACGTCGCACTAAAATGCGATAAAGGAAAAAATGAATACAGTTGGCCTATCAACCCGAGTGTTTCTATAATATCTCCTATCTAGATCTCAAGGATAGAAGCGTCTAAAATAAACCTGCTTGCATCCACAGCTGATGTAACAAATGTCTGACTCGAAATAATCATCATCCAGGCATCCTTGTGTGTGGACACCTAATATATATACATATATAGCAAGAGAGGGGAAAATAGAGAAACGGGTCAGCGCCGGAGTTTTGAAATATTTAGCAAGTGCTCAAGTGCCATATTTTTAAAATATGAAATCTCTCATATTTAAGCCGGTATCGCACTCCCGTGAGATACACCTCACCCCTCTTCCAAGAGTACACACTTATCGTAAACATTTTAAACAAACTAGTTAAGCTACCCTGCCTAACTAAACTCTTTCACCCATCCTCTAAATCCTCATAACTATCACCTACCCTGCATTATATAATATAAGTTATATGGCAAGCTGTCAAATAGGATTTAAGTTGATATAATCGTCAATGTACTACATATATAGTTCCCGTTTTTATATATATGTATACCGTTCATAATACGTAACTTTCACTAGTTTAAAATACCATTTTCACTCTAGTATATAAAGTGTCGTATATATATAATTCTCTTTTTAATATACGATTTACATTGTATTAATCCATATATAAGTCTCCCGCAAGTACAATAAACCCTTATTCATTTACCATAACCCGAGTCTCAATTATATAATTTCACATCTTTATACACAAGCAATATACTATACGAAACAAGAATAATTATACCTATTACAATCATAAGTATAATAACCATTCCATCGAATTATAACTCGAGGATACAGTCTCAAGTGCCTATCCACATCCGAGTTTACTCACGTGACCACGGTACCAAGCCAAACTCATTCATGGTCATGGTTGAAACTAAATGGTGGAGGCGGTCATAGATGACATGACATGGGGACTATAATATCCCTACTCCTCAAGCTAAGGTATTCACCCACATCACACAACCTCCCTGGATAGCACTAGAGAAAAAAATATAATTTGGTTGTCCATCCCTATGCCCGTTGAACTAACCACTAAAGTACAAATATACTAGTAACATACGTATATATATATATATATATATATATATATATATATATATCATATCATATATATACCGTAACGACTCCCGTATATAAAATACACATCACTGCTCAATATATTATGGTTATAATTGCCAAACTCTTATAGCGATAGCCAAACCCCGAATGCTCCCATTTGTAATAGTATATAAGTATTTACACACATATTACTAACCTATAAGTATTATCTTACTTAAGATTAATTCAGACCTTAGTCACTCCTAAGGATTTATATAAAATCCCGAATATATGAATTCGTAATAATTAAATAAGTATACTATTAACTTATTTTTGTTCCATAGGTATCGCATCACCTATAATAATAGTCATCAATAGACGTACCGGATAGCCGCACAAACATCTCTAACCCATTTCCTAAATTCCATCCTTCTCACAATATAGTATTTACTCAATTTTACTCGGACCAAACTTATTCCAATCACATAAATGTATTTAGACAGAATAGCCGAATACTTCTCTCAAACGTTGCTCATCCTAAACATTCATCAAGTCCATACCCCGGACGGTACAGTTAACTAACCAAAGGTTTCCTCTTCTTTACCAAAGGTTTTCTCACCCTAAATTCCATGTTGTAGGAGTCATGATATTTTATTTAGAATCCCCTACAATATTCTCCAATTTACAATTTAACTTCCCCTTAACTCAAAGAAGGAAAACTGTCAACTTCAGCCCCAAATGGAATCAATTCGGACCAGCGAATCGATTTGAACCAAATTTGAATCAATTCGGATAAGGATCTACGAACAGGTCTTCAAGGGATAATCAAGTCAGTCTCAATCTGAATCGATTCGTCCTAAGACAGTCCTAAGGGTCTCCTTATGTGAATCAATTCGGTCTAGACCCGAATCGATTCTCCCTATTCGGAGCTCACTGTTTGTCTGATTTCTCAATCTCCAAAATCCCAAATGTCAACCCAACCTCTATTTTTATGGTTTCTAATCATAACTAACAATAATAAAATCATTCTAACACCGTTTTATAACTAACAGATAAATTATTTTGTTGTATTAAACCATTTCTCTTAGATTTGAACCCTAAAACCATTAAAACCTCTTTTATCATTTCTTTCCATTTCTAAGAATTTCTACACACCATTTAATGGGTTTAACACTAAAAGCCATCAAGAGTTAACAAGACATCAATCTGTACACTCAAAATCAATTTTTCCAAAATTATTTTAAGGGTTCTAACACAAAATTTATCTAGTTTACCAACTATAATATGAGATACACGCTCAAATGAATAAAGCAAGTAAACACTTGCCTTCCTCTTTTCCTTCTTCAATTCTCATTTCTCTTTTTTCTTTCCTTTCTCTCACTCTCTTGTGTGTTATAAGATATACATAAAGTGTCATCCTTTATAAACCCAAAAATGATTCGTTTACTCAATTGTGAGTCCCTACTAGTCAAAAAATCCCCGGAACCCAAACACTACCCCGGGTACTCTGTTCTGACTATCTCGACCATTTTGAAACCAACTAGGTACTCAAACTCTCCATCTGAGTCACCTAACTAAAATTCACTAATCGGACCTATCACTTCTCAACACGCGTTCTCCAACGTAAGCTATCTCCTGACACTTACCCAACTGACGGCATCATGTAAATATTTACTACCCACTTTAAATTCTCAATTTATCAAATTATACTAATAAATTCCAAAATTACTATTCATAGTAATTTACTCTAATTACCAAATTACACCCACTTATGTAATTTAAATATCTATAAAAGTACGGGGTATTACATACTCCCCCCTAATAATGGAATTTCATCCTCGAAATTCGTATATAACCTGCACCACCAACCTAGGATCTCTAATTACACTACGTCCTAGTACACCAAAGTCTAACGGTACTAACACAAGGGTACCATACCATATACGTATTAAAGATACCCACCTATCTCAAGGCTTACATTCTGACGCACTGGCTTCATGACAAGCTTGACTAAATATTTACATGCGAAAACACTACCCCGGTCATAACGACACATCGCACCTAGTGCTTCTATGACTGTATTTAAAGAGTTCAGGACTATAATCACATCTCTAACTCATCGATACCCTCGGGAAACCACCACTCTGAGCATTCGTTGGTCTACATTATGACTTTGAATTTTCCCAAAAAAGGGAAACTAAACTAGCACTTGACTACTCTCGTCAGTCTTATCTCTTATCTCAGGTGTGGTAAGTCTTATTGCACCTATATAATTCGATTATCAGATACTTCATACATCATCCCGTCCAACACTCCAATTCCATCGATAACTGCCTCAAAGCAAAACTTCGGATGTATATACTGTGACACCCCGCCTAATTAAATATCGGGCGATCACTCCTTTATTAAATTAATTCAAGGTGAACAGTTGGTTCATTCTCAGCATCACTGTCGAAAAATAAATTTTCCAATTTAACACTCTAATTAATTAAGCTAAGTGTCAAAACCATTTTTTTTTATAACATTACTTTCCAAATTTTATTTAAAGAAAACTTATTTATTTATTTATTAACAACATTCAATAAGAAAGAATCACACCACAATAATTCTGTAACATAATCCAATTAATCTAAAACATTTCAACATCCAAAATCCCAACATTTAAAACTTAAAGTAAAACATCCATACTGAATAAATCCCCAAAGAAACAGTACTAGAAATAACTGAACTACAAATGTCCCAATAAACAGATAAATAGTGGAAAGGGCGACACATGCCCCAATAACTGAGGATAATAGAAGTGGAATCAAATGAATGAAGTCATCTACTCAAGTGGCCTGCAACTCCCACCTAAGCTGCAGCACGTTCCTTCCAAGGAATCCTAAGCAAGACGCCCCTGTGGCTGGGCACCTGTAATATATACATATATATACAAGAGAAAAGAGAAATAGAAACGGGTCAGAGCCCGATAGTGTGTATGATTTAAAAATTCGTTTAGCAAGTATTTAAATTGGTACAGGCCAATGCAACAACATATTAGTGCGACACTCTCTTGAGAAATTCTCACCTCTCTTTTAATGTGCACGCCTATCGTACTAACCTTCCCAACGGATTATATATCATATGTCGCACTAAAATCCCCCAACGTTTTATCTTATCTTAGGTTATTCGCAAGATTTAAAACTGAACTTCGCAAGATTTGAAACTGAACAACACCATTGTTTATAATATAAGATTTCAATTTGTAATCAAAGTTCTCATTTTAAGTTTGTTAATCAATAAAGTTTTCCAGTATCATATTATACTTTCTCAAAACAAGTATTTACAATTTGAGCCATCAACCATGTCCTATTTATCAAATCACAGTAGGCAGTTTCAAATTCCAGAATTTCATATATATATTAACTACTCATATAATATATATATATATATATATATATATATATTACAATAACACCCCGAATAAAATGATGGTGCGGGCATACTCTGCTATCCAATCCCCGTATCGCTCACACTAAGGGAAATACAAGTTCGATCTCACTCTCGAACTGTATTAACACATCCACAAACAACATTGAGGCGAAGCATAGATTCTAAGTCTCTAAGAGGTTAGTACATACCCCACGCCTCTTAGGACCATCTGAACTATCGATTCGATAGCCTGTACCAAGTATATCTATCTCCTAGGGTACGAATAAATATCCCCCATAAGGCAACACAGGATAAGATCGTCCCAGCGCGGTAACCTCAGGGATAGCGAGTAGCGCGAGCATGATTTTCACACGTAGATAGTATATGCATAAACAATCATATAACTATACACATATTACCATATCAATATTAGGTATATCTTGATCCAATAGTTACGACATTATCCTTATTTTCACATTATTAGTATCACGTATAAGGGTTTGTCTCTAACCTTAATTCGAAGAATTTTTTTTTTCCAACTTATTACGTAACTCTCATGGACTCTATCCTCCCAAGTATCAAATTCAGTAGGTGTACTTCCTATGTTCCAACGTAACTCTCTTACGCATCTCTCTCTTTAAAACATAAATTCATCGACCCTTATGTAATTATCCCAAAAATACAATTCTCGTCTCATATTAAAAGTCCCAAAATTTTCCATATGTCCTACTAGTCTTCCACTTTTCCCAAAACATTTTATGAAGGATGTCCAAAAATTATTTCACAATAAATTGAATTTAACTCATTTAAAAAGGGAAATAGGAGTCTGCCAGGAGGGGTCGATCGATCGAGGTCTGGGGCTCGATCGATCGAACCTTCGATCGATCAAAGTTCTGGGCTCGATCGATCGATCAAGCAGGTATGGGAAATCTGCAGATTTGCAGTTACGGTTTTCATCTTCTAACCTTCACCAATTTCATATTTTTCATACCCAATCGACCCAAAATTCGTACTACAAACATTATATCATCATACTAGGTATTTCTAACGTAAAGCATGTAGATTTCTAACACCAATCATGGATTAACGGCCCAAAAATTTATATAATTAACAAGAACCCTAGAACTCTCTTAAACATGGTTCTAAAAAGTATTTCTAAGAATTTTTTTCTTATAAACATCATAATTTCGTGGGTAAATCCTCTACATGGCAAGGGTTTCAAGAATTTTCATTTAAACCATAACTACATGAATTTTCCTATCTCAAATTGGGTTTTTCTTCCCTATAATTCATTCTTAATCATTCCTAAACTAATATGAAAGATGCATCAACGAAATAAGCAAGATAAACACTTGCCTGGGATTTTCAGAAGTCTGGTTTGGTGTCGAATTCGGTGTGGTTACGTTCCCCGTCTCGCGATCTACGCGTTGATGGTGGCGGCGGTGCAAACGGGTGAGTTTTGAGCCTTGGAATGCCTTGAGAGCTCTCTCCTCTCTTCTCCAATGGATGTTCTAGGGTTTTGAGTATTCTGACCCTAAATGACTAACCTAAATGGATAATATAGGTTATTAATTTTTGTGGGTTTAATTATCGCAAAATGCAAAATGACTAAAATGCCCTCCCGGGTTACTAATTAGGCCTAAAAACGCCCCGAGACCCAAATCAAACCCCCAGGTACACTTTTCTGACTATCTCGACCCTACCGGACGCGTTGCTGCGTTCAAAACGACCATACGAATAACTTATAAAATATTCACTTTTATTTATCAATATTTAGTCTCGACGCGACACGAGCACGTCCCGACTTAAATTTTCGAAATTGTCATTTTATTCACTCGTGACATTCAATATAATCAATATTATATATTACTTTGCTCATTAGTAATATTCAGAAAATTTCCCATAATTACTAACTCTCATCGCGTTAATAATTATAACATAATAAATTTTCGGATTTATATTAAATAATTAATTCACATTAAATTATATAAATCCCCAAATTAATATAGCATAAAAATACGGGGTATTATATATACTATGCCCCCTATTATCTCAGATGGTACATAAAACAAACTTACCAAGGTGCCCACATACCCTGTAGCCCGTCCATAACTGCGTGATCATTTCAACGTCACATACATAACACATTCTCCAAATATGGGCCTTACTTCCTCGCCATGTTGCTGACACTTAGGTGCCCCCAACTCGAATCACTCGAAAATCAATTCCTCCATACTTTTAAACTCAATCCTTCTCAAGGTTAATCCACCAATCTTCTCGTGGTCAACCCACTACAATCACCCTATTTCAGCGCTATCTGTCTCACTAGAATTAATTACGACACTCTAAGATCGGTGTGTTTCCTACACACTTAAAATGAGTGATATACTAACTATATCCCTAGCGGCCCAGTCTTTTCCTAACTCCCGACATTAGCTCGGTTTCATGCGCAGGACATCTAACAAAGTGAAATCCAGACAAGGAACCCTCCCGTTTCAGGATATAACGGCCTAAGGCACACAATTGGGACTGCCAAAATCCTATCTCGTAACCATACTAATGCTCTTCTACCGCTATGTCCTTCCATTTTGGATAAATGGAACGTCTAACTAATCGGATCGTCTATACTCTACACAAGTGTTATGATCATCACACCTAAAACATATTACCTCGAAAGTAGCCTCCAAATCACTACATGGCTGTAAGCCTCAAATTGATTTCCTTAACCGTACCCCACCTATTACTTACGGTGTGAGAACCATTTCAATTCTTTTCCATAGCACTTCCATCTCTTTAAGCCTCCAATCATGACATGGCTCTCAGTTTATAGTGTTTTATTCACACTAGGAAACTTATCATCAAAACCAACATCCTTGCATCCCATAACATCTCTCCACTCCCGACGTCGTTAAGGTTCGTGCGTGGAGTGTCTCACAAGCGAAATCCAAACAAGGAACCCGTCTTGTACACTACTACTTAACTTTTTTTGTTGTGGAGGTTCGTTAGCTTCAAATATGCAACCGAGATAATCCCATCCCATCTATCAACAAAATGTGTTCTCAACACCTACTTCTTCCAAGGAGCCACAAAGTTCTTGTACTAACAATAAGTCCTTTGTATAACCAATAACGAGCTTAAACTCACCACTTAACACTAAATCCTGAATACCATAAATCATACATATAAGGTACCCATGCACTAAAATCATAATAATGAAACATCTACTCATCAAAGTTCCATATAAACATATAATAAAGGTGAACTCAACCCGCATCAAGGTGAGATATCGTAAAAACAACAAGTTCCACCCTAGAACTGTGGATATGATAGCCTTCCAATCACTGGCCTACTATCTCTCCGATCATCCATGAACATATTATATTCAGAATAGTACTATACTCGTATAACACATACAAAAAGAGTAGTGCAAGACAAATATATGTTCAATCTAACCACACCCTATTCCACCGTGAATGAAGAGAAATCAAACTCTACTACCGCAAAAAAATATATAGATATACCCTCTATAATATAGATATACCCTTCATAGTCCCCTTAGCTCCCCCAGCCAAAAGGAAACATACTACCAGCCTCAACTGCCTTGCTTCAACGAATCCTCGGGCGGATGACCACCTGTGGGGTTACACGAAACCAACTTCTACATAAGTGTTAGAAACACTTACTAGTGAGGCTATCATTCCACTAAAATAATCTCTCCTCATTGTACTTACCTTAATTCGGTTCAAAGTTTACTTATCCATAAAACTCTTTATTCATTGTTTGCCTCTGACCGATCCTTATGTGAATAATTTAGAAGATGCATTCTCCCCAAGTCTAGTAAATTGAAGGATTCCGCGGTTAAATCCATTCGTAAGATTCCTCTATGAGAAAAACATTCTGCTCCCCCAAATATGGTGACCACCATTCCCACCATTCCAATATTGCTCTTACGAGGGAAAAAATTTTACTCAAATTTTTGCATGTGGGCATTTCTATACCCTTCTCTAAGACAAAGATTTTGAGCCTTATACTTCCACTGCATAACGTTACACTTCCTCCGTATAACTTAAACTTCATCGTCGGGTCTTTACTAAAGACCTTCCAAACTTTTTCCCAATTTAACTTCACTAGGTAAATCAAGTTTAGCACCACTCTCTACTATAGTCGTACATGGATTATTATAACTACTATACTTTAGTAGCCGTTGCAGTAGTACATGCCAGTGCCATAAAAGGATTGACCTCAGATACAATCCTCGTCCCCAACTTCAACTTTCAGCTCCCACTAAGCCCCCCCTCCTGCTACCCTCATAACATCCTTCCCTAGTCAACCGTCATCGATAAGCACACAAATCTCACCCAAGCGTGCAAAACATTTACTATAATCGTATATAATAGCAGGAGAACGAAATCTCACAATAGGAATCAACAATCCTAATGATAAGGCTCTATATCAAATAGAAAGCAACACTGAAAATGTAGTATGTCCGCACATATTCCTAAGGACATTAGAACCTGATGCTCTGATACCATCGGTGACCCCCCTCCTAATAAAATATCGGGTGATCATTCCTTAACCAGATTAAAACAGGAATCTCATATGGTTCATTCTCAACATCACTATCGAAAACAAATTTAATTACTAATAACTTATTCGGCGGGAGTCAAAATTTGAATTAAGATATCTTTTTAATCAAACAAACTAGTAAAACAACATAACATTTTATATACAGGAACTGAGATGAAATAAAATAACTGAACTCTCGGTGCAATATAGTACAACCAAATCGAATGCTGCACTAAATTGCGATAAAAGAATAAATGTATACGGTTGGCCTATCATCCCAAGTGTTTTTATAATATCTCATATTTAGATCTCAAGGATAGAAGCATCTAAAATAAACATGATTGCATCCATAGCTACTGCAGTAAACGTCTGGCTCGAAAGAATCATCATCCAGGCGTCCATGTGTTTGGACACCTAATATATATACATATATAGAAAAAGAGGGGAAAATAGAGAAACGGGTCATAGCCTAAGTTTTGAAAATATTTAGCAAGTGCTCAAGTTCCATATTTTTAAAATATGAAATCTCTCATATTTAAACTGGTATTGCACTCTCATGAGATACACCTCACCCCTCTTCTAATAGTGCACACCAATCATATTCATTTTAAACAAACTACTTAAGATACCCTGTGTAACTAAACTCTTTTACCCATCCTCTAAATCCTCATAACTATCACCAACCCTACATGATATAATATAAGTTATTCCATAAGCTATCGCATAGGCATTAAGTTGATATAATCATCAATGTGCTATATATATAGTTCTCGTTTCTATATATAACTATACCGTTCATAATCCGTAACTTTCAGTAGTTTAAAATACCATTTTCACTTTAGTACATAAGCTGTCGTATCTATATAATTCTCATTTTAATATACAATTTACATTGTATTAATCTCGATATAAGTCTCCCGGAAGAATAATAAACGCTTATTCATTTACAAAGAATTCGAGTCTCAATTATATAATTTCACATATTTATACACAAGCAACATATTATACGCAAGAAGTATAATTATACCTATTACAATCATAAGTATAATAACCATCCCACCTAGCTATAACTCGAGGATGCAGTCTCAAGTTCCTATCCACATCCGTGTTTACTCACGTGACCGTGGTACCAAGCCAAACTCATTCATGGTCATGGTAGAAACTAAACGGTGGATTCGATCATGAATGACATGAACTGGGGACTATACTCTCCCTTCTCCTTAAGGAAGGGGATTCACCCACATCGCCTCCCTAGATAGCACTAGAGAAAAAAAATATAATTTGGTTGTCCATCCCTATGCCCGTGGAACCAGCCTCTAAAGTACAAATATACCAGTCACACATAAATAAATTTATATTTATATCATATCATATATATGCCGTAACGACTCCCGTATATATAATTCAACACACTGCTCAATATATTATGGCTACAGTTGCCAAACTCTTATAGCAATAGCCAAACCCCGAATGTTCCAGATCGTAATCGTATAAGTATTTACACACTTAAAATACTAACCTATAAGTATTATCTTACTTAAGATTAATTCACACCTTAGTCACTTCTAAGGATTTATATATATTACCGAATATACCAATTCGTAATAATTAAATAAGTATACTATTAACTTATTTGTGTTCAATAGGTATCGCATCACTTATAAAAATAGTCGTCAATAGAAGTACTGGATAGCCGCATAAACAACTATAACCCATCTCCTAAATTACATCATTCTCATAATCTAGTACTTACTCAATTGTACTCGACCCATACTTATTACAATCACATAAATATATCTAGACACAATAGTCGAATACTTATCTCAAATGCTGCTCATCCTAAACATTCATCAAGTCCATACCCCGGATTGTACACTTAACTAGCCCAAGGTTACCTCTTCTTTACCCAAGGTTTGCTCACCCTAAATTCCATTTGCTAGGAGTTATGATATTTCATTTAGAATCCCCTCCAATAATCTCCAATTTACAATTTAGCTCCCCCTAAACTCAAAGAACGAAAACTGTCAAATTCAGGAAAGCTGATTCAATTCGTCCCAAATGAGATTCGATTCGAACAAAATTCGAATTGATTTGGAAAGGGTCTACGAACAGGTCTTCAAGGGTGAATCGATTCGATCTCAATCCGAATCGATTCGGCCTGAGCCAGTCCTACAGGTCTCCTTATACAAATCGATTCGGTCTAGACCCGAATCGATTCGCCCTGTTTCGAGCTCACTGTTTGGGCGATTTCTCAATCTCCAAAATCACAAATATCAGCCCAACCTCCATTTTTATGGTTTATAATCTCAACCAACAACACTAAAATCATTTTAACACTGATTTATAACCAACAAATAAATTCCTTTGTGGTATTAAACCATTTCTTTTAGATTTGAACCCTAAAACCATTAAAACCCTCTTTTATCATTTCTAACAATTTCTACACAACATTTACATGGGTTTAACACTAGTAGTGATCAACAGTTAACAAGAAATCAATTTGTAAACTCGAAATCAATTTTCCCAAATTTATTTTAAGGGTTCTAATCCAAAATTTATCTAGTTTACCAACTATAATATGAGATACACACTCAAATGAATAAAGGAAGTAAACATTTGCCTCGTGGATAAAATTCGACGACCTTGAGTCGAATCCCACGGAGTTAGGCTGGAATCCCCTTTCCCTTCCTCTTTTCCTTCTTCCTTTCTCTTTTCTCTTCTTTCTTTACATTCTCTCACTCTCTCGTGTGTTATAGGATAAAAATAAAGGGTTATCCCTTATAAACCCAAAAATGACTCGTTTACTCAATTACGAGTCCCTACTAGTCCAAAAATATTCGGAACCCAAACACTACACCTGAGTACTTTACTTTGACTATCTCGATCATTCTGAAATCAATCGTGCACCCGAAATATCCATCTGAGTCACCTAACTAAAATTCTCTAATCAAACGTAACACTTCTCAACATGTGGTCTCCAACGTATGCTATCTCCCATCACTTACCCAACTGACAACATCATGTAAATTTTAATCGGGTACTTGCAAACTAATATATACTACTCACTTTAAATTCTCAATTTATCAAATTATAATCATCAATTCAAAAATTACTATTCACATTAATTTCCTATAATTACCAAATTACAACCACTTATGTAATTTAAATATCTATAAATTTATGGGGTATTACACTATTAAAACTTGAAAAGGTTGTGCACATATAGAAAGTGTACCTGACAGTACTGCATTAGAAGCCTTTGCATTGAAAAGATTAAAAACTCTAGCTTGCCTGCCATGATCCTTGTTGTCATTAAAAGTCCTTGTTGGCGCGTTCCCTTTGTTTAGGCAATCTTTCATTTTATGTCCCTTTTGGCCACACCCAAAGTAACTTCCAGTCTCAAAATAACATGGTTGCCCTCCATGAATATTATCGCATCATTGGCTTCTATCAATGTTAAAGGGTTTGTTTACAAAAGGTTGCCCAATATTAGGTATAGTCCTAAAGGGTTTGTTATCGGGGCTCATTCCTCATTGTTCTCCAAACTTCCTCTTTCCTTTTCTAACTTGACTATATTCTTCAATATCCATCTTACCTATCATTTCCCGAGCCACCACATCATTATATGATGTCAACTTCGGGATGGAAATTCGACTACGAATATTCAAACTCAACCCACGTTCAAACTTCTTGGCTTTTAAAACATCGGTTATCACAACATAAGGTGAAAAATGGGATAACTCTATAAACTTTGCCTCGTATTAACTAATTGTTATATTTCTTGAACCAGACTCATGAAGTCAGCTGCTTTTTGGTCTTGCACCATTTCGGGAAAGTAATTCTCGTAGAAGATCACTAAGAAGTCATTTCAACCTATCGGATTATTCCTTCCCTCATAAATTATCTTAGTCATTCTCCACCAATGTTCAGCTTGACCTTCTAACATGAATGTTCCAAATAAAACCCTTTTTTAACCAGTACACTTAAGAACATAGATTATCTTTTCCATTTGCATCACCTAGCTTTCTACTTCAGTGGGGTAGGGAGTACCTTTAAAATATGGATGATTCAACTTCTTGAACTGTTCAATAGTACAACTACTTAGTTCAAGATTCCTTGGTGATCCATTATTGACCTGATGATCCACAATCCATGATAGACTTTCAATTTCCTTGTACGCACCTTCCAGTCCTTCCATACTTGAACCACTAGTTCCCGCAATTGATCTTGTCTTGGTCATTTTCTATAGTCATGGACAAACATAAGATGTATTATTATATCTCAAAATTTCAAATTAAAAGGAAAATTACATAAAAATAGTTATATAATATGTAAAACATATGGAGGTTTATCATATAAGTCGGATATTTAATCCTTTCCTATGTATGGAAACATAAAAATCTATAACGTTGGAAACTTATGTTCAATAGTCTACGGGTTCATAACATATGCTCTGAAACCACTTCTCTCACGACCCTGTCCCAAAGTTAGTAGGGAACAAGCATCTTGACATGCCACCAAGGTGTTCAATATTCTGGATTTAATTTGTCCCCTTAAATAAATGCAATGTAAATACATCCACATGGTCATGAATCGTAAACTACTGAAAATGAAGGAATTACCTCATCAGAGCTTTCTAAAAGGAAATTTTATATAAGTAACAACGAGTTTACAACTTAAGACAAAATTTAAAACCTATTAAATTTTATATCTAATAATCAAACATTTTACATAAAGTAATAAGAAGAGCTTTGAAAGCCAAATATTCAATATAGTCCTTTTACATTCCATCTGTGAGCCAAGGTATTCCCTAAAAAATTATTACAACGTCAGTTAAAAGACGAATGAGATTTAATCTCGAGACTTTCCAAGGTTTTTAATAAAATAGATACCTATTCAAGTGAGAACATAAGGCATAAATATATATTAACAAGAATTTGCAGTAGTTTATTTTTATGTCAATGAAAATATGAACAAATGAATAGCTCATAATAGAACAAATTTAACATTTAAAGGGAATATCGTTTTCTTTCAATCATATAATTTTAATGGCCAAGTACACTCTAATACCGTATTCTTTAACCATATTATTCCCCAGTAGTTGAGGGTCAATCGAATTTGTTCGTCACAACGCCTTATTTAGGGCACACTAGCAATAACCCAGCTGGGAAGGTCTATCAGTAAAAGAGGTCCCTTAGGCCGAATCTTATTTCCAATATTCAATATCATTTTCAATACTCATTTTAAATCAATGTGTCTATATAGAAAAATATAAACATATCCCAAATGAATCAATCATCGGTATCAGATGAATTTTGAGAGTAAAAGCAGTTCATAAAATATATAGTTTGCATAATATCATATAATCAAAATGCAGAAGGAATGTCAGATTACTCACCTAAAAGTTCTAAGTTACAGATATGGAGTCTTGGATCACTTTGTTAATATGAAACTTCCCTCGAGTCTTTAAGAACTTCTTCTTAACTTTTCTCCACTTTCTCTCACTTTTTATCAAAGAATTGTTGTGAGTTTAAATGATCCTAAATGCCTTATTTATAGTTTCCCAAATATTTCACGGTGTTGACATGGGTCTTGCTGACCAAGACATTATAACGGCGAGTCAGTGTTGAGGTGTCACGCAATGGAGGGGTCTTGGAGCCTTATTTCACTGAGAACCGACACATGTTTTAGCTCTCTCTCTGGAATGACAACACATGTTTAAGCTTTATCTATATGGATGACTTGTGTAAGCACGAGGTGTCAAGCTCGAGGTTGAAAGTATTGAGGGTATAAAGGTCATTTTACACATGAAGGGCATTTTGGTAATTTCACACTATATATTTTCAATACTTCTTAAAGGTCCCTGGAAATATTTTACTTACAAAATGGTCCTTTTTTATATTTTGATTTTTCTCCCATAAACTTTCTTAATTAAAACAAAGTCCCTAAAGTTTGATAAATTATATTTTTTACCCCAAAACTTATCATTTAGCTTTGAATATGCTATAAGAATTTGATTTCATCCAATTTATAGTTGATTATTCATATTTAAAAATGTATCTTGTTATGTAACGGACTCAGAGTAATACAAGTCGCTGAAGTTCATAAAATTACATTTTCTATACCGAAACTTATCTATTCGCTTATGATGTGTCATAAAACTTAAATATAACCCATTTTATAATTGATTCTTTAAATTTAAAAAGGGGTGCTGTCATATTTGGAACCTATAATATCACATTTGTAATAATACAACATTTATAAGATAATCAGCGAGACAAAATTGAAAAAAACAAACTATATATGAGCATATACAAGTGGGGACATGACATCTAGTGTAAATAATGTTGGATTAACTAGTGAAAGTTAATGACTTTAATTAATATATTATAATTGTGAATTATAATTACTAATGGTAATTGGATCTAATTGGGAAAATACGTGGTGATGGGATAACATGTAGAATTAGGGATGATATGGAACTAGTTAGGGGGTAGCATGACTAGGCATGTAAAATGAAAATGTTAGGTGCGCACTTTTGATAAAAGTTGAGTAATGTCTCAAGAGACTGTGACATCAATGTAATATATGAAAGATTGGGCATAATTAATAATGTATTTTAATTTCTTGCAAAATGTATTCTAAAAGGTTTTTCGGCGGTGATCGGTATCAAATATATCTTCAAAACCTTCTAGGTGTCTAGCCATAGGGACACCAAGCATAATTATCCCTTTCAGTTCATCGGTGTTGCAGTTAGCGTGGAGTGTTGTAGGGATTATTTAGCCATTTTCTATCTTTGAGATTCTTAATAGGATTCAATCGATTATTATCCGAGCATGTCGCCCAATGTCAGTTTTGTTTTATTTCATTCTATTTCGTTAGTGAGATTATTGTAGTGGATTTCATGACGATGATTTATTTGGTTAATTGACATGTATTAGATATCAGTATTCAAAAATGTAATGGAAATTTATTTATTTATCTAAGTCAATTGTGTTGAATAGTATTAAATGTGAATGGTTGTAATTATGGTGTTTTTATGTCATTTTAATAAAGATAAAATTGATACATGACTTAATTACATAATATGTGGTTATTAATAAATTGGAATTTTGATAGTGATGCTGGGAATAATCTATATGAGATTCCTATTTTATTTTATTGGAGGGTTGGCCACCCGTTATTTTAATAAGATAGGTGTCACAGATGGTAACAAAGCATTAGGTTCTAGTGTCCTTAGGTTCTGTGCGGACCGACTACTTTTTTAGCGTTTATTTGTCTTTGATCTAAAGCCCTATGCATGGGATTATCGATTCATATTACAATTTATGTTTTTTTGTTGTTTCATATAGTTAAAGTGAATCACATACGAGTTTAGTTAGAGAAAATAATAAAGGACAAGCAACGAGGCCATCAGGATGACTATAGGAGAAGAGGCTTATCTAGAGATGCAAACTATTTGGGGTGCGGTGACTGCTATAGAGGACACCACTACTATTTCTCAGGAAATTAATGAAGTGAAGGCCATCATGGCATAATAGTTTACCAAGTGCCACCACACTGATGGTGGTGATAATTTGGACTCACCCAGTGGAGTGAGTATAGGAAAGAGTCATCGGGGCCATTCACAAGGTCCATGCACCGAGGTCTTTGAGAAATGATGACATTGTATTAACTAGCCCATGGAAGGGGAATATCCAAAGGTGTTTGAGTATAGAAGAGTCAAGTAACACTGAGAAACAAGTTTTGGAAATTTTTTAAGCTTGTAGGATCAGCGTTCAAGTGGTGGGAGATAGTTACCATGTCTAAGAAGAGGGACACCTTTATTGTAAAAAAAAACTTAGGTGTCGTTCGACCATAGGTTATATCCATATGCTATTCAAATAGGGAGGTGATAAAATTTTGTGTACTTATTACAAGAGGGACGGATAGTGGTCGAGCATGAGGAAGAATTTAATTGTTTAGTAAACTTAATACACAAAGAGGTAGATATGGAGGAAGAAAAGTACTCTTAAGTTTTATTATGGACTCGTGGGTAGAATACACCAGGATTGATAAGGAAATCCCTCTTAGACGTCTTATGCCGTAGTTGTTAATACTGTAATGAACCGTGTCAATATCAATGATTCCATATGAAATGAGATAAGAAGTTGGAGAGTCTAGCCAGCCGGGCAAGATAGGACGTACCCATGTTATGGGGCACTACAGGAAAATTACTCAGCAAGGATACCCATTTAAAATATTTACATCAAAGGAATTTTTATCGGCCGATGGTGGATTCAAATAAGGCCATTAGGGTCAACCACTTGCTCCATAGTGCCAATGGAGCCAAAAACAACGAGGGTATCCATCAGGGCCGAGGCCACTCGATCCAGAGAATAAGACAGATCTGACACAGCTAGCAGGGCTAGAGAGGTTAGAGGAGCAAGAGGCCCAGCAGAGGTAATAACTACAACCATTTTTGGTTCAGTTTAAACATGAGTATTATGTTAAGTAACCATTTAAACAGCCTGAGGCATTGGCAATTGAAAGTATAAATTTTTATCCAAAGTTAGACAGGGTAGGTTCGACGTGACACAAGTGTGTCACTGTATTTGGTTAGCACTAGATTCACGCATGAGAATTGTTAGGTGGATTTATAGATAATATCACAATTGTGTATATATATTTATTGTGGTGTAGCGGGGCTCTCTTTAGTTCCATCTGTAGGGGAGTGGGTGGGGACACTAAGTGGAACTGATTTAGTGGAATTACCCATATACTAAAGATATTATATGTGAGCATGATGTTATCCTAGGTATGGACTAGTTATCAATGGTTTGAGCGATAGTGGACTGGTACAGTAAGGCTATCATGTTTGCTATTCAAGGGCAGGATGTGTTATTTTTTCAATGTCTCACTTGAAAGAGGGTCGAGCACGTGTATATACCATATTGTAGTAGAGAGTTCAGAGAGTGTAGATATCCTGCTATATTCGATCTTATTGCGTTGGGACTTTACTAATGTGATTCAAGGCATATCGAGTTTACCAACGAGCAAAGAGATTTAGGTTATTATTAATTTAGCATTGGAGACTCAGTAGTAGTGCGAGCACATTATCGTATGATGCCTTTAGAGATGTGGGAGTTGAGGATTATACTTATACATCAGGGGATACGATTTTGGGTGTCCCGTTAATTTATTTTAGGGCAAAAGGTCTCGATAACTAAATATTCCAAGTGACGGGGCATTGGGGAAATTCCTTGGTTTAATTAAAATGCTTGACGTTCCATTCGTGACCTTTTATAAACATCAAGGCATTGGGGATATTTGAATGTTAATCATGGTACACGTAGAGAAAACACCTGGAGCTGAGAGCTATTATACAATATTACGCCAATGGAACCAAGTAGTGCGGTGGAGAACGCAGTAGAAATGTTAACACCACTAGTGGATAGGTGGGAAATCTTGGGAATATTTCATTCACAGTTAGTTGGTATTCGATAATACGCTTACGGTATAGCCACACTGAGTATACGGGGACAAGGTTAACATAAGTATGTTATATTTGTAATGTTTGTGCAGTTATGCACGAAAGATAGAGTGTATGGGTGTCCTAGTTAGTTATATTTTCAAGATCGTTTAGGATAAAAGGACATGGTAATATAAGTGTGAGATGTATTCCTTTGGGGCGATTAGAAATAGAGGTAGAATAGTATAATGAACGAAACTCAGTAAGAGGAAGGAAATAGTTTGAATTTATAGCATAGAGGGCTATCATTCCTGAAATGGGTTAGAAGAGTATGTAATACAAGCAAGGGATCTCTCTATCCAAGTTAAGATCGAAAAAAATTTGTGACAAAAGTGGAGCCTTACTCAGTCGAATGCTAAGGGTGGATCGCGCATTAATAGGATGTCAATTTCTATGAGGTAAAAAGCACTTAGGATGGGCACAGATTTGGAGCAGATGCATGGGTTACTTGTTTTGACATAAGCAGGCAGGGGAGTATGAGGTAACACGTGATGTGGAATGAGACATGGTGAGGTTGTCTCTAGGTGCACTACTTATAGATGGGAAAGGGTTGGTTGGAGGTGATCCACCTGAAATTTTCAATGATTGATGATTATAGGGAGGGAGTGAATAGATAGACTAATGGCGTTCATCGTTCTATTATTAACATCATGAAATAGTCCATATTTCTTTTGGGTTTTTTGAATTGGGTGATCGAGATGGAGCAATTGCAATTAGTTTGGGTGAGTTTCACTATTGGGGAATGTGCCCAACATTTTATTAAAGAGTAGGAATGAACAAGCACAAGGTGCTTCCCAACATTGTTTGATAAGGATGAGATCCTTAAGTTGCATCTCTGATTGGCTTATCAAGAGATTATGGGGATGAAATGTGAGGATTATATGGGAGAGGAGACTAAGATGTTGAAGAATATGAGAAATGTATATTCTATTTTATAAGGTAATTGAGAGGAGAAATTACTATTGGTAGAGTTACATGTAATAATTCTTACCAGCTAATACTTAAAGATGTCTTTTTAAGGTTTTGTGCATGAAACCTTATCGTCCGCCCTCTGGTTGGTTAGAGGTTGAGTAATCACAAGTTTTAAGGACCATACGTGATTTACAGTTCGTCGTCGTGAATTGAGTTAATCATAAATGTTCCAGTATAGTTGAAGAAACGTAGTAAGAGTTATGTTGTCGAAAGCAGAAGATTTTGAAGTTTAACATGAGTGGTTAGGTATAATTTTGGATGTCTCCAATGAAGGGAGTGATGTGGTTTGAATGGATAGTAGGGGGAATAACACCTAGGGGTGTGGGGGAATTTTTCCCAACAGTTAGAAGGTAATGCTAGTGGTGTTAAGGGGAGTACTTTTAAAAGGTCCATAAGGCATATGATGTGTGGAAATCAAGTTGAGACCTTAAGAAAGATGAAATATATCGGTATGGGATAATTTGAATTGAAATTTTGCTAACCTTGGGCAGTAAAGAGTAAGCCTTCGATCAGGATGGCACCATAAGCGGGTGCATAGTGGAGGCACCAACATATTATCACAAGTTAATTTTAGGTACGCTTGGATGCCGCGCATGTAAGGATCCAAAGTTTTTAGTATCGGGCATATCGGAATTTCGAGGATGAAATTCCTCTCCAAAGGGGGTAGTACGTAACACCCAGTATTTTTAGAAATACATAAATTACACATGTCAAAGTAATTTAGTTTAATTGCAAAAATGAAGTGAATTTATAAATATTAATTAGCAATAAATGGATTAATATTTATATGTTATTATATTTACTTGTATGATACGTGAGATTGCATTATTTTATATTACACCGTAAGTGGGTAAAAGTGACGGGTTGACATAAGATGGCAAATTCATGATGGGGGACTAGAATGAGACTTTCAAGTGCACGGTTGATCCAGAACTGGTCAAAATAGTCAAAATTAAGTACTTGGGATTGTGTTTGGGTCTTGAGGGATTTTTAGACTAGTCGATATTATTTAAAGGATTTTGGGCCAGTTTATTGGTATGTAAAAAAGTCAATTTCAGGATTCTTACTTAAATATTGAAAAATTGAGTGAAAAAATAAAGGCCATTCTCATATTATAATGGTTTAGTTGAGAGATACCTAGAGTTAGAGAGAAAGTGAAGATAATTAGAGAAGAATCTGAAGGTTTCAAGTGATAAAGTGAAGAAGAACTCAAGAACACTACGGGATTGAAGATTTGGAAGTATTCTAGGAAATTCATCATCCTCTTCATCAAATCCAGGCACTACAACCTACTAAGGCAAGTAATTATCTTGCTAACTAATTATGCTTCCAATTTCTGTCACATTAAAATGGGGAATTTTTTTTGAGTGGAATTCAGTTGTCAACTTTTAGAATTTGGGAAATGATTATGTAAATGGACTGTGAAAAATGTTGATGGAAATTTATGGATGAATCTTAATCATGAAACTTTTGTATTAAGAGTTCATATGTAGTGTAATTAATATAGAGAAAATATTTATTGAATTTTTTATTTAGCGTGTAGAGATGAAAATTATCCCCACGAAAGTCACATATTTAGATAATGATTATATGTAATGATGTGTCCTATTGATATATAATCTATCAAGCGTAGTAGAGATTGAAATAAATTATGTAGATGATCATTTTTAGGATTGAAATTACTAAAATTCAGACTGGGGAAATTGGTACGTATTTTCAGGGGCGACCCGGTTCACCCCATAGTCGAACCGAATCGAACACCTGTCACGGAGAAGTGTGATATTTTTTAGAAAAAATTAAAATGTTAATTCAGGAATTCAATTAAATATTCAAGGACAATTGTGAACTTCTGGAAACATATATTAATTGGGATGCTGGGTGAAAATTATTTAAAATTTATCGGGGATTTAAGTTAGAATAAATGGGAAGAATTTTATTAGAAACTGAATAATGGAATTTGGGTGAAAATTCAGAAATATTGGGATCAGACTTGAGTGAAACTAATACGTATCAGGATATTTATAAGATGATTTTTAATTAATTAATTTAGTGAATGATTAACTAATTATGGATATGAATAACATTATGAAAATGTCTTATATGCGTCACGTGTGATAGGCACGATTAAATGGAATTTTTAGAAATACATATACGGATACAGAGAAAGTAATTAATTTAGTGAATGATTTAATTAATCAAACATACCAATCTAAGGCTGCTATTAATGGAGGTTGCGGGATCTGGGTGTTCTCCCTGACGAGTGAAAGAAGGATAATTATACCCCAGATCATAGGTCTATGCATGCCTGATAAGGTTGAAGTCGAGTGAGGTAATGTTTGTATTGTTATACTCAATGGATCAGGGCTTTGATCGCCTCCAACGTGTTTTATTTTCGTGTTTGACATGCGATTCCATCTCGGTATTTCCTAGGTGAGAAAGTATTGGCTTGAAGAAAAGTACACTAGATAACCGTATCCCAGGGACTTCTATCTAGGATGGATGACAGGTATATATATAGAGTGAGTGATAGATATGAATATTATAATATGAATATTGTGTATATTAATGTGAATAAGTATACATAGCTTAAACATTAAGTGTGAATAATGTTGAATTAACTATTGAAAGTTAATGACTTTAATTAAAATATTATAATTGTGAATTATAATTAAATAAAGTAATTGGAACTAATTTGATAAAAATGCAGTGATGGTATAGCACATAGAATTAAGGATGGTATGGGACTAGTTAGGCAAGTAGCGTAACTAGAGGGTAAAATGCAAACATTAGGTGAGCAATTTAGATGCGAGGTTGGTAATGTCTCAAGAGAGTGTGACACAATTTAAAATATGGAAGAATGGACATAATAAATGATGCATTTTAATTGATTGCAAAATATTTTCTAGAGGTTTTTGGTCACTGACCCATCTCAAGTCTACTTTCAAAATCTTTTTGGTGCCTAGCCCCAGGAACGCCAAGCATGATTATCCCTTCCAAGTCATCGGAGCTACAGTAGCTGTGGAGTGTTGTAGGGATTATTTAGCCGTTTTCTATCTTTGAGATTCTAGAGAGGATTTATTTAGTTATTATCTTTGAGATTATTTTTAGTTGATTTTACATCGATGATTTATTCGGTTAATTGTATTGTATTAGAGTTGAATATTCAGAAATGTAATGGCAATTTATTTATTTATTTGAGTGAACTGTTGGGAATAGTATTAAATGTGAATGATTGTAATTATGGTGTTCTTTACGTTGCTTTAATAAAGATAAAATTGACACATGACTTAATTAAATAATTGGTGGTTTGTAATTAATTGGAATTTCGATAGTGATGCTAAGAATGAGCCATATGCGATTCCTGTTTTATTTTAGTATAGGGTTAGCCACCAATTATTTTAATAAATAAGGTGTCATACCCTATTAGTCAAGGAACCTAAGATTGAACCCAATCCCTATAAAGTAACTTTTATATGATTTTTCTTTTGGAAATGGGCCACTAGATGTAATCCCTAAGCTCTCCCTCTTTTTAACGATAATTGGCTTTGGTTTTGGAATTTTTAGTTCTTCTTTATCGCTACTTCTTTTGTTTTTCTTTTCCAAAGAATGTTTTCTTTTTCATGTGTTTGTCTAAGGTTTGTTAAGTGGGTAATGTCCCCTTTAGCCTCCAATATTTATTGGTAAATAAAATAAAATTGAGAAGGAACCCTTCTGGGAGTATATGTGGGTCCATAGACCTTTTCTTTATAAATGCAACAGCTTCTGAAGTCAAAACTGAAATTTTATCATGGGTCATAAGACCTTAAGACCATAATAAATTATTCCTTTCAAGACTGAGTGTCTCAATTTTTTTGTACATATACACTTATTCCCACCTCCCCCCCTCCCCCCCCCCCCCCCCCCCCCCCCCCCAAAAAAAAACATTTTGGATAACAAAAGTGAATAAATAAATACGTTCAGGGTCTGAAGACCTTAGAATTATAATTTAACCAAGGATTAAAGCCTTTTAAATGTTTAAAAAGTCATTATATGAAGGGTCATACAACCATTGAAACATAGGACAAAGTAGAGTTCCTCTTGGATCCTAAGGCTTGTTAACTTAACTAGCTAAGGATGAAAACCATAGAAGTTCAAAAGTTGAATTTCCACAATGGGGCCTAAGACCTCTAAACTATAACCACTAGGATGAAAGCCCTATGGTATAAAACTTTTTCGTTCCACAATGGATCCTAAAACCTTTTAAGCAAAGCCCAATAGGATGAAAACCTTATGGTTAAAAATTTGAAGTTCTACACTGGGTTTAAAGACCTATGAACTATATTTTACTAAAAAAAATCCATAGGAATTAGAGATTTTGCACCTTTTCTTCTGGAATTATGATTTTTTTTCACAAGAACACTTAGCCCCCCAAAATTTTAAGAGCGGAAGTTTTTTTCTCCGACTCCAAAATTTTGCAGCCGATGCACTCTAAAAAAAGTTCCCCCAAAACATTTGGAGTGTTTGCTATGTTTTTTTAAACAAGGTTGCTAAAGTTTCTCCATTTTTTTACACTTTTATTTTTTGAAAGTATGTTTTAGGTGAAAGACTGGGCTTTTATGCTCACCATTTTGGGTCTTTAGACTTATCAATTTGGGTGGGATCAAGGATGAAAGCCTTGTTAATTACTATAGTCTTTTTGGGGTCACTATACCGTTGACTATTTATTTGAGACAAGGCTAAATGCATTGAAACTTTAGCTGGGTTGTTTAAGACCATAGAGACTTTAGGGTCTCATGATAAAATCCTTAAAATCTCATGAGTCATTTTCTTGAGGTCTCTAGGACCTCATATATTTTATTTAGATGGGGACAACTAATATTGGGTCTCTAGGACCTCATATATATCTTAAAATATCCTTGCAACTACTATTGGGTCTTAGAACCTTAGGTTAAACCTGTTCCTAAGGATGGAAGTATCGCAACTCAGTTTAGGTCCTCAAACCTTAGGTTAAACCTGGAGCCAATGATTGAAGCCTTGTAACACATATTTAAAATTGTATTGAGACACTATAGGTAGGAAAAAAAGGATATTTTCATTTCATTTCAAATGTAGAGTACATCATTCCTATTATTTCTTGAGATGTTCTATATTCCAAGGGTGAGGAATTTCATGGCCATTCATGTTCTTTAGAAAATAGGTTCTTGGCCTTGGTATCCCTACTACGGCATATGGTCCTTCCGATTTGGGCCCCATATTTCCTTGGCTTGAATTTCTGGTGGCAATAGTGAACTCTCTTCGGACCATGTCCCATATATTGAATCCTTTGTGGAAAACATTTTTGTTGAAGTAAGAGGTTGTCATCTGTTTATAAGAGACAATTATGACTGGTGTACATTATCTCACCTCTCTTCAAATTGATTTACAGACCTCTTGAGTACATCATCATTAGACTTTGACCATAGATGATGCACCCTCTGTGTTGGTATCTCAATATCATTTGGAAAAATTGACTTAGTGCCAAAAGACGAGGACAACGGAGTCTCCCATGTTGGCCCTCTAACTGTGGTTCTATAGGCCTACAAGATTCTTGGAAAATCGTCGTACCAAATACCCTTGGTCTTCTCCAACTTCTTATTCAAGCTATGGAAGATGATTTTTTTCATTAGCCCAACTTAGCTATTTTCCTTATGATGGTCGGGTGATGAATGGTGGTTACTTATACCGTAGTCTGAGTAAAACTCTCTGAAGGAGGGGTTGCCAAACTATTTCTTGTTATCAAAGATGAAGAATCTTGGCAAGATAAACTTACATATGATTCTTTTGTGGATGAATTTTTGGTTTTCTTCTCTATGATGGTGGATAAGGGCTCAACTTCAACCAACTTCATGAACCAATCAATCACCACAAACCAAAACTTGTTATGGAGTTTACTGAGAGGTAGAGGACCAACTAAATCAACCCCCATTGAGAAAATGGCCATGGACTTGACATTGGGGTCATTATCTGTCCTGGATTCTTTGGAATGAAGGAGAACCTCTGACATTTATCACATCAATTGACTACGTCATTGGATTCTCTTCCCATCTTATGCCAAATATATGCCTTTATCAAGACCTTATGGACTAAGGTCTTGGGGCCAGTGTGAGCACCATAGACACCTTCATGGAGATATTTAATATGGTAAGTGAATTGAGGTGGGTTGATGCACCGCTGAGGTTATGAGCATTACCCATTCTTAAACGTGATCCCATTCTCCAAATAATATTCGGAGGCTACATACTTCGGTCGTATGGAAAGAAGTTGGTCCTTAGCCAGGACTCCATCTCTTAGGTAAGTCGTGATGGGAATGGTCCATTTTGCGCCTTGATCAACATATGCAATGGTGATCTTGATATACCTAACCCGGAGCGACTGCTCATGGAAGGTTATAATTAACATGTGACAATCAATATTTTAGGATATACCTCACCCGGAACAAATTTTAGTAGAAGACGATCTTCCCTAGGAACTCTCCTAATATTGAACTGTGAGATTATTTGAAAGATGATCTTCATGATTGAAAAGTAACCTGCCATTTTGTCAACTTTGGCCTCATAAACCAATGTCACCTGACTGACACCAATTGAGAGTCCCTAATGTCTTTTCCCTACTATTGCTTCAAAGAAATAGCCAAACCCATGCCTTCCATTAATGACCCATATTATGCCTCATTATTTGAGGCTTTGAACTAAAAACATAGGGAAAGAGAGATTGTGCTTCCTTATGGGATCATAAGATTAAGTTCATCTCCGCTACCAGAGATATTAGAAGAGCCACCTACATTGAAATGCTATATTGGAAAGATGGGATATATCTCCCGAAAGAGTGGGAGCTTGAGCTCTATAGGAGTTGTTACTTCCCCTCATGAGCTTTCTAGATCTTTCTCTACTTCTTTTAGCTTTTTGAACACCGAAATGAAGTCAACTAAGGCTTGTCGTTTGATTGCACTTTTTTGTTAGTACTTAATATCAAATTACTCCCATCACCACATACAACCTAACAAGCCTTATTATGGTATCAAGCTTATGTAGGATCTATCAGGGGGGCATGTGATAGGTCATGAACGTGATGTTGTATGATTGAAAGTTAGGCCAGAGATGATTGACTGAGGTAATGAGGTAGAATGCTATATTCGTCATCCTTTGTTACTTTCTCTCATCCCCGTGTTGAAATCGGTCAACATAATACACTAGATATTAGATCCCATATTCATATCAAACCAAGGGTTAGATGATAGTTATTGTGGATGAATCAAGGTATAAATACAAAAGTGATGGTCTACGGACAATAAAGGCGGAGACCCCAAGTACATCATTAGGTTTTGGAAAGCATATTCATCCTCTGGACTCCACTAGAAATTGTTCTTTAGTATTTGAAGAAAAGAATGTAATTGTCTTTATATTTATAGATAAAGCAATTACGGGAAAAAACTTTCCTATCTAGGTTCTGAACCTCTTTGAGTTTCCTAGGACACTCAATGTTTAGCAAAACTAGGATCTTCTCTGAGTTGGATTATATGCCACTTTTAGTGACCTTAAAGCTCAATAATTTTCCTATAACTACCCAGAGAAAATTTCCTTGGGTTGAGGCTCATCTAACTCCTCCTAAGGATAGAGAAGGTTTTTCTGAGGTGTTTTACATGGTCCCGAACCTCCAAACTTTTGACAAGCATGTAATCAATGTATATTTCTATGGACTTGCTAAAGTGGTCTTTATATATGGAGTTTACCACCCTCTAATAAGCCTCACCTGCATATTTCATTCCAAAAGACATAACCTTGTAATAGTAAGTACCTTTCTCAATGATAAAATAAGCCTTTTATTCCTCAAAATGAGTTAATTTCGTTGAACCCATAGTAGGAATCCATGAAGGAGATGGTCTCCTTACTAGAACTTAAGTCTACCTAAGTGTCAGTATGAGGTCAGGGGTAGAAATTGTTGGGAAGTTCTTTATTAAGATCGGTGAAATCTATGCACATTCGCTATTGTTTCTTGGCTTTGGAAACCAGTACCATGATTTAAAGCCATTTTGGATACCACACTTTCCTAACGAAATTTTCCACTAATAGTTTGTTAACTTCCTCAGTAGCACTAGTATTGTTCTTAGGGTTGAAAAAACTCTTTCCTGATAGACACGCTTATGCTTTTGGTCCACGATGAGGTGGTGTAACATGACCTCATGATCTACCCCAATCATATTTGTTCTATTTTATGAAATAGCTCATCTCTTCTTTGAGGGAACATATCAGGGCATCCCCAACTCGACGACATTGGGAGCATCATATGCGTCAATGGAAACAATGATCAAAGCCTCAATTGGCTCCCCCAGTTATTCCTTCTAATCATCTCATGGGTCCAAAGTAACCACATTCATCATCTCTATGCCCAAACTATGTAAGGTGAGCTCGAGCATTTCAGGTGGAGGAGGAACGACATTTACTGGGGACAAAACACTTCTTTATGAACTTTTTTTGACTTAGACAAGCTTTGGGAGGTTTTGAGTGGACTGTTGTTCTCTCTCACGAAAGTTTTGCAACATTCTTTAGCTCTTTCCTTGTTGCCAAATACTTCCCCCACACCCATGGGGGTTGCGAAACTCACCAATAATCTTTGAGTTGATACTAAATCATCAAAATTACTAATCTAAGATCTACCCAAGATTACATTATCGGCTAAGCATAAGTCCACCATGAGAAAATTATTATAGATAGTAGAATAACAATCTTTGAAACCAATTATGAGGAGGATAGTGACTTACCCTAGGGAATAGGTTTGTTCTCATTAGAGAGATTGACGTGGGAAACCCACGCTTCATGGTAAGTCCCATGGCCATGAAAGCATTAAAGAATAAGATATCAATTGAGATCATTATATCAACCATCATCATCTTTATATTGGCATTGCCCATGACCATTGTGATAGCCAAAGGGTCATAATGAGATAGGAGCACTCTCTTGAGGTCGATATTTAGTAAAAATCATCATGGGAACTTACTTTAGGGATGGGCTCTGGTGACACACATTGTTGGCCTATACCCCCTCTTGTTGGATATTTTTGAGGTTAACTTTATGGATTTGGAAGAAATTCCATCGTCGGTAAACCCTTCGGAGATGATATTAACATTGCTTAAAGAAATATTATCCTTTTCTAGCGTCCTTTTGTGAAAAGTCCTTGAGATAACATATCTTCAAAACTCTATCAGCGTTTTATTTTAGTTAGAGCATTAACTGATGTTGTGCCCATGATCTCTATGGAATCTGAAATACTTCGATGTGTCCTTTCTGTCTTATTTAGCCCTCATGGTCTTGGGGGATTTAAGATGTCCTAGGCTTCCCTAGATACGAAGACCTCTTCGATAGTGGTAATGATTGGAGTGAAATTTTTTGCTTTTAGAGACCCATTCTTCTTACCCCCATTCTTCCTTTTCTCGACCTCTATTTCTTGAGAGGATTCTCCTAGGAGAGAAAACACAATTTACTCTTTATCTATTTGGGTGAGGTTATGGAACACCTCTCTCTGATTTCATCCTCATAATTGATGTACATCTCAACCATATCAAGTAGTTTGTTCATGGATCAAGTGGGTTTGTTTCAAAACTACCTCAATGGATCTTAAGATGTGAGGTTTGAAATAAAGGCTACTATATAAATAGTGTTATTTATATCATACAATTGAAGAGCTTATTGGTTGAATGTAATGATGTACTCTTTGAGAGTTTTACCACAATTCTTCCTAAAGTGGAGGAGAGTGGTCATTGTCATTCCAGTATTTTAATCCCTTATCAAGTGGCTGACGAAAAATCTATCCAATTTCATAAATCTTCCAATTGCCCCTAGTTTAAGCTTGGCAAACCATTGCCTAGTATTTCTCTTTAGAGTAATAGGAAAATCTCACCTTATGACCACATTTGTCTTATCTTGAAGGATAACAAGGGATCTTTATTTCTCCAGATGGTCAATGCGATCTTTAGATAAGTCAGATGGCTCAATATTAGGCATCTTCAATTTAGGGGAAGAGCATAATGAATAACCCCATTAGAGAATGAAGATATCATCTTCGAAAGGACTAACTCTGTGGTATTTGGAGTCTTCATATTGTATTTGTTAAGGATATTACCATACCGGTCTTGCATATATTTTATCTCATTATCCATGGCATATATACCATGGAATTATAACGGGATTGGTCTCCTACAAGTGACAACCTTCCCTAACGGGGATACGAGTACTGATGACTTGTGTAGATATGGTTATATCCTTTTAATTATTTTCCTCCTCTAACCTGAGATCACAGTTATCTCCAGTTCCACTATGCTCTGATCTAGATGGTTCCTCTACCATATGTGGTAAAGGTAGCCTCCTATGAATATCATTGATTTTTTCTTGAAGATAATTTTAGTGGGACTCAATCTCTTTGATAGAGCTAGCTAATTTTCCATTGGTTGTCATCGTATTGAAAGAAGGGTTTGTATATTAAATCAATGAAACTAGTCCTTGCCAAACATGGTGCCAAACTATTGGGTGTTAAAATTGATGGAAATCTGAGACCCAACAGGTGTTCCCCATAAGACCTCATGCTATTTAGCGAGGAGATGTGTTAAAGGGATAAAATGGGATATTAAGTTATTTAGGACTATACTTTTGTAGTCGTTGCAGTAATCCATGACAATGTCATAAGGGGAGTGACCTTTACTACATTCCTCATTCCCAACTTCAACTTATAGATCCAACTAAGCCCCACCTCCCGTTGCCCTCATAACTGCCTTCCTTGGTCTCCCTTCATCGATCAGCACACGAATCTCACTCGAGCATGCAAAAGATTTACTATAATCTTACATAATGGTAGGAGAATGAAATCTCACAATAGGAAGCAATAATCCTAATCATAGGGCTCTATATCAAATAGAAAGCAATGTTGAAAGCGTAGTACGTTCGCAAAGATTCCTAAGGACACTAGAACCTGATGCTCTGATACTATCTGTGACACCCCGCCTAAAAAAATATCGGGTGATCAATCCTTTACCAGATTAAAATAGGAATCTCATATGGTTCATTCCCAGCATCACTGTCGAAAAACCAAATTAATTACTAATAACCTTTTAGGCTGGCGTCAAATTTTATTTAACTATTTTTTTAATCAAACCAATCAAGTAAAACAATCACAACGGTTTATATGCAACAACTGAAATGACATAAAATAACCGAACACTCAGTACCAAATATTACAACCAAATCAAATGCCGCACTAAAAGGCGGTAAAAGAATAAATGAGTACAATTGGGTTATCATCCCGAGTGTTTTTATAAAACCTCCTAACTAGATCTCAAGGATAGAAGCGTCTATAATAAACCTTCTTGCATCCAGAGCTCTGCAGCACACGTCTGACTCAAAAGAATCATCATCCAGGCGTCCTTGTGTCTCTACAACTATATATATATACACATGTATAGCAAGAGTGGAAAAAAATAGAGAAACGGTTCAGAGCCCGAGTTTTGAAAATATTTAGCAAGTGCTTAAAAGCCATATTTTAAAATATGAAATCTCTCATATTTAAACTGGTATCGCACTCTTATGAGATACACCTCACCCCTATTCTATTAGTGCACACCTATCTCATACATTTTAAACAAACTAGTTAAGCTACCATGCCTAACCAATCTCTATCACCCATTCTCTAAATCCTCATAACTACCACCTACCTTGCATGATATAATATGTTATACCGTAAGCTATTACATAAGCTTTTAGATTATATAATCATCCATGTGATATATATATATATATATATATAGTCCATGATTCTATATAAAACTATACCATTCATATACCATAACTTTCACTAGTTTTAAATACCATTTCACTTTAACATATAACTTTGTTATATAAATAGTTCTCACTTGAACCTATAATTTACCTTAGTATAAGTCCGGATATAAAACTTTTGGAAGAAGAATAACATCTTATTCATTTTACTTTAAACATATGAAGTTATATGATATCTCATAATCATATACAAGAAATATCCTATAAACAACAAGTATATTTATACCTATTTTACAATCATAAGTATAATAACCGTCCCACCAAGCTATAACTCGAGGATGGAGTCAAAGTGCCCATCCACATCCGGGTTTGCTCAACTTAACCCCGGTACCAAGTCAAACTTTCTCATGATCATGGTAAAAATACAAAACGGTGGAGGCAGTCATATTCCCTCCTGAAAGTGCAATAAAAATATCGCACCATATACGGGACGATATAACATGTGGATATACTCTCCCTGCTTCGTAAGCCAGGGGATTCACCCACATCGCGCAACCTCCCTGGATAGCACTAGAGATATAAACATACATAAATATATCTTTTTCACACCAATATATTTATATACAAGTCGTATAAATATATACTGTAACAATACCTGTATATATATATATATATATATATATATATAACATTCCTCAATATGCTCGAGCTATAATTTCCGAACTCTTATAGCTATAGCCAATAACTCGAATGTTCCCATTCATAAAAATATATAAGTATTCATATACTTAAAATACTAAACCGATAAGTATTCTCTTAAGATATAATTCTCATCTTAATCACTTTTAAGGATTCTACATAAACCTTAATATGCCAATTTGTAATAATTAAATAAGTATACAAATCACATATCTCAATCCCATAGGTTTCGCAATCCTCTATAACAATAGTCGTCAATAGGCGTATCGGATAACCGCTCAATCATCATTAGCCTATATCTTAAATTCCATCATAGTCGCCTCGTAGGGTTTACTCAAACATAATCGGCATAAAAATACATTTTCTATGCGCACCATTATATATATATATATATATATATATATATATATATATATATAATCGCCCACTGAAATACCACCCCGAGTGTTACTCGTCCCAAAGACCTCTAAATTAGTAAGCCCTGGATTTTACTTTCAACTAACCCATGGTATACACCTCACTCAAATAATAATTTAGAAGTCCCCACACTATATTTAGGAACCCCAAATGTCTAACTCCACAATTTATTTCCCTCAAAACTACATATTAAGTTCCACACAATTTTGCACCCTCCTAGTCCTAATTATTTCACTTAAATGGCTAGGTATCAATTTCCCGTAGTCGGATATTTATTTCCTCAAATAAATAGGCTAGAACAATTAATTTAGTAATTTATCACATTTAAACTAAACAAGCCGAAACTGGAAAAAAATTTGAAGGGTGGATCGATCGACCCCTGGCCATCGATCGATTGATCGATCAGGTCAGCTTCTCCTCCGAGACTTTGTTTCGACCATGAAAATGACCTCAATATTTTATCTTCTCTCCTATCATCATCAAACCTCAACCAACAATATATACACACATAAAAAGAGTTCTAATCATCCCAGAACCAATAACCAACAATATTTTCAATTAATTCCTAAGTTTCTCAAATTGGATATTATCCGAGTTTTATTCGTTCAACTTCCGAAACACCCATTTTGATTCACAAAAACCCAACCCAAAAATCATATAGTTTGTTATTACCAACTATGATATGAGATACACACTCAAAAGTATAAAACAAGTAAACACTTTCCTCGTGGATAAAATTCAATGACCTTGAGTCGAATCTGGCGAAGTTTGGCCAGGAATCCCCTTTCTTCCTTCCTCTCTTCTCTTATTCCTTTTCACTCTTCCATTTCTCTTTCTTAGGGTTTAAATGTGATAAAAAAAGGGTTTTAAGGGTTTATAAATCTTATCCCTTATTATACCCAAATTTCACTCGTATACTCAAATGCAAGAACGCTCCCCAGGATACTCTAATCTGACTATCTCGGTCATTTCGAACCTAACCGTGCACTCGAAAATCTCCATTCAAGTCACTTAACTAAAATTCACTAATTAAACCCTGCACATCTCAATACGCGTGTTTTCCAATAAAATATTATCCTTTGCCACTTTACCCAACTGCAACATGTAAGTAAAATAATCCAACTCATATACTTGTAAATATTAATGTGACACTTGCAAACTAATATTTACTATTCACTTTGTATTCTAAATTTATTTAATTACACTAGTAAATTCCAAAATTACCATTCACATTAATTTCCTTTAATAACCAAATTACGCCAGTTATGCAATTTAAATATCTATAAACGTATGGGATATTACAACTATAAATATGGGTCATATCCCTTTAGTATTGCAGATCAATGAAGTAAAAGACAAACTCCCTCTATATTTCTCCTCTTTGTCCCTTTTATTTTAAAAAAAGTTAATGTTTAAATTTGTCAAATCACCCACTATCGATTTCACTATCAAAATAAACCGCCCATCACCTTCCGCACTACAACACTCCCTCCACCACCATCAATCCCCCATCGATGTTGCCTTTAATACAACACCACTCCCTCTACCCACAACCACCAACTTGAACTCGAATCCAAAATCAAAACTAAACCCAAATCAAAATCAATTTTTGAAGATCTGCACAAATTACTACGCCTATTTAGTTTCGACAAATTCGATTCCGATGTGATTTTTAACCAGATTTGATGTGCTTGTTGCATTTGTTTATAATATGGGTTTGATTTCGGTAGTATTTTATTTTCATAAGGGTTTTACTTTCTATTTTAGATTTGTGTTTTGGTTTCGGTGCAGTGGGTTTAGAATGAGTGGTGGTGGGGTTATTGATGTCGAGTGTTTTTCTGTAGGGAAGTGTTGCGTTGGTTGGTGACTGGGAGATAGAGAGAGGTGGTGGTGGAGGTGGTAGTGGGGGAGGAAGTAGGTAGTGGTGATGGGGAGGGTGTCTTAAGTTTCCGGATGGAGAGGAGGATTAATTCTTATTTCTGATCTTTTTTCCTTTTATACTATTTTTAGTAAAAAAAATGTGAGTTAGTGATTAAATTTGGAATTATTTAAATATTTAAGTTTATTAGGTTAATTTGATAAATTTACCCTTATATTCTTTTAAATTGAATGGGTTGTATTAACATAAGGACCAAACTAAATTAAATTGATAAACTGGAGGACTAAATTAAGACAAAATTAAGTTTGGGGACCATTTAACAACCTGTACAATAGTTTTGGGACTAAATGTGTTATTTAATGGGTCATTTTTTAGGTGCTCACTGTAGTTAGAGTTTAAGTGTTGGGGAATTCCGTTTAGGATTGTACAAGCTCTTATTTGGGGCTATTCATTTTGTTGGTCCCATGTCATTTTTGAATTTTGACATTTAAAATAGAGAATTAAAATTACTAACAAATTATCTTATTACTAATTATAATCTATCATAACAATAGTAATGGTATAATATTGTTAGTAATCAAAATTTTAGTTTGTTACTAAAAGCGCACTTTGGTGTAGTGCTTGAAATATGAACGTATACATACATATATAAAGGATAATGGAAGTTTAATACATAAGTGATGATTTCTAAAATTTCAATCATTATAATCTAGCAACAAAATAGTTAATTACTGTTTGGGGTACAATAATTCTTAGTAATTGGGGGTTGGGGTACACTAGTTTATATTACAATTGGATGAGAGTTATTTTGAACAGAAGTTGTTAACCCTTCATTTAACAGATATCCTGCACAAGAAAGACTTTTCTTTCTAACTCCTACAATCTCATTGGGCACAACATTTTATAAATCATCCATTTTACTCAATTTTCTACATTCCAATATAAAAACCAACAACATTAAAACTAACAAATTTAAATGGGACATGTTATTTTACAAAAATCTTAAAATATTACAGGATTATTAAAAATCTTAAAAAATTGTACTAGCAAATAAAATATGTACATATTTTTTTCAAAGTGCATGTTGTTTTTCAATAAAATTAAAAAGTTGTTTTAATAAAAATGTTTTTAATAAACTAAATAAATATATTTATTAACTATTTTAACTATTTTTTACGCATAAGAAAACCGTTTTAACTCTTTCATCTCTAACAAAACTGTACGTTACCTAAAAACAATATTTTTACTAAAACAAATACAAGACATTATATTCGAATGGTTTTTAATTAAAAAAACGTATGTTATTAATAAAAACAGTTTTTCATCATTTTTTTAAAATAAAACTTGCACTTTTTTTATAAAAACAGTTGAAACGATAAAGTTATATATATATATATATATATATATATATATATATATATAAGGAAAGATATAACATTTTTTTTAAATGTGCAATTTTTCGTTTTTGTAAGAAAAGATTTTTTCTTTATCTTTTATTAAAAACAGTTAAAAATAGCATGGAGTGTTTTAAATAAAAAATATAATTTCTATGTAACATTCCATTTTTTTAATGAAAAGTTAAATATATAACATGTTATTATCTTATACATAAAAATAGTTTTTAATAAAAAAAAATTAATTCAAGCAATTTATTTAGTTTATTAAAAAAAGTTATTTAGTTTATTCAAACAATTTTTTTAATTAATTGAAAAATAGGATGTACTTTTTTATTTGCTACTACATTTTTTAAACATTAATATAAACCATTTTAATTATTTATTTTTACTTTTTGTAATATATAGTTAAAACATAATGTACAATTTGTTTTTCCACTACAAGAAAATTAGGTTTTAGCAACGAATTCTTCAGCAAGGAAATTATTGTTAATATAATATTGTTAATAAACATTTTGTAAGAAAATATTTCCTTGCAAAATATAATTTTTAGCAAGGAAATTTTAGAATTCTTGCTAAAAATTGTGGCGGTAAATTTCCCTCCACTTTTTTTAACTATTCATAACATTTACTTCAATGTTTTATTAAATTTTCTTGCAAAAAGTTTCACATACATTAAAAAAGATTAAAAGATCTTACTATCAAACACTTAAGGTAAAAAGAAGTCGACTTCAACATCTCTCTCGTTCTCTCTCAGACGGCTATCCTCTCTCGCCCTCTCTAAATCCGTCGTACGTGGTATTAAGGAGTCATCGATTGTCGGTAACACAGGTAATCGATTTCAACATCTGTCTCACATCTCTCTCATTCTCATTTGCATCGTTTATCTACTATTCATGACTATGATTTCTTATTTCATCCTCTTTCTTGGAATCTTAATTTCTTAAAATTCTAATCTTTAAATCCATGGAGATTTTGAATATAATCTCTTTTAATTAATGTCACTTGACCTCAGATTTAGATAGTAAGGTTTTCCCATCAACGTGTTACAAAAATAAGGATTACTGTAATAACCCTCGCTTATGAGACCGTATTTTATATTAATTACTTAGTATAGTAATTAGAGACAAGTGTTGGGTTATGATTTGAATGTTAATTCAATGTAGAAAAGTTAATATTTATTATGAGTTTGCATACATATCATAACTAAGGGTAAATATTGTTATGTCATGCTTATTGATATCATCTAAATTCAAAATGATATTTGGCTTAATAATGAGACCGGAACCTAAATTGAATTTTAAAATGTCCAAATGATAATTTGGAGGTTGCAGTTCATTCCGGAACGTGCGAAATAGTCAAATAATGTACCATATTGTATTTTGTAGTTTTGGGCATTTTTGACTGGTTGTGCCTTAATTATGTTGTTGCGTATTATTTTATCGCACTACTAGTTAATTAAGTGGGATATTTGTCTTAGGTCACGACTTAAGCTTTCTAAGTCTTCCAAATTCCCTAATTTCCTTCCTAAACCAAAGAGAGAAAGAAAAGAGTAGAGAGAAAGATTTGGAGATTTGAAGATTGAGAGAGATTCTTGCTCCTACAACCAAGAGACCTGCAATTGGCTGAATCAAGGCAAGTTTTTACTTGCTATTTATGTCTTAAGATAGATGATTTGTTATGGTAATGATGTATTGATTTTTGTTTAGCTAATTTAGGGTTTTTCTTATGTATTTATGGGTTTTGATTCATTCAAAGATGATTGGGATGATTCATGAGGTTTAATATGGTCATTAGTAGTGTTGATGTTATCTTAGTGATGATATATGAGTTTGGTTCGAAGAAGAGTTGAGTTGGGGTATAAATAGGAGTCCAAGACTCCATAGCCAAACTTGGAAAAATCGCAGGCCCGAATCGATTCGGCCCCCTGGGCGAATCGATTCGGTTAGGTCCAGTGCTCAGGTCTTGTGAACCGAATCGATTCGGAATTGGTCTGAATCGATTCGGCAGTTATACAGAAACCCAAACCTTCTGACCGAATCGATTCGGTTTCCATCCGAATCGATTTGGCAACTATGCAGAATCTCAGATTTTCTGGCCGAATCGATTCGGCCAAGGGGGCGAATCGATTCGGAAGCCCTGCACTTTTTCAAATTTTTCTTTTTCATTTTTAACCCTTTTCTTTAGGATTAGTGATTAGGGACCTTCTTAAATGAAGTAAACATAGGGTTTTAGAGTAGTAGTTGAGTTGGGTCGACACCCTAGACTCGAAAGGGTTCATCTAGGGTTCTTTCAAGGGGGAATTTAAAGAAATGTTTAGGCATTTCTTTCGTCTTGTAGTTTATAAGGGTCTAGAATATATTAAGGTCAATTTGGAGACTTTAGAATTCAACTTGAGTTAGAATTTAACTTGATGGTTTATATTAAAGCCTAAAAGGGGTTTTGGGAGTAACTTTGGAGTCTGAATTCCTTATCGAGGTTGTTATGACGATACGAAATACGTATAGTCCCGATTAAGCTTATACATTTGTTAAAACGTGAAGTTGATAAGGTAAATGATAATTTACTAAATCATGTAATGGAAATTAATAAAATGGATGTTACACACCTCTCTAAATACCATCTTAAGGGAAGTCCGTGCGATAGGTGAATCCCCCTGGCTAATGAATGCAGGGTGGATATAGTCCTAGGCCATATGAGAGCTTGTTTTATTTTTCTGCGATGGGTAGGAGATTCTGGGTGTGGTCTTGACTACCCCGCAGGCATATGGCCGCTTCCCGACGATTTCGATAGGATCCCAGGTTGTCTTATGTTAGGCCCTGGAAGATGATGGTTATTTAGGGACGCGCACAGTGGGGAAACCCGGACGGGCGGTCTTAGAATCGTTATATTTATATTTATGACTATTCTAATTATCGAGTTGGACTCGATGGAACATGAATGCCATAAAGAGCAAATTTATGCCACAAAGAGCATGCTATTGAGATTAGTGCCATAAAGAGCACATGATGATAATTGTATTCCTGATAAGGAATGTCAAAGAAGATTGAAATTGAAATACGATGAAAGATGAAAAAGGCTCATAAGTACTTTAAATTCTTGTATAAGTGAATTTCATTTTACATAGTTATTTATCAGTCTTAATTCCTTACTTGATGTTACCATGCTAGACTATCATCCATGCTTACTTGTGCATCATTGTCATACCTGTCATTTATCTATTGATCACATATATCCGGCCCTGACCGGTTTTCACTTCTTGTTGTGTATGTATGTATATATATATATATATATATATATAATCCGTTCAGGTGTTCCGCCGCACGGCCGCCAGTATTGACCTTTACTTCCATATGTTTTGAGGAGCCGTGACATCGTGCGGGTCTCACGGGATGTTTTGTGTAGACGCCTCCATTTATGTTTTCTAGTTATGATCAGTTTATTCGGGCATGTTACCCAAACCGTTGTAATTGTATAATGGATCTATTATGTAACACCTGGAACTATTTGTATGTTGTATGGTTATTATTGACCGACCTTTCATTCGGTCCTTTTGTATCTTTTGGGTTTCTTATATTCGCTTGTGGGGGTTTCCACCCTCTATTTCTATTATGGGTTGTTGAAAATGTTCTCTTCTTATTTCAAAACTAAAATTTTTGATAACCCGTTTTCTGGAATATAGTGTGGTTATTCCTTATACTTTGTATATTGTTGTGATGCTGAGAATGATATTTATCCATGATTTCCTATTTTATCGAGGTATAGAGCTGGCCACCCTTTATTTCGGATAGCGGGTTGTCACAATTACATTTATGGATTTTTCGGAGGAATCCTTAGACTTTCTTAGAATATTATATCGATACACGCACACACATGAACCCACTCCCCTATGGTTTATTTTATTCAGTTTGTTGTGCAACAGAAAAAAATTTGTAGGGCACAACTGGAATTAAAATGTATTACCCCATTTTCAACTATTTAAAAGCACCATATGGTATAAGAATTTGTTTCTCATGCAGAGAAAACTATAGATAATCTACACCAAGAAATTCATACTCATACAGATATTACATTTATAAAAAAAACTGGGAACAAACAAACAGTAAGTAAAGCTATGGGAATCAACCATAAAATGGCACAATTAATGGAGTTGAACCGCAAATAACCTTTTACAAAACGATTAATTATTACTCTTACGAGATAAATACGTTTTGCATTTAGTCCACCTTATTTTATTATGTTCTAAAAAGTTCTTCATCTATATTTACGATGATTTTTTGATGTGATTTTTATCAAGTCTAAAGTGTTGTTTGTTTTTACCTCTTAAGAATGAATCTGAACCATTCAAACTTAAGAGGTATCTAATTTTATTTGGAAAGCTAAAATGTCCCTTAAAAATAAAAGTATTTTTTTTGTCTTGGGTGCTTAACAGTTTTTAATAGTAATGACATGTTAGAAGTGTTTAGACTGCATAAGGCATCATCTCCTCACTTATTCTTACAATGTTATGTGGGGATTGCAAGGTCAGATTTGCTTGGTGTATTGACTAATATAATTTTCATCAGGAAAATCTTTGGGTAGAATTTGATTTGGCTAATAGGAGAGTGTGATTTAGTCAATACTATTGGGTAGAATGTGATTTGGCCAATAGGAGAGTGACTTGAAAAATAATAATTTTTCAGTTTTTTTTCATGTTATCATTGTGAAGACTATTATATCATTTTCTTAGAAAAATATTATTTTTTCATATAATGCAACTTTCACTTTAAATGAATAAATATAGATTATATTGTTGATAAGAAAATATTTTATATATTTATTTATGCCCCTCTTTAAAATAAATCCTGGTTTCACCCCTGAATACTAATGGGTATAGCAATAATAACACAATCAGTTTTTTTTCATTTATCAATATTGAGAGATCAATAAATGAGCATGAAAGATTGAGAATAAGTTGTGAGATTCAAAAAAGGGAAAAAAAATCCATTCACTGAGATGTAATTGAAATTAGGGATTTGAAATTTCGGTGAGAGATAGTGGATTTATGTGTTGAAGTCATTAGATCAAAAGAATTAAAAGAATGAGAAATGTAATTGAAATTCGGGATTTGAAATTTTGAGCATAACTAAGCGTGTTTCCATATTCGGTTTGGTCTGGTTAATCGGTATATTTTTAAAGGTAAGAGCAGACACAAACTTTAATTCTTTTATGCTTTTTAGTTAATGATAATAGCATTAGTAGTCATAGTGCTAAATACATTGCATAACCAGCCTTTTGGAAAAAGTCCATTCTTTCCATCACATATGAATTGTTAAGAGCTAAACACACACACACACACACACACACACACATATATATAGCTTTGATTTGGGATATTTGGTATTTGGTCCTATTACTCATGCGGTGTTATATGTCTTAATAATAATTAATTACGACAATCGTAATATATTTTTCCAAACAACAAAATAAGTAATGATATGTTGGTGTGAAATAACAGGAAGATAAAGATGGATAAGATTTGGATGTTTCTCCCTAATAGGTTGTTTAAGCAATAAAAATTCGGTGTTGATTCATTCATCGAGATCGTAAGAAACCACATAGATGGAAATAAAAAGTCACGATGTCTATGTAGAGATTGTCAAAACGCATATTTCCCTGATCTAATAACTATCATAAGTCATTTGTTGAGTCATTGAATGTCTTACAGTTATACTTGTTGGATAAATCACGGAGAGGAGGTGAATGATGAAGAAAATTTTTTAAGTCCACAAGTGTCGAAAAATGTAGCAGTTGAGGATGAAGATGATGGCATGTTTGGGTTGTTAAATGATATGTTTGGCCCCAATTTTTCTCCCGAGCATAGTGAAATTATTACTAGTATATATAATAAATTATTCGGTGAACTCGGAGAAAAGCTATATCCGTGATGTAAAATATTCTACTCATTTCAGTTTCTTATAAAGTTGATGCATGTTAAGGTTCTTAACCACTGGTGAACAAGTCCTTTAATATGATACTCCAACTGTTGAAGGAATCCTATCTAGATTCAAATATCCCCTCTCTGCATTATGAAGAAAAAAAAAGTTGCGATATTTAGGACTCGGTTATAAATCGATTCCTGTGTGCAAATATGATTGTGATTTTTTTTGGAAAGATAATCAAAATGCGGATAGGTGCCTGGTATGTGATGAGCCTAGGTACAAGTATGATGATAATAAAGGGATAAAATGTTCCTCATAAAGTACAGTGTTGCTTCCCATTGAACCCAAGGATGCAACGATTGTATATGTCAAAGAATATATCATATGCTATGAGGTGACATAAGGAAAAACGAGTCGATACGCAAGATGTTTTGAGACATTCGGGTGATGCCGATGTAATACCCCGTAATTTTATTCTTATTTATTTAAGGGATTAATTAAATTAAATGAGAATTAATTGAGAATTAATATAGATATAAATACTAGCGAGATGTGAGTTGGTATTTGATTGTATTGTGTATGTATGGTAATATATGAATATTGAAAATATTAAAATTGTTGTGAGACTGAAATACGACAATTTGGGAAATTTAGTTGGGACGCGCGTGTCAGTCGCGTCAGGAATTTAATTATTTGAATTGAAAAGTGAATTATATTTTTATCAACTGAATGGTCATTTTGAGTGCGCCAACATGTCCAGAAGGGTCAAAATAGTCAGAAAACACTACCCGGGTGTTTAGTTTGGGTTCCGAGGCATTTTTAGGCCAAACGGGCAACCTAGAAGGGTATTTTGGTAATTTTAATAATAGGGGAATTAAAACCCACGAATTTTAGAGGTTAATTTTATATTAGAAATAAAACCACTAAGTCCAATATCAGCATTTAACAAGTAGTGGGTTACGGGAGTTATAGGGAGAGTCTTAAGAGGCTCCAAAAGAAACCCCTAGCCACCATCAACATCTTTGGGAGAAATCTGTAGAGGGAAAGAAGAGAATCAACCTTCATCCTTCAACATCAAATCAGAACATCTAGGGCAAGTGGTTTAATTACATAATTTCAAGCGAATGTTTCCTCCATGCTTAGAATTGAATATATATCTTGTATTGAAAGTTTGATAAAAACCCATGAAATTGGAGATAGAACTCATAATCTTAGATAAGGATTGCATGTAGAATTGTTATGGATGAATTTCATATCCAAAATATATCTTTTGATGATTTAAAAACGGATTTATGAGGAGTAATTGTAGACATTAAATTATGTGTTCAGGATTATAGGGTTTGGGACAAATTTTTGGGAATAATGATGATTACATGTTGATTTAGGAGGTATTGACCCCATATATATGTTAAAGAGTGACCCAGGAGGACTTAGTGTAGTTTCAACACATTAAAACTTAGTTTATATGATCATAGGATGGATTTAGAAAAGAGAAAAAAGAAGAAAAATGGATTTGCACATTTTTGGTCGTGTTTTGCCATCTCGTTAGAAGAGTTGCCCAGGTCGTTCGAACGAGCTTCTAACGAGATGACAATATACCTTGTAACGAGTTGGTAGTTCATTCAAAGACTTTCGTTCCAATGACACTCGTTCGAACGAGATTTCTAACGAGTTGACATAATGGCCTTTTAGGCCTGATTTTATTTCAAATGTCCCGTAGACTTAATTAAGGGAGAATTTACTTTCCCTTATTGACTAGTGGGTATGATTGTGAGAATTGGGGTACGTTGAGAAGTGGAACTTAGAAACTTATAGTAAATCGGATGACGATTGTGGATTGGGAAACGAGAACCTAAATACGATGTGAGAAGAGTTGATAACTCTAATGTATTTAAAACGGGAACTTATAAACGTATAACAGTAAATGATGGGTCAAGCACGTGAAGTATACCTCTATTTATATATTGAGATATCTAAGAAGTGTGAATGCATAGTATATGTGGTTATCTGTGTATAACATACCTACCATACTTGCTATCATGGGAGGTCGGCATTCGATCAGGGCCATTTAATCTTTGTGTGCCTACGGGGCGTTTTAGCTTGGTACCTCGAGGACATAGATCAGAGAAGGACTTATTGAGAAGTTAATAAGTCTACTGATCATGGGAGCGTAGGTATGTGCGTGACCCATGTGATGTGAACTATGTTCGCCTCCATTATTTGTGATTGTTGATATTTGAGAACGATTCTTGAGAGATTCGAAAAGTGTGGCCCTTATGTACGTGATGTACCGGGATTGGATAGCAGAGTATGTGTGCACCGCAGCTTAGCCTCGGGGTGCTAATATTATATATTTATGAGGAGAATAGTATACGGTTAATTGAAATGAACTGTCATGTATATAAGTGAGAATATGAAAAATAGTAACCTTTTTGTAAAGATAAAAGGGGAAATCCTCTAATAAGTAGTATTACTAATATGGGAAACCGAGAATAAATGTAAAGCTCTCTTTTTAAATGAAGATGTCGGAGTTAAAGCGTGAATCGTATAGTAATGCTAGATTTTATTTTGGACTAGTTAGATATGGGAATAACTAGAATGGGTACGGGTACATTAGGAGTGCACAAATAGTCGAGAGGTGAGTATTTCATGTGAGAGCACGTCCTAACATGTATTTTGCATTCATTATTTTAATGTCATTAAAACACTTGCTATATTTTAAACTATTTTCACAATCGGGCTCTGACCCGTTTGCTTTCAAATATATTTTCCTGTAAAAATCTTTTAGGTGCCCAGCCACAAGGACACCAAGCATTGGAGTTCCATTTAGGTGACGTATTGTAGCTGCTGTGGAAGTTAAAGGACCTTGACCGTAGACGCCTCCACTTCCGATCTTAACTCTATATTATCAAATATTCTCATTTGTTGGGCATGTCGCCCCATTTCTTTTAGAGACATTCTACCTATTCAGTTATATCAGATTTCAGGTTGTAATTAATTTAGTCATGCAAACTTGGTATTTGTTTATTTCAGTATTCGGATTTTTGTGAGGAGTATTCCTCCAGACCCATTACTATTTTCTGGCTATTCTATTGTTATTATGTTGTGGTGGTTATGTTAGCATTTCGTGATTTACTTATTACAGGTTAATCAGATTTAATTAAAATTGATAACTCACTTTTTAAACATTAGGTGGCTAGTAATTATTAAAAACGTTTTCGACAGTGATGCTATAAACTGAACCAACTTGGCATTTTGTATTAATTTAATGAAGGAGTAGCTACCCGGTATTTAATTAGTCGGGGTGTCACAGGTGGTATCAGAGCATTAGGTTCTAGTGTCCTTAGGATCTGTACGGCTTATTATGTTTCCGCCGAGCTTTCCTTGATGTAGAGCCCTATATTGTGGGGCTGTTGTATTATTTTGTGCATGTTTCACTCTTCAGCTATTTTTAGATAATAACTGCGAACTTATAATACTTTACTCTCATTTCAGATGCCTCCACGACGTGCACAACGAGTTCCTAGGGATGCTCAGCCCGAGCCACAGCCTGCACCAGTTCAGGGCACCATGAATGCTATAGAGGTTGCTGCTATTGTAGCCCAAGCGGTAAATGCCGCCCTCACAGTTATGTAGTAGGCACCACCCCAGGCGCCAGCAGTAGTGCCAATTCAAGTTCATGAATTCCGTCTTCTTGGGAACGTGTTCAGGATGCTTTTTAGAAAGCACACCCTCCGGAGTTTGGAGGTAGCTCTGATATTGCTGTGTCCAGCCAGTGGAAGAAGGACATTCAGAGACATTTGAGAATGTATGAGTGCACGGTGGTACAGAAACAAATACTGGCTACTTTTAATCTAGTTGGATCAGCGCTGCAGTGGTGGGAGTCCATTACCACCGCGGAGGAGAGGGACGCCCTCACTATTCAGGAGTTCTGGGTGCGGTTTGACTACAAGTACTTTCCCTTAGCCGTTCACACTGAGATGAGGAAGAAATTGATGAACCTCAAGCAGGAGGGGATAACTGTAGCGGAGTATGAGGCAGAGTTCACAAATCTTCTGAACATCATTTCGGATGAGATTCCGACTGAAGGGAAGAAGATACAGAAATTTATGGATGTGTTAACTTGGAGGATTCGACAGCACTTGTTAGGGAATCTCTCGTTGGCTACTTATTCTGATGTGGTTAACGCTGCACTACTTCACTGCCAGGATCATCGCTTCCACATGTCTGAAAGAAAGAGATCAGGAGAGTCCATCCATCATGGCAGGACCTGGGGAAATGGTGCCAGTGGGGCACAATCTGCTCAGGGTCAGCACAGGCAGGGTGATCAGGGTTCCCAACAGGGGGATCCTAATAGATTCAGATCTAGGGGTTTCAGGAATGGTCAGGGAGGCTTCAGATATGGCCATCAGGGTCAGAATGGCTAGCAGCAGCAGTTTTAGCAGGGCCAGCATGGTCAGGGTAGGAATGTCAATGGCCATCAGGGCCGTGGGCAGCAGGGACAGCGAGGGGGAAACTTCTCAGGGAAGTGTTTCCTTTGTGGAAAGATTGGACACAAATGCCAAGATTGTCCTGATAGGGGCAAAGCCCCACAGCAGCAGCAGCAGTGCTCGACACGAGCCACAAAGGCTTATGTTTCCCGCTGCCCTCCCAGCACCACCACAGATGGAAGCATTACCACCCATTCCAGCGGTCCCAGTCCAGCAGGGACAACTTCAGTATGGAAGAGTGTATCAACTCCAGCATGCCGCAGTCCCACAAGATCCACCTGCTATTGAGGGTATGTTCTCTATTTAGGGGACTATGGGGCGTATTTTATTTGATACGGGGTCCACATATTATTTCATTGCCACGAGATTTGCACACACTTTGGGGTTCTTAGACACTGCATAGAGTACGATTATTTGTGTAGATTCACCATTGAGTAGGAGTTCTATGATTTCCCTTATTTGTAGGGGTGTGGGTATAGAGATCGGGAGGTTTACTTTACCCGCTGATATGTTAGTACTAGAGATGACTGAGTATGATACGATTGTCGATATGGATTGGCTAGTTGCATACCGAGCCATGATCGATTGTTTCAGTAGGAGTATTATCTTTGCCATTCCCGTGCAGGAGATGTTTTTAGTGGCGATGCCATGCCATGAGGGAGGATCATCAACTCATTTGTACTATATAGAGGAGGAGACCTCTAAGGAAGTGGTGATACCACTCGATTTGATTCCAGTTGTTAGGGAGTTTGCTAATGTATTTCAGGACATACTTGTACTACCTCTGAGTAGAGAGATAGATTTTGTGATGGATTTGACGCCGGGAACTCGGCCAATTTCCCGCGCACCTTATCGTATGGCTCCAGCAGAGATGAGAGAGCTACGGGATCAGATAGAGCAGTTGTTGGGTCAAGGGGAGTACTTCGTCGTGGGGTGCCCCTGTGTTGTTCATTAAGAAGAGGGATAGATCGTTGAGGTTATGTGTAGATTAGCAGGAGTTGAATAAAGTCATGATATAGAATAAGTATTCGTTGCCCCGAATCGATGACTTATTTGACCAGCTGAGAGGAGCTTCCTTCTTCTCAAAGATTGATTTGCGATCGGGATACCATCAGTTGCGTATCTGGGAACAAGATGTATCGAAGACTGCTTTCTTGATGAGATATGGTTCCTACGAGTTTCGGGTTATGCCTTTTGGCTTGACCAATGCTCCAGTCGTGTTTATAGACTTGATGAATAGGGTGTTCAGAGAGTTCCTCGACCAGTTCATCATCGTCTTTATAAATGACATCCTGGTATACTCCCAGACAGAAGAGGAGCACGTCGAGCATTTGAGACAGGTTTTGCAGATGCTACGTCAGAACGAGCTTTATGCAAAGTATGAGAAGTGTGGGTTTTGGCTGAAGGAGGTTCAGTTTTGGGGGCATATCATTTCAGACCGGGGGATATGTGTTGATCCGGGGAAGGTATCCGCGGTAAGGGAGTGGGGACAGCCCATGACACCGACTGAGATCCGTAGTTTATTGGGCCTAGAAGGATACTATAGGAGGTTTATTCAGAGTTTCTCAAAGATAGCGGGTCCTTTGAAACGTCTGACTCGCAAGGGTGTGCCATTCATTTGGAGCGATTCCTGTCAGTTGACATTCGATGAGTTGAAGGACAAGTTGACCTCAGCGCCTGTGTTAGCATTGCCCAGACTGGGAGTTGAGTATCTAGTCTACACCGATGCATCCTTACAAGGACTTGGAGGTGTGCTGAAACAAAAAAGTCGGGCTATAGCTTATGCTTCCCGTAAGCTTAAGCCTCACGAGAGGAATTACCCCACCCATGACATGGAGTTAGCGGAAGTCGTATTCGCTCTTCGGATTTGGAGACATTATCTCCTGGGGGAGAAATTTCGATTGTTCACAGACCACAAGTCTCTACAGTACCTCTTCACGCAGAAGGAACTGAATATGCGTCAACGACGGCGGCTTGAGTTTGTCAAGGATTATCAGTTTGATATCCAATATCACCCGGAGAAGTCCAACGTGGTAGCAGACGCGTTGAGCCGCAGGCCAGTAGACCAAGTGGCCGAGGTGTGGAAAGCTAAGTGGAAGGAGTTGGGACACCAGGATGCAGTGGCCCGATCATTCATGTCTGTGATGACTGTTACACCTCAGATTGTTACGAGAGTGATAAAGGCCCAGGAAAATGACTGATTCTCTCAGGAGCAGATAGTTAGATTACTAGTAGAGGGAGCCGAGTCCTATAACGTTAGTTCAGGCGGGGGATTACGCTTCAATGGGAGAATTGTGGTTCCGGAAAGGGAAGACTTGCGACACGAGGTAATGGCAGAGTCGCACGACTCACGGTTCACGGTACACCTTGGTGGGGATAAGATGTACCAAGACATGAGACGTCAGTATTGGTGGAGCGGGATGAAGAGAGATATCGCCGTGTTCATTTCTAAATGCACCACTTGTCAGCTAGTAAAGGTGGATCATCAGAAACCGGCAGGACTTCTACAACCATTAGAGGTTCCGACGTGGATATGGGAGAGCATATCCATGGACTTTATCACGGGGTTACATACGTCACAGAGGGGGCACGACTCCACATGGGTGGTTGTGGATAGGTTGACCAAAGTTTCTCATTTTCTACCCGTAAGGACAGACTACACTACGGGACATTATGCCCAGAAGAACGTATATGCGCATACGTATGAGAATACAACAATCCTATGATAGGGCTCTATATCAAAGATTGCTAAGCCGAAGCGTAAAAAGCCGCACAGATCCTAAGGACACTAGAACCTGATGCTCTGATACCATCTGTGACACCCCGCCTAATAAAATATCGGGTGATCAGTCCTATACCAAATTAAAACAGGAATCCCAGTTGGATCATCCTTAGCATCACTGTCAAAATCTTTTTAAAACATACTAACCACCTAGTATTCCAAAAACTGGTGCCAAATTTTAACTTTTTAATTTAACAAAATAGTACATGCGGAATTAAATATAAACCATTCACACAACTGAATAAATCAACTGATGAATTAATTTAAATAACTTGCCGAATAAACCATCGGCCACCAAAGTAAAATAATCCAATACAAACATCAAACACCTGAAGGATTACATGTGAAAACTGTACTGAGAAGTCTGGGCAACAAACCCTAAATAAAACTGAACTGAGAAATGATTCCTACTCTAGGAATGAATGAACGATGCGTCTAATCCAAACTCCTGCTAGCATCCACATATGCTGCAGCTCCGTGTCCCTGGAATAGAATATCAATCCTGGCGTCCTTGTGGCTGGACACCTAAAAGGTTTTGAAAATAGTTTTATAGCAAGGGTTAGAACCCAAAACATTTTGAAAATATTTAGCAAGTGAATTAACTGCAGTAATTTAAAATGCATGAATGCGCTTCATATTTAAGTTAGTGTCGCACTCCCTTGTGGACATTCTCACCCCTCCACTATTGTGCACACCTACCGGTTACCCTAACCCCACCTAGTTGTACTACCCTGTTCAACTAGTCCCGGTATAACCATCCCTTGCCATACTACTCTAACCTGAGTATAATGATTCTTGAATTATAAGTTATCTCATAATTAACTTACTTAATTCCTCTTAAATATTAGCATATAACCGTGTCACTAGTTATATAAAGTAAATACATCACACACTGTATTATTACCCGTATATAATATTTACTACCATTATATATGTACCTTTACCACAATATCCACACATATAATATACGTACATCCATCCCTTCAAGTATACCCTCGCCGGATGATTCCCTCTAAAATGCTATCTCACTAGGTGTGCTCACAAAACCTAGTTATCCAAGTTGGAATCGCTCACCAACTTGGCCCAAAATATAAACGTAGTGGAGGCGGTCATATTCCTTCCCTGAAAGTGAGATACATCCATCACCCATATATACCGGACGCTATGACCTGGGGATATACTCGCCCTACTCCTCAAGCTAGGGGATTCACCCACATCGCGCAACCTCCCTTGATAACATTAGAGTATATAAATTGAATAAATATCTAGTCACTGATATTTAATATCACACACAATATATACACGTGTATATATATATACTATCACTACACTGTATATATATAATATAAACCCCGGCTTTACTGTATACTCAAAATCCCGTACACTGCCTGTAATTTCCTGAGTCTGTGGCCCGACTCAACGTAATTAATTTTCTCACTTAATAATTTATGATCCTCCCGAGTCTATGTCCGACTCTAATATAATTAATTCACGCCTCAATTAATATAAAACTTTCCCCCAGTCTGTGGTCCGACTCTAATTAAATTAATTAACACACCCATTAATTTAATACCTCCCCGAGTATACAATCCGACTTTAAGTAAATTAATTAACACACTTATTAATTTAATACATCCCCGAGTCTACAATCCAACTCTTATTTAATTAATTTACACGTTAATTAATCAACACAAATCCAAGTCTGTGGTTTGAGTCTAATATAATTAATTTACACAATAATTAATTTATACCAAACTCCGGGTCTACAACCCGACCCTAAACTAATTAATTACAACATCAATTAATTTAATACTTTTCCGAGTCTACCCTCCGACTCTACCTTCATTAATTATCACATCCATTAATTTAATAACTTGGTGTCACCCAACCATTATTCCCGGACTCACTTACTTAGCCCGAAACTTAATATTTCCCGAGTCTTTGTTCCTATCACAAGGGAACACACAATAGGCATTCACAACCCAAGTAATCCTATAAAACAGTAGGTATTTACACAACCCAATTCTTCATACTTGTACGTAATATATTTCTCTCTAATATTCACCGTACTTATTTGCTTTACGAATTTATCTCACTTTCGTATTAATTCAAGTATTCACACAACTCTAAGGTTCCTAGTTACCCCTTGTTATATCAATTCAGTAGCTACCCTTGTTAACCCACTGACCTAACGAATTTAAGCTCGCTCATGCTTTTTCGTAATTATATTCTTATCATCTCGAATTAGAGTACGTCACAATCAAGCCTATGAATCTCCACTTTAACTCTCTCACAAAATTAAAGTCCAACACTCAATCATAGACCTACTTCCATATCATTATTCCATCAATATATTTCATCAAGGTCCCAAACACTTCCCCGATAAAATTTTAGACATTTGAGGCTTAAAAAGAAAAATCTCAAATTTTCTGACAGATTAAACACCCTCTAGTAAAATTTCAATATCTCCCTCTAAATAACTCCAACTGACCTGATTCCAAGTTCATTGGATAGCTAAGAGAAATACCTTTCCAGTAATGTATGGCTCACACTCTAATTCGAAGTAAAATTCAAATCGAACACGTTTAAAGTCACGTTAAAAGTCTGGCAGATTACTATGTTGACAGATCAAACACCCTCTAGTAAAAGGTCGATTACTCCCTCTACAGAACTCCGATTGACCTGATTCCAAGTTCATTGGATAGATAAGAGAAATACATTTCCAGGCATGTATGGTTCACACTCTAATTCAAAGTATAACTCAAATGGCATACGTTTAAAGTTGTATCAAAAATTCTGGCAGATTGACCTCTTGTGTTCATCAAATAAACCCTAAGTCATTCAAGATTCATGTTCTTCATCCAAGAACTCATAAAGATTCCATTAACAAAACCCCATTTTGTACCCATTTATCCCCAAAATGAATTTTAGTTACACATCACTAAAATATGAATTGGATATCACAATTTAGGAGTAAAAGAACAGTTAACCACTTGCCTGCAAGTGCTCGTAGTGTCTGATCCGTTGTTGATGTCCCTTAATTTGGCTCCAATAACCTCCAATTTGTTCTTGATTTGTCTGATCCGTTGTTGATGTCCCTTAATTTGGCTCCAATAACCTCCAATTTGTTCTTGATTTGCTTTCCCCCAAATCTCCTCTCAAACCCTAGGTTTAGACTTATGTTGGTTGCCATCCCTTAATCTCCCAATTAGGTTAAAAACCCTTAATCCCGTTTTTAGTCTAATGGGCTTAATTAAAGTGGCCCAACTCACCCCGTGTGGGCCCGGTCATGCCCAAAAATACCCCGAGACCCAATTACTACCCCCGGGTACTCTTTTCTGACTATCTCAGACCCATCCGGACTCAACCGCGCCCTCAGAATTGACATCCGAATTAATTTCTAAAAATCCTTATTTCACACCCAATTTAGTTTATACCGACTCCCGGTTGAGATAAGTGCATACCCCGTCATTAATACCCAAAATGACGTAATTAAATTACTACTATTCACTTAGTAAATAAATTTTCCTAAACATTAACCATTCACTTCCCGATTAATATTTAAATAATTATATTGTCATAATTAATTCAATTAAAATTACAACACACCAGTAATTTAAAATCCTGAATTAATTTAATATTAAATGCACAAAAATACGGGGTGTTACATACTTCTCCCCTTACAAAAGAATTTCGTCCTCGAAATTAAGATAAACCTAGTGTTCCAGTATTCACATATTATTCACTAGTCAAGTGCCTCCAAGCCCGCTATATCTATCCCATACGATTCTAACCATACGTTACACAAGTATGCATTTAACTTTACCAGGGTGCCCATACACCCTATACCCGTGCTTAACCGCACAAAATTTTGCCTTAATTAACCCGGGTGCCCATACACCCTATCCCCGCGCTCTACCGCACGAAAGTTACCCGACTATGCTAGTCGTAACCCGTAATATAACTTCGAACCCGTAGTCATATCACACACACACACACATATATATATATATATATATATATATATATATATATCTACTGCCCGGGTACCCAACCCATGTGCTAACGTCCAAACATCTCTCGATAAATACTTGTCTCTCAACACAAAAGTATATACGCTTACCCTTATGCTACCAAGGACAACATAAAATACCGCGCCCTTACTATCACTACTCCTTGCGCAAAATAAACCCCGAGCTATCTCTCTTCGCTCAAAAATAAATCTAATCACCCTGATTCACTTCAGTAAACACCCCCACTTACCGGGATAAAATGTGAGAACACAAAACCTCACTATGTGCTATTGCACCACATAATACAACATATATACCCACATATATATAGGCTATACGCCCTCTCCGGTGATACCTAGTACCAACCGTACCCTGGTGTCGTGGACACCAAAATTTAACTCCACTATCCACAATAGTTAAATTCCATCGCTATCCAGCCGATGTTTAAAAAGTATTATCAACCCTACTCCCATAATTATCGAAAGTAGTACTTCCTCGCATAATTCAACCAATCACTCAGTGTACGCCTCCACTCCCCCATGAAGAACACTAAGGAACTCCGCTACCCTACGGAAAGTTTACCCACATGTTATGGCTGTTACCGCCAACGCACCCACTAAGTTCGAATCACCTGCGAACTCTAGTGAAAATTAAGTCTTATACTGTGACATCCTCTTTGTCACTCAACAATATACCCCATGCCCCTAGGGTAAAATAATTACTTCTATACTCCAGCTGCAACGGCTGGTTCTCGATTTCCGAAGCAGCTTCTCCCTGCCCGAATGCACCCGTGATTTGCTTTAGTGGCTGTACATCCAGGACCTCGTCCTGTGGTTGACCCCTGCCTCTCTTAAGGCAATATCTCTTCATGTGTCTCGCTTTTCCCACAAACGAAACACTTTATAATATGTTCACCCTGCCACTGATCCCTTCCATGCCAACCTTGTTGGAATTCCTGGCCATCCCGCCGATAGCCTCCAGTTCTAGATCGTTTGGCATGATTTCCCTGCCGAAAATCCTGCCCCTGATCTCCCCCAGTCTGCTGCTGGGATACCCCACTGGTACTGTTCCTTTCTGCCTCATCTGACTGGCTAATCCCCACTACCTTCCCGCTTCCTTTCGCGTGGAAGCGATATTTCCAATAGTGCCGGAGTGTTGCGTTAATGACATCAGTATAACCTACTAATGCGGGATTATCAATTAAATGTTGTCTGATTCTCCAGACTAACCCATCCATAAACTTTGCTTTCTTTCTATTTTCCTCGCTTACCTCATCCGGTACAAAATTTGCCAACGAGTGAAATCTTCCTCGTAATCGGCCACTGAACGGTCTCCCTTTGAGCTACCTCACACAATTTTCTCCTTGTTTCGGTCTCGACCGCTGAAGGAAAAATACTTGCGGTCGAACCGCACCCAAAACTCTGCAGTAGCTAGTGTGTCCCTTTTCCTCAACTGTGGTGATCGACCCCCACCACTATAGCGTCGCTCCCACTAACTAAAAGTGGTTAGCATTTATTTTCGCACCCCATCGCAATCCCCCAGGCGTAGGTGACGCTGGATACCTCTCTTCCTTGACACGCTAGTACTACACCTGAACCTCCTCGCAACTTTGGTGGATTCCAACTAAAAATAACTTCTCTTTCTTATTTGCACCCCAACGACCCCGCGTGAGTCTGAACATCCGACGCCACTAACACTTGTGGCGGATCCCGTGGAAAGTACCTTGTCGTTTACGACTACCGTCGTTTCAATCGCCCGCGCCATTAGTTCGGTTACCTGTGCTGCCAAAGTTATCTTTGGCAGTTGTTGCCGTAACTCTTACTCCTGACGAGCCTCCCTCGTCTCACCTCCCCATGCTGCCCTAGCTGCTCTCCCTCTCCTGGGCGTCATCCGGAAGGAGAAGCGAATTGTATGAGTTCACTCTCAAATATAAATTCGCAGAAGAACGTATATGCGCATACGTATGAGAATACAACAATCCTATGATAGGGCTCTATATCAAAGATTGCTAAGCCGAAGCATAAAAAGCCGCACAGATCCTAAGGACACTAGAACCTGATGCTCTGATACCATCTGTGACACCCCGCCTAATAAAATACCGGGTGATCAGTCCTATACCAAATTAAAATAGGAATCCCAGTTGGATCATCCTTAGCATCACTGTCGAAATCTTTTTAAAACATACTAACCACCTAGTATTCCAAAAACTGGTGCCAAATTTTAACTTTTTAATTTAACAAAATAGTACATGCGGAATTAAATATAAACCATTCACACAACTGAATAAATCAACTGATGAATTAATTTAAATAACTTGCCGAATAAACCATCGGCCACCAAAGTAAAATAATCCAATACAAACATCAAACACCTGAAGGATTACATGTGAAAACTGTACTGAGAAGTCTGGGCAACAAACCCTAAATAAAACTGAACTGGGAAATGATTCCTACTCTAGGAATGAATGAACGATGCGTCTAATCCAAACTCCTGCTAGCATCCACATATGCTGCAGCTCCGTGTCCCTGGAATAGAATATCAATCCTGGCGTCCTTGTGGCTGGACACCTAAAAGGTTTTGAAAATAGTTTTATAGCAAGGGTTAGAACCCAAAACATTTTGAAAATATTTAGCAAGTGAATTAAGTGCAGTAATTTAAAATGCATGAATGCGCTTCATATTTAAGTTAGTGTCGCACTCCCTTGTGGACATTCTCACCCATCCACTATTGTGCACACCTACCGGTTACCCTAACCCCACCTAGTTGTACTACCCTGTTCAACTAGTCCCGGTATAACCATCCCTTGCAATACTACTGTAACCCGAGTATAATGATTCTTGAATTATAAGTTATCTCATAATTAACTTACTTAATTCCTCTTAAATATTAGCATATAACCGTGTCACTAGTTAGATAAAGTAAATACATCACACACTGTATTATTACCCGTATATAATATTTACTACCATTATATATGTACCTTTACCACAATATCCACACATATAATATACGTACATCCATCCCTTCAAGTATACCCTCGTCGGATGATTCCCTCTAAAATGCTATCTCACTAGGTGTGCTCACAAAACCTAGTTATCCAAGTTGGAATCGCTCACCAACTTGGCCCAAAATATAAACGTAGTGGAGGCGGTCATATTCCTTCCCTGAAAGTGAGATACATCCATCACCCATATATACCGGACGCTATGACCTGGGGATATACTCGCCCTACTCCTCAAGCTAGGGGATTCTCCCACATCGCGCAACCTCCCTTGATAGCATTAGAGTATATAAATTGAATAAATATCTAGTCACTGATATTTAATATCACACACAATATATACACGTGTATATATATATACTATCACTACACCGTATATATATAATATAAACCCCGGCTTTACCGTATACTCAAAATCCCGTACACTGCCTGTAATTTCCTGAGTCTGTGGCCCGACTCAACGTAATTAATTTTCTCACTTAATAATTTATGATCCTCCCGAGTCTATGTCCGACTCTAATATAATTAATTCACGCCTCAATTAATATAAAACTTTCCCCCAGTCTGTGGTCCGACTCTAATTAAATTAATTAACACACCCATTAATTTAATACCTCCCCGAGTCTACAATCCGACTTTAAGTAAATTAATTAACACACTTATTAATTTAATACCTCCCCGAGTCTACAATCCAACTCTTATTTAATTAATTTACACGTTAATTAATCAACACAAATCCAAGTCTGTGGTTTGACTCTAATATAATTAATTTACACAATAATTAATTTATACCAAACTCCGGGTCTACAACCCATTCCTAAACTAATTAATTACAACATCAATTAATTTAATACTTTTCCGAGTCTACCCTCCGACTCTACCTTCATTAATTATCACATCCATTAATTTAATAACTTGGTGTCACCCAACCATTATTCCCGGACTCACTTACTTAGCCCGAAACTTAATATTTCCCGAGTCTTTGTTCCTATCACAAGGGAACACACAATAGGTATTCACAACCCAAGTAATCCTATAAAACAGTAGGTATTTACACAACCCAATTCTTTATATTTGTACGTAATATATTTCTCTCTAATATTCACCGTACTTATTTGCTTTACGAATTTATCTCACTTTCGTATTAATTCAAGTATTCACACAACTCTAAGGTTCCTAGTTACCCCTTGTTATATCAATTCAGTAGCTACCCTTGTTAACCCACTGACCTAACGAATTTAAGCTCGCTCATGCTTTTTCGTAATTATATTCTTATCATCTCGAATTAGAGTACGTCACAATCAAGCCTATGAATCTCTACTTTAACACTCTCACAAAATTAAAGTCCAACACTCAATCATAGACCTACTTACATATCATTATTCCATCAATATATTTCATCAAGGTCCCAAACACTTCCCCGATAAAATTTTTAGACATTTGAGGCTTAAAAAGAAAAATCTCAAATTTTCTGACAGATTAAACACCCTCTAGTACAATTTCAATTTCTCCCTCTACATTACTCCAATTGACCTGATTCCAAGTTCATTGGATAGCTAAGAGAAATACCTTTCCAGTAATGTATGGCTCACACTCTAATTCGAAGTAAAATTCAAATCGCACACGTTTAAAGTCACGTTAAAAGTCTGGCAGATTACTATGTTGACAGATCAAACACCCTCTAGTAAAAGGTCGATTACTCCCTCTACAGAACTCCGATTGACCTGATTCCAAGTTCATTGGATAGCTAAGAGAAATACCTTTCCAAGCATGTATGGTTCACACTCTAATTCGAAGTATAACTCAAATGGCATACGTTTAAAGTTGTATCAAAAATTCTGGCAGATTGACCTCTTGTGTTCATCAAATAAACCCTAAGTCATTCAAGATTCATGTTCTTCATCCAAGAACTCATAAAGATTCCATTAACAAAACCCCATTTTGTACCCATTTATCCCCAAAATGAATTTTAGTTACACATCACTAAAATATGAATTGGATATCACAATTTAGGAGTAAAAGAACAGTTAACCACTTGCCTGCAAGTGTTCGTAGTGTCTGATCCGTTGTTGATGTCCCTTAATTTGTCTCCAATAACCTCCAATTTGTTCTTGATTTGTCTGATCCGTTGTTGATGTCCCTTAATTTGGCTCCAATAACCTCCAATTTGTTCTTGATTTGCTTTCCCCCAAATCTCCTCTCAATCCCTAGGTTTAGAGTTATGTTGGCTGCCATCCCTTAATCTCCCAATTAGGTTAAAAACCCTTAATCCCGTTTTTAGTCTGATGGGCTTAATTAAAGTGGCCCAACTCACCCCGTGTGGGCCCGGCCATGCCCAAAAATATCCCGAGACCCAATTACTACCCCCGGGTACTCTTTTCTGACTATCTCGACCCATCCGGACTCAACCGCGCCCTCAGAATTGACATCCGAATTAATTTCTAAAAATCCTTATTTCACACCCAATTTAGTTTATACCGACTCCCGGTTGAGATAAGTGCATACCCCGTCATTAATACCCAAAATGACGTAATTAAATTACTACTATTCACTTAGTAAATAAATTTTCCTAAACATTAACCATTCACTTCCCGATTAATATTTAAATAATTATAATGTCATAATTAATTCAATTAAAATTACAACACACCAGTAATTTAAAATCCCGAATTAATTTAATATTAAATGCACAAAAATACGGGGTGTTACATTAATTAGATTAAATGAGAATTAATCCGGATATAAATACTAGCGAGATGTGAGTTGGTATTTGATTATGATGTGCATGTATGGTAATATATGAATATTGAAAATATTAAAATTGTCGCAAGACTGAAATACGACAATTTGGGAAATTTAGTTGGGACGCGCGTGTCAGTCGCGTCAAGAATTTAATTATTTGAATTGAAAATTCAATTATATTTTTATCAACCGAATGGTCATTTTGAGTGCGCCAATGTGTACGGAAGGGTCAAAATAGTCAGAAAACACTACCCGGGGGTTTAGTTTGGGTTCCGAGGCATTTTTAGGCCAAACGAGCAACCTAGAAGGGTATTTTGGTAATTTGAAAAGTAGGGGAATAAAAACCCACGAATTTTAGAGGTTAATTTTATATTATAAATAAAACCACTAAGTCCAATATCATCATTTAACAAGTGGGCTACGGGAGTTATAGGGAGAGTCTTAAGAGGTTCCAAAAGGAACCCCTAGCCACCACCACCATCTTTGGGAGAAATCTGTAGAGAGAAAGAAGAGAATCAACCTTCATCCTTCAACATCAAATAAGAACATCTAAGGCAAGTTGTTTAATTACATAATTTCAAGCGAATGTTTCCTCCATGCTTAGAATTGAATATATGTCTTGTATTGAAAGTTTGATGAAAACCCATGAAATTGGAGATAGAATTCATAATCTTAGATAGGGATTGCATGTAGAATTGTTATGGATGAATTTCATATCCAAAATATATTACTTTGATGATTTAAAAATGGATTTATGAGTAGTAGTTGTAGACATTAATTCTTTGTTCATGATTATAGGGTTTGGGACAAAATTTTGGGAATAATGATGATTACATGTTGATTTAGGATGTATTGACCCCATATATATGTTGAAGAGTGACCCATGAGGACTTAGTGTAGTTCAAACACATTAAAACATAGTTTGGATGATCATAGGATGGATTTAGAAAAGAGAGAAAAAGAAGAAAAACGGACTTGCAGATTTCTGGGCATGTTCTGCCATCTCATTAGAAGAGCTGCCCAGGTCATTCGAACGACCTCGTTCGAACAAGCGTCTAATGCGATGATAGTATCCCTTCTAACGAGTTGGTAGTTCATTCGAAGACTTTCATTCGAACGACACTCGTTTGAACGAGATTTCTAACGAGTTGACAGAATGGCCTTTTAGGCCTGATTTTATTTCAAATGTCCCGTGACTTAATTAAGGGAGAATTTACTTTCCCTTATTGACTAGTGGGTATGATTGCGAGAATTGGGGTACGTTGAGAAGTGGAACTTAGAAACTTATAGTAAACCGGATGACGATTCTGGATTGGGAAACGAGCACCTAAATACGACGTGAGAAGAGTTGATAACTCTAATGTATTTAAAACGGGAACTTATAAACATATGACAGTAAATAATGGGACAAGAACGTGAAGTATACTTCTATTTATATATTGAGATATCTAAGAAGTGTGGATGCATAGTATATGTGGTTATTTGTGTATAACATACTTACCATACTTGCTATCGTGGGAGGTCGGCGTTCGATCAGGGCCAGCTAATCTTTGTGTGCCTACGGGGGGATTTAGCTTGGTACCTCGAGGACATAGATCAGAGAAGGACTTATTGAGAAGTTAATAAGTTTTCAGATCATGGGAGCTTAGGTATGTGCGTGACCCATGTGATGTGAACTATGTTCGCCTCCATTATTTGTGATTGATGATATTTGAGAACGATTCCTGAGAGATTCGGAATGCATGGTACTTATGTACGTGATGTACCGGGATTGGATAGTAGAGTATGTGTGCACCGTAGCTTAGCCTCAGGGTGATAATATTGTACATTTATGAGGAGAATATTATATGGTTAATTGAAATGAACTGTCATGTATATAAGTGTGAATATAAATAATAGTAACTTTTTTGTAAAGATAAAAGTGGAAATCCTCTAGTAAGTAGTATTACTAATATCGGAAACCGAGAATAAATGTAAAGCTCTCTGTTTAAATGAAGATGTCGGAGTTAAAGCATGAATAGTATAGTAATGCTAGATTTTATTTTGGACTAGTTAGATATGGGAATAACTAGAATGGGTACGGGTACGTTAGGAGTGCACAAATAGTCGAGAGGTGAGTATTTCATGTGAGAGCACGTCCTAACATGTATTTTGCATTCATTGCTTTGATGTCATTAAAACACTTGCTATATTTTAAACTATTTTCACAATCGAGCTCTGACCCGTTTGCTTTCAAATATATTTTCTTGTAAAACCCTTTTAGGTGCCCAGCCACAAGGACACCAAGCATTGGAGTTCCATTCAGGTGACGTATTGTAGTTGCTGTGGAAGTTACAGGACCTTGACCGTAGATGCCTCCACTTCCGATCTTGACTCTATATTATCAGATCTTCTCATTTGTTAGGCATGTCACCCCATTTATTTTAGAGACATTCTACCTATTCAGTTATTTCAGATTTCGGGTTGTAATTAATTTAGTGATGCAGACTTGGTATTTGTTTATTTCAGTATTCGGATTTTTGTGAGGAGTATTCCTCCAGACCCATTACTATTTTCTGGTTATTCTATTGTTATTATGTTGTGGTGGTTCTGTTAGCATTTCGTGATTTACTTATTACAGGTTAATAGGATTTAATTAAAATTGACAACTCACTTTTTAAATATTAGGTGGCTAGTAATTGTTAAAAATGTTTTCGATAGTGATGCTATGAACTGAATCAACTTGGCATTTTGTATTAATTTAATAAAGGAGTAGCTACCCGGTATTTAATTAGTCGGGGTGTCACAGCCGAGGCATGGAAAGACTTTGATAAGAAGTACCCCTGGCTATGTATGATGGAATAATTAGGAAATATGAGTAACTCATACAGATTGTGGACGGTAATACCCGTGCCTTACAATTTGCCACCCTGACTATGTATGATGGAATAATTTTCCATGATGGCTTTGTTAATTTTGAGCCCACAAGCATCGGGTGAGGACATGGATATCTTCCTACGACATTTGATAGATGAGTTGAAAGATCTTTGGCATGTTGGTGTAGAAACATGTGATAATTTTGGTAAGGAATATTTTGTTTACATACAATTGTATTATAGACGATTAATGACTTCCCGGCATACGGTAATTCATCTGGATGGAGCATAAAAGCTTACAATGCATTTCCAGTATGCAATGAAGACACCTCTTCGCAATTACTAAGAAGTAAAATATGTTATATGGGTCATCGTCTTTATTTGCCTTCCAACCATTCTTAGCGAAATAGTAGACTACATGATGGGAGAAAAGAAAAGAGACCAGCACCGAGGGATTTTACTCGAGATGACATATTGGAGCAGTTAGAGAAGCTGAAAATTTTGAAACTGGGTAAGCATCTAAACAATAAGGATATGAAGAGAAAATATGCCCCGGATGAACTAAACTAGACAAAAAAATCATTTTCTTTGAGTTAGAGTATTGGTCAAAGCTGAAATTAAAACATAATCTCGATGTAATGCATATTGAGAAGAACATATGTGATAGTGTTCTTGGAAAATTGATGAACATGGAAGGAAAGACAAAAGATACAGACAAGGTTCGTCTGGATTTAGCTGATATGAAGATAAGAAAGGAGTTATATTTACAAGAACGAGGTAATAGATGGCGGAAACCACATGCATCTTATACCTTAACATCAGAAGAGAGAATGGACTTTTGTGCATTCTTAAACTCGGTCAAATTCCTAGATGGTTATGCAAAAAATATATCTAGAAATGTAAGAATCAAGGATGGAAATATATGAGGCTTAAAAATTCATGACTTCCATGTTATTTTGCAGTGACTTATCCCTCTCGGCATATGTCGATATTTTCCCAAAGATGTTAATACTGCATTAATTGAGTTGTGAAACTTCTTTCAGCAGTTGTGTGCAAAAACTTTGAATGTGAAGTACATGGAGAAACTAGAGGAAGTGATTGTCCTTATAATCTGTAAGATTAAAAGAATTTTTTCACCATCGTTTTTTGATGTTATGGTCCATTTTGCCATTCACTTACCACACGAGGCTATGCTTGCGGCCCCGTAAATACACGATGGATGCTCCCTTTTGAGAGGTACTTTAAAAATATTTATTCAAATGTTTAATTATGAACTTTCCATGTGTAAAATGAATTATCTAAATAACATTCAATGTGTCTAGTAATTTGGGATCGTAGAAGCTAAGCATAAAAAATAATACTCGACCCGAAAGATCAGTAGCAGAGGTGTACATTGTTAATAAAGCCGTAAATTTCTATTCAATGTACCTTCATGAGGTCAAAACCAAATTCAATTGAGGAGAACTGAACGATGATACATGTGGGGGAAAATGTAATGCAAATCACTCAATTTTCTCTCAATATGTTCATCCCTTGGGTGCTGCACAACCCACTGGATTGTCCCAAAACATTATTGATAAGGTCCACTGGTATATCTTGAATAACTACGAAGAAATATAACCTTATCTTGAGTAAGTGTCATTTTCCATAATATTTTATTAATATTTCACAAAATAAAACTAAATCTTATTTTGCACGTGTAGTGACATGTAACACAATTAGAGAATGAATCTCCTAATTATTTTTTTCAAAGGAAAGAACGTGAATTTCCAAAGTGGTTTGAAGACTATGTAAGTTGATAATTTTAATATTACGTTTGTCAATTTTCTGATGTTAAAACATGATAGTAAATATAACACTAACATCTTCTTTATATAGATGAAAACTTTGCGTCACCAATGGTCACTAGAATCCACAGATGAGTTGTATTCATTGGCATGCGGTCCAAATGTTCTTGTGGAAAAATATTTTTGTTGTATTGTTGATGGGATTCGATTTCATGCTAAGGATCGTGACGATCATAGCACAACTCAAAATAGTGGAATTATTGTTCCCGGGGGGCATAATGATGAAGTGATTGATTTTTATGGATGTTTATGTAGTGCCATGCAAATGAAGTACCTAAATCAGTACATTATTTTGAGTGTGTGTGGTTCGACACTAATCCTGAGAAGAAAAGAGTACAAACGGGCTATCACCTGACTTCTATTAATGTTAGTTCAAAATGGTATAATGATGATCCCTTTGTGATTGAAACTCAAGCAACACAAGTGTTTTACTTAGATGACTACAAGTTGGATCCTAACAGGAAAATAGTACAAAACGTGAAACATAGACACATTTGGGACATTCCAGAAGAAGCTGATGCAGAAGATACCAACGATTGTCCAAGTAATGTTGCATACCAAGAAGAAGAATCTTCTGATATTCAAATGGTTATTCAAGAGGGAGATTTGGACTTATATTAAATGGATAGGACCAATGTTCTACCAGACATTATTGAAAATAATGATTTACAAGCACGTGATGATGATAATCTTGATAATGGTGACGGTGATTATGATGATGAGGAAGATGACACATTAGCAGAATACTGTAGTGATGAAGAGAATTGCAGTGATGATGATTATGATGGCGAGTAAAGGAAGATTACGCATTTGAGTTTTTTTTATTAATTAAATCCTAATGCATTTGTTATTATGTGATGGAACTTGTTAAATTCCTATGTACTTGTTATTTGTGATGTTGATTGAACTTAGTTAACTTTCTGTGATGTGTGAAGATTTTGTGTTTATTTTATTTAAACTTTAAATTATATGTTACTTAACTCAGTTGATTCCGTTATCATTGATTTTCTAATTCTATATTTGTAAGTTAATTATTTTGATTAATTGATCAGGATTATTAACATCTTTATGTCACCTGGTAGAGGTGGACGTGGACATCGAGGTGGACGTGGATGTGGAGGTGGTCGACGTGATTCTTCAACTACTACTTTTGTAGGGCCACTGAGTACGCAATATTCAACTAAGAACGAGCATCCAATACCTAATGAAATTAGGTTTTAGGACATCAAATGGAGCACAAATAACGGGTGCAAATTCTACATTTGAGCCTAATTCTAACGGTACATGTCATATCATACTGCGCTTTATTTGAGATTTCCACTTTATATTATACTTGTCTATCTTCTTAGCATCTACCTTAGGTTCCATAAGATAAAATCAAAACTTATGTTTTTCTTTTTGGGTTTTCCCAATTTTATAACATACACACTAACATGATATATATATATATATATATATATATATATATATATATATATATATATATATATATATAGGAAGTTAGTTAACTATTTTTATAGTAAGGTTTGTCATATGATATTTCCAGGTGCTAAACTAACAATCAGGTCCTCATTTGATGTTTTAATAGGTGTTGAGCTAGCAAAACAATAAGAGTATTTTCCTTTATTACTCTATTACTAAATAACAGTTTATGTTGCTCAGTTAGTTATTATCGATAATTAACTGGCTGCCTATAACTAATTTATGTTGCTTAGATAGTTTCATTACAAAATAATAGCTTTTATTTCCTATAATAGTTTATGTTTCAATATTATGATTTGTTGTTGGGTGCGAGTTTTTTTATGGTGTTCTCATATAAATATTTAGGATTAGGAAATAAATAGAAGGATAATTCTTATGGGATGTTGAATTCAACATGATGAAAATATTTATATCTTGGTTGTACACAAGGGATCAATTGATAAGTTTGCGAACTAGTAAAAGATAAAATTGATACTTTAGTCTTTATCCACTCAACAACATAGCAGCAACAACAACAATTTAGTTGTTCGTTTTTCATTTTAGCAGCAGAAACAACATATAAAAAAATTTGTTCATCTTTTATTTTAGATTTTCATTTTAGTCGTACATTGTAGCTTTTCATTTTAGCTGGTTGCTCCAGAGTTTTAGCTATTTAAAAACTTAGATATGTAAACTCATTTTTTCTTGTTCGTTTGAGTTTTTTTGTTAACTCGGTTTTTTTATTAACTAAGTTTTGGTTCAGGTTTCTTCGTTTGAGTTTGAGTTTTGGTTCAGGTTTGTTTGTTTGAGTTTGAGTTTTGTTAACTTAGTTGTTCGTTTGATTTTTTTTTTCTTAACTGAGTTTTTTGTTTATTAACTTAACTAATCCTTAGTTCAATTCTTTAGAGTTGCGATTTTTTAATTTAAAAATTTTTTTTGATGTTAAAACTTAACATATCTCACTTGAAACCATCTTTTTTCACTCTCTGCATCAGGCCATGCAACTTATGCAACTGTGAGAAATTTGATTACAAATTATGCATCCCCAAATTATGTAGCCCCAAAGTACGCAGCCCCAAATGGTGAGAAATTCTAAATAAAATATGCAGCCCCAAAGTTTATATTGTGAGAAATTCTAAATAAAATATGCAGCCCCAAAGTTTATATTGAGAAATTCTAAATAAAATATGCAGCCCCAGTTCTAAATAAAATATGCAACCCCAAAGCTCATTGATTTTCGATGCCAAAGTTAATAGTAATATACTTTTGACCATAATTGTCAAATAGTGAATTGTATCGCGAATCAAAAATATAAGAATTGGGGATCAGGAATCGTATCGTGAATCACTTCATAAATTTAATATGCAATCCCTAGTTTTAATAATTTCCAATACATTCCATTCATGGTTTTATTAAAACTTCCTGAGAATCTTTTGTTGCTCAGGGCCTCCCCTGCCATTTAGTGTCATGTCTTCCAGAGTTAAAAGAAACTTTACATTGAGTGAATGTTCAGTATAAATAGACTTTGGTATAAGCTTAGATCTTAATATATAGATTATTATGTCTTTTATGATTTACAACTTCTTGTCAAATTGATGCTAAAAATAGTAACCACTTGCTAAAAATAGTGCAGTCTTGCTAAAAACAGTAACCACTTGCTATGTATTCTAAGAATTAGCCCAATGGATAAATTTGTGGTGTTTTTAAGAATCTAGATCCACCTCCAAGAAAAAAGTTCGTGGCAGAACACGTGGGATAGCAGCTGATGCTCTTATTAAAAGTTTTTTGGGTTCTAAAATTATAATTCAATGGGACTCTATTCATAATAAACCGATTGGAGGTACCGCTACCTCTTTGGCTAATGAAATTAGCTTTGTCATACAAAATTTTGCTCCGTTAAAGGTCGAAAAATGGGGAAAGAAAACATCAATGATGTAACAGCCCGCGTAATTTCGGAGGTATTTTCGAAATAAAGATGAAAAATAAATTTTGAGATAAAATTATTTTTATTGCTCAAATATGTTGGTTATTATTTTTAAAGGCGATAATTTCAAACGGTTTTGAAATCGGAATTAAAATGGAGTTTTAATTGAATTTTTATTATATAGAAGAATCCTCAAAACCTAGAACTCTCTAAGAGTCCTCAAAACATAAAACTCCCTAGCAAAAAAAATATTTAAAAATATTGAACGGTCCGATCGAGCTGAATTTTTTTCTGTAGTGTCCTCTTGTCTTCAACTAATTCTCTGTAAATTTTTATCCAATTTCAGCGGTCTGATCGTCCGGAATAAAATTTTTAGTGTTTGTATTTCATTAGAACTATTTTCTTAATCAAACTCTTAATCCTTTATATATCAACTAATTCGTGGCTTGGCTTTTCAAATCACTTTTTCTCAAACTTTTCAACCTAAAGACCTCTCAAAAATTACTCCCTTTCATCTACAAACCGTAGACCCAAACTTATTCAAGATCTCAACCTTAGATTAGAAGGCTTATTTGGTGTTTTCTCGAGTTTGGGCTAGAACTTGATTGGATTATTTTCGCGAGAAGAACGTGATGGTGTGATTAGATTTTGAGGCTGAATTATGTGATGATTCATCTTGGTTCTTTTTGGTGATTTAAGGTATGGGGTTTTACACAATATGCTCCGGAAATATCGCGAGTGTTTATTCCGTTGAATTCTTGTTAATTGAACTCATATTTTGAATTGTTAAATTCTTGGAAATCTGGAAAAATAATTGTTGGAATTATTTTCATTCATGAGGTATTATTCATGTTGTTTTGAGCACGCTGTCATGAGATTTTAATATGGCACTGATGTTGGGCACCCGCCAAGACTCCTTTTCCGGCTACTTGATAAAGTATGGCGCGGTATGGTGAGGCCTGGTGACTCCGGTTAATGTGTTGTTGAGAAATTTATTGATAAAATGCTATTGAGATTTGCATTATTTGATTTGAGTATTCGTAGTCGTATTGTTGCGCTTTGTTCATAGCTAACATCTTTGTTGAGCATATTCCTGTCGTATTGTGTACTTCCCCATCTTTTTTCTTAGTTGGCAGGTGAGCACGAATTTGAGAGCTATGGACCTATTGGGATGATTTTAGCGAGGATTATTTGGAAAGAATTTTTAATACAAGAGATGAGAAGACTTGTATTTATTTTGATGTATAGAGCATTTGGAGATTTATTTTATTTTCGAGATAGCTAGATTGTTGTAATTATTTCGAGAGATTTGTTGTATTAATTTGAAGATGAGAATAGTGGTTTATTGTTTTATTGTGAGATTTAGATGCTCTATACCTTGTTATTTGTGGATTAGATTAGTTTTATCGATAGTAGCGCTCCGCTCGCTCTCCCCGGGCGGGCGGGGTGTTACAGAATGGTATCAGAACTTAGGTATACGACCACCCTCGGGTCTTGGGTTTTTGGTCTGTTGCGTTTTTGTGGCGCGAATTTGGAGATAGAAATTTTTAGAGAATCGTTTTGCGTTAGGCATCTAGATTAGATGTGAGGAAATTATTTTTTGGTGACGAGATTATTTTTGGAGATTTTTGGACTGATTTTTTAGATTTAGGCATTCGGCGAATTTCGAGGGCGAAATTCCATTGTTAGTGGGGAAGTGTAACAACCCGCGTAATTTTGGAGGTATTTTCGAAATAAAGAGGAATAGTAAATTTTGAGATAAAATTATTTTTATTGCTCAAATATGTTGGTTATTATTTTTAAAGGCGATAATTTCAAACGGTTTCGAAATCGGAATTAAAATGGAGTTTTAATTGAATTTTTATTATATAGAAGAATCCTCAAAACATAGAACTCTCTAAGAGTCCTCAAAACATAAAACTCCCTAGCAAAAAAAATATTTAAAAATATTGAACGGTCCGATCGAGCTGAATTTTTTTCTGTAACGTCCTCTCGTCTTCAACTAATTCTCTGTAAATTTTTATCCAATTTCAGCGGTCCGATCGTCCGGAATAAAATTTTTAGTGTTTGTATTTCATTAGAACTCTTTTCTTAATCAAACTCTTAATCCTTTATATATCAACTAATTCGTGGCTTGGCTTTTCAAATCACTTTTTCTCAAACTTTTCAACCTAAAGACCTCTCAAAAATTACTCCCTTTCATCTACAAACCGTAGACCCAAACTTATTCAAGATCTCAACCTTAGATTAGAAGGCTTATTTGGTGTTTTCTCGAGTTTGGGCTAGAACTTGATTGGATTATTTTCGCGAGAAGAACGTGATGGTGTGATTAGATTTTGAGGCTGAATTATGTGATGATTCATCTTGGTTCTTTTTGGTGATTTAAGGTATGGGGTTTTACACAATATGCTCCGGAAATATCGCGAGTGTTTATTCCGTTGAATTCTTGTTAATTGAACTCATATTTTGAATTGTTAAATTCTTGGAAATCTGGAAAAATAATTGTTGGAATTATTTTCATTCATGAGGTATTATTCATGTTGTTTTGAGCACGCTGTCATGAGATTTTAATATGGCACTGATGTTGGGCACCCGCCAAGACTCCTTTTCCGGCTACTTGATAAAGTATGGCGCGGTATGGTGAGGCCTGGTGACTCCGGTTAATGTGTTGTTGAGAAATTTATTGATAAAATGCTATTGAGATTTGCATTATTTGATTTGAGTATTCGTAGTCGTATTGTTGCGCTTTGTTCATAGCTAACATCTTTGTTGAGCATATTCCTGTCGTATTGTGTACTTCCCCATCTTTTTTCTTAGTTGGCAGGTGAGCACGAATTTGAGAGCTATGGACCTATTGGGATGATTTTAGCGAGGATTATTTGGAAAGAATTTTTAATACAAGAGATGAGAAGACTTGTATTTATTTTGATGTATAGAGCATTTGGAGATTTATTTTATTTTCGAGATAGCTAGATTGTTGTAATTATTTCGAGAGATTTGTTGTATTAATTTGAAGATGAGAATAGTGGTTTATTGTTTTATTGTGAGATTTAGATGCTCTATACCTTGTTATTTGTGGATTAGATTAGTTTTATCGATAGTAGCGCTCCGCTCGCTCTCCCCGGGCGGGCGGGGTGTTACAGAATGGTATCAGAACTTAGGTATACGACCACCCTCGGGTCTTGGGTTTTTGGTCTGTTGCGTTTTTGTGGCGCGAATTTGGAGATAGAAATTTTTAGAGAATCGTTTTGCGTTAGGCATCTAGATTAGATGTGAGGAAATTATTTTTTGGTGACGAGATTATTTTTGGAGATTTTTGGACTGATTTTTTAGATTTAGGCATTCGGCGAATTTCGAGGGCGAAATTCCATTGTTAGTGGGGAAGTGTAACAACCCGCGTAATTTTGGAGGTATTTTCGAAATAAAGAGGAATAGTAAATTTTGAGATAAAATTATTTTTATTGCTCAAATATGTTGGTTATTATTTTTAAAGGCGATAATTTCAAACGGTTTCGAAATCGGAATTAAAATGGAGTTTTAATTGAATTTTTATTATATAGAAGAATCCTCAAAACATAGAACTCTCTAAGAGTCCTCAAAACATAAAACTCCCTAGCAAAAAAAAATATTTAAAAATATTGAACGGTCCGATCGAGCTGAATTTTTTTCTGTAACGTCCTCTCGTCTTCAACTAATTCTCTGTAAATTTTTATCCAATTTCAGCGGTCCGATCGTCCGGAATAAAATTTTTAGTGTTTGTATTTCATTAGAACTCTTTTCTTAATCAAACTCTTAATCCTTTATATATCAACTAATTCGTGGCTTGGCTTTTCAAATCACTTTTTCTCAAACTTTTCAACCTAAAGACCTCTCAAAAATTACTCCCTTTCATCTACAAACCGTAGACCCAAACTTATTCAAGATCTCAACCTTAGATTAGAAGGCTTATTTGGTGTTTTCTCGAGTTTGGGCTAGAACTTGATTGGATTATTTTCGCGAGAAGAATGTGATGGTGTGATTAGATTTTGAGGCTGAATTATGTGATGATTCATCTTGGTTCTTTTTGGTGGTTTAAGGTATGGGGTTTTACACAATATGCTCCTGAAATATCGCGAGTGTTTATTCCGTTGAATTCTTGTTAATTGAACTCATATTTTGAATTGTTAATTCTTGGAAATCTGGAAAAATAATTGTTGGAATTATTTTCATTCATGAGGTATCATTCATGTTGTTTTGAGCACGCTGTCATGAGATTTTAATATGGCACTGATGTTGGGCACCCGCCAAGACTCCTTTTCCCGCTACTTGATAAAGTATGGCGCGGTATGGTGAGGCCTGGTGACTCCGGTTAATGTGTTGTTGAGAAATTTATTGATAAAATGCTATTGAGATTTGCATTATTTGATTTGAGTATTCATAGTCGTATTGTTGCGCTTTGTTCATCGCTAACATCTTTGTTGAGCATATTCCTGTCGTATTGTGTACTTCCTCATCTTTTTTCTTAGTTGGCAGGTGAGCACGGATTTGAGTGCTATGGACCTATTGGGATGATTTTAGCGAGGATTATTTGGAAAGAATTTTTAATACAAGAGATGAGAAGACTTGTATTTATTTTGATGTATAGAGCATTTGGAGATTTATTTTATTTTTGATATAGTTAGATTGTTGTAATTATTTCGAGAGATTTGTTGTATTAATTTGAAGATGAGAATAGTGGTTTCTTGTTTTATTGTGGGATTTAGATGCTCTATACCTTGTTATTTGTGGATTAGATTAGTTTTATCGATAGTAGCGCTCCGCTCGCTCTCCCCGGGCGGGCGGGGTGTTACAGAATGGTATCAGAACTTAGGTATACGACCACCCTCGGGTCTTGGGTTTTTGGTCTGTTGCGTTTTTGTGGCGCGAATTTGGAGATAGAAATTTTTAGAGAATCGTTTTGCGTTAGGCATCTAGATTAGATGTGAGGAAATTATTTTTTGGTGACGAGATTATTTTTGGAGATTTTTGGACTGATTTTTTAGATTTAGGCATTCGGCGAATTTCGAGGGCGAAATTCCATTGTTAGTGGGGAAGTGTAACAGCCCGCGTAATTTTGGAGGTATTTTCGAAATAAAGAGGAAAAATAAATTTTGAGATAAAATTATTTTTATTGCTCAAATATGTTGGTTATTATTTTTAAAGGCGATAATTTCAAACGGTTTCGAAATCGGAATTAAAATGGAGTTTTAATTGAATTTTTATTATATAGAAGAATCCTCAAAACATAGAACTCTCTAAGAGTCCTCAAAACATAAAACTCCCTAGCAAAAAAAATATTTAAAAATATTGAACGGTCCGATCGAGCTGAATTATTTTCTGTAACGTCCTCTCGTCTTCAACTAATTCTCTGTAAATTTTTATCCAATTTCAGCGGTCCGATCGTCCGGAATAAAATTTTTAGTGTTTGTATTTCATTAGAACTCTTTTCTTAATCAAACTCTTAATCCTTTATATATCAACTAATTCGTGGCTTGGCTTTTCAAATCACTTTTTCTCAAACTTTTCAACCTAAAGACCTCTCAAAAATTACTCCCTTTCATCTACAAACCATAGACCCAAACTTATTCAAGATCTCAACCTTAGATTAGAAGGCTTATTTGGTGTTTTCTCGAGTTTGGGCTAGAACTTGATTGGATTATTTTCGCGAGAAGAACGTGATGGTGTGATTAGATTTTGAGGCTGAATTATGTGATGATTCATCTTGGTTCTTTTTGGTGATTTAAGGTATGGGGTTTTACACAATATGCTCCTGAAATATCGCGAGTGTTTATTCCGTTGAATTCTTGTTAATTGAACTCATATTTTGAATTGTTAAATTCTTGGAAATCTGGAAAAATAATTGTTGGAATTATTTTCATTCATGAGGTATTATTCATGTTGTTTTGAGCACGCTGTCATGAGATTTTAATATGGCACTGATGTTGGGCACCCGCCAAGACTCCTTTTCCGGCTACTTGATAAAGTATGGCGCGGTATGGTGAGGCCTGGTGACTCCGCTTAATGTGTTGTTGAGAAATTTATTGATAAAATGCTATTGAGATTTGCATTATTTGATTTGAGTATTCGTAGTCGTATTGTTGCGCTTTGTTCATCGCTAACATCTTTGTTGAGCATATTCCTGTCGTATTGTGTACTTCCCCATCTTTTTTCTTAGTTGGCAGGTGAGCACCGATTTGAGTGCTATGGACCTATTGGGATGATTTTAGCGAGGATTATTTGGAAAGAATTTTTAATACAAGAGATGAGAAGACTTGTATTTATTTTGAAGTATAGAGCATTTGGAGATTTATTTTATTTTCGAGATAGTTAGATTGTTGTAATTATTTCGAGAGATTTGTTGTATTAATTTGAAGATGAGAATAGTGGTTTCTTGTTTTATTGTGGGATTTAGATGCTCTATACCTTGTTATTTGTGGATTAGATTAGTTTTATCGATAGTAGCGCTCCGCTCGCTCTCCCCGGGCGGGCGGGGTGTTACAGAATGGTATCAGAACTTAGGTATACGACCACCCTCGGGTTTTGGGTTTTTGGTCTGTTGCGTTTTTGTGGCGCGAATTTGGAGATAGAAATTTTTAGAGAATCGTTTTGCGTTAGGCATCTAGATTAGATGTGAGGAAATTATTTTTTGGTGACGAGATTAGTTTTGGAGATTTTTGGACTGATTTTTTAGATTTAGGCATTCGGCGAATTTCGAGGGCGAAATTCCATTGTTAGTGGGGAAGTGTAACAGCCCGCGTAATTTTGGAGGTATTTTCGAAATAAAGAGGAAAAATAAATTTTGAGATAAAATTATTTTTATTGCTCAAATATGTTGTATATTATTTTTAAAGGCGATAATTTCAAACGGTTTCGAAATCGGAATTAAAATGGAGTTTTAATTGAATTTTTATTATATAGAAGAATCCTCAAAACATAGAACTCTCTAAGAGTCCTCAAAACATAAAACTCCCTAGCAAAAAAAATATTTAAAAATATTGAACGGTCCGATCGAGCTGAATTTTTTTCTGTAACGTCCTCTCGTCTTCAACTAATTCTCTGTAAATTTTTATCCAATTTCAGCGGTCCGATCGTCCGGAATAAAATTTTTAGTGTTTGTATTTCATTAGAACTCTTTTCTTAATCAAACTCTTAATCCTTTATATATCAACTAATTCGTGGCTTGGCTTTTCAAATCACTTTTTGTCAAACTTTGCAACCTAAAGACCTCTCAAAAATTACTCCCTTTCATCTACAAACCATAAACCCAAACTTATTCAAGATCTCAACCTTAGATTAGAAGGCTTATTTGGTGTTTTCTCGAGTTTGGGCTAGAACTTGATTGGATTATTTTCGCGAGAAGAACGTGATGGTGTGATTAGATTTTGAGGCTGAATTATGTGATGATTCATCTTGGTTCTTTTTGGTGATTTAAGGTATGGGGTTTTACACAATATGCTCCTGAAATATCGCGAGTGTTTATTCCGTTGAATTCTTGTTAAGTGAACTCATATTTTGAATTGTTAAATTCTTGGAAATCTGGAAAAATAATTGTTGGAATTATTTTCATTCATGAGGTATTATTCATGTTGTTTTGAGCACGCTGTCATGAGATTTTAATATGGCACTGATGTTGGGCACCCGCCAAGACTCCTTTTCCGGCTACTTGATAAAGTATGGCGCGGTATGGTGAGGCCTGGTGACTCCGGTTAATGTGTTGTTGAGAAATTTATTGATAAAATGCTATTGAGATTTGCATTATTTGATTTGAGTATTCGTAGTCGTATTGTTGCGCTTTGTTCATCGCTAACATCTTTGTTGAGCATATTCCTGTCGTATTGTGTACTTCCCCATCTTTTTTCTTAGTTGGCAGGTGAGCACCGATTTGAGTGCTATGGACCTATTGGGATGATTTTAGCGAGGATTATTTGGAAAGAATTTTTAATACAAGAGATGAGAAGACTTGTATTTATTTTGAAGTATAGAGCATTTGGAGATTTATTTTATTTGTGAGATAGTTAGATTGTTGTAATTATTTCGAGAGATTTGTTGTATTAATTTGAAGATGAGAATAGTGGTTTCTTGTTTTATTGTGGGATTTAGATGCTCTATACCTTGTTATTTGTGGATTAGATTAGTTTTATCGATAGTAGCGCTCCGCTCGCTCTCCCCGGGCGGGCGGGGTGTTACAGAATGGTATCAAAACTTAGGTATACGACCACCCTCGGGTCTTGGGTTTTTGGTCTGTTGCGTTTTTGTGGCGCGAATTTGGAGATAGAAATTTTTAGAGAATCGTTTTGCGTTAGGCATCTAGATTAGATGTGAGGAAATTATTTTTTGGTGTCGAGATTATTTTTGGAGATTTTTGGACTGATTTTTTAGATTTAGGCATTCGGCGAATTTCGAGGGCGAAATTCCATTGTTAGTGGGGAAGTGTAACAGCCCGCGTAATTTTGGAGGTATTTTCGAAATAAAGAGGAAAAATAAATTTTGAGATAAAATTATTTTTATTGCTCAAATATGTTGGTTATTATTTTTAAAGGCGATAATTTCAAACGGTTTCGAAATCGGAATTAAAATGGAGTTTTAATTGAATTTTTATTATATAGAAGAATCCTCAAAACATAGAACTCTCTAAGAGTCCTCAAAACATAAAACTCCCTAGCAAAAAAAATATTTAAAAATATTGAACGGTCCGATCGAGCTGAATTTTTTTCTGTAACGTCCTCTCGTCTTCAACTAATTCTCTGTAAATTTTTATCCAATTTCAGCGGTCCGATCGTCCGGAATAAAATTTTTAGTGTTTGTATTTCATTAGAACTCTTTTCTTAATCAAACTCTTAATCCTTTATATATCAACTAATTCATGGCTTGGCTTTTCAAATCACTTTTTCTCAAACTTTTCAACCTAAAGACCTCTCAAAAATTACTCCCTTTCATCTACAAACCATAGACCCAAACTTATTCAAGATCTCAACCTTAGATTAGAAGGCTTATTTGGTGTTTTCTCGAGTTTGGGCTAGAACTTGATTGGATTATTTTCGCGAGAAGAACGTGATGGTGTGATTAGATTTTGAGGCTGAATTATGTGATGATTCATCTTGGTTCTTTTTGGTGATTTAAGGTATGGGGTTTTACACAATATGCTCCTGAAATATCGCGAGTGTTTATTCCGTTGAATTCTTGTTAATTGAACTCATATTTTGAATTGTTAAATTCTTGGAAATCTGGAAAAATAATTGTTGGAATTATTTTCATTCATGAGGTATTATTCATGTTGTTTTGAGCACGCTGTCATGAGATTTTAATATGGCACTGATGTTGGGCACCCGCCAAGACTCCTTTTCCGGCTACTTGATAAAGTATGGCGCGGTATGGTGAGGCCTGGTGACTCCGCTTAATGTGTTGTTGAGAAATTTATTGATAAAATGCTATTGAGATTTGCATTATTTGATTTGAGTATTCGTAGTCGTATTGTTGCGCTTTGTTCATCGCTAACATCTTTGTTGAGCATATTCCTGTCGTATTGTGTACTTCCCCATCTTTTTTCTTAGTTGGCAGGTGAGCACCGATTTGAGTGCTATGGACCTATTGGGATGATTTTAGCGAGGATTATTTGGAAAGAATTTTTAATACAAGAGATGAGAAGACTTGTATTTATTTTGATGTATAGAGCATTTGGAGATTTATTTTATTTTCGAGATAGTTAGATTGTTGTAATTATTTCGAGAGATTTGTTGTATTAATTTGAAGATGAGAATAGTGGTTTCTTGTTTTATTGTGGGATTTAGATGCTCTATACCTTGTTATTTGTGGATTAGATTAGTTTTATCGATAGTAGCGCTCCGCTCGCTCTCCCCGGGCGGGCGGGGTGTTACAGAATGGTATCAGAACTTAGGTATACGACCACCCTCGGGTCTTGGGTTTTTGGTCTGTTGCGTTTTTGTGGCGCGAATTTGGAGATAGAAATTTTTAGAGAATCGTTTTGCGTTAGGCATCTAGATTAGATGTGAGGAAATTATTTTTTGGTGACGGGATTATTTTTGGAGATTTTTGGACTGATTTTTTAGATTTAGGCATTCGGCGAATTTCGAGGGCGAAATTCCATTGTTAGTGGGGAAGTGTAACAGCCCGCGTAATTTTGGAGGTATTTTCGAAATAAAGAGGAAAAATAAATTTTGAGATAAAATTATTTTTATTGCTCAAATATGTTGGTTATTATTTTTAAAGGCGATAATTTCAAACGGTTTCGAAATCGGAATTAAAATGGAGTTTTAATTGAATTTTTATTATATAGAAGAATCCTCAAAACATAGAACTCTCTAAGAGTCCTCAAAACATAAAACTCCCTAGCAAAAAAAATATTTAAAAATATTGAACGGTCCGATCGAGCTGAATTTTTTTCTGTAACGTCCTCTCGTCTTCAACTAATTCTCTGTAAATTTTTATCCAATTTCAGCGGTCCGATCGTCCGGAATAAAATTTTTAGTGTTTGTATTTCATTAGAACTCTTTTCTTAATCAAACTCTTAATCCTTTATATATCAACTAATTCGTGGCTTGGCTTTTCAAATCACTTTTTCTCAAACTTTTCAACCTAAAGACCTCTCAAAAATTACTCCCTTTCATCTACAAACCATAGACCCAAACTTATTCAAGATCTCAACCTTAGATTAGAAGGCTTATTTGGTGTTTTCTCGAGTTTGGGCTAGAACTTGATTGGATTATTTTCGCGAGAAGAACGTGATGGTGTGATTAGATTTTGAGGCTGAATTATGTGATGATTCATCTTGGTTCTTTTTGGTGATTTAAGGTATGGGGTTTTACACAATATGCTCCTGAAATATCGCGAGTGTTTATTCCGTTGAATTCTTGTTAATTGAACTCATATTTTGAATTGTTAAATTCTTGGAAATCTGGAAAAATAATTGTTGGAATTATTTTCATTCATGAGGTATTATTCATGTTGTTTTGAGCACGCTGTCATGAGATTTTAATATGGCACTGATGTTGGGCACCCGCCAAGACTCCTTTTCCGGCTACTTGATAAAGTATGGCGCGGTATGGTGAGGCCTGGTGACTCCGGTTAATGTGTTGTTGAGAAATTTATTGATAAAATGCTATTGAGATTTGCATTATTTGATTTGAGTATTCGTAGTCGTATTGTTGCGCTTTGTTCATCGCTAACATCTTTGTTGAGCATATTCCTGTCGTATTGTGTACTTCCCCATCTTTTTTCTTAGTTGGCAGGTGAGCACGGATTTGAGTGCTATGGACCTATTGGGATGATTTTAGCGAGGATTATTTGGAAAGAATTTTTAATACAAGAGATGAGAAGACTTGTATTTATTTTGATGTATAGAGCATTTGGAGATTTATTTTATTTGTGAGATAGTTAGATTGTTGTAATTATTTCGAGAGATTTGTTGTATTAATTTGAAGATGAGAATAGTGGTTTCTTGTTTTATTGTGGGATTTAGATGCTCTATACCTTGTTATTTGTGGATTAGATTAGTTTTATCGATAGTAGCGCTCCGCTCGCTCTCCCCGGGCGGGCGGGGTGTTACAGAATGGTATCAGAACTTAGGTATACGACCACCCTCGGGTCTTGGGTTTTTGGTCTGTTGCGTTTTTGTGGCGCGAATTTGGAGATAGAAATTTCTAGAGAATCGTTTTGCATTAGGCATCTAGATTAGATGTGAGGAAATTATTTTTTGGTGTCGAGATTATTTTTGGAGATTTTTGGACTGATTTTTTAGATTTAGGCATTCGGCGAATTTCGAGGGCGAAATTCCATTGTTAGTGGGGAAGTGTAACAGCCCGCGTAATTTTGGAGGTATTTTCGAAATAAAGAGGAAAAATAAATTTTGAGATAAAATTATTTTTATTGCTCAAATATGTTGGTTATTATTTTTAAAGGCGATAATTTCAAACGGTTTCGAAATCGGAATTAAAATGGAGTTTTAATTGAATTTTTATTATATAGAAGAATCCTCAAAACATAGAACTCTCTAAGAGTCCTCAAAACATAAAACTCCCTAGCAAAAAAAATATTTAAAAATATTGAACGGTCCGATCGAGCTGAATTATTTTCTGTAACGTCCTCTCGTCTTCAACTAATTCTCTGTAAATTTTTATCCAATTTCAGCGGTCCGATGGTCCGGAATAAAATTTTTAGTGTTTGTATTTCATTAGAACTCTTTTCTTAATCAAACTCTTAATCCTTTATATATCAACTAATTCGTGGCTTGGCTTTTCAAATCACTTTTTCTCAAACTTTTCAACCTAAAGACCTCTCAAAAATTACTCCCTTTCATCTACAAACCATAGACCCAAACTTATTCAAGATCTCAACCTTAGATTAGAAGGCTTATTTGTTGTTTTCTCGAGTTTGGGCTAGAACTTGATTGGATTATTTTCGCGAGAAGAACGTGATGGTGTGATTAGATTTTGAGGCTGAATTATGTGATGATTCATCTTGGTTCTTTTTGGTGATTTAAGGTATGGGGTTTTACACAATATGCTCCTGAAATATCGCGAGTGTTTATTCCGTTGAATTCTTGTTAATTGAACTCATATTTTGAATTGTTAAATTCTTGGAAATCTGGAAAAATAATTGTTGGAATTATTTTCATTCATGAGGTATTATTCATGTTGTTTTGAGCACGCTGTCATGAGATTTTAATATGGCACTGATGTTGGGCACCCGCCAAGACTCCTTTTCCGGCTACTTGATAAAGTATGGCGCGGTATGGTGAGGCCTGGTGACTCCGGTTAATGTGTTGTTGAGAAATTTATTGATAAAATGCTATTGAGATTTGCATTATTTGATTTGAGTATTCGTAGTCGTATTGTTGCGCTTTGTTCATCGCTAACATCTTTGTTGAGCATATTCCTGTCGTATTGTGTACTTCCCCATCTTTTTTCTTAGTTGGCAGGTGAGCACGGATTTGAGTGCTATGGACCTATTGGGATGATTTTAGCGAGGATTATTTGGAAAGAATTTTTAATACAAGAGATGAGAAGACTTGTATTTATTTTGATGTATAGAGCATTTGGAGATTTATTTTATTTTCGAGATAGTTAGATTGTTGTAATTATTTCGAGAGATTTGTTGTATTAATTTGAAGATGAGAATAGTGGTTTCTTGTTTTATTGTTGGATTTAGATGCTCTATACCTTGTTATTTGTGGATTAGATTAGTTTTATCGATAGTAGCGCTCCGCTCGCTCTCCCCGGGCGGGCGGGGTGTTACAGAATGGTATCAGAACTTAGGTATACGACCACCCTCGGGTCTTGGGTTTTTGGTCTGTTGCGTTTTTGTGGCGCGAATTTGGAGATAGAAATTTTTAGAGAATCGTTTTGCGTTAGGCATCTAGATTAGATGTGAGGAAATTATTTTTTGGTGTCGGGATTATTTTTGGAGATTTTTGGACTGATTTTTTAGATTTAGGCATTCGGCGAATTTCGAGGGCGAAATTCCATTGTTAGTGGGGAAGTGTAACAGCCCGCGTAATTTTGGAGGTATTTTCGAAATAAAGAGGAAAAATAAATTTTGAGATAAAATTATTTTTATTGCTCAAATATGTTGGTTATTATTTTTAAAGGCGATAATTTCAAACGGTTTCGAAATCGGAATTAAAATGGAGTTTTAATTGAATTTTTATTATATAGAAGAATCCTCAAAACATAGAACTCTCTAAGAGTCCTCAAAACATAAAACTCCCTAGCAAAAAAAATATTTAAAAATATTGAACGGTCCGATCGAGCTGAATTTTTTTCTGTAACGTCCTCTCGTCTTCAACTAATTCTCTGTAAATTTTTATCCAATTTCAGCGGTCCGATCGTCCGGAATAAAATTTTTAGTGTTTGTATTTCATTAGAACTCTTTTCTTAATCAAACTCTTAATCCTTTATATATCAACTAATTCGTGGCTTGGCTTTTCAAATCACTTTTTCTCAAACTTTTCAACCTAAAGACCTCTCAAAAATTACTCCCTTTCATCTACAAACCATAGACCCAAACTTATTCAAGATCTCAACCTTAGATTAGAAGGCTTATTTGTTGTTTTCTCGAGTTTGGGCTAGAACTTGATTGGATTATTTTCGCGAGAAGAACGTGATGGTGTGATTAGATTTTGAGGCTGAATTATGTGATGATTCATCTTGGTTCTTTTTGGTGATTTAAGGTATGGGGTTTTACACAATATGCTCCTGAAATATCGCGAGTGTTTATTCCGTTGAATTCTTGTTAATTGAACTCATATTTTGAATTGTTAAATTCTTGGAAATCTGGAAAAATAATTGTTGGAATTATTTTCATTCATGAGGTATTATTCATGTTGTTTTGAGCACGCTGTCATGAGATTTTAATATGGCACTGATGTTGGGCACCCGCCAAGACTCCTTTTCCGGCTACTTGATAAAGTATGGCGCGGTATGGTGAGGCCTGGTGACTCCGGTTAATGTGTTGTTGAGAAATTTATTGATAAAATGCTATTGAGATTTGCATTATTTGATTTGAGTATTCGTAGTCGTATTGTTGCGCTTTGTTCATCGCTAACATCTTTGTTGAGCATATTCCTGTCGTATTGTGTACTTCCCCATCTTTTTTCTTAGTTGGCAGGTGAGCACGGATTTGAGTGCTATGGACCTATTGGGATGATTTTAGCGAGGATTATTTGGAAAGAATTTTTAATACAAGAGATGAGAAGACTTGTATTTATTTTGATGTATAGAGCATTTGGAGATTTATTTTATTTTTGAGATAGTTAGATTGTTGTAATTATTTCGAGAGATTTGTTGTATTAATTTGAAGATGAGAATAGTGGTTTCTTGTTTTATTGTGGGATTTAGATGCTCTATACCTTGTTATTTGTGGATTAGATTAGTTTTATCGATAGTAGCGCTCCGCTCGCTCTCCCCGGGCGGGCGGGGTGTTACAGAATGGTATCAGAACTTAGGTATACGACCACCCTCGGGTCTTGGGTTTTTGGTCTGTTGCGTTTTTGTGGCGCGAATTTGGAGATAGAAATTTTTAGAGAATCGTTTTGCGTTAGGCATCTAGATTAGATGTGAGGAAATTATTTTTTGGTGACGAGATTATTTTTGGAGATTTTTGGACTGATTTTTTAGATTTAGGCATTCGGCGAATTTCGAGGGCGAAATTCCATTGTTAGTGGGGAAGTGTAACAGCCCGCGTAATTTTGGAGGTATTTTCGAAATAAAGAGGAAAAATAAATTTTGAGATAAAATTATTTTTATTGCTCAAATATGTTGGTTATTATTTTTAAAGGCGATAATTTCAAACGGTTTCGAAATCGGAATTAAAATGGAGTTTTAATTGAATTTTTATTATATAGAAGAATCCTCAAAACATAGAACTCTCTAAGAGTCCTCAAAACATAAAACTCCCTAGCAAAAAAAATATTTAAAAATATTGAACGGTCCGATCGAGCTGAATTTTTTTCTGTAACGTCCTCTCGTCTTCAACTAATTCTCTGTAAATTTTTATCCAATTTCAGCGGTCTGATCGTCCGGAATAAAATTTTTAGTGTTTGTATTTCATTAGAACTCTTTTCTTAATCAAACTCTTAATCCTTTATATATCAACTAATTCGTGGCTTGGCTTTTCAAATCACTTTTTCTCAAACTTTTCAACCTAAAGACCTCTCAAAAATTACTCCCTTTCATCTACAAACCATAGACCCAAACTTATTCAAGATCTCAACCTTAGATTAGAAGGCTTATTTGGTGTTTTCTCGAGTTTGGGCTAGAACTTGATTGGATTATTTTCGCGAGAAGAACGTGATGGTGTGATTAGATTTTGAGGCTGAATTATGTGATGATTCATCTTGGTTCTTTTTGGTGATTTAAGGTATGGGGTTTTACACAATATGCTCCTGAAATATCGCGAGTGTTTATTCCGTTGAATTCTTGTTAATTGAACTCATATTTTGAATTGTTAAATTCTTGGAAATCTGGAAAAATAATTGTTGGAATTATTTTCATTCATGAGGTATTATTCATGTTGTTTTGAGCACGCTGTCATGAGATTTTAATATGGCACTGATGTTGGGCACCCGCCAAGACTCCTTTTCCGGCTACTTGATAAAGTATGGCGCGGTATGGTGAGGCCTGGTGACTCCGGTTAATGTGTTGTTGAGAAATTTATTGATAAAATGCTATTGAGATTTGCATTATTTGATTTGAGTATTCGTAGTCGTATTGTTGCGCTTTGTTCATCGCTAACATCTTTGTTGAGCATATTCCTGTCGTATTGTGTACTTCCCCATCTTTTTTCTTAGTTGGCAGGTGAGCACGGATTTGAGTGCTATGGACCTATTGGGATGATTTTAGCGAGGATTATTTGGAAAGAATTTTTAATACAAGAGATGAGAAGACTTGTATTTATTTTGATGTATAGAGCATTTGGAGATTTATTTTATTTTTGAGATAGTTAGATTGTTGTAATTATTTCGAGAGATTTGTTGTATTAATTTGAAGATGAGAATAGTGGTTTCTTGTTTTATTGTGGGATTTAGATGCTCTATACCTTGTTATTTGTGGATTAGATTAGTTTTATCGATAGTAGCGCTCCGCTCGCTCTCCCCGGGCGGGCGGGGTGTTACAGAATGGTATCAGAACTTAGGTATACGACCACCCTCGGGTCTTGGTTTTTTGGTCTGTTGCGTTTTTGTGGCGCGAATTTGGAGATAGAAATTTTTAGAGAATCGTTTTGCGTTAGGCATCTAGATTAGATGTGAGGAAATTATTTTTTGGTGACGAGATTATTTTTGGAGATTTTTGGACTGATTTTTTAGATTTAGGCATTCGGCGAATTTCGAGGGCGAAATTCCATTGTTAGTGGGGAAGTGTAACAGCCCGCGTAATTTTGGAGGTATTTTCGAAATAAAGAGGAAAAATAAATTTTGAGATAAAATTATTTTTATTGCTCAAATATGTTGGTTATTATTTTTAAAGGCGATAATTTCAAACGGTTTCGAAATCGGAATTAAAATGGAGTTTTAATTGAATTTTTATTATATAGAAGAATCCTCAAAACATAGAACTCTCTAAGAGTCCTCAAAACATAAAACTCCCTAGCAAAAAAAATATTTAAAAATATTGAACGGTCCGATCGAGCTGAATTATTTTCTGTAATGTCCTCTCGTCTTCAACTAATTCTCTGTAAATTTTTATCCAATTTCAGCGGTCCGATCGTCCGGAATAAAATTTTTAGTGTTTGTATTTCATTAGAACTCTTTTCTTAATCAAACTCTTAATCCTTTATATATCAACTAATTCGTGGCTTGACTTTTCAAATCACTTTTTCTCAAACTTTTCAACCTAAAGACCTCTCAAAAATTACTCCCTTTCATCTACAAACCATAGACCCAAACTTATTCAAGATCTCAACCTTAGATTAGAAGGCTTATTTGGTGTTTTCTCGAGTTTGGGCTAGAACTTGATTGGATTATTTTCGCGAGAAGAACGTGATGGTGTGATTAGATTTTGAGGCTGAATTATGTGATGATTCATCTTGGTTCTTTTTGGTGATTTAAGGTATGGGGTTTTACACAATATGCTCCTGAAATATCGCGAGTGTTTATTCCGTTGAATTCTTGTTAATTGAACTCATATTTTGAATTGTTAAATTCTTGGAAATCTGGAAAAATAATTGTTGGAATTATTTTCATTCATGAGGTATTATTCATGTTGTTTTGAGCACGCTGTCATGAGATTTTAATATGGCACTGATGTTGGGCACCCGCCAAGACTCCTTTTCCGGCTACTTGATAAAGTATGGCGCGGTATGGTGAGGCCTGGTGACTCCGGTTAATGTGTTGTTGAGAAATTTATTGATAAAATGCTATTGAGATTTGCATTATTTGATTTGAGTATTCGTAGTCGTATTGTTGCGCTTTGTTCATCGCTAACATCTTTGTTGAGCATATTCCTGTCGTATTGTGTACTTCCCCATCTTTTTTCTTAGTTGGCAGGTGAGCACGGATTTGAGTGCTATGGACCTATTGGGATGATTTTAGCGAGGATTATTTGGAAAGAATTTTTAATACAAGAGATGAGAAGACTTGTATTTATTTTGATGTATAGAGCATTTGGAGATTTATTTTATTTTTGAGATAGTTAGATTGTTGTAATTATTTCGAGAGATTTGTTGTATTAATTTGAAGATGAGAATAGTGGTTTCTTGTTTTATTGTGGGATTTAGATGCTCTATACCTTGTTATTTGTGGATTAGATTAGTTTTATCGATAGTAGCGCTCCGCTCGCTCTCCCCGGGCGGGCGGGGTGTTACAGAATGGTATCAGAACTTAGGTATACGACCACCCTCGGGTCTTGGGTTTTTGGTCTGTTGCGTTTTTGTGGCGCGAATTTGGAGATAGAAATTTTTAGAGAATCGTTTTGCGTTAGGCATCTAGATTAGATGTGAGGAAATTATTTTTTGGTGACGAGATTATTTTTGGAGATTTTTGGACTGATTTTTTAGATTTAGGCATTCGGCGAATTTCGAGGGCGAAATTCCATTGTTAGTGGTGAAGTGTAACAGCCAGCGTAATTTTGGAGGTATTTTCGAAATAAAGAGGAAAAATAAATTTTGAGATAAAATTATTTTTATTGCTCCAATATGTTGGTTATTATTTTTAAAGGCGATAATTTCAAACGGTTTCGAAATCGGAATTAAAATGGAGTTTTAATTGAATTTTTATTATATAGAAGAATCCTCAAAACATAGAACTCTCTAAGAGTCCTCAAAACATAAAACTCCCTAGCAAAAAAAATATTTAAAAATATTGAACGGTCCGATCGAGCTGAATATTTTTCTGTAACGTCCTCTCGTCTTCAACTAATTCTCTGTAAATTTTTATCCAATTTCAGCGGTCCGATCGTCCGGAATAAAATTTTTAGTGTTTGTATTTCATTAGAACTCTTTTCTTAATCAAACTCTTAATCCTTTATATATCAACTAATTCGTGGCTTGGCTTTTCAAATCACTTTTTCTCAAACTTTTCAACCTAAAGACCTCTCAAAAATTACTCCCTTTCATCTACAAACCATAGACCCAAACTTATTCAAGATCTCAACCTTAGATTAGAAGGCTTATTTGGTGTTTTCTCGAGTTTGGGCTAGAACTTGATTGGATTATTTTTGCGAGAAGAACGTGATGGTGTGATTAGATTTTGAGGCTGAATTATGTGATGATTCATCTTGGTTCTTTTTGGTGATTTAAGGTATGGGGTTTTACACAATATGCTCCTGAAATATCGCGAGTGTTTATTCCGTTGAATTCTTGTTAATTGAACTCATATTTTGAATTGTTAAATTCTTGGAAATCTGGAAAAATAATTGTTGGAATTATTTTCATTCATGAGGTATTATTCATGTTGTTTTGAGCACGCTGTCATGAGATTTTAATATGGCACTGATGTTGGGCACCCGCCAAGACTCCTTTTCTGGCTACTTGATAAAGTATGGCGCGGTATGGTGAGGCCTGGTGACTCCGGTTAATGTGTTGTTGAGAAATTTATTGATAAAATGCTATTGAGATTTGCATTATTTGATTTGAGTATTCGTAGTCGTATTGTTGCGCTTTGTTCATCGCTAACATCTTTGTTGAGCATATTCCTGTCGTATTGTGTACTTCCCCATCTTTTTTCTTAGTTGGCAGGTGAGCACGGATTTGAGTGCTATGGACCTATTGGGATGATTTTAGCGAGGATTATTTGGAAAGAATTTTTAATACAAGAGATGAGAAGACTTGTATTTATTTTGATGTATAGAGCATTTGGAGATTTATTTTATTTTCGAGATAGTTAGATTGTTGTAATTATTTCGAGAGATTTGTTGTATTAATTTGAAGATGAGAATAGTGGTTTCTTGTTTTATTGTGGGATTTAGATGCTCTATACCTTGTTATTTGTGGATTAGATTAGTTTTATCGATAGTAGCGCTCCGCTCGCTCTCCCCGGGCGGGCGGGGTGTTACAGAATGGTATCAGAACTTAGGTATACGACCACCCTCGGGTCTTGGGTTTTTGGTCTGTTGCGTTTTTGTGGCGCGAATTTGGAGATAGAAATTTTTAGAGAATCGTTTTGCGTTAGGCATCTAGATTAGATGTGAGGAAATTATTTTTTGGTGACGAGATTATTTTTGGAGATTTTTGGACTGATTTTTTAGATTTAGGCATTCGGCGAATTTCGAGGGCGAAATTCCATTGTTAGTGGGGAAGTGTAACAGCCCGCGTAATTTTGGAGGTATTTTCGAAATAAAGAGGAAAAATAAATTTTGAGATAAAATTATTTTTATTGCTCAAATATGTTGGTTATTATTTTTAAAGGCGATAATTTCAAACGGTTTCGAAATCGGAATTAAAATGGAGTTTTAATTGAATTTTTATTATATAGAAGAATCCTCAAAACATAGAACTCTCTAAGAGTCCTCAAAACATAAAACTCCCTAGCAAAAAAAATATTTAAAAATATTGAACGGTCCGATCGAGCTGAATTTTTTTCTGTAACGTCCTCTCGTCTTCAACTAATTCTCTGTAAATTTTTATCCAATTTCAGCGGTCCGATCGTCCGGAATAAAATTTTTAGTGTTTGTATTTCATTAGAACTCTTTTCTTAATCAAACTCTTAATCCTTTATATATCAACTAATTCGTGGCTTGGCTTTTCAAATCACTTTTTCTCAAACTTTTCAACCTAAAGACCTCTCAAAAATTACTCCCTTTCATCTACAAACCATAGACCCAAACTTATTCAAGATCTCAACCTTAGATTAGAAGGCTTATTTGGTGTTTTCTCGAGTTTGGGCTAGAACTTGATTGGATTATTTTCGCGAGAAGAACGTGATGGTGTGATTAGATTTTGAGGCTGAATTATGTGATGATTCATCTTGGTTCTTTTTGGTGATTTAAGGTATGGGGTTTTACACAATATGCTCCTGAAATATCGCGAGTGTTTATTCCGTTGAATTCTTGTTAATTGAACTCATATTTTGAATTGTTAAATTCTTGGAAATCTGGAAAAATAATTGTTGGAATTATTTTCATTCATGAGGTATTATTCATGTTGTTTTGAGCACGCTGTCATGAGATTTTAATATGGCACTGATGTTGGGCACCCGCCAAGACTCCTTTTCCGGCTACTTGATAAAGTATGGCGCGGTATGGTGAGGCCTGGTGACTCCGGTTAATGTGTTGTTGAGAAATTTATTGATAAAATGCTATTGAGATTTGCATTATTTGATTTGAGTATTCGTAGTCGTATTGTTGCGCTTTGTTCATCGCTAACATCTTTGTTGAGCATATTCCTGTCGTATTGTGTACTTCCCCATCTTTTTTCTTAGTTGGCAGGTGAGCACGGATTTGAGTGCTATGGACCTATTGGGATGATTTTAGCGAGGATTATTTGGAAAGAATTTTTAATACAAGAGATGAGAAGACTTGTATTTATTTTGATGTATAGAGCATTTGGAGATTTATTTTATTTTCGAGATAGTTAGATTGTTGTAATTATTTCGAGAGATTTGTTGTATTAATTTGAAGATGAGAATAGTGGTTTCTTGTTTTATTGTGGGATTTAGATGCTCTATACCTTGTTATTTGTGGATTAGATTAGTTTTATCGATAGTAGCGCTCCGCTCGCTCTCCCCGGGCGGGCGGGGTGTTACAGAATGGTATCAGAACTTAGGTATACGACCACCCTCGGGTCTTGGGTTTTTGGTCTGTTGCGTTTTTGTGGCGCGAATTTGGAGATAGAAATTTTTAGAGAATCGTTTTGCGTTAGGCATCTAGATTAGATGTGAGGAAATTATTTTTTGGTGACGAGATTATTTTTGGAGATTTTTGGACTGATTTTTTAGATTTAGGCATTCGGCGAATTTCGAGGGCGAAATTCCATTGTTAGTGGGGAAGTGTAACAGCCCGCGTAATTTTGGAGGTATTTTCGAAATAAAGAGGAAAAATAAATTTTGAGATAAAATTATTTTTATTGCTCAAATATGTTGGTTATTATTTTTAAAGGCGATAATTTCAAACGGTTTCGAAATCGGAATTAAAATGGAGTTTTAATTGAATTTTTATTATATAGAAGAATCCTCAAAACATAGAACTCTCTAAGAGTCCTCAAAACATAAAACTCCCTAGCAAAAAAAATATTTAAAAATATTGAACGGTCCGATCGAGCTGAATTTTTTTCTGTAACGTCCTCTCGTCTTCAACTAATTCTCTGTAAATTTTTATCCAATTTCAGCGGTCCGATCGTCCGGAATAAAATTTTTAGTGTTTGTATTTCATTAGAACTCTTTTCTTAATCAAACTCTTAATCCTTTATATATCAACTAATTCGTGGCTTGGCTTTTCAAATCACTTTTTCTCAAACTTTTCAACCTAAAGACCTCTCAAAAATTACTCCCTTTCATCTACAAACCATAGACCCAAACTTATTCAAGATCTCAACCTTAGATTAGAAGGCTTATTTGGTGTTTTCTCGAGTTTGGGCTAGAACTTGATTGGATTATTTTCGCGAGAAGAACGTGATGGTGTGATTAGATTTTGAGGCTGAATTATGTGATGATTCATCTTGGTTCTTTTTGGTGATTTAAGGTATGGGGTTTTACACAATATGCTCCTGAAATATCGCGAGTGTTTATTCCGTTGAATTCTTGTTAATTGAACTCATATTTTGAATTGTTAAATTCTTGGAAATCTGGAAAAATAATTGTTGGAATTATTTTCATTCATGAGGTATTATTCATGTTGTTTTGAGCACGCTGTCATGAGATTTTAATATGGCACTGATGTTGGGCACCCGCCAAGACTCCTTTTCCGGCTACTTGATAAAGTATGGCGCGGTATGGTGAGGCCTGGTGACTCCGGTTAATGTGTTGTTGAGAAATTTATTGATAAAATGCTATTGAGATTTGCATTATTTGATTTGAGTATTCGTAGTCGTATTGTTGCGCTTTGTTCATCGCTAACATCTTTGTTGAGCATATTCCTGTCGTATTGTGTACTTCCCCATCTTTTTTCTTAGTTGGCAGGTGAGCACGGATTTGAGTGCTATGGACCTATTGGGATGATTTTAGCGAGGATTATTTGGAAAGAATTTTTAATACAAGAGATGAGAAGACTTGTATTTATTTTGATGTATAGAGCATTTGGAGATTTATTTTATTTTCGAGATAGTTAGATTGTTGTAATTATTTCGAGAGATTTGTTGTATTAATTTGAAGATGAGAATAGTGGTTTCTTGTTTTATTGTGGGATTTAGATGCTCTATACCTTGTTATTTGTGGATTAGATTAGTTTTATCGATAGTAGCGCTCCGCTCGCTCTCCCCGGGCGGGCGGGGTGTTACAGAATGGTATCAGAACTTAGGTATACGACCACCCTCGGGTCTTGGGTTTTTGGTCTGTTGCGTTTTTGTGTCGCGAATTTGGAGATAGAAATTTTTAGAGAATCGTTTTGCGTTAGGCATCTAGATTAGATGTGAGGAAATTATTTTTTGGTGACGAGATTATTTTTGGAGATTTTTGGACTGATTTTTTAGATTTAGGCATTCGGCGAATTTCGAGGGCGAAATTCCATTGTTAGTGGGGAAGTGTAACAGCCCGCGTAATTTTGGAGGTATTTTCGAAATAAAGAGGAAAAATAAATTTTGAGATAAAATTATTTTTATTGCTCAAATATGTTGGTTATTATTTTTAAAGGCGATAATTTCAAACGGTTTCGAAATCGGAATTAAAATGGAGTTTTAATTGAATTTTTATTATATAGAAGAATCCTCAAAACATAGAACTCTCTAAGAGTCCTCAAAACATAAAACTCCCTAGCAAAAAAAATATTTAAAAATATTGAACGGTCCGATCGAGCTGAATTTTTTTCTGTAACGTCCTCTCGTCTTCAACTAATTCTCTGTAAATTTTTATCCAATTTCAGCGGTCTGATCGTCCGGAATAAAATTTTTAGTGTTTGTATTTCATTAGAACTCTTTTCTTAATCAAACTCTTAATCCTTTATATATCAACTAATTCGTGGCTTGGCTTTTCAAATCACTTTTTCTCAAACTTTTCAACCTAAAGACCTCTCAAAAATTACTCCCTTTCATCTACAAACCATAGACCCAAACTTATTCAAGATCTCAACCTTAGATTAGAAGGCTTATTTGGTGTTTTCTCGAGTTTGGGCTAAAACTTGATTGGATTATTTTCGCGAGAAGAACGTGATGGTGTGATTAGATTTTGAGGCTGAATTATGTGATGATTCATCTTGGTTCTTTTTGGTGATTTAAGGTATGGGGTTTTACACAATATGCTCCTGAAATATCGCGAGTGTTTATTCCGTTGAATTCTTGTTAATTGAACTCATATTTTGAATTGTTAAATTCTTGGAAATCTGGAAAAATAATTGTTGGAATTATTTTCATTCATGAGGTATTATTCATGTTGTTTTGAGCACGCTATCATGAGATTTTAATATGGCACTGATGTTGGGCACCCGCCAAGACTCCTTTTCCGGCTACTTGATAAAGTATGGCGCGGTATGGTGAGGCCTGGTGACTCCGGTTAATGTGTTGTTGAGAAATTTATTGATAAAATGCTATTGAGATTTGCATTATTTGATTTGAGTATTCGTAGTCGTATTGTTGCGCTTTGTTCATGGCTAACATCTTTGTTGAGCATATTCCTGTCGTATTGTGTACTTCCCCATCTTTTTTCTTAGTTGGCAGGTGAGCACGGATTTGAGTGCTATGGACCTATTGGGATGATTTTAGCGAGGATTATTTGGAAAGAATTTTTAATACAAGAGATGAGAAGACTTGTATTTATTTTGATGTATAGAGCATTTGGAGATTTATTTTATTTTCGAGATAGTTAGATTGTTGTAATTATTTCGAGAGATTTGTTGTATTAATTTGAAGATGAGAATAGTGGTTTCTTGTTTTATTGTGGGATTTAGATGCTCTATACCTTGTTATTTGTGGATTAGATTAGTTTTATCGATAGTAGCGCTCCGCTCGCTCTCCCCGGGCGGGCGGGGTGTTACAAATGATTGATCGAGTTTTGGTATATTTAATTTCGTGTTCTATTCCCCTAAAAATTTGTGATTTTATATTTTAAACTCATTAAAACTTGTGCAGCCAAAATTTAAGTTAGACATCATAAATTCGGTGGTTGTGAGATATTTGCATACATCATTATTCGCATGTTACAGTGGATTTCGTAACACATTGAAGAAACATTTTGCTAAATTTTCAAGTATTGAGGAGGTGAACAAGAACAAACCTAGTGAGGTGGAAAAGGACGAAGATTGGAAATTTCTTTGCTCATTTTTTAGTACAGAGGAGCATAAGATAATAATTTTATATGTATGTTTTATGTTAAAATTGCATGTTTTCTTAAGTTTCAGTAAATTAACTTGGAGTATATCACTTTTTTGTAGAAAAATTTGATGCTTGCTCTACTAGTCGCTTGAATGCCAAGTATGTTCAGCGCGACGAGACAAAGTCGTTTGTCCAATACTTGTATTAAGAGAGGGAAATTTTAGCACTTATAATTTGTTAAATTTTAATTTACGTGGATACATGTACTTATGTATTCTATATTCGTATGTGAATAGGAAAGTAATGCATAAGACGCTGAAAGGACACATTGAAGTATTTTATGATACTCATTGGACGAAGGACAGCGGGTGGATTAGTGAAGAAGCAGAATCTGACTATGTAAGTATATAAAAAAAATTGTTTACATGCTTAAACATAAAGTATTATATCAAGCCATGCGGGCTGGATTGATTTTTGTTGAAATGGGTGGACAAGAGTTGTTGATTTATTGATTTTTGTCACAACAGGTAAGATTTTATGAATAAATAAAGGAAATTTTATCGATTTTTTTAAAAAAATAAAGTGAAATCGGTGGATGGGACGGATTTATGATTTACTTGTATCTATAATTGTTGGATTAGTGATTTGTGTGTCCTAAAATTTTGAATTTTTTAAATAAATAAATGAATCTTTATCGATTTTGTTTTTTAAAGTTTAAAAAATAGTGAAACCGATAGTGTAACATATTATTTTCTTTTTCTTTGTAAAAAGAGATGATTGAATTACAAAAAATCTTGAAATATTTTGATGAAGCATCAATCTGTCAAAAAGTCCTTGGAAAGAGGTCGGGATACGTGAAAGGTCTTGGTACCCGGCCTTTGAAATCACTATGCAGTCAAAATTTTGATTTGGAGAACAAAAAATTACAAACAGACATTGTAGATTTAAAAATCCTTGTCCAAGGTCTTGTGTCAGAGATGGCTAAAAGGAAGGTCACATTATTACCAGATAAAGATGTTGCTCTGGAGGAAGATGTTCCTGATGGATCTTTTGTCCCTGAGAATCAAGTTTCTTGATGTCAAGTGTCGATTTTATCATTTTGTTTGTGATGAGAAAACTAGTATAAACTCATCTCTTAGTTATGAAGTACAATTTACTTTTGGTCTTCATTGTGACATGAACAGTAGTACATTTATTTTTTGAATATAATACAACATCTTTTAATTATAAGTGTTTACTTAATTTTCTTTTTATTTGTTTTATTATTTAATATAGTTCTGCAACAAAATAAATATTGCAACTAAAAAGACTGTTATAAAAGATTATTAGCAATAAAGAATTGACATTTGGCAAGGAATTTTAATTCCTTAAAAATATCTTTTGCAGGGATTTATTAGTATCTTTTGCAACAAAATATTCATTGCCAAATATTTTTAGTCAAAATACGAGAAATTTTTTGCAACTAAAAAGAGTGTTACAAAAGACTTTTAGCAATGTATTATTAACATTTGGAAAGGAATTTTAATTCTCTCAAAACATCTTCTGCAAGGATTTTTATTATTTTTTGCAACGAAGTATTCATTGCAAAAGCTTTCTAATCAAGATATGAGAACTCTTTTGCAACGAAAAATCTTATTTTCCCCAATGAAAAATTGCATTGCAAAATATTTTTAGCGACGATGACAAAATTTCCTTACAAAAGATCTATAACATGATAGCAAATGCGAGGAATGCCGGAAGGAAAAAAAACGCTGTGAAAGGTGATTTGCAACGATTTTTTTCCTTGCTAAAATCCATAATTCTTGTAGTGTATAAATACTTTACCTTTTTAATAATAAATAGTTATTTTTAATAGATTGATATATACATATACTAATGTGTATTAATGAGAGTACAAAATTTTCTAAAGTCAGTTGGAACCCCCTAGTGAGAGGATGGATTAAACTTAATACAGATGGCCTTTATTCCGACTCAAATTTGGCTATAATAGGTGGTGTTTTCAAAACATCTAGAGGTTTTGTTCTTGGAGTGTATTATGGGAAAATTGGTTCTGGTACTCCTTTCTACACAGAATTACTTGTTGTCTTTGTTAGGATTGAATTTTCCAGATATTATAAATAGGATAACATGTGGTTAGAGGTGGATTCCTTAGCTCTGCTGCATTGCCTTTTGAATAAGGATTTTCAACCTCTTGGGGATTTGCAAATTAGATGGATTGGATGTATGCATTTCTTATCTCATACATCTTTTATGTGTTCCCATATTTTTAGAAAAGGGAATAGTGTAGCTGATAAACTTTCTAATATGGGAATTCAACATCCCATTATTCAGTGGTGGTGGTTGTCTCCCAAGGAAACCAGGTTCTACGTGGCTAGAGACTTGTCAGTAATTCCTAATTTTAGATTTCAATAGTCTTTCTATTGTCTTTTGTTATTTAAGAATTAATACGAGCCGCTTAGCTATTTATAAAGATATTATGGGACATTTTGTTAAATTTGGTATAGGTAGATTGTTTTTTCATTTAATTATTGTGAACCCCTTAACTACTTATAAATCTGTTATGCGTGGATCTATTTCTTATTGTCAGTATGGAAGATAAGCTTGTCATGTCTCCCTTTTTTTGGATGCATGCCAGGTGGAAGGCTTTTCTCCTCTTTTACTTTTTTCTTCAATAAAACTTGTGGGGGGTTTCGTTCCCCTTGCCCCAAAAAATTATATCTAGGGGTAACGTAGTCTTTTTAGTTGAAACAATGGGTCAAATAAAAGTAAAACTGGTCAACCGATGATTTTAGCCAGTTTTGGACCCCAACATACTAATATGAAAATAAATGGATCCAAACTCTAAATATTGAGAACTATTGGACTATAAACAGTAAATGACATGTCATAAAATAAGATTATCACATAAATTTAGCTCACTTATTATTATTTGAATTTTTCTAGATTTTTTTATCACACTTATTGACGTAACTGTGACAGCCCACCTATAGTAATCATGGATGATCGGTCATTTACTAAAATAAATAGGAATCTCATTTGGTTCATTCTTAGCAACATTGTCAAAAAGTTTTTAAATTACTAACTACCTAAATTTAGTGCCAAATTTTATCTTCTTATTAAACAACAATACCCACAATAAAATGCGGAGATAGAATATAAACCATTCACACAATAACTGAAGTCCAGAGCATCCCATGATTAAATAAATAAATGTTGAATAAATTATCGGCTCCAAATAAACATCCAAATCATAAATCTAATTGAAATGAAATAAGTCTAAATACAAGGTCTGAAACTAAAAATAAAAAAATCCGTGTGACAACCATGCTTTTTATATCTAATTCGGTTAGCTACACCCAATAAAATTCAAGCGTAGCGTCAATATGTTGGCATTAGAAACATAATTTAAATAAACTTGGTAAAGTAAACATGTAGACTCTCATACGTGTAACAAAATCACACCATAACAACTATAACAAGTGAAACCAACTCATAACAATTAACTGCAATAGTCCATCAGTAATCTCAAACTGAAAATATAAAATGTCAATACACGCGGCCCAACACAAAATGGGAAAGAGTAATACAACATGTCTCTCAAATCCTAAGTATAAACAAAGTGATATTAATCTATGATACCACCCTCAAGAAAAGGGAAACAAGTGACATAAATTAAAATAGAATAACTCCACGACTATAGGAATCCTAAGATTGATATGATCTCATCAAGCTCCATAGTCTATTGTCCATCGGGACGAGGACCTGTCATATATTATATATACAGGAGAGGAGCAAGAAGCAAGATAGATGAACGTCAAAGCAAGAAAAAAATCTACAAGACTATAAGATGTACTTATAATGAAAGCACACTAGTAATTACTCGTCTCCAGCAATTAAGTTTTTCAATTAACCAACTAATGCTCCTATGTCGTGACTACCCAACCCAAACTCGAGTAACGTGTAGTCTCGTATCGTATCATGATTACTCATTATTAATCTCATTTCAGTATTTAACGTATCAAAATATTTCCTTCAAGTATAATCTCAAATGCATCGATTCGGGATATTACTTTAAGACACAAGCATAATTTCTCACACAACAAGTCATATCGGGTCACTATCGTTACCCGGGAGAACTAAGTCGTAACACTAGACCTACACACTTAATATTACCCAATATTAAGTGCTTAGGGCAATCATACTAAGTCCTAAATCACATGGCGTTCCAAGGTCTTTCTATCCGACCCGCATTACAACAATGTGTCCGGTTCTGGTGGTTTATCTCCGACACGGCACTCGAGCAGAACCTAACCGGATCAATCACAAAAAATCACATTCAACATGTGCCTACATCGATCGGAGGACTTGTATAATGTATACTCGACAATATACATGTAAAATAATTTCACGCTTATGTATATATACAATCATATCAAGTCTCTTACTCGACTTATAAAATAGTCATTATTTACAATATAACATAATTTACACCAGTAATTAACTAATTCAACATTAAATCATTTCAAGGTTATATATCCCTAATAACCATAGATATATGATCAAGTCATAAGATTATGTACAACACCACAATTATCTTTCTAAAAGCATGAACACCCTTAGCGCTCTTATTTCAACAACATGCTGCCCAGAATTTAAAATGCAGATTCGAGGCTCTTCCGATCCGTTTTTCAAAAACTTAAAACTACAAAGTTGTTCAGAACGTGATTTCCTCCAAGGACTCGCGGGCACGGTACCATAGCCTGCCTAAAACAGACTCGAAACTAACATATACAGTTCGCCCCTATTTACGATAACTTTCTGTGCAGAACTGTAAAATGCATATTCAAGGATTATTTAATCCGTTTTTGAAGAAACTTAAAACTACAAAGTTGTTCAGAATATGATTTTCTACAGGGCAGTGCGGACCAAACATCCATTTTTGGAACCAAAATATCTCAAAATAGTTTTTATTATGACGATTTACTCAATTTCATAGATTTCTCAAATTCAAGAGGTTGTTCTACAACTCAATCCCAATAATGATGTTATTGCATTTGAATCTACATGGAGGGTGATCCTAATACATTGCATATCATTTTTAACATCAATTTCATATTAATTTAGGGATACAAATACATGTTCATGTGAAATTTCATTATAGATACATATTATACACATATAGGTTATTAACTTGTCTTGGATTGTATGGAGAAGTTGAATCCTCTTGAAATCCTCTTAAATACACTTAGCTTTCTTCTTCTTACTCTATCTCTCTCTACTGAACCCTAGCCCCCTTTTGTGAAATGAGAAAATGAAGACTTCTTCTCTTCTTTTTGTGACACCCCGACTAATTAAATACCGGGTAGCTACTCCTTTATTAAATTAATTCAAAATGCCAGGCTGGCCCAGTTAATAGCATCACTGTCGAAAATATTTTAATGATTACTAACCACCTAATATTTAAAAAGTAAGTGCCAAATTTTAATTTAAGTCTGATTAACATGCAACAAGTGTAATGAAGAATAAATAATACCATTCACCATTCAAAAAAATAGAATAACCATCACATAATGCAAATAAGGTCTGGAGGAAAACTCCTCACTACAAATCCCACAACTGAAAGTAATGAAATACTAAATACTGAATCAATACATGCCAAGGTCTGAAAACTGAAATGAAAAGATATCTCTAATAGAATATGGGCAACATGACCTACAAATGAAGAGTACTGAATACGGAATCCAAACGATAGAAGCGTCTATAAGCAAATCCCTGTAGCTTCCACAAACAGCTACAGCTCGCCACCTGAGTGAGTATCCTATGCATGGTGTCCTTGTGGCTGGGCACCTAAAAATGGTTTTACAAGAAAATAGATTTGAAAGCAAATGGGTCAGAGCCCGAAAGTGGAAATCATTTTTAAAAAAAACATGCAAGTGCTTTAAAAACATTTAAAACATTAAATACAAAGTACATGTTAGGACGTGCACTCACATGAAATTCTCACCTCTCGACTACATGTGCACTCCTAACAGTTCGTACCCATCTACTATGATATACTCATCTAATTAGACCGTAATAAGTTCTACCCATTACTACTGGATTCTCATATTAACTTCTAGTGTTAACAATCTAAAACAGAGGCTTTGCGTATACTCAGATTCGCAATATATTATAATACTAACGGTTAACCCGATATGTTTTCTCGAAACATTACCGTAATTACAATATTAACATGAAAGTTCCCATTAACTAAGTGTATATTATTCACATCATAAATATATGATATAAGTACCCCGAGAACTAGTTGCGGTGCACACATACTCTGCTATCCATCCCGGTACATCACGTACATAAGGATTACATATTCCAAATCTCTCAGGAATAGTTCACAATAACAATTATCACAAATAATGGAGGCGAACACAGTCACATCACATGGGTAACGCACATACCTACGCTCCCACGATCAGCGGACTTATTAATATCCCAATAAGTCTTTCTATGACCTATGTTCATCAAGGTAACCAGTCTAAATCCGGGCAACACAAGGATTAGAGGGCCCTAAGCGAACGCAAACCTCCCGTGATAGCAAGTATGGTAGGTATGTCATACACACAATTCTTATAGCAATACTAAGTAAACACACATCTTAGTAGTCTCGTAGTTTAGTAGTAGTACTATTCTCGTTCTAGTACCAATATATAATTTACACATTTTATACGATTCCGATTTATAATCATACCCGCCATAATCTTCTCCCGTCGTAGTAAAAACTCACGTCTCAACCCAAACTGTCCAATGATTTGAATCACTCGTATATGGTTTACTCCTCCTAATAACCCAAAGGTTCCAAATCTATCAATACCTCATCAAAGGAAAGTTATCTCTACCCTTGAACAGGTTTACGGGACTCCAAAATCAAAACAGGCCAAAAAGGCCCAAACTGCCAGCTCGTTAGAAGTCTCGTTCGAACGAGACTGTTCGAACGAGATTAGACTGTCAGCTCGTTAGAAGTTTCGTTCGAACGAGAATATTCGAACGAGATCCAGTTCGTTCGAACGAACTGTACCTTCTAACGATATCTCGTTCTAACGAGATTATCGAATGAAACTGCCCCTCGTTAGAAGCGACTGGTCAACTCGTTAGAAGCTCATTCGAACGAGCTCGTTCGAACGACCTGGGTTGGTTTCTAACGAGCTACCAGCGGCGAGCCCAGATTTTTCTAAAATCGTTTTTCATCATTTTTACTCCTCAAATCTCTTCTAAACTTTGTCCCAACAATCGTTTACAGGTATCTAAACAATCCTAAACATATTATAGTCATCTCCTAACACGTTTTAAAGGATTAAATCACCCAAACATCAATCAATATACAAATCTCTACACTTTTTCCCCAATTATTCAAGAACATAAACCCTAACTTTTTGAATCATGAATTAACCCAATATAAATCCGTTTTAATTTCTTCCAATCATATAAATCATGAGAATAATCATCTACCTATCATTCTACATGCAATTCTCCTCAAGATTTTCGAGTTCTAAGTTCTAACTACATGGGTTTTCATTATCTTTCAAGAACAATTGTAAATCTTCAATTTTCTAACATGGAAAGAACATTCTCTGAATTTAAATATAGTTAAATAACTTACCTTGGTGGTCTCTGAGTTTGGTGTAGGTTTGATGAAGCTTTTCTGCAGAATTTCTTCTCTCTCCAAGCTTCTCCTCCAATGGTGGCTATGGTGGCTAGGGTTTGCTTTGGGAAGGTATTAGAAAACCTAATTCTAATAACCTACGTAGCTTGTTGGTTTATTATGGGCTGGTTAGTGGCTTAGTGGGTCAATAATCAATCAGATTAAAACTCCCAATTTTCGTCATTATTAATTCCTCAAAATACAAAATTACCAAAATACCCTTTAAGTTGTCGGTATGGCCTAAAAATACCCGGCTAGTGTTTTCTGACTATCTCGACCCTTCCGGACGCGTTGGCGCACTCAAAACGACCATACGGTTTATAGAAATAAAAATCACTTTTATAATTAATATAATATACCATGACGCGGCGGTCACACGCGTCTCAGCAAAATTCCCAAAATGCCGTATATCAATCTTACGACAAATTTCATAATTCAATGTTCATATAAAAACATGTATGCACATAATCAAATACCAACTCGCATCTCGTTAGTATTTTTAACCCGGATTAATTTCCAATTAATACGCATTTAATTAATTAATCCCAAAAATAAATATAGCCAAAAGTACGGGGTATTACATACTTCCCCCCTAATAACTGAATTTCGTCCGAAAATTCGAAACTAGAAAGTACCTGCTAAAAACAACTCTGGATAACGTTCGCGCATCTCATCCTCGCGCTCCCATGTGGACTCCTCGACATTATGATGTCGCCACTGAACACGTACTAACGGGACTATCTTTGACCGCAACTTCCTCTCACTTCGGTCCAAAATAGCAATCGGCCCCTCCTCGTAGGATCTATCCAGCTGGAGATCGATGTCCTCCACAGCAATGTGAGAATGAGCTAAATTATCTCTAAGGTATTTCCTTAGCGAGGAAATATGGAACACATCGTGAATCCGATGCAAATGCTCCGGTAACCCAAGTCTATACGCAACCGGTCTGATCCGCTCAATAATAGGAAACGACCCCACATACCTTGGTGCCAACTTCCCCTTCTTCCCGAATCGCATAATCCCCTTCATAGGAGATACTCTGAGAAAAACCTGGTCCCCCACTTGGAACTCTCTGAAAAATCTCTTCGCATCAGCATAGCTCTTCTGCCTGTCTTGAGATACCCGAATGCGACTTCGAATCAACTCAATCCTTGCCGAAGTATCCTGAATCACTTTCGGCCCAAGTAGTTTGTTGTCCCCCACCTCCAACCAACATGCTGGGGAACGACAAGGCCTACCGCATAATGCCTCAAATGGAGCCATGCCAATAGTGAACTGATAGGAGTTGTTGTAATCAAACTCCACCAGTGGAAGGTATTGTTCCCATCCACCCCCAAAGTCAATAATGCACATGCGAAGCATGTCCTCCAACATCTGATTTGTGCGCTCGGTCTGCCCATCGGTCTGCGGATGATAAGCCGTACTCAACCGCAATTCCGTGCCCATGGCCTCCTGGAAACTTTCCCAAAACCTCGAAACAAATATCTTGTCTCTGTCAGACACGATATTTAGGGGCACACCGTGAAGTCTCACAACCTCCGAAATGAAGAGCTGGGCATACTGTCCCGTAGTGTAGTCAGTCCTTACGGGTAAAAAGTGAGCGACTTTGGACAACCTGTCCACAATTACCCAAACGGAGTCGTGACCCCTCTGCGACGTAGGCAACCCCGTGATAAAGTCCATGGATATGCTCTCCCACATCCACACCGGGACCTCCAACGGCTGTAGCAATCCTGCAGGTCTCTGATGATCCACTTTTATAAGTTGACAAGTGGCGCATTTCGAAACAAACTCAGCGATATCTCTCTTCATACCGCTCCACCAATACTGCCGTCTCATGTCTTGGTACATTTTGTCCCCTCCGGGATGTACCGCGAACCATGAGCCGTGCGACTCTGCCATCACCTCGTGTCGTAATTCCTCCCCTTCCGGAACTACTAATCTTCCATTGAAGTGTAATCCCCCGTCTGAGCTAACGGTATAGGACTCGGCTCCCTCTGCTAGTAATCGAACTATCTGCTCCTGACAGAACGAGTCATTAGCCTGTGCCCGTACTACCTTCGTGACAATATGCGGTGTAACGGTGATCACAGACATGAAAGATCGGGCCACTGCATCCTGGTGCCCCAATTCCTTCCATTTTGCCTTCCACACCTCTGCCACCTCATCCGCTGGCCTACGGCTCAACGCGTCTGCTACCACGTTTGCCTTACCCGGGTGGTACTGGATGTCGAACTGGTAGTCTTTCAAAAACTCAAGCCACCTACGCTGCCGCATATTCAACTCTTTCTGCGTGAACAGGTACTGTAGGGACTTCTGGTCGGTGAACAGTTGGAACTTCTCCCCCAAAAGATAGTGCCTCCAAATCCGTAGGGCAAATACCACTGCCGCCAACTCCAAATCATGCGTGGGGTAATTCTTCTCGTGAGTCTTAATCTTACGGGAAGCATAAGCTATGGCCTGTCTCTCCTGCTGCAATACACCTCCAAGCCCTTGCAAAGACGCGTCGGTGTAAACCAAATACTCAACTCCCGGTCTCGGCAATGCTAACACAGGTGCTGAGGTTAATTTGTCCTTCAGTTCATCGAATGCCAACTGACAGGCATCACTCTAGATGAATGGCACACCCTTACGAGTCAGATGTGTCAAAGGACCTGCTATCTTCGAGAAATCCCGAATAAACCTCCTGTAGTATCCTGCCAAGCCCAAGAAACTACGAATCTCAGTCGGTGTCGTGGGCTGTCCCCACTCCCTCACCGCGGATACTTTCCCCGGATCAACAGATATCCCCCGGTCGAAAATGATATGTCCCAAAAACTGGACTTCCTTCAGCCAAAACCCGTACTTCTCATATTTTGCATACAACTCGTTCTGACGGAGTGTCTGCAAAACTTGCCTCAAATGTTCGGCGTGCTCCTCCTCTATCTGGGAGTAAACTAGAATATCATCGATGAAGACAATGACAAACTGATCTAGGAAATCCCTGAACACTCTGTTCATCAAGTCCATAAACACTACTGGAGCGTTGGTCAAACCAAAAGGCATAACCCGAAACTCGTAAGAACCATATCTTGACAAGAACGCGGTCTTCGAGACATCCTCCTCCCGGATACGCAACTGATGGTATCCCGATCTCAAATAAATCTTTGAGAAGAAAGAAGCTCCTCTCAACTGGTCGAATAAGTCATCGATTCGAGGCAACGGATACTTATTCCGTATCGTGACCTTATTCAACTCCCGGTAGTCCACACACAATCTCAGTGAACCATCCCTCTTCTTCACAAACAAAACTGGAGCGCCCCAAGGTGAGGTACTCCTGCGAATAAAGCCCTGCCCTAACAGCTGCTCTATCTGATCTCGTAGCTTTCGCATCTCTGTCGGAGCCACACGGTACGGTGCACATGCTATAGGCCTCGTATCTGGCAATAGGTCTATAACAAAGTCTATCTCTCGATTGGGAGGTAAGCATGGTATCTCCTGAAACACATCCGAATACTCCCTGATGACTGGGATTGAATCTAAAGGAATCACAACCTCCTTAGAGGTATCCTCCTCTATGTAATACAGATGAGCGGTCGATCCTCCCTCTGAGTGAGGCATCGCCACTACAAACATCTCTTGCCCCAGAATGGCAAAAACAATGCTTCCGCTGAAGCAATCAATCATGACCCTATAAGCTACGAGCCAATCCATACCGATGATCACATCCTGAACATGCATATCTAATACCAACATGTCTGCAGGTAATACCAGACTACCAATCCCTACTCCACTCCCCGGCATATAAAGAATATAAGTGACCCACTCCCCAATGGTGAGTCGACACACGTCACTGTGCTCTCTGCCGTAGCTAACAATCCTAAAGCTTTCGCGAAGTGTGTAGCTATAAAACAATGTGTAGCACCCGTATCAAACAATACCCGACCCATAGTGCCATGGATAGGAAACGTACCCTCAATCGCGGGCGGTGCCGGTGGAACTGCAGCCTGGTGGACGTTATAGACATGTCCATACTGTAGCTGCCCCTGCTGAACTGGGACTGCTGGAAGGGGTGGCAATGCTGCCATCTGTGGCGGTGCGGGGAGAGCGGCGGGAAACATAGGTCTCTGTGGCTCCTGGCGAGCACCTTGCTGCTGTGGGGCCCTGCCCCTATCAGGACAATCCTGTCGCTTATGGCCAGTCTTGCCACAAACAAAACACTTCCCTGGGAAGTTCCCTCCTCTCTGCCCCTGCTGTCCCCGGCCCTGGTGGCCGTTACCGTTCCTCCCTTGGCCCTGCTGGCCCTGGTGAAACCGCTTCCCATTCTGCCCCTGTTGGCCGTTTGGACCCTGATGGCCCTGACGGAAACCTCCATGTCCCTGTCTGTAGTTCCCTGATCGGAACCTCTTATTATCCCCCTGCTGGGAACCCTGCTCACCCTGTCTCTGACCAGATTGTGCCCCACTGGCACCATGTCCTCCAGTCCTGCCCTGATGGCTAGACTCCCCCGACCTCTTACCCTCGGCCGTGTGAAAACGGTGGTCCTGGCAGTGTAACAATGCAGCATTAACCACATCGGAATAAGTGGCCAACGATAGGTTCCCTAACAGATGCTGACGGATCCTTCAGGTCAACCCGTCCGTGAACTTCTCAATCTTCTTCTTCTCTGTTGGTATCTCATCTGGAACGATATTCAACAGATTTGTGAACTCGGCCTCATACTCGGCCACGGTCTTACCCTCTTGCTTCAAACACATCAATTTCCTCCTCATTTCCGTATGAACTGCGGACGGAAAGTACTTGCGGTCAAACCGCACCCAGAAGTCCTGAATAGTGAGAGTATCCCTCTCCTCTACGGTGGTAATAGACTCCCACCACTGTAGTGCAGATCCAACTAGCTTGAAAGTAGCTAGCACCTGCTTCTGAACGTCCATGCACTCATACATCCTCAAGTGCCTCTGCATGTCCTTCCTCCACTGGCTCGAAACTACCACATCTGAGCTACCTGCAAACTCTGGCGGATGCGCTTTCTGAAAAGCGTCACGTACACGCTCCCAAGCAGACGGGAATGCGTTTGCCTGAACTGGAGCGACAACCGGCGCCTGAGGTGGTGCCTGCAGAACCACGACAATTGCGGCATTTACCGCTTGGGCTACTATAGCTGCAACCTCAGCGGTGTTCATCATGCCCTGAACTGGAGCGGACTGGGGTTCGGGTGTTGCATCCCTGGGAACTCGTCGTGCACGTCGTGGAGGCATCTGAAATAAGAATAAAGTTTATAAGTTCACCATTTATAAACTTAATATAGTTGAAGAACGAAGCATACACAAAAGAGTACAACAGTCCTAAAATATAGGGCTCTATATCAAAGAAAACGTAGCGGAAACATAATAAGCCGTCAGATCCTAAAGGACACTAGAACCTGATGCTCTGATGCCACCTGTGACACCCCGACTAATTAAATACCGGGTAGCTACTCCTTTATTAAATTAATTCAAAATGCCAGGCTTTCCCAGTTAATAGCATCACTGTCGAAAATATTTTAATGATTACTAACCACCTAGTATTTAAAAAGTAAGTGCCAAATTTTAATTTAAGTCTGATTAACATGCAACAAGTGTAATGAAGAATAAATAATACCATTCACCATTCAAAAAAATAGAATAACCATCACATAATGTAAATAAGGTCTGGAGGAAAACTCCTCACTACAAATCCCACAACTGAAAGTAATGAAATACTAAATACTGAATCAATACATGCCAAGGTCTGAAAACTGAAATGAAAAGATATCTCTAATAGAATATGGGCAACATGCCCTACAAATGAAGAGTACTGAATACGGAATCCAAACGATAGAAGCGTCTATAAGCAAATCCCTGTAGCTTCCACAAACAGCTACAGCTCGCCACCTGAGTGAGTATCCTATGCATGGTGTCCTTGTGGCTGGGCACCTAAAAATGGTTTTACAAGAAAATAGATTTGAAAGCAAATGGGTCAGAGCCCGAAAGTGGAAATCATTTTTAAAAAAAACCTGCAAGTGCTTTAAAAACATTTAAAACATTAAATGCAAAGTACATGTTAGGACGTGCACTCACATGAAATTCTCACCTCTCGACTACATGTGCACTCCTAACGTTCCGTACCCATCTACTATGATATACTCATCTAATTAGACCGTAATAAGTTCTACCCATTACTACTGGATTCTCATATTAACTTCTAGTGTTAACAATCTAAAATAGAGGCTTTACGTATACTCAGATTCGCAATATATTATAATATTAACGATTAACCCGATATGTTTTCTCGAAACATTACCGTAATTACAATATTAACATGAAAGTTCCCATTAACTAAGTGTATATTATTCACATCATAAATATACGATATAAGCACCCCGAGAACTAGCTACGGTGCACACATACTCTGCTATCCATCCCGGTACATCATGTACATAAGGATTACATATTCCAAATCTCTCAGGAATAGTTCACAATAACAATTATCACAAATAATGGAGGTGAACACAGTCACATCACATGGGTCACGCACATACCTACGCTCCCACGATCAGCGGACTTATTAATATCCCAATAAGTCTTTCTATGACCTATGTTCATCAAGGTAACCAGTCTAAATCCGGGCAACACAAGGATTAGAGGGCCCTAAGCGAACGCAAACCTCCCGTGATAGCAAGTATGGTAGGTATGTCATACACACAATTCTTATAGCAATACTAAGTAAACACACATCTTAGTAGTCTCGTAGTTTAGTAGTAGTACTATTCTCGTTCTAGTACCAATATATAATTTACACATTTTATACGATTCCGGTTTATAATCATACGCGCCATAATCTTCTCCCGTCGTAGTAAAAACTCACGTCTCAACCCAAACTGTCCAATGATTTGAATCACTCGTATATGGTTTACTCCTCCTAATAACCCAAAGGTTCCAAATCTATCAATACCTCATCAAAGGAAAGTTATCTCTACCCTTGAACAGGTTTACAGGACTCCAAAAATCAAAACAGGCCAAAAAGGCCCAAACTGCCAGCTCGTTAGAAGTCTCGTTCGAACGAGACTGTTCGAACGAGATTAGACTGTCAGCTCGTTAGAAGTTTCGTTCGAACGATAATGTTCGAACGAGATCCAGTTTGTTCGAATGAACTGTACCATCTAACGATATCTCGTTCTAACGAGATTATCGAACGAAACTGCCCCTCGTTAGAAGCGACGGGTCAACTCGTTAGAAGCTCGTTCGAACGAGCTCGTTCGAACGGCCTGGGTTGGTTTCTAACGAGCTACCAGCGGCGAGCCCAGATTTTTCTAAAATCGTTTTTCATCATTTTTACTCCTCAAATCTCTTCTAAACTTTGTCCCAACAATCGTTTAAAGGTATCTAAACAATCCTAAACATATTATAGTCATCTCCTAACACGTTTTAAAGGATTAAATCACCCAAACATCAATCAATATACAAATCTCTACACTTTTTCCCCAATTATTCAAGAACATAAACCCTAACTTTTTGAATCATGAATTAACCCAAGATAAATCCGTTTTAATTTCTTCCAATCATATAAATCATGAGAATAATCATCTACCTATCATTCTACATGCAATTCTCCTCAAGATTTTCGAGTTCTAAGTTCTAACTACATGGGTTTTCATTATCTTTCAAGAACAATTGTAAATCTTCAATTTTCTAACATGGAAAGAACATTCTCTGAATTTAAATATAGTTAAATCACTTGCCTTGGTAGTCTCTGAGTTTGGTGTAGGTTTGATGAAGCTTTTCTGCAGAATTTCTTCTCTCTCCAAGCTTCTCCTCCAATGGTGGCTAGGGTTTGCTTTGGGAAGGTATTAGAAAACCTAATTCTAATAACCTACGTAGCTTGTTGGTTTAATATGGGCTGGTTAGTGGCTTAGTGGGTCAATAATCAATCAGATTAAAACTCCCAATTTTCGTCATTATTAATTCCTCAAAATACAAAATTACCAAAATACCCTTTAAGTTGCCGGTATGGCCTAAAAATACCCCGGGACCCAAACTACACCCCCGGCTAGTGTTTTCTGACTATCTCGACCCTTCCGGACGCGTTGGCGCACTCAAAATGACCATACGGTTTATAGAAATAAAAATCACTTTTATAATTAATATAATATACCATGACGCGGCGGTCACACGCGTCTCAACAAAATTCCCAAAATGTCGTATATCAATCTTACGACAAATTTCATAATTCAATGTTCATATAAAAACATGTATGCACATAATCAAATACCAACTCGCATCTCGTTAGTATTTTTAACCCGGATTAATTTCCAATTAATACGCATTTAATTAATTAATCCCAAAAATAAATATAGCCATAAGTACGGGGTATTACACTTTTCTATTTATACCTAGTGTTAGTTTATTTAGAAAAATGCCATTGCCCTAAATTTAACCCTCTCGATCCTTTTACGCGTTAATTCACTTCCAATATTTATGTCGCACATTCTTATCTCAAGGAATTCATTTTAACTTTTCATTTCCAAACATTTCGAATATATATACTGATGTAGTTTCATTTCCAAACATTTCGAATATATATAATGGAATAGTTTTTTTTTTTCAATTTCAAATCAATAAAAAATGCGGGGTATAACATTCTCCCCCTCTACGAACGATATTTCTTCCTCAAAATCCAAAATAAAACAAATCAATTCAAGTCAAGTAGGGTAGTTTCGCACGTACCTTCCTTGAAGATATATGGGTGACTAATTCGCAAGTCATCCTCTCTCTCCCAAGTGGCCTCAGACTCGTCATGATTACTCCACATAACACGAACAAGAGGAATGACTTTTGACCTCAACTACTGCTCACGACGATCTAGGATCCTAACTGGCCTATACTCGTAACTCCCATCGGGCTACAGATCAACCCCATCTAAATCTATGTGTAGGTGTGAGTCATCGGGATGTAAGAACTTCCTCAACATGGATACATAAAAAACATCGTGTACCCGTTGGATCTGGTCGGGTAAGGTAAATGGTAGAAAACTGACCCCACCCTGTCCAACACTGTAAACAGATCCACGTATCGCGGTGAAAGCTTCCCTTTGGCACCAAAGTGAAAAACGCCTTTCATGGGTGAAACCCTCAACAGCACTTGGTCCCCAATGGCGAACTCTAAACTCCTCCGCCTTATGTCAACATAAGTCTTCTGACGATCTTGTGCAGTCTTCATATGTGCACGAATCAAGTCAACCTTCTCCGAGGTCTCCCTAACAATATCTGAACCCAGCATCCGGTGTTGTTTGAACTCCAACCAACATGTAGGGGATCGATAAGGCTTTCCATAAAAAGCCTTGTATGGTGTTATGCCAATAGTCTGCTGATAACTATTATTGTATGCGAACTCCACTAGTGGTAAATGTGTATCCTAACCACCTTTGAAGTCCAATACATAAACTCGTAACATGTCCTCCAAAATTTGGTTTACCCGCTCCGTCTGACCATCAAAATGAGGGTGGAACGCAATACTCAAGCTCAACTAAACTCCCATCGCCTCCTAAAAATTGCCCTAAAAGTGCGAGATGAAAACACTGGCACGGTTGGACATGATATTATGCGGTACCCCATGCAACTTCATAATCTCGTTAATAAACACTGTGGCGTACTGTGGTGCCATATAATTGTAACACCCCGCCTAATAAGATACCGGGCGATCACTCCAATATTAAATTAAAACAGGAGTCACATATGGATCATCCTTAGCATCACTGTCGAAAATCCATTTAATTACTAATATCCTATTAGGTGGCCGCTAAAAACTTTTACTTAACTACTCTCTCTTCCCTCTCTTCTTTCTTCTTTTTCTTCTTTCTTCTCCCTCTCTCCCTCCTTTTATAAGGAGAAAAAGGGTTAAACCCCTTTAAAACCAAAAACGACTCGTTTACCCAATTAGGAGTTACTTTTACCTCTAAAATTACCCGAAACTGAATTTCGACAATCGGACACTGTTTTCCGACTATCTCGGACATTCCGAGACTTGTGGCGCAGTTGAAATTTCCATCCGAGGTACTTGACCGCAAATCACTATTCTAACCCAAAATAATTAAATGCGGCGTTCCACTCAAAATCTTACCTCTTTGTCGCTAAACTCCACGGCGACATATAAATAAAATATTTCGACCTATATGGTCCCAAAATAATTATTAACACCCTTCAATAATCATTAAATCCTTGAAAATGCCAAAAATCACTATTTCGAGAAATTCTCCAAATTCCAAATTAGACTTAATTATGGAATTTAATCATCTCCAAAAGGGCGGGTTATTACATACTCCCCCCCTTACAACAGAATTTTGTCCTCAAAATTCAGATACAAGTTACACCCGCTAACTAGGATTATTACAAATCCTAAAACCTCAAGGGAAAGATACTAACCTAATGGTTCCTAACCATACACTATGTGACTATCGCAATCATAAAGTGACTCAAATACGTCACTTAATACCCATCCTCTAAAATGCCTCTTGGCATGGATTTCAATCTTGTGTACTACTCCTATCTTAACTAGGCGATATATCAAACCACCTTACCAAGGTGCCCATACACCTTTCTAACTTGTGCATATCAGCACAAACATTACGAACGTCTGACACGCATCACTCTCTCCCAATAAGAGTCTGCTTTCCTCGGTGTAATACTCACCTATGGGTCCTCCGAACCCGCGCATTTCAATACTCCTAACCTCGGCGCTGCTAATACTAGTGAACCTATATCCTACAAATGCTACGATCTATGCGTTGCCCTACCTACACGAAAATAATATAATCCTAAGTATGTCCCTAGTGCCCAAGGTCTCTCTCAACTCCCGACGATTGCTTGGTTTCATGCGTGGGACGTCTCGTCAAGGCGAAATCCAAACAAGGAACCCTGCCATTACACTACTCCCTCGCGTAGTCGGTCATCGAGATATAACGACCCAAGGCACATAAGCGGGACGTCCTAAATCCTACTAGGCTAGCCTATGAACGCATTCCTACTATCTTATCCTTCCGCCCATACAGAAGGAAACCTAACTAATCAAAGTGCCTACTCTCTGTAGGAACACTACTAACGTCACACCGATCAAAGATTTTCCCAAATTTGCCTTCTTATTAAGGCCTGGCTATCATCCTCAAATCAAATTCTCTAAGTCCTACTCCACCCAACTACTTGTGGTGAGAGGACCACTTTAGTGCTTTTCCATAGCACAGTATTTCCATAAGCGTACCCTCATCACAGGGCTCATAGCCTATAGTGGTTCATCCACACTATCAGACTAACCCACATCCTTGCATCCCATAACAGCTCTCCATGCCCGGCGCCGTTAAGAGTCATGTGTGGAGTGTCTCGCAAAGAGAAATCCAAACAAGGAACCCCTCCACACATTAACACTTGACTTCGTTGGTCACAGAGTCCCGTTATTTCAGATATGCAACCGGGATAATCCTATCCCTTCTCATCGAAAGGTGGTCTGAACTCCTATCTCTAACTAAGAGTCACACCACCCAGCGCTCTCACTATTTCTAAGTCCTTGCGCAAACAAATACTGAGCTAAATCTTACAGCTCAACAACGATCATGTGGGCCTTAAATTATATCTATAAGGTTGCCACATATACCAACCAAAATAAGGAAACCTCTACTCATCGAGGTTCTATCAATCCATAATAACAAAAGGGTACTCAACCTGTATCCAGGTGAGACACCACAACCACAATCCGTTCCCTCCAGGAACTTCGAACACGATGGACTTGCCATCATTAGAATGCTATCGCTCCGATATACCATACACCTTATACGTATATATATAAAATATAATCACCCGCCTCTATGGTGAGTGAAAGAAAACAAAATTCCGCTATCGCGGAAAACACACAAGCCTACATTATTATGTTATCGAGACCGAAACAAAACTCATATTACACACACGAGTCTAAGGGCTATCGAACACCACAACTTCTTCTAGCCACACCTCTTAGCAAAATTTCTCAACTCTAGGCCCCATCCGGGAACCCTAACCTTGTCCTTTATTCTTATCGGAAAAGACTATCCGTGTGGCTCCACACTCCACAACACTATTTCCATCATTGGTCTTCCTGACCATCACAGAGTTTTCAGAACCATCTGACTCTATAGCCTTGCTCCTTACGATCATCTTATTAATCCTCTTAACTCCTTCGTTAAAAGGAAATTCCACCATCGGTTCCAACAATCCTTCCTCCTTCCTGCAGAATCATGGGGACTCACGGTTAAAACTATCCATAAGATCCCTTTGGAATCCTTATCTCAACGGGGTAATTCAACTTGAGTACCACTTTCTATCACAGTCGTACTTGGTTGCTCATAACTACTATATTTTAGTAGTCGTCGCAACAATCCTTAGCATTTGCCACAAGGAGAGTGGCATCTACTAAGGTCCTCGTGCCCGTCTTCTACCAGCTCCCCCAGCTAAGCTCCAACTCCTGCTGCCCTCCGAGCTCCACACATGATTCTCAACGAGCGCGTAACAGATTTCTATAATCTTCTAATATGGCAGGAGAACGAAATCTCACAAGGGAAATCAACAATCCAAATCTCGGGGCTCTATAACAAATCGAGAGCAATGTTGAAAGCGTAGTACGTCCGCACAGATTCCTAAGGACACTAGAACCTGATGCTCTGATACCATCTGTAACACCCCGCCTAATAAGATACCGGGCGATCACTCCAATATTAAATTAAAACAGGAGTCACATATGGATCATCCTTAGCATCACTGTCGAAAATCCATTTAATTAATAATATCCTATTAGGTGGCCGTTAAAAACTTTTACTTAACTACTCTCTCTTCCCTCTCTTCTTTCTTCTTTTTCTTCTTTCTTGTCCCTCTCTCCCTCCTTTTATAAGGAGAAAAAGGGTTAAACCCCTTTAAAACCAAAAACGACTCGTTTACCCAATTACGAGTTACTTTTACCTCTAAAATTACCCGAAACTCAATTTTGACAATCGGACACTCTTTTTCGACTATCTCGGACATTCCGAGACTTGTGGCGCAGTTGAAATTTCCATCCGAGGTACTTGACCGCAAATCACTATTCTAAACCCAAAATAATTAAATGCGGTGTTCCACTCAAAATCTTACCTCTTTTGTCGCTAAACTCCATGGCGACATATAAATAAAATATTTCGACCTATATGGTCCCAAAATAATTATTAACACCCTTCAATAATCATTAAATCCTCGAAAATGCCAAAAATCACTTTTTCGAGAAATTCTCCAAATTCCAAATTATACTTAATTATGGAATTTAATCATCTCCAAAAGGGCGGGTTATTACAATAATCTATCCTCGCTGGAAAGAAATGAGCCACATTTTTCAGTCTGTTGACGATGACCCAAATCAAATCATGACCGTGCTGCGATCTTGGCAACCCAACAATGAAATCCATGGAGATACTTTCCCATTTCTAAATGTACAACCGAACTCTCACCACGAACCTAACACAACTGAACTACTAAGTTGATCGAGAAATCAATACCCGAAAGTCCCGACTCGCTATGTTTCATGCGTGGAGTGTCTCGCAAGAAAAATCCAAATAAGGAACCCCTTCGATACACTACTGTCAGCTTGTCGAGATAAGGATTTGTAAACTCAAGATCCCTAGTGATACAAGAATCATCTAACTCTAAAACCACTTATCTCTGGACTCAACGGTTCATCACACAACAAAAAAATTCAACTTTTCCTATTCAATATAGATGTCACTATTCATCAATCATACCTCGATACTCAACTCAGAATTGACTAACAATATTGCCCCAACTACACTGTGAGTCGCGATCTCAGACATCAGATACCACATTGAACAGATGGTACTTAAAGCTCAAAAGCCAACTCTACTCCGAGTTGTCAATAACACTTGTCTTGCACTTAAATTGATAGTGAGTCAACCGATATGGAAAACCTTATGATCCACTAATGTTGCACATGTGCATAAGCATACAACTTCTATGCACTTACGAATATTATTCCATCTTTCTAAGTCTGGAGTTATGTAAATAATATCAACAAGGTTCATACTCTATCGAATAAGACAACACTGACAAAGTTGCATTCTGGGCGGTCAATGATCCCTCACCCAAAGGTTTCGAATGAACCCAAGATCATGTACACACATACTTCTCACGGTTTGGTCACTCTAACCCAAGGTGACAGACCCTCAATAGATTCGACTTACTACTCTTTTGATAAAAATGCGTATAGGACTTCAACCTATCTGATAAGATTTTCCTTACACTGTGAGTATATTAGAATTTTCTCACCGAACATGAAATGAACTTGGTTTTTTTTAAAACACGAATAGGGCTTGTACATTTGCCAAGCAACGAGGTAAGACCCAAAATTCTCACTTATCATACCAAATTAGAATACAGGATTTGGCACACTCACCATCCGGATACTCATCTTCCAGCAAGCCAACGCTACCTAATCTATATAAAGAATGGTGTGCTATCAAACAGGTCAAAGGTCGTAAATACAAGGTATCGGGTACCTTCGCATATTGTGACCCAAATTAACACTCAGTACTCCACACATAATTGAAGTAAAAATTAAATATCTTACAAACCTAATCTCGAGTGTTTGCCCAAGAGTACACACCCTCCTTACAAAACTTCCCAACAACGGTCGAAACACTCTCTTGTTGTCCCCTATAGTGGAGGTTATCACGACCATTTCAATAAATCGATCCAATAATTGGAACCCCAAAATGTCTCAATCCTTTCCATTAATGATGACACTCACTTAGCACCACTATCATCAATCACGCAAAAACTGACCGAGCTGCACACGACTCTACCATTATCAAAAGACCATTCTATGACTATTCACTTGTCTATACATCACCAAAATCGAACATCTTACACTTGGTTTCGGAACGTATCTTTAATGACACATGATCTAAGTAAACATCATGTCACTAACTACTCACTCGTGCTCTAATTCACATTAATACATAACGTGGGCCACAACAAAGACACATTACCATATTTGATGGAGTCAAAATCAAGCACCACCATTATCACGGTGCAACAAAATAGTACCCCCAATCACCGGTTGATAACATAAAATCAAACTAGGGGATATATCACTAACTCAAGCGATCACACTCGCATAAAATGAAACTCCTATTAAACACTCCCTCATGATGTTCTCACTCGACAACTCGTCCCTCGAGATTAGCTACTCACCGTAAGGTTCACAACTGGTAGCTCCAACTTAAATTCATCTCTTAGCACACCCATATTCACATCCCGATCTTAATAACTTTTAACAAATATACCGGTATTACAAAGCAAGATAACCACATCTTATCGAACACCCATTCTAATCTAGGTCTTTTCAAAGAACACTGAACTCCAATCGTTACTAAATAAGGAAAGAATACTCCCTCAAAAATTCTGGACATCTCCAATTTCAATCCCCATATGACCTTGCGATACGGAATTCCTCATCCCCAGTGTCCATGGCCAAGACATCGCAACATTACTGATACATTCTTATGAACTTGTTCGGGATAACTCGCTGGAACATTCCACTATGAACATGTGAGTACCCAACACAATAAAATATCTTGTGCATGACCCTACACACACCTAATCGGCCTTAATTTGATTCCATTACGGATTTTATCAGATCATAATACTATGGCACCACTATGCCACCCCAATACGACATCCATCGCTTGTGTGGACAACATGTAGGTTTACATGCTTACCAAACTTCCCTGATACCAACACAATATTTCAAGTATAATCACTTATCCATTCCATATTCAGACTCATGAATCTCCCATTAAACATCATCTAACGGATGAATCTAGTTCGTGCTTTTCATAATTATGATAACACTCTTACGTACACCAAAATTAGACCCCTCGGGTCATCCTTTGACGGGGTGGGACATACACCGATTTGGAGTAGTCCTCTACCAAATCCCAACCCTTCCTTTACATGTTCATGAGTAATAATATACTCTTATTACCACAAGACTTACTTTGTTAACCATTCACTGATTAATACGTCATTGAATGCCTCGGCAGTCTGTCCATCACGGGTAGAGCGTGATAATTCCTTCTCAGGAAAATGTCACAACAAAAACTGGACCACATCATTTTGAGGTATGCCACATATAAAGCTCTACCCTTCCACATTGGAAACAACTTCAGACAACTACACACGCAAGTGGTAGCAACAACTCAGTGGTACTATAGGGTGGGCTATAATGTATACCAACTTCTTTACAACCATAAGAGTGACGATATTCAAAGTTGATTATGCACAATAAATATACGGGTGTTTCCTCCCCTAAAGCACCAAAAGTCAACTCAATCATTGAGTTCAACATCGGTGCTCTCACCTATTGGTGGGCTATGAAACTACAATAATTGCATGTGAATCATGATCTCTTAAAAAGCTAGGACCCTATGCCGTTCCAGAGTCCATGTCTCATCAAATCACCATCTTAAAAGATAGTAAGTGAACACGTATCCTAAAAAATATTTATACAAGTAAAGCACTAGTAATAATTACAACAAGTACTCAAACATGGACCTCATGCGTACTATAATGTGGTCGATCGGAGATTCACCTTATTCGTGGGACGTCTCACGAATGAAATCCAAACAAGGAACCCTTCATATACACAAGGCTAGCTCCGAATTGCCCGTTGAAATCGTAGCATGATGATCTTCCAAGTCATCGAATACATACCTAATCGTAAGCCTCTACGTATCAAGGAAACGATGGGTGGAAAACGTAACGGACGCCCTCAAATCCCTAAAGGCTCTAAAATCGTGCTATGATACCAACTGTGACAACCCTGCTTTTTATATCTAATTCGGTTAGCTATGCCGGAGCGTCATTATGTTGGCATTAGAAACAGAATTTAAATAAACGTGGTAAAGTAAACATGTAGACTCTCATACGTGAAACCAAATCACATCATTACAACTATAACAAGTGAAACCAACTTAACTGCAATAATCCATCAGTCATCTCAATCTGAAAATATAAAATGCCAATATATGTGGCCCAACACAAAATAAGAAAGAGTAATACAACATTTCTCTCAAATCCCAAGTGTAAACAAAGTGATATTAATCTCTGATAGAACCCTCAAGAAAAGGGAAATAAGCGACATAAATTAAAATAGAATAACTCCACGGCTACAGGAATCCAAAGATTGATATGATCTCATCAAGCTCCATAGTCTATTGTCCATGGGGACGAGGACCTGTCATATATATATATATATATATGAGAGGATCAAGAAGCAAGATAGATGAACGTCAAAGAAAGAAAACAAGCTATAAGATTATAAGATGTACTTGTAATGAAAGCACACTAGTCATTACTCATCTCCAGTAATTAAGTTGTTCAATTACCCAACTAATGCTCATATGTCGTGACTACCCAACCCAAACTCGAGTAACGTGTAGTCTCATATCGTATCATGATTAATTATTATTAATCTCATTTCAGTATTTAACGTATCAAAATATTTCCTTCAAGTATAATATCAAATGCATCGATTCAGGATATTACTTTAAGACACAAGCATAATATCTCGCACAACAAGTCATATCGGGTCACTATCGTTACCCGGGGGAACAAGTCGTAACACTAGGCCTACACATGAATATTCCCCAATATTACGTGGCGAGGGCAATCATACTAAGTCATAAATCACATGGCATTCCAATGTCTTTCTATCTGACCTGCATTACAACCATATGTCCGGTTCCAGTGGTTTATCTCTGACACGGCACTCGAGCGGAACCTAACTGGATCAATCACAAAAAATCGCATTCAACATGTGCCTACATAGACCGGAGGGCTAGTCTAGTGTATACTCGACAATATACATGTAAAAAATTTGACGCTAATGTATATAAACAATCATGTCAAGTCTCTTACTCGAGTTATACAATAATCATTATTTACAATATAACATAATTTACACCATTAATTTACTAATTCAACATCAAATAATTTCAAGGTTATATATCCTTAATAACAATATATATATGATCAAGTTATAAGATTAATTACAACACCACAATTATCTTTCTAAAAACATGAACACCCTTAGCGCTCTTATTTCAACAACATGCTACCCAGAATTTAAAATGCAGATTTGAGGCTCTTCCGATCCGTTTTTGGAAAAACTTAAAATTACAAAGTTGTTCGAAACGAGATTTTCTCCAAGGACAAGTGAGTATGCTACCATAGCGTGCCTAAAACAGACCATAAACTAACATATACAGTTCGTCCCTATTTACAATAACTTTCTACGCAGAACTGTAAAACGCATATTCGAGGATTTTTCGATCCGTTTTTGAAGAAACTTAAAACTACAAAGTTGTTCAGAATATGATTTTCTACAAGGCAGTGAGGATGAAACATTGATTTCGAAACCAAAAAAGCTCAAAATAGTTTTTAATATGATGATTTGCTCAATTTCATAGATTTCTCAAATTCAAGAGGTTGTTCTATAACTCAATCCCTATAATGATGTTATTGCATTTTAATCTACATGGAGGCTGATTCTAATACATTGCATATCATTTTTAACATCAATTCCATATTAATTTAGGGATCCAAATACATGTTCATGTGAAATTTCATTATAGATACATATTATATACATATAGGTTATTAGCTTGCCTTGGATTGTATGGAGAAGTTGAATCCTCTTTAAATACTCTTAGCTTTTTTCTCTTCTTACTCTATCTCTCTCTACCAAACCCTAGCCCCCTTTTGTGAAATGTGAAAATGAAGACTTCTTCTGTTCTTTTCTATTTATACCTAGGGTTAGTTTATTTAGAAAAATGCCATTGCCCCAAATTTAACCCTCTCGATCCTTTTACGCGTTAATTCGCTTCCAGTATTTAAATCGCACATTTGTATCTCAATGAATTCATTTTAACTTTTCATTTCCAAACATTTCGAATATATATACTAACATAGTTTCATTTCCAAACATTTCGAATATATATAATGGAATAGTTTTTTTTTCAATTTCAATTCAATCAAAAATGCGGGGTATTAGAATTCATCTCAAAGTCTGAACTGAATGGGAAACATGACCAACTGAAATAACGGAATATGAATGCTAGAGTATGAATTTTGACATGGGTGAGAGCCCAAATCTTTTGAAAAATATTTGCAAGTAACAAAGATGCAATAATTAAATATGCATGAACACTTTTCATATTTAATCTTGTGTCTCACTATCACGAGATACCTCTGACCTCTAAACTATTGTGCACACCTAGCGCTTACATCTTAACCTGCTTAGTTATGCTACCCCAACTAAGTAGCTCTTTTTTAATTCTTTCTATCACACCACTCTAATATGAGTACTTTCTATCATTGGTTCATAAGTTACTCTACTCATTTACTTATGAATTAATTCAGCATTAATTGATTGTATAACTTCCTCTCCAGTTAGATATGTAATACATTCACATTTCATGTATTTAAATCGTATACAATTATCTAGTATGCTACAAAAATCACACATCTATTGCGTATAATAACCATCCTTCAAAATAATAACTCACTGGATGTTTTTCTCTAAAATACGATCATATCCCAAGTATGCTCACTTTAACTTGATCACCACAAGTCGGTCTAACTCACATCAAATTTTATGAAAAAATTGCAAACGTAGTGGAGGTGACCATAGTCCTTCGACAGTGAGACCGAACCATACCCAAATTTTCTCACTTCGAAAATAATCACATAATAGAATACACGACGCTATGACATGGGGATTATACTCAGCTAGCATTCACTAGCCAGGGGCGCAACCTCTCAAGATATCACTAGAGGGGTATGCTTCAAATAAATATCATGCACACCAATATTTATAAAATACACATATATATACTATCTCTATACCCGTATATATATAAACACCAATCCGGCTAAACTGTACCTATCGCCCAAAACAATCGCCTACTATCCCGAGCCCACACTCTCAACTCATAAATTTATTTTAGTTCTCAATTATAATTTAAATAAAATATCTTCGCTCCATTAATATGCACGGAATTCCCAATCAGTCCTTATATCAAACATTCTCTAATTTATCCCACTCAATTCTTTTATAGAATCATTCACTAATTAATTCTCTATTTAATTTAATAAATCCAAACTTTAATTTCACACTTGTTCCCAAGTAATATAACCACGCTAAATTACCCAAATCAATGTTTCTCCCTCTTTATGAAATTATAATCTCTAATTAAAATCCCACAAATCAAACTCATGCAATAAAATGATCCAACCTGAATTTCCCAGACATCCGAACCGGTTCGATGTACCTGACAGTGGCACTTTTGTTTTCTTCTCCAAAATTGCTACCCTAAACCCATTCATATGATCCCTATCCTCCATTAATATGTACATAAATTCTGAGAATGGTTTCTAAACTTATATTAAAAGTACAAAATCATTCAAAATCGATAAATCGTCAATTATCCTCAATTTTATTCAAAAATTGGGTTCGTAGGAAGGATATTAATCCACAATACCATTTTACATTTCAAAATTCCGAACAATAATATTAAATCTCTATGCATTAATATGAATCTGGTTTCCCATCGAGATATATGGTTTACACATTTATTCATGTTTGAGTTTTATTATATTCATTATGCAATTTCAATTTAAAGGATTAATTCACCCCAAACCCTTTTTACATGTGAGATTCCGTCTTAAAAATCATTTAGGTCTACACCTACTATGATATGAATTAAAAATACCTACATATGCGATTATTTCAAGTCAATTACTTGACTTAAATGGTTCATAGAGTTAGAAAATCCATTGTAGATGACGAATATATGGTTGAATGATCGAATCCCCCTTGAATTCTCTCCCAATTCGGCCTTTTTAGCTTTCTCCTAGCCTTTGCCTCGTTTCCTTTCTCTCTTAGGGTTTGACTCTAATGATAGTGGTTCCCAACACCTATGATCTTATGTTATAAACTCTCTAATCGAGAAATTAGCCTAATGGGCTAAGACCACTTGACCCATATACCCTCGTAAGACATCGGTATGGTTTAAAACTCTCCCAGAACCCAAATAATACACTCGGGTACACAATTCTTCCTATTTCGACCCGTACGGAATCACACATGACCTAGAAATATCCATTCGAGCCACTACATATAAATTTCCTATCTTGACCTTAACATAGCCTACACACGACTCCCGATTAAGGTATAACAAAGTCCCGTCGATATTACTCACCACGACTTATAGTAATTATCACATGATATTTACTAAACTTAGTAAATTTATTCCATAAATATTAATCATATTCTCCTCGATCAATATTTAATAAGCACACAATATTTTATTTTAATTAAATTACTACACACGTGTGATTTAAAAAAATTCCCCAATTTTTTAAATTCTAAATGCCAAAAAATACGGGGTGTTACATATTTACCCCCTTATAAAGGAATTTAGTCCCCAAAATTCTGAAGTACCTGCGGTAACTAACTCTGTATACTTCTCTCGAATATAGTCCTCCCGCTCCCACATCGACTCGTCTACATTAAGGTGCCCCCACTGAACTCAAACCAAGGGAACCACCTTAGATCATAGCTTATGCACACTATGATCAAGTATAGCAATTGGTCTCTCCTCATAAGAGATATATGGATGCAAGTATATCTCCTCTAATGGAACGTGCAAATAATCCCTCTCACTCCTCCGGTACCTCTTCAGCGACGACATGTGGAACACGTCGTGAATCTGCTGTAAGTTCTTACCTATGCCCATCCTATACACAATTGGTCTCACCCTATCAATAAGAGAAAAAGGTCCAACCTAGGTGCTAACTTCCCTTTATTTATGAAACTCATGACTCCCTTTATAGGAAACATCAGTACAAAAACCCGATCACCAATCTCTAGCTCTATGTGCTTATTGTTTGCATCGGCTTAACTTTTCTGCCAGTCCTAAGCTGTATTGATGTTCCCCCGAATAATCTTGATCATTGTCGTAGTATCATGAATCAACTTTGGCCCCAATATTTTGTTGCCACCCACCTCTAACTAGCAAAAGGGAGGACGATAAGGCCGTCCATAAAGTACCTCAAATGGTGCCATACTGATAGTAAACTAATAGGAGTTATTATACTCAAACTCCACTAATGTAAGTTACTTCTCCCATCTTCTCTCGAAGTCGAGTATACACATCCTCTACATATTCTCCAACATATTATTAATTCACTCCATCTCCCCATCCATCCGTGGATGATACATGGTACTCAAACGCAAATCAATACCCATGGCCTATTAAAAACTCTACCAAAAGTGGGACACTAAAATCTTATCCCGATCTAACACGATATTAATTGGAACCCTGTGCATCTTTACTATCTCTGCAATGAATAACTATGCATACTGCCTCGTCTCATAGTCTGTAAGAATCGGTAGAAAATGGGTCACCTTACTCAAACGATCCACTATCACCCTGAGTGGGTCGTGACCTCTCTGCGATGTCGGTATCCCGATAATGAAGTCTATCGAGATACTCTACCACTTACACACTAGAACCTCTAGTGGATGAAACATCCATGTCGATCGCTAGTGGTTTACCTTCACCAACTGGAAGGTAACATACTTTGAGACAAACTCCGCTATGTCCCTCTTCATCCCCAACCACCAGTACTGCCTACGCATATCCTAGTACATCCTATCCCCGTTGATATGTACCACAAATCTTGACCCGTGAGAATTTGTCATCATTGCGTGTCTTAAATTCTCATCCTTTGAACTAATGAGTCTCCCATTGAAGCGCAAGCCTCCCTCGGAACTAGCCTAATAAGACTCTAGCCCCTCCATTAATAACTGGCATACTGTGTCGTAGAAGAACCGATCCCCTGCCTGTGCTTTCATCACCCTCATAAAAATCTTAGGAGTGACATCTAATATGGACATACAAGCTCTGGTGACCTCGTCATCATATCGAAGTTCCCTCCACTTTGCCTTCTAAATATCTTTATCTCTTTAGTAGGTTGTCTGCTCAACATGCCTGTCACCACGTTAGCTTTCCCCAGAGGTACTGAATATTAAACTTGTAATCCTTCACGAACTATAACCTTCTCCTTTGCCTCATATTTAGATCCTTCTTCATGAAAATATACTGAAGTGATTTATGGTTTTTGAACAAGTTAAACTGCTCACCAAAATATAATCACTCTAAACCCTTGAGGAAAACACAATCGCTTCTAACTCAAGGTCATGTGTGGGGTAATTATTCTCGTGGGGATTAAGCTTGCGAGATGAATAAGATATAGCCCTCTCCTCATTTTGTATCACACCCCCAAGTACCTACAAGGATGCATCTCTATAAACACGGTACTCCATTCCTCCCCTAGGAAATGCGAGCCCAAGTGCTAAAGTCAACCTGTCCTTTAACTCATTAAAATCTAATTAATAGTGATCATGCCAAATAAACGACACCCCTTTGCGAGTCAAGTTCGTCAATGGACCCGTAATCTTAGAGAAGCTCTTAGTAAAGCGGCGATAGTATCCGGACAACCCCAGAAAACTACGAATCTCAGTTGGTTTCATGGTCTGTCCCCACTCCATCACCACCGATACCTTACTCGAATTAATAGCAATGTTCCCATCAGATACAATATGGCCCAAAAATTGTACCTCCCATAACCAAAATCCACACTTTTGAAATTTTGCGTACAACTGATGGTCCATAACGTCCATGAAACCATACGCAGATGCTCTATATGCTCATCCTCCAAACGAGAGTAAACTAGAATGTCGTCTATGAATAAGATCATGAACAGGTCAAAGAACTCTCTGAAAACCAGATTCATAAGATCCATGAACACTGCTGGTCCATTAGTTAACCAAATTTACATTACCATGAACTTGTACAATCCATACTGCGTTAGGAACATCCTCTTCTTTAATGCCCAACTGATAATACCCTGATCTCAGATTTATCTTAGATAAGTACGTGACTCCTCTCAGCTGGTCGAACATGTCATCGATCCGAAGCAATGGAAACTTATTCCTAATCATGACCTTGTTCATCTCCCTATCATTAATACATAGGCTAAGTGACCCGTCCTTCTTCTTGAAGAACAACATCAGTGTACCCCACGATGATGTACTCTATCTAATGAAGCAATATCCTAAAAGATGTTGAATCCTCTCCCTCAATTCCTATATCTCTGAAGGATCCATGTGATAAGATGCTCGGGCAATCGTCCTCGTACCTGGCGATAAGTTAATGATGAACTCAATCTCCCGAGTGGGTGGCTACCTGAGTATCTCCTGGAGCACATCCCTGAACTCCCTCACTATAGAATTAAATCCAAAGAGATAACTACCTCATGTGAAGTCTCATCCTTAATATAGTACAGGTGTGTGCTCGACCCTCCCTCAGGAAGAAACATCGCCACTGGAACATCTCCTATCCCGAAATAGACAACAATGGTCATCTAGAAGTAGTCCACCATTGCCATGTACCCTGCTAATAAGTTCATGCCCAAGATGACATAATAACCCTACATTTCTAACATTAGAAGGTCGACGACTAACGTCAATATCCACACCCCTACAAATTGAGTGTATAAGTGACGCACTGCCTAAAGGTGACTCTAAACACATAAGGAGACTGTCAGGTGTCTCTGATAGATCGGTTGCGCGTGAAAATCTAGTAGATATAAATGAGTGTGACACTTCCATATCAAATAAAATCATACCCTTATGCCCTGAATAGTAAATGTAACCTCAACTTCTCGTAGCACCAGCGGTATGAATGTATCCCAAACATTATAGACATGTCCATACTGTAACTACCCCTTATGGTGTGAGGCTGGTGGAGCTGGTGTTGCAATGGTAACTACACCTACTGCCCCTGTTGGGTGCCCTGCTGTGGGAAATATCTCCTTTTATGACTCGTATCTCCACAAATAAAGCATTGACTCGTAAAGTCTCCCTACATCTGGCCCTAATGGCCCTGTTGAGGCTAACCCTGGTGGCCCGAGCCCTGCTGGCCTCCCCCATTATTCCCTTGGACATGGGGGCCCTGACGAACATACTGGTACTATTGAGGGCCCTGCTGGCCCTACCTGAATCCACTACCCTCTGGTCAATAACCTCTTAATCTGAATCTCTTGTCACAATCTCTTGTTAGGAATCCTGCCTTTAGTGCCTACTCATCTGGTCTTGCAGTGCCCCACTAGCACCGTTCTCTCCTGTCTTGCGTGATTGTCTAGTCTTACCCACTGTCTTACATCCCCAGATGGAAGTGATGATCATTGAAATAAATAAGAGCGACATTTATGACCTCAGTATAAGTCTTCAATGTTGTGTTAACAATTAATTATTGCCTTCTCCTCCATGCGAGTCCATCCATGAACTTCAATTTATTCTTCTCCTCGATGTTCACCTCGCCAGGAAAAAAGTTAGCCAGATGGGTAAACTCCTCCTCATACTCTGCTACATAACTATCACCCTAAACCACCTCATTAAACTTCCTTCGCATCTCCATCTTGACAGCTGATGGAAAGTACTTGTGGTAACTGCATCCAAAACTCACTAATAGGCATAACATCTCTCCTTGGAAGTGGTAATAGACTCCCACCACTGCAAACCTTCTCCTACAAGATTAAACGAGGACAACATTTTCTTTTGAATGTCGTTGCACTCAACAATACGAAGGTGACGTTGAATGTCTTTCTTCTATTGACATGCAATGATCACATCGAAACTACCCTGAAACTCTGGTGAGTGGCCCTTCTTGAAAGCCTCCCTCACTCTCCGTCAATCAGACAGGCCTGGATGTGCCTGGACAACTGGCGCCGCTAACTATTGTGCCTAGGCCTAAGGGAAGTAAAGTGACATGGTAGTCATAGCATCATTAACTGCCTATGACACAATGCCGGCCACCTCCGCGGTCGTCACTAGCCTCGGCAGTGGTTGTGGATGTGGTGGTTGTGGCTCCTACAGAGTCTCTCCCTCGTTATCTCTCGCTGCTTCCCTAGTCGGTTATCCTCTCTTAGGTTGTATCTTAAATCAGATCGAATTGTTTAAGTTCATAGTCAGTACAAAAATAATAGCAAGAGACACAATCTCGAATATGTAAATATGAATGAAACATTCCTAATAATAAGGCTCTATATCAAAGGACGCTATGCTGAAATCGTAGTGAGACGCACAAATCCAATGGAAACAAGAACCTGATGCTCTGATACCATATGTGATACCCTGCATATCTTACTCACGGGTGATCAGTTGTAACACCTCGAATTTCTTTGCATTTAATATTCAATTAATTTGGCTAATTACTAATTACTTTTGTGTCGTAATTTAATTGAATTAATTATTATTATTATATATTTGAATATTAATCGGAGAGGAAATGGTTAATATTTATGAAATTTAAATTACTAAGTGCGTAGTAATGATTTATTTATGTCATAACGAATGATATTGACGTGTCATTAATTTATCTCAACCAAGAGTCGGGTATAGACTAGCTTGGGGTCGAGATAAGGACTTTTAGTAAAATAATTCGGATGATAATTCTGAGTGCACGATTAATTCCGGATAGGTGGAGATAGTAGGAAAAAGGTTTTCGAGGTGGTAAATGGATCTCGGGAAATTTTTAGGCATAACCAAGCCTATACGGGAGTGTTTGGGCCATTTCAATAAAACCCACAAGCCTACAAACGGGTTTGACATAATAAAAACTAAAATGAGAGGGTGTGGAAACCATATCTCATTTAAGAAAACCTAAGTTGGTAGAGGAGAAAAAAGGGAGAAATGGGACACCCCTTGGGAGCCAAAATCAAGAACAAGTGTGCGTGTCCTTCATTAAATCACTATCTACATCAAAGGATTCAGACTCCACAAAATTTATCAGGCAAGTGGTTAATTTGATACAATATAAATTTCTGATAATAAATTCATATCATAGTGGGTGTGATAAATTCATATCTAGTATATTGTGGAGGAATTTTATACGGTTTAGAGGGTTATCAATTAATTTAGAGGTTGAATTCGTTTAAGAATTTGGTTAGTTACTAAGAGAATTTACAGTGCGCATTGAAGATATACATAAGTTTACAGAAGGGAGAAATCTGGAAAGATATAGAGGTTTGTTCTTCAGGTATATTGTGGGGATATTATGTACTATATGATGAATGAATATTAGATTGGGTTTAATATGTTTAGAAATCAGTTGTATGTTAAGGGATTTCCATCGTTTGGTTTACATGAACTTACAGAATAGAAAATGTGGGCAACAAAGTAAGTTGTTATAGGTGATGGGCGAAACTGTGAAGGAGAAGAAGAGGAGAAAGAGATTCTTAGAGATCATTCGAGAGACCAGGCCTCACGTTCGAGCGATGCCACCGATCATTCGAGCGACAGTGTGGGTCATTCAAGCGATTTTGTTGGGTCGGGCCTAGCTTGGGTTAGTTGCTATTTTGGGCCAAAAGAAATAATTGGTGGGTGAGCCTAATTTCAGTAAGGAGTCAACTTTATAATTAGGTATTAAAAAGGGGGTTTAGTATATTTATTTTTGTAGAGGAAAAGGGACTAAATCTAGATTACTGAATTTGGAGTAATAAATTCTAAGGAATTGATCGGGGATAAATATTGTATATTTATCCCCTTAATTTCGATACCTTTGTGAACCCAAGTGGTGCAATTGATATGGATTTAACTCATAATTATTCTACTAACCTTCGTTGGCAAGTATTTCGTGTTTTGTGTTTCTCTTATGTGTTTTACGAGTAAAGTATGCAAGCGGTGCGAAAGAGAAATCCAAACAATGAAAGAAAGGCTAGGAAGGAAAGTTCAAGGGAATTTTCGTAATTCTTCAGCCTGATCCCGAAGGTGGGGCCATCCGTAAAGTTGAATATCTCGGAACAACGATAACATTGGAAAAATGGCACTCAAATCCGAGCTACGGTTAAGGATTTATGATCATTTGAAGTTGAGAAAAAATCCAAGAAAGAAAAGAAGAAAGCATGAAAATATTTCTAAGTGTTGAATTTCCAACAAGTTCCCAGAACCACATAATGAATCGGTTTGGGGTACCTGATGCGCAAATTTTCACTTGAATGCTGATTGGTCCAAAGAGTTATAATATGTTACAAACTCTTCTAAAACGTATTTATATCTTTATAATGACCTAGAAAATATAGTTCTGATTAGTTTTTCATAGAGAGGAAGGGAAGAGAGTAGCTTAGAACCATAGAAAACAATTCCCCATCAAGTAGGTACTTTTATTGTTTGAATTACAAGTTTTCTTTAAAAAAAGTTTGTTCCTTTCTTTCTTAATCTTGTAGTTAATTTATTTACGGGCTTTCTTTATTTTCTGGGTTTCCAATTTGTTTATACATTCTTAGAGATAGTTTTCTTATTGATTCAATTACATGCAACGTAGGATTCATGTTTTTAATTAATTGCACCATGTTAGGCTAGATTTCTAAGGGTTGGTGTGCATGAACCCAACCCGATGTAATTTAGCCATATAGAAACTAGGGTTTGAATTGAAATTTGAATGAATCATGTTATGTAGTTGTCACAACCATCATAGACCTTTTTACCTCGGTTGACCCTAGGTAATCATGGTGTTTAAGGATGTGATGCACGTGTAGCTATTGCGACACTGCTTTACTTATCCTTTGATTATGTATGATGCGGGCTTGAACCTCATATATCTAATTCTTGGGAGTACTAAAGATAGGGTTCAATTAAATTTCTAATTCAAAATTCTAGTATTCAATACGGTAAATTTACTAGGGTTTGGGGGATTGTATTCCCAACCTATTTTTTTCCTTCATTCTTGTTAAGTCATTCTTAATTAGTTAATTTTGCTCACATAGTTAATACAGTAGTTTAATTTAGTTTGCACTTAGTTAATTAGTTATTTCCCATCTCAATCATCTTCTTATTTCTTTTTAGAGTATAGTTAGGGTTAACCGTCTGTCCTTTCGTCGTCATGATTTTCTCGCCCTATTTCCCTGTGGAGACGATCCCGACTTATTGGATTTATTACGAACGCGATAGGCTTGCACTTGAGCCTAGAGAGTACACACTTTAGACACACATTCTTAGTCGCATCGGGAATAATTTACGGACCAAGGGAGTGAGTCCGGGTATTTTGAGAGAGTGTCCCCATAATAATAAATTAATTAATGTGCAAATTAATTAAAGGTTATAGTCAGAATATTGACTCGAATAGTTTAGGCTAGTTCTACGGGATTTGTGCACTGATTAGCTGAATTTAAAGTGTGTATATATATGGGTACCTCGTCCATTTTTATAGGCCCAAAGAAGTAGGTAGATCGAGCCCTATTTACAATAGGAAGAGTTCGGCCCAAACTCCAAAGCCCCAAACACAATTAGTTAGCAACAACCCATCATGTTCCTAAAATCTCTCGCATGATATTCTAGGTATAGTGGGTTAATGTGGGAGTGCCCAACACCCCCACTCTTCGAACTTTTACTGTATATAATATAACCCTTTCCCGAGGTAAAGGGTATGTAATCAGAAACACTCCTCTAGAGAAAAGATAAATACAAAGAAAAAGAACCACCATAAATGTAGGCAATTTGTTGAACCATGTATATCTGGTGTCGTGTGTGACTGTGACTATTCTTATTTCAGTTCTTTATTTTCATGGTGATTGCATTTACTTATAATTTGTGTTGAGATTTATTGTCATCACCATTGGCCCTATTTGTGGGAAACGATTATTCTACCTTTAAGAAATCCTTCACTAAAAAGAACCTAGAATGTCTAGTCATAGCAGTAATGCCCCTCAAATAGGAGATATTCAAGAGGAACCTATCCCTCGAGGGTTAGATATGAAGTTTGACGCTCAAACCCAAGTCCTCGCCTAGAACGGTAAGCCTCAGAAGAAATCCCAGAACCAGCTAGGTCTACACAAGTTTCCAAGTTGATCGATACTTATGAGACCAAGCTCTAAGAGAATGAGGAGGCTACTCGTAAGCATGAAGCCAAAAATGTTCGCCTCAAAAGGAGACTAGAGAAAATAGATAGAGAACTCCATCGCAATACGAGGTAACATCATTACAGGACTCCTAGCCCTCAGGCGAGCATATCTCACAGCCAAGGAGGGACCCCAAGGCTTGGATCTCAAAGAGTTGAGGGACACAGGTCAGATAACGACTGGTCCGAGAAACAACAATCAGCTCGCCATTACAGGAGCCCAGGCCAAAGGACTATGACATACGAAACTTGGTTCGAATAGAGATGGACTAACACCCAGCACATCGGGGTTCCAGATCGACTACGGAGCTAGCCAGGCCAGCTCTCAAGACCCAAATGAAATCCCCTTTTCAAGGTAAATAAAGGTAGATGAAGCCCCCAAGAAATTCACAATGCCCATGTTCAAGATCTATGATGGAAAGACTGATCATATCAACCATGCCAGGTAGTATAGGCAGGCCATGACACTTTGGAACCACAAGGACGCATTGATGTGCCGAATTTTTTCATCGATCTTGCAAGACATGGCTCAAAAGTGTTTGGAAAAACTCCCCCACAGATCCATTAGGAACTTTGAGTCCCTAGTAGAGCTCTTCACAACTCGCTTCATTACTAGAAGCTCCTATCCAAAGAGGATGGATTCTTTATTGACAATTAAGAAAAAGCCCCAGAATGACCTCAAAGACTATGCGAAGAGGTATTGGGAGTTGTTCAATGAGGTCGAGGACTGCTCAGAGAAGGTTAGCATTGCATCTTTTAAGATTGGCCTACCCAGCACCTACCTTTTGCACCAGCCCCTCACTAAGAAGGAGGCCATAACCATCGACGACTTGATGGCTCGTATTGAAAAATATGCCAAAGTTGAAGATGTAACCCATCTCAGCGCAGGAGAAAATGGTCAGCCAAGTTTACCGGCAAGGGAAGTGATAAGACTAAGAGTCAAAAGAAAGAGAGTAAGAACGGGGGCAAGAATGTCTCTAAGAATGGAAATAAGAGTGATTCCTCGAAGGCATTTAAAACAGTAAACACAGTTTTCAAAGAACCGATCTAGGAGATTCTGGTAAAGATCAAGGATGAACCGTTTATTAAGTGGCCCAAGAAAATAGGTGGAGACCCTTCAAAGAGGAACAACGCACTGACATGTGCTTTCCACAAAGAGGGAAGGCATAAAACTGAGCACTGCAAAGCCCTCAAATCTCACCTTGAAGATCTAGCTCAAGCTGGATACTAGAGCGAATTTATGGAAAAATTGACCATGAGTTTCCAGTGATTCATGAAGCCTTTGACCTCAAACAGATTCAATGAAATACGGCTCGGTTGGAAATAAAAAATCTTACAGTAGTATTTTAAGCTTTTCAAATCGATCTAGCCAAAACGCAAGCTGGGAAGTGTCGGAGAGCAGAGGATGTCGACTACAACAAGCTCATTGCATTCACTAATAAGGACCTAGTGGGAGTAAGAATCCCACATCATGATGCATTGATCATTACACTCAGGTTAGCTAACTATGATGTCGACAGGTTGCTCGTCGACCAAGGTAGCTCATCCTAAATAATGTACCTCGACATGTTCGATAAGTTGAAGTTAAGTGTCGCTGACCTAAATGAAGCCATCGTTTCTCTAGTTGGCTTCGTTGGAAAAATAACTATCCCCTTGGAAAAGATCGTCTTGCCAGTAAGGGAAGGAAACATCTCGAAAATGATTGAGTTTCTCGTGGTCGATATTAATTCACCCTACCAAGTAATCCTCGGCAGAGGATGGATGCACACGATGAAGGTCGTACCATCTACCTACCATCAGAATCTCAAATGTGTGACTGAATGAGGGGTGGTGGATATCCATGGAGATCAGGCGATGGAAAGAAAGTTATTTATAGCGGCCATCCATCCCAAACCAGAAAAAAAAAGGTTGAAGAAGTTAGAAGCAAGAACGAAGAACAGGAGAGGCTAATGCCCTCCAAATAGCAACTAAGATATGGAACACTAGGAGTGGATGAGACCAAGGTCCTCCCCTATGAAAGAGTCATCGAGGACTTGGAAGAAGTCACAGCCAGTAGTAGCTCGGGTGACAGAAAATTCTTGAACGGAACCTCACTCACCGACCGCAAAAAGAGGGAGTTGGTCACCCTACTTCGAAGTAACCTAGATGTCTTTGCATGGGAGCCTTACGAGCTTCCCAGGATTGATCTTAACATCACTTTTCATCGACTGCATATCGATCCAACTTTTAAACCAATAGCATAGAAAGCTCGTCGAACTATTTTGAAAAAGCCAAGGCAGTGGAGAAGGAAGTTAAAAAGCTACATGACACAGGATCCATACGAGAAATCCAGTTCCCCAAGTGACTATCCAACCTAGTGGTTGTCCCTAAGAGAACTGGAAAGTGGAGAGTCTGCATCAATTTCATCGATGTCAATAAGGCATGCCCTCAAGTCAACTTCCCCCTTCGAAAGATTTATCAGCTGGTGGATGCCACGGCAGCACACGAAAGGATGAGCTTCCTGGATGCATACTTCGTGTATCACCAGATCTCTCTGCACGATCCGAATCAAGACAAAACAACATTTATAACCACAATTGGGTTATATTGCTACAAGGTTATGCCCTTTGGGCTCAAAAAGGCAGGGGCAACTTACCAGCGGTTGGTCACAAAAATGTTTAAAGACCAAATGGGAAGCACTATAGAGGTCTACATCGATGACATGCTTCCCAAGAGAAAGCTCAAAGATAATCAACTTTCTAACCTATCAAGCACCTATGAAATCCTTAGGAAGTACCGAATGAAGATCAACGCGAGTAAGTGTTCCTTTGGTGTCCAGTTAGGAAAATTCCTTGGGTACTTAGTTAGCAAAAGAGGTATTAAAGCTAACTCGGACCAAATTGATGCTATCCAACAGGGTGCATCCCCTTTGAACCATAAGAGACGTGCAGAATATCACGGGAATGCTCGTCGCCCTGAATTGTTTCATCTTAAAGTCTTCCAAATGGTGCCAATCGTTCTTCTAGTTGTTGAAGAAAAGAAGGGATGTGGAGTGGAACGAGGATTGCTCGAGGGCTTTGGAAGGGATCAAAACATACCTCAGCGAACCACCTTTATTCATAATCCCTCAAGAGAATGATTATATATACATGTACCTTGCAGTATCCAGTCATGCTGTATGTTCTGCAAAGGTATGTGAAAAAATAGGGATCTAGCACCCAGTCTATTATGCGAGTAAGACTCTTTTGGATGTTGAAAAGTGATACCTACCACTAGAAAAATTCACCTTTGCACTAGTGGTATCCTCGAGGAAATTAAAAAACTATTTCGAAGCCCACTCCATCATTGTACTTACATCCCACCTTCTTAAGGCAGTCTTGAGGAAAGCAAACCTTTTAGGTAGACTATCAAAGTGATTGGTCGAGCTTGGGCAATTTGACATTCAGTTCCAACCGAGGAATGCCATCAAAGGGAAGGTCCTCGCTGATTTCATAATTGAGTTTATAGGAGAATAGCCTTGCGACCAGCCCCAAACTATTCATCAGAGTGAAGTTCCCCCAACGGTAGGCGTCTAGAGACTATTAATTGATGGAGCCTCTGATTCCAAAGGGGCAGGAGTAGGCATCATGTTGATTACCCCCGAAGATATAATACTCTAGCAAGGAATCAGTCTTGGATTTGAAGCCTCTAATAATGAATGCTCATAGCAAAGAGACTCCAAGTGTTCGGCGACTCATAATTGGTCTCCAACTAGATAAGTGGCGATTTCAACGCAAGAGATGAGAGGATGTCATCCTATCTTGCCACTGTGAAAGGATTGATGGACAATTTTGAACATATCAGTGTACAGTAGTTTCCTAGAGGACAGAACATCCATGTTGATACCCTAGCAGCCTTAAGCTCAGTGATCAACTCCAACTTGAAGAGGATAATTTATATTGATTTCCTTGCCCAGCCAAGTATGAACCAGATCAACGAACTACCGAGCGTAGAGCATGTTCTCCAGATTGAGACAGCCCCCAATTGGATGAATCCCATAAGAGAATATTTGAAGGATGGTGTACTATCAACAGATAAGAAGACCGCTCATCAGATTAGAGTCAAAGTTGCTCTCTTTTACTTATCTCCTGAGGGCAAGCTGTACAAGAGATCTTTCACTGGCCCTTATGTCTAATGCATTCATCCAAATGATGTCTATCAAGTCATGCATGAAATCCATGAGGAAATCTATGGGAGCCACATTGGGGGCATGTTGCTAGCTTTCCGAGCAATAAAAGAATGGTACTAGTGGTAGTACATGTAGAAAGACGCGAGAATCTATGCTCAAAAGTGCAAAAAGTGCCAACTTCACGCACCTATGGTTCACCAGCCGGCTAGCGACCCGAAGTCACTTACTAGCCCATGGACCTTCTCCCAATGGGGTATGGACATCGTGGTCCCTCTACCTACCACACCGAGTAATGAAAAATATATGTTGGTTGCAACAGACTACTTCACCAAATGGATAGAGGTAGAGCCACTGGCAAACATTAGAGACATGGAAATGATAAGATTCATGTAGAGGAACATCATCACTCACTTTGGGATGCCTAGGACTAACATCACTGACAACAGAACCCAGTTCGAAAGTGCCCTCTTATAGGGTTTCTGCAGCGACTACGAGATCATGCACTACTTCATCTCTGTGGCATACACTCAGAGCAACAGACGGGCTAAGGCTTCTAACAAAACAATAATTGATGGATTAAAAATGATTTTGGAGCTAGCCAAAGGAGAATGGGTAAATGAAATACCCCACATCCTGGGCTTACCGTACCACCCCAAGGCAAGCAACTAGAGACACCATTCGCACTTACATATGGGATGGAGGCAATTATCCCCTTCGAAGATGACTTCCCTGCCATGAGGTCCACTCTGATCGACCAAGGCCAGAATGATGCAGCATTTCTTGCTGAACTTGACTTACCTAAAGAACGAAGGGAGTTGGCTCTAGTGAAACTAGCATCCTACCAGTAACAGCTAGCAAAGTACCATAACAAAAAAGTCCATCCAAGAGCGTTCTAGGTTGGGGACTATGTCCTGAGGAAAGTTCTTGGCAGCGCTGTGAAACTATCGGATGGAAAACTAGGATCAAACTGGGAGGGTCCATTCAAGGTGATAAGAGACGACCTACAAGGATCATATCACTTATAAATGGTGGAGGGCAGGGAGATACAAAGAGCATGGAATGCAGCCAATTTAAAGAAATTATACTTCTAGTTTTCTTTTTTCTTTTTAAACTCAATGTTGGATTCTCAATTCTTCTTTGAATAATAAGATTATTTAGAAGTGGCCTTTTATGAAGTCTTGGTTTTTCTTAACTACATTATAATGTATGCACCCTTACCAAGTTATAGGCTCCCCTCTTAATACACAAAACTAAGATCACGAGAAACTTATTAAAGCAGGGCTAGTGTGTAATAACCCTCCTCGGGCATTCGTCAATGAACATGAATGATCTCCTAGCTTTCCCATGGAAATATATGAAGCCCTACAGGGGACCCTTAGGCAACATGTCCAACCCAGGTTGGTCGCCATCATTGTCTGGCTCAAAAATCTTGCTTGGGTAGAATATTCGATACCAGGTGTATCCTCGCCATTGCCTCACTTATGCCTAAGAAAGTGTGATGACACAACCTAAAAGGTAAAGTAAGGAAGAATGAGATACTAAAAGAATAATGGAGTGGGGGATACTCACTCAACAATTAACTCTGCCTAAGTCATATCTAGTCGGCTGGAAGAGCCCAAGATAACTGAACAAGAGATCAGTGAGTAAAAAATAACACAACACATGTTTAGTCGACAAATCGCCCAAAACATAAATATTTTATTGCATCATTACATGTAGAAAAAGTTACATATGCTAAGTAATTCAAACCCTAATGAGGACTAGGTCGCTGAGCGAAGTAGTCAGCTACTCGCACTCTTCGACCATCATCTGAGTGAGGAGAAAATTCCTCCTTGACTTCGTCTGAATTTGGTTCCAGGTGCTGTCTTGGGATCGCATCTATAGGAACCCATCGATCATCTATTCTGAATGGGTTCGGCATCAAAGCTGAGGGAGAGATATCATGACTATACCATAGAACAAAGTTCCTAGGGACTTGCAACTCCCTGAGGGCACTCAACCACCCTCTTATGAAAGCTAACTCCTCAACCTCCTTCAACTTAGTTGGAGCATCAGTCCAAACCTGGTAGTATCCATCAACCGACACCTGTCGAGGACATTTCTTGAACAAGTGGCTCAATAGGGTGATGTCTCTTTAAAGACCAACGGCTATTATCTACACCCTGTGAACATCCCCCCGCAGTTCAGTAATCTCCCTAGCTGAACCACTATCATCAGTCCTAGCTCGCCGCCCAGTCGATGAAGAGAACCACATAAAAATTAAGGGGAAATGCTCGGTGCATTCTCCCTAAGGCGTGAGACTTCCATCCTTAAAGCATCATTCTCCTATCGAAGGATATCTCCAACTTAATTGATCTCAGAAGCGTCCAGAAGCTTAGCCTTCAGAGCATCCATTTCCTCTTGAACCGAAGTGTTGACCTCCTTCATCTCCTCAAGCCTATCTTTCATCTCAGAAATAAGATCTGACTAGTCTTTATAGTCCTGATTTATCGATCTAAGAGACTTGCAGATTTTTACTAAGGCATGACGAACTCTTTCGTTCACGTCAGCACCAAGAATTTGGCCTAAGCGAGAGGAAGCAAGAATATATTCCTCAAGATTAATAAGCTACAAATCATACAAAGCGTCGAGAATAAATAAACAAGTATATGAAAAAGAACATAACTTCATTTCATTAAAAAAATAGTTTAAGTACATCGGTGGGAAGAAAAAGAGAACAACAAAAATACAAGAAATACAAAGGCCCCCTAAGAAGACTAGCTAGAGAACTCAGTCTGCTCTGAGGATGCTGGTTGATTCCCCTTATCTACAATAGCCTCATGTACACCTCCCTCAGATGGAATAGTCACCATTCCCTAGTCAAGGAGAGCATCAGCACCAGTGGATGGAACAACTGGAGCATCTTCACTGGTAGCAGGAGGAGGCACGCCCTCTATAATAGGTTTCGAGCCAGGGACGTGCTCGTCAAAGAGAGGAGAATTAACATCCACCTCAGTAGCAAGAAAATCCATGTCCCAACCTTTCATGAAGTTAAAATGACTGATGTAGCCGATCTGAGACTTGGTATCCTCATATGCTGCGAGTCACCCAGCATTGTAAGAGCTCTCCTTGATGGTGGTGGCCTCAGATTCAAGTTTTTTTATCTTCTTAGAGAGCTCTTTATTCTCCTTAACCATCGCAACCTTTCTCGTGCAGACCAAGTCATATGACTGCCTCAATTCCTTAGACTTCTAAGCAGCACTGGTAGCTTTAGGCTCGCCTCTAGCTCAGCATTTTTCCTTCCACGCTCGTCGCGACTGCGATAGATGATGGTGAAATCAGACTCAAACTAGAGAGAGGAAGATAACATTAACGAAGAAGGTATTGAAAAAAAACTATAGGAGTAGAGAAGTAAAAATAGACTTACCAAGGCTAGCCACTGACTCGCCTTTAGGGCTAACTGGTCGGTCCCTATACATGATGACCTCTGGTGATCAGCTGGCAAGACTGCTCTCTCAAGCACCGCCGGAGCCAGCTGAGGGGCAAGAGTGACAAAATATCCCTCATCTAGGGCATACACGGGCACCAAGGACTTCCCTGTTTTTATCCTCACTTCTTTTCTCCTCATTTATTCTTCTTTATCCTTGTTCTCCCTCTCTACCCTCTTCCTCTCTTCCTCTTTCTTCCTCTCTTCTTCCTTCTTTCTATTGTAATACCCCGTACTTTTATCGATATTTATTTATGGGATTAATTAAATTAAATGTGAATCAATTGAGAATTAATCCGAATATAATACTAAAGAAATGTGAGTTGATATTTGATTATAATGTGAATATATATGACGATGTATGAATATTGAAAATATTGAAATTGTCGCGAGTCTGAAATACGGCAATTTGGGAAATTTTGTTGAGACGCGCGTGTCAGTCGCGTCAGGAATGTTAATATTTGAATTTAAAAGTGAATTTTATTTTTATCAACCGAATGGTCATTTTGAGTGCGCCAACCAGTCCGGAAGTGTCAAAATAGTCAGAAAACACTAGCCGAGGGTTTAGTTTGGGTCCCGGGGGATTTTTGGGCCATACCGGCAACTTAAAAGGGTATTTTGATAATTTTAAAATTTTGGGAATTATAACCAACGAATTTTGGGAATTAAATATAGGTTATTTAGTAACCCACTAAACCATTACTAGAACTTAACTAATTAGAGGGCTACAGGAGTTATAGGAAGAAGTTAGAAGAGGTTCCCAAAGAGAAAACCATAACCACCATCTTCAACCTTCAACCTTGGGAAAAATCTGAAGAGAGAGAGAGAGAGCAACCTTCAAAATTCAACATCAAATTCAGAGAACTATCTAAGGCAAGTGGTTTAATTACGTTAATTTCAAGCGAATGTTTCTTCCATGGTTAGAATTGATAAAATTGCTTTATATTGGGTATTTGATGAAAACCCTTGAAATTTGAAATAGAAATTTATGATAGGCTATAGGGATTGCATGTAGAATGTTAGTTGATGATTTTCCTATAAGAAATACAACTTTTTATGATGGAAAAACGGATTTATAAGGATAAAATTGAAGACATGAAATTTTGGGTTCATACCCATAGGGTTTGGGGTAAAATTGGGGATTGATGATAATTTTATGTTATTTAGGGAGATTGGAACCCCAATAATATGTTAAGATACGATTTACGAAAGTTTAGTGACGTTAAGGAACCTTAAAACACTATTTGGGATGATTTTAGGATGAGTTTAGAGATGAAGAAAATGGAGAAAAATGAATTTGAGATTTCTGGGCTCAAAACTGCCATTTCGTTAGAAGCTGCCCAGGTTGTTCGAACGACCTCGTTCGAACGAGCTTCTAACGAGTTGACAGTTTGCCTTCTAACGAGTTGGTAGTTCGTTCGATACTCCTCGTTCGAATGAACTCTCGTTCGAACGACCCCGTTAGAACGAGACTTCTAACGAGTTGACATAATGGCCTTTTTGGCCTGATTTGATTTCTAGTGTCCCGAAACCTTGTTTAAATGATGAGATAACTTTCCCTTATTAAATAATAGGTATAGTTGGAAGATTTGGGATATATTGAGGAGGAAAATATAGAAGAGTGGCTTGAACCAAATGATATTTGTGGATTAGGACGCGAGTGACTAATCACGATGCGAGGATAATTGATGACTTAAATACATATAAACCCGGGACATGTGATTTGTGTAATGCTAAAAGTTGGTATAAGAACGAGAAGTATACCACTAATAATAGATGGTAATTACTAAGATGCGTTCATGCTTAGTATATATGATTTTATGTGTATAACATACCTACCATACTTGCTATCACGGGAGGTTTGTGTTCGTTTAGGGCCATCTAATCTTTGTGTGCCTACGGGGGGATATAGATTCGTACCTCGAGGACATAGGTCAGAGAAGGACTTATTGAGAAGTTAATAAGTCTGCTGATCATGGGAGCGTAGGTATGTGCGTGACCCATGTGATGTGAACTATGTTCACCTCCATTGTTTTTTATTTGTTATTATTTGAGAACGAATCCTGAGAGATTCGGAATGCGTGATCCTTATGTACGTGATGTACCGGGATGGGATAGCAGAGTATGTGTGCACCGCAGCTTAGCCTCGGGGTGCTAGTATTGTATATTTATGATGAGAAAAAAATATGGTTAAATGAGAAGAATTGTCATGTTTAAATTGTGAAGTATAATTATCGTACTGATCGCTAAAGATAAAAAGGGATAACCTATAGTGAATTGTATTGCTAATAATTGAGAATTTGAGGATTAAAATAAAACTCTATTTAATTGATGATGTTGGAATTGAAGTGCGAACCGAGTAGAAATGTTAGAATTTATTTTGGTCTGGATAGATATGAGAATCACTTGAATGGGTACGGTACATTAAGAGTGCACAAATAGTCGAGAGGTGAGTATTTCATGTGAGAGCACATCCTAACATGTATTTTGCATTCATTGTTTTAATGTCATTAAACCACTTGCTATTTTTAAACTATTCTCCACAATCGGGCTCTGACCCGTTTGCTTTCAAATCTATTTTTGTAAAAACCTTTTAGGTGCCCAGCCACAAGGACACCATGCATAGGAATTCTATTCAGGTGACGACCTGTAGCTGTTGTGGAAGTTACAGGGCCTTGACAGTAGATGCCTCATTTTCTAGTCTTGACTCCATGTTCCGTTTTATCATTTGTAGGGCATGTCGCCCATTTCCTTTAGAGACATTTTATATATCAGTTATTCAGACTTTGGTTTGTAATTAATTTAGGATGCAGACTTGTTTTATCTATTTCAGTATTGGGATTGTTGTGAGGAGTATTTCCTCCAGATTCATTATTATATGATGGTTACTCTATTGGGACTTTATTGTGAATGGTTATGTTAATTTTTTTATAATTCATTTATTACATGTTAATCAGATTTAACTTAAAATTTTCGATAGTGATGCTATTAACTGAACCAACTTGGCATTTTGTATTAATTTAATAAAGGAGTAGCTACCTGGTATTTAATTAGTCGGGGTGTCACAGGTGGTATCAGAGCATCAGGTTCTAATGTCCTTAGGATCTGTACGGCTTGTTATGTTTTTGCTGAGCTTTCTTTGATGTAGAGCCCTATATTTTAGGACTGTTGTATTCTTTTGTGTATGCTTCGCTCTTCAGCTATTTTGAGTAAATAACTGCAAACTTACAGACTTTATTCTTATTTTAGATGCCTCCACGACGTGCGCAGCGAGTTCCTAGGGATGCACAGCCAGAGCCACAGCCTGTACCAGTACAGGGCACCATGAATGTCTTTGAGGTTGCAGCTATTGTAGCCCAAGCGGTAAATTCCTCCCTCGCCGTTGTACAGCAGGCACCACCCCAGGCGCCGGTAGCCGCGCCAGTTCAGGCACATGCATTCCCGTCTGCTTGGGAACGCGTTCGTGATGCTTTTCAGAAAGCACACCCTCCGGAGTTTGTAGGTATCTCCGATGTTGTGGTATACAGTCAGTGGAGGAAAGATATTCAGAGGCACTTAAGGATGTACGAGTGCACCGATGTTCAGAAGCAGATACTAGCTACTTTCAAGCTACTGGGATCTGCATTTCAGTGGTGGGAGTCCATTACCACCGTAGAGGAGAGAGATACTCTCACTATACAGGAGTTTTGGGTGCGGTTCGACAGAAAATATTTTCCGTCAGTTGTTCACACGGAGATGAGAAGGAAACTGATCAACCTCAAGCAGGAGGGAAAGACTGTGGCTGAGTATGAGGCCGAATTCACTAATTATTGAACATTGTTCCGGATGAAATACCGACTGAGGAGAAAAAAATTCAGAAGTTCACAGATGGATTGACTTGGAGGATCCGTTAGCATTTATTGGGGAATTTCTCGTTGGCCACTTACTCTGACGTGGTTAATGTTGCACTGCTACACTGCCAGGATCACCATTTTCACATGTCTGGGAGCAAGAGATCAGGAGAGTCCAGCCATCAAGGTAGGACCGGGGGAAATGGTGCCAACGGGGCACAATCTGCTCAGGGACAGTACAGGCAGGGTGACCAGGGTTCCCAGCAGGGGGATCCTAAGAGATTCAGATCTGGGAATTTCAGAAACGGACAGGGAGGTTTCAGACAAGGCCATCAGGGTCCGAACGGCCAGCAGGGCCAGCAGGGTAAGAATGGTCAGCAGCAGCAGTTTTAGTAGGTCCAGCATGGCCAAGGGAGGAATGGTAACAACCACTAGGGTCGAGGTCAGCAGGGACAGTGAGGGTGAAACTTCCTGAGGAAGTGTTATGTTTGTGGCAAGACTGGCCATAAACGCCAGGATTTTCCTGATAGGGGCAGGGCCCCACAGCAGCAGCAGCAGGGTGCCCGACATGAGCCACAGAGACCTATGTTTCCCGTCGTCCTCCCAGCACCACCACAGATGGAAGCATTACCACCCATTCCAGCGGTCCCAGTTCAGCAGGGACAGCTTCAGTATGGGAGAGTGTATCAGCTCCAGCATGTCGCAGCCCCACAGGATCCATTGGCTATTGAGGGTATGTTCTCTATTCAGGGGACTATGGGGCGCATTTTATTTGACACGGGGGCCACACATTGTTTCATTGCCATGAGATTTGCACGCACTATTGGGCTATTAGACACCGTCGAGAGCATGGTTACTTATGTAGATTCACCATTGAGTAGGGGTTCCGTGATTTCCCTTATATGTAGAGGCGTGGGTATAGAGATCGGGAGGTTTACTTTACCCGCGGATATGTTAGTGTTAGAGATTACTGAGTAGGATGCCATTATTGGTATGGATTGGCTAGTTGCGTACCGAGCCATGATTGACTGTTTTAGTAGGAGTATTATCTTTGCCATTCCTGGGCAGGAGATGTTTTTAGTGGCGATGCCTCGCCCTGAGGGAGGATCGTCCACTCACTTGTACTATATAGAGGAGGAGACCTCTGAGGAAGTGGTGATACCACTTGATTCTATTCCGGTTGTTCGAGAGTTTGCCGATGTATTTCAGGATATACCTGGACTACCTCCGAGTAGATAGATAGATTTTGTGATCGATTTGACGCCGGGCACTCGGCCAATTGCCCGCGCACCTTACCGAATGGCTCCAGCCGAAATGAGAGAGTTACTGGATCAGATTGAGCAGTTGTTGGGTCAGGGGTTTATACGGAGGAGTACTTCGCCGTGGGGTGCCCCTGTGTTGTTCATAAATAAGAGTGATGGATCGTTGAGGTTGTGTGTTACCGGGAGTTGAATAAGGTCACGATACGAAATAAGTATCCGTTGCCCCGAATCGATGACTTATTCGACTAGCTGAGAGGAGCTTCTTTCTTCTCAAATATTGATTTGCGATCTGGATACCATTTGTTGCGTATCAGGGAAGAGGACATCTCGAAGACTGCTTTCTTAACGAGATATGGTTCCTACGAGTTTCGGGTTATGCCTTTTGGCTTGACCAATGCTCCAGCCGTGTTTATGGACTTGATGAATAGGGTGTTCATAGAGTTCCTAGACTAGTTCGTCATTGTCTTCATCGATGACATTTTGGTCTACTCCTAGACAGAAGAGGAGCACGCCGAGCATTTGAGGCAGGTTTTGCAGACACTACGTCAAAACGAACTGTATGCAAAGTATGAGAAGTGCGGGTTTTGGCTGAAGGAGGTTCAGTTTTTGGGGCATATCATCTCAGACCGGGGGATATCTGTGGATCCGGGGAAGGTGTCCATGGTGAGGGAGTGGGGACAGCCCACGACACCGACTGAGATCCGTAGTTTCTTGGGCCTAGCAGGATACTACAAGAGGTTTATTCAGAGTTTCTCAAAGATAGCGGGTCCTTTGACACATCTGACTCGTAAGGGTGTGCCATTCATTTGGAGTGATGCCTGTCAGTTGGCATTCGATGAATTGAAGGACAAGTTGACCTCAGCACCTGTGTTAGCATTTTCGAGATCGGGATTTGAGTATCTAGTCTACACCGATGCGTCCTTACAAGGACTTGGTGGTGTATTGCAGCAGGAGAGTCAGGCCATAGCTTATGCTTCCCGTAAGCTTAAGCCTCACGAGAAGAATTACCCCACCCATGACTTGGAGTTAGTGGCGGTTGTATTTTCCCTTCGGATTTGGAGACATTATCTTCTGGGGGAAAAGTTTTAGTTGTTCACAGACCACAAATCTCTACAGTACCTATTCACGCAGAAGGAGTTGAATATGCGGCAACGGAGGTGGCTTGAGTTTGTGAAGGATTATCAGTTTGATATCCAATATCACTCGGGGAAGGCTAATGTGGTAGCAGACGCGTTAAGCCATAGTCCAGTAGAGGAGGTGACCGAGGTGTGGAAGGCTAAGTGGAAGAAGTTGGGACACCAGGATGCAGTGGCCCGATCGTTCATGTATGTGATGACAGTTACACCTCAGATTGTCACGAAGGTGGTAAAGGCACAGGCAAATGACTCGTTCTGTCAGGAGCAGATAGTTCAATTTCTAGCAGAGGGAGCAGAATCCTATACCGTTAGCTCAGATGGGGGATTATGCTTCAATGGGAGACTAGTCATTCCGAAAGGGGAAGACTTGCGACACGAGGTAATGGCAGAGTCGCACGGCTCACGGTACACCCCAGTGGGGATAAAATGTACCAAGACATGAGACGTCAGTATTGGTGGAGCGGGATGAAGAGAGATATTGCCGTGTTTGTTTCTAAATGCGCCACTTGTCAGCTGGTAAAAGTGGATCATCAGAGACCGGCAGGACTTCTACAGCCATTAGAGGTCCCGATGTGGATGTGGGAGAGCATCTCCATGGACTTTATCACGGGGTTACCTACATCACAGAGGGGTCATGACTCCATTTGGGTAATTGTGGACAGGTTGACTAAAGTCGCTCATTTTCTACCCGTAAGGACAGACTACACTACGGGACAATATGCCCAGATTTTTATTGCAAAAATAGTGAGACTTCACGGTGTGTCCCTAAATATCGTGTCTGACCGAGACAAGATATTTGTTTCATGGTTTTGGGAGAGTTTTCAGGAGGCCATGGGCACGGAATTGTGGTTGAGTACGGCTTATCACTCGCAGACCGATGGGGAAACCGAGCGTACAAATCAGATGTTGGAGGACATGTTGCGTATGTGCATCATTGACTTTGGGGGTGGATGGGAGCAGTATCTTCCACTAGTTGAGTTTGCTTACAATAACTCCTACCAGTTCACCATTGGCATGGTTGGATTTGAGGCATTGTACGGTAGACCTTGTCGTTCCCCATCATGCTGGTTAGAGGTGGGGGACAACAAACTACTTGGGCCGGAAGTGATTCAGGATACTTCGGCAAGGATATAATTAATATGAAGTCGCATTCGGGTAGCTCAGGATCGGCAGAAGAGCTATGATGATGCGAAGAGGTTCTTCAGGGAGTTCAAAGTGGGGGACCAGGTCTTACTCAGAGTATCTCCTATGAAGGGGATTACGCGTTTTCTGAAGAAGGGGAAACTGGAACCGAGATATGTGGGGCCATTTCCTATCATCGAGCGGATTGGATCCGTTGCGTATAGACTTGGGTTATCGGAGCATTTGCATAGGATTCATGATGTGTTTCATATTTCCTCGCTAAGGAAATATCTTAGGGATGATTTGTCTCATACTCACATTGCTTTGGAGGACATCGATCTCCAGCCTGATAGCTCCTACGAGGACGGGTCGATTGCTATTTTGGACCGAAGTGAGCGGAAATTGCGGTCAAAGATAGTTCCGTTAGTGCGTGTTGAGTGGCGGCATCATAATGCTGAGGAGTCCACATGGGAGCGCGAGGATGAGATGCGCGAACGTTATCCAGAGTTGTTTTTATCAGGTAACTTCTAGTTCCAAATTTCGGGAAGAAATTCTGTTATTAGGGGGAAGTATGTAATACCCCGTACTTTTATCGATATTTATTTATGGGATTAATTAAATTAAATATGAATTAATCGAGAATTAATACGGATATAATACTAATGAGATGTGAGTTGGTATTTGATTATAATGTGAATATATATGACGATGTATGAATATTGAAAATATTGAAATTGTCGCGAGTCTGAAATACGACAATTTGGGAAATTTTGTTGAGACGTGCGTGTCAGTCGCGTAAGGAATGTTAATATTTAAATTTAAAAGTGAATTTTATTTTTATCAACCGAATGGTCATTTTGAGTGCGCCAACGAGTCCGGAAGGGTCGAAATAGTCAGAAAACACTAGCCGGGGGTTTAGTTTGGGTCCCGGGGCATTTTTGGGCCATACCGGCAACTTAAAAGGGTATTTTGGTAATTTTAAAATTTTGGGAATTATAACCAACGAATTTTCGGAATTAAATATAGGTTATTTAGTAACCCACTAAACCATTACCAGCACTTAACTAATTAGAGGGCTACGGGATTTATAGGAAGAAGTTAGAAGAGGTTCGCAAAGAGAAAACCATAACCACCATCTTCAACCTTCAACCTTGGGAAAAATCTGAAGAGAGAGAGAGAGAAACCTTAAACTTTCAACATCAAATTCAGAGAACTATCCAAGGCAAGTGGTTTAATTACGTTAATTTCAAGCGAATGTTTCTTCCATGCTTAGAATTGACAAAATTGCTTTATATTGGGTATTTGATGAAAACTCTTCAAATTTGAAATAGAAATTTATGATAGGCTATAGGGATTGCATGTAGAATGTTAGTTGATGATTTTCCTATAAGAAATACAACTTTTTATGATGGAAAAATGGATTTATAAGGATAAAATTGAAGACATGAAATTCTGGGTTCATACCCATAGGGTTTGGGGTAATATTGGGGATTGATGATAATTTTATGTTATTTAGGAAGATTGGAACCCCAATAATATGTTAAGATACGATCTACAAAAGTTTAGTGACATTTAGGAACCTTAAAACACTATTTGGGATGACTTTAGGATGAGTTTAGAGATGAAGAAAATGGAGAAAAACGAATTTGAGATTTCTGGGCTCGAAACTGCCATCTCGTTAGAAGCTCTGCCCAAGTGGTTCGAACGACCTCGTTCGAACGAGCTTCTAACGAGTTGACAGTTTTCCTTCTAACGATTTGGTAGTTCATTCGATACTCCTCGTTCGAACGAACTCTCGTTTGAATGACCCCGTTCGAACGAGACTTCTAACGAGTTGACAGAATGCCCTTTTTGGCCTGATATGATTTCTAGTGTCCCGAAACCTTGTTTAAATGATGAGATAACTTTCCCTTATTAACTAATATGTATAGTTGGAAGATTTGGGATATATTGAGGAGGAAAATGTAGAAGAGTGGCTTTAACCAAATGATATTTGTGGATTAGGACGCGAGTGACTAATCACCATGCGAGGATAATTGATGACTTAAACATATATAAACCCGGGACATGTGATTTGTGTAATGATAAAAGTTGGTATAAGAACGAGAAGTATACCACTAATAAAAGATGGTAATTACTAAGATGTGTTCATGCTAAGTATATATGATTTTATGTGTATAACATACCTACCATACTTGCTATCACGGGAGGTTTGCGTTCGTTTAGGGCCATCTAATCTTTGTGTGCCTACGGGGGGGATATAGATTGGTACCTCGAGGACATAGGTCAGAGAAGGACTTATTGAGAAGTTAATAAGTCTGCTGATCATGGGAGCGTAGGTATGTGCGTGACCCATGTGATGTGAACTATGTTCGCCTCCATTGTTTGTGATTTGTTATTATCTGAAAACGATTCCTGAGAGATTCGGAATGCGTGATCCTTATGTACGTGATGTACCGGGATGGGATAGCAGAGTATGTGTGCACCGCAGCTTAGTCTTGGGGTGCTAATATTGTATATTTATGATGAGAATAATATACGGTTAAATGAGAAGAATTGTCATGTTTAAATTGTAAAGTATAATTATCGTAATGATCGCTAAAGATAAAAAGGGATAACCTATAGTGAATTGTATTGCTAATAATTGAGAATCCGAGGACTAAAGTAAAACTCTATTTAATTGATGATGTTGGAATTGAAGTGCGAATCGAGTAGAAATGTTAGAATTTATTTTGGTCTAGATAGATATGAGAATCACTTGAATGGGTACGGTACGTTAGGATTGCACAAATAGTCGAGAGGTGAGTATTTCATGTGAGAGAACGTCCTAACATGTATTTTACATTCATTGGTTTAATGTCATTAAAGCACTTGCTATTTTTAAACTATTCTCCACAATTGGGCTCTGACCCGTTTGCTTTCAAATCAATTTTTGTAAAAACCTTTTAGGTACCCAGCCACAAGGACACCATGCATAGGAATTCTATTCAGGTGAAGAGCTGTAGCTGTTGTGGAAGTTACAGGGCCTTGACAGTAGACGCCTCCTTTTCTAGTCTTGACTCCATGTTCCGTTTTATCATTTGTAGGGCATGTCGCCCATTTCCTTTAGAGACATTTTATATTTCAGTTATTCAGACTTTGGTTTGTAATTAATTTAGGATGCAGACTTGTTTTATCTATTTCAGTATTGGGATTGTTGTGAGGAGTATTTCCTCCAGATTCATTATTATATGATGGTTACTCTATTGGGACTTTATTGTGAATGGTTATGTTAATTTTTTTATAATTCATTTATTGCATGTTAATCAGATTTAACTTAAAATTTGACAACTCACTTTTTAAATACTAGGTGGTTAGTAATTATTAAAAAAAATATTTTCGACAGTGATGCTATTAACTGAACCAACTTGGCATTTTGTATCAATTTAATAAAGGAGTAGCTACCCTGTATTTTAATTAGTCGGGGTGTCACATCTATCTCTCTCCCTTACTAATGCCTCCTCTTTCTTCTTCCTCTCCCTTTTTATGAGCCACAGTTTGGGAGCCAGTGGTAGTATCCCCACTCCCAGACTTCTGCTTCTTCAGCCTGCGAGCCACAGCAACATTGTCCTCATCATCATCCTGGATTAAGTTCTTCCTAGGGGGATCCATAGTCTCATCGCTGAAACTATCCGAATCCTTTGAACTTTTTGAATTATTTGAACCCTCCTTAGAACTGGAAGATCCCTCACCACTCGAACTCTCCTCGCTAGAATCAGCCTCATATACACCTCTATCAGCCCCCACGTTGTCTTAACCAGAGCTACTCTCCTCCTCGTCTAATTGGATTGGCTCAGTCGCGACCTCTTCTATGATATGAAGGTGAGGAATGCTATTAATAGGTCGGGCGATGAACTTGGTCCCGATATTCTTGTACTCTAAGAGGAATGCAGCTGATCGTGGATGCTCGTCGTCAGCCAAATAGTTCTTTATCTTTCAAGCTTTTAACAACTCAGAAGCTCAGATTTCATGGAGTGCAGGTTCCGAGTTCTTTGTCTTCGCTAAAAAAGGAAAAAGGCGGACATAAGAAATAGAGTACACTAATAGAGAATCAATGAGCAGAACAAGAAATAGAGTATACTTATGAACTCTTCCCCGTAAAAGGGAATTGTAGATCCCCTGTACCTCGCTCCCCCAGTTTGGGTAGGGAACTTCCAGTTCCTGGAAATGAACCCTTCTTGGCAATAGCCCTTATGGGAATCAGGTAGATTGACTACCAACACCCTATCAGGACTCCTAGATTTTAGATAGGGGAGATCGAAACTCGTTCGAGAAAAGGTATAGCAATAACATATTTTGGTAAGACGTAAATTGGTGTCATAAAGTTGATTGATCCTATGAACGCCATTGATAATTTTCCAAATAGTTGGAGAACATTGGGCAGGAACTATGTAAAAATAACTAAAGAAGTGTAAAAACATGCGATTTGGGGGAACAGTTAGACCCCCTGAGACAACAAGAGAACATGAATCCAATGCCTATCCTCAATGTCTCGAATATTGTGAGGAAAAGGGGCACATTCAAAGTCCACCCAGTTGGGGATGTTGTAAAACTCCCTAAACTCAGCTATTGACCTATTACCTATTATTGCCATAAGAAAAACCCTAGTAGTGATAGAAAAGAAATTTCAACGGAAAATAAAGGAGAAGAAGTTTGGAAGACTTATGAAATGAAAATCATCTTAAGATGATGTGAGGCTACAAGCAAAGAAGATGGAAAGATAAGAAAAAGATCGAAGATGAAGGGAGGAGCCTGGAAGTGAGAAGACGCAGTAAGAGGCAAGAGATATCTTGAGAGTGCAAAATTTATGAAGCGATATCAAAAATGGTTCCTTCAAATAGTTTTGAACCCTCTCAATGATAATGCACGAATAACGAAGTAGATCTACCGCCTAAATCTCTTAGAAAGAGACGTTTCGCTCCCCAAAGCATCGCTCAATTCATAAAAATTCCATCAGAGCTAGTATTTAAAATTATTGAACCCAAGATTGTGACCCAATAATTTTATGGGAAATTGTGGGTACCTCGTCCATTTTTGTAGGCCCAAAGAAGTTTCCAGATCGAGCCCTATTTACAATAGAAAGAGTTCGGCCCAAACTCCAAAGCCCCAAACACAGTTAGTTAGTAACAACCCATCCTGTTCCTAAAATCTCTCACGAGATATTCTAGGGATAGTGGATTAACGTGGGAGTCCCCAACACCGCCACTCTCCAAACTTTTACTGTATATATTCTAACCCTGGCCCGGGGCAAAGGGTATGTAATCAGAAACACTCCCCTGTAGAAAATATAATTACAAACAAAAAACGCCACCATGGACGTAGGCATTTTGCCGAACCACGTATATCTAGTGTCGTATGTGATTGTTACTATTCTTATTTCAGTTCTTTATTTTCCTGGTGATTGCATTTACTTATAATTTGTGTTGATATTTATTGTCACCACAATATATATATATATGTGTGTGTGTGTGTGTGTGCTTTATAAATATTGGTTTGAATAATATTTATAGGAATACATACCCCACTAGAGCTATCACAGTATGTTGTAAGATGTGGATGAATCCCCTGGCTTGAGGAGCAGGGCGAGTATAATCCCATCGTCATAGTCGTCCAGGATTTTATTGTGTGATTTATTTTTAAGGGTGAACCGCTTTGGGGTATGATTCGGTTTCACTTCCAGTGAAGGAACTATGAACGCCTTCACTACACTTATATGTTTATGTTCTGATTCAGCAGTATAGACCTATCTCAAGAATCCAGGTGGGAGTGAATTGACATGGGATGATAGAATTTTAGAGAAACACCCGTTGAGGTATTACTCGGGAGGATGGATTTATATATATATATATATATATATATATATATATATGTGTGTGTGTGTGTGTGTGTGTGTGTGTGTGTGAATGTAGTAATATAGTTCTACCCATACAATGGAGTGAATAATTATATGCGGGTAAAATACATGAAGTGAGTTGTATTAATTATATATAAGTGGTGAGAATGTTATATGGTCTTAAATGAAAAATGATTAGTTAAGTTAATGTGATAAATAACATATAAATCATATATTAGACATACTCGGGCTAGAGTAGTGTGACAGGAAGGAGTTTTAACAGGAACTAGTTACGGGGTAGATGACTACGTATGTTATAAAGAAAAGCGTCAGGTGTGCACAATAGTCGAGGGGTGATCAGGTCCTCAAAGGAGTACGACACTAGATAAATATGAAGAGCATTGATGCATTTTAAATTACTACAATTTAATAACTTGGTAAAGATTTTCAAAATGTTATGGGTTCTAACCCTTGCTGTCAAATATTTTCAAAATCCTTTTAGGTGTCCAGCCACAAGGACACCAGATTTGATTATATTCCCGGTGATACGTCGTTGCGGCATATGTGGATGTTGCAGAAGTTAGAGTAGGTGCCTCTTTCATTTATTTCTAGTTTAGGAATTCTATCTCAGTTTTATTGTGAGCATATTGCTTACAACATTTATTCAGATCATTTATGTTCAGATTGTATGGGTTCAATTTACTATCTATCAGATTTGTTTGGTTTGGATCTTTTAACTGATGGTTAGTTCGGTAAGAGTTTGATTCAATTATTTGGTGGGATGTTTAGACTCTATTATTATGTGATGGTTCTACTTAGTTTTCCGTTTTACGTAATGACTTAGTTATTAAAAGATAAAACTTTGACACCATCTTAATTGACTAATCAGTGGTTACTAATTGATAAGGTTTCGAGAGTAATACTAAGAATGAACCAACTGGAAATTCTATTTTAATTTAATAAAAGACTGATCACCCGGTATTTAATTAGGTGGGGTGTCATATCAGTAATTTACTAAAATAATCAGGAATCTCATTTGGTTCATTCTTAGCAACACTATCGAAAACTTTTTAAATTACTAACCACCTAAGTTAAAATAAGCCAGTGCCAAATGTTATATTTTTATTAAACAACAATACCCACAAAAAAATGTGGAGATAAAATTATATAACCCATTCACATAATAACTGAAGTCTAGAAATCACAAGATTAAATAAACAATTGTCGAATAAACTATCGGCTCCAAATACAACATCCATATCATAAATCTAACTGAAATAAAATAAATCTAAATACAAGGTCTGAAGCTGAAAATAACCAAATCCATGTAGAAGTATGAACTGAGCGGGCAACATGCCCAACTGAAATAACCGAATATGAATCCTAGACTAGGAATAACATGACTGAAGCGTCTACTCAAGTCCTGCATGCCTCCATAACCACTGCAGCTATGAATCCCTGGAATGAATCATCATGCCTCGCATCCATGTGATTAGACACCTAAAAAGGTTTTGAAAAATATTTTTCGCACGGGTTCGAGCCCAAAACTTTTGAAAAACATTTTCAAGTAATTAATATGTCGTAATTAAATATGCATGAACACTTTTCATATTTAATTTGGTGTCGCACTATCAAGAGATACCCCTCACCTCTAAACTATTATGCACACCTAGGGCTTACATCTTAACCAGCCTAGTTGTGCTACCCCGTCTAACTAGCTCTATTACAATTATTTCTATCACACTACTCTACCCTGCGTACTTTCTATCATTGGTTCATAAACTATTCTACTCAATATATTAATGATTAATTCAACATTAATTGATTATATAACTTCCACTCCAGTTATATATGTAATAGATTCACATTTTATGTATTTAACCCGTATCCAATCATCAACTCAATTATATGCCTAATAGTATGCTTCAAAAATCACACATCTGTCGCGTATAATATACATCCTTCAAAGTAATAACACACTGGATGTTTTTCTCTAAAATACTATCATATCCCAGGTATGCTCAGTTTAACACGGTTACCATAAGTCGGCATAACTCGCACCAAATTTGGTGAAAATATCGCAAACCTAGTGGATAGGATCATAGTTCTTCGACATTAAGACCGAACCATACCCAAATCATCTCGCTTTGAAAATAAATCACATAATAGAATACACAGCGCTATGACATGGGGACTATACTAACCCAGCATTCACTAGACAAGGGGAACGCCCACATCACAAAACCTCCAAAGATATCAGTAGAGGGGTATGCTTCACATAAATATCATACACACCGATATTTATAAAATACACACACACACACACACACACACACACACATATATATATATATATATATATATATATATGTGGGGGGGGGGGGGGGTACCTGGATTTTCCATCCCCAGGTCCAGACGAGTAGCCCAATAGAAATGGCCCAAAGTCTGGGCCACTCGTATCTCAACTGAATTCAGTTCCGACTTAGTCCACTCGTAAAATCTCGTAGGGAGATATTCTAGGAGTAGAAGATCGACGTGGGGGAGTCCAACACCCCCACTCCCTGAGAACAAACATGTATATAACAAACCCTAAGCCTGGGGCAAAAGGCACGTATTGTATTCTCTGAAAGACACACCCCGAAGGACATAGAAATAATACTGACTACACCACCGTGAACGTAGGCATTCTTGCTGAACCACGTACATACTATGTTGTGTGATTGGCATTCATTATCTTATTTACTTACTTGAGTGATTGCGCTTTTCTTATTTATTTGTGTTGAATATAATCATCACCCCAATTGGCGCCGTCTGTGGGAAGCGTTTGTTTTCCTTTAAGAAAGCCCTCACCAAAAATGAATAAGAATGTCTGATCACAGTAGTAACGCCCCTCAGGCAGGGGATATCCAAGAGCAGTCTACCCCTCACAAGATCAGATCTGAAGTTCATCTTTCAGATCAGAGGGCTCGCCCAAAGCGACAAGCTCCAGAAGAAAGTCAGGGACCAGCAAAGTCCACACAAATCTCCAGATTGATCGACACGTATGAGGCAAGTATCCAAGAACAAGGAGAGTATGCTCACAAACAAGAGGCAGAGAATGCTCGCCTCAAAAGGAGACTAGAAAGGATGGAAAAAGAACTCCATCGTAGCACCAGGCGACGTCCATACCGCACTCCTAGTCCTCAGGCAAGCAAGTCTCACAGCTGAGGAAGGAGCCCTAGATACGGATCCCAGAGAAGTGCTAAACACAAGTCAGATGACGACTTGCTCGAGCAACAGTGACTAGCTCGCCATTACAGGAGCCCAGCTCGAGGTGATGAGGACATACAAAATTTGGTCCGAAGGGAGATGGACTAGCACCCAGCACATCGGGGTGCCAGATCGACCAGGGAGATTGCTCATTAAGCTTTTAGGACTCAAATGAAATCCCCTTTCTCTAGAGAGATAGAAGAAGAAGCCCCTAAAAAATTTGTAATATCGAGATTCAAAATCTATGACAGAAAGACTGACCCTATCAATCATATTAGGCAGTACAGGTAAGCCATAACTCTCTGGAACCATAAGGATGCCCTAATGTGCCGGATTTTTCCCTCAAGTCTCCATGATGTGTCCCATAAGTGGTTCGAGAAGCTCCCTCATAGGTCGATCAGGAGTTTTGAGTCCCTAGTCGAGCTCTTCACGGCTTGCTTTATCACCAGCATCTCCCATCCGAAGAGGATGGATACTTTGCTAACAATGAAGAAGACGTCTCAGGAAGGCCTGCGGGAGTATGCGAAGAGGTACTGGGAGCTGTTGAACGAGGTCAAAGACTGCTCGGAGTAGGAAGCAATAGCCTCCTCCAAGATTATCTTTCCCAGCTCTTGCCTTCTACACCAATCATTGATGAAAAAGGAGGCCACCACCATTGATAACCTGATGGCTCGCATTGAGAAATACACCAAAGTGGATGATATGACCCGCCTCAGTACAAGGGAGAACGGTTGAGAAAAGTCACTGCCAAGGGCAACGACAAGGTTGAAAATCAGAAGAAAGGAAGCAAGAATGGATCTAAGAATGAAGGCAGGAATGATGCTTCAAAAGCATTTCAGGCAGTAAACACTTTCTTCAAAGAACCAATCTACAAGATCCTGGCGAAGATTAAAGAAGAGCCATTTGCTAAGTGGCCTAGAAAGATGGGAGGAGATCCCTCGAAGAGAAACAACGCGCTGAGATGTGCTTTTCATAAAGAGGGAGGACATAAGACGGAGCACTACAAAGCTCTTAAGTCTCACCTCGAAGAACTGGCCCAGTCTGAGCACCTGAATGAGTTTGTGGAGAAGAAGGTAGAAAAAGTCGCTGCCAATGGAGAAACAAAACCTGACAACGTAATCGAAGATGATGCTGGCCACGAATTCGTATTCATTCATGGGGCATCTGATATGAAGCAAATTAAAGGGAATTCAGCCCAAATGGAGGTAAAAAGCTTACTACAGTAATGCAAGCTTTTCAAATCGATCCAGCGAAGACACAATCAAGAAAGTATCGGTGAGCAGATGACGTCGACTATAGCAAACATATCATGTTCACAGATGAAGATTTGGTGGGAGTAAGAACCCCAAATCATGACGCCCTAATCATTACGCTCAAGATAGCAAACTATGACGTCGATAAGATGCTCATCGACTAGGGAAGGTCATTTGAGGTAATGTGTTTCGACCTCTTCAGAAAGTTGAAGCTAAGCGTCGCCGACCTGAAGGAAGCCACTGTCCCTCTAATTGTCTTTAATGGAAAAGTAACTATTATATTGGGAAATATCATGCTACTGGTAAGGGTAGGAAGTGTCTCCAAGATGATCGAGTTTCTAGTGGTCGATATCGACTCACCATACCAAGCTATCCTTGGCAGGGGGTGGATGCATGCAATGAAAGAAGCTCCCTCGACCTACCACCAAAAACTCAAGTACGTGACTGAGAGAGGAGTAATGGAGATTCACGGAGATCAGGAGATGGAAAGAAGGTGCTTCATAGCATCCATCTGTCTAAAACCGGAGAAGAAAGTCGAGAAGGCCAAAGAGAAGGTCGAGGAGCAAGAAGGTCTGATACCTTCAAAATAGCAGTTAAGATATGGAAGTCCTGGAGTGGAGGAAAATAAGATCCTCCCCTCTGAGCGGGTCGTCGAAAACCTAGAGGAGATAACAGCTGGTGGGAGCAAGAAAGATAGGATTTTCTTTATCGAGACTTCTCTTATAGATCAAGAGAAGAAAGAATTGACGGTGCTACTGAGAAGCAACCTAGACGTTTTTGCATGGGAACCTTACGAGATGCCTGGCATTGATCCCAGTGTGGTTTGACATAGGTTACACATCGACCCCACTTTCAGGCCTATCGCACAGAAAGCATAGCAAACTGCGCCCGAGAAGGCTAAGGCTGTGGAGAAGGAAGTTGAAAAGTTACTGGATACAGGATCCATATGGGAATTCCAATTCCCTAAATGGCTATCCAACCCAGTAGTAGTTCCAAAAAGCAATGGGAAATGGATAGTTTGCATTGAGTTCACTGACCTTAACAGGGCATGCCCAAAGGACAGTTTCCCTCTCCTAAAGATCGACCAATTGGTGGACACCACAACAGCTCACAAGAGAATTAGTTTTTTGGACGCATATTCAGGGTATCATCATATCCCTCTATATGCACTAGTCCAAAACAAAACATCACTCATAACCACTATCGGATTATACTACAAAAAAGTTATGCCCTTTGGGCTCAAGAATACAGGACAACTTACCAGCGGCTGGTCACCAAGATGTTCAAAGACCAAATGGGAGATACTATGGAAATTTTCATTGATGATATTCTTGTCAAGAGCAGAAAAAAAAGAAGACCACCTCTCAGACCTATCAAGGACCTTCGAAATCCTCTGGAAATACCGTATGAAACTCAATGCGAGCAAATGTTCTTTCGGTGTCCAGTCAGGAAAAATTTTCAGGTACTTGGTCAGCGAGAGAGGCATTGAGGCAACCCGGACCAGATTGACGCGATCAACAAGGTACATCCTCCCCGCATGATACGGGGGATGTAGAAGCTCATGGGCATGCTTTCCTCCTTGAACCGTTTCATTTTAAAGTCCTCTGAGAAGTGCAAGCTATTCTTTCAGCTCTTGAAAGGAAACAAGACAGTGGAGTGGAATCAAGATTTCTCAAAAGCATTGGAAGAGCTCAAGGCCTATGTTAGAAAACCACCTCTCCTCTTCATACCTCAAGAAGATGATTCCCTATACTTATATCTCCCCATCTCCAGCCACTCCATTAGTTCTGAACTAGTGTGCGAGAAAGCAGGAATGCAGCATCCAATTTACTACGCGAGAAAAACCTTGTTGGACGCCGAGCAGCGGTACCTACCACTGAACAATCTCGCCTTCGCACTAGTAATAGCTTCGAGGAAGCTGAAGCAGTACTTCGAAGCTCACACTATCATCTTCCTTACATCACACTAGGGGTGGCAATTTTAGAAACGACATGAAAAAACGACACGGAACGATACGAAATTGACCCGAAATTGACACGATATTTTGTGTTCGTGTCGTGTTTTTTGGACACGAAGTCGTGTCGTGTCGTGTCGTGTTCGTGTCTTAATTATGAGTCGTGTTGTGTCGTGTTATCGTGTTATCGTGTTTTTTAGGCCTAAAATTTAAGAAATTATGGTTGTCGTGTCATGTCGTGCCGTGTTATTTTTTATTCGGGTTGTGTTCGTGTCAGCTAAAAAAACACGAATTCGTGTCGTGTTCGTGTCCGAAAAAACCTTGTCGTGTCGTGTCGTGTCGTGTCGGGTCAAAACACGACCCACTGACCCGAATTGCCACCCTTACATCACACCCCCTTAAAGCAGTCATGCGGATCTGTTTGGCAGACTATCCAAGTGGTCAGTCGAGCTCGGACGATTTGATATCACTACACCAAAATGGCCAAATTATCACCTTTCAGTCGGCCACCCTTGTCATGGTCATTGACCATGACACGTCCGTCACAATACTTAAAATAATTTTCACGGTCCTAGATCGTGATCCGTGACAATTTACACAGCAAAAAAGCCCTACCCTTTCTTTTTTTTCCCACCGATTTTGGTTTTTCCCTCTTTTTCTCTCTCTAAGCGATTTCGAGGTCTCTCTCTCTATAAGGTATGTTTTTTCCTCTCTTTCTCTTTCATTTCTATATGTGTGTGGTGGTGTGTGGTGGGGGAGGGGGGCAGGGGGTGGTGGGGGTGGGGTGGGGGGGAGGGGGAATGGGGTGGGGTGGTGGGGGGTGGGGTGGGGGTGGGGGTGGGGTGGTGTGTGTGTGTGTGTGTGTGTGTGTGTGTGCGTGTGTGGCGGGGGAGGGGGGTGGTGGGGGTGTGTGGTGAGGGGGGGCAATCTTAAAAATTGTATAACTTTAATTAATAAATTGTATAGCTTTAATTATAATTTTAATTGTTTAGTTGTAGATGAAAGTAAAGTAATAATTAGTGCCCATTTCATAGGAAAGTAGGATTGCCCCTCATTGTAAATTAGTAAATTAATAATTGTATATTTTAATTGTTAGTTTAATTGATGAAATGAATTAATTGAGTAGATGAATTAGAAGGAGTACGGGATACACATTTGTTGTTGACACTGCTGTTGGATTATAGTGGATCGATGTTGGGTTGGTTAACAATAAAAGTGGCATTACCACTGGATTATTGTCCATACGGGGGTGGGATTTTTTAACTTTTTTTAAAAATTACTTTGTATATCGAACAATATATAATTATTAATAATTATTGGATTATTGTCCATATGGGGATTGTTGGCCAACGTGGATTTTTAGGTGTATCTCGTGGGTATTCTTTAGTGGTTAATTCTATATATTATTAATAAAGATAAGTAGGGATCTTTTGGTATGGATGAAAATGGCTATATTATTAATAACTATTGTGTGTGTGGTGGGGGCATGGGGTGGTGTGTGTGTGCGTGTACGTGTGCATGTGTGTGGTGTGGGAGGGGTGGGGGTGGGGTGGGGGCAGGGTGGGTGAAGGGGGTGGGGCAGGGGTGGGTGGTGGGGCAGGGGTGGGTGGTGGGTGTGTGTGTATGTGCGTAGTGTCCCTTGTAAAAGAATTGATTGATTATTAATTTTTTTAGTAAATTAATATATGATTGCCCCTTATTGTAAATTAGTAATTTAATAAATGATTAATTATGAAAGTAGGATTGCTCCTCATTGTAAATTAGTAAATTAATAATTGTATACTTTAATTGTTAGTTTAATTGATGAAAAGAATTATTGGGTGTGTGGTGGGGGGCAGGGGGTGGTGTGTGTGCGTGTGTGTGGTGGGGGAGGGGGTGTATGAAAGTAAATTAATAATTATTGCTCATTTTTATTTGTAGTAATTGTACATATTTGCATGTCTTCTTCTAATTTTTTTTTATCTGTACTAATAACTTTTTTTACAGAAAATGTCTCCTTCAGGTATTAAGGTGAGGATGATGATGCCGGTTGTGATGATGTCGTCTGAGCTAGGTGGTAGTGGAGGAGACGAGGGCTCCTCGACCCCTAGGCTCCCCAAATATGGCAAATTTGGGATTACCATCAAGAACAAGTCAGAGTTATTAGCGAGATCCCTCGAGCTGGTAAAGACGATAATTTGCCCGGGGTATATGAGTTGGAAGGAGGTGCCATATGAGCTCAAGTTAGCTGTTTGGGCGGCACTACAGGTAATATATTTATATTTATATGAATATTTCAATTTCATTTTATTATTTATATTTATATTATTCGCAACTAATATTGTATTTGTTGGATAGGAACAATTCAACTTGGATCCAAAGCTATGCGATTCCGTCTTGGAGCAGTTGAGGGAGCAACACAAGAGGTGGAAGAAAAATATGCGGACACGATACTTTGGGAAAACACGAGAGTCCATTATCCAAAGGCGTGAATCCGTCCCGCTGAAGGAGCCGATCTCATTGGCACAATGGCAAAAGTTCATTGACAATGAGATCGGGGAGCGACAATTGGCATCTCGCCAATCGGGGAGGAAAAATTGGGCAAAAAAGATGGACGTGCACTACTTCGACCGGACGTCTTACGCCGAGGTGGAGCATAGGATGATGGTAAGATTTAATTTGTCTATAACTATAGAAATATATTATTCTGCATTATTTTACTTTGTGGGGCCGATACTAATTTTACTTTATTTTATTTCAAGGGATAGGGAGTGGCCCTGGGGGTAAGCCACATAGGCTCGATACTTATGTGGCTCTTCGGACGAAGAAGGGGAAGGACAAGGAGGTGTCCCCGAGCGCCGCGAACACGATTGTAAGTAATCCGACAGTTTACTTTTTGTTAATTACGTTATAATTTTTTAGTTTACTTATTTTACTAATCATGTGCTTTTTGTCGTTTCAGGCAAAACTTAAGGAAGTGCATGAGTCGTAGTCTGATGCCGACAAGGCATATTTGTCCACAGAGGCACTCAGCCAAGTGCTTGGCTCTGATCACAAGGGGGGTGAGCTCGCGGGTGGCCAAATCTAGGATCATCGGATTGGAGACGAGCAACACCGGGTTGTCTCGAACGGTGGATTAACATGACGCGAAGCTGTCCCGTTTGGAGGTGACGGTACAATATATGTACTCATTCATGAAGCGTATGTTGGGCGGATATCATAAGGGGAAAGGGAAGGAGAAGGCGGTGGAGGAGGAAGTGCGGAAGGACGAGGTTGAGGATGATAAGGATATGGACCTCGCTGCTTCATCACTGACACGTGCGTACTTCGATGATCCACTTACCTATTTGGATCCCTTCAACAGACTGATGTCGACACTTGGTTAGCCGAGCATTTTCATATTGGACGTATTTGATGGCCAGTGGATAGGGCGGGGGTTGAGGGACCCGAATATCATCCAGGGTGGAATAGTTCATGGACATGAGCTTCAAGAGATCGAGTCCAAGGTGCTCGTCACGCATGTGATAACCGGGAAGGATAACTCCCTGTTGTGGTTGCGCGAACAATGTGGCACAATGTATATTAGTGGGTGTGTCAATTCGTATATCGTGTGGCCTACTCACCTCCTCACATTTACCCCAGACATGTAGTGACATTATTTTTAAATTGGTACATTTGAATTATATTTGGATTATATCGTCATGTATATTGTTTCTATTTTGAATGTATAGTTGCATCATCATTAGTTTATTTGGATATATGATGTTTGAACAGGTACAACGTTGCTATAACAGGTACAAATATACTGCTGGGCAGTGGCAGTGGCCATACTGCCCAGTAGATTTTTTAAAAATTCTGCCCAGAATTATCACGGTCATTGACCGTGAAAAGTCCTTGACAAATAAGGTTGTCACGGTCATTGACCGTGATAATGTTTTTCAAAAGGGTCAAGGCTTTGTCACGGCTATTAACCATGACTAAACTTGTCACGATCAGGGACCGTGACACGATCGTGACAAGTCTAACGAACTTGTCACGGTCATTGACCGTGACAAGTCCGTGATAAAAAAAGTTATCTCGCCCCGACTTGTCACGGTCATTGACCTTGAGAAGTAGAATTTGTCAAGGTCAATGACCGTGACAATTTGACAGATTTGGTGTAGTGATATCCAATTTTAGCCCAGGAATGCAATCAAAGGGCAGGTCCTCGCAGATTTCATCACAGAATTCCCTGGCAAATAGCCTTGCGACCAGCTTCAACCCATGAAGCAAATGGAAAATCACCCATCGGTAGGAGTCTGGCGATTGTTTGTCGATGGAGCCTCCAACTCAAAGGGAGTAGGAGTAGGCATTGTGCTCATCACACTAGAAGACACAATCCTCGAGCAAGGGATCGGGCTTGGATTTGAAGCATCCAACAATGAGGGAGAATACAAAGCTTTGACATCCGACCTGCAAAAGGCACAGGCACTGGGGGCAAAGTAGCTACAGGTGTTCGGCGACTCATAATTGGTCTCCAATCAGATAAGTGAGGACTTCAACACAAGAGATGAAAGAATGGAACCCTACCTTGCCTTGGCAAAGAAGCTAATGTCCAGCTTTGAGGAAGCCAATGTCCAACAATTTCCCAGAGGACAGAGCAGCCATGTCGATGCCCTGGCAGCCCTAAGTTCATCAATCAATTCCGACTTGAAGATAACGATCCCCATCGAGTTACTCGCCCATTCGAGCATCAACCAGAATGATGAGCTGCCAAACCTAGAACACATACTCCAGATCGAGTCAGCGCCCTATTGGATGGACCCTCTGAGGGACTATTTGAAAATGGAACACTTCTTAATGATAAGAAGGCCGCCCATTAGATAAGAGTCAAAGCTTCTCATTTTCACTTATCTCCTGAGGGAAAACTGTATAAGAGATCATTCACCGGACCTTATCTTTAATGTGTTCACCCGAAGGATGTCGAGCAAGTTCTACACGAGTTTCATGAAGGAATCTGTGGAAGCCATATTAGAGGAAGGTCACTAGTTTTTCAAGAAATGAAGAAAGGCTACAAGGGGCCATATATGCATAAAGATTCGGCAGTATATGCTCGCAAATGCGAGAAATGTCAACTATATGCTCCTATGGTTCACCAACCTGCCAGCGACCTAAAATCGCTAACCAGCCCATGGCCTTTCGCCCAATGAGGGATGGACATTGTAGGCCCTCATCCTACCACCACCGACAACCGCAAGTACCTGTTGGTCGTAACAGATTACGTCACTAAATGGATCGAGGAAGAGCCATTAGTAAACATCCGAGATGCAGACATGATGAGGTTCATATGGAAAAATATAATTACCCGTTTTGGAATCCCCAGAACCATCATCACCGATAACGGAACACAGTTCGAGAGTGGCCCTTTCCAGAACTTCTATAAAGAACACGAGATCAGGCATTATTTCAGCTCAAAGGCCTACCCCCAGAGAAACGGTCAAGCCGAGTCTTCCAACAAAACAGTGATCAATGGGATGAAGAACCGACTAGAGCGAGCCAAAGGTGCATGGATGAGTGAGCTGCCACATATTTTGTGGGCTTACCGCACTACCCCACGGCGAGCAACAGGAGAAACCCCATTTTCACTAACGTATGGAATGGAAGCAATCATCCCCTTGGAAGCTGACGTACCAACCATGAGAACCACCCTTGTCGACCAAGGCCAAAATGATGCAGCATTACTCGCTGAACTTGACCTAACTGACGAACGTAGAGAGCTAGCCATAGTAAAGCTGGCGAGCTATCAGCAACAGCTCATGAAATACTATAACCATAAGCTCAATCCAAGGACATTCCAGGTTGGAGACTAAGTCCTAAAGAAGGTCTTTGGCAGCGCATTAAACCATGAGATGGCAAGCTGGGTCCAAACTGGGAGGGACCATTCAAGATAACAAGAGATTATCTACAAGGAGCCTATTACTTAGAAACGCTGGAGGGAATAGAAATACCCCGAGCATGGAACGCAGCCAACCTAAATAAATTCTATTTCTAGTTTTTTCTTGGCTCTTTTATCGAATTTTTTGAATTGGAAACTCATTTTTTATTTATTTACTTGTTGTTAATGAAAGTTGTTTGGCAATGGCATTCTATGAAGTGTTAATTATGTATTGAGAACTTTATAACTTGCACACCCTTTCCAAGTAACAGTCACCTTACTCAAAGTAGAAAAGCAAGGTATCACCCTCCTCAGGTTTTCGTTATGAAACACGAACGACCTCTTAGCATTTCCCCTAGCAATAAATGAAGCCTTATAGGGGACCCTTAGGCAATTAGGCCAAAAATGAATTGGTTACCAAACTATGTTTGGTTTAAAAAACCTACTCGGATAGAACATCCAACGCCAGGTGTGTCCTCGCCATTGTCGCACTTTAGCCTAAGGGAGTGTGACGACATGACCTAAAAGGTAAAGTGAGTCAGAATGGTTTCTTATAAGCATACTGGACTGGGAGGACACTTACTCAATAATGAAAACCTACCAATCTAGTCGTCCACAAGGATCCCAAGATAATTAAGTGAGAAACAAAGGATGTAAAAATATAGAACACATGTTTAGTCTGCGGGATCGCCCAAAACACAGATATTATATTACTTCATCACGTTTACAATGAGAATGTAAAACACATGTTTAGTCGGCGAGATCGCCCAAAGTATCAATATTACATTACTTCATTACATTTATACAAAGAGTTACATCTGGTAAAATCTTAATGAGGCTGAGGCCTCTGAACAAGATAGTCAGCCACTTGTGCTCTTCGGCCATTGTCCGGGTGGGGAGCTAATTCCTCCTCGACCTCATTCATCTCTGACTCTAACATATGCCTAGGGATGGCATCGATAGGGATCCATTTGTTGTCCCTCCTGAAAGGATTGGGCCTCAAAGTTGAAGGAGAGATCTCATAACAGTACCAGAGTACAGAGTTCCTTGGGACTTGCAGCTCCCTGGGGGCACTCAACCATCCCCCTAATAAAGGCAAGATCTTCGAACTCTTCCAGCCTCGCCGGAGCATCTGCCCAACCTTAGTCGTAACCATCAGCCCACACTCGCCGAGTTCCTTTCTTGAACAGATGCCTCAGCCATGTGACATCCCTTTGAATCCCAACGACAATCACGTATGCTCGACGAACATCTTTTCGAAGCTCATCCATCTCCCTAGATGTACCCCCTGCATCTGGCCCAGCCCACGAAGCAGCGATGAGGTAGAACCTCGTAAGACTGGAGGAGCACCGCTCGACCCTGCTCCAGCTCGCGGAATAGTCGATGAAGAAGAGCCCCTTAAAACTTGGGGTGCAACGCTTAGTGCATGCTCCCTGAGTCTCATTACCTCTCTCCTCAGAGTCTCATTCTCCTACTGAAGGACTTCTCCAACTTTATTAACTTCATAGGCGTCTAGAAGCTTGGCTCTTAAAGTATTTACTTCCTCTTAAACGGAGGCACCAAATTCTTCCATCTACTGGAGTCTATCCTTCAGTTTGGCAATGAGCTCTGACTGGTCCTTAAACCTCTAATTCCTTGTCGTGAGGGACTTGCAGATCTTAACAAAGGCTTGGCGAACTTGATTTCTCACGTTAGGACCAAGGATCCTTCCCAGTTAAGAGGTGGCAGGTATATACTCATCTACATCAATCGACTACAGCCCATAAAAAGCAGTATAGAACAAAAGAATCAGTATGTTGAAGGGAAAGCACTTTCATTTGATTAATGGAAGTCCAAATTACATCGATGAACATAAAAAAGCAGTACAAACAACGAAAAAAATATAGAGGAAATCCTAGGAGCTGACTAGCTAGCAACCTCAGTTTGTTTAGAGGTTGCCGATTATTTTTCCTTATCAGTGGTAGCAGAGGTAGCTCCCTCGAATGGAACAATGACTGTTCCCTGAGGAGGAGGATCACCAACAGGAATAGTTTGGGAGGCAGGGGTAATACCTTTAATGGCTGGGGCAGGAGCTTCATCTACAACAAGCTTTGGTCCTGGATCATGCTCATCGAACAAGGGAGAATCAACATCCACCCCAGTATCCAAAAGATCCTTGTTCCATACCTTCTTGAAGTTCAGACGGTTGATGTAGCCTATTTGAACCTCGGCATCCTCATGTGCGGCATCCCACACAGAATTGTATGAACCTTCCTTAATGGTGGCTACCTCTAACTCCATCTTCTTCAGCTTCTCCCCCAGCACCTTATTTTCCTCGATGACGTCCAACTTGCTTGAGCAGACCAGATTATAGGACTACCTCAACTCATTTAGTTCCTTGATCGCCGCCTCCCTTTCTATACTGGCTTCAGCAAGGGTGAGATCAGAGGACTTTTTGGCCTCACTGGCGGTCTTCAGACTTGCCTCCAGCTCGATGCCTTTCCCCCTCAGCTCATCATTTTGCTTCTCTAAATCTACATTCCTACCCTCCACCTCATCGCGAGTACGGTAGAGAACAACGAATTCAGTCACAAACTGCAAGTAAAAAGAAAGCATTAGAAGAAAGCAGTGAATAGATTATTACAAGTGTTAAAGGATAGAAACATACTTACCAAGGCTAGCCTTTGACTCGCTTGCAGGGCTAACTGGCCAGTCCGCATTGCCCTTTGTCGATCAGTAGGCAAAACTGCTCTCTTGAGCAAAACAGGAGCCAGTTGGGGAGATGTGGCTACCGAGGACCCCTATGGCAATGTAGACATGGGCACTAAAGATATCCTGACCTTCGTCCTCGCTTCCACTCTCCTCCTATCCTCCTCTCCTCCTCTCTCTCCTTCTCCCTCTCAGCTCTCTTCCTCTCCTCCACCTTCTTTTTCTCTTCAGCCTTCTTCCTCTCCTCTTCTTTCTTTCTCTCTATCTCTCTCAACTATTCTTCCTATTTTATCTTCTTCTCCTGATCATGAGAAGCGGACTGAGAACTAGTGGTGACATCCCCATCGACAGACTTTTACATCTTCGACCGGTGAGCAAGAAGCACATCATCATCATCACGGATCAGATTCCTCCTACGGGGAGCCATTTCCTCGCCGAAACTACTGGATGTATTTGAAGACTCTTGAGGCTCATAAACCTCTTTCGAATTGGAGGATCCTTCACCACTGGAGATTTCCTCACTGGAATCACCTTCAGCAGCACCCCTATTGTCACCCTTGCTACCCTTACCAGAGTTGATCTCTTCCTCGTCCAAATGAATAGGATCTCCAACAGATTCTTCATTAATATCAAGCTCGGGGATACTATCTATAGGTCGTGCGATGAAATTAGATCCAATATTCTTGTACTCCAGAACAAAAGCAGTTGATCTAGGATGTTCACCGTCAGACCAAAGGTTCTCTAATGTTCCAGGCTTTGATCAGCTCGATTACGCGAACCTCACTAAAAGCAGGTTCCAAATACTTTGTCCCCACTGAAAAGAAGAGAGAAGAATATCAGGGAAATCATACATTAACAAGAAGATCGAAAGAGCATAACAAAAATTAATCCTACCTATAAACTCCTCCCCATAAAAGGGGACCATGAACCTGTCAGACCTTGACCCCTCGGTATGGGGAGGAAATTGCTAATTTCTAGCAAGAAAACCCTCTTGCCAGTAGTCCTTATGGGAATCAGATAAATTTACTACCAATACTCTGTCAGGACTCCTGGCCTTGAGGTAAAGAAGGCCAGAGCTTGTTCACGAGAAAGAGTAGCAGAAGCATATTTCAGCAAGGCCCAGATTGGTGCCATAAAGTTGGTTTATCCTATGGACACCATTAACTGTCTTCCAAATGTTTGGCGAACACTGCGCAGGGATGATATTGAAATAACCAAAGAAATTTAAAAAACAAATTGCTCGGAGGGAAAGTCAGGCCCCCTTGGGACAGCAAGAGGACATGAATCCAATAAGCGCCCTCTATTTTTCTGATATTTTTAGGGAGAGAGGCGCACTCAATGTCTACCCAGTCTGGGGTATTATAGAACTTCCTAAACTCAGACAAAGTCCTATTACCTATCTTCGCCATTTGTAAACCCTAATTACGAATTCAAAGAAATCTGAACATAAAAAGAAAACACAGAGAGAGAGCAAAGGGGACTTACGAGACGAAGGTTTGGCTAGGAAGACGCGAGATCACAAGCCCAGATGACGAAGAAGATGGAAAGCAAAGTAAACAAAGACCTGGAGAGGAATGCACAATAGAAAAATCTTGAAAAAGAAGGGAAAACTTGAAGAAGTTTGAAACAACGACTACGGATTGTTGTTCCAAATGACCTTTAAATTCCAATCATTGTGCTCAGGACACGAAGCAAGCTACTGCCTAAATCAGTTTTCAATCTTGGGAAGAGTTACACAAATTACAAGAGAACCATTATGACAAATCATTTAAATTTATTGGGCCCGAATTGTGGCCCAACAACTTTAGGGGCAATTGTGGGTACTGGGATTTTCCATCCCCGGGTCCAGACGAGTAGCCCAATAGAAATGGCCCAAAGTCTGTGCCCCTCGTATCTCAACTGAATTAAGTTTTGACTTAGTCCACTTCTAAAATCTCGTAGGGAGATATTCTAGGAGTAGAAGATGGACGTGGGGGAGTCCAACACCCCCACTCCCCAAGAACAAACATGTATATAACAAACCCTAAGCCTGGGAAAAAGGCACGTATTGTATTCTCTGAAAGACACTCCCCGGAGTACATAGAAATAATATTGACTACACCACCGTGGACATGTGCATTCTTGCTGAACCACGTACATACTGTGTTGTGTGATTGGCATTCATTATCTTTTTTACTTACTTGAGTGATTGCGCTTTTCTTATTTATTTGTGTTGAATATAATCGTCACCACAATATATATATATATATACATATATATATATATATATATATATATATATATATATACATATACATATATATACTGTCTCTATACCCATATATATATAAACACCAATTCGGCTAAACAGTGCCTACCGCCAAAAGCACTCACCTACTATCCCGAGCCCACACTCTCAACTCACAAATTTATTTTAGTTCTCAACTATAATTTCAATAAAATTTCTTCACTCTGCTAATATGCTCGGACTTCCCAACCAACCCTTATATCAAATATTATCGAATTTATCCCACTCAATTCATTTATAGAATCATTCTCTCAATAATTCTCTTTTTAATTTAATAAACCCAAACTTTAATTTTTCGCTTGTTCTTAAGGTAATATAACCACACGGAATTACCCAAATAAATGTTTCTCCCTTTTTACAGAATTATAATCTGTAATTAAAATCCCACGAATCAAATCCATGCACAACAATGGGACAATCTGGATTTTCCAGACATTTGAACCCGTTTGGCTATACGCCAGAACCGGTTCGATGTACCTGATAGTAGCACTTTGATTTTATTGTCCAAAATTGCTACTCCAAACCCATTTATATTCTCCCAATTCTCCATTAATGTATACATAAGTTATGGGAATGATTTCCAAACTGAACTTAACATTACCCAATGATTCAATATCGATAAATCGTCAATTAACCTCACTTTAATTCACATATTGGGTTTATAGGAAGGATATTAATTCACAACCCTAATTTATATTTCAAAATTCCCAATAATCATATTAAATCTCTATGTCTTAATATGAATCCGATTTCCCGGCAAGACTATAGTGTTTACACCTTTATTCATGTTTCAATTTTATTATATTCATCATACAATTTCAATTTAAAGGATTAATTAATCCAAAACCCTTTTTACATGTGAGATTCCCTCCCAAAAATCATTTTAGGTTTACACCTACTATGATATGAATCGAAATACCTACATATGCAATTAGTTTAAGTCAAATACTTGCCTTAAAGGGTTCATAGAGTCAGAAAATCCGTTGTAGACGATGAATTTACGGTTCAATGCTCGCATCCCCCTTCAATTCTCTCCCAATTTGGCCTTTCTAACTTTCTCCTATAATTCGCCTCTTTTCCTTTCCATCTTAGGGATTGCCTCTAATGATAATAGTTGCCAACACCTCTAATATTAGGTTATAAACTCTCTAATCCCGAAATTAGCCTAATGGGACAAGCCCACTTGACCCATAATCCCTCATAAGAGCCTGGTATAGTCTAAAACTCCTATTGAACCCAAATAATACACCCGAGTACACTACTCCTCCTATTTTGGCCCATTCAGAATCAACCGTGATCTCGAAATCTTCATCAGAGTCGCTCTACATAAATTTTCTATCTCGACCTTAATATAGCCTACACATGACTCCCGGTTGAGGTATAACATAGTCCTGTCAATATTACTCACTACGACGTATAGTAATTATCACATATTATTTACTACGCACATAGTAAATTTATTCAATAAATATTAATCAAAATCTCTCTCAATCAATATTTAGTAACCACACAATATTTTAATTAAATTAAATTAATGCACGCGTGTGATTTAAAAAAAATGCATGAATTAATTAAATTCTAAATAATAAAATAAATGGGGTGTTACATTAATCTTCTCCTTTCTCTCTCATGAAGGCAAACTCTCTCAAGACTAAAGTAAGGGTTCACAATGTAAAAGTAAGATGATTTTTAGGTGTCTAGATCGGTCTAGGTTGTTGCCCACTCAATAAATAAAAATTAAACACGAGGTGCTAAAAGAGAAAATACCGCTTTAAAATATGGACAACATTGCCCAAGGTTTGCAAATTCTCTATAACTTCATACACGGAAGTTGTTTGACACACCATTTCCTGTGTTAGAAAACTAGTCTCAAACACGAAAATTGATACGGGAGCCTTATAATTTTTGTTATTTGCAACCAACTTGAAATTTATCAATTTTTGAAGGTCGAATTAGACTAAATATGACAATATAACATATATTATATAATTAAAATACTATTTACAATATAATCTAAGCATTATTTTCTAAGATTAAAGATTGCTTGGACCAATGATTTATTAAAAAGAAATAAAATGGTGGATGAGTGTGTCCACAACCAAGGTTCACAGTGCAAAATTAAAAGAAAGTAATAAAATAAAAATTTCTATAAATAAAACAATTTATTCCCCCCCTTTTTCATTTACATCGAGTTTCGAGAAGATTATAGTCCTTGCTCAGTAAAATCTGTTCTTCTTTATCTTTTTGGATCTTTCGAACTGAAAGCAAGTATTGGAACTTATTTTCAACTTGGTCTTTGATTTCCTTGTTCAATTTTGATAAGCCCTCTCCAATTCCTTGATAAATTGCAACTACAACTCTTTTAATAACCTCATCAGCTAGTTTTTTATAGATTTGATCCAGCTCTAAGTGGAGCTCCTTTTCTTTTTTAGTGTCTATCTTGGACTTCTTATAGATATTGGTAACATACTCAATTTCTTACTCATGCTCATAATCACGTAAACGAAATGATTTCTTACCAATACTGGTACATGTGACAGTAACAGTTGTTAGAGAATGGGGGTATAATGCCAATTTTAAAGAAGAAATGGGGGGTAACACAAAACTAACTTTAAAAGCGGGGGTAAAAAAAATTAACTTTTGTCTATTTTTTATCTATATGTAATCTAAAAGGGTATACATGTATTTAATGTCTGCAATTTGAAGTTGTCCGCGTGGCAACAAAGTTTAAACTCACAAAAGAAAGATTTCTTAGTTCTATTCTCGAGACACTATTTTCCTATTTACCTGATTGTCTTTCCATCTCTCTTAATTTATTATAAGCCTACTCCTTTTCTTTACTTCTCTCTGCCATTTTAACGCTTTCTCACTCGTAATAAATCTCAATATTTCACTCTCTCACCCTTTGTCTCCCTTTCTATACTCGGGCTCCAGTTAATCATGATGTATTTGGTGAATTGAGTGCTAACAGGGAAAGTAGGTATTCTCCAAAGTCAGAATTTGAATCTACAAAAGATTAGGCTTTTAAAGGTTCTGATACTTGATAGACATGAAATTAAGGAATGGGAAAAACCTCAGACAACCACTAAGTACAGAATTACAAAAATAACACGACAAAAGACTTACATAATGACCAGACTCCCCTCGCAAGCCTTGACGCTCTTCATTCCCTCAACCTCTTCTTAGTGACATGCAGGAGTTCCCCTACGCCTCAAATTCCACCGATAGGGCACAACAATCTTCAAGCACACGAAGTCCACCATATGTAAACCAAAGAGCACAGAATCCTCCCTAAGCTACAATTATCAATAATGTAGAGAATGAACATGGTGCCAAAAACTCGAACTCAGCCCCCCCTCCCACACACACACACATTGTGTGTGTGTGCGCGCGCAAAATATAGGAGAGAGAACGAGAGGTGAAAAAATAATGAAGAAATAAAGAAGGTAGGGGATAATGTATGTAAAAAAAATTAAAGATAACTGCGAGACACAAGGCGTATATGTAATATGTACTATATATGTTTATGTGTGCAGTGGCAGAGTCAAGAATTTCCACTGGGTGGGGAACAATAATAAAAATGACAGGGGTTCTGGGGTGATAACCATCAATTTTGTTTAGGGTTATTCAAATATCTAAACAAAGATAAATATTCACATAATATTGCAAGATTGTCACAAATAGAATAAGCACACTTCATTACCCAAAAAGAAGAGAGGATTTACATCTTTTCATATAAAACTATAGTTGAAATACACCATATTGGAGTAAAAATATTTTATAATATCCCCCGGCAAGATTTAAAATAAATAAAATTACAATAAACTCACATTCACAATATTAGGCATCTTGTAAAAATTAGATATATTGCAAAACTCTAAACAGTAATTAATTAATAAATATACAAATAAATAAGGGGTATATACCAAAGAGTCCCTCAAATATTTTTTGATACACGTTTAGTCCAGGCCTTTTTATTTGTTCCAAAAGGTTCCTCAGCATCCCTCTAGAACGGACTTTTAAAAATTAGAGACTATTGATTAAATGGGTGTTTGAAGGACCTTTTGGAATAAAATAAAAAGATTTAGACTAAATGTATATTAAAAAAGTATTTAAGTGACTTTTTTTATAGTTGATCCAATAAATAAACACCTAAAAAAAATAAAATCAAACCCCGAAAGAAAAAGAATAAAGCAACCGTTGTTTTGTATTAAAGAAAGTTTTTGTTTAGTTAATTAAACAATAAGTTAATTAAACAACCATTCTTATTATTTTAACTTATATAAAGAAAGTTAAATGTGAAATCAAGAAAGTTAATTTAACCTATATTTTCACTTATATAATTAAACAAAATTGGTAGCAGCAGTCGGGCACAGTGACGGAGCTGGAGATGGCAAGGCAAGGGATTAGGTAGCCTTTAACTCCAAAATGGGTAGCATTAACCTTAAGTTCCAAAATGGGTAGTGTTCTCTCCAAAATCTGATATTGGGGAAAAATGAAAAGGAGGCAAAAGAAAGAAGGGTTTGAAGTTGTTTTGAGATTATATATATATATATTAAAGGTACCCTCTTTCTCTTTCTTTCTCTCTCACATACACACACACTTATAAATTTAGAAGCTTAACACGTGAATGTATGTCATTTCTTATATAATATGTTTGTGTTGTTATATTGGATTATCTTTCTGCATATTATTTAAGTTGTTGTTGAATTTGGAATTATTTTTTTAATTTTTTCTTATTTAATCATGTAGATCTGAATCATGACATGTATCTCATGGATCTCTTGATTTTTTCTTTTAACTATTGTGATTTTAGACGATTTTTTTCCTTTATGTATTATTATTGGAGGGCTTGTTTGAAAATAAGGTATTTACATTTTGGGGTTCAAGTTCAAAGTTTTGTATGTTTGCATTTTGGAGATGATTTTAACTTTTTGCAAAATGCTAAGGGTGCCCATATGTATACCCATTGAGTTTTTCAGTTCTTTTCTCAATTGCCTAACTCCGCATCTTGTTGGTTTACACCTACTATACTTTATATTATTGATCATAATAACATTATGATGAATTTTTGATAAAAAGATTGCTAATACATGAGCTTATTGTCCTAAACAAAATGGGTAAATAGTCAATCGGGTGACATTAATTTGACATGGTTGTTGGTTAAATTTAAATCTTGGACACTCACGCACAGAGAAAATTTGAATATTAGAAGCTCAAGTGTAATATAAGTTGCAATATAAAATTCAGGTGCGACAATACAAATGTCGCGAGTTCTCCAAATATCCTATAAATCTCCGGAACAAATCACAGATTTGGAGCTGGAAAAATTTGTCGGTGAGACAAAATAATTTATGGGCGTTATGCTAATTTTTTTCCTAATAATTTGCCACACAATATGGAAATTTTTTACCACCCTGTCAATTAATAAAGTGTAAGAATATGATTAAAAAATGACTCAGTAAATATTTTATAGACTATTTTTCATGAGAAATTAATATTAGGGTTCGTTTGATTCAAATTATTTGTCATGGGAAATGGCAACTAAGTTAGAAAATGAGGTATTTGCCTACAATTTGGTGAGTTTGGTACAAAAGTTTGCCTACAAATTATTTGTCAATGTACAACACCAGCTATGCATAAAATTGCCACAAATGTTAGCAAACTTCTCTTTGTAATTTGAGTGAGAAATATTTGTCACGCAAATTTGCAATTTCTTACAAGTGCTTTTTTTTATTTTTTTATTCTAAAATATTTGTAAAAAAAGAATTATAAGTTGTTAAAAACACTGTTTTAAATAAAATAAAAAGAACTCTTTTAAGAATGTTGTTCTAAAACTGTTTTTAAAATGTTTTAAAATTGTTAATTTTTTTTTAAAAATTTTATTAAAAACAATTTAAAAACTGTCTTAAATAAATAAATGTTTTTAAAAAATAATTTTAAAACTGTTAAAACACTATTTTAAAAGTGTTTTAAAACCGTTAAAAAAAATTAAAAACAATTTCAAAATTGCTTTAATTAAAACATGTTTTTATAAAAAAAAATAGTTTTAATACTGTTAAAAATACTGTTTTAAAAGGTTTAAAAAATGTTTGGAATAATTAAAAAAAAATTGTAAATTTTTCTTTTAAAAACTGTATTATAAAAATATTGTAAAACTGTTTTAAATATTTTTAAAAACTATTTTGAATATATTATAAAAAAATGTTTTAATATTTTTAAAAACTGTTTTAAAAAATCTATTTTTTAAAACTGTTTTAATGATTTTAAATATTCTTTTAGGAAAATGTTACAAAAAATCTGTTTTAAAAAAGTGTTATTAAGATCTTTTGCCTAAAAAAATTGTTTGACCTCATTTGGTCATTTGACAGCCTAATGTGAGAAAAACAACATTTGTCATAACAAATTTTATTTATGACAAATTTTACCCTGGCATGTATCAAACGGACCCTTAAAGATTCAATATTTTTTAACCTTGTCTTTGATTGTAAAAAAATTGGTCGGAAGTTTTATTAACTTCGCACAAATAAAACTAGACAACGCATAATATTAATATTTTTCGCAATTATTTTTTGAGTTATTTTGGATTTGCTCACTATTTAGTTTTCAATATTCACTCAATCTTCACTTGTTAATTTTTTTATGTTTTGCCTCTCATATCCAACACTCCCATTAGTCAGTGTTAATTCACTCAATTAATGCATTATTGTGCCCATGTTTTCCCTCGTTTATGTGGCTATTTGAATACCAAACACCCATTTTTTTCTTTTTCACAATCAAAACCATCTAAGATTTTTTTGTTTTTGAAATTTGGTCATTTTTTTGCCTTTCAATTTAAACTTTTTTTTTCTATAACCTAACCCCTTATTGATTATTATTTTGCCCATTTCTTCTTCTTTTGGTTTAATTTGTTCTCCCTAAACTTAGTTTGTTAGTTGTAGTCTTTTAATATACAACACATTTGCAAACATCATAGATTCTCACACTTGATCCCAACTTATTCCAAAGAAATTAAAAAAATGAACACATGAACCTCCTCAGATCTATATACTAGTGGATGCCCGTGCCAAGCGCACAATGATAAATTTGTCCCCGTAATAAAACCCAACCAATAATAACCCGCATTTTTTTTAAAACACCTTAAAAAAAATTACAAAATATATATATATATATATATATATATATATATATATATATATATATATATATATATATATATATATATATGTTTTTTATAAAAATATATTTTTTAAAAAATATTAAAAAAAAAAACTTTTTCCCCCTTTAAAAAAATAACTTTTGGCATGGAATTACATGCATGTACATGAAATGCCAAAATATCATGCATAAAAAGTAAAAATATCATACATGGTGAATACTAAAAAACAATGCTTCCATATATACATACTAGCGAAATGCCCGTGCCTGAAGGCACGGCAAAACTTTGCAAAGTACGTAATCATAAAACTGCTAAAATTTTCAAAGTACATAATTGAAAAACGAAAAAAAAATTGTTCTCCAACAAAACAAAAGTGTACTTTAAAAAATGACCATAATCTTCTTTGTTTAAAGGAATATCCAAATGTGTAAACAATTTAATTGGAGTTTTATTACAACACAAATGTGAAAACAATTTATTAAATTTGGACAAAATTCCCTTTATTTATAGCACTATCCACCATGTTAAGAAAAAACTAAACAACAATACTAAAAGTCCATCCTGGACCTTGAATAAACATAATAATGATCACAATTATACAATTATGAAACATCACAATAATACAAAAAATTTATTTACAACACTAAAGTGTAAATATTTTTAAAAAATTTGGGCAGAGTTTCTTTATTAGGACTATCTACCCCGTTAAAAAAATAATCCAAAATGTGTAACTCTGACGTAAACTAACTTCCACATAAATATAGAATTAACTGATCACATTGCACACATACCAAAATACTTAGCATACTCATGGTCAATAACAAAGTAAAGAACTACATGAAACAATAATTTGGATGAGCTTGAAAAAATAAATTGAGGTCTAGAGTAATGATCCTGCATTACCAAGTATATATGAAAATGTAGTGACGAATCATTATTTACACGATTTCATTTCTACTCAAACTCACTATGAAAATGTAGATATGGGTCTCTCAAACAATCAAATGAAGCCTCACAATGCATAGAATGTAGACATGGGTCTCTCAAACAGTCAAACTCATGAAACTCGATGCCAGTTCCCGCGCCTGCTGAGTTTACAACCAATTCAAGAGAACTGTTCCCAACTATAGAAATGTCACTGAGATTATTAGGTCCAAATTAAAACATATGTACCTGCATTAAGATTATTTCCGTTTGAGAAAGCAATTAAATAAAAACGAAATTAGTTATACCAACTCAAAGGTCATTCGAGATGTTACTGCATGTAAAGAGAGGGATAAAAACTTACGACTACTAATGTTGGACCACATGTGGAGTAGTGGTGATGAAGTGAATGCCCTGAGAGATAAGAGAGATAAGATCTTCGAGCCTTTCAAGACTTGGTAGAGTTCAAATAAACTACCCTTGATACATATTCTCTTGAATTAGAATATTGAGTTAAAATAACAAAGAGTTTTCATGAATAAAATGATCTCCAATAAATCATAAAAGAAAAATAACACAGGTATAGGTTATATATGTTATTTCAGAATAGGATAGCAAAATTGATAAAGCAACAATTAAAAGTCAAAGTAAATTCTATGTTACTCTATCGAAATGGTGAATAATAAATGCTCCGTAAATCACTCTAACATAATGATACAGATAATAATAAGATGCCACCACGAGACCATCAAGTTTCTTTGAGATTGTGCAGCTGTCATAATGCAGGCCCTATATTAGCACCTGTGTAATAGTAAACTGAAATGGATACTCATACAAAACATCATAATGATATTTTTTTTAAATTAAGAAACAGTTTAAAGAAGAAAAGAGTGAGTGACTACTGAAGTCACGATGTATGTAAATGATGACAGTAGTCACGATGTATGTAAATGATGACAACAAACTGGCATCATCAATCACACTGCCAATGTCACTTGTAGATTTAAATTATACAAAATGATGAGATAACAAAACTTACTTTAAAAAATGATGACACTTATCGTCTCACTCTTTGTTTTGCTTTCGAGTCAAAATGATGTCTCTTCAGCTTTTTTTTCGCATCACATTACTGGGAGCCACGTCCTATCTGAATGGCATTCCTATGAGAGCCAGAAGTTTATAGGCTTCTTTATCTGTGTTGGATGTTGTTCTTATGCAAGCATCCATTCCTATTGGCTTTCCAAGAACATCATAACTAATCTCTGGGAACAAACTTTATTCTTTAAATCCGATGTTGTAATTGCCATTCCTGTCAAAGCTGTTGGGGCTGGAATTAGTCCAAAACTTCAACCATTTTTGAGAACTTAAAGATATGTCAAGTTTCCTTTCCACATTAGAGAATTTACTTTTTTTCCAAGTGAAGAAAAAGCCTTTAGTATTACCTTCAGAGAAGTGTAGCAGTTTATCATGTTATTGAACTCAGTATAAGAAACAGCATAAGGTAGTCTTGAGACTTTGCATTCATGTGCCCCTCTCACACTATTGAAATCCCCAATAGTCATTCATGGATCTGATATTTGGACATTAAGCATATCAAACTCAGTCCAAAGTCACCTTTTATTCGCATACTCTGTTGAAGCATAGACAAATGACAACTTTCCCTCCATATTTGCAGAAGAAGTAATTTGTTGCAAGGAAATATTGGAGATTGTAGGCTTGATAAGCCTATTAGAGTATAAAATTCAAAGATTAGGAAGCAAACCATGTCTATCATTCATACAAAGCAGTTTCATGCTGCACTTCTGAAAAAAATTCATGAAAAAAGCAGTAAAGTCAACTTTTGGTTCAGCTACACAAATGAAACAGTAAAAGTATAATACACTATTCAAACATTATTATAATGATCTCAGTAAGGAGAATGGTGTAAATTAAGTGTGGCACAGAATCTCAAAGTGACTGGTGGTGCATTTTAGTAACTATTCAATTTTTCTTCCATATCCCATGAGTGGATATTAATTAACCCAAAAATCACACTAAACATGAACTAACAATGCAAGTTTCAAATGGAGCCTATTATAGAAAAAGGAACTGGTAGAGAAGACATGTAATACAAAGATACATGAACTAATAATGCTAAAAATTCCACAACATAATGATTAACAATTATTACCACGACGATGAGTAAAAATATGGAAATTGTGGTTATAACATAAATATTATGCATAACAAAAACAAAACATGATGCAAGATGTAGTTATAACAGAAATGACATGCATAACAAAAATAAAAATAATGAACATACCGAAGATCTTTTAAAATAATTCGACCACAACTATATATCCATTTTCACACTGTTTTGAAGTGTATTGCCAATTATAAACATTCTGATTAATTAAATGCTCCAAAATTCTGATTAATTTGATATATGTTTTTTTCAATAGATTATGAATCCAAACTGAAAATAAGTTTGAATTTTCAAATTTTAAAAAAAATGTTAACGGGGTAATAAAGAAGCATAACAAAAGAAATTTACCCAAACTGTAAGGAGCAAATATACACACTAATTTAAGGCAAGACAAAACACAACAGTTAAAAAAATTGCTCGCAAATAAAACAGGACAACATAATACATAAACTCACAATGAAAAATTCTTTCAAATGGAAACACAAACGCACGCGCGAAAGGAAACAACTGATTTTGAGTTTGACATGGGACCAACACGAAATTAAGGAGACTGTCTATCAAGAATAAAAACACATTTTCAAACCATCGGATTCGTATAAATATCGAATTTTTCATAAAATGATAAATACGAACACTTTAAAATAGGAAATGGAAAAAAGTAGCCTTAGTTTGCAATAATAGTTTTATCTATTAAACTAACACCAATTGGAGACGTTGTAAAGATGTAGGAACTAATTTATAATGGTTATCACTTAGGATGACCATAACATATAATTGGTATGACCATAACATAGGATCAATAGAGCTCAAACCACCAAAAATCATATGTACTACGCCCATGCAAAACAGATACCTTATGTTAACCTTGGTGTTATGCCCTTGCAAAACTCAAAATGAAAGTGTAGAGCCCACAAACCTGTCAATAAAAAACAGAGAATTCAAACAAACATAATGAAAACCCTAGTCTAAAATCTATGATCTAATTTTGAGAAATATATATACTAAATATGTAAAAGCAGAGCAAACTATACAAAAAGAAAAACAGAAAATCCCAAAATGTAATGAATGAAATAACAAAGAAAGAAAATATGACTACAATAATTAAAGTGAGATAAACCCACCTCAATTGAGCTCCCACGGTGTATACTTGTTGTAACAAAAAAGGAATATTGCGAGTATAACTATAAAAATTTAAAAAACCACATCTGTGGTTTTAGTACATATGTGAATGTGTATGCGTGTGGGTTGGTGAGTGTTTAGTTCTAACCCTAAACCGAAACAACACGGAGCTAGAGGGAGAATTATTAATATATGGGAAAAAGCCTCTCCCGTGTGTGTGTGTGTGTGTGTGTGGTTTAATCATGCATGTTTTAACATAGATATCACAGGAAATAGTGACACAAAAGAATATGATTATATTACCTCATAATAATGGTAAGGCCACCGAGAAGCATGTAGCAGAGAGACTCGGCCTAAGCAATTACACAAAGCCCCCTGCTGTTGACTTTCTCAGTGTACAACTCTACAAAGTTTTCTCAAAACTTGAACCGTTTCTGCACAACAGATGTCAATTTGGTACATGTACATATGAATTATATTTCTTTACCCAAGCTCCAATGAAATCAATGGGAAATCTAACCTCAAGAGTCTATGGGAACGACTCCCATGTTCTTTAACACCAGTCAATGTGTTTGCAAGTAAATCAAATGTGTCGCGAATGGAATTAATATGGAGGAGACATGAAAGTAGGGCCCCAAAGCCTGTCATTGCAATTTGACAATGAACACCCTGTTTGTAGATATTTTGCATAGGCGTGCAATTTTTTTGTAGGTGTGTTGTTGGGGCTAAGAAAGTGACACAATAAGATGAAACAACAATGTAAATACAATAAGGTTACAATGATTAGAACAATAATTTGAATGTAAATTTCATACATAATTGGCCTGAACATACTAACACTGCAACGAATCAAGATGCACCAAATCTCTACTTAAACAAACGATAGCAGCAAGAGCCAAAACTCAAAAAAAAATATCAAATAGGAAAACTAAAAGTTGAATTCAAATAAAACACACAAACAATGAACATTCTCACTTTAGTTTTCGAAACAAACTAACTCCTTAAAAGTAGGATTACCATTCTCACCTTAGATTCATCGTCATGTTTCTTGTAGATAGTAACTTTCAAACTTCTTAAGAAATTCCTCAACTCTCCATGAACACGTGAATTATTACTGCATTGAAAAGTTATGTTTTCTTACTTGTAAATAAAAAAGCAATTAGGTAAGGGGATTCATTAAATTTACATCAACTGTCAGAGAGATATAGTGACCTGGGAAAAAATATTAAATATAAATAATCACAGAGCATTGATTGCTTAGCTGAGATGAGCAATACTGATCCAACAAACATTAATATAGCATACACCCTATAAAAACATTAATGTAGCATACACCTATAAACTAAAAAGTGAAGACCAAAATATGTACTCCCCCAAAAATACTAATAAATCTACTCCACATAAACAATAAGAAAAAGGTAATGAATTTCCCTTTTGTAATGTTGAAAATATAAAACTCTAACAACATTGAAATTGGAAGATTAAAACGCTTATTTGGGCATTTTGTCAAACATGTAGCGTACAACCTGTAAAATATTGAATACATAGTCATATACAAATGATTGAACAAAACAAAATCAACAACAAAGGGAGAAACCATTTCCCGTTAAAATTACACACAAAACACACATAAATACCTAACTTCCTGACACAGTGAAAGAGTGAGATTCTATTCTTGAGTTAGCATTACAAACATGAAGTTTACAGATGTGCAAAATGAAACCAAACCAAAATTAGTTGACAGATCGCACCATATTTTAATCTACATAAAATATTAACAAAAAAAGTAAGGGCTATTCTATGTAGGGGTGGCCGTGGTCCGGGCCTGGGCAGGCCCGGTCGGGCTCGGGCCGGGCTTGAAAAATTAAGTGTTATCCCAAGCCCGCTCGGGCCTAGATCGGGCCTTATTATGTAATCCCAAGCCCGCCCAAATCTGAAAGCTCTTTACCCAGGCCCGCCCGATCGGGCCTTATTATGTTAATTAAAAGATTTTTTTTTAAATTAAAATACCTATTTTTTTATTTAAAGACCAATTTTTTTAATTAATAAACTATTTTAAACTCCATATATTACAAAGTCCATATATAAAGTTTTTCACTCTACATGAAAAGACTTGGTATACATTTTTATATTTATAAAAGTTCCCCCCCATATATATATATATATATATATATTTCGGGCCTCGGGCCGGGCGGGGCCTCATCGGGCTTAAGAACTCATGCCCAAGCCCGCCGGAAAAAAAATTGGGCCTATAAAATTTTTCCAAGCCCGCTTTGCGGGCCTATTCACCTTACCCAAGCCCTATTTTTTTATTGGGCGGGCTGGGCGGGCTTGACGGGCCTCGGGCCTATGGCCACCACTAATTCTATGTATGTGTGTGTGTGATGTTAGAGTAAAATTTAATATATCGGCTTATATATAAAATAAATATGAATTATAGGCTATCAAATAAAAGTAGGCCAATTAAAGTGATTAATTTAAGTTTTGGGGCCTTACTAATGTATTATTAAAGTGTGGGTTTTATTGTGTAGAGACAAGCGTAATTTCTATTTTTATGATGGGTTAAAATAGAAATATACGAAATATGAAAAGACACGATTGTGTTATAAATAGGGGTCATGGTCCCTAGATCACACAACACCAATCTTCTGATTCCCATTGTCAGAGAGAAATTTAGAGAGGAAATAAAAGTGTTGATTTGGAAGAGCATAAGACCTCAGACTCAGATATTTTAACTTTTTGTCATGGATTCAGGTACGCTTCCGCAAAATCAATATTTATATTTATTGATAATTCAATATGAATGTTCCTGTTTGTGATAGTTTTTACAAAATAGAAATTAATCCATCATGTGGTATCATAGCTATTTTATGTTGAATTGTTAAGAATATATTAGGAAGGTATTGATATTAATTTTCGACTGCAAATATTTTTTCAAAAAGGTTTAATATTTCAGAAATTTTTTGGATTTAGAAATATTCTCGTTTCATTACGATTCCAACGATATAAAATTCATGAAATTTGGACTAACGGTTGATTTTATATGATTTAAAAAAAATAGGTATAAAGGTTGATTTGATGGTAGTGGAAGGTTAAAGGTTCGACTTTTGGTCTTTCATATTTAAGCCTCTTAAATGATGAAAATTATGAAGGATCTCAAGAGGTTTTGAACCCATGACCTTTCAAGTCTAGAGCTAAAGGGGTTTTGAACCTATGACCTTTCAAGTTGAATATTACTTTCATGCTTGTAATACCATACAAATTTAAATTCAAATTTTGATGTATTTATATATATTTTTGAGATAAATTAATTTAAACAATATGTCACCAAAGTGACCTCTTTTGTTCAAAATTTTTTTAATTTTATTTCAAAATATAAAAAGAATTACGTGCATGTAATTTATGTTAATATTAATCGGCCCAAAGGAAGATTATTTTTTAACAAAATTACATGTGCCACTTTAATAATAAGCACGTGATAATTATTTAGTTTTACATATGAATAATAAATCGACCCAAATGAAGAATTATTATTCAATATGTTCTTATTATCAGTGTTTGATTATTACGGTAAGATATAACTTACAAGTTAATATTTTTTCCAAAGATCAAATATTAATAGAGTGTCCGATATCTTAAAATGGGATTTGTCCTTTATTTGAATTTATTTTTGATTTAAGACTTATATGAGCTTGTTTTATTTGTTTATTGTTCTCTGATTTAGCTTTCAGTTCTGCTTCCAACATTACTGCCAGTATTAATTCTATTCCCATGATTAATAGCACAAACTTTAAGTCATGGCAAGAGAACCTTCATATAGTTCTCGGTGTCATGGATCTGGACCTTGCATTAAGGGTTCCTTCTCCTGCACCTCTTACGGATAAAAGTTCCTCTGGTGACAAAAAGGACTTTGAAAGGTGGGAGAAGTCAAATCGCATGTGTTGGATGATCATAAAGAAGGCTATTACAGAAGCATTCAGGGGCACAATATCGGAAACGATAAAGACAGCCAAAGAGTTCCTAGAAGAAATTAAGAACAGATTTGCCAAAAATGAAAAGACTGAAACAAGTATACTTTTGGCAAGTCTCATCTCAATGAAATATAAAGGTAATGGGAACATTAGGGAGTACATTATGGAAATGTCTCATCTCGCTTCAAAGTTAAGAGAACTTAAGCTTGATCTCTTTGAGGATTTGCTTGTGCATTTGGTTCTGATATCTCTTCCCACATAATTCAGTCAATTTAAGGTGAGCTACAACTGCCAAAAGGAGACTTAGTCTTTTAATGAGCTCATCTCACATTGTGTGCAAGAAGAGGAAAGACTTAAGCAAGATAAGACAAAAAGTGCTCATTTGGCTAGTACTTCCAAGGACAATGGGAAGAAAAGAAAGAAGTATAAAGAAGATGCAGTGGTTTCATATCCAAAGAAACAACATAAAGAAAAAACTGTTGATGGTTGTTTCTTCTGTGGAGCTGCGGGACATAGGAAGAAGCAATGTACCAACTATCATGCTTAGCGTGTCAAGAGAGGGTTGCCTGAGTTACCGACAACAAATGATGGTGAAAGATACATTTTTGTGGGCGATGGGAAGAAAGTTGAAGTTGAAGAAATTAGGATATTTAGGTTATTATTGAAGTCTAGTACTTATTTGGATTTGAATGAGACATTTATCGTACCGTCATTTAGACAGAATTTGGTTTCTATTTCTGTATTGGACAAATTTAGTTATACTTGTTCCTTTGGAAATTATAAATTTTGTCTTCTTCATAATTCAAATTTGGTTGGTACTGGTTCTTTATCTTATGTAGATAACCTTTATATGCTTGATACTATTGCTTTATATCATGAAACCTTGCAATTAAGTACTCGAGGTATTAAAAGAAAATTAACCAATGAGAATTCTGCATCATTATGGCATAATATATTAGGTCACATCTCCCAATGGAGAATTGAAAGACTTGTGTCAGATGGAATTCTAGATTCCCTTTATTTTTCAGATTTTAAAATTTGCAAAAATTGCATAAAGGGAAAACAGACAAACATAAGGAGATCTGGTGCTAATAGGGCTACAGACGTCTTAGAACTGATACATACAGATATTTGTGGGCCATTCCCTATGGTTTCATGGAAAGGTCAACAATATTTTATCACATTCATAGACGATTTTTCACGTTATGGATACCTTTATCTCATCCATGAAAAGTCCCAATCTCTGGACGTGTTTAAGTCATTCAAGGCTGAAGTTGAAAATCAACTCAGCAAAAGGATTAAAAGAGTCAGATCTGATCGTGGTGGTGAATACTACGGTAGGTATGACAGTTCAGGTGAACAACGCCCAGGACCATTTGCTAAATTCCTAGAGGAGTGCGGTATCGTCCCGCAGTACACCATGCCAGGTTCTCCATGCATTAATGGTGTTACTGAAAGGAGAAACAGAACGCTTAAAGACATGGTAAGGATTATGATCAGTTACTCTAACTTATAAGATTTACTCTGGGGTGAAGCACTAAAGACTGCAGTGTATATCCTTAACAGAGTACCAACTAAAGCAACTTCTAAAACTCCTTTTGAACTTTGGGCAGGCAAGAAACCTAGTCTGAAGTACCCTCATATTTGGGGATGTCCAGCTGAAGCGAGGCCTTATAGGCCACATGAAAAGAAACTGGATTCCAGAACAGTTAGTTGCTTTTTGTTGGATACTCTGAAAGATCTAGGGGTTACAAATTTTATGATCCTACTACCAAAATAATTTTTGAGACTGGAAATGCCCGGTTCTTTGAGGATGTTGAGTTTGCCGAGGGGGATAAGGTTAAGGATTTTTGTTTTGAAGAGGAATATGTTGATATTCCCACAGCTGTTATTAACATTGATCAGGATCCAATTCCTGACATTGTTCAAGAAGAAGATCCTAATCAAAACAATATCCAAGAATCTCCCATTCTAGAAGAACAAACTCTACCACCTCCAGAACCTATGCCATTAAGGAGATTCACTAGAGAAAGAAGAACTGTTATGCCAGATGATTACATTATATTTCTCCAAGAACATGAATTTGACATTGGTGCGGTGGAAGATGATCCGATCACCTTCCATCAAGCCATGGAAAGTTCTAAATCTCAAGAGTGGATTGATGCCATGAATGAGGAGATAAAGTCCATGAAGGACAATGACGTTTGGGATCTTGTCCCATTACCTGAAGGTAAAAAAAAACATTGGTTGCAAATGGATATTTAAAACCAAGAGGGATTCGAAAGGTGATGTGGAGAGATACAAAGACGTTTTCTCGCTAAAGGCTTTACACAGAAAAAAGGCATAGATTATAAAGAGACTTTCTATCCGGTTTCATCGAAAGACTCTTTTAGAATAATAATGGCACTTCTGGCGCACTTTGACCTTGAGCTTCATCAGATGGATGTTAAGACTGCGTTTCTCAATGGTGACATTGATGAAATAATATATATGGTGCAACTAGAAAACTTTGTGTCGGGAGATGCAAAGAAAATAGTTTGCAAATTAAAGAAATCCATTTATGGGCTTAAGCAAGCTTCTAGTCAATGGTATTACAAGTTTCATCAAGTTGTCATCTCGTTTGGTTTTGAGATGAATCTGGTTGATGATTGTATATACCACAAGTTCAGTGGGAGTAAGCATATTTACTTGGTTTTATATGTTGATGACATTTTGCTTGACACCAACGATATAGGTATGTTGCACGAAACCAAGAGATTTCTTTCAAAGAAATTTGAGATGAAAGATCTTAGTAGCGCTTCTTTTGTGTTGGGTATACAAATACACCGAGATCGCTCTCGGAGTACACTTAGTTTATCACAAAAGAGCTATATTGAGAAAGTTCTTAAAAGATTTGGCATGAATGATTGTAAACCAGGTGACACCCCTGTAGCTAAAGGAGATAAATTTAGTCTCAGTCAATGTACTAAGAATAATTTTGAGATTCGGGAGATGCAACAGATTCCTTATGCGTCAGCAGTAGGAAGTCTTATGTATGCTCAAGTATGTACGCGTTCGGATATTGCATACATTGTTGGCATGTTGGGAAGATACTTAAGTAATCCTGGAAAGGATCATTGGATAGCAGCCAAGCGAGTCATGAGGTACTTACAGAGAGCAAAAGACTACATGCTCACCTATCAGAAGTTAAAACAGTTAGAGATCATCGGATATTCTGATTTAGATTTTGCTGGATGCCAAGATAGCATGAAATATACTTCAGGTTATATCTACTTACTTGCTGGAGGTGCTGTATCGTGGAAGAGTGTTAAGCAATCTATTATAGCTTCTTCCACCATGGCAGCTGAATTTATAGCTTGTTATGAGGCGTCCAATCAAGGAATATGATTGCAAAATTTTATCACGGGGCTGCGTATTGTGGATGGCATTGAAAGACCACTTAAGTTATTTTGTGACAATAAATCAGCAGCACTGTATTCCAACAACAACAGGAGTTCTACGAAGTCAAGGTTTATTGACTTTAAGTTCCTAGTTGTAAAAGAAAGAGTTCAGAGTGGACTTATTTCTATAGAGCACATTGGAACAAACTCCATGATTGCGGATCCGCTGACTAAGGGATTACCACCCAAGGTCTTTCATGAGCACACTGCTCATATGGGTGTAATTTCTTTTCAGGATATGTCAGTTTAGTGGGAGTTTGTATTTTATATGCTTTCATAGACATATTTGATTTAATGGATATTATATGGTTATTTACTGCAATAAAGTATTATGTTTATATTCACTCTAACTTTATATGGTTTAATCTCACAAGGTTTAAGGAGGACCAGTTGGAAATAGGTATGTTAAGATCACATTGCATAAAATTTCCATGCTACACATCCACACTTGATCTTTGTCATTAGTTGCATTGATATATGTGATCATTGATGGGTCTACTTACGAAATATGTAATGACGATCGCTTTGATTTTATATTTTTTTTGCAATTAATGGACAAGATTGTTAAGATACATTAAGTTTTGATATCTAAAACTCATGAGCTCATAAAGTATAATTCAAATTTATAAAGTTACATATATATATAGCCCAAGTGGGAGATTGTTAGAGTAAAATTTAATATATGGGCTTATATATAAAATAAATATGAATTATAGGCTATCAAATAAAAGTAGGCCAATTAAAGTGATTAATTTATGTTTTGGGGCCTTACTAATGTATTATTAAAGTGTGGGTTTTATTGTGTAGAGACAAGCGTAATTTCTATTTTTATGATGGGTTAAAATAGAAATATACGAAATATGAAAAGACACGATTGTGTTATAAATAGGGGTCATGGTCCCCAGATCACACAACACCAATCTTCTGATTCCCATTGTCAGAGAGAAATTTAGAGAGGAAATAAAAGTGTTGATCTGGAAGAGCATAAGACCTCTGACTCAGATATTTTAACTTTCTGTCATGGATTCAGGTACGCTTCCGCAAAATCAATATTTATATTTCTTGATAATTCAATATGAATGTTCCTGTTTGTGATAGTTTTCACAAAATAGAAATTAATCCATCATATGAGAGAGAGAGTATAAGATTACCCATGATGTGGCCGTGGGGGAGCATGAGGCGACGATGGGGAGGCTATGGCGGTAGCGTGTATAGGAGAGGGATAATCGGTTTGTGTAACTTTGTTGTGGGGGGGATCTTAGAGCTAACGTTGGCGAGTGACAGGAATAGCATGAGGGGGGGTTTTAGGTGAATGTTTGGGTATTTTTTTGGTAAGTTACCAATTTAGCCATAGTTTTGAATTAAAGTAAGAGAGCGAAACAAATTAGAAGAGAGTCAAAAAAGGGGGAAATCAAAAATAAAAGGGCAAAAGAGTAAAATTGAATAAATTAATCTTAGCCCTTCATTTTTTTGCCTTGTTGGCTAAATCTCCACCTCTACTTAGCTTATCATCTTATTGAATAGTAACCAAACTTCTACTCCTTATTTTATATATATATCCCGTGCCGAGGGCACGACGATAAATTTGCCCCCTTGATAAAAAAATAAAAATTAAAGAATAAATAAATTAAAAATATAAATTTAAAAATATAAATTAAAAAAATATAAATACTTTTTAAAAAATATAAATTAAATTATATAAATTAAATTATTTAAAATTATTTTCCCTTTTAAGAATAATAATTTCCCTTTTAAAAAAACAAAAACAAAGCCCTTTTTATTAAAATAAAAAAATAAAAAAACAATTTAGCATGACATTTCATGCATGCGCATGAAAGAGAGAAAATATCATGCATGAAATGTCATGCATAAAAGTGAAGATATTTTGTCAAAAATCATGCTCCTTTATTATATATATATATATATATATATATATATATATATATATATATATATATATATATATATATATATAAATTTGCCCCCGTGATAAAACTCAACCCATAATAACCGTCATTTAAAAAAAAAACTATAAATTAAAATTAAAAATTAAAAAAATAGTTTTTTAAAAAATATGTTAAAAAATTTTTTTTTTTTTTAAATATCTAATAAAAAATAATATAATAATATATGTATGTATGCATGTTTAACATGCGGGATATTTTATGTCTTCCATGTAATCATGGAAGACATAAAATGTCATGTATGTTTAACATTCATGACACATAAAAATATACCATTTACTCCCATATTATATACTAGCGATGCCCGTGCCGAGGGCACGGCGGTAAATTTGCCCCCATGATAAAAAATAAAAATTAAAAATAAATAAAAAGAAAATATTTTAAAAGTATATATAAAAAAATAAAAAATATAAATATTTTAAAAAATATATAAATATTTTTAAAAATATATAAATTAAATTATTTAAAAATATTTCCCTTTTAAAAAAAACAAAAACAAAACCCTTTTTATTAAAAAAAAAATCACTTTAGTATGACATTATATGCATAGACATGAAAGATGAAAATATCATACATGCAAAAAGTGAAGATATTTTTCAAAAAAAATTAAAAAACCATGCTATCATGTATGGATTTTTTTAACTATTTTTTTTATTTTAATTTTAATTTTTTTATGGGCTGGATTTTATCACACCATATGGGAATGGCCAAAGTTCATGTATGATATTTTTGACATTTCATAATATAACACCATATGGGAATGGCCAAAGTTCATGTATGATATTTTTGACATTTCATGTCCATGCATGAAATGTCATGCTAAAAGTTGTTTTTTTTCTTTTTTAATAAATAGTTTTTTTTTTTAATAAATTGATATGGATTTTTTTAACTGTTTTTTTATTTTAATTTTAATTTTAATTTTTTTATGGGCTGGATTTTATCACACCATATGGGAATGGCCAAAGTTCATGTATGATATTTTTGACATTTCATGCCCATGCATGAAATATATATATATATATACTAGCGGAATGCCCGTGCCTGAAGGCACGTCAAAAATTTCGAAAGTACATAATCGCGAAACAACGAAAATTCTGAAAGTACGTAATTGCAAAATGACAAAAATTTTCAAGATACGTAATTGCAAAATGAAAAAAAAATCGTTCCCGAACAAAATAAACTCTAATTTAAAAAAAAAATAGCCATAATTTCCTATTTTCGTATCACTATCCACCCCTCTTAACAAATAACACATAGTCCAACAATATTGAAATAATCTAAATTATCAAATAGATTCACATATAACATGAAATATACAATATTCATCAACTGAATTCACATTGTCCCTCAAATAAACAAAGTATCAATTTTTAAAAAAAATTGAGCATAACCTATTTCTATTATAACATATGTAACCAATTTCTATTTGAAGAGCAAAAGAAAATCAGTACAAAGAAACTGTATATATTGGATAGTAAACAATAAACACTATTTAAATTGTATTAAAAGTAAACAATAAACACTCACAAAAAATGCTAAAATTGAAATAAAAATTGTATTTTTTGGTTATTTACAATTGACCTAAAATAATACAGACTAAAAATAATAAACAACAATAAACAATAAGCTACAAAAAAAAATCATATTCCGAATACCCGTTGCGAATCTGATTCAAAACGATTCAAAATGATATGCTTGCGTGTGTGTGTGACAGATCTGCGTGCGTGTGTGCGTGTGTGCGTGTGTGTGTGTGTGGACATTTTTAATTATCTTTACAAAAACAAAAGAAAACACAAATCCCATGTATTTGGGGGCACTAATCCCTGAAGGAACGACGAAAATTTTTAAAGTACGTAATCGCAAAACGATAAAAAATTTCAAAGTTCGTAAATGCAAAGCGGCAAAAATTTCGTTACCCAACAAAATAAAGTGTAATTTTTAAAAAATTGTCCATAATCTTTATTTTTTATCGGATTATCCATTATGCGAAAGCCTGAAAGAACGGCGAAAATTTTGAAAACACGTAATTACAAAACGATTAAAATTTTCGACGTACATAATTGCAAAACGGCAAAAAAAGAGTAATTTATAACAATTGATCATAATCTCCTTTGTTTATAAACTATTTACACTTCTTAACAAACAACAAATAGTCCAACAACATTCAAATAATCTAAAGTCAAACAAATTCACATATAATATAAAATATACAATATTCATCAAATGAATTCTCATTGTGTCTCAAAAAAATAAAGTGTCAAAGTTTTAAAAAAATGGGCAAAATCTCCTTTGTTTATTGGACTATCCACCCTTCTCAAGGGATAACAACAAATCCAAAAATATTAAAAAAAAAAACAAATTCACCTAACAAAAGGTTCAATGAAACAAACATCTTAAAAAAATAAATATATATCAATGGAAGCCCCATAGCAGCGTCGTGGCAGCCCCATAGCATCCCTTTAGTAGCTATTACCATAGCAGCCCTGTATTAGCCCCGTAGAAGCTCCGTAACAGCCCCATATAAGTCCCGTAGCAGCCCAATAAAAGCCCCGTAGCAGCCCAATAAAGTCCCGTAGCATAAAAATTAAGTCCGTGTTTAATTGGTCTTGGATTAAAACCTGAAATGGAAAAAAAATTAGTTGGTTCCCAAAAACAACGTACGTTAGCTATATAGGATGTGGGGTGGGGTGGGGGAGATACACATCAATCCGAATTACTAAGAAAATTTAAAATAAGCACTCAACTTAAAAACCTAATTCAAAAAACACATTTGTGTGTGAGTGTGATCTGTGTGTGTGTCATCTTAAAACTCATGTATGTTTAATTAAACATACTTTAGTCATTGAATTTCAATGTTCCCAAGCTACCCCGAAATCATCTATATGAAACCTTAAATATAGATAGTGTGAAATGGATCAAAAACAATTTGATAACATCATATCATGAATACAAAATGTTAAAATGAAAAATAAATGAAAACCAATTCAAGTAGGCAATATGTAAACCTCGATCCGCTTGCTTTCAATTCGTAAACCTCACCCGCTCTTATCATCTTCCTCGTCTCCCTCGAACCATGCTTTTCAAGGCTGCAACATGATCATCATGATCAACTTCTATGCATTAAATGTAAGTTACAATTAATGCAGGAGAATATAATGATAAAATATTTTCTCAAAAGATAGTAATTAACAAAACTTACAAAATAAACATGATCAACTTCTATGTTAAACTGAGGCACCATACGTATCAGGTTTATGACATCCAGATGAGAGTAGTGTAATTACAACACCTGAAAAACTAAGAGTGGAAATAAGAACATAAGTGCAAAATTAAAAGCAGAAAATAATAATAAAATCAGAATTCGGGGAAACAATATCCCTTGCATATCTTAAGAATTAGATTCGAATTTGTGGTAGCGTAAGAGGGGAAATTATGAGCAAATAAGTATGGGATCATTATGGGTTAACATTTTTTGCAATATACATTTCCAAATAGTTTCTTTGTGCGCATAATTAGTTTTTTATAACAAATTTCTGGACTATTTTTACTTAATGCCATGTCTACTTTAGTAACCGTTAGAACTTTAGGCCTCAACTACCTATTTTCCTAACTTTAGGCCCCAACTTTATATATACTTATTATTTTTTATACTTAGTTGACAATCTTAGGGAAATATGACTTGATCTCTATCATAAAAGATATGACAAAATGAAAAGAAAAGAAAACAAATACTATTTAGCGAGAACATTTCTTTGTTTTAAAAAAAACAAAGTGTCAAAGTTTTAAAAAAATTGGGCAGAGTCTCCTTTGTTTATTGGACTATCCACCCTTCTCAAGGGATAACGACAAATCCAACAACATAGAAAAAAACAAATTCGCCTAACAAAAGCTTCAATGTTCCACAATAATTACAACAGTAGAGGTGTTTTTTATAACAGTAGATACCTCTACAATAATTACAATAATTACATGTGGTATTAGTTCAAATAATAGTAACCCATAAGAATATGAACACTAAAAAAGGCCATACCCTAGTATTCAAAAAAGGCCGAGACAAATGTGGAATTGATGAAGCAAGTTGAGCGTGGCAATCGAAGTGTACACCGAGACAAATATTACTGCAGATATACCAAAGGGAAAACAACCTAAAATGAAAATGGAGAAGTATTAAATATGGATATATATGTAAGGTTGATCAAGCTTGGATATGTGCGTAAGTAATCATGATAATGGACTTCCTTAAATTTCATGATCCAAATAAGGATTAGACTCATCTATATTATTGTGAGCAAAGGTAAAATAATGGCGTGTATGATTGTGAGCAAAGGTAAAATAGAAAAATAGAAATGTATCTCAAATTTTCAAAAAATGGGGAATAACATAAAAGTTGGAGTGGGGGGGGGGGGGGGGGGGGGAGGGGGAATTAAGTAATACCTCGGATTTGACAGATTTTCATGAAAGCAAATGTGACTTCAATGAAATATGAACTTCTGTTTGGATTTTGTAAAAGCAACCCAACGCATCCAAATGCGCTCATATCTTCCATATTTCTGGAGAAAAAAAACGCAGATCAGTAAATAAATTGGAAATTTAGTAGACATGTTAGCAGCCATACTGTCATAAAAATCTTAAACCTACTAATTCAAACTCTTAAAATCTTAAACCTACTAATTCAAACTCTTAGTACCGTAGATTTGTACCTACTAATTCAAAATCTTAACCTAACTATTCTCAGTAATTTTTTTAACCATAGCACTTCCGTATTAAAGTACAAAATCGTACATTAAAATATCATCAATCGGAAGCCAAAAACATATTAAATCCAAAAGTTAAAAAATAGAAAATAACACATCAACTTCATTTAGTAAACATAAAAATGAGTAACTGAACTAAACAAAAGTAGTACATGCAAATTATTACCTCCAAATCAGATTATCATGTACATAGAAGAGTGTAGCAATATTGGAGAGTGTAGCAATCTTGATCTGTAAAAAATAAAAACATAGTACCGTAGATCTGTACCTACTAATTCAAACTCTTAACCTAATTATTCTCAGATATTTTTTTTTAACCATAACACTTCCATATTAAAGTACAAAATCGTATATTAAAAAACATCAATCGGAAGCCAAAAACATATTAAATCCAAAAGTCAAAACAGGGGATGAACAAAGTAACAATATATAAATTATAAATATGCTTACATCTAGATCTATACCTACTAATTCAAACTCTTAAAATCTTAAACCTACTAGTTCAAACTCCTAGTACCGTAAATCTGTACCTACTAATTCAAACTCTTAACCTAATTATTCTTAGTTATTTTTTTAACCATAACACTTCCATATTAAAGTACAAAATCGTATATTAAAAAACATTAATCGGAAGCCAAAAACATATTAAATCCAAATGTTAAAAAATAGAAAATAACACAGTAACTTCATTCAGTAAAAATAAAAATTAGTAACTGAACTAAAAAAAAAGTAGTACATGCAAATTATTACCTCCAAATCAGATTATCTTGTACATAGAAGAGTGTAGCAATATTGGAGAGTGTAGCAATCTTGATCTGTAAAAAATAAAAACATAAGTGATTAAATCCTAAAACATAAACATAAACATAAACATAAAAAAATATTAAATTACAAAATCGTACATTAAAAAGCCCTAAATTTATCTGGAGAGTGTGTATATTTGATAGATCTGCAAAACTAAATTAAAAATACTCAGAGTTTAAAGGAAACCAACCAAAATTCAGAACTGTAATCGAGAAAAGCCCTAAAATAAGAAAAGGCCCAAAATTCATAACTGTAATCGATATGGAAGGCCGGATCTGTGTTTGTGTGTGGCCGGATCTGTGTGTGTGTGTGGTGCCGGATCTGTGCGTGTGTGTCGTGTGTGTGCGCGATTCTGTGTGTGCGATTGTGTCTGTGTGTGTGTGTGTGCGATTGTGTGTGTGTGATCTGTGTATGTGCACGCCAGAGCGTGGGTCGGCAGGGGCGGCATTGAAATAGGGAAGGGGAGAGAGGGGGGTAGCGGGTAAGGGAGAGGTAGGAGGGGGGGAGAAGGGGAGCGGGGGGCGGAGTAGGGGAGCAAGGGCGGGGGCGGCAGTGGAAAGAGGGAGGGGGTACCGAGGAGTGCACCGGAGAGGGTGGAGGAGAGGAGAGGGAGATCGTGGGGAAGGGGAAGGGGAATGGGGGTAGGGGGAATGAAGAAAACGGGGAAGGCAGATTGAGAGGGGGGTGTTTTATCTCATTTGACACATCATAATGTGTACAATCCTACGTGGCACAATCTAACACCATTGGATCGCTAAAAAAAATTTGATCCCCACCGTAGAATTTTTGGAACAGTAAAACACCCCCTCTCATATAATATAGACAAGTGAAATGCCCGTGCCTGAAGGCACGACGAAAGTTTTCAAAGTACGTAATCGCAAAACGATAAAAAATTTCAAAGTTCGTAAATGCAAAGCGGCAAAAATTTCGTTACCCAACAAAACAAAGTGTAATTTCTAAAAAATTGTCCATAATCTTTATTGTTTATGGGATTATCCATTATGCGAAAGTCTGAAAGCACAGCGAAAATTTCGAAAGCACGTAATTACAAAACGATTAAAATTTTCGAAGTACATAATTGCAAAACGGCAAAAAAAGAGTAATTTATAACAATTGACCATAATCTCCTTTGTTTATAAACTATTCACACTGCTTAACAAACAACAACTAGTCCAACAACATTCAAATAATCTAAAATCAAACAAATTCACATATAATATAAAATATACAATATTAATCAAATGAATTCTCATTGTCTCAAAAAAACGAAGTGTCAAAGTTTTAAAAAAATTGGGCAAAGTCTCCTTTGTTTATTGGACTATCCACCCTTCTCAAGGGATAACAACAAATCCAAAAATATAAAAAAAAAAAAACAAATTCACCTAACAAAAGGTTCAATGAAACAAACATCTTAAAGAAATAAATATATATCAATGGACGCCCCATAGCAGCGTCGTGGCAGCCCCATAGCATCCCTTTAGTAGCTATTACCATAGCAGCCCTGTATTAGCCCCGTAGAAGTTCCGTAGCAGCCCAATAAAAGCCCCGTAGCAGCCCAATAAAAGCCCGTAGCATAAAAATTAAGTCCGTGTTTAATTGGTCTTGGATTAAAACCTGAAATGGAAAAAAAAATTAGTTTGTTCCCAAAAACATTGTACGTTAGCTATATAGGATGTGGGGTGGGTGGGGTGGGGGGAGATACACATCAATCCGAATTACTAAGAAAATTTAAAATAAGCACTCAACTTAAAAACCGAATTCAAAAGACACATTTGTGTGTGAGTGTGATCTGTGTGTGTCATCTTGAAACTCATGTATGTTTAATTAAACATACTTTAGTCACTGAATTTCAATGTTCCCAAGCAACCCTGAAATCATCTATATGAAACCTTAAATATAGATAGTGTGAAATGGATCAAAAACAATTTGATAACATCATATCACGAATACAAAATGTAAAAATGAAAAATAAATGAAAACCAATTCAAGTAGGCAATATGTAAACCTCGATCCGCTTGCTTTCAATTCGTAAACCTCACCCGCTCTTCTCATCTTCCTCGTCTCCCTCGAACCATGCTTTTCAAGGCTGCAACTTGATCAACATGATCAACTTCTACGCATTAAATGTAAGTTACAATTAATGCAGGAGAATATAACGATAAAATATTTTCTCAAAAGATAGTAATTAACAAAACTTACAAAATAAACATGATCAACTTCTATGTTAAACTGAGGCACCATACGTATCAGGTTTATGACATCCAGATGAGAGTAGTGCAATTACAACACCTGAAAAACTAAGAGTGGAAATAAGAACTTAAGTGCCAAATTAAAAGCAGAAAATAATAATTAAATCAGAATTCGGGGAAACAATATCCCTTGCATATCTTAAGAATTAGATTCGAATTTGTGGTAGCGTAAGAGGGGAAATTATGAGCAAATAAGTATGGGATCATTATGGGTTAACATTTTTTGCAATATACATTTCCAAATAGTTTCTTTGTGCGCATAATTATTTTTTAATAACAAATTTTTGGACTATTTTTACTTAATGCCATGTCTACTTTAGTAACCGTTAGAACTTTAGGCCTCAACTACCTATTTTCCTAACTTTAGACCCCAACTTTATATATACTTATTATTTTTTATACTGAGTTGACAGTCTTAGGGAAATATGACTTGATCTCTATCATAAAAGATATGACAAAATGAAAAGAAAAGAAAACAAATACTATTTAGCGAGAACATTTCTTTGTTTTAAAAAAACAAAGTGTCAAAGTTTTAAAAAAATTGGGCAGATTCTCCTTTGTTTATTGGACTATCCACCCTTCTCAAGGGATAACGACAAATCCAACAACATAGAAAAAAACAAATTCGCATAACAAAAGCTTTAATGCTCCACAATAATTACAACAGTAGAGGTGTTTATTATAACATTAGATACCTCTACAATAATTACAATAATTACAACATGTGGTATTAGTTCAAATAATAGTAACCCATAAGAATATAAGCACTAAAATAGGCCATACCTTAGTATTCAAAAAAGGCCGAGACAAATGTGGAATTGATGAAGCAAGTTGAGCGTGGCAATCGAAGTGTACACCAAGACAAATATTACTGAAGATATACCAAAGGGGAAACAACCTAAAATGAAAATGCAGAAGTATTAAATTTTGATATATATATGGAAGGTTGATCAAGCTTGGATATGTGCATAAGTAATCGTGATAATGGACTTCCTTAAATTTCATAATCCAAATAAGGATTAGACTCGTCTATATTATTGTGAGCAAAGGTAAAATAAAGGCGTGTATGATTGTGAGCAAAGGTAAAATAGGAAAATAGAAATGTATCTCAAATTTTCAAAAAATGGGGAATAACATAAAAGTTGGAGTGTGTGGGAGGGGGGGGGGGGGGGTTAAGTAATACCTCGGATTTGACAGATTTTCATGAAAGCAAATGAGACTTCAATGAAATATAAACTTCTGTTTGGATTTTGTAAAAGCAACCCAATGCATCAAAATGCGCTCATATCTTCCATATTTCTGGAGAAAAAAAACGCAGATCAGTAAATAAATTGGAAATTTAGTGGACATGTTAGCAGCCATACTGTCATAAAAATCTTAAACCTACTAATTCAAACTCTTAAAATCTTAAACCTACTAATTCAAACTAATTAAAACTCTTAGTACCGTAGATCTGTACCTACTAATTCAAACTCTTAACCTAATTATTCTCCGTTATTTTTTTAACCATAACACTTCCATATTAAAGTACAAAATCGTATATTAAAAAACATCAATCGGAAGCCAAAAACATATTAAATCCAAAAGTTAAAAAAACAGAAAATAACACAGCAACTTCATTCAGTAAAAATAAAAATGAGTAACTGAACTAAACAAAAGTAGTACATGCAAATTATTACCTCCAAATCAGATTATCATGTACATAGAAGAGTGTAGCAATATTGGAGAGTGTAGCAATCTTGATCTGTAAAAAATAAAAACTAGTACCGTAGATCTGTACCTACTAATTCAAACTCTTAACCTAATTATTCTCAGTTATTTTTTTTAACCATAACACTTCCATATTAAAGTACAAAATCGTATATTAAAAAACATCAATCGGAAGCCAAAAACATATTAAATCCAAAAGTCAACACATGGGATGAACAAAGTAACAATATATAAATTATAAATATGCTTACATCTAGATCTATACCTACTAATTCAAACTCTTAAAATCTTAAACCTACTAATTCAAACTAATTCAAACTCTTAGTACCGTAGATCTGTACCTACTAATTGAAACTCTTAACCTAATTATTCTCAGTTATTTTTTCAACCATAACACTTCCATATTAAAGTACAAAATCGTATATTAAAAAACATCAATCGGAAGCCAAAAACATATTAAATCCAAAAGTTAAAAATAGAAAATAACACAGCAACTTCATTCAGTAAAAATTAAAATGAGTAACTGAACTAAAAAAAAGTAGTACATGCAAATTATTACCTCAAAGTCAGATTATCATGTACATAGAAGAGTGTAGCAATATTGGAGAGTCTATCAATCTTGATCTGTAAAAAATAAAAACATAAGTGATTAAATCCTAAAACATAAACATAAACATAAACATAAACATAAACAAATATTAAATTACAAAATCGTATATTAAAAAGCCCTAAATTTATTTGGAGAGTGTGTATACCTGATAGATCTGCAAAACTAAATTAAAAATACTCAGAGTTTAAAGGAAACCAACCAAAATTCAGAACTGTAATCGAAAAAAACCCTAAAATAAGAAAAGTCCTAAAATAAGAAAAGGCCCAAAATTCAGAACTGTAATCGATATGGAAGGACGAATCTGTGTGTGTTTGTGTGGCCGGATCTGTGTGTGTGTGTGGTGTCGGATCTATGTGTGTGTGTGGTGACGGATCTGTGCGTGTGTGTCGTGTGTGTGCGCGATTGTGTGTGTGCGATTGTGTCTGTGTGATCTGTGTATGTGCACGCCGGAGCGTGGGTCAGCAGGGGCGACAGTGGAAAGAGGGAAGGGGAGAGAGAGGGGGGCAGCGGGGAAGGGAGAGGTAGGAGGAGGGGAGAAGGGGAGCGGGGGGCGGGGGCGGCAGTGGAAATAGAGAGGGGGTACCGAGGAGTGCACCGGAGAGGGTGGAGGAGGGGAGAGGGAGATCGTGGGGAAGGGGAAGGGGAATGGGGGTAGGGGGAATGAAGAAAACGGGGAAGGCAGATTGAGAGGGGGGGTGTTTTATCTCATTTGACACGTCATAATGTGTACAATCCTATGTGGCACAATCTAACACCATTGGATCGCTCAAAAAAATTCGATCCCCACCGTAGAATTTTTGGAACAGTAAAACACCCCCTCTCATATATATATATATATATATAAATTTTCCCCCGTGATAAAACTCAACCCATAATAACCCTCATTTAAAAAAATTTAAAATTATAAGTTAAAATTAAAAATAAAAAAACTAGTTTTTTAAAAAATATATTAAAAAATATTTTTTTTAAAAAAATAATATAATAATATATGTATGTATGCATGTATGCATGTTTAACATGGAGGATATTTTATGTCTTCCATGTAATCATGGAAGACATAAAATGTCATGTATGTTTAACATTCATGACACATAAAAATATACCATTTACTCCCATATTATATACTAGCGATGCCCGTGCCGAGGGCACGGCGGTAAATTTGCCCCCGTGATAAAAAATTAAAATTAAAAAAAATAAAACATAAAAGATTTTAAAAATAAAAATAAAAAAATATAAATATTTTAAAAAATATATAAAAATATATAAATATTTTTTAAAATATATAAATTAAATTATTTAAAAATATTTCCCTTTTTAAAAAAACAAAAACAAACCCTTTTTATTAAAAAAAAATCACTTTAGTATGACATTTCATGCATAGACATGAAAGATGAAAATATCATACATGCAAAAAATGAAGATATTTTTCAAAAAAAATTCAAAAACCATGCTATCATGATATATATATATATATATATATATATATATGTATAGTGAGGCTTACCTAAATCATGCTCTATACATCACCCATGCATCTCGCCTAATTCTAGTCCCGAAAAAACTTCTTTTTTTTAAATTTTATATTTTTCCCTTGAAATTACCTTCCAATCAGCTCATATGCAAAAAAATTAGCTCAAAATACATTTTGTAGCTATTTTTAAAAAATTCACAAAAACTGCTAAAAATACCTTATTTATAAGGATGACCAGCAGTTTTTTGTGGATTTTTTAAAATAGCTACAAAATGAATTTTGATCTAATTTTTTACATATGGGTTGATTGAAGGTTAATTTCAAGGGAAACATATAAAATTTGAAAAAAAAAGTTTTCTAGGGCCTAGAATTAGGTGTCATGTACGCTGTGATGTATAGCGCATGATGTAGGTGAGCCTGCCTCTCTCTCTCTCTCTCTCTCTCTCTCTCTCTCTCTCTCTCTCTCTCTCTCTCTATATATATATATATATATATATATATATATAATTCAACAAAATAAAATTGCATTGATTTTTAGGGACATATATCAAATAGTCTCTCGAACATATTTTAATACAGGTTTAGTCCAAACCTTTTTATTTTGCACCAAAAAGTCATTCACCACGCCGCTGACGTGCACCTTTAATAATAAGAGAATAAGAGACTTTTGGTATAAAATAAAAGGCTTGGATTAAATGTGTATTAAAAAATATTGAGATACTTTTTGATATTTGATCTTTGTTTTTATAAATTATCTTGTTCAAAGTTTTTATTTTTGTGGTAAAATGTAATATATTAACCAAAGAGCAAAGACCAAAAGATACAACATATTAGTCCAAACACAACAACACACGAAGGCCCAACTCACAAAGCACGCAGGCCCAAAACCTAACCATCTATCCAACCAAACCCAAACCAAAATCTATTAAAAACAAAGGGAAACAAAGCCTAACAAAAATAGACGGTAAAATTGAAGGAACTTTGTAAATTTAGGGTCTATTGTAATATGTACTTTGGAAATAGGATAACAAATATTTCATTTATAATTTTAGTTCCTATTTTTGAATAAAGCTACTGGCGCGGACCCATATCCATAAAACATCAACCAATTACAGCATGTCACGCCAGTCAATAATTTGAAATTAGAGACTAAAAATGAAAATAAAATATTCGTCGTCCTATACTATAATTAATATTATTTTAAGTCCTAAAATTGCATAATCTAAAAATTGAAACCCAACACAACATATATTCTCTTGAAACCAAGTCTTAAAGCCCACCACCAAGCCAATAGATTTTCATGTAGCTGACAGACTATACCACTCCCATTGCAACCAACAACACCACCATTAACATCAGACATTAAAGATCTCAGAAAACTCTCAACCACATAAATAACTACATCAGGCAATCCAAGCATAAAAGTCCGACACCTCACACGTTTAAGATCAACACCAAGAAAAGACGAAAACCAGCAAGAATAATGCTTTAAGTCCAAATAACTCCCTCAAATCTCCCCCAAATTCTATGTGGACGCCGCATCATTCTTCAACTTACCTGTTATCTATTGCCATGTGATGCGGGTCCCGCCAGGGCACAAAGCACAAGTCATTTTGGGGGAGATTTGGGGGAGTTATTTGGGACTCATAGCACTACTCAACCAGCAAATAGTACACCCAAATAACCCAGCCACCAAACTCCAAACATAAGAACACGCATAATCCTTTGAAACTGCTTTTGAGCTCATATCTTGTTCAAAGTTAATAACTTAAAGGATCGTGATAACATGTGACCTAAGGGCACACACTAAGAACTTAAAAATAATAGGAGCAAAGTTTCGACATGCATTTAATGCGGTACAAATACTCATGTAGAATACTCATACTTACAATTTTTAAGCGCAAAACATGTGTCCTAAGAACACATGTTATCATTTTCCTAATTTAAATACTAAACAATAGGTGTTGTACAAAAATGTTGCGAGCGTAATTTTGCCATATTTTTTTTAATTATATTCAGGAACTTGTACGCGTGTTTAATGATTGTTGACAATTTAATTTTTAATGTTTATGTTATTGTTTGGATAAATTGAGTTACTTGATTTGTTATGACCTATCTACTAATGTTCATATTAATCATTCCTTGAAGGGGGAAAAACATTTAGTGTTACTTAATTCCATTCCATATTCTCATTATATTTACAAGTTTTGAAAATTATGGATTAAACAGTTAAATGTTTAACTACTACTAATAAAAATATTCAAGTTATAATTACTCTAGATTTAAATGGATAGTTTATTATGAAACAACCATTAAGGAAATATTGATGAACAATTGTACAACTACTAAGAAACCATTCTAGTATTAGGCTTAAACCTCTAAATAATAAGGTACACATTAAGGAGTGAGGGACTTTATTGCCCCAAAAAATATGTAAGTGAAGCCGAGAAATAATATATATATATATATATATATATATATATATATATATATATAAAATAATGCTCCTATGCGGACTAGTCCGCATTTTAAGAATGCGGACCGAACATGTGTCGCCTGACGGTGCACCTAGAAATTACCGCCTAAATTATAGGCACACTTTCTCTCTCTTCTGGGCTCACCGCCAGGTGACACATGTCCGGTCCGCATTCTTAAAATGCGGACTAGTCCGCACAAGAGCAGGACTGTATATATATATATATATATATATATATATATATATATATAGATAGAGAGAGAGAGAGAGAGAGAGAGAGAGAGAGAGAGAGAGAGATAGAGGATCAAGTGAGGTCCCCCAATTTGAGGACGCTGAATGAGGTCCATTTTTTTAGAATAGTAAAAAAATTATTTTGGAGTTTATTTTTTCTATGATTTTTAAACATTTCAGTAGTATCATAAAAAAATAATCAGCTCAAAATAATTTTTTTTACTATTTTAAAAAAATCGATCAAATTTTATCAGTTTTTAACCGCTTAAAAACTGACAAAGTTTGACCGATTTTTTTAAAACAGCAAAAAAATTCATTTTGAGCTAATTAATTTTTTATGGTCCCACTGAAATGTTTAAAAATCATAAAAAAAAATCAACCCAAAAATATTTTTTTTACTATTTTAAAAAATTGGGCCTCATTCAGGGTCTTCGAATTGGGACCTCACTTGATCCTTTCCCTACACACACACACACACACACACACACACACAGAGTGAGAGTGAGAGAGATAGAGAGAGAGAGAGAGAGGTTCTCATTCATACCCAGTATGCAAACCATTTTTGATAAAAATAGTAAAAAAAAAATTGAGTTCATTTTTTTATGGTATTTAAACATTTCACCGAACCCATAAAAAATCAACCAAAAATGATTTTTTTTGTTACTTTAAAAAAATCGATCAAACTATGTTAGTTTCTAACACCTTAAAAAGCTTAAAAACTCACATAGTTTGACCGCTTTTTTAAAATAGCAAATAACTTCATTTTGAGCTGAATATTTTTATGGGTCCACTGAAATGTTTAAATAGCATAAAAAAATCAACCACATTATTTTTTACTATTTTAATCAAATGTCCGCAAGCTGGGACCTCATATATATATATATATATATATATATAAAGAGAGAGAGAGAGAGAGAGAGAGAGAGAGACTCCAATACATACCAAGATACATACCAATTTTTTTACAATAGTAAAAAAAATTATTTTTCAGCTCAATTTTTTTATGTGACTTTTAAACATTTCAGGGCACACATATAAAAAAAATTAGCTTAAAGTAACTTTTTTTTATTATTTAAAAAAACCGATTAAACTTTCTGAGCTTTTAAAGCACTTTAAGAGCTCTGAAAGTTTGTCCCTTTTTTTTAAAATAGCAAAACAAGTTATTTTGAGCTTATTGTTTAAGTATGGATTCCTTCAAGTGTTTAAATAACACATAAAAAAATTTACTCAAAAATAGATTTTTTGATATTTAAAAAAAATGGTTTGCGTTAGCAGTATGTATATTTGGAATTTATGAGAGTCTATCTCTCTCTCTCTCTCTCTATATATATATATATATATATACAGTCCTGCTCTTATGCGGACTAGTCCGCATTTTAAGAATGCAGACCGGACATGTGTGACCTGGCAGTGAGCCCAGAAAAGAGAGAGAGTGTGCCTATAATTTAGTCGATAATTTCTTGGCGCACAGTTAGGTGACACATGTCCGGTCCGCATTATTAAAATGCGGACTAGTCCGCACAGGAGGATTATTATATATATTTATATATTGACCAATGACTAAAATTAATATGTGAAAATAGAAGTATGTGGTCAGTTAGTTCATGGAGAGGTTTTTTTAATAATTATTACCAGGTAAGGATTAAATAAAGAATTTTATAAAAGTATAAAAAACGGGTTAGATTTAAGCATGCAACCACATCCCCAAAACCACTATATGTTATTTTTCAAGTCGGTGAGATTTGTGCTTGAGCCATTGATGAGGGTAAATTTAGAAAAACTTGTGATAAAATGAGTGGATTAACGGTGAAATTCACTTAACCAAGGGAAGTGATGCAAATGAGATCAAACCCCAAAAAATCAACAAGTAAATATTTGATTCCTTATTCACAACTACGAAAAATATGTTATGACACAATTTTTGTTTTTTAGTAGCATACCGTGAGGTGTCCGAGTTAGCATGCGCGCACCTCGATTAATTTTCATTTACGATTCGTCTATTTTGCTGGTCAAATACTATTTTAACAGTACCAAAGATTGAACTGAGAATCAAATTCAACCCACCTTCAAAACTTTCCGAGTGATAACATTATACTCCTGAACCAAAAGGCTCTTGATTTGTTATGATATAAATAAATTACACAAATTGATGTGGGGGTGCAATAAAATATTGTACACTGCTTTGCAGCACAATATTTTATTGAGAGCACGTGAAAAATACTGAAATCATGCACCCGCTTATGAAGAGATGCTAAGTTCTGTGGTTCTCGTCCCAATGACATGTCAGGCCCTCCGTGTATAAATATGGGTGGCGATAAGGAGATTGGAGATAGGCAAAGAACACGGCCAATTATTGCGTGGATTAAGAGTTGATCAATAACACAGCCAATTATTCTATGGCTACGGCAGTGACACTTCCACTTCCATTTCCATTTCCACCTCCACCTCCTCCAGTTCCGGTCAGTCCTTTTGGTTCCCTCAGTCGTAGTAGTTTTCCTGATGGTTTCATATTCGGGACATCATCGGCTGATTACCAGGTATTAGGCCACATGCACGTCCTTTTGTTTTTGTCATAGAAAATCTAACAAGCAGGGAGGAAACCAGGAATTAAACATAGAGGGGGGCCAAACGGACAAAATTGGTTTAAAACGGATTGAGCCATTATGGTTGGTTGACCGAACCAATTTTAATCCATTTTGTTTAGTTCGATATGGTTGTTGACTAATTTTGGCGTAGGGTTTTATCTAGATTTTAGTAATATATTATGAATTGAATTTAATTAGGAAAAATTATTTTTGACCAATATATTAACAAGACTCGAAATCAATATGAAGTTAGTGGATTAAGGTCAATCCTTATTTTACAAACCAAAAAAACTGACATGATCAACAAACATAAATAATAAACTCTGGCTAATTTTGTATGGGAATTACTTAAATTATGACAAATGATTTTGTAGAAAAAGTGAGATATATTTTTATAATTATATATGATTTTGTATAAGTTCTTATATAACACACTTAAATTACCACCTCTAGATTCAATTAGATTAACGATTACTAATAAATTTACAACAAAATAATAAGTTATTGAAATAATTTACATAGTGATATATAATTTATAAAACATAGAAAGTAAAATTAAAATTTCATGAACACATAACATACATATATATATTGCACATATGTATATATGATAAAAAAATTTAGAGGGTTAACACACCATGTAATAATATTATAAATTATAAAATTCAACTTGTTAACTGTTAGGAGTCATCAAACTTTCCAAGGCTTTGAAATTCTTAAGGGGGGCATGGCCCCTTTGGCCACAATGTGGCTTCGTCTCTGCTAACAAGTAAATTCAAACCACTTTTATCTTTTTCCACACATTTTCTACTAACTTGACATCGAGATCGATTACATCTCAACCATGTCCCGACTTGGTAATGAAAGGCATCCTTAATATGATGTAATGTACATCAATAACGTATGATACTCTTAAAAAGGTAACAAGTAAAGATCATACTTATAAATATTTCTAAATTAATTTATTTAAAAAGTATATTTTCAAGTTTAAATATCATCTTTCCTGAATTTATTACAGTTGTTAAGAACAATGTCTCACTTACTAGATAAAATCTAATAATGATAATTAATGGTGTTTAAATTCAAAATGTCCTCTAATTCACATTGTGTTTATACATCATACGTACAGGTAAATAGTGTCACTAAAATTTGTTTTTCATTTTAGTTTGAAGGTGCGAGGTATGAAGGTGGTAGGGGAGAAAGCATATGGGATATATATTGCAAGAAAAATGGTCTCCCTCTCTCTCTCTCTCTCTCTCTTTGTGTGTGTGTATGTTGTGTTGCATTAGCACTTAATTGAAAAAAATTAGCCCCGGTTTGGTTGTCCCAAAATTGTAAATTGTATCATTAATAAATTGCCACATTTACAAATTGACTCATTAATTGTGTTTGGTTTCATTAATGAAATGATTGATTAATTGTCCCATTTTAGCTCATGTGCAAAATCTAAAATTGGATCATTTCACAAAAAATGTGAAATGAATCCATTTGAAATAGAAGTCACATTAAGTGCATGTCCCCTCTCCCCCTTCCTCTTCCCCTCCCCCTCTCTCTTGATTTGTTTTTATATTTTTTTCATAGAACCTTAACATCAATTTCAAATTGCCAAACATCGTGTAAAATTGGATTTAACTCATTTCAAATTCACTCATTTATAATTCACTAATTCACAATGAAACAATTTACATAATCAAACTGGGCCTAAGTGGCGTAGTTTTTTATATTGTCTTTTTTATCCTCTCATTTTTCTATGGATTTAATCAAATCATAAAGGGATTTGTTCATTCTCTCAATATTTTTCTTTTATTATATTATATTATATTATATTAAATTAAAATTATTAGTTAGTAGAAACAAACTTTGTTTATTTGTTTTTTAGATATATATTTGTTCTGAGATTGATTTATAACTTAGTAATTATGGATATTTTAAATTTCATCGTCAATTTTACTCGAGGGTATTGATTGAATTTGGTGTTTGAATTTCTCTATATTTCACCAACTTGATTTTCTTCTTCAACTTTTCTTAGAATAGTGTCATGCCTTCTTGAAAGTAGAGTTCGGAGCTCCAAAAAAAAAAAGGTTTTAACAAGATGGAAAATTCGTTCAATCTCAAACGAGAGACCTTAATAAGTTTTTCAGCATTAAAAGTAGACATCATGATGTTGATAATTTATACTGTATTACCGAAAAACTATCAATGGTGTCAAAGAGATAATCATTTACGCTACCAAAATAAAAGTAGAGTCCCTTTTTTCTTTAACTTTATTGTATTATAAGAAAAGTCTCTCTTTTTTATTCACAATTACTGGTAAAGTATCCTTTTTAAAAAAAATGGAGCAAATTATTTGGCCTTTTTTTTAATGGAATGTCTTTTAATTGAACCATCTGTTAATTATTCTAATGATATTGTTCGAAATGTACACGTTAAACAGTAATTTCACTTTAGTTCAACGTTCTCATACATATAAATGTCTTTGTGTTTCTTAATGTGGGTAAATTGCATATTGTTTATTTATTTAAAAATCCTGATTTAGCGTATTCTAAGAAAAGTTTATGATGAAATGGCAGGAATACCGATTGCAAATGCTATCAACCAATATAATAAATACAAGGTATAGTTCAAGTTAAGCATTTAATTTAATTGACTAAAAGGAAAGTCATTCAATTATTCATACATTAAACATTTATGTTAATGGGCTAAAGTAGTATCAGTGATTCAATCACATTTATAAATAGGATTTAGTGATACTATTTTTCTTCAAATCAAAATGAGATGCAACATTAGGTTCTGATTTTGCAAAGCCTCCAACTTTATTTATGAAGGGAAAAAACACTCAATATCGTATTTGTCTAAAATATTTTCAGGAAGATGTTGAAATCATGAAGTTTGTGGGTATAGATGCGTGCAGGATTTCAATTGGATGGTCCAGAATATTTCCAAGTAAACGGCAATTTCTCACAATTTATTGAATGAAAACTCCTACGTTAATTTGTCTATTTTTCTAAATGTTGCAAATAACAATGGGATAATTTATTGAATGAAACTCGAAGGAATATGACAATAGGATACAAATTTGTGATTGGCCGAATGGGAAACAATTGTATAACTCTTACGTTAATTTGTCTGTTTTTCTAAATGTTTCAAATAACAGATGGAAATAAAGCCGGGGGATTGAATGTGGAAGGATTAGAGTATTATCGCAAGATCATACGCGAGCTGAATGCAAACGGTTTTGCTCTAACTTACATTGTTTTTCATTGATTTTCCATGTAGTAAAATTTTGATAAATGAAGGACACAATATCTCGTGTATGTAAGGAAATATGGAACACGTAAAGAAACCCTTCATGCAAGTCTACCTATTTTCAACTATCAAATTATTTATGAGATTTATAATTTTTTATGTGTAGGTATAGAGGTTTACGTAACTTTATTGCACTTTGATTATCCTCAAGCATTGGAAGATCAATATGGTGGTTTTAGAAGCCTTAATATCGTGTAAGTTTCTTGCTTACCTCATTATCATATTACTTACATCCCAAATTGATAATTTAAGAAAATATTTCATTTCCAAATTCATCCTTTTAAAATTGGGGTTTTGTAAACCTAGGACCTATTGTAATATGTATTTTGAAAATAGGATAACAAATATTTTATTTATGGTTTTAGTCCCTATTTTTGAATAAAACCGCTGGCGCGAACCCATATTCATAAAACGTCAACCAATCACAGCATGCCATGTGTCCCTTTAATTTGAAAATAGGAATTAAAAATGAAAACAAAATATTTGTTGTCCTATATCCATAATTAATATTATTTTAAATCCTAAAATTACATAATCTATTTAAAATTCATAAATACTTTTAAATGTAATACATGCATTTGGATAATTATTCTCTCATGGGTGTTGGGATGGATAACTTTTGTAATCGCAGCGAGTTTTCTATACATTTATTAAAAGACGTGACTATTACTGGAACCATTATATGTGTGTAAGTTTTTTCTGTGTTGTAATAATGGTAGAGTAAATGAACAGGGATGACTTTCGAGACTTTGCTGACATTTGCTTCATGGCATTTGGTGACTATGTAAAGAAATGGGTGACCTTGAATGAGCCGTGGTGTTTATGTGTTTATGGACACGGGAATGGTAGTCTGGCACCAGGTCGAGGTGAATTAACTAAATCGGTTGGGGTTTTAAGAAGTAATCGCGTGGCTCGTTTGCTTCCGGCAGATCCATATGCTAATGCACTTAGAAAATGGCGAACACGTGCTTCTCGCTCGCTTGGATCTATATCTACTACCATTTCTGGGGATCCTGGAATAGAACCTTATCTGGTGGGACACAACCTGCTTCTAGCTCATGCTGCTGCTTTTGAGTTGTATAAGGACAAGTATCAAGTATGTTTACTTCCCACTCTCCCCTACCCTACACCTTATACATACCATTAACAAAATACCTACTTTATATACATGTAGGCATCTCAAAAGGGCCAAATTGGAATTACTCTTAACTCTTTTTGGTATGAACCTTATACTTCACATCAACGAGACATAGATGCTAGTGATCGAGCCCGAGAATTCATGTTAGGCTGGTGAGTATATCACGTATAATACATTAGTATTTGAAATTAGTGCTTTCTTGGATTAGTCTACGTTCAAAACTATAATATAAATCACAACTACTATTTCAGGTTTATGCAGCCAATAACGTACGGTGACTATCCGGAGGTGATGCGAACTCGCGTTGGAGCCCGACTCCCCTACTTCTCACATGAACAATCGAGAAGGTTAAAAGGATCATATGATTTTATCGGATTAAACTACTACACGGGTAATTATACATCTGATTTCGAACATAATCCAAACGATCGCCCAACTGTTTTTACAGACCCAGGGGTTCAGCATTTTGGTAAGTTTAATATTTTATATTTTCTTTCTTGCTACATTTATACGAACGCACACTTAAATCATCATGATAAATACATGTGCAGTTATCTACATCTGATTTTGGTAAGTTTAATCTTTGATATCTCATTAATTCCCAACAGTTCACAAGGATGGCGTCTACATTGGCGAACCAGCAATACCTTCAGTTTAGTCATCTCTCTCCTGTCAAGTTTATACCTTTTATAGTTATATATACTTTGTTACTTAGAGCAGCTCCAACAGTGTTTTAAAACTGTTATTGTAAGATATACACATTGTGAAAATAAATAGGAATTTTGTAAATTTAGGACATATAATAATACATATTATGAAAAAAGGACAACAAATTTTTTATTAACATTGTTAATTAAATGAAATGTTTATTGTCTTATTTTCATTTTCAAGCCCTAAAAATGATTAGTCTATAATAAATAACTCTCCAACAGTATGTTAACTCTAAAAATGTGTAAAATTCTAGTGCATATATTAAGACTCGAGATGCTCTTACTTTGCTTTTTTATAATAGACTTTAATGTGTAAGGTTTAACTGTGTACATCTTGGCCTCTTTTTTTTTTGTGTATGCAACAATTTTGTAACAAATAAAAATATCTACAATTGTTATAAAGATTACAAATAGACTCAAAATTCCAAATGGTGAAAACTTATACAAAAGAATATATTATAAAGAACTACTAAATGTAAAATACAAATACCATTTTTTATTCTTCGTTTCACATGGTACACAATTGAACGGATAACAGGAGAAAAAAATGATGATCACACTTTATTTAGTACATGTTGAAATAACTTTTTTCTTTAAAAAAGAAGTAGTGAAAACATGGATTATCTTTTTTTTTTAAATAAATGATATTAGAAAGCTATCGCTAAGGGAGCGAACCAGTATACAGGAAGTATACAAACAGAGAAATTGCTGAAATGAAAAAAACAAACCCAGACAGAAACCCATACTACAATACAGAGTGGAGTTCATCGACGAACTCAAGAATCTCCAGAGTCGAAACCCAGATCACCTCCTTGTACCAACTAAGTAGCGTGCTCAAAACAAGATAATGAAGTCTGGAAGGCGTAGTCTCCCTATCATAAAAAAATCTCGCATTCATTTCCTTCCAAATCGTCCAAAAGATGCAGTGAGGAACTAATCTCCACACACGTTTGTTGCCCAGCCAACCCCACGGGGGTCTCCACCCCTCTAAAATCTCTTTCACAGTCCCAGACATAACCCAAGCGGTCCCAGTTAGGACAATAAAAATGTCCCACAGACCTCTCGTCACCCCGCAATGTAAGAGGAGGTGATTGGTCTTCTCCCCATCTGTCTTACATAACCAACAACGACTAGCCATCCGATAACTTCTCTTCTGCAATCCCTTAATCGTCAGAATAGCCTACCTTGCTGCGGTCCACGTAAAGAATCTGAACTTAGGTAGCGCTTTAACTTTCCAAATTTTCTTCCAAGGGAAACGAGCTCTGGAGCTCCCAGTACCGCACAAAATTGAATAGTAACCTCTGACCGAGAACTCACCCGTCCTTTCCCCTTCCATCTCAAGGAGTCCTCCCAACCTATCGGGCGGGGAGTCGACCCCATCCACTCAAAGAACAGATCAGCCTCTTAAAGCTCCCAATCCTAAAGCCTCCTTCTAAACCGTGGCCTCCATTACAATCCCTCCCCACTGATAGTCATGTTGTCAACCACTAACCCATCTTGATTCAAACCTAAATTGTAAATCTCATAAAAGAGCACCTGAATAGACCTATTAGCGCCCCACCTGTCTTTCTAAAATTTGATCATGTCGCTTGTCCCTAAAATAAACTATGTGTTCCTAGAAAAATCCACCCACCCATTCGCTATATGATTCCACAATCCCATGCCATGAGAAAAGTTTCCTACCATTGGCCCCACCCCAAATGAGAGCCACCCCCTCACTCCTACCACTCTTCTCCACAACATATGTTCTGCCAAGGATACCTCCACAGCCACTTCCCTAACAGAGTTGTATTAAAATTTTCCAGATTCCTCATCACCACCACCACTCCCCCTCCCCCCAGCCCCCTTGGTGGGCTTGCAGACCTCATCTCATCCAACAAGCCAGTGCTTAAAATTATCCTCAGTGCCTCTCCACCGAAAGTCTCTCATGATCTTATCCATATTTTTTGCGAACAACAACACACAAAGCAAAATGGATATGAAGTAGGTAGGTAAACTAGACCAAGTACTCTTAATCTGAGTCAATCTCCCCCATTTCAAAAGAAACCCTTTCTTCCAACTTGCCAGTCTCTAACACATTCTCTCCAACATCGGATCCCAACTCAAAGTAGATTTATACTTACCTCCAAGAGGCAGGACAAGGTACGTATTAGGGGAGGACCCAATCCTACAACTCAGTATGCCATCTAACCCCTCTGCCTCATTCTCTCCCCCAATCGGAATCATCTACCACTTCCCCACGTTGACCCAGAGACCCAAAACTGCCTTGAAAAAGATAAGGAGCAACTTCAGAGCACGAATTTGCCTTCGATCAGCGTCACAGAAAATAATTGCATCATTCGCAAATAAAAGATACGAAACAGAAACCCTATAAGTATCCGAAGTCCCAAAAGTGACGCCCCTCATCCACCCAGACACAATCACTCTCCCCATCATACGACTACATTCTTCCATGGCCAAGATGAACATGAAAAGTGATAACAGACCCCCTATAGAAAGCCACGAGAACTCGGGAAAAGACCCTCTGGAACCCCATTACTTAGTACTGAGAACCTAGCCATCTAAATGCACCTTCTAATCCACCGACACCACCGAACACCAAACCCCATCCTCCTCAGTAAATACAATAGAAAATTCTAATTCACATGATTGTACACCATTTTAATGTTTAACTTACACGCTAAATCAGAAGTCCCACTTCTTAACCTAGATTCCACACATTCATTCGCCCTCAAGGCCGCATCAAGAATCTGCCTACCTCCAACAAAAGCATTTTCGAATTCGGAAATCAGCGGGTCAATGACCCTCCTGAGCCGTACATACAATACGTTGGCGAGGAGTTTATAGATACTAACAATCATGATGATAGGTCTGAAATTTCTGATATCAAAAGAACACCCCTCTTAGAAATCAAGGTAATGAAAGTCGCATTTAACCTAGGCACAAAGTAGCCCCTATCGTGGAAACCATCGAAGAGATCCATCACATCACTCTTAACACTAATAATGCTAATAAAAAGCTATCGAGAAACCGTCAGGTTGGGGCGCCTTGTCACCACTCAACAACTTAAGAACATGTACCACCTCCTCTTAGGTGAAGATGTCGTCGATACCTTCAGCCTCGAAAGCCGAAATACTCCCCAATTCATCCCCCATCAAGAGAGGGTCGCCAATCTCTTCCCTGAATAAATCCTTGTAATACTTAGAAATGCCCCCCGCCCCACACACACCTCTCTATCATCTTCAAACTCCTCACCCCTACTGCAATTTTCCTAATGTTATTACTGCGCCTGTGCGAGATAGCAACCGCGTGGAAAATTTTGGTATTCGAATCACCCTCTTTTAACCATAACACCATATATTTTTGCCTCCAACTAATCTGTTCTTGAATTAAAATACGTTCGATCTCCCCTTTCTTAATCTCCCTAGCTCTGTTCTCCTCCTTCGAGAGCCTGTATCTTCCCTCCTTATCATCAAGCTTTCTTACCTCCTCCATTTAACATGTAGTATTCATGATCACAATCCCTTACACCTCTCTATTCCACCGTTTGATGTCTCCCTTCAGAAATCCCAACTTCCTGGCCAACCTAAATCTTACATTTCCCTCTACTACATAGCCCGACCACCAAGCTTCAACTCTACCCCTAAAATCTGGCTCCTTGTGCCACATATTCTCGAACCTAAAAGGTGAACAACCCTCCCTCCATCCACCACACTCCAAAATTATAGGACACTTATCTGAAGTAACCCTAGGAAAGCACGATTGGACCACACCAGGAAATTGCTCCTCTCACCCCTTGGAGATAAGAAAGCGATTCAGACGTGACAAGGACGCCATGTCTCTAAAGTTGGACCAAGAAAACAAACCTCCTTCCAAGGGAAGGTCCAACAACTCCATCTCGTCAATAAAATTCGAAAATTCTCTCATGTAACGATCGACACTGCCTCCACTACTTTTCTTCACTATGACGCGCACCACGTTGAAATCCCCACCCATGCGGAGGGGACCATTCCACACCTTACTCACACCTGCCAGTTCCTCTCACAACTCCCATCTATTAGAGTCCTCCACCGGACCATAAATCCACGAGAAACTCCAAGTAAAACCATCCTCCAAATTTTTCAACAGACAAGAAAGGGACCATCCACCTTTCAAGCACCCGATCAAATCAACCACTGCAAAATTCAACAAAATCACCACCACTCCAGAACCTCCCTCAGCATCCAAACTCACCTAGTTAACCGCACGACCTCCCCAGATGGATCTAATGCACCCATCATCTATATCACATATCTTAGTCTCCTACAAATATAGTATGTCGGGCGTCCACCTAGTATTCGCCCCCTACAATCCCCCTTTTTGCAATATCATTCAACACCTGAATGTTCCATAAAATAATATGTAGTTTCATAGATCTAATGTTTTATAAGCCTCCTCTCATTCTCCCACCTTGAGCCCCTCCCTGTCCCTCACCCCACAATTAATTTTTTCAAACAAATCCCTAGCCACCTTTTCGAAACCCTGAAAGTTAACTCCCGAATCTTTACTAATAGACTCTAACATCTCCTCCCTCCTTCCCACTGGGTCCTCTTACCACCCTTCATCCTTCCTACTTTCTTTAACACTCCCCTCTTAATTTGATATCACAATGTCCACCCAAAGTGTAGAGTTATTTAAATCCCCTCACTCCACTCATGGAAGTCGTCTCACTAGCCATCACTACAATCCTACAACTTGATTATGGCACCATTGATATTCCCCTTCCAACATTGCCCGCCTCTTTTGAAATGAAAGTGGAGTAATTTTTTTCGCCCCTACCGTTCTGCCTTTTTTGCCATTTTTTCCTAAATTCCTGAAGTTTTTGATATTTTTAAGGCCTAACTTCGCATTCCGAGATAATCATCTTTATTACCCTTTGATTTAACCTTAGCCAACTCATATCTCACCCGATATTTGGAGTTCCGCCTCTGAATACCCATGTTCCTTAAGTCAACTGCTAATTTACCATTATTTGTGAAGGGAAAAGTAGTCTCTTCAACCTCAAGTATTGTATTTCCCAAACTCACACCTCTATTTTTAAAGTTAGGCCTGAACACATCCAGGCCTATATTCTTAGCATAAAAAACCAACTCTTCTGACCCATGATTCTCTCCACAAGCCCTGACACCTAACACACATTTCTCCATCTTTTCATGAGACATTAAATCTCCATTTGTTAAACCCAGACACGTTTCCTCTATGACATTTGTTCTAGAAATCTTTTTCATGGTACACTTCCATCTTTTAGAGGCAGGTCCGTACCTGACTGTCACTCTTCTCCTCGACCAGCAACATCATGAGTACCCTCTAAGTAACATCATCCACCCTCTACCCCTTGTTGGTAACGTTATACTGGAACCACCTTTGTCTATGTGCCCGATTACACTAGACCGCCTGGATGTTGTTGCTCCACCTCTTAATGACTAGAATCTCCACCAGTCTGCCCCCATCTCCCTTTTTAACTTCTTGATAAATGATATCCCCAAAAAACCTACCACGGGCGACATCACTCGCAATATCACCTGTAAGATTCGTAGAGGAGGACGGGGGTTGTATAGCACCCTTTCCATTAATCACAATCGACTCACTTACCAGTGCAAGCTGAGATTTACCAATTTAAGCACTCTCAACTCTAAAATAACACATCTGAGTTTCCTCACACACCGTTAGATAAAAAACCCAACCCCCCACCACCAATCTTAATTTCAAAGGAATAAAAACTTTCCCATGCACTACAATTCTTGCCCACTGAAGCTCTTTTCCTGACAAAGCTGCATGATTAACTTTGATAAAACCACCACACTTCTAGTCGATGGCTTTAAAAACTTCTTCCCCCACAGTTACAAGGGGAGCCCCATGACACGGATCCAATGTTGCCCCCTTTTATATGGGGGGAAGAGAACCCCATCAGTGGATGCCACCTCTGTAACCAAACTGGCTCGCCATCATACTTCCAGTTAACACCCCCAACACTTTCTCTGCCTCCTCAACCGAAGAAAAAACAAAGCGGAATAAAGACGGGTTGAGGTTTTTGATTTTTACTCGGTCCACTGGTTTCCAAAAACACTCTGCCTAACGCATGACCTTCTCATTCCTAGGTGGTGATCTCTCATGACTTCTGAACCTCCCAATCGAATATCGCCTAATGAAATCCACTCTCGAAAGGAACGAATCATCATCCATGATCAAGTCAGTCTTGAGCATGTGATCTTCAAATATGTTGATGGCTGAAAATGACCATAGCTCCACCATTGTTGCCTGTAAGTACAACATGCCCTCCACAACCGTCCCCCTTCTCTCAAAAATCTCAGGCAAGGTATTAAAAGAAAACCCTAGGTTCCATCCTCATAAAAACTTCCCCAACTGATGCCTACCCCTTGGCAGGAGAGGACTTCGGTATCTGAACATGCACCCTCGATGAAGAACTCCTAATGACAATATTGAAGAAAGCAACCTTACCCTTCCAAGAAGAATAAGCAATAATTTTTCTGCCCGTGTATTGCCTCATCTTAAAAAACTTACCATCTTGAATGGAAGCATCCCATAAACAACCACTAAGCCACCTAACCTCCCCCTTAACCAAAATCACATCCTGAACTCCTCTCTTGTCGTTGAACCTAAATCTAAACTGAAGACCATTGTTGCTAGACTCACAACCAAGCACGAAAGGAAGCCCTCCAGCGAGAAACTCCACCATTAAAAACCCTCGAGTTTAAACGTTGAAATTTTATACAACCGATAAAAGATAATCTTTCATTTTTATGAACTGGATATTTTTTCACACTTTTACCAGTTCTCCTATGTATTATCTTGTAGCAAACAAATTTGTATATGCCTTAAAATTTGATAAATATTATGAAATAAAAAAAAAAAATGAGGTTGGTATTAAATTAGTGTTATACCCTTTAAATAATGTATTACTACCAAAAAAAAAATTATATAAGGGTAGGCTGAGTAGCTATTGTTTAGAGTTTTATTGCGTTGATGGATTTCTAAATTAGTAATTTGTTGATATGCAGGATCCAGACAACTGGATTTATGTGTATCCAGAAGGGCTGAAGCCTAATTTGGTCTGCCTTAAAAATAAATATAAGGATCCAGTTATTTACATTACTGAAAATGGTAGGGTTTTTTTATTACCATTAAGAAAATTCGATTTTGTTTACGTTTCTATGATGACAAGGCAAAGTTTTCTTCAAATTTTTATGACGACAAGGAATTCAATAATAGTAATATATTACTTTGGTTCTAATTACCAATATACTTTTTATTTACGCAGGAGTGTCTGAGGAAAATAAAGACAGTCACGAGATCAATAATATCGGCTCCGTACAGCCATCCCACCTATGTGACCACAAAAGGGTGTCTTTCTACTATCAACATCTTCTCAAAGTCAAAGAAGCTATTTATGAGTAAGTGTTAAATAATTCATTCTAGACATGCGTATCCACATGCGCACACTTGGTTCAATTATTTTTGTATGCTTCGTGGGCATTCAATTAGTTTTATATTTCATTAATGGGCATATGGTTCTTAAAATGACATGAATATTTGCGTTACCTTTCAAAAATATGGTTATTTTGATTCAATTTTTAAATTTTAATGCATAATTTAACTTAATTATTTTTTTTCTAAATATATTGACTTTGATCCAAATATAGAGGATAACTCTAATTTGACAGTACAAATAGGGACAAAGTAAAATAAATCATTACACTTAATCTCCACATTTTTAAACAAAATTGAGAGAACCTTCATATGCAGAGAGTATATCAAAGACGTTCACAAAAAGGGAATTAAGTCAAATATCACATTAGAAAATGGGGTCAGTAAAAAAACCTTAGAAATAAGGGTGTGTATTGGAAAATCACATTACCGGTGTTAAAAAAAATTCAACATTCAAATGACAAAAATATCCTTTCTCATACGGAATTGTTATTATTATTATTATTATTTGATAGAAAAATGATATACTTGAACCAAACGGCTTAAAGGAGCGAAATCCGTATACAGGACGAACTATCGTCAGACCTAACGAACATAAAAAGCCCCTTAAGCGGACGTCTGCAACATGCCGAGACAAGCAAGACACCGACCATGAACTCAAATTAACTAAAGAACAGAGAAATCCTGGACTTCGTCAAACCAAAAACACCGCCCAAAGAAAAAAAAGCGCACAGAGTAGACAATAAGAACCTACGCCCTCCCATAATGTCCTATTTTCTCGAAAAATTCACGTTCCTTACTCTCATTCACTTCGCAGTTAACCAAAACCATCTTACTGAAATATCCTAACAAATTCTCTACCCATCCCCCCGGGTCCTCTTCTCACTCCTCATCCTCTCCCTCTCCAAATGCCTCTTCCTCCCTAGGAATTTCGATATCTACCCACATATGAGAATTGGTCAAATTATTGTAAACAAAGCCCTTGCCCCCTTCTCCCACTTCTTGTTTAATGTCCAATTCAACCGCAGAATCAACTGGAGACTTTTCGAACTCCATAGCTGCTCTCCCCGTACCTTTAGTTCGTCCATAATCATAACACAATTGAGCCCCAATTCTCAAGCAACCCACCACGGACTCCCTATCATGGAAACCCCACAAATTTAAATGATTCTGAAAAAAAAACATTATTTGGAACGAGTGCCAAAAGTGGCTTAGCATATATGACCACTGACTCATCTGCACCTATAATATTTTTCACTCTACCCATTTGTCCCCACTTCTTATTTTTACCGCTATTTCCCTAAATATTTCTTTTAAAAAAACTTCTTTGCAACACCTTACCCAAATTCAGACAAGGTCCCAGCATATTTAAGATGGACAAGCACTTACCTCACCCCCCCCCCCCCCCCCCCCAATATTGCCCACGAGAGTTCTATCAAGTTGAGCAATGAATCTATTCAAATCGGGAGGCCCCATGGTGTTCTCCTCATCCCTCTCACGAATATCCACCACCTCCATAGGATTTCCAAGATCCACCAATAACTTAGAGTTGTTTAAATCGGCAAAAGAACTTCCCACTACCCTACCCCCTCCTCACTAGCTACCTCTACGAAATGCTTGGAAAAATCCCCCATAAAACATTTATTTGCACTCTCACTAGCCACACTAATAGTCAAATTGTTTAAAACCACATCCTCTCCACCATCTCCCCCTTTCCCTATTTATACACAAATAATATGCCAACTCTTCAAATTTACTCCCATCTAACCCTTTCTTAAAAGTGGATTTTCCCAAATTCCATAAAGCCTTAATGATTTTAAGACCAATTAAGGAATTTCCATAGTAAAATTCTTTGTGGCCGATTTTCCTAACACTCGCAAGAGGGGCATCATCAACTTTGACATGAACAACCTTCTTCACAAGACGAGGGTGAACTTCCTTCCTCTTAAAATTATTGCATAAAGTCGGTCCCACCTCACTTCTTTTGAAAGGCAAACTCTTCGTACCCACCTTTTTAAGTTGTCCACCTCTCAAGTCTTCAACAGACATTTCATGCCCAATAACTTAGCTGACCCTAATCAGAGTATGGTTCCTACTAACGGAGGATGGTTGTCGCTCGCTTCCCTGCACGTCTGCGTCTTTTGAACCGGCGTATGGCATTCCGGATAGCACTGCCTAACTGTACCAATGCAACCAATCTTTAAAGAAACATCCCTAGTCTGAGCCGACGTCGCAACTTGATGTACAGAACACTTCTCATCACGTACAACCCCATGCCACCTCGGTTCTTCTAACCTCCGCCAGCCCCTCTTGAAAAGATTGGTATTTCTGCAAAACTCCTCACTATGATACAACCTTTAACTTCGAAAGGAGTCAGTACTTCTAACACACAATTGGGACCACCTAAGCTCTTCCCTAGCCTGTGTCTCCTCATCAACCATCACGAAACCCCCGCACCTAACTTGAAATACCTCTTCACCCCACAGGTGGAGTAGAAGACCTACCACCCTGATCCAACGTGTTGAAGATCTACCTAACGTTTTAGAGGTGCAACCCAAATGATGCCATTTATCTAAAAATAGTGGAGCACCAAAAACACACCAGTTCTTCAGCATCAAGACTCTCTCCGCTTCACTGGCCATAGCAAAAACGAAGCAGAAGGAGGTAAAGCTCAAATAACAGACCACTACCCCACCACTTGGCCGCCAATGCTCGTTGACCCAGCTTCTCATCCTATCTAACTACGGTGGAACGCCAAGAACCATCTTCAATGAAGAAGTCCATTTTCGATTTCGCCTCCACCTTAACATCGATTGGAGAAAATGGCTATGGTTGTATCATTGGAAAAACACCATGAAAACCGATTAATGTTTTTTAGATTATTTTTTAAATGGGGATATGTCAGTAAATATTTTGAAGTTCAAAAGGAAAACTGTGTTCCTTATCTTTGTTTTGTGTGACGTTCATTTTTCTCTTTTTCCTTTTTTTAATCATTGGCCACTTAGTTCTTAAAATGCGCTTCACTTTAAGATTAAGAAGTCTAGTAAAATTTATAATTTAGCGTCAAAGGTAAGAAAAATAACTTAATACGAGACTATGATATCACTTATGAATTCGATCGTAGTTTAAATGAACCCATATATTTTGGGAGTTGTTCAATTTAGTTTTTGGCCAATAAGATTTTTGGCTCTAATCAAAAAATATTTTTTGGACACTAAGTTTCATCACTCCTTCATAAACACATTATATTTTAATGTATATATTAATATAACACACGTACATTTTAAAAATACGTATATAAATTACAACAAAACATGTATACATTATAAAACACCACGGAGACATAACTGGAAAAACACGTATACCGTACACATAGCTTGTACTGAAAAGACAAAAAGCGTCGGACAAAGACTTAAATAAGAAAAATGGAATTCTTTTAAGGATATGATTTAAATAGTATTATATTACTCCCAAACTCTAAGAAGCCCTACACTTAATAGTGGTTCTTTGAGGATCTAAAGTTATGGCTTAAAAGTAGCCCAATTTGGTGTGTTTTATTTATTTATTTTTATTTTTTGTACATCTTGTATTACTCAGTGCATTCTTCAAACAACAAATTTGTTTGAAGAATGCATATGGCGAAAGTTATGTTTTATTTCATTGTTGTGATAATACACGGCCTTTGTATTTGACAACTCTGTAGGGACCATGTCAATGTTCGAGGATACCTTACATGGTCGGTGTTGGACAATTTTGAATGGTCTGCAGCTTATACTGTTCGTTTTGGAAGTGTTCACGTAGATTTTAAGAATGAGTGTTTACCAAGGACACTAAAATTCTCAGCACATTGGTTCAAGAAGCTTATTGAAAGAAAGGAGGACCAATTGGCCACCGATGAGAGCACTAACTTGGACAATATAACTCTACGAACAAAGGAACCTATAATTCAAGTGAACTCTAACCCGACCAAAGAAACAAAAGAGACTGAAAATGGGTTTCCTGTCATTGATGTGAACTCGGACACCACCATTGGGTCGAAAAAAATTGATAATGAACTGCATCGAGTCCTTGAGCCGATAAAAATCGCTTGACCCGGACTCTTAATAGTTGGTGGTTGCCTCATTGTGTTGTTTTGAAAATTAAATAAATGTTCCTTAGGGCATCACGTCTGTTTGAGAATAAAGTTGAGGCTAGGTCTTATTATGTGTTTGAGGGCACTTCTTTTAGACATATGTATGACTGTATGTTCTTTGTTGAAACTTATCACTTACGTTAACTAAAAGTAATTGCTACTTTTGTCTTTAACTTTTTGATGGATTTCAGATCCAAATAAAAAGGTCAACAATAACTTTCGTTGGATTCACTACAAGAAAAAACATATTTCTTAACATAATAAGTGTGTCACGTCAGGTATTAATTATGTCGCAGAAGACGCAACATATAACCATATGCTACCCCTAAGTTGCAGAATCCACGTCTGGGAATGTATTTGACGACCTGCAATATATATTAATATTTACTTTTTATATTAAATAATACCTCACCATTCGCGACATAATGATGTGTTGCAAAAGGTTATCGATTAGGCGACATAGTTCATATGCCGCGGAATGTCATCTAATAAGCGACACGCTATACATGTTGCAGAATGTCATCTATAAGGCGACATGATATGCATGTCACGGAATGTCGTCTAATAGGCAACATAGTGCATGTCGCGAAATGTCATCTATTGTCTCACTAAAAATCAGTTTTGAGAATATTATTTGATTTTCACCAACACCCACATTGTGTCACAAAAACGGTTTTTGTTTTTAATAAATAATTTCAAAAGAAGATTCCAAGTTGAATATATAAATTTTGGCATTGATATAACGAGTATAAATGTCCATTCATAATAATAATCATATTCAATTATACAATTGTTCGTTAAAAAACAATTCATCCAAGTCAAATATATGTATGACTCGAACAAATGTTCAAAATAACACCGAATGCAAAAATAAAACACATTTCCCAAGAAACTCCGAGTCATCCAATCGACTTGCTCGACGATATCCAACGAAATCCATCATCGATCTGAGACAAAAAAAATTAACACATGTTAACCGTAATTGGATTATATAACATGAACAAAATTCTACTGTATTATCATAAATGTGTCTCCTTTTGCAATGTTTGATAGTTGTTTTATGTTCTCGCACTCCAACGCATAATTTTCAAATTCATGTATGTTTGAGTTAATCAATTTAGAACACTTGTTAATTTAAAAAAATCTGCAGAGTTTCCTTTATTTATTTGTGAAATCCAACTTGTTTTAACATTTAAAATAAACTCAACAACAACAATAAAAGCCATAACTAATTAATCAACAAATCCCTTCCAACGATTTAACATAAATAAGCTCCTAAATCGTTCAATCGACATAAGGCTCACCAGACTCGTGTCCATGTTTAAAAAATAATGGTCTCACATGTACCGCACGGCCTAACAATAGTCTTACTTAGTCCCATATGTGGTGTTTGTTCCTCTTTTCGGACGGTTTTGTTGTCTTCTTAAGTTTTCACACTCCAATCCCCAATTCTCAAGATGTTTCTCAAACTTGTATGTTTGAGTTAATCAATTTATAACACTTATTAATTTTAGAAAATTTCAATAGAGTTTTCTTTATTTATTCATGAATTCCAACATGTTTTAATATTTAAAATAAACTCAACGACAACAACAAAATTCACAACTAAACCACCATCAAATTCCTTCCGCCGATTTAATATAAATGACATGATAAATAACTTGATGGACAAAAAGGTTCACCAACCTCGTGTCCATGTTTAAAAAAATAGTTTAACATGGCCTGCACGGCACAACAATATTCTTACTTTACTCACATATTTGGTGTTTTTGCCCCTTTTGATTGTTTTTGTTATTATTTTAAGTTTTCATGCTACAACCCCAATTCTCAATATGCTTCCCAGACTTGTATGTTAGTTAATGAATTTAGAACACTTAATAATTTCAGAAAATATCAACGGAGTTTCCTTTGTTTATTAAAAAAATCCAACCTACTTTAATATTTAAAATAAGCCCAACGATAGAAACAAAATCTATAACTAAACCACCAACAAAATCACTTCCACCAATTTAACACAAATAAGCTCATAATTAACTCAATCAACATAAAGGTTTATCGGACTCGTGTCCATGTTTAAAAAAATAGTCTTGCATGGCCCGCACAACACAACAGTAGTCTTACTTTAGTTACATATGTAGTGTTTGTGCTCCCTTTGGGGTGGTTTTGTTGTTATTTTAAGTTTCACGAGTGTTTGGGGGTTGTTTTGGGGTTTCGTTCTTTAACGTCATATTTTAAGTCTAGAGTTTTCCAAATTCTAGTTAGATACTAAAATCGAGAGTCCCTTGATTAAGTCGCCAATTCCTACAGGTGACATTGGTCACGTGCGAGTTGTTTGTGCCTATTAGGAGGACGTTTGGGATTTGTTTTGGGGTTTCTCCCTCTAACGACATGTTTTTAAGACTAAGTCTAAATATTTTCAAATTGTTGTCGTATTAACAAATCTTGAGTTCGATGACAACGTGCTTAGTTCCTACTATTTATATTGGTTCCGTGCGAGGTGTTTGTGCCTTTTAGAGGACAGTTTCGGGTTGTTTTGGACTTATCCCTATGACAACATGTTTTTTGCCTAAGTCTAGGGATTTACAAATTATCATCATATTCTCAAATTGGGAGTCCCGTGGGGATATGATGAGTTCCGATGAGTTACATTAGTCCAATGCGAGTTGTTTTTCGCTTATTACGTGGTTATTTGGTGCTATTTTAGGTTTTCACCATCTAACAACATGTTTAAATCGAGTAAACACATTATGAATATTGACATCATTAAATTAAGTGAACATGTTATAAATAGCCATTACCTGTGCTTCTAGAAACTTAGTGCATGGGTTGAGACACTTGTAACTAAGTATTAAATGACACGGGGGTTGTTGTTACCCCAATTGTCAGTGCAGAATAATGCAAAGAGTCTCCTTTATTTTTACATGAAACCGACATGTATAGTTTATTAAAAATATGATATTAAACCAAGGAATAAAATAATTATGTAAACATTTATCAGGAAGGAACTTGTGTTTATTCAAGTGGACTAAAAATAAACACCTTTACGGATGAATGTCGGAAATTTATATAAAAGTATTACATTGAGAAGTTGTTCTAAGCAATCACGAGTGACCTTATTCACCCATGTATGAGACAATCATAAATAAGCAATGGTCCTAGATTTTATCTTGTGGATTTGATTAATGTTGTGTAAAACCATGCACTGTTCAACCAGTCCCAAAAACTATACAACATTAATTAAATCCACAAGATAAGGTCTAATCAAAATTCATAAGGTTAATAAGCTAAGAACTTAGAAGGTGAACCATTACATTCATGTTAAATATGGTTAGTATGATAGTTAAGACATTAGGTAGAGTAGTGTGTTGCTAAAGAGACCCAAGGTGATGTGGGGGCTCGAATGGAGACATTGTGAAGAGTAGTATCGTAACTTTGTAGTGACTATGTTGAAGGAACATATTCTAACACTTATGAGTATTGATTTCTTTTTCATACTCTCAAGTTATCCACAATTGTGTACTCGCCATGTGCTTTATTCACAATTTCTACCTTGTATTCCTCTCCACAAGCACAATCAACCATGTAAAAAATTCCCTACAAAAGCAGAGACAATTATGAATCATATAGCTCTATGAGTTTTCATAAAACAAACAAGTGTTAGATTTCATTGTACTAAGTTTATGTCCAAATATAAGGTGGAGGCATATAGCACAAACAACGCCACCAATAAAGCCAAATACAATTGGGCTTTATTTGTTCACTGACAAGGATCCTTCTTGATTGAGAGTTATTCACATGCCTATTTTTTTAGCAACGAGGATAAATGTGAGACTCGCTTAATGACGGGTTCCTAGGAGCAGGAAATAAGACTCATTTGCATCCCAACATTCACTGAGAGAGTTGTTGTTGTTGTGTTGAACATGAGAAATTTAGAATGGCATACTCTCAGTTTCGGCACTCAATTCAGCTCATAACTACATGATATGCTTGAACGATAAATGGTGTTGCACAAAGGAAAAAAAGATTCAGCTTACACAAATGGTTGATTGTGACAGTGGTTGATTGTGTTAGTGTTATCTTTGTGAATATTCACTTTAACAGAAAGCTGATGAAATGAAGTTAATAGGTTGAAGTTGACAATATTTATTTATATAAACGTTTGATTGAAGTATTTGTTATGCAGTGTTTTTTACGTGTACTAGTCATTGCAGATTTATAAAAATGATGTTTAGAAAAAATAGATTTTTTTTGTAACACACCATGAGGTGTCCGGGCCAGCTTACGTTCACCTCGACTAATCTCTATTCGCGGTTCGTGGCTTCCGTTGGCCAAACATTATTTTGACAGTGCCGGGGTTCGAACTAGGGACCAAACCAAATCCACCCCTAAGACTGTCCTAGTGATAAACTTATACCACTGGGCCAAGAGTCTTGGTTTTTAGTTATCATGCAACTTACTCAAAAAAAAATGTGATAGATCAATATCTATTTCACATCTCTATTTCCTTTTAAACTAATTTGTACCTCCCTAAAAGCATTAATACTCATAACATTCATTTTATTTAAAATACTTTCATTGTATTATTTTATTGTCCCCTGCCCAAAAAATATTACACGCCAATTCTTATTGTATGGAATTGAAGGCAAACGAAAACTCTGAATTTGAATAAAATTTTCTATAATAGAAATCAACAGTTCACACATTCAAGGAGGGAGTGCTCATTAGCTCGTAAACGACCTAAAATATTTGCTTTTAGAACCCAAGGTTATATTATGAGAACTCCTCAAATGCCAAATCCTAAGGGGTTATTGAAGGCTATATTTTGAGAACTCCTCAAGCACCAATCAAGGGGAAAATGAAAGAATAAATAGAACACTCGTCATAGAGGTCACCTATAAAACACTCTTGACTATAAATTTCACTAGATTGGCCTCTTATGTTAATACCACGACAAAACGTGACTTTTGACCAGGTTTGCATGGAAGAGGTATGACATGTTACAAATATAATGAATCGATCATACCAGATTACTTATCGAATAGTAATTTTTCATGTGTTAATACCATGGAAAATACAAGTTTTAACCAGATATCTCATGATGCACTATATGTTAACTACTACCGTGCAACAAATATAGGTGGATAATAAGAACATAGATAACACAAGTCTTTCAAAATGAAATTAATTTTGAAGTATAAAGTTTCAACCTCCTGACAACACTAAATGTTCGGTTGGTGACATATGAAGAGCAAATGTCAGAATATCTTGAAGCATGATTAGGCATAAATTATTCACATTTATCCCCTTAATTTCAGTATTTTTATGATCCCGTGCATTGTAAATAACTTGGATTGGTCTTATATTTATGTTACTAACCCTTTTTGGCAATTATTTCGTATTTTGTGTATCTCTTATGTATTTTACAGGTATTTCATGCAAATTAGGGCGAAAGAGAATGCAAAATAGTGAAAGAAAGCAAGAAATGGGGAGTTCAAGGGTATTTTCGTAATTTTACAACCATATTCCGAGGGTGGTGAAGACTAGAAAGGTGAAGAGATATAAATTACAAGAACATTGGAAAAAATGGAACCCTAATCCGAGCTACGGTGAATAAGTTATGCCCATTTGAAGTTGGAGACAGAAAACCAAAGTTGAAATTAATTTTGGAAGTTGAAGAGTTTCAACTCTTGAAATTTCTTGTATAATTACTTTTTATTAGTTGTAAAACGTGGAGAGGCACGGAAAAATTCATATTTGGGTATATAAAAAGCCAATAGCTAGAGTAATAAAAGGGAGGAAGCGAGAGAGTTTTTTTTTTTGGCATATAATTTCATATTTTTCTTTCCTTAGGATTTAGAAATTCTAGTTTGTAAGTTGAACAAGATTTATTCAATATTCAAGTTTCAAGTTCAGATCTCCTTCTTCCATTTAGTTATTGCTAAGTTTTACTTTTAATTTCTTTCATATTACAAGTTTAAATTACTCTTGTAGTTTAATTTTGTTTCTCGATTCAAGTTCCTTTTCAATGCATAATAGACCTATGACTTCCTGCACATCTAGAATTTTGTTTTCATTTAATAAAATCACGCCTAGATGAGTTTTTAAGGGTTGGGATGCATGAACCCATCCCAATGTAAATTACTTATGTAGAAAATAGAATTTAAATTAAAAATTTGAAAGAGTCATGCAAGACAATTTTACAACCATTGTAGATCTTTTAATCTCTCTTGCCCTAGGTACTTGGGATGTTTAAGAATACGATGTGCGTATAATTATTTAGCACCGCTTTATATTTACCATTGGTTTCATATGGTGCAGCCTTGAACCTCATATACGTAATTCTTAGGATATATAAAGACTGGATTCATTGAAATTTATAATTTACAATTCTAGTATTCTACACGGTAAATTACTAGGGTTAGGGGATTGTATTCCAACCTACTTTCTCATTCATTTTAATTAGTTTGCTCAAGCATGCATAGCTAAATTTTTTTATTTTTTCCCTTTTCAACCACCATCATCTTTTTCACTTTTTTTTAGAAGTAATAAATCAATTAAATTCTATCAAACATTCCCTATGGATTCGATACCCAGACTAGCCAATACACTCCGCAAGAGTGTAGTTAAAGTTTAGGTTGTTGTATTGCGATTGGAAGCCGATAACAACGACTAGCGTATTTACACGGACGCTCGATTTTTTCACTCGATTAAAATGGCGCCATTGTCGGGGACTATTTGTTATAGATTATAATTGACTTACTACTTCGAAAAAAAAATACACAATATATATATATATATATATATATATATATATATATGTGTGTGTGTGTGTGTGTGTGTGTGTGTGTGTGTGTCACATTTTGAATTGCCCACTTTGAAATGTCTTATTTTAACTTTTTTGGTGGCTTTAATTGTTATGCTAATAGTGAGGAGGAGAATAAACTCACGATTTATGAACATTTGATCAATATCACTAAAGATGAGTCTCATAAATACAAGCCCAGTGCTAAGGCCATCCAAATTTATGAAAATGAAAAGCTTGAAGAAGAAAGGCGTGAAAAAGAATATAGGGAAAAAATCATTTTTGGGAGCAAGAGTTGGATGCATTATTCAAATCCAATAACGATTTTTCTTCTTATATTTTTTAGACTAAAGAATGTTTTAAACCAAATGAGGAATCCAATGATGAATCACTTGAGATTGAATTTTTGACCTCACCATTCTCATTCACTGTTATCGAACAATTAGAGTTATCACAAGAGTCGGATGAAAGTCTTGACGTTGACCCAATTCTTACGGGCCACACAATTAGACGTGTCACTCCACCAGATCCAACTGAAAATTTTGGGGGAGAAGATTTTGAGGACAAGGAATCAATGCTTTAATTGTTTTACAATATAGAATCTTTTTGTTTGTGTGATCCACTTCCCATACTACTTGAAAAATCTTTGGAACATGATTCTATTTTTCTTGGATCCCAATGGTACTTGTCCCCCTGTGCACTCAAATCCCTCATTATCCCCCCTAAAAATTTTAATTGGTGTTGGTTCATTTCTTCCGCGTTGCACATGCCTTTCGTTTTTCCAACAAAATTCTTATTTTTCGGGCGGCATGCTTTCTAGTGAGGGCACACCATTAATCCCTCAAAGTCAAATTGTATTTTGGGTGGACCCTCAAATTTTCGACTTCTAGTGTATGATTTATTAGCCGTTCAAATTTTTGGTTGTAAATAATTAATTTTTTTATTATTACTTTTTCTATTTTATTATAGTCTAGTTTCGATGGTAGAGTTTTAGTTATTCTCTTTGCTATGCTTGGTTCTAACGTATTTTGCAGATTCAATGGATTCGTACTTATCGGGGATCACTCTATTTGGGTAATATCTTTCTTTTCCTCACTTTCTGTTGTGTTCTTGATTCGCATTGAGGACAATGCTGCATTAAAGTTAGGGGTGTAGGATATTCTTCCCATTATTGTTTCGATTCATCATTCTTCCCATTATTATTTAGATTCATTGATTTGATCACATGTTCTTTCCAAGTGTGTTTTTTTAGAAAATTTCAAAAAATTAAAAAATTTTGAAAAAAGCCAAAAATATTTTTCTTCAAAATAAATAAAAATTGGAATTTAAAATTTTCAAAAATATCACCTTTATTCTATTTAAAGTCTCAAATTGTTAACAATAAAAATGCACTAAGCCAAAATTGACCGAAGATGAAAATTGAAAGAAAATTGACGACTTAACGAATAAGTGTGGAGATTGATCAAACCTGGTGAGATTTCGAGCCTTTCAATTTTTTATGAGTTTTTAAATCAATTCGAGTTTATGATTAACTCAAAGTTCTTTCCAGCATTTTAATAAGTCGTTGATGATCTCAATCCTTTGTTTTCATCGGTTATGGGAAATGTGTGAAATGTTGTCTCGAAATTCGTGCTAAATATATCTCTAAACTTAATTAATCTCGAGATGCATATGGTAATGTGATTAGCAATTTGGACAATGAAGTAAGCCCTCTTTTGTTTAACCCAAAAATATTAACCATAATAAAATTGTGAAGAAATTATCCCTTTGCAACCCACTGCGAGCCTAATAAATTATTTCCCTTTCGTTTGATAACCCTAAAAACCCAAATAGCCCAGATTTGTGAAAAATTGAAAACTCATTAAGTAATTCCAAAGCGTGTAATAAAAAAAAGGGCAAGAAAAGAAAGATAGCAAGAAAAAAAATAGAAAAATGAGCAAATGCCCGAAAAAGCACTAATGGACATCATAAGGGCATTTTCCAATTCCGAACATTCCGTCCATTTCCATTTTTACCCTTTACACTTTTTAATCCGGAAAGTCCTAACCGAGTCTGAATGGCGAATTAATTATTGCACGGAGAGCTAATACATGAGAAGATAATAAAAGAGATTAAAATGGTGTGATTAAGATATGATGTTTTCTGTTTCCTAATAACTGTATTCCGATGATGAGATCTTTTCACCATATATTTCCTTCTTTTCAATTTTGTATGAGTGAATTTGTGTCCATTATATTTACTCTTTATATCATGCATACCAAGAGAAAACAACCACAATTCGAGTGATTCGTTTGTGAGTTCATCCATAACAATTTGAATCAAAACAAATTTTTGAAAAGTAATGTAATGCCCAATCGGTGGACATTTGAGGTTTAATTTCTGGCTTCACACACACCACTATAGCTTGAGACATTTGAATATGAAATTGTGGTGATTATTTTTCGAAAAGTTTAAATTGTATAATTTTTAAGTATTTTGATATTTATTTGAGTCAATAAAGAATTTTGTGGGTGTATTTACTGCAAACCCTCACGAGACAAAACTCGTCCTACTAGGGTAACCTATGGGTTTAAAGGCTTGTTGCATATGCTCAATGCAATCGCTTGCCTGCGAAAGTGGAATTTTATTTCAATAAAAGGAATTTCAAAAGTCAACTCATTTGTCTTACATTTCTCGGGATGCTCAAAGTTCTATGTTAGAGGGATTTGATTAGGCATAAATTCTTCACATTTATCCCCTTAATTTCGGTATTTTTATGATCCCGTGCATTGTAAATATCTTGAATTTGTCTTATATTTATGCTACTAACCCTTTTTGGAAAGTATTTCGTATTTTCTGTATCTCTTATGTATTTTACATGTATTTTATGCAAATTAGTGCGAATGAGAATGCAAAATAGTGAAAGAAAGCAAGAAATGGGGAGTTCAAGGGCATTTTCCTAATTTTACAGCAATATTCCGGAGGTGGGGAATACTAGAAAGTTTAAGAGATCTAAATTATAAGAACATTGGAAATAACAGAACCCCAAGCCGAGCTACGGTAAAGAAGTTATGCCCATTTGAAGTTGGAGACAGAAAGTCAAAGTTGAAATTAATTCTGGAAGCTGAAGAGTTTCAACTCTTGAAATTTCTTGTATAATTCATTTTTATTAGTTGTAAAACGTGGAGAGGCATGGGAAAAGTAATATTTGGGTATATAAAAAGCCAAGCCCTAGAGTAATAAAAGGGAGGAAGGGAAATATTTTTTTTTTTGGCATATAATTTCATATTTTTCTTTCCATAGGATTTAGAAACCCTAGTTTGTAAGTTGAGCAAGAGTTATTCAAGATTCAAGTTTCAAGTTCAGATCTCCTTTTTCCATTCAAGTATTTCTAAGTTCTACTTTCAATTTCTTTCATATTGTAAGTTTAAATTACTCTTGTAGTTTAATTTTGTTTCTCAATTCAAGTTCCTTTTCAATGCATAATAGACCTATGACTTCCTGTACATCTAGAATTTTGTTTTCATTTAACAAAATCATGCCTAGCTAAGTTTTTAATGGTTGGGATGCATGAACCCATCCCAATGCAAATTACTTATGTAGAAAATAGAATTTAAATTAAAAATTTGAAAGAGTCGTGCGAGACAATTTTACAACCATTGTAGATCTTTTAATCTCTCTTGCCCTAGGTACTTGGGATGTTTAAGAATACGATGTATGCATAATTATTTAGCACCGTTTTATATTTACCTTTGATTTCGTATGGTACGGGCTTGAACCTCATTTACGTAATGCTTAGGATCTATAAAGACTGGATTCATTCAAATTTATAATTTACAATTCTAGTATTCTACATGGTAAATTACTAAGGTAAGGGGATTGTATACCAACCTACTTTCTCATTCATCTTAATTATTTTGCTCATGCATGCATAGTTAACTTTTTTATTTTTTCCCTTTTCAAACACCATCATCTTTTTCACTTTTATTTTAGAAGTAATAAATTAATTAAATTCTATCAAACATTCCCTGTGGATTCGATACCCAGACTAGACACTATACTCCACAAGAGTGTAGTTAAAGTTTAGGTTTTTGTATTGCGGTTGGAAGCCAATAACAATAACTAACGTATTTACATGGATGCTCGGTTTTTCCACTCGATCAAAGCCCGACCAAGATCTACAACATGATAGTTAAGAGATTATTGGATTGTCAACCCAAGGACATGCTAAACAAATAACATAACATCAGCTGTAAGAATTCTCTATATAAGATCATATTATTAGTTGTTATTCTGTGGAATTTCCCTGATCCGGTTCACTTGCAATCATGTTATTAGATGATAGTAAATTTTTCGATGTCTTTGTCTGTAAGAAAACTTAAAAAGAAATCATGTATGTCTGAAATTAGCTTAAAAAAGCATGATATAGGAAATTATAACTATAAGCCCACTGATTAGTAATAAGAATATTTTTTGTCGAAAAGTCCCAATAAGAATCTATATAAGATTAGGTGGGGCTGTCAAATCTGCAATTTCTTACAAGTGCAATTTCTTACAAATATTTTTTGTCACGCAAATTTGCAATTTCTTACAAGTGCTTTTTTTTATTTTTTTATTCTAAAATATTTGTAAAAAAAGAATTATAAGTTGTTAAAAACACTGTTTTAAATAAAATAAAAAGAACTCTTTTAAGAATGTTGTTCTAAAACTGTTTTTAAAATGTTTTAAAATTGTTAATTTTTTTTTAAAAATTTTATTAAAAACAATTTAAAAACTGTCTTAAATAAATAAATGTTTTTAAAAAATAATTTTAAAACTGTTAAAACACTATTTTAAAAGTGTTTTAAAACCGTTAAAAAAAATTAAAAACAATTTCAAAATTGCTTTAATTAAAACATGTTTTTATAAAAAAAAATAGTTTTAATACTGTTAAAAATACTGTTTTAAAAGGTTTAAAAAATGTTTGGAATAATTAAAAAAAAATTGTAAATTTTTCTTTTAAAAACTGTATTATAAAAATATTGTAAAACTGTTTTAAATATTTTTAAAAACTATTTTGAATATATTATAAAAAAATGTTTTAATATTTTTAAAAACTGTTTTAAAAAATCTATTTTTTAAAACTGTTTTAATGATTTTAAATATTCTTTTAGGAAAATGTTACAAAAAATCTGTTTTAAAAAAGTGTTATTAAGATCTTTTGCCTAAAAAAATTGTTTGACCTCATTTGGTCATTTGACAGCCTAATGTGAGAAAAACAACATTTGTCATAACAAATTTTATTTATGACAAATTTTACCCTGGCATGTATCAAACGGACCCTTAAAGATTCAATATTTTTTAACCTTGTCTTTGATTGTAAAAAAATTGGTCGGAAGTTTTATTAACTTCGCACAAATAAAACTAGACAACGCATAATATTAATATTTTTCGCAATTATTTTTTGAGTTATTTTGGATTTGCTCACTATTTAGTTTTCAATATTCACTCAATCTTCACTTGTTAATTTTTTTATGTTTTGCCTCTCATATCCAACACTCCCATTAGTCAGTGTTAATTCACTCAATTAATGCATTATTGTGCCCATGTTTTCCCTCGTTTATGTGGCTATTTGAATACCAAACACCCATTTTTTTCTTTTTCACAATCAAAACCATCTAAGATTTTTTTGTTTTTGAAATTTGGTCATTTTTTTGCCTTTCAATTTAAACTTTTTTTTTCTATAACCTAACCCCTTATTGATTATTATTTTGCCCATTTCTTCTTCTTTTGGTTTAATTTGTTCTCCCTAAACTTAGTTTGTTAGTTGTAGTCTTTTAATAAACAACACATTTGCAAACATCATAGATTCTCACACTTGATCCCAACTTATTCCAAAGAAATTAAAAAAATGAACACATGAACCTCCTCAGATCTATATACTAGTGGATGCCCGTGCCAAGCGCACAATGATAAATTTGTCCCCGTAATAAAACCCAACCAATAATAACCCGCATTTTTTTTAAAACACCTTAAAAAAAATTACAAAATATATATATATATATATATATATATATATATATATATATATATATATATGTTTTTTATAAAAATATATTTTTTAAAAAATATTAAAAAAAAAAACTTTTTCCCCCTTTAAAAAAATAACTTTTGGCATGGAATTACATGCATGTACATGAAATGCCAAAATATCATGCATAAAAAGTAAAAATATCATACATGGTGAATACTAAAAAACAATGCTTCCATATATACATACTAGCGAAATGCCCGTGCCTGAAGGCACGGCAAAACTTTGCAAAGTACGTAATCATAAAACTGCTAAAATTTTCAAAGTACATAATTGAAAAACGAAAAAAAAATTGTTCTCCAACAAAACAAAAGTGTACTTTAAAAAATGACCATAATCTTCTTTGTTTAAAGGAATATCCAAATGTGTAAACAATTTAATTGGAGTTTTATTACAACACAAATGTGAAAACAATTTATTAAATTTGGACAAAATTCCCTTTATTTATAGCACTATCCACCATGTTAAGAAAAAACTAAACAACAATACTAAAAGTCCATCCTGGACCTTGAATAAACATAATAATGATCACAATTATACAATTATGAAACATCACAATAATACAAAAAATTTATTTACAACACTAAAGTGTAAATATTTTTAAAAAATTTGGGCAGAGTTTCTTTATTAGGACTATCTACCCCGTTAAAAAAATAATCCAAAATGTGTAACTCTGACGTAAACTAACTTCCACATAAATATAGAATTAACTGATCACATTGCACACATACCAAAATACTTAGCATACTCATGGTCAATAACAAAGTAAAGAACTACATGAAACAATAATTTGGATGAGCTTGAAAAAATAAATTGAGGTCTAGAGTAATGATCCTGCATTACCAAGTATATATGAAAATGTAGTGACGAATCATTATTTACACGATTTCATTTCTACTCAAACTCACTATGAAAATGTAGATATGGGTCTCTCAAACAATCAAATGAAGCCTCACAATGCATAGAATGTAGACATGGGTCTCTCAAACAGTCAAACTCATGAAACTCGATGCCAGTTCCCGCGCCTGCTGAGTTTACAACCAATTCAAGAGAACTGTTCCCAACTATAGAAATGTCACTGAGATTATTAGGTCCAAATTAAAACATATGTACCTGCATTAAGATTATTTCCGTTTGAGAAAGCAATTAAATAAAAACGAAATTAGTTATACCAACTCAAAGGTCATTCGAGATGTTACTGCATGTAAAGAGAGGGATAAAAACTTACGACTACTAATGTTGGACCACATGTGGAGTAGTGGTGATGAAGTGAATGCCCTGAGAGATAAGAGAGATAAGATCTTCGAGCCTTTCAAGACTTGGTAGAGTTCAAATAAACTACCCTTGATACATATTCTCTTGAATTAGAATATTGAGTTAAAATAACAAAGAGTTTTCATGAATAAAATGATCTCCAATAAATCATAAAAGAAAAATAACACAGGTATAGGTTATATATGTTATTTCAGAATAGGATAGCAAAATTGATAAAGCAACAATTAAAAGTCAAAGTAAATTCTATGTTACTCTATCGAAATGGTGAATAATAAATGCTCCGTAAATCACTCTAACATAATGATACAGATAATAATAAGATGCCACCACGAGACCATCAAGTTTCTTTGAGATTGTGCAGCTGTCATAATGCAGGCCCTATATTAGCACCTGTGTAATAGTAAACTGAAATGGATACTCATACAAAACATCATAATGATATTTTTTTTAAATTAAGAAACAGTTTAAAGAAGAAAAGAGTGAGTGACTACTGAAGTCACGATGTATGTAAATGATGACAGTAGTCACGATGTATGTAAATGATGACAACAAACTGGCATCATCAATCACACTGCCAATGTCACTTGTAGATTTAAATTATACAAAATGATGAGATAACAAAACTTACTTTAAAAAATGATGACACTTATCGTCTCACTCTTTGTTTTGCTTTCGAGTCAAAATGATGTCTCTTCAGCTTTTTTTTCGCATCACATTACTGGGAGCCACGTCCTATCTGAATGGCATTCCTATGAGAGCCAGAAGTTTATAGGCTTCTTTATCTGTGTTGGATGTTGTTCTTATGCAAGCATCCATTCCTATTGGCTTTCCAAGAACATCATAACTAATCTCTGGGAACAAACTTTATTCTTTAAATCCGATGTTGTAATTGCCATTCCTGTCAAAGCTGTTGGGGCTGGAATTAGTCCAAAACTTCAACCATTTTTGAGAACTTAAAGATATGTCAAGTTTCCTTTCCACATTAGAGAATTTACTTTTTTTCCAAGTGAAGAAAAAGCCTTTAGTATTACCTTCAGAGAAGTGTAGCAGTTTATCATGTTATTGAACTCAGTATAAGAAACAGCATAAGGTAGTCTTGAGACTTTGCATTCATGTGCCCCTCTCACACTATTGAAATCCCCAATAGTCATTCATGGATCTGATATTTGGACATTAAGCATATCAAACTCAGTCCAAAGTCACCTTTTATTCGCATACTCTGTTGAAGCATAGACAAATGACAACTTTCCCTCCATATTTGCAGAAGAAGTAATTTGTTGCAAGGAAATATTGGAGATTGTAGGCTTGATAAGCCTATTAGAGTATAAAATTCAAAGATTAGGAAGCAAACCATGTCTATCATTCATACAAAGCAGTTTCATGCTGCACTTCTGAAAAAAATTCATGAAAAAAGCAGTAAAGTCAACTTTTGGTTCAGCTACACAAATGAAACAGTAAAAGTATAATACACTATTCAAACATTATTATAATGATCTCAGTAAGGAGAATGGTGTAAATTAAGTGTGGCACAGAATCTCAAAGTGACTGGTGGTGCATTTTAGTAACTATTCAATTTTTCTTCCATATCCCATGAGTGGATATTAATTAACCCAAAAATCACACTAAACATGAACTAACAATGCAAGTTTCAAATGGAGCCTATTATAGAAAAAGGAACTGGTAGAGAAGACATGTAATACAAAGATACATGAACTAATAATGCTAAAAATTCCACAACATAATGATTAACAATTATTACCACGACGATGAGTAAAAATATGGAAATTGTGGTTATAACATAAATATTATGCATAACAAAAACAAAACATGATGCAAGATGTAGTTATAACAGAAATGACATGCATAACAAAAATAAAAATAATGAACATACCGAAGATCTTTTAAAATAATTCGACCACAACTATATATCCATTTTCACACTGTTTTGAAGTGTATTGCCAATTATAAACATTCTGATTAATTAAATGCTCCAAAATTCTGATTAATTTGATATATGTTTTTTTCAATAGATTATGAATCCAAACTGAAAATAAGTTTGAATTTTCAAATTTTAAAAAAAATGTTAACGGGGTAATAAAGAAGCATAACAAAAGAAATTTACCCAAACTGTAAGGAGCAAATATACACACTAATTTAAGGCAAGACAAAACACAACAGTTAAAAAAATTGCTCGCAAATAAAACAGGACAACATAATACATAAACTCACAATGAAAAATTCTTTCAAATGGAAACACAAACGCACGCGCGAAAGGAAACAACTGATTTTGAGTTTGACATGGGACCAACACGAAATTAAGGAGACTGTCTATCAAGAATAAAAACACATTTTCAAACCATCGGATTCGTATAAATATCGAATTTTTCATAAAATGATAAATACGAACACTTTAAAATAGGAAATGGAAAAAAGTAGCCTTAGTTTGCAATAATAGTTTTATCTATTAAACTAACACCAATTGGAGACGTTGTAAAGATGCAGGAACTAATTTATAATGGTTATCACTTAGGATGACCATAACATATAATTGGTATGACCATAACATAGGATCAATAGAGCTCAAACCACCAAAAATCATATGTACTACGCCCATGCAAAACAGATACCTTATGTTAACCTTGGTGTTATGCCCTTGCAAAACTCAAAATGAAAGTGTAGAGCCCACAAACCTGTCAATAAAAAACAGAGAATTCAAACAAACATAATGAAAACCCTAGTCTAAAATCTATGATCTAATTTTGAGAAATATATATACCAAATATGTAAAAGCAGAGCAAACTATACAAAAAGAAAAACAGAAAATCCCAAAATGTAATGAATGAAATAACAAAGAAAGAAAATATGACTACAATAATTAAAGTGAGATAAACCCACCTCAATTGAGCTCCCACGGTGTATACTTGTTGTAACAAAAAAGGAATATTGCGAGTATAACTATAAAAATTAAAAAAACCACATCTGTGGTTTTAGTACATATGTGAATGTGTATGCGTGTGGGTTGGTGAGTGTTTAGTTCTAACCCTAAACCGAAACAACACGGAGCTAGAGGGAGAATTATTAATATATGGGAAAAAGCCTCTCCCGTGTGTGTGTGTGTGTGTGTGTGGTTTAATCATGCATGTTTTAACATAGATATCACAGGAAATAGTGACACAAAAGAATATGATTATATTACCTCATAATAATGGTAAGGCCACCGAGAAGCATGTAGCAGAGAGACTCGGCCTAAGCAATTACACAAAGCCCCCTGCTGTTGACTTTCTCAGTGTACAACTCTACAAAGTTTTCTCAAAACTTGAACCGTTTCTGCACAACAGATGTCAATTTGGTACATGTACATATGAATTATATTTCTTTACCCAAGCTCCAATGAAATCAATGGGAAATCTAACCTCAAGAGTCTATGGGAACGACTCCCATGTTCTTTAACACCAGTCAATGTGTTTGCAAGTAAATCAAATGTGTCGCGAATGGAATTAATATGGAGGAGACATGAAAGTAGGGCCCCAAAGCCTGTCATTGCAATTTGACAATGAACACCCTGTTTGTAGATATTTTGCATAGGCGTGCAATTTTTTTGTAGGTGTGTTTTTGGGGCTAAGAAAGTGACACAATAAGATGAAACAACAATGTAAATACAATAAGGTTACAATGATTAGAACAATAATTTGAATGTAAATTTCATACATAATTGGCCTGAACATACTAACACTGCAACGAATCAAGATGCACCAAATCTCTACTTAAACAAACGATAGCAGCAAGAGCCAAAACTCAAAAAAAAATATCAAATAGGAAAACTAAAAGTTGAATTCAAATAAAACACACAAACAATGAACATTCTCACTTTAGTTTTCGAAACAAACTAACTCCTTAAAAGTAGGATTACCATTCTCACCTTAGATTCATCGTCATGTTTCTTGTAGATAGTAACTTTCAAACTTCTTAAGAAATTCCTCAACTCTCCATGAACACGTGAATTATTACTGCATTGAAAAGTTATGTTTTCTTACTTGTAAATAAAAAAGCAATTAGGTAAGGGGATTCATTAAATTTACATCAACTGTCAGAGAGATATAGTGACCTGGGAAAAAATATTAAATATAAATAATCACAGAGCATTGATTGCTTAGCTGAGATGAGCAATACTGATCCAACAAACATTAATATAGCATACACCCTATAAAAACATTAATGTAGCATACACCTATAAACTAAAAAGTGAAGACCAAAATATGTACTCCCCCAAAAATACTAATAAATCTACTCCACATAAACAATAAGAAAAAGGTAATGAATTTCCCTTTTGTAATGTTGAAAATATAAAACTCTAACAACATTGAAATTGGAAGATTAAAACGCTTATTTGGGCATTTTGTCAAACATGTAGCGTACAACCTGTAAAATATTGAATACATAGTCATATACAAATGATTGAACAAAACAAAATCAACAACAAAGGGAGAAACCATTTCCCGTTAAAATTACACACAAAACACACATAAATACTTAACTTCCTGACACAGTGAAAGAGTGAGATTCTATTCTTGAGTTAGCATTACAAACATGAAGTTTACAGATGTGCAAAATGAAACCAAACCAAAATTAGTTGACAGATCGCACCATATTTTAATCTACATAAAATATTAACAAAAAAAGTAAGGGCTATTCTATGTAGGGGTGGCCGTGGTCCGGGCCTGGGCAGGCCCGGTCGGGCTCGGGCCGGGCTTGAAAAATTAAGTGTTATCCCAAGCCCGCTCGGGCCTAGATCGGGCCTTATTATGTAATCCCAAGCCCGCCCAAATCTGAAAGCTCTTTACCCAGGCCCGCCCGATCGGGCCTTATTATGTTAATTAAAAGATTTTTTTTTAAATTAAAATACCTATTTTTTTATTTAAAGACCAATTTTTTTAATTAATAAACTATTTTAAACTCCATATATTACAAAGTCCATATATAAAGTTTTTCACTCTACATGAAAAGACTTGGTATACATTTTTATATTTATAAAAGTTCCCCCCCATATATATATATATATATATATATATTTCGGGCCTCGGGCCGGGCGGGGCCTCATCGGGCTTAAGAACTCATGCCCAAGCCCGCCGGAAAAAAAATTGGGCCTATAAAATTTTTCCAAGCCCGCTTTGCGGGCCTATTCACCTTACCCAAGCCCTATTTTTTTATTGGGCGGGCTGGGCGGGCTTGACGGGCCTCGGGCCTATGGCCACCACTAATTCTATGTATGTGTGTGTGTGATGTTAGAGTAAAATTTAATATATCGGCTTATATATAAAATAAATATGAATTATAGGCTATCAAATAAAAGTAGGCCAATTAAAGTGATTAATTTAAGTTTTGGGGCCTTACTAATGTATTATTAAAGTGTGGGTTTTATTGTGTAGAGACAAGCGTAATTTCTATTTTTATGATGGGTTAAAATAGAAATATACGAAATATGAAAAGACACGATTGTGTTATAAATAGGGGTCATGGTCCCTAGATCACACAACACCAATCTTCTGATTCCCATTGTCAGAGAGAAATTTAGAGAGGAAATAAAAGTGTTGATTTGGAAGAGCATAAGACCTCAGACTCAGATATTTTAACTTTTTGTCATGGATTCAGGTACGCTTCCGCAAAATCAATATTTATATTTATTGATAATTCAATATGAATGTTCCTGTTTGTGATAGTTTTTACAAAATAGAAATTAATCCATCATGTGGTATCATAGCTATTTTATGTTGAATTGTTAAGAATATATTAGGAAGGTATTGATATTAATTTTCGACTGCAAATATTTTTTCAAAAAGGTTTAATATTTCAGAAATTTTTTGGATTTAGAAATATTCTCGTTTCATTACGATTCCAACGATATAAAATTCATGAAATTTGGACTAACGGTTGATTTTATATGATTTAAAAAAAATAGGTATAAAGGTTGATTTGATGGTAGTGGAAGGTTAAAGGTTCGACTTTTGGTCTTTCATATTTAAGCCTCTTAAATGATGAAAATTATGAAGGATCTCAAGAGGTTTTGAACCCATGACCTTTCAAGTCTAGAGCTAAAGGGGTTTTGAACCTATGACCTTTCAAGTTGAATATTACTTTCATGCTTGTAATACCATACAAATTTAAATTCAAATTTTGATGTATTTATATATATTTTTGAGATAAATTAATTTAAACAATATGTCACCAAAGTGACCTCTTTTGTTCAAAATTTTTTTAATTTTATTTCAAAATATAAAAAGAATTACGTGCATGTAATTTATGTTAATATTAATCGGCCCAAAGGAAGATTATTTTTTAACAAAATTACATGTGCCACTTTAATAATAAGCACGTGATAATTATTTAGTTTTACATATGAATAATAAATCGACCCAAATGAAGAATTATTATTCAATATGTTCTTATTATCAGTGTTTGATTATTACGGTAAGATATAACTTACAAGTTAATATTTTTTCCAAAGATCAAATATTAATAGAGTGTCCGATATCTTAAAATGGGATTTGTCCTTTATTTGAATTTATTTTTGATTTAAGACTTATATGAGCTTGTTTTATTTGTTTATTGTTCTCTGATTTAGCTTTCAGTTCTGCTTCCAACATTACTGCCAGTATTAATTCTATTCCCATGATTAATAGCACAAACTTTAAGTCATGGCAAGAGAACCTTCATATAGTTCTCGGTGTCATGGATCTGGACCTTGCATTAAGGGTTCCTTCTCCTGCACCTCTTACGGATAAAAGTTCCTCTGGTGACAAAAAGGACTTTGAAAGGTGGGAGAAGTCAAATCGCATGTGTTGGATGATCATAAAGAAGGCTATTACAGAAGCATTCAGGGGCACAATATCGGAAACGATAAAGACAGCCAAAGAGTTCCTAGAAGAAATTAAGAACAGATTTGCCAAAAATGAAAAGACTGAAACAAGTATACTTTTGGCAAGTCTCATCTCAATGAAATATAAAGGTAATGGGAACATTAGGGAGTACATTATGGAAATGTCTCATCTCGCTTCAAAGTTAAGAGAACTTAAGCTTGATCTCTTTGAGGATTTGCTTGTGCATTTGGTTCTGATATCTCTTCCCACATAATTCAGTCAATTTAAGGTGAGCTACAACTGCCAAAAGGAGACTTAGTCTTTTAATGAGCTCATCTCACATTGTGTGCAAGAAGAGGAAAGACTTAAGCAAGATAAGACAAAAAGTGCTCATTTGGCTAGTACTTCCAAGGACAATGGGAAGAAAAGAAAGAAGTATAAAGAAGATGCAGTGGTTTCATATCCAAAGAAACAACATAAAGAAAAAACTGTTGATGGTTGTTTCTTCTGTGGAGCTGCGGGACATAGGAAGAAGCAATGTACCAACTATCATGCTTAGCGTGTCAAGAGAGGGTTGCCTGAGTTACCGACAACAAATGATGGTGAAAGATACATTTTTGTGGGCGATGGGAAGAAAGTTGAAGTTGAAGAAATTAGGATATTTAGGTTATTATTGAAGTCTAGTACTTATTTGGATTTGAATGAGACATTTATCGTACCGTCATTTAGACAGAATTTGGTTTCTATTTCTGTATTGGACAAATTTAGTTATACTTGTTCCTTTGGAAATTATAAATTTTGTCTTCTTCATAATTCAAATTTGGTTGGTACTGGTTCTTTATCTTATGTAGATAACCTTTATATGCTTGATACTATTGCTTTATATCATGAAACCTTGCAATTAAGTACTCGAGGTATTAAAAGAAAATTAACCAATGAGAATTCTGCATCATTATGGCATAATATATTAGGTCACATCTCCCAATGGAGAATTGAAAGACTTGTGTCAGATGGAATTCTAGATTCCCTTTATTTTTCAGATTTTAAAATTTGCAAAAATTGCATAAAGGGAAAACAGACAAACATAAGGAGATCTGGTGCTAATAGGGCTACAGACGTCTTAGAACTGATACATACAGATATTTGTGGGCCATTCCCTATGGTTTCATGGAAAGGTCAACAATATTTTATCACATTCATAGACGATTTTTCACGTTATGGATACCTTTATCTCATCCATGAAAAGTCCCAATCTCTGGACGTGTTTAAGTCATTCAAGGCTGAAGTTGAAAATCAACTCAGCAAAAGGATTAAAAGAGTCAGATCTGATCGTGGTGGTGAATACTACGGTAGGTATGACAGTTCAGGTGAACAACGCCCAGGACCATTTGCTAAATTCCTAGAGGAGTGCGGTATCGTCCCGCAGTACACCATGCCAGGTTCTCCATGCATTAATGGTGTTACTGAAAGGCGAAACAGAACGCTTAAAGACATGGTAAGGATTATGATCAGTTACTCTAACTTATAAGATTTACTCTGGGGTGAAGCACTAAAGACTGCAGTGTATATCCTTAACAGAGTACCAACTAAAGCAACTTCTAAAACTCCTTTTGAACTTTGGGCAGGCAAGAAACCTAGTCTGAAGTACCCTCATATTTGGGGATGTCCAGCTGAAGCGAGGCCTTATAGGCCACATGAAAAGAAACTGGATTCCAGAACAGTTAGTTGCTTTTTGTTGGATACTCTGAAAGATCTAGGGGTTACAAATTTTATGATCCTACTACCAAAATAATTTTTGAGACTGGAAATGCCCGGTTCTTTGAGGATGTTGAGTTTGCCGAGGGGGATAAGGTTAAGGATTTTTGTTTTGAAGAGGAATATGTTGATATTCCCACAGCTGTTATTAACATTGATCAGGATCCAATTCCTGACATTGTTCAAGAAGAAGATCCTAATCAAAACAATATCCAAGAATCTCCCATTCTAGAAGAACAAACTCTACCACCTCCAGAACCTATGCCATTAAGGAGATTCACTAGAGAAAGAAGAACTGTTATGCCAGATGATTACATTATATTTCTCCAAGAACATGAATTTGACATTGGTGCGGTGGAAGATGATCCGATCACCTTCCATCAAGCCATGGAAAGTTCTAAATCTCAAGAGTGGATTGATGCCATGAATGAGGAGATAAAGTCCATGAAGGACAATGACGTTTGGGATCTTGTCCCATTACCTGAAGGTAAAAAAAAACATTGGTTGCAAATGGATATTTAAAACCAAGAGGGATTCGAAAGGTGATGTGGAGAGATACAAAGACGTTTTCTCGCTAAAGGCTTTACACAGAAAAAAGGCATAGATTATAAAGAGACTTTCTATCCGGTTTCATCGAAAGACTCTTTTAGAATAATAATGGCACTTCTGGCGCACTTTGACCTTGAGCTTCATCAGATGGATGTTAAGACTGCGTTTCTCAATGGTGACATTGATGAAATAATATATATGGTGCAACTAGAAAACTTTGTGTCGGGAGATGCAAAGAAAATAGTTTGCAAATTAAAGAAATCCATTTATGGGCTTAAGCAAGCTTCTAGTCAATGGTATTACAAGTTTCATCAAGTTGTCATCTCGTTTGGTTTTGAGATGAATCTGGTTGATGATTGTATATACCACAAGTTCAGTGGGAGTAAGCATATTTACTTGGTTTTATATGTTGATGACATTTTGCTTGACACCAACGATATAGGTATGTTGCACGAAACCAAGAGATTTCTTTCAAAGAAATTTGAGATGAAAGATCTTAGTAGCGCTTCTTTTGTGTTGGGTATACAAATACACCGAGATCGCTCTCGGAGTACACTTAGTTTATCACAAAAGAGCTATATTGAGAAAGTTCTTAAAAGATTTGGCATGAATGATTGTAAACCAGGTGACACCCCTGTAGCTAAAGGAGATAAATTTAGTCTCAGTCAATGTACTAAGAATAATTTTGAGATTCGGGAGATGCAACAGATTCCTTATGCGTCAGCAGTAGGAAGTCTTATGTATGCTCAAGTATGTACGCGTTCGGATATTGCATACATTGTTGGCATGTTGGGAAGATACTTAAGTAATCCTGGAAAGGATCATTGGATAGAAGCCAAGCGAGTCATGAGGTACTTACAGAGAGCAAAAGACTACATGCTCACCTATCAGAAGTTAAAACAGTTAGAGATCATCGGATATTCTGATTTAGATTTTGCTGGATGCCAAGATAGCATGAAATATACTTCAGGTTATATCTACTTACTTGCTGGAGGTGCTGTATCGTGGAAGAGTGTTAAGCAATCTATTATAGCTTCTTCCTCCATGGCAGCTGAATTTATAGCTTGTTATGAGGCGTCCAATCAAGGAATATGATTGCAAAATTTTATCACGGGGCTGCGTATTGTGGATGGCATTGAAAGACCACTTAAGTTATTTTGTGACAATAAATCAGCAGCACTGTATTCCAACAACAACAGGAGTTCTACGAAGTCAAGGTTTATTGACTTTAAGTTCCTAGTTGTAAAAGAAAGAGTTCAGAGTGGACTTATTTCTATAGAGCACATTGGAACAAACTCCATGATTGCGGATCCGCTGACTAAGGGATTACCACCCAAGGTCTTTCATGAGCACACTGCTCATATGGGTGTAATTTCTTTTCAGGATATGTCAGTTTAGTGGGAGTTTGTATTTTATATGCTTTCATAGACATATTTGATTTAATGGATATTATATGGTTATTTACTGCAATAAAGTATTATGTTTATATTCACTCTAACTTTATATGGTTTAATCTCACAAGGTTTAAGGAGGACCAGTTGGAAATAGGTATGTTAAGATCACATTGCATAAAATTTCCATGCTACACATCCACACTTGATCTTTGTCATTAGTTGCATTGATATATGTGATCATTGATGGGTCTACTTACGAAATATGTAATGACGATCGCTTTGATTTTATATTTTTTTTGCAATTAATGGACAAGATTGTTAAGATACATTAAGTTTTGATATCTAAAACTCATGAGCTCATAAAGTATAATTCAAATTTATAAAGTTACATATATATATAGCCCAAGTGGGAGATTGTTAGAGTAAAATTTAATATATGGGCTTATATATAAAATAAATATGAATTATAGGCTATCAAATAAAAGTAGGCCAATTAAAGTGATTAATTTATGTTTTGGGGCCTTACTAATGTATTATTAAAGTGTGGGTTTTATTGTGTAGAGACAAGCGTAATTTCTATTTTTATGATGGGTTAAAATAGAAATATACGAAATATGAAAAGACACGATTGTGTTATAAATAGGGGTCATGGTCCCCAGATCACACAACACCAATCTTCTGATTCCCATTGTAAGAGAGAAATTTAGAGAGGAAATAAAAGTGTTGATCTGGAAGAGCATAAGACCTCTGACTCAGATATTTTAACTTTCTGTCATGGATTCAGGTACGCTTCCGCAAAATCAATATTTATATTTCTTGATAATTCAATATGAATGTTCCTGTTTGTGATAGTTTTCACAAAATAGAAATTAATCCATCATATGAGAGAGAGAGTATAAGATTACCCATGATGTGGCCGTGGGGGAGCATGAGGCGACGATGGGGAGGCTATGGCGGTAGCGTGTATAGGAGAGGGATAATCGGTTTGTGTAACTTTGTTGTGGGGGGGATCTTAGAGCTAACGTTGGCGAGTGACAGGAATAGCATGAGGGGGGGTTTTAGGTGAATGTTTGGGTATTTTTTTGGTAAGTTACCAATTTAGCCATAGTTTTGAATTAAAGTAAGAGAGCGAAACAAATTAGAAGAGAGTCAAAAAAGGGGGAAATCAAAAATAAAAGGGCAAAAGAGTAAAATTGAATAAATTAATCTTAGCCCTTCATTTTTTTGCCTTGTTGGCTAAATCTCCACCTCTACTTAGCTTATCATCTTATTGAATAGTAACCAAACTTCTACTCCTTATTTTATATATATATCCCGTGCCGAGGGCACGACGATAAATTTGCCCCCTTGATAAAAAAATAAAAATTAAAGAATAAATAAATTAAAAATATAAATTTAAAAATATAAATTAAAAAAATATAAATACTTTTTAAAAAATATAAATTAAATTATATAAATTAAATTATTTAAAATTATTTTCCCTTTTAAGAATAATAATTTCCCTTTTAAAAAAACAAAAACAAAGCCCTTTTTATTAAAATAAAAAAATAAAAAAACAATTTAGCATGACATTTCATGCATGCGCATGAAAGAGAGAAAATATCATGCATGAAATGTCATGCATAAAAGTGAAGATATTTTGTCAAAAATCATGCTCCTTTATTATATATATATATATATATATATATAAATTTGCCCCCGTGATAAAACTCAACCCATAATAACCGTCATTTAAAAAAAAAACTATAAATTAAAATTAAAAATTAAAAAAATAGTTTTTTAAAAAATATGTTAAAAAATATTTTTTTTTTTTAAATATCTAATAAAAAATAATATAATAATATATGTATGTATGCATGTTTAACATGCGGGATATTTTATGTCTTCCATGTAATCATGGAAGACATAAAATGTCATGTATGTTTAACATTCATGACACATAAAAATATACCATTTACTCCCATATTATATACTAGCGATGCCCGTGCCGAGGGCACGGCGGTAAATTTGCCCCCATGATAAAAAATAAAAATTAAAAATAAATAAAAAGAAAATATTTTAAAAGTATATATAAAAAAATAAAAAATATAAATATTTTAAAAAATATATAAATATTTTTAAAAATATATAAATTAAATTATTTAAAAATATTTCCCTTTTAAAAAAAACAAAAACAAAACCCTTTTTATTAAAAAAAAATCACTTTAGTATGACATTATATGCATAGACATGAAAGATGAAAATATCATACATGCAAAAAGTGAAGATATTTTTCAAAAAAAATTAAAAAACCATGCTATCATGTATGGATTTTTTTAACTATTTTTTTTATTTTAATTTTAATTTTTTTATGGGCTGGATTTTATCACACCATATGGGAATGGCCAAAGTTCATGTATGATATTTTTGACATTTCATAATATAACACCATATGGGAATGGCCAAAGTTCATGTATGATATTTTTGACATTTCATGTCCATGCATGAAATGTCATGCTAAAAGTTGTTTTTTTTCTTTTTTAATAAATAGTTTTTTTTTTTAATAAATTGATATGGATTTTTTTAACTGTTTTTTTATTTTAATTTTAATTTTAATTTTTTTATGGGCGGGATTTTATCACACCATATGGGAATGGCCAAAGTTCATGTATGATATTTTTGACATTTCATGCCCATGCATGAAATATATATATATATATATACTAGCGGAATGCCCGTGCCTGAAGGCACGTCAAAAATTTCGAAAGTACATAATCGCGAAACAACGAAAATTCTGAAAGTACGTAATTGCAAAATGACAAAAATTTTCAAGATACGTAATTGCAAAATGAAAAAAAAATCGTTCCCGAACAAAATAAACTCTAATTTAAAAAAAAAATAGCCATAATTTCCTATTTTCGTATCACTATCCACCCCTCTTAACAAATAACACATAGTCCAACAATATTGAAATAATCTAAATTATCAAATAGATTCACATATAACATGAAATATACAATATTCATCAACTGAATTCACATTGTCCCTCAAATAAACAAAGTATCAATTTTTAAAAAAAATTGAGCATAACCTATTTCTATTATAACATATGTAACCAATTTCTATTTGAAGAGCAAAAGAAAATCAGTACAAAGAAACTGTATATATTGGATAGTAAACAATAAACACTATTTAAATTGTATTAAAAGTAAACAATAAACACTCACAAAAAATGCTAAAATTGAAATAAAAATTGTATTTTTTGGTTATTTACAATTGACCTAAAATAATACAGACTAAAAATAATAAACAACAATAAACAATAAGCTACAAAAAAAAATCAGATTCCGAATACCCGTTGCGAATCTGATTCAAAACGATTCAAAATGATATGTTTGCGTGTGTGTGTGACAGATCTGCGTGCGTGTGTGCGTGTGTGCGTGTGTGTGTGTGTGGACATTTTTAATTATCTTTACAAAAACAAAAGAAAACACAAATCCCATGTATTTGGGGGCACTAATCCCTGAAGGAACGACGAAAATTTTTAAAGTACGTAATCGCAAAACGATAAAAAATTTCAAAGTTCGTAAATGCAAAGCGGCAAAAATTTCGTTACCCAACAAAATAAAGTGTAATTTTTAAAAAATTGTCCATAATCTTTATTTTTTATCGGATTATCCATTATGCGAAAGCCTGAAAGAACGGCGAAAATTTTGAAAACACGTAATTACAAAACGATTAAAATTTTCGACGTACATAATTGCAAAACGGCAAAAAAAGAGTAATTTATAACAATTGATCATAATCTCCTTTGTTTATAAACTATTTACACTTCTTAACAAACAACAAATAGTCCAACAACATTCAAATAATCTAAAGTCAAACAAATTCACATATAATATAAAATATACAATATTCATCAAATGAATTCTCATTGTGTCTCAAAAAAATAAAGTGTCAAAGTTTTAAAAAAATGGGCAAAATCTCCTTTGTTTATTGGACTATCCACCCTTCTCAAGGGATAACAACAAATCCAAAAATATTAAAAAAAAAAACAAATTCACCTAACAAAAGGTTCAATGAAACAAACATCTTAAAAAAATAAATATATATCAATGGAAGCCCCATAGCAGCGTCGTGGCAGCCCCATAGCATCCCTTTAGTAGCTATTACCATAGCAGCCCTGTATTAGCCCCGTAGAAGCTCCGTAACAGCCCCATATAAGTCCCGTAGCAGCCCAATAAAAGCCCCGTAGCAGCCCAATAAAGTCCCGTAGCATAAAAATTAAGTCCGTGTTTAATTGGTCTTGGATTAAAACCTGAAATGGAAAAAAAATTAGTTGGTTCCCAAAAACAACGTACGTTAGCTATATAGGATGTGGGGTGGGGTGGGGGAGATACACATCAATCCGAATTACTAAGAAAATTTAAAATAAGCACTCAACTTAAAAACCTAATTCAAAAAACACATTTGTGTGTGAGTGTGATCTGTGTGTGTGTCATCTTAAAACTCATGTATGTTTAATTAAACATACTTTAGTCATTGAATTTCAATGTTCCCAAGCTACCCCGAAATCATCTATATGAAACCTTAAATATAGATAGTGTGAAATGGATCAAAAACAATTTGATAACATCATATCATGAATACAAAATGTTAAAATGAAAAATAAATGAAAACCAATTCAAGTAGGCAATATGTAAACCTCGATCCGCTTGCTTTCAATTCGTAAACCTCACCCGCTCTTATCATCTTCCTCGTCTCCCTCGAACCATGCTTTTCAAGGCTGCAACATGATCATCATGATCAACTTCTATGCATTAAATGTAAGTTACAATTAATGCAGGAGAATATAATGATAAAATATTTTCTCAAAAGATAGTAATTAACAAAACTTACAAAATAAACATGATCAACTTCTATGTTAAACTGAGGCACCATACGTATCAGGTTTATGACATCCAGATGAGAGTAGTGTAATTACAACACCTGAAAAACTAAGAGTGGAAATAAGAACATAAGTGCAAAATTAAAAGCAGAAAATAATAATAAAATCAGAATTCGGGGAAACAATATCCCTTGCATATCTTAAGAATTAGATTCGAATTTGTGGTAGCGTAAGAGGGGAAATTATGAGCAAATAAGTATGGGATCATTATGGGTTAACATTTTTTGCAATATACATTTCCAAATAGTTTCTTTGTGCGCATAATTAGTTTTTTATAACAAATTTCTGGACTATTTTTACTTAATGCCATGTCTACTTTAGTAACCGTTAGAACTTTAGGCCTCAACTACCTATTTTCCTAACTTTAGGCCCCAACTTTATATATACTTATTATTTTTTATACTTAGTTGACAATCTTAGGGAAATATGACTTGATCTCTATCATAAAAGATATGACAAAATGAAAAGAAAAGAAAACAAATACTATTTAGCGAGAACATTTCTTTGTTTTAAAAAAAACAAAGTGTCAAAGTTTTAAAAAAATTGGGCAGAGTCTCCTTTGTTTATTGGACTATCCACCCTTCTCAAGGGATAACGACAAATCCAACAACATAGAAAAAAACAAATTCGCCTAACAAAAGCTTCAATGTTCCACAATAATTACAACAGTAGAGGTGTTTTTTATAACAGTAGATACCTCTACAATAATTACAATAATTACATGTGGTATTAGTTCAAATAATAGTAACCCATAAGAATATGAACACTAAAAAAGGCCATACCCTAGTATTCAAAAAAGGCCGAGACAAATGTGGAATTGATGAAGCAAGTTGAGCGTGGCAATCGAAGTGTACACCGAGACAAATATTACTGCAGATATACCAAAGGGAAAACAACCTAAAATGAAAATGGAGAAGTATTAAATATGGATATATATGTAAGGTTGATCAAGCTTGGATATGTGCGTAAGTAATCATGATAATGGACTTCCTTAAATTTCATGATCCAAATAAGGATTAGACTCATCTATATTATTGTGAGCAAAGGTAAAATAATGGCGTGTATGATTGTGAGCAAAGGTAAAATAGAAAAATAGAAATGTATCTCAAATTTTCAAAAAATGGGGAATAACATAAAAGTTGGAGTGGGGGGGGGGGGGAGGGGGAATTAAGTAATACCTCGGATTTGACAGATTTTCATGAAAGCAAATGTGACTTCAATGAAATATGAACTTCTGTTTGGATTTTGTAAAAGCAACCCAACGCATCCAAATGCGCTCATATCTTCCATATTTCTGGAGAAAAAAAACGCAGATCAGTAAATAAATTGGAAATTTAGTAGACATGTTAGCAGCCATACTGTCATAAAAATCTTAAACCTACTAATTCAAACTCTTAAAATCTTAAACCTACTAATTCAAACTCTTAGTACCGTAGATTTGTACCTACTAATTCAAAATCTTAACCTAACTATTCTCAGTAATTTTTTTAACCATAGCACTTCCGTATTAAAGTACAAAATCGTACATTAAAATATCATCAATCGGAAGCCAAAAACATATTAAATCCAAAAGTTAAAAAATAGAAAATAACACATCAACTTCATTTAGTAAACATAAAAATGAGTAACTGAACTAAACAAAAGTAGTACATGCAAATTATTACCTCCAAATCAGATTATCATGTACATAGAAGAGTGTAGCAATATTGGAGAGTGTAGCAATCTTGATCTGTAAAAAATAAAAACATAGTACCGTAGATCTGTACCTACTAATTCAAACTCTTAACCTAATTATTCTCAGATATTTTTTTTTAACCATAACACTTCCATATTAAAGTACAAAATCGTATATTAAAAAACATCAATCGGAAGCCAAAAACATATTAAATCCAAAAGTCAAAACAGGGGATGAACAAAGTAACAATATATAAATTATAAATATGCTTACATCTAGATCTATACCTACTAATTCAAACTCTTAAAATCTTAAACCTACTAGTTCAAACTCCTAGTACCGTAAATCTGTACCTACTAATTCAAACTCTTAACCTAATTATTCTTAGTTATTTTTTTAACCATAACACTTCCATATTAAAGTACAAAATCGTATATTAAAAAACATTAATCGGAAGCCAAAAACATATTAAATCCAAATGTTAAAAAATAGAAAATAACACAGTAACTTCATTCAGTAAAAATAAAAATTAGTAACTGAACTAAAAAAAAAGTAGTACATGCAAATTATTACCTCCAAATCAGATTATCTTGTACATAGAAGAGTGTAGCAATATTGGAGAGTGTAGCAATCTTGATCTGTAAAAAATAAAAACATAAGTGATTAAATCCTAAAACATAAACATAAACATAAACATAAAAAAATATTAAATTACAAAATCGTACATTAAAAAGCCCTAAATTTATCTGGAGAGTGTGTATATTTGATAGATCTGCAAAACTAAATTAAAAATACTCAGAGTTTAAAGGAAACCAACCAAAATTCAGAACTGTAATCGAGAAAAGCCCTAAAATAAGAAAAGGCCCAAAATTCATAACTGTAATCGATATGGAAGGCCGGATCTGTGTTTGTGTGTGGCCGGATCTGTGTGTGTGTGTGGTGCCGGATCTGTGCGTGTGTGTCGTGTGTGTGCGCGATTCTGTGTGTGCGATTGTGTCTGTGTGTGTGTGTGTGCGATTGTGTGTGTGTGATCTGTGTATGTGCACGCCAGAGCGTGGGTCGGCAGGGGCGGCATTGAAATAGGGAAGGGGAGAGAGGGGGGTAGCGGGTAAGGGAGAGGTAGGAGGGGGGGAGAAGGGGAGCGGGGGGCGGAGTAGGGGAGCAAGGGCGGGGGCGGCAGTGGAAAGAGGGAGGGGGTACCGAGGAGTGCACCGGAGAGGGTGGAGGAGAGGAGAGGGAGATCGTGGGGAAGGGGAAGGGGAATGGGGGTAGGGGGAATGAAGAAAACGGGGAAGGCAGATTGAGAGGGGGGTGTTTTATCTCATTTGACACATCATAATGTGTACAATCCTACGTGGCACAATCTAACACCATTGGATCGCTAAAAAAAATTTGATCCCCACCGTAGAATTTTTGGAACAGTAAAACACCCCCCTCTCATATAATATAGACAAGTGAAATGCCCGTGCCTGAAGGCACGACGAAAGTTTTCAAAGTACGTAATCGCAAAACGATAAAAAATTTCAAAGTTCGTAAATGCAAAGCGGCAAAAATTTCGTTACCCAACAAAACAAAGTGTAATTTCTAAAAAATTGTCCATAATCTTTATTGTTTATGGGATTATCCATTATGCGAAAGTCTGAAAGCACAGCGAAAATTTCGAAAGCACGTAATTACAAAACGATTAAAATTTTCGAAGTACATAATTGCAAAACGGCAAAAAAAGAGTAATTTATAACAATTGACCATAATCTCCTTTGTTTATAAACTATTCACACTGCTTAACAAACAACAACTAGTCCAACAACATTCAAATAATCTAAAATCAAACAAATTCACATATAATATAAAATATACAATATTAATCAAATGAATTCTCATTGTCTCAAAAAAACGAAGTGTCAAAGTTTTAAAAAAATTGGGCAAAGTCTCCTTTGTTTATTGGACTATCCACCCTTCTCAAGGGATAACAACAAATCCAAAAATATAAAAAAAAAAACAAATTCACCTAACAAAAGGTTCAATGAAACAAACATCTTAAAGAAATAAATATATATCAATGGACGCCCCATAGCAGCGTCGTGGCAGCCCCATAGCATCCCTTTAGTAGCTATTACCATAGCAGCCCTGTATTAGCCCCGTAGAAGTTCCGTAGCAGCCCAATAAAAGCCCCGTAGCAGCCCAATAAAAGCCCGTAGCATAAAAATTAAGTCCGTGTTTAATTGGTCTTGGATTAAAACCTGAAATGGAAAAAAAAATTAGTTTGTTCCCAAAAACATTGTACGTTAGCTATATAGGATGTGGGGTGGGTGGGGTGGGGGGAGATACACATCAATCCGAATTACTAAGAAAATTTAAAATAAGCACTCAACTTAAAAACCGAATTCAAAAGACACATTTGTGTGTGAGTGTGATCTGTGTGTGTCATCTTGAAACTCATGTATGTTTAATTAAACATACTTTAGTCACTGAATTTCAATGTTCCCAAGCAACCCTGAAATCATCTATATGAAACCTTAAATATAGATAGTGTGAAATGGATCAAAAACAATTTGATAACATCATATCACGAATACAAAATGTAAAAATGAAAAATAAATGAAAACCAATTCAAGTAGGCAATATGTAAACCTCGATCCGCTTGCTTTCAATTCGTAAACCTCACCCGCTCTTCTCATCTTCCTCGTCTCCCTCGAACCATGCTTTTCAAGGCTGCAACTTGATCAACATGATCAACTTCTACGCATTAAATGTAAGTTACAATTAATGCAGGAGAATATAACGATAAAATATTTTCTCAAAAGATAGTAATTAACAAAACTTACAAAATAAACATGATCAACTTCTATGTTAAACTGAGGCACCATACGTATCAGGTTTATGACATCCAGATGAGAGTAGTGCAATTACAACACCTGAAAAACTAAGAGTGGAAATAAGAACTTAAGTGCCAAATTAAAAGCAGAAAATAATAATTAAATCAGAATTCGGGGAAACAATATCCCTTGCATATCTTAAGAATTAGATTCGAATTTGTGGTAGCGTAAGAGGGGAAATTATGAGCAAATAAGTATGGGATCATTATGGGTTAACATTTTTTGCAATATACATTTCCAAATAGTTTCTTTGTGCGCATAATTATTTTTTAATAACAAATTTTTGGACTATTTTTACTTAATGCCATGTCTACTTTAGTAACCGTTAGAACTTTAGGCCTCAACTACCTATTTTCCTAACTTTAGACCCCAACTTTATATATACTTATTATTTTTTATACTGAGTTGACAGTCTTAGGGAAATATGACTTGATCTCTATCATAAAAGATATGACAAAATGAAAAGAAAAGAAAACAAATACTATTTAGCGAGAACATTTCTTTGTTTTAAAAAAACAAAGTGTCAAAGTTTTAAAAAAATTGGGCAGATTCTCCTTTGTTTATTGGACTATCCACCCTTCTCAAGGGATAACGACAAATCCAACAACATAGAAAAAAACAAATTCGCATAACAAAAGCTTTAATGCTCCACAATAATTACAACAGTAGAGGTGTTTATTATAACATTAGATACCTCTACAATAATTACAATAATTACAACATGTGGTATTAGTTCAAATAATAGTAACCCATAAGAATATAAACACTAAAATAGGCCATACCTTAGTATTCAAAAAAGGCCGAGACAAATGTGGAATTGATGAAGCAAGTTGAGCGTGGCAATCGAAGTGTACACCAAGACAAATATTACTGAAGATATACCAAAGGGGAAACAACCTAAAATGAAAATGCAGAAGTATTAAATTTTGATATATATATGGAAGGTTGATCAAGCTTGGATATGTGCATAAGTAATCGTGATAATGGACTTCCTTAAATTTCATAATCCAAATAAGGATTAGACTCGTCTATATTATTGTGAGCAAAGGTAAAATAAAGGCGTGTATGATTGTGAGCAAAGGTAAAATAGGAAAATAGAAATGTATCTCAAATTTTCAAAAAATGGGGAATAACATAAAAGTTGGAGTGTGTGGGAGGGGGGGGGGGGGGGGTTAAGTAATACCTCGGATTTGACAGATTTTCATGAAAGCAAATGAGACTTCAATGAAATATAAACTTCTGTTTGGATTTTGTAAAAGCAACCCAATGCATCAAAATGCGCTCATATCTTCCATATTTCTGGAGAAAAAAAACGCAGATCAGTAAATAAATTGGAAATTTAGTGGACATGTTAGCAGCCATACTGTCATAAAAATCTTAAACCTACTAATTCAAACTCTTAAAATCTTAAACCTACTAATTCAAACTAATTAAAACTCTTAGTACCGTAGATCTGTACCTACTAATTCAAACTCTTAACCTAATTATTCTCCGTTATTTTTTTAACCATAACACTTCCATATTAAAGTACAAAATCGTATATTAAAAAACATCAATCGGAAGCCAAAAACATATTAAATCCAAAAGTTAAAAAAACAGAAAATAACACAGCAACTTCATTCAGTAAAAATAAAAATGAGTAACTGAACTAAACAAAAGTAGTACATGCAAATTATTACCTCCAAATCAGATTATCATGTACATAGAAGAGTGTAGCAATATTGGAGAGTGTAGCAATCTTGATCTGTAAAAAATAAAAACTAGTACCGTAGATCTGTACCTACTAATTCAAACTCTTAACCTAATTATTCTCAGTTATTTTTTTTAACCATAACACTTCCATATTAAAGTACAAAATCGTATATTAAAAAACATCAATCGGAAGCCAAAAACATATTAAATCCAAAAGTCAACACATGGGATGAACAAAGTAACAATATATAAATTATAAATATGCTTACATCTAGATCTATACCTACTAATTCAAACTCTTAAAATCTTAAACCTACTAATTCAAACTAATTCAAACTTTTAGTACCGTAGATCTGTACCTACTAATTGAAACTCTTAACCTAATTATTCTCAGTTATTTTTTCAACCATAACACTTCCATATTAAAGTACAAAATCGTATATTAAAAAACATCAATCGGAAGCCAAAAACATATTAAATCCAAAAGTTAAAAATAGAAAATAACACAGCAACTTCATTCAGTAAAAATTAAAATGAGTAACTGAACTAAAAAAAAGTAGTACATGCAAATTATTACCTCAAAGTCAGATTATCATGTACATAGAAGAGTGTAGCAATATTGGAGAGTCTATCAATCTTGATCTGTAAAAAATAAAAACATAAGTGATTAAATCCTAAAACATAAACATAAACATAAACATAAACAAATATTAAATTACAAAATCGTATATTAAAAAGCCCTAAATTTATTTGGAGAGTGTGTATACCTGATAGATCTGCAAAACTAAATTAAAAATACTCAGAGTTTAAAGGAAACCAACCAAAATTCAGAACTGTAATCGAAAAAAACCCTAAAATAAGAAAAGTCCTAAAATAAGAAAAGGCCCAAAATTCAGAACTGTAATCGATATGGAAGGACGAATCTGTGTGTGTTTGTGTGGCCGGATCTGTGTGTGTGTGTGGTGTCGGATCTATGTGTGTGTGTGGTGACGGATCTGTGCGTGTGTGTCGTGTGTGTGCGCGATTGTGTGTGTGCGATTGTGTCTGTGTGATCTGTGTATGTGCAAGCCGGAGCGTGGGTCAGCAGGGGCGACAGTGGAAAGAGGGAAGGGGAGAGAGAGGGGGGCAGCGGGGAAGGGAGAGGTAGGAGGAGGGGAGAAGGGGAGCGGGGGCGGGGGCGGCAGTGGAAATAGAGAGGGGGTACCGAGGAGTGCACCGGAGAGGGTGGAGGAGGGGAGAGGGAGATCGTGGGGAAGGGGAAGGGGAATGGGGGTAGGGGGAATGAAGAAAACGGGGAAGGCAGATTGAGAGGGGGGGTGTTTTATCTCATTTGACACGTCATAATGTGTACAATCCTATGTGGCACAATCTAACACCATTGGATCGCTCAAAAAAATTCGATCCCCACCGTAGAATTTTTGGAACAGTAAAACACCCCCTCTCATATATATATATATATATATAAATTTCCCCCCGTGATAAAACTCAACCCATAATAACCCTCATTTAAAAAAATTTAAAATTATAAGTTAAAATTAAAAATAAAAAAACTAGTTTTTTAAAAAATATATTAAAAAATATTTTTTTAAAAAAAATAATATAATAATATATGTATGTATGCATGTATGCATGTTTAACATGGAGGATATTTTATGTCTTCCATGTAATCATGGAAGACATAAAATGTCATGTATGTTTAACATTCATGACACATAAAAATATACCATTTACTCCCATATTATATACTAGCGATGCCCGTGCCGAGGGCACGGCGGTAAATTTGCCCCCGTGATAAAAAATTAAAATTAAAAAAAATAAAACATAAAAGATTTTAAAAATAAAAATAAAAAAATATAAATATTTTAAAAAATATATAAAAAAATATAAATATTTTTTAAAATATATAAATTAAATTATTTAAAAATATTTCCCTTTTTAAAAAAACAAAAACAAACCCTTTTTATTAAAAAAAAATCACTTTAGTATGACATTTCATGCATAGACATGAAAGTTGAAAATATCATACATGCAAAAAATGAAGATATTTTTCAAAAAAAATTCAAAAACCATGCTATCATGATATATATATATATATATATATATATATGTATAGTGAGGCTTACCTAAATCATGCTCTATACATCACCCATGCATCTCGCCTAATTCTAGTCCCGAAAAAACTTCTTTTTTTTAAATTTTATATTTTTCCCTTGAAATTACCTTCCAATCAGCTCATATGCAAAAAAATTAGCTCAAAATACATTTTGTAGCTATTTTTAAAAAATTCACAAAAACTGCTAAAAATACCTTATTTATAAGGATGACCAGCAGTTTTTTGTGGATTTTTTAAAATAGCTACAAAATGAATTTTGATCTAATTTTTTACATATGGGTTGATTGAAGGTTAATTTCAAGGGAAACATATAAAATTTGAAAAAAAAAAGTTTTCTAGGGCCTAGAATTAGGTGTCATGTACGCTGTGATGTATAGCGCATGATGTAGGTGAGCCTGCCTCTCTCTCTCTCTCTCTCTCTCTCTCTCTCTCTATATATATATATATATATATATATATATATAATTCAACAAAATAAAATTGCATTGATTTTTAGGGACATATATCAAATAGTCTCTCGAACATATTTTAATACAGGTTTAGTCCAAACCTTTTTATTTTGCACCAAAAAGTCATTCACCACGCCGCTGACGTGCACCTTTAATAATAAGAGAATAAGAGACTTTTGGTATAAAATAAAAGGCTTGGATTAAATGTGTATTAAAAAATATTGAGATACTTTTTGATATTTGATCTTTGTTTTTATAAATTATCTTGTTCAAAGTTTTTATTTTTGTGGTAAAATGTAATATATTAACCAAAGAGCAAAGACCAAAAGATACAACATATTAGTCCAAACACAACAACACACGAAGGCCCAACTCACAAAGCACGCAGGCCCAAAACCTAACCATCTATCCAACCAAACCCAAACCAAAATCTATTAAAAACAAAGGGAAACAAAGCCTAACAAAAATAGACGGTAAAATTGAAGGAACTTTGTAAATTTAGGGTCTATTGTAATATGTACTTTGGAAATAGGATAACAAATATTTCATTTATAATTTTAGTTCCTATTTTTGAATAAAGCTACTGGCGCGGACCCATATCCATAAAACATCAACCAATTACAGCATGTCACGCCAGTCAATAATTTGAAATTAGAGACTAAAAATGAAAATAAAATATTCGTCGTCCTATACTATAATTAATATTATTTTAAGTCCTAAAATTGCATAATCTAAAAATTGAAACCCAACACAACATATATTCTCTTGAAACCAAGTCTTAAAGCCCACCACCAAGCCAATAGATTTTCATGTAGCTGACAGACTATACCACTCCCATTGCAACCAACAACACCACCATTAACATCAGACATTAAAGATCTCAGAAAACTCTCAACCACATAAATAACTACATCAGGCAATCCAAGCATAAAAGTCCGACACCTCACACGTTTAAGATCAACACCAAGAAAAGACGAAAACCAGCAAGAATAATGCTTTAAGTCCAAATAACTCCCTCAAATCTCCCCCAAATTCTATGTGGACGCCGCATCATTCTTCAACTTACCTGTTATCTATTGCCATGTGATGCGGGTCCCGCCAGGGCACAAAGCACAAGTCATTTTGGGGGAGATTTGGGGGAGTTATTTGGGACTCATAGCACTACTCAACCAGCAAATAGTACACCCAAATAACCCAGCCACCAAACTCCAAACATAAGAACACGCATAATCCTTTGAAACTGCTTTTGAGCTCATATCTTGTTCAAAGTTAATAACTTAAAGGATCGTGATAACATGTGACCTAAGGGCACACACTAAGAACTTAAAAATAATAGGAGCAAAGTTTCGACATGCATTTAATGCGGTACAAATACTCATGTAGAATACTCATACTTACAATTTTTAAGCGCAAAACATGTGTCCTAAGAACACATGTTATCATTTTCCTAATTTAAATACTAAACAATAGGTGTTGTACAAAAATGTTGCGAGCGTAATTTTGCCATATTTTTTTTAATTATATTCAGGAACTTGTACGCGTGTTTAATGATTGTTGACAATTTAATTTTTAATGTTTATGTTATTGTTTGGATAAATTGAGTTACTTGATTTGTTATGACCTATCTACTAATGTTCATATTAATCATTCCTTGAAGGGGGAAAAACATTTAGTGTTACTTAATTCCATTCCATATTCTCATTATATTTACAAGTTTTGAAAATTATGGATTAAACAGTTAAATGTTTAACTACTACTAATAAAAATATTCAAGTTATAATTACTCTAGATTTAAATGGATAGTTTATTATGAAACAACCATTAAGGAAATATTGATGAACAATTGTACAACTACTAAGAAACCATTCTAGTATTAGGCTTAAACCTCTAAATAATAAGGTACACATTAAGGAGTGAGGGACTTTATTGCCCCAAAAAATATGTAAGTGAAGCCGAGAAATAATATATATATATATATATATATATATATATATATATATATATATATATATATATATATATATATATATATATATATATATATATATATATATATAAAATAATGCTCCTATGCGGACTAGTCCGCATTTTAAGAATGCGGACCGAACATGTGTCGCCTGACGGTGCACCTAGAAATTACCGCCTAAATTATAGGCACACTTTCTCTCTCTTCTGGGCTCACCGCCAGGTGACACATGTCCGGTCCGCATTCTTAAAATGCGGACTAGTCCGCACAAGAGCAGGACTGTATATATATATATATATATATATATATATAGATAGAGAGAGAGAGAGAGAGAGAGAGAGAGAGAGAGAGAGAGAGAGAGATAGAGGATCAAGTGAGGTCCCCCAATTTGAGGACGCTGAATGAGGTCCATTTTTTTAGAATAGTAAAAAAATTATTTTGGAGTTTATTTTTTCTATGATTTTTAAACATTTCAGTAGTATCATAAAAAAATAATCAGCTCAAAATAATTTTTTTTACTATTTTAAAAAAATCGATCAAATTTTATCAGTTTTTAACCGCTTAAAAACTGACAAAGTTTGACCGATTTTTTTAAAACAGCAAAAAAATTCATTTTGAGCTAATTAATTTTTTATGGTCCCACTGAAATGTTTAAAAATCATAAAAAAAAATCAACCCAAAAATATTTTTTTTACTATTTTAAAAAATTGGGCCTCATTCAGGGTCTTCGAATTGGGACCTCACTTGATCCTTTCCCTACACACACACACACACACACACACACACAGAGTGAGAGTGAGAGAGATAGAGAGAGAGAGAGAGAGGTTCTCATTCATACCCAGTATGCAAACCATTTTTGATAAAAATAGTAAAAAAAAAATTGAGTTCATTTTTTTATGGTATTTAAACATTTCACCGAACCCATAAAAAATCAACCAAAAATGATTTTTTTTGTTACTTTAAAAAAATCGATCAAACTATGTTAGTTTCTAACACCTTAAAAAGCTTAAAAACTCACATAGTTTGACCGCTTTTTTAAAATAGCAAATAACTTCATTTTGAGCTGAATATTTTTATGGGTCCACTGAAATGTTTAAATAGCATAAAAAAATCAACCACATTATTTTTTACTATTTTAATCAAATGTCCGCAAGCTGGGACCTCATATATATATATATATATATATATATATATATATAAAGAGAGAGAGAGAGAGAGAGAGAGAGAGAGAGAGAGAGAGAGAGACTCCAATACATACCAAGATACATACCAATTTTTTTACAATAGTAAAAAAAATTATTTTTCAGCTCAATTTTTTTATGTGACTTTTAAACATTTCAGGGCACACATATAAAAAAAATTAGCTTAAAGTAACTTTTTTTTATTATTTAAAAAAACCGATTAAACTTTCTGAGCTTTTAAAGCACTTTAAGAGCTCTGAAAGTTTGTCCCTTTTTTTTAAAATAGCAAAACAAGTTATTTTGAGCTTATTGTTTAAGTATGGATTCCTTCAAGTGTTTAAATAACACATAAAAAAATTTACTCAAAAATAGATTTTTTGATATTTAAAAAAAATGGTTTGCGTTAGCAGTATGTATATTTGGAATTTATGAGAGTCTATCTCTCTCTCTCTCTCTCTATATATATATATATATATATATACAGTCCTGCTCTTATGCGGACTAGTCCGCATTTTAAGAATGCAGACCGGACATGTGTGACCTGGCAGTGAGCCCAGAAAAGAGAGAGAGTGTGCCTATAATTTAGTCGATAATTTCTTGGCGCACAGTTAGGTGACACATGTCCGGTCCGCATTATTAAAATGCGGACTAGTCCGCACAGGAGGATTATTATATATATTTATATATTGACCAATGACTAAAATTAATATGTGAAAATAGAAGTATGTGGTCAGTTAGTTCATGGAGAGGTTTTTTTAATAATTATTACCAGGTAAGGATTAAATAAAGAATTTTATAAAAGTATAAAAAACGGGTTAGATTTAAGCATGCAACCACATCCCCAAAACCACTATATGTTATTTTTCAAGTCGGTGAGATTTGTGCTTGAGCCATTGATGAGGGTAAATTTAGAAAAACTTGTGATAAAATGAGTGGATTAACGGTGAAATTCACTTAACCAAGGGAAGTGATGCAAATGAGATCAAACCCCAAAAAATCAACAAGTAAATATTTGATTCCTTATTCACAACTACGAAAAATATGTTATGACACAATTTTTGTTTTTTAGTAGCATACCGTGAGGTGTCCGAGTTAGCATGCGCGCACCTCGATTAATTTTCATTTACGATTCGTCTATTTTGCTGGTCAAATACTATTTTAACAGTACCAAAGATTGAACTGAGAATCAAATTCAACCCACCTTCAAAACTTTCCGAGTGATAACATTATACTCCTGAACCAAGAGGCTCTTGATTTGTTATGATATAAATAAATTACACAAATTGATGTGGGGGTGCAATAAAATATTGTACACTGCTTTGCAGCACAATATTTTATTGAGAGCACGTGAAAAATACTGAAATCATGCACCCGCTTATGAAGAGATGCTAAGTTCTGTGGTTCTCGTCCCAATGACATGTCAGGCCCTCCGTGTATAAATATGGGTGGCGATAAGGAGATTGGAGATAGGCAAAGAACACGGCCAATTATTGCGTGGATTAAGAGTTGATCAATAACACAGCCAATTATTCTATGGCTACGGCAGTGACACTTCCACTTCCATTTCCATTTCCACCTCCACCTCCTCCAGTTCCGGTCAGTCCTTTTGGTTCCCTCAGTCGTAGTAGTTTTCCTGATGGTTTCATATTCGGGACATCATCGGCTGATTACCAGGTATTAGGCCACATGCACGTCCTTTTGTTTTTGTCATAGAAAATCTAACAAGCAGGGAGGAAACCAGGAATTAAACATAGAGGGGGGCCAAACGGACAAAATTGGTTTAAAACGGATTGAGCCATTATGGTTGGTTGACCGAACCAATTTTAATCCATTTTGTTTAGTTCGATATGGTTGTTGACTAATTTTGGCGTAGGGTTTTATCTAGATTTTAGTAATATATTATGAATTGAATTTAATTAGGAAAAATTATTTTTGACCAATATATTAACAAGACTCGAAATCAATATGAAGTTAGTGGATTAAGGTCAATCCTTATTTTACAAACCAAAAAAACTGACATGATCAACAAACATAAATAATAAACTCTGGCTAATTTTGTATGGGAATTACTTAAATTATGACAAATGATTTTGTAGAAAAAGTGAGATATATTTTTATAATTATATATGATTTTGTATAAGTTCTTATATAACACACTTAAATTACCACCTCTAGATTCAATTAGATTAACGATTACTAATAAATTTACAACAAAATAATAAGTTATTGAAATAATTTACATAGTGATATATAATTTATAAAACATAGAAAGTAAAATTAAAATTTCATGAACACATAACATACATATATATATTGCACATATGTATATATGATAAAAAAATTTAGAGGGTTAACACACCATGTAATAATATTATAAATTATAAAATTCAACTTGTTAACTGTTAGGAGTCATCAAACTTTCCAAGGCTTTGAAATTCTTAAGGGGGGCATGGCCCCTTTGGCCACAATGTGGCTTCGTCTCTGCTAACAAGTAAATTCAAACCACTTTTATCTTTTTCCACACATTTTCTACTAACTTGACATCGAGATCGATTACATCTCAACCATGTCCCGACTTGGTAATGAAAGGCATCCTTAATATGATGTAATGTACATCAATAACGTATGATACTCTTAAAAAGGTAACAAGTAAAGATCATACTTATAAATATTTCTAAATTAATTTATTTAAAAAGTATATTTTCAAGTTTAAATATCATCTTTCCTGAATTTATTACAGTTGTTAAGAACAATGTCTCACTTACTAGATAAAATCTAATAATGATAATTAATGGTGTTTAAATTCAAAATGTCCTCTAATTCACATTGTGTTTATACATCATACGTACAGGTAAATAGTGTCACTAAAATTTGTTTTTCATTTTAGTTTGAAGGTGCGAGGTATGAAGGTGGTAGGGGAGAAAGCATATGGGATATATATTGCAAGAAAAATGGTCTCCCTCTCTCTCTCTCTCTCTCTCTTTGTGTGTGTGTATGTTGTGTTGCATTAGCACTTAATTGAAAAAAATTAGCCCCGGTTTGGTTGTCCCAAAATTGTAAATTGTATCATTAATAAATTGCCACATTTACAAATTGACTCATTAATTGTGTTTGGTTTCATTAATGAAATGATTGATTAATTGTCCCATTTTAGCTCATGTGCAAAATCTAAAATTGGATCATTTCACAAAAAATGTGAAATGAATCCATTTGAAATAGAAGTCACATTAAGTGCATGTCCCCTCTCCCCCTTCCTCTTCCCCTCCCCCTCTCTCTTGATTTGTTTTTATATTTTTTTCATAGAACCTTAACATCAATTTCAAATTGCCAAACATCGTGTAAAATTGGATTTAACTCATTTCAAATTCACTCATTTATAATTCACTAATTCACAATGAAACAATTTACATAATCAAACTGGGCCTAAGTGGCGTAGTTTTTCATATTGTCTTTTTTATCCTCTCATTTTTCTATGGATTTAATCAAATCATAAAGGGATTTGTTCATTCTCTCAATATTTTTCTTTTATTATATTATATTATATTATATTAAATTAAAATTATTAGTTAGTAGAAACAAACTTTGTTTATTTGTTTTTTAGATATATATTTGTTCTGAGATTGATTTATAACTTAGTAATTATGGATATTTTAAATTTCATCGTCAATTTTACTCGAGGGTATTGATTGAATTTGGTGTTTGAATTTCTCTATATTTCACCAACTTGATTTTCTTCTTCAACTTTTCTTAGAATAGTGTCATGCCTTCTTGAAAGTAGAGTTCGGAGCTCCAAAAAAAAAAAGGTTTTAACAAGATGGAAAATTCGTTCAATCTCAAACGAGAGACCTTAATAAGTTTTTCAGCATTAAAAGTAGACATCACGATGTTGATAATTTATACTGTATTACCGAAAAACTATCAATGGTGTCAAAGAGATAATCATTTACGCTACCAAAATAAAAGTAGAGTCCCTTTTTTCTTTAACTTTATTGTATTATAAGAAAAGTCTCTCTTTTTTATTCACAATTACTGGTAAAGTATCCTTTTTAAAAAAAATGGAGCAAATTATTTGGCCTTTTTTTTAATGGAATGTCTTTTAATTGAACCATCTGTTAATTATTCTAATGATATTGTTCGAAATGTACACGTTAAACAGTAATTTCACTTTAGTTCAACGTTCTCATACATATAAATGTCTTTGTGTTTCTTAATGTGGGTAAATTGCATATTGTTTATTTATTTAAAAATCCTGATTTAGCGTATTCTAAGAAAAGTTTATGATGAAATGGCAGGAATACCGATTGCAAATGCTATCAACCAATATAATAAATACAAGGTATAGTTCAAGTTAAGCATTTAATTTAATTGACTAAAAGGAAAGTCATTCAATTATTCATACATTAAACATTTATGTTAATGGGCTAAAGTAGTATCAGTGATTCAATCACATTTATAAATAGGATTTAGTGATACTATTTTTCTTCAAATCAAAATGAGATGCAACATTAGGTTCTGATTTTGCAAAGCCTCCAACTTTATTTATGAAGGGAAAAAACACTCAATATCGTATTTGTCTAAAATATTTTCAGGAAGATGTTGAAATCATGAAGTTTGTGGGTATAGATGCGTGCAGGATTTCAATTGGATGGTCCAGAATATTTCCAAGTAAACGGCAATTTCTCACAATTTATTGAATGAAAACTCCTACGTTAATTTGTCTATTTTTCTAAATGTTGCAAATAACAATGGGATAATTTATTGAATGAAACTCGAAGGAATATGACAATAGGATACAAATTTGTGATTGGCCGAATGGGAAACAATTGTATAACTCTTACGTTAATTTGTCTGTTTTTCTAAATGTTTCAAATAACAGATGGAAATAAAGCCGGGGGATTGAATGTGGAAGGATTAGAGTATTATCGCAAGATCATACGCGAGCTGAATGCAAACGGTTTTGCTCTAACTTACATTGTTTTTCATTGATTTTCCATGTAGTAAAATTTTGATAAATGAAGGACACAATATCTCGTGTATGTAAGGAAATATGGAACACGTAAAGAAACCCTTCATGCAAGTCTACCTATTTTCAACTATCAAATTATTTATGAGATTTATAATTTTTTATGTGTAGGTATAGAGGTTTACGTAACTTTATTGCACTTTGATTATCCTCAAGCATTGGAAGATCAATATGGTGGTTTTAGAAGCCTTAATATCGTGTAAGTTTCTTGCTTACCTCATTATCATATTACTTACATCCCAAATTGATAATTTAAGAAAATATTTCATTTCCAAATTCATCCTTTTAAAATTGGGGTTTTGTAAACCTAGGACCTATTGTAATATGTATTTTGAAAATAGGATAACAAATATTTTATTTATGGTTTTAGTCCCTATTTTTGAATAAAACCGCTGGCGCGAACCCATATTCATAAAACGTCAACCAATCACAGCATGCCATGTGTCCCTTTAATTTGAAAATAGGAATTAAAAATGAAAACAAAATATTTGTTGTCCTATATCCATAATTAATATTATTTTAAATCCTAAAATTACATAATCTATTTAAAATTCATAAATACTTTTAAATGTAATACATGCATTTGGATAATTATTCTCTCATGGGTGTTGGGATGGATAACTTTTGTAATCGCAGCGAGTTTTCTATACATTTATTAAAAGACGTGACTATTACTGGAACCATTATATGTGTGTAAGTTTTTTCTGTGTTGTAATAATGGTAGAGTAAATGAACAGGGATGACTTTCGAGACTTTGCTGACATTTGCTTCATGGCATTTGGTGACTATGTAAAGAAATGGGTGACCTTGAATGAGCCGTGGTGTTTATGTGTTTATGGACACGGGAATGGTAGTCTGGCACCAGGTCGAGGTGAATTAACTAAATCGGTTGGGGTTTTAAGAAGTAATCGCGTGGCTCGTTTGCTTCCGGCAGATCCATATGCTAATGCACTTAGAAAATGGCGAACACGTGCTTCTCGCTCGCTTGGATCTATATCTACTACCATTTCTGGGGATCCTGGAATAGAACCTTATCTGGTGGGACACAACCTGCTTCTAGCTCATGCTGCTGCTTTTGAGTTGTATAAGGACAAGTATCAAGTATGTTTACTTCCCACTCTCCCCTACCCTACACCTTATACATACCATTAACAAAATACCTACTTTATATACATGTAGGCATCTCAAAAGGGCCAAATTGGAATTACTCTTAACTCTTTTTGGTATGAACCTTATACTTCACATCAACGAGACATAGATGCTAGTGATCGAGCCCGAGAATTCATGTTAGGCTGGTGAGTATATCACGTATAATACATTAGTATTTGAAATTAGTGCTTTCTTGGATTAGTCTACGTTCAAAACTATAATATAAATCACAACTACTATTTCAGGTTTATGCAGCCAATAACGTACGGTGACTATCCGGAGGTGATGCGAACTCGCGTTGGAGCCCGACTCCCCTACTTCTCACATGAACAATCGAGAAGGTTAAAAGGATCATATGATTTTATCGGATTAAACTACTACACGGGTAATTATACATCTGATTTCGAACATAATCCAAACGATCGCCCAACTGTTTTTACAGACCCAGGGGTTCAGCATTTTGGTAAGTTTAATATTTTATATTTTCTTTCTTGCTACATTTATACGAACGCACACTTAAATCATCATGATAAATACATGTGCAGTTATCTACATCTGATTTTGGTAAGTTTAATCTTTGATATCTCATTAATTCCCAACAGTTCACAAGGATGGCGTCTACATTGGCGAACCAGCAATACCTTCAGTTTAGTCATCTCTCTCCTGTCAAGTTTATACCTTTTATAGTTATATATACTTTGTTACTTAGAGCAGCTCCAACAGTGTTTTAAAACTGTTATTGTAAGATATACACATTGTGAAAATAAATAGGAATTTTGTAAATTTAGGACATATAATAATACATATTATGAAAAAAGGACAACAAATTTTTTATTAACACTGTTAATTAAATGAAATGTTTATTGTCTTATTTTCATTTTCAAGCTCTAAAAATGATTAGTCTATAATAAATAACTCTCCAACAGTATGTTAACTCTAAAAATGTGTAAAATTCTAGTGCATATATTAAGACTCGAGATGCTCTTACTTTGCTTTTTTATAATAGACTTTAATGTGTAAGGTTTAACTGTGTACATCTTGGCCTCTTTTTTTTTTGTGTATGCAACAATTTTGTAACAAATAAAAATATCTACAATTGTTATAAAGATTACAAATAGACTCAAAATTCCAAATGGTGAAAACTTATACAAAAGAATATATTATAAAGAACTACTAAATGTAAAATACAAATACCATTTTTTATTCTTCGTTTCACATGGTACACAATTGAACGGATAACAGGAGAAAAAAATGATGATCACACTTTATTTAGTACATGTTGAAATAACTTTTTTCTTTAAAAAAGAAGTAGTGAAAACATGGATTATCTTTTTTTTTTAAATAAATGATATTAGAAAGCTATCGCTAAGGGAGCGAACCAGTATACAGGAAGTATACAAACAGAGAAATTGCTGAAATGAAAAAAACAAACCCAGACAGAAACCCATACTACAATACAGAGTGGAGTTCATCGACGAACTCAAGAATCTCCAGAGTCGAAACCCAGATCACCTCCTTGTACCAACTAAGTAGCGTGCTCAAAACAAGATAATGAAGTCTGGAAGGCGTAGTCTCCCTATCATAAAAAAATCTCGCATTCATTTCCTTCCAAATCGTCCAAAAGATGCAGTGAGGAACTAATCTCCACACACGTTTGTTGCCCAGCCAACCCCACGGGGGTCTCCACCCCTCTAAAATCTCTTTCACAGTCCCAGACATAACCCAAGCGGTCCCAGTTAGGACAATAAAAATGTCCCACAGACCTCTCGTCACCCCGCAATGTAAGAGGAGGTGATTGGTCTTCTCCCCATCTGTCTTACATAACCAACAACGACTAGCCATCCGATAACTTCTCTTCTGCAATCCCTTAATCGTCAGAATAGCCTACCTTGCTGCGGTCCACGTAAAGAATCTGAACTTAGGTAGCGCTTTAACTTTCCAAATTTTCTTCCAAGGGAAACGAGCTCTGGAGCTCCCAGTACCGCACAAAATTGAATAGTAACCTCTGACCGAGAACTCACCCGTCCTTTCCCCTTCCATCTCAAGGAGTCCTCCCAACCTATCGGGCGGGGAGTCGACCCCATCCACTCAAAGAACAGATCAGCCTCTTAAAGCTCCCAATCCTAAAGCCTCCTTCTAAACCGTGGCCTCCATTACAATCCCTCCCCACTGATAGTCATGTTGTCAACCACTAACCCATCTTGATTCAAACCTAAATTGTAAATCTCATAAAAGAGCACCTGAATAGACCTATTAGCGCCCCACCTGTCTTTCTAAAATTTGATCATGTCGCTTGTCCCTAAAATAAACTATGTGTTCCTAGAAAAATCCACCCACCCATTCGCTATATGATTCCACAATCCCATGCCATGAGAAAAGTTTCCTACCATTGGCCCCACCCCAAATGAGAGCCACCCCCTCACTCCTACCACTCTTCTCCACAACCTATGTTCTGCCAAGGATACCTCCACAGCCACTTCCCTAACAGAGTTGTATTAAAATTTTCCAGATTCCTCATCACCACCACCACTCCCCCTCCCCCCGGCCCCCTTGGTGGGCTTGCAGACCTCATCTCATCCAACAAGCCAGTGCTTAAAATTATCCTCAGTGCCTCTCCACCGAAAGTCTCTCATGATCTTATCCATATTTTTTGCGAACAACAACACACAAAGCAAAATGGATATGAAGTAGGTAGGTAAACTAGACCAAGTACTCTTAATCTGAGTCAATCTCCCCCATTTCAAAAGAAACCCTTTCTTCCAACTTGCCAGTCTCTAACACATTCTCTCCAACATCGGATCCCAACTCAAAGTAGATTTATACTTACCTCCAAGAGGCAGGACAAGGTACGTATTAGGGGAGGACCCAATCCTACAACTCAGTATGCCATCTAACCCCTCTGCCTCATTCTCTCCCCCAATCGGAATCATCTACCACTTCCCCACGTTGACCCAGAGACCCAAAACTGCCTTGAAAAAGATAAGGAGCAACTTCAGAGCACGAATTTGCCTTCGATCAGCGTCACAGAAAATAATTGCATCATTCGCAAATAAAAGATACGAAACAGAAACCCTATAAGTATCCGAAGTCCCAAAAGTGACGCCCCTCATCCACCCAGACACAATCACTCTCCCCATCATACGACTACATTCTTCCATGGCCAAGATGAACATGAAAAGTGATAACAGACCCCCTATAGAAAGCCACGAGAACTCGGGAAAAGACCCTCTGGAACCCCATTACTTAGTACTGAGAACCTAGCCATCTAAATGCACCTTCTAATCCACCGACACCACCGAACACCAAACCCCATCCTCCTCAGTAAATACAATAGAAAATTCTAATTCACATGATTGTACACCATTTTAATGTTTAACTTACACGCTAAATCAGAAGTCCCACTTCTTAACCTAGATTCCACACATTCATTCGCCCTCAAGGCCGCATCAAGAATCTGCCTACCTCCAACAAAAGCATTTTCGAATTCGGAAATCAGCGGGTCAATGACCCTCCTGAGCCGTACATACAATACGTTGGCGAGGAGTTTATAGATACTAACAATCATGATGATAGGTCTGAAATTTCTGATATCAAAAGAACACCCCTCTTAGAAATCAAGGTAATGAAAGTCGCATTTAACCTAGGCACAAAGTAGCCCCTATCGTGGAAACCATCGAAGAGATCCATCACATCACTCTTAACACTAATAATGCTAATAAAAAGCTATCGAGAAACCGTCAGGTTGGGGCGCCTTGTCACCACTCAACAACTTAAGAACATGTACCACCTCCTCTTAGGTGAAGATGTCGTCGATACCTTCAGCCTCGAAAGCCGAAATACTCCCCAATTCATCCCCCATCAAGAGAGGGTCGCCAATCTCTTCCCTGAATAAATCCTTGTAATACTTAGAAATGCCCCCCGCCCCACACACACCTCTCTATCATCTTCAAACTCCTCACCCCTACTGCAATTTTCCTAATGTTATTACTGCGCCTGTGCGAGATAGCAACCGCGTGGAAAATTTTGGTATTCGAATCACCCTCTTTTAACCATAACACCATATATTTTTGCCTCCAACTAATCTGTTCTTGAATTAAAATACGTTCGATCTCCCCTTTCTTAATCTCCCTAGCTCTGTTCTCCTCCTTCGAGAGCCTGTATCTTCCCTCCTTATCATCAAGCTTTCTTACCTCCTCCATTTAACATGTAGTATTCATGATCACAATCCCTTACACCTCTCTATTCCACCGTTTGATGTCTCCCTTCAGAAATCCCAACTTCATGGCCAACCTAAATCTTACATTTCCCTCTACTACATAGCCCGACCACCAAGCTTCAACTCTACCCCTAAAATCTGGCTCCTTGTGCCACATATTCTCGAACCTAAAAGGTGAACAACCCTCCCTCCATCCACCACACTCCAAAATTATAGGACACTTATCCGAAGTAACCCTAGGAAAGCACGATTGGACCACACCAGGAAATTGCTCCTCTCACCCCTTGGAGATAAGAAAGCGATTCAGACGTGACAAGGACGCCATGTCTCTAAAGTTGGACCAAGAAAACAAACCTCCTTCCAAGGGAAGGTCCAACAACTCCATCTCGTCAATAAAATTCGAAAATTCTCTCATGTAACGATCGACACTGCCTCCACTACTTTTCTTCACTATGACGCGCACCACGTTGAAATCCCCACCCATGCGGAGGGGACCATTCCACACCTTACTCACACCTGCCAGTTCCTCTCACAACTCCCATCTATTAGAGTCCTCCACCGGACCATAAATCCACGAGAAACTCCAAGTAAAACCATCCTCCAAATTTTTCAACAGACAAGAAAGGGACCATCCACCTTTCAAGCACCCGATCAAATCAACCACTGCAAAATTCAACAAAATCACCACCACTCCAGAACCTCCCTCAGCATCCAAACTCACCTAGTTAACCGCACGACCTCCCCAGATGGATCTAATGCACCCATCATCTATATCACATATCTTAGTCTCCTACAAATATAGTATGTCGGGCGTCCACCTAGTATTCGCCCCCTACAATCCCCCTTTTTGCAATATCATTCAACACCTGAATGTTCCATAAAATAATATGTAGTTTCATAGATCTAATGTTTTATAAGCCTCCTCTCATTCTCCCACCTTGAGCCCCTCCCTGTCCCTCACCCCACAATTAATTTTTTCAAACAAATCCCTAGCCACCTTTTCGAAACCCTGAAAGTTAACTCCCGAATCTTTACTAATAGACTCTAACATCTCCTCCCTCCTTCCCACTGGGTCCTCTTACCACCCTTCATCCTTCCTACTTTCTTTAACACTCCCCTCTTAATTTGATATCACAATGTCCACCCAAAGTGTAGAGTTATTTAAATCCCCTCACTCCACTCATGGAAGTCGTCTCACTAGCCATCACTACAATCCTACAACTTGATTATGGCACCATTGATATTCCCCTTCCAACATTGCCCGCCTCTTTTGAAATGAAAGTGGAGTAATTTTTTTCGCCCCTACCGTTCTGCCTTTTTTGCCATTTTTTCCTAAATTCCTGAAGTTTTTGATATTTTTAAGGCCTAACTTCGCATTCCGAGATAATCATCTTTATTACCCTTTGATTTAACCTTAGCCAACTCATATCTCACCCGATATTTGGAGTTCCGCCTCTGAATACCCATGTTCCTTAAGTCAACTGCTAATTTACCATTATTTGTGAAGGGAAAAGTAGTCTCTTCAACCTCAAGTATTGTATTTCCCAAACTCACACCTCTATTTTTAAAGTTAGGCCTGAACACATCCAGGCCTATATTCTTAGCATAAAAAACCAACTCTTCTGACCCATGATTCTCTCCACAAGCCCTGACACCTAACACACATTTCTCCATCTTTTCATGAGACATTAAATCTCCATTTGTTAAACCCAGACACGTTTCCTCTATGACATTTGTTCTAGAAATCTTTTTCAAGGTACACTTCCATCTTTTAGAGGCAGGTCCGTACCTGACTGTCACTCTTCTCCTCGACCAGCAACATCATGAGTACCCTCTAAGTAACATCATCCACCCTCTACCCCTTGTTGGTAACGTTATACTGGAACCACCTTTGTCTATGTGCCCGATTACACTAGACCGCCTGGATGTTGTTGCTCCACCTCTTAATGACTAGAATCTCCACCAGTCTGCCCCCATCTCCCTTTTTAACTTCTTGACAAATGATATCCCCAAAAAACCTACCACGGGCGACATCACTCGCAATATCACCTGTAAGATTCGTAGAGGAGGACGGGGGTTGTATAGCACCCTTTCCATTAATCACAATCGACTCACTTACCAGTGCAAGCTGAGATTTACCAATTTAAGCACTCTCAACTCTAAAATAACACATCTGAGTTTCCTCACACACCGTTAGATAAAAAACCCAACCCCCCACCACCAATCTTAATTTCAAAGGAATAAAAACTTTCCCATGCACTACAATTCTTGCCCACTGAAGCTCTTTTCCTGACAAAGCTGCATGATTAACTTTGATAAAACCACCACACTTCTAGTCGATGGCTTTAAAAACTTCTTCCCCCACAGTTACAAGGGGAGCCCCATGACACGGATCCAATGTTGCCCCCTTTTATATGGGGGGAAGAGAACCCCATCAGTGGATGCCACCTCTGTAACCAAACTGGCTCGCCATCATACTTCCAGTTAACACCCCCAACACTTTCTCTGCCTCCTCAACCGAAGAAAAAACAAAGCGGAATAAAGACGGGTTGAGGTTTTTGATTTTTACTCGGTCCACTGGTTTCCAAAAACACTCTGCCTAACGCATGACCTTCTCATTCCTAGGTGGTGATCTCTCATGACTTCTGAACCTCCCAATCGAATATCGCCTAATGAAATCCACTCTCGAAAGGAACGAATCATCATCCATGATCAAGTCAGTCTTGAGCATGTGATCTTCAAATATGTTGATGGCTGAAAATGACCATAGCTCCACCATTGTTGCCTGTAAGTACAACATGCCCTCCACAACCGTCCCCCTTCTCTCAAAAATCTCAGGCAAGGTATTAAAAGAAAACCCTAGGTTCCATCCTCATAAAAACTTCCCCAACTGATGCCTACCCCTTGGCAGGAGAGGACTTCGGTATCTGAACATGCACCCTCGATGAAGAACTCCTAATGACAATATTGAAGAAAGCAACCTTCCCCTTCCAAGAAGAATAAGCAATAATTTTTCTGCCCGTGTATTGCCTCATCTTAAAAAACTTACCATCTTGAATGGAAGCATCCCATAAACAACCACTAAGCCACCTAACCTCCCCCTTAACCAAAATCACATCCTGAACTCCTCTCTTGTCGTTGAACCTAAATCTAAACTGAAGACCATTGTTGCTAGACTCACAACCAAGCACGAAAGGAAGCCCTCCAGCGAGAAACTCCACCATTAAAAACCCTCGAGTTTAAACGTTGAAATTTTATACAACCGATAAAAGATAATCTTTCATTTTTATGAACTGGATATTTTTTCACACTTTTACCAGTTCTCCTATGTATTATCTTGTAGCAAACAAATTTGTATATGCCTTAAAATTTGATAAATATTATGAAATAAAAAAAAAAAAATGAGGTTGGTATTAAATTAGTGTTATACCCTTTAAATAATGTATTACTACCAAAAAAAAAATTATATAAGGGTAGGCTGAGTAGCTATTGTTTAGAGTTTTATTGCGTTGATGGATTTCTAAATTAGTAATTTGTTGATATGCAGGATCCAGACAACTGGATTTATGTGTATCCATAAGGGCTGAAGGCTAATTTGGTCTGCCTTAAAAATAAATATAAGGATCCAGTTATTTACATTACTGAAAATGGTAGGGTTTTTTTATTACCATTAAGAAAATTCGATTTTGTTTACGTTTCTATGATGACAAGGCAAAGTTTTCTTCAAATTTTTATGACGACAAGGAATTCAATAATAGTAATATATTACTTTGGTTCTAATTACCAATATACTTTTTATTTACGCAGGAGTGTAGGAAAATAAAGACAGTCACGAGATCAATAATATCGGCTCCGTACAGCCATCCCACCTATGTGACCACAAAAGGGTGTCTTTCTACTATCAACATCTTCTCAAAGTCAAAGAAGCTATTTATGAGTAAGTGTTAAATAATTCATTCTAGACATGCGTATCCACATGCGCACACTTGGTTCAATTATTTTTGTATGCTTCGTGGGCATTCAATTAGTTTTATATTTCATTAATGGGCATATGGTTCTTAAAATGACATGAATATTTGCGTTACCTTTCAAAAATATGGTTATTTTGATTCAATTTTTAAATTTTAATGCATAATTTAACTTAATTATTTTTTTTCTAAATATATTGACTTTGATCCAAATATAGAGGATAACTCTAATTTGACAGTACAAATAGGGACAAAGTAAAATAAATCATTACACTTAATCTCCACATTTTTAAACAAAATTGAGAGAACCTTCATATGCAGAGAGTATATCAAAGACGTTCACAAAAAGGGAATTAAGTCAAATATCACATTAGAAAATGGGGTCAGTAAAAAAACCTTAGAAATAAGGGTGTGTATTGGAAAATCACATTACCGGTGTTAAAAAAAATTCAACATTCAAATGACAAAAATATCCTTTCTCATACGGAATTGTTATTATTATTATTATTATTATTATTATTATTTGATAGAAAAATGATATACTTGAACCAAACGGCTTAAAGGAGCGAAATCCGTATACAGGACGAACTATCGTCAGACCTAACGAACATAAAAAGCCCCTTAAGCGGACGTCTGCAACATGCCGAGACAAGCAAGACACCGACCATGAACTCAAATTAACTAAAGAACAGAGAAATCCTGGACTTCGTCAAACCAAAAACACCGCCCAAAGAAAAAAAAGCGCACAGAGTAGACAATAAGAACCTACGCCCTCCCATAATGTCCTATTTTCTCGAAAAATTCACGTTCCTTACTCTCATTCACTTCGCAGTTAACCAAAACCATCTTACTGAAATATCCTAACAAATTCTCTACCCATCCCCCCGGGTCCTCTTCTCACTCCTCATCCTCTCCCTCTCCAAATGCCTCTTCCTCCCTAGGAATTTCGATATCTACCCACATATGAGAATTGGTCAAATTATTGTAAACAAAGCCCTTGCCCCCTTCTCCCACTTCTTGTTTAATGTCCAATTCAACCGCAGAATCAACTGGAGACTTTTCGAACTCCATAGCTGCTCTCCCCGTACCTTTAGTTCGTCCATAATCATAACACAATTGAGCCCCAATTCTCAAGCAACCCACCACGGACTCCCTATCATGGAAACCCCACAAATTTAAATGATTCTGAAAAAAAAACATTATTTGGAACGAGTGCCAAAAGTGGCTTAGCATATATGACCACTGACTCATCTGCACCTATAATATTTTTCACTCTACCCATTTGTCCCCACTTCTTATTTTTACCGCTATTTCCCTAAATATTTCTTTTAAAAAAACTTCTTTGCAACACCTTACCCAAATTCAGACAAGGTCCCAGCATATTTAAGATGGACAAGCACTTACCTCACCCCCCCCCCCCCCCCCCCCCAATATTGCCCACGAGAGTTCTATCAAGTTGAGCAATGAATCTATTCAAATCGGGAGGCCCCATGGTGTTCTCCTCATCCCTCTCACGAATATCCACCACCTCCATAGGATTTCCAAGATCCACCAATAACTTAGAGTTGTTTAAATCGGCAAAAGAACTTCCCACTACCCTACCCCCTCCTCACTAGCTACCTCTACGAAATGCTTGGAAAAATCCCCCATAAAACATTTATTTGCACTCTCACTAGCCACACTAATAGTCAAATTGTTTAAAACCACATCCTCTCCACCATCTCCCCCTTTCCCTATTTATACACAAATAATATGCCAACTCTTCAAATTTACTCCCATCTAACCCTTTCTTAAAAGTGGATTTTCCCAAATTCCATAAAGCCTTAATGATTTTAAGACCAATTAAGGAATTTCCATAGTAAAATTCTTTGTGGCCGATTTTCCTAACACTCGCAAGAGGGGCATCATCAACTTTGACATGAACAACCTTCTTCACAAGACGAGGGTGAACTTCCTTCCTCTTAAAATTATTGCATAAAGTCGGTCCCACCTCACTTCTTTTGAAAGGCAAACTCTTCGTACCCACCTTTTTAAGTTGTCCACCTCTCAAGTCTTCAACAGACATTTCATGCCCAATAACTTAGCTGACCCTAATCAGAGTATGGTTCCTACTAACGGAGGATGGTTGTCGCTCGCTTCCCTGCACGTCTGCGTCTTTTGAACCGGCGTATGGCATTCCGGATAGCACTGCCTAACTGTACCAATGCAACCAATCTTTAAAGAAACATCCCTAGTCTGAGCCGACGTCGCAACTTGATGTACAGAACACTTCTCATCACGTACAACCCCATGCCACCTCGGTTCTTCTAACCTCCGCCAGCCCCTCTTGAAAAGATTGGTATTTCTGCAAAACTCCTCACTATGATACAACCTTTAACTTCGAAAGGAGTCAGTACTTCTAACACACAATTGGGACCACCTAAGCTCTTCCCTAGCCTGTGTCTCCTCATCAACCATCACGAAACCCCCGCACCTAACTTGAAATACCTCTTCACCCCACAGGTGGAGTAGAAGACCTACCACCCTGATCCAACGTGTTGAAGATCTACCTAACGTTTTAGAGGTGCAACCCAAATGATGCCATTTATCTAAAAATAGTGGAGCACCAAAAACACACCAGTTCTTCAGCATCAAGACTCTCTCCGCTTCACTGGCCATAGCAAAAACGAAGCAGAAGGAGGTAAAGCTCAAATAACAGACCACTACCCCACCACTTGGCCGCCAATGCTCGTTGACCCAGCTTCTCATCCTATCTAACTACGGTGGAACGCCAAGAACCATCTTCAATGAAGAAGTCCATTTTCGATTTCGCCTCCACCTTAACATCGATTGGAGAAAATGGCTATGGTTGTATCATTGGAAAAACACCATGAAAACCGATTAATGTTTTATAGATTATTTTTTAAATGGGGATATGTCAGTAAATATTTTGAAGTTCAAAAGGAAAACTGTGTTCCTTATCTTTGTTTTGTGTGACGTTCATTTTTCTCTTTTTCCTTTTTTTAATCATTGGCCACTTAGTTCTTAAAATGCGCTTCACTTTAAGATTAAGAAGTCTAGTAAAATTTATAATTTAGCGTCAAAGGTAAGAAAAATAACTTAATACGAGACTATGATATCACTTATGAATTCGATCGTAGTTTAAATGAACCCATATATTTTGGGAGTTGTTCAATTTAGTTTTTGGCCAATAAGATTTTTGGCTCTAATCAAAAAATATTTTTTGGACACTAAGTTTCATCACTCCTTCATAAACACATTATATTTTAATGTATATATTAATATAACACACGTACATTTTAAAAATACGTATATAAATTACAACAAAACATGTATACATTATAAAACACCACGGAGACATAACTGGAAAAACACGTATACCGTACACATAGCTTGTACTGAAAAGACAAAAAGCGTCGGACAAAGACTTAAATAAGAAAAATGGAATTCTTTTAAGGATATGATTTAAATAGTATTATATTACTCCCAAACTCTAAAAAGCCCTACACTTAATAGTGGTTCTTTGAGGATCTAAAGTTATGGCTTAAAACTAGCCCAATTTGGTGTGTTTTATTTATTTATTTATTTATTTATTTTTATTTTTTGTACATCTTGTATTACTCAGTGCATTCTTCAAACAACAAATTTGTTTGAAGAATGCATATGGCGAAAGTTATGTTTTATTTCATTGTTGTGATAATACACGGCCTTTGTATTTGACAACTCTGTAGGGACCATGTCAATGTTCGAGGATACCTTACATGGTCGGTGTTGGACAATTTTGAATGGTCTGCAGCTTATACTGTTCGTTTTGGAAGTGTTCACGTAGATTTTAAGAATGAGTGTTTACCAAGGACACTAAAATTCTCAGCACATTGGTTCAAGAAGCTTATTGAAAGAAAGGAGGACCAATTGGCCACCGATGAGAGCACTAACTTGGACAATATAACTCTACGAACAAAGGAACCTATAATTCAAGTGAACTCTAACCCGACCAAAGAAACAAAAGAGACTGAAAATGGGTTTCCTGTCATTGATGTGAACTCGGACACCACCATTGGGTCGAAAAAAATTGATAATGAACTGCATCGAGTCCTTGAGCCGATAAAAATCGCTTGACCCGGACTCTTAATAGTTGGTGGTTGCCTCATTGTGTTGTTTTGAAAATTAAATAAATGTTCCTTAGGGCATCACGTCTGTTTGAGAATAAAGTTGAGGCTAGGTCTTATTATGTGTTTGAGGGCACTTCTTTTAGACATATGTATGACTGTATGTTCTTTGTTGAAACTTATCACTTACGTTAACTAAAAGTAATTGCTACTTTTGTCTTTAACTTTTTGATGGATTTCAGATCCAAATAAAAAGGTCAACAATAACTTTCGTTGGATTCACTACAAGAAAAAACATATTTCTTAACATAATAAGTGTGTCACGTCAGGTATTAATTATGTCGCAGAAGACGCAACATATAACCATATGCTACCCCTAAGTTGCAGAATCCACGTCTGGGAATGTATTTGACGACCTGCAATATATATTAATATTTACTTTTTATATTAAATAATACCTCACCATTCGCGACATAATGATGTGTTGCAAAAGGTTATCGATTAGGCGACATAGTTCATATGCCGCGGAATGTCATCTAATAAGCGACACGCTATACATGTTGCAGAATGTCATCTATAAGGCGACATGATATGCATGTCACGGAATGTCGTCTAATAGGCAACATAGTGCATGTCGCGAAATGTCATCTATTGTCTCACTAAAAATCAGTTTTGAGAATATTATTTGATTTTCACCAACACCCACATTGTGTCACAAAAACGGTTTTTGTTTTTAATAAATAATTTCAAAAGAAGATTCCAAGTTGAATATATAAATTTTGGCATTGATATAACGAGTATAAATGTCCATTCATAATAATAATCATATTCAATTATACAATTGTTCGTTAAAAAACAATTCATCCAAGTCAAATATATGTATGACTCGAACAAATGTTCAAAATAACACCGAATGCAAAAATAAAACACATTTCCCAAGAAACTCCGAGTCATCCAATCGACTTGCTCGACGATATCCAACGAAATCCATCATCGATCTGAGACAAAAAAAATTAACACATGTTAACCGTAATTGGATTATATAACATGAACAAAATTCTACTGTATTATCATAAATGTGTCTCCTTTTGCAATGTTTGATAGTTGTTTTATGTTCTCGCACTCCAACGCATAATTTTCAAATTCATGTATGTTTGAGTTAATCAATTTAGAACACTTGTTAATTTAAAAAAATCTGCAGAGTTTCCTTTATTTATTTGTGAAATCCAACTTGTTTTAACATTTAAAATAAACTCAACAACAACAATAAAAGCCATAACTAATTAATCAACAAATCCCTTCCAACGATTTAACATAAATAAGCTCCTAAATCGTTCAATCGACATAAGGCTCACCAGACTCGTGTCCATGTTTAAAAAATAATGGTCTCACATGTACCGCACGGCCTAACAATAGTCTTACTTAGTCCCATATGTGGTGTTTGTTCCTCTTTTCGGACGGTTTTGTTGTCTTCTTAAGTTTTCACACTCCAATCCCCAATTCTCAAGATGTTTCTCAAACTTGTATGTTTGAGTTAATCAATTTATAACACTTATTAATTTTAGAAAATTTCAATAGAGTTTTCTTTATTTATTCATGAATTCCAACATGTTTTAATATTTAAAATAAACTCAACGACAACAACAAAATTCACAACTAAACCACCATCAAATTCCTTCCGCCGATTTAATATAAATGACATGATAAATAACTTGATGGACAAAAAGGTTCACCAACCTCGTGTCCATGTTTAAAAAAATAGTTTAACATGGCCTGCACGGCACAACAATATTCTTACTTTACTCACATATTTGGTGTTTTTGCCCCTTTTGATTGTTTTTGTTATTATTTTAAGTTTTCATGCTACAACCCCAATTCTCAATATGCTTCCCAGACTTGTATGTTAGTTAATGAATTTAGAACACTTAATAATTTCAGAAAATATCAACGGAGTTTCCTTTGTTTATTAAAAAAATCCAACCTACTTTAATATTTAAAATAAGCCCAACGATAGAAACAAAATCTATAACTAAACCACCAACAAAATCACTTCCACCAATTTAACACAAATAAGCTCATAATTAACTCAATCAACATAAAGGTTTATCGGACTCGTGTCCATGTTTAAAAAAATAGTCTTGCATGGCCCGCACAACACAACAGTAGTCTTACTTTAGTTACATATGTAGTGTTTGTGCTCCCTTTGGGGTGGTTTTGTTGTTATTTTAAGTTTCACGAGTGTTTGGGGGTTGTTTTGGGGTTTCGTTCTTTAACGTCATATTTTAAGTCTAGAGTTTTCCAAATTCTAGTTAGATACTAAAATCGAGAGTCCCTTGATTAAGTCGCCAATTCCTACAGGTGACATTGGTCACGTGCGAGTTGTTTGTGCCTATTAGGAGGACGTTTGGGATTTGTTTTGGGGTTTCTCCCTCTAACGACATGTTTTTAAGACTAAGTCTAAATATTTTCAAATTGTTGTCGTATTAACAAATCTTGAGTTCGATGACAACGTGCTTAGTTCCTACTATTTATATTGGTTCCGTGCGAGGTGTTTGTGCCTTTTAGAGGACAGTTTCGGGTTGTTTTGGACTTATCCCTATGACAACATGTTTTTTGCCTAAGTCTAGGGATTTACAAATTATCATCATATTCTCAAATTGGGAGTCCCGTGGGGATATGATGAGTTCCGATGAGTTACATTAGTCCAATGCGAGTTGTTTTTCGCTTATTACGTGGTTATTTGGTGCTATTTTAGGTTTTCACCATCTAACAACATGTTTAAATCGAGTAAACACATTATGAATATTGACATCATTAAATTAAGTGAACATGTTATAAATAGCCATTACCTGTGCTTCTAGAAACTTAGTGCATGGGTTGAGACACTTGTAACTAAGTATTAAATGACACGGGGGTTGTTGTTACCCCAATTGTCAGTGCAGAATAATGCAAAGAGTCTCCTTTATTTTTACATGAAACCGACATGTATAGTTTATTAAAAATATGATATTAAACCAAGGAATAAAATAATTATGTAAACATTTATCAGGAAGGAACTTGTGTTTATTCAAGTGGACTAAAAATAAACACCTTTACGGATGAATGTCGGAAATTTATATAAAAGTATTACATTGAGAAGTTGTTCTAAGCAATCACGAGTGACCTTATTCACCCATGTATGAGACAATCATAAATAAGCAATGGTCCTAGATTTTATCTTGTGGATTTGATTAATGTTGTGTAAAACCATGCACTGTTCAACCAGTCCCAAAAACTATACAACATTAATTAAATCCACAAGATAAGGTCTAATCAAAATTCATAAGGTTAATAAGCTAAGAACTTAGAAGGTGAACCATTACATTCATGTTAAATATGGTTAGTATGATAGTTAAGACATTAGGTAGAGTAGTGTGTTGCTAAAGAGACCCAAGGTGATGTGGGGGCTCGAATGGAGACATTGTGAAGAGTAGTATCGTAACTTTGTAGTGACTATGTTGAAGGAACATATTCTAACACTTATGAGTATTGATTTCTTTTTCATACTCTCAAGTTATCCACAATTGTGTACTCGCCATGTGCTTTATTCACAATTTCTACCTTGTATTCCTCTCCACAAGCACAATCAACCATGTAAAAAATTCCCTACAAAAGCAGAGACAATTATGAATCATATAGCTCTATGAGTTTTCATAAAACAAACAAGTGTTAGATTTCATTGTACTAAGTTTATGTCCAAATATAAGGTGGAGGCATATAGCACAAACAACGCCACCAATAAAGCCAAATACAATTGGGCTTTATTTGTTCACTGACAAGGATCCTTCTTGATTGAGAGTTATTCACATGCCTATTTTTTTAGCAACGAGGATAAATGTGAGACTCGCTTAATGACGGGTTCCTAGGAGCAGGAAATAAGACTCATTTGCATCCCAACATTCACTGAGAGAGTTGTTGTTGTTGTGTTGAACATGAGAAATTTAGAATGGCATACTCTCAGTTTCGGCACTCAATTCAGCTCATAACTACATGATATGCTTGAACGATAAATGGTGTTGCACAAAGGAAAAAAAGATTCAGCTTACACAAATGGTTGATTGTGACAGTGGTTGATTGTGTTAGTGTTATCTTTGTGAATATTCACTTTAACAGAAAGCTGATGAAATGAAGTTAATAGGTTGAAGTTGACAATATTTATTTATATAAACGTTTGATTGAAGTATTTGTTATGCAGTGTTTTTTACGTGTACTAGTCATTGCAGATTTATAAAAATGATGTTTAGAAAAAATAGATTTTTTTTGTAACACACCATGAGGTGTCCGGGCCAGCTTACGTTCACCTCGACTAATCTCTATTCGCGGTTCGTGGCTTCCGTTGGCCAAACATTATTTTGACAGTGCCGGGGTTCGAACTAGGGACCAAACCAAATCCACCCCTAAGACTGTCCTAGTGATAAACTTATACCACTGGGCCAAGAGTCTTGGTTTTTAGTTATCATGCAACTTACTCAAAAAAAAATGTGATAGATCAATATCTATTTCACATCTCTATTTCCTTTTAAACTAATTTGTACCTCCCTAAAAGCATTAATACTCATAACATTCATTTTATTTAAAATACTTTCATTGTATTATTTTATTGTCCCCTGCCCAAAAAATATTACACGCCAATTCTTATTGTATGGAATTGAAGGCAAACGAAAACTCTGAATTTGAATAAAATTTTCTATAATAGAAATCAACAGTTCACACATTCAAGGAGGGAGTGCTCATTAGCTCGTAAACGACCTAAAATATTTGCTTTTAGAACCCAAGGTTATATTATGAGAACTCCTCAAATGCCAAATCCTAAGGGGTTATTGAAGGCTATATTTTGAGAACTCCTCAAACACCAATCAAGGGGAAAATGAAAGAATAAATAGAACACTCGTCATAGAGGTCACCTATAAAACACTCTTGACTATAAATTTCACTAGATTGGCCTCTTATGTTAATACCACGACAAAACGTGACTTTTGACCAGGTTTGCATGGAAGAGGTATGACATGTTACAAATATAATGAATCGATCATACCAGATTACTTATCGAATAGTAATTTTTCATGTGTTAATACCATGGAAAATACAAGTTTTAACCAGATATCTCATGATGCACTATATGTTAACTACTACCGTGCAACAAATATAGGTGGATAATAAGAACATAGATAACACAAGTCTTTCAAAATGAAATTAATTTTGAAGTATAAAGTTTCAACCTCCTGACAACACTAAATGTTCGGTTGGTGACATATGAAGAGCAAATGTCAGAATATCTTGAAGCATGATTAGGCATAAATTATTCACATTTATCCCCTTAATTTCAGTATTTTTATGATCCCGTGCATTGTAAATAACTTGGATTGGTCTTATATTTATGTTACTAACCCTTTTTGGCAATTATTTCGTATTTTGTGTATCTCTTATGTATTTTACAGGTATTTCATGCAAATTAGGGCGAAAGAGAATGCAAAATAGTGAAAGAAAGCAAGAAATGGGGAGTTCAAGGGTATTTTCGTAATTTTACAACCATATTCCGAGGGTGGTGAAGACTAGAAAGGTGAAGAGATATAAATTACAAGAACATTGGAAAAAATGGAACCCTAATCCGAGCTACGGTGAATAAGTTATGCCCATTTGAAGTTGGAGACAGAAAACCAAAGTTGAAATTAATTTTGGAAGTTGAAGAGTTTCAACTCTTGAAATTTCTTGTATAATTACTTTTTATTAGTTGTAAAACGTGGAGAGGCACGAAAAAATTCATATTTGGGTATATAAAAAGCCAATAGCTAGAGTAATAAAAGGGAGGAAGCGAGAGAGTTTTTTTTTTTGGCATATAATTTCATATTTTTCTTTCCTTAGGATTTAGAAATTCTAGTTTGTAAGTTGAACAAGATTTATTCAATATTCAAGTTTCAAGTTCAGATCTCCTTCTTCCATTTAGTTATTGCTAAGTTTTACTTTTAATTTCTTTCATATTACAAGTTTAAATTACTCTTGTAGTTTAATTTTGTTTCTCGATTCAAGTTCCTTTTCAATGCATAATAGACCTATGACTTCCTGCACATCTAGAATTTTGTTTTCATTTAATAAAATCACGCCTAGATGAGTTTTTAAGGGTTGGGATGCATGAACCCATCCCAATGTAAATTACTTATGTAGAAAATAGAATTTAAATTAAAAATTTGAAAGAGTCATGCAAGACAATTTTACAACCATTGTAGATCTTTTAATCTCTCTTGCCCTAGGTACTTGGGATGTTTAAGAATACGATGTGCGTATAATTATTTAGCACCGCTTTATATTTACCATTGGTTTCATATGGTGCAGCCTTGAACCTCATATACGTAATTCTTAGGATATATAAAGACTGGATTCATTGAAATTTATAATTTACAATTCTAGTATTCTACACGGTAAATTACTAGGGTTAGGGGATTGTATTCCAACCTACTTTCTCATTCATTTTAATTAGTTTGCTCAAGCATGCATAGCTAAATTTTTTTATTTTTTCCCTTTTCAACCACCATCATCTTTTTCACTTTTTTTTAGAAGTAATAAATCAATTAAATTCTATCAAACATTCCCTATGGATTCGATACCCAGACTAGCCACTACACTCCGCAAGAGTGTAGTTAAAGTTTAGGTTGTTGTATTGCGATTGGAAGCCGATAACAACGACTAGCGTATTTACACGGACGCTCGATTTTTTCACTCGATTAAAATGGCGCCATTGTCGGGGACTATTTGTTATAGATTATAATTGACTTACTACTTCGAAAAAAAAATACACAATATATATATATATATATATATATATATATATATATATATATATATGTGTGTGTGTGTGTGTGTGTGTGTGTGTGTCACATTTTGAATTGCCCACTTTGAAATGTCTTATTTTAACTTTTTTGGTGGCTTTAATTGTTATGCTAATAGTGAGGAGGAGAATAAACTCACGATTTATGAACATTTGATCAATATCACTAAAGATGAGTCTCATAAATACAAGCCCAGTGCTAAGGCCATCCAAATTTATGAAAATGAAAAGCTTGAAGAAGAAAGGCGTGAAAAAGAATATAGGGAAAAAATCATTTTTGGGAGCAAGAGTTGGATGCATTATTCAAATCCAATAACGATTTTTCTTCTTATATTTTTTAGACTAAAGAATGTTTTAAACCAAATGAGGAATCCAATGATGAATCACTTGAGATTGAATTTTTGACCTCACCATTCTCATTCACTGTTATCGAACAATTAGAGTTATCACAAGAGTCGGATGAAAGTCTTGACGTTGACCCAATTCTTACGGGCCACACAATTAGACGTGTCACTCCACCAGATCCAACTGAAAATTTTGGGGGAGAAGATTTTGAGGACAAGGAATCAATGCTTTAATTGTTTTACAATATAGAATCTTTTTGTTTGTGTGATCCACTTCCCATACTACTTGAAAAATCTTTGGAACATGATTCTATTTTTCTTGGATCCCAATGGTACTTGTCCCCCTGTGCACTCAAATCCCTCATTATCCCCCCTAAAAATTTTAATTGGTGTTGGTTCATTTCTTCCGCGTTGCACATGCCTTTCGTTTTTCCAACAAAATTCTTATTTTTCGGGCGGCATGCTTTCTAGTGAGGGCACACCATTAATCCCTCAAAGTCAAATTGTATTTTGGGTGGACCCTCAAATTTTCGACTTCTAGTGTATGATTTATTAGCCGTTCAAATTTTTGGTTGTAAATAATTAATTTTTTTATTATTACTTTTTCTATTTTATTATAGTCTAGTTTCGATGGTAGAGTTTTAGTTATTCTCTTTGCTATGCTTGGTTCTAACGTATTTTGCAGATTCAATGGATTCGTACTTATCGGGGATCACTCTATTTGGGTAATATCTTTCTTTTCCTCACTTTCTATTGTGTTCTTGATTCGCATTGAGGACAATGCTGCATTAAAGTTAGGGGTGTAGGATATTCTTCCCATTGTTGTTTCGATTCATCATTCTTCCCATTATTATTTAGATTCATTGATTTGATCACATGTTCTTTCCAAGTGTGTTTTTTTAGAAAATTTCAAAAAATTAAAAAATTTTGAAAAAAGCCAAAAATATTTTTCTTCAAAATAAATAAAAATTGGAATTTAAAATTTTCAAAAATATCACCTTTATTCTATTTAAAGTCTCAAATTGTTAACAATAAAAATGCACTAAGCCAAAATTGACCGAAGATGAAAATTGAAAGAAAATTGACGACTTAACGAATAAGTGTGGAGATTGATCAAACCTGGTGAGATTTCGAGCCTTTCAATTTTTTATGAGTTTTTAAATCAATTCGAGTTTATGATTAACTCAAAGTTCTTTCCAGCATTTTAATAAGTCGTTGATGATCTCAATCCTTTGTTTTCATCGGTTATGGGAAATGTGTGAAATGTTGTCTCGAAATTCGTGCTAAATATATCTCTAAACTTAATTAATCTCGAGATGCATATGGTAATGTGATTAGCAATTTGGACAATGAAGTAAGCCCTCTTTTGTTTAACCCAAAAATATTAACCATAATAAAATTGTGAAGAAATTATCCCTTTGCAACCCACTGCGAGCCTAATAAATTATTTCCCTTTCGTTTGATAACCCTAAAAACCCAAATAGCCCAGATTTGTGAAAAATTGAAAACTCATTAAGTAATTCCAAAGCGTGTAATAAAAAAAAGGGCAAGAAAAGAAAGATAGCAAGAAAAAAAATAGAAAAATGAGCAAATGCCCGAAAAAGCACTAATGGACATCATAAGGGCATTTTCCAATTCCGAACATTCCGTCCATTTCCATTTTTACCCTTTACACTTTTTAATCCGGAAAGTCCTAACCGAGTCTGAATGGCGAATTAATTATTGCACGGAGAGCTAATACATGAGAAGATAATAAAAGAGATTAAAATGGTGTGATTAAGAGATGATGTTTTCTGTTTCCTAATAACTGTATTCCGATGATGAGATCTTTTCACCATATATTTCCTTCTTTTCAATTTTGTATGAGTGAATTTGTGTCCATTATATTTACTCTTTATATCATGCATACCAAGAGAAAACAACCACAATTCGAGTGATTCGTTTGTGAGTTCATCCATAACAATTTGAATCAAAACAAATTTTTGAAAAGTAATGTAATGCCCAATCGGTGGACATTTGAGGTTTAATTTCTGGCTTCACACACACCACTATAGCTTGAGACATTTGAATATGAAATTGTGGTGATTATTTTTCGAAAAGTTTAAATTGTATAATTTTTAAGTATTTTGATATTTATTTGAGTCAATAAAGAATTTTGTGGGTGTATTTACTGCAAACCCTCACGAGACAAAACTCGTCCTACTAGGGTAACCTATGGGTTTAAAGGCTTGTTGCATATGCTCAATGCAATCGCTTGCCTGCGAAAGTGGAATTTTATTTCAATAAAAGGAATTTCAAAAGTCAACTCATTTGTCTTACATTTCTCGGGATGCTCAAAGTTCTATGTTAGAGGGATTTGATTAGGCATAAATTCTTCACATTTATCCCCTTAATTTCGGTATTTTTATGATCCCGTGCATTGTAAATATCTTGAATTTGTCTTATATTTATGCTACTAACCCGTTTTGGAAAGTATTTCGTATTTTCTGTATCTCTTATGTATTTTACATGTATTTTATGCAAATTAGTGCGAATGAGAATGCAAAATAGTGAAAGAAAGCAAGAAATGGGGAGTTCAAGGGCATTTTCCTAATTTTACAGCAATATTCCGGAGGTGGGGAATACTAGAAAGTTTAAGAGATCTAAATTATAAGAACATTGGAAATAACAGAACCCCAAGCCGAGCTACGGTAAAGAAGTTATGCCCATTTGAAGTTGGAGACAGAAAGTCAAAGTTGAAATTAATTCTGGAAGCTGAAGAGTTTCAACTCTTGAAATTTCTTGTATAATTCATTTTTATTAGTTGTAAAACGTGGAGAGGCATGGGAAAAGTAATATTTGGGTATATAAAAAGCCAAGCCCTAGAGTAATAAAAGGGAGGAAGGGAAATATTTTTTTTTTTGGCATATAATTTCATATTTTTCTTTCCATAGGATTTAGAAACCCTAGTTTGTAAGTTGAGCAAGAGTTATTCAAGATTCAAGTTTCAAGTTCAGATCTCCTTTTTCCATTCAAGTATTTCTAAGTTCTACTTTCAATTTCTTTCATATTGTAAGTTTAAATTACTCTTGTAGTTTAATTTTGTTTCTCAATTCAAGTTCCTTTTCAATGCATAATAGACCTATGACTTCCTGTACATCTAGAATTTTGTTTTCATTTAACAAAATCATGCCTAGCTAAGTTTTTAATGGTTGGGATGCATGAACCCATCCCAATGCAAATTACTTATGTAGAAAATAGAATTTAAATTAAAAATTTGAAAGAGTCGTGCGAGACAATTTTACAACCATTGTAGATCTTTTAATCTCTCTTGCCCTAGGTACTTGGGATGTTTAAGAATACGATGTATGCATAATTATTTTGCACCGTTTTATATTTACCTTTGATTTCGTATGGTGCGGGCTTGAACCTCATTTACGTAATGCTTAGGATCTATAAAGACTGGATTCATTCAAATTTATAATTTACAATTCTAGTATTCTACATGGTAAATTACTAAGGTAAGGGGATTGTATACCAACCTACTTTCTCATTCATCTTAATTATTTTGCTCATGCATGCATAGTTAACTTTTTTATTTTTTCCCTTTTCAAACACCATCATCTTTTTCACTTTTATTTTAGAAGTAATAAATTAATTAAATTCTATCAAACATTCCCTGTGGATTCGATACCCAGACTAGACACTATACTCCACAAGAGTGTAGTTAAAGTTTAGGTTTTTGTATTGCGGTTGGAAGCCAATAACAATAACTAACGTATTTACATGGATGCTCGGTTTTTCCACTCGATCAAAGCCCGACCAAGATCTACAACATGATAGTTAAGAGATTATTGGATTGTCAACCCAAGGACATGCTAAACAAATAACATAACATCAGCTGTAAGAATTCTCTATATAAGATCATATTATTAGTTGTTATTCTGTGGAATTTCCCTGATCCGGTTCACTTGCAATCATGTTATTAGATGATAGTAAATTTTTCGATGTCTTTGTCTGTAAGAAAACTTAAAAAGAAATCATGTATGTCTGAAATTAGCTTAAAAAAGCATGATATAGGAAATTATAACTATAAGCCCACTGATTAGTAATAAGAATATTTTTTGTCGAAAAGTCCCAATAAGAATCTATATAAGATTAGGTGGGGCTGTCATATCAGTCATTTACTAAAATAATCAGGAATCTTATTTGGTTCATTCTTAGCATCAATGTTGAAAACTTTTTAAATTACTAAACCTAAGTTAAAAAAGGCAGTGCCAAATGTTATCTCTTTATTAAACAATAACACCAACAAAAAATGCGGAGATAAAATAATATAACCCATTCACATAATAACTAAAGTCTAGAATGCCACAAGATTAAATAAACAAATGTTGAGTAAACCATCGGCTCCAAATACAACATCCAAATCATAAATCTAACTGAAATAAAATAAGTCTAAATACAATGTCTGAAACTGAAAAGAACTAAATCCATCTAGAAGTCTATACTGAGCAGGCAACATGTTCAACTGAAATAATTGAATATGAATCCTAGACTGGGAATAAAATGACTAAAGCATTTACTTAAGTCCTGCATACCTCCACAAGCACCGCAACTACGGGAATGAATCATCATGACTTGCGTCCCTGCGACTGGACACCTAAAAGGTTTTGAAAAATATTTTTGACACGGATCCGATCCCAAAACTTTTGAAAAACATTTGCAAGTAATTAATATGTAGTAATTAAATATGCAGGAACACTTTTCAAATTTAAGTTGGTGTCGCACTTTCAAGAGATACCCCTCACCTCTAAACTATTATGCACACCTAGTGCTTACATCTTAACCCGTTAGTTATGCTACCCCGTCTAACTAGCTCTCCTGTAATCATTTTTGTCACACTACTCTACCCCGCATACTTTCTATCATTGGTTCATATATTATTCTACTCAAATGTTATTAATTAATTCAGCATTAATTGATTATATTACTTCCACTCCAATTATATATGTAATACATTCACATTTTATGTATTAACCCGTATACAGTTATCTACTCAATTATATATGTAATAGTATGCTCCAAAAATCACACATTTGTCACGTATAATAACCATCCTTCAAAGTAATAACTCCCTGAATGTTTTTCTCTAAAATGCTATCATATCCGACGTAAGCTCACTTTAACCTGGTTACCATAAGTCGACCTAACTCACACCGAACATGCTGAAAATATCGCAAACGTAGTGGAGACGGTCATAATCCTTTGACGTTGAGACCGAACCATATCCAAATCGTCTCACTTCGAAAAAAAATCATATAATAGAATACACGACACTATGACATTGGGACTATACTCACCAAACATTCACTGGCCAGGGGGATCACCCACATCGCGCAACCTCCAAAGATCTCACTAGAGGGGTATGCTTCACATAAATATCATACACACTGATATTTATAAAATACACATAAATATACTTTCTCTATACCTGTATATATATAAACACTAATCCGACTAAACCATGCATATCGCAAAAACCACTCGCCTACTATCCCGATCCCACACTCTCGACTCATAAATTTATTTTAGTTCTCAACGTATTAGTATGAATCTGATTTTCTCCTATTTTGAACCCAAATAATACACATTGGTACACTATTCCTCCTATTTTGGCCCATCCGGAATCAACCGTAAGCTCGAAACCTCCATCTGAGTCTCTCTACATAAATTTCCTATCTCGACCTTAACATATCCTACATACGACTCCCGGTTGAGGTATAACACAGTCCCGTTGATATTACTCACTACGACGTATAATTTTTATCACATGTTATTTACTACAAACTTATTAAATTTATTCAATAAATATTAATCACAATCTCTCTCAATTAATATTTAATGACCACACAGTATTTTATTTTAATTAAATTAATGCCCACATGTGATTTAAAAAAAAGGAACGAATTAATTAAATTTTAAATACTAAAAAATACAGGGTGTTACATTAATCTTCTCCTTTCTCTCTCTTCAAGACAAACACTGTCAGGACTGAAGTAAGGGTTCACAATGTAGGAGTAAGATGCTTTTTAGGTGTCTAGATCGGTCTAGGCTGCTGCCCACTTCACAAATAAAAATTAAATATGAGGTTCTAAAAGATAAAATAACGCTTTAATAGATGGACAACATTGCCCAAAGTTTGGAAATTATCTATAACTTCTTACACGAAAGTTGTTTGACATACCATTTGTTGTGTTACAAAACTAGTCACAAACACGAAAATTCCTGTTGGAGCCTTATAATTTTAATTATTTGCATCGAACTTGAAATTTCTCAATTCGTGAAGGTACAATTAGACTAAAATATGATAATATATATGATATTATATAAATAAAATATTATTTACCATTTAATTTAAGTATTGTTTTTTAAGATCAAAGATCACTCGGAGCAATGATTTATTGAAAAGAAATAAAATGGTGGATGAGTGTGCCCACAACCAAGGCTCACAATGGAAAATTAAAAGAAAGCAATAGAATAAAAACTTCTTCAAATAAATCAATTTATTCCCCTCCCCCCCCCCCCCCCTTTTATGTACATCATGTTTCGAGAAGATTATAGTCCTTGATCAGTAAAATCAATTCTTCTTTCTCTTGTTGGATCTTTTGCATTGAAAGAAAGTATTGGAACTTATTTTCAACTTGGTATTTGATTTCCTTATTCAATTTTGATAAGCCCTGCTCAATTCCTTGATAAATTTCAACCTCGACTCTTTTAATAACCTCATCAGCTAGTTTTTTTTTTATTTGATCCAGCTCTAAGTGGAGCTCCTTTTCCTTTTTAGTGTCTATCTTGGACTTCTTATAGATATTGGTAACTTACTCAATTTCTTACTCACGGTCATAATCATGTAAACGAACCGAGTCCTTACCAATACTGGGATTTGTGACACTAACAGTAGTTAGAGACTGGGGGTATAACACCAATTTTAAAGAAGAAATAGGGGTAACACAAAACTAACTTTAAAAGCGGGGGTAAAAAAAATAACTTTTGTCTAATTTTTATCTTTATAATAATCTAAAATGCTATACATGTGTTTAATGCCTGCAATTAGAAGTTGTCCGCGTGGCAAAAAAGTTTAAACTCACAAAAGAAAGCTTTCTTAGTTCTATTCTCAAGACACTGTTTTCTTATTTACCTCATTGTATCTTAATCTCTCTTAATTTATTATAAATCTACTACTTTTCTTCATTTCTCTCTCCTATTTTATCGATTTCTCTCCCTTCATAAATCTCAGTCTTTCACTCTCCCATCCCTTTGTCTCCTTTTCTATAATCGAGCTCCAGTTAATCATGATATATTTGGTGAATTGAGTGATAACAGGGCAAGTAGGTATTCTCCAAAGGCCGAATTTGAATCTATGAAATATGAGGCTTTTAAAGGTTCTGATACTTGATAGACATGAAATTAAGAAATGGAAAAAACCTCAGATGACCACTAAGTACACAAGTACACGACGCCCTTGCAAGCCTCGACGCTCTTCATTCCTTCAACCTATGCTTAGTGACACGGAGGAGTTCCCCTATGCCTTAGAGTCCACCGATAGGGAACAACAATCATTAAGCACACGGAGTCCGTCATATGTTAACCAAAGAGCACAAAATCCTCCTTAGGAAATAATTCTCAATAATACAGAGAATGAACACAGTAGCAAAACTCGAACAAAACACACACACACACACACACACACAATGTGTGTGTGTGTGTACACGCGATAATATAGGAGAGAGAACGAGAGGTGAAAAAATAAGGAAGAATCAAAGAAGGTTGGGGATAATGTATGTAAAAAAATGAAAGATAAATGTGAGACATAAGGCGTATAAGTAGTATGTATTATATATATATATATATATATATATATATGTGTGTGTGTGCAGTGTGTGACACCCGTTCAAAATAATAACGGGTGGCCAACCCTATACTAAAATAATCAGGAATCTCAAGTGGATCGTTCTCAGCATCTACTAACGATTCTAAAAATATGTGCGGCTAACAACCCATTACGACAAAAAGAGGGTGTCAAAAAAAATTGAAAACATTTTATTTAAAACCAAACATGCAACAACTAACCAACAACATAACTCTAAATATGATAAGAGGCACACACATGCTCGAAATAATATATAAAATAATACAACACAATGTACAAAGTAAAATACCCGAATATGCTATTGGGTCACAGACAGTTCAATAATCTGAGAAAGAAAATGTAAATGTGCTACTCTACAACACTTGGGTAAAAACCCGATATACAAACTGAATCCTAATCTAGATACACAAAAGATAGGAATCGACTATAACAAAATTCCACAACAGCCCACTACTGCCACAGCTCTATGAATACACTGGATGGATAACATCAATGGCGTCCTTGCGGAGGAACACCAAGAATAATACAATATATATGCACAACAAGAGAAAATATAAACGGGTCAAAGCCCGAGGTGTGAAAACATTTTATAGCAAGTGCATTAAAATGCATAATAATTATAAATGCATTATGACATGATTAAAGTGGAGTCGCACTCTCCATAAAATCCAACTCACCTCTCAACTAAAGCGCGCAACTAAACGTATGCCCATGATATCTAAATAAATGCCCGAATCTATATAGGCAAGGTAATCTAACTTAAACCCAATTGATACTCATCTAAATTCCATCTAACACATAATCCTTCAATATCTAATATTATCGATGTCAAATATTCATTCACTTACTTAACATATAAAGTTTACATAAACATTTTTTTACTAGAGTTTCTCATATTCTAGTTATGCCATCAATATATATATATATATATATATATATATATATATATTTTTTTTTTATAAATATACATATATGAGCTATTAGCATCCAAGTTCTAAGGACTAAACTTATCCCAATTCTCAATACTGCACTGCGTTTCGTGCGTGGGATGTCTCGCAAGAGAAATCCAAACAAGGAACCCCCCCCGATATACTACTCCTAACAGTATTGATTATCAAGATTCATTATGACCTCAATGCATGACGCGTATAACCCAAAATTCTTATTACCCAATTAATTAATTTATTATTCCCAATTCTCAATAGTGCACGGCGTTTCGTGTGTGGGACATCTCGCAAGTGAAATCCAAGCAAGGAACCCCCCGATACACTACTCCTTGGCACTGTCGATCGTCGAGATAGATACTAATATAGATAAATGAGCAGCAAGGACTAACTTCTCCTCACTCCGAACATTGCATTGCGTTTCGTGCGAGGGACATCTCGCATTTGAAATTCAAACAAAGAACCCCCCCGGTACACTACTCCTTGCAATGTTGGTCGTTGAGGTCCATTATGCCCTCGATACCTAAAGTATTATATATACTCATAATTAATTACCCATTATTTTCTCATAATTGATTCATGACAATTTAAAACCGGATAAAATCTCCCAGAATGAGATTCAAGCAATCTTCTTATGTCTCTTTACTCTAGAGAGAAATATGATATCACATAATCATTTATAATTTGTAACTATCACACAAGTACAATAATAACCATCCCAATGAGCTATAACTCGAGGATGCAAGTTCTCAATGCTATCATCTACTAGGGAATCACTCATATATCATCCTGGGTACCAACGGTCGGAACCTCACACCGCCTTGGCAAAACAACCATAACACAACGTACGGGAAGCGGTCATAGTTCCTCCCCGAAAATGAGACGAAACAAACCCACCACGTCCCACCCCTAATAAAACCAATCACACAATAATAAATGGATGCTATGACATGGGGAATATCCACACCCTGCTCCTCAAGCCAGGGCACTCACCCTCATCGCGTAACTTCCCATGATAGCAAGGAGAGGGTATGCTTGACTTATAGATATATCATACACACAAGATATACATACATCATCACACTATAAAATTGTATACCATCACGCCAAGTATATATCACGCTATTTACATACTCTTATTACGCTTTTGGGTATAGATGAAACAATATTATTATTTAGTATATTTTACTCTCGATATACTATTCGTCAACAACTCACATAACTTCCCCACTTAGTATACACTATACTATTTCTCACTTGAAGTTCACACCTCACTTCTATTTATATGAATCGTCTCTCAATTCTATTTACGTTAAGGATATTTCCTATACCATATGCACATCGATCGTCATTTCCTATTTATCTGAAACATCTCCCAAGTTAATTAGCATTAAGGATATTTTCTATATCCGTATGCACATCAATCAGCATGTATAATTTTCAATCCATAATATAGTTTAATCCATCACATGAACCTTTGAATTTATCCCATTTGGGATTTAATACTAAAATCCATTATCATTAAGCGCATCCTAACTCTCGCTTATAAGCCCATAATTATCTCCACCCAAAATTCTTAATGATAGTGGGCTTCCCCACTTTGTCGATACGATATTCCCTAATCGGTATTCTCTCGAATTAAGTCAATATGACTACAACAATTTCCTATAAGGGAAACTCACTAAAAGTATCCAAAACACACTTCTCATAACTCCTATAGAGGTTCCCAATCGACAAACTCAAACGAAACCGGACGAAACTCACTCCAGAAAAATCTCTCAAAACAACCTCATTTTCGAATCGATTCAACCCCTCCAAATCGATTCGGTATCACAGTGAATCGATTCTCCACCAAAGACCTGTAAGTCTTCTTCCTACCGAATCGATTCATAAGGGGCGAATCGATTCGGTTTTGTCAGCAAGCTACGAATGGGTTGTTTTCTCTATAAACCCAAAATACCCAAAAACCATTTTAATAATCTTCTAACCCTTCCTCATCAATGCAAACATATATATAACATCAAAATTCATTGTATAACTCATCCCAATTAATGATGCCAGAATCAGCACCACCGGATAAGGTGTTTTCAAGCTCAATCTAAGAACAACAATGGCAGCACAGTTATGTAAAGAAGTAAGAGAATGAGATGAGGAGAAGAGGAGAGAGCACCATTATATAAGTGGTTCAGCCTAGATTGGCCTACGTCCACTGTGTGTACGAATAATCTCACTTCAATAAGGCACTAATGGCCATGGATACAATCTCTCAAGATTTCTCTCTCTACTGTGTATCTAGACAGAGTTTTAGCTAGGGTGGAATATCTGGATCCCTTTGCAAGGTAGAGGATGACCTCTATATATAGTACCAAGGGGGTGTAATGTACCCCCCATGCATGTAATGAGCATGTGTGTGGTTACCTCACTAATGTGGGAGTGCCATATGTCACTGTCACATGTAGAGAATGATGATGCAATATTCTCCCCTTGTGTGGGGAATAATCTTATTACAACTGATTTGTGTCCACGTGTCCTCATCCAAATGTCAGCAGGTACTCGGCTATCGCGTCTGGTATATGACCTCGGCCTTGGTGAGGCCGAGGTTGGTGAGTCTTGATACCTGTTCAGTTCGAGTGTTCCATGGAGGTCTCGGCCTGATCCTGGCCGAGACAATGGACAGGGTCGGCCTGATATGAGGGTGGACTGGTGGCTTGATGAGGTTGCTGGTGACTTCCTGCAGGGTCCACCTATGTCTGGCCGAGGTTGCCATTCCATGGTATGCGTGAATACTTCAGATCCTTGTGATGTCCCTTGGATGGGTTCATGGTAGTGTCGGCCTGGGCCGACCCTGATATGGCCGAGGGGTGATATCGCGTGCCTAAGACTCGTCCAACGTCTGCCATATTCTTGGCCGAGGTTGGCGTCTCTAGGCCGAGGTTGGAGTCTCTAGGCCGAGGTTACACTTAGGGCATATCACCAATCATTTTATAACCCCCAATCCATATATACATATTAAATCTAAGATTTTACCCAAAATCTAGATTTAAACATTTTGAACCCAAAATCCATAATTTTATCCACAAATCATGAAATAAATGATACACAACAATTATTTAGCAAGTTTAATCATTTGCCTCAAGTTTGTAGGGTCTGAATCCTCCTCGAGATCGCGTAATGGCGGAATTCCCACTTTTATCCTCTTTTTCTTCTTCTCTCTATTTCTCTCTTTCTTTCTCTTTCTCTCTAAGGAGAATTGTTTCTCCTGTAGTCTTAATAAGCATCGTCTCCCAAAATACACAACTTTAAATGAAAATACACACTTTAAATGACTCGGTAACTTTAATTCGAGCCAAACGAACCCAAAATATTCCGGAACACAAATAGATCCCAAATACAGTCATTTCGACTTTCTCGACCGTTTCGGAAACAATGGCACACTGAGAATCGTCATACGAATCACTTTATAACATCTTCAAATTTTGACCTCAAATGCCAATTTAATTATTCTCCAATAAAAATAATATTTATTTCTCCCAAAAATACATAAATTATTGTCTCAAAAATCTCGAGTTGTTACAGACTTCCCCACTTACAAGAATTTCGTCCTCGAAATTAAGGTAAGCATAATACTCCAAAGCTCAAATAGTTCCTACTACACTTATCTTCACTAACACTATACCCAAACCTCCCACTTCTCACGATGAATTATTTTAATTTATTATAAAACCAATTATAACTACTAGGGCGCCCATACACACTTTATTCGAGATCTACTCATATAAACACAATTAGGTTTCTCTTGCCTTGAATAATTCCACAATTCAAAATATAAGAAATTATACTAATCATACTAATAATATGACAATTTTGGAAAGGTCTAAAGATTTAACTCCTCTCAATTCCTGACATTCGCTACTTTCATGCGAGGGAGGTCACGTAAGCGAAATCCAAACAAGGAACCCTCCCAATACACTAATATGTAGCGACGTCGAGGATTGAGAATTTGTTAGATCCGGACTAGAGTTTAAAATATTTTAGTATAAATCGTTTTGATATGGCCCAAAGGCCTATAAAAAGTTTTATTTTGAAAATAGTTTATTTTAAAACAGTTTATGTCTTTCGACATTTAAATAAAATACCTCATGCCCATAAAACAAGGTTTTAATAATTATCATACTCATAATAATATATAGCTCTCAAAATTAACATAATTATGAGCTGAAATCTCTCGCTCAACAACAATCCACTAAATTCTGAATTCTTTTCAGAAATAATCTCTCACATCCTATTAATATATTTCCATACACGAGGCTCTTCCATAGCTGGAATACAATAATTATATAAGTGTAACATGACTATAAAAATAAGTAGATTTATCATTACTACTCAATACACAATAACAATTCTTACATTCATAACAAGATTATAGCTGTATTTCTAGCACATCACAACATAATCTATTCTCTCAAAAGATAAAAAGATAAGAGCCTCACTTCCTCAATATTCCCCCCCTTGATTCATCTCATATACAATAGGGTTATAACACTACCCTCTATAACTATTTCACACATAATAATCCCAAAGCTTCATATAGCATAATCCTAATCATAAAGGAAAATAACTTACATCATCCATCTCTAGTCCGATTTCATCTCCTCATCATTAGGTTCCCATATAAAGTCCCCTGGCCTAAAATGACCTCGGATCTGCGGTAAGGGTTGCACCTGCAGAACTTCCTCAAAATGTGGTCCTCTACCTCTTTTAGGAAAATCTCTCTTCAGATGACCAAATTCCTTACAAAAGAAACATCTACCCGTAAGTCATCTCTGCCCATCTTGAGGAACATAATGCTGTTCCAATCCTCTATATTCCGAATTCTACTCTCTGGCATTACTGGTATTCTCATTACCAAGCCTACTTGATGAACCCGAATCTCCAAAGTTCTTACCCCCTGAGAACTAAGGCAATATTCATGACACTGTAACACTGCCGCGTTCACTACCTCGGTAAAGGTCACTAACGTTGGGTTCCCTAACAAATGCTATCGAATTTTCCCATTTAAACCTCGCATAAAATTCGATATTCTCTTCTCTTCAGTATTTACCTCATCAGGTACTAAATTTTCTAATCGAGTAAATTCTTCTTCATACTCATCCACCGTTCTATTACCTTGAAACACATCCATCAGTTTCCTCGTCATTTCCTTCTGAATCGCGGAAGAGAAATACCTTCGATTAAAAAGTTCCCAAAAATCTGTTATGGACAATGTATCTATCTGTTCAGATGTGGTGGCGGACTCCTACCATTGGAGAGCTGCACCCTTTAACTTAAAGGTGGCTACAAATTTCTTCTGCACCTCACTACACTCAACCATATGAAGGTGCCTTTGCATAATATTCTTCCATCGACTTGCAGCAATCGCATCAACTACCCATGAGAACTCTGGAGGATGCCCTTTACTAAAATATTCCCTCACACTTTCCCACAAAGATGGTCCTGAATGGATTTGGGCTACTTGAACTGCAGGTAGCAGCGCCAACATAGAAATGGCAGCAGTTACTGCTTGTGCCATAATATTGGCAACTTCATCTGTAGTGATGGTCCTTTGAGGCATTTGGGGTTCCAAACTCTCAGCCCCTTTATTTGCCCGGCCTGAACGACTTCTCTTCGGTGGCATCTAAAATAAGAACAATTGTATCAGAACGCCTTTCAAATGTTTTCTCATCACAGAAGAAAATATGGACGTATGAACACAACAGTCCTAATAATAAGGCTCTACATCAAGAACACTTACAGAAGATCATAGTAACCCACACAGATCCTAAAGACACTAGAACATGATGCTCTGATACCACCTGTGACACCCGCTCAAAATAATAATGGGGGGCCAACACTATACCAAAATAATAAGGAATCTCAAGTGGATCATTCTCAGCATCTACTGACGATTCTTAAAATATGTGCGGCTAACAACCCATTACCACAAAAAGAGGGTGTAAAAAAAAAATTAAAACATTTTATTTAAAACCAAACATGCAACAACTAACCAACAACATAACTCTAAATATGATAAGAGGCACACACATGCTCGAAATAATATATAAAAGAATACAACACAATGTACAAAGTAAAATACCCGAATATGCTGCCGGGTCACAGACCGTACAATAATTTGAGAAAGAAAATATAAAAGTGCTACTCTAAAACACTTGGGTATAACCCCGATATAAAAACTGAGTCCTAAACTAGATACACAAAAGATATGAATTGACTATAAAAAAATGTCGCAACAGTCTGCTACTGCGGCAGCTCCACGAATACACCGAATGGATAACATCTATTGCGTCCTTGCGGAGGAACACCTAGAATAATACAATATATATGCACAATAAGAGAAAATATAAACGGGTCAGAGACCGAGGTGTGAAAACATTTTATAGCAAGTTCATTAAAATGCATAATAATTATAAATGCATTATGTTATAATTAAAGTGGAGTCGCACTCTCCACAAAATCCAACTCGCCTCTCAACTAAAGCGCGTAACAAAACGTATGCACATGATATCCAAATAAATTCCCGAATCTATCTAGGCAAGGTAATCTAACTTAAACCCAATTGATACTCATCTAAATTCCATCTAACTCCATATCTAATATTATCAATCTCAAATATTCGTTCACTTACTTAACATATAAAGTTTACATAAACATTTTCTTACTAGAATTTATCATTTTATAGTTATGCCATCAATGTATATATATATATATAAATATATATATGAGTTATTGGCATCCAAGTGCTAAGGACTAAACTTCTCCTACTTCTCAATACTGCACTGCGTTTCGTGCGTGGGACGTCACGCAAGCGAAATCCAAACATGGACCCCCCCGATACACTACTCCTGGCAGTATTGATTATCAAGATTCATTATGCCCTCAATGCATGACGCGTATAACCTAAAATTATTATTACCCAATCAATTAATTTATTATTCCCAATTCTCAATAGTGCACGGCGTTTCGTGTGTGGGACATCTCGCAAGTGAAATCCAAGAAAGGAACCCCCCCGATACACTACTCCTTGGCACTGTCGATCGTCGATATAGGTACTAATATAGATAAATGAGCCGTAAGGACTAACTTCTCCTCACTCCCAACATTGAACTGCGTTTCGTGCGAGGGACGTCTCGCAAGTGAACTCCAAACAAAGAACCCCCCCGGTACACTACTCCTTGCAATGTTGGTCGTTGAGGTCCATTATGCCCTCGATACCTAAAGTATTATATATACTCATAATTAATTACCCATTATTTTCTCATAATTGATTCATCACAATTTAAAACCGGATAAAATCTCCCAGAATGAGATTCAAGCAATCTTCTTATGTCTCTTTACTCTAGAGAGAAATATGATATCACATAATCATATAGAATTTGTATTCTATTCACACAAGTATAATAATAACCATCCCAACGAGCTATAACTCGAGGATACAAGTTCTCAATGCTATCATCTACCAGGGAATCACTCACATATCATCCTGGGTACCAACGGTCGGAACCTCACACCACCTTGGCAAAACAACCATAACACAACGTACGGGAAGCGGTCATAGTTCCTCCCCGAAAATGAGATGAAACAAACCCACCACATCCCACCCCTAATAAAACCAATCACACAATAATAAATGGATGCTATGACATGGGGAATATCCACACCCTGCTCCTCAAGCCAGGGCACTCACCCTCATCGCGCAACTTCCCATGATAGCAAGGAGAGGGTATGCTTGACTTATATATATATCATACACACAAGATATACATACATCATCACATTGTAAAATTGTATACCATCACGCCAGGTATATATATCACACTATTTACATACTTTTATTACGCTCTTGGGCGTAGATGAAACAATATCATTATTTAGTATATTTTACTCTCAATATACTATTCATCAATAACTGACATTACTTCCCCACTTAGTATACACTATACTATTTCTCACTTGAAGTTCACACCTCACTTCTATTTATATGAATCGTCTCTCAATTCTATTTACGTTAAGGATATTCCCTATATCCGTATGCACATCGATCGGCATTTCTCATTTATATGAAACATGTCCCAAGTTCATTAGTGTTAAGGATATTTTCTATATCCGTATGCACATCAATAAGCATTTATAATTTTCAATCCATAATATAGTTCAATCCATCACATGAACCTTTTAATTTATCCCATTTGGGATTTAATACTAAAATCCATTATCATCAAGCGCATCCTAACTCTCGCTTATAAGCCCATAATTATCTCCACACAGAATTCTTAATGATAATGGGCTTCCCCACTTTGTCGATACTATATTCCCTAATCGATATTCTCTCGAATTAAGTCAATATGACTACATAAATTTACTATAAGGGAAACTCACTAAAAGTCTCCAAAACACACTTCTCATAACTCCTATAGAGGTTCCCGATCGACAAACTCAAACGAAATCGGACGAAACTCACTCTAGAAAAATCTCTCAAAACAGCCTCATTTCTCAATCAATTCTCCCCCTCCGAATCGATTCGGTCTCACAACAAATAGATTCGGCCTATTCGAATCGATTCGGACCCAAATACATGTAAGTGTTCTTCCTACTAAATATATTCGGAAGGGGCGAATCGATTCGGTTTGCTCAGCAAGCTACGAATGAGTTGTTTTCTCCATAAACCCAAAATACCCAAAAAACATTTTAATCATCTTCTAACCCTTCCTCATCAATCCAAACATATATATAACATCAAAATTCATTGTATATCATTATTTATAAATCATATATATACTACATATCATCGTATATATATATATATATATATATATATATATATATACTAGCAGAATACCCGTGCCTGAAGGCAGGACGAAAATTTCCAAAGTAAGTAATCGCAAAACGGAAAAAATTTCAAATGTATGTAATTGAAAAATGGAAAAAATTTGGTTCCCTAACAAAACAAAGTGTAATTTAAAAAAAATGATCACAATTTCTAAAGTTGTGCGCGTCATGACTCCAGGATTCACAACAAACTACAAAAAATACTTTCTATGAATACAACATCGAAACCATTCAACACATACACACGCCCCAACGCACCTCTACGTTATGAACTAACATTAATTTAGTAGGAATTAACACAACATGCTCAATTGTGTAAGAACATTATAAACTAATGCCTTGGTACTGTTCCCAACCTGAATAAACTACCCAAACTTGCAATTCAAAAAAATTTCAAATATGATTGATTTTCAAAACGAAGAGAATATGTTTATTGATTTTATAACTAAATTTCTTCCTTGTGAACTTAGCACACACAACATTTTTAATAATTCAATATAATTAGTCATGTAATACTATCCGAAATATACAATCTTGGAAATTTATTATGTTTATAAAATAATTGATTTATAGTGGTAGAACATAACGCCACAATCAAAAGTAGCAATATAAGTTATGATAAATTTTCATGCACATTAATTTTAACTAACTCTTAGTTGGATTTCGTAACAAACCATAATTTCACTAAAAACTAAGAGATAAAAAATAAAGAATGGATCCTTAAACATATAAATATACCCAAGTGCACTGGATAATCAAACAAAATGTCTGTCACATATTATACAAATAATGAGTGTAAGATGCATTTTGATTACAGTAGTCTCAACACTAACATATTAATTACGTAAAATGGAGTTAGATAGATTAAATACAAAAAAAAAATACAATTAGACTTAAAACATCAGATTACAATTCAAGATGAGAAAAAACATCTAGATTTTACAATGTCGAGTAAATAACATATACATTCAACCATATTTACACAAAGAAATAAAGAAATAGTATATATACGATCTAGTAATTATACTTTTGCAGAATTACAGTTTTTTGCACAAACGATGAAAACAGTCACTCCATGTAGTGTACGTATCCGTTATTTAACTCCATATACTCACCTTCATATAACCTGTTCTAGACCATTACTCCAAAAACAAAACTAATGATGTGCGATAGTAACCCTCACTTGCAGGTTGATATAAATGAATATAGTATATTGACAAAACAAATCATAATTGATCTTAAACAATATTATGATATTTACCAAATCTAATGAAACTGAAATAATATAAACAATAATACAAAATGGGAGAGAACATAAATCTTTGTACTTGCATTTAGTCATGAACATTAAGCATGTTTTCTTCCTGTTTTGTTGCAAGAAAAGGAAAAAAAAGTAAAAATTAAACATAAATGAATCCAAAATCATTTAGGCACGGGTATCCGCTAGTGTATAAAAACAAAAGTAAAAGTAGCGGAATCATTAACAGAGTTCAATTAATAAAAAAATACGTACTTTCCTTTCTGTTGGAATAAAGCGAGGGCATATGGAATATGGTTTTAAATATCGGTTTGGTGATACGTAATGAAAGTGGCATCGACGTATCGTTGTCGATAGTATCGAACACATGCCAAATCCTGATTCTTCGATAATCCTATAATGACGATACGAAACAGTTTCGGTTAGTTAAAAATCCGTTACGAATCAACAATACGTAACTGTATCGACCTTTATTTAAAACCATGATATGGAGTACCATATGTTATGCAAAAAAAGATTTTATAATAAAAAAAAAGTAAATTCCATAATGTAGGAATACAAACTCAGCATAAGTGATTCTTACCTAGAGCTGAAGAAATTGACTCACAAACACTCCCATAAATCAACAAAAACAAAAAAAACAAAAAAATCCACGAGTAGTATTAGGAATAACTAAAATATTTTGAATACCCTCACAGGTAATCATTGGCACATCCATAAAACAAATATAAAAAAATAATTGCAAATAAGCTTAAAAATATTTAAACACTAAAACTAGTTTAACCAAACAGATAGTAAAACAAATATAAAAAAAAAGTAGAATTGCAAATAAGTCAAAAAAAGATTTAAACACTAAAACACGTTTAACCATACAGATTGTAAAACAAATATAGAAATAAAGCAGAGTATGGTTCATGTGGTCCCATTCTCACTTTCTCCACCGAGCTAACATCAATACAATGATGCAAACATTTCTCACATATATAATCACTACTTGTTTACATAAAGCAAGTAATTTCACTATTAAATCACAACTGATGGGTTCACAATAATTAATCATATATGTTAATCAAGGGTTAACCACAGTTAAAACAGAAACTTATACAAAATCTATAATACTTATAATTCATAGATAGAAATAGAGTATAAGAGAATATTGGACTGAGAGAGAGTAAAAAAGCACCTCAAGTGAGCGACCGGAGGCCGTGGCACTAGTGAAGAGCACCAAAAGCTGAGGATGTCGGTCAAGGCAGCTGCTACGACAGGGTGTGTGAGAGAGTGAGGGGATGATATTAATGTGGCCATGTTTACCAAATGACCAGTCGATTCCATTGCCACTTGAGATCATGGCACTTATTTGGATCATACCAGTAGTGACATGGACCAACCTAGAAGAAGCAGAGTTGAGATGAAAAGTTGAGGCCCGTAATATCCTGTAATTTTAATGACTTTTAAAATGGGTTATCTTTTAAAATAATGGATTAATTGGAATTTTATTATAAATTAATTCATTTGGGTTTTATCCGAATTGTGGATATTAAAATGAATGATTCTGAATATTACTTAAGGATATTTAGGTAATGTATGAATGTGATGTTATTGATATTGCTGTGAATTGTTAATTTAGTAATTTGAATTTTTAGTCGGACGCGGTTTGGGACGTGTCGGGACTAATTTATTAAATTAAAAAGGAAATTTATTTTCTATCGACCTTATAGTCATTTCGACTGCGTTGTTGTGTCCGAAAGGGTTGAAACAGTCAGAAAAGTCTATTTGGATGTTAGTTTTGGGTCTCGGGCCATTTGAAAACGAAAAGACAACCCAAAAGGGCATTTTGGTCATTTTTACAAGGGGGATGAATAGTGATTTCGGATTTTTTCCTATTATAAATATTTGGAGATTAGTTGAACGTGGGTTCATTCATCTCTTCTACACAAAGTTGAAAGGTCATCTTTTTAGAGAGAGTGAAAGGTTGCTTGGGAAGAGAAAAGCTTACTTGGGAAAGAGAACAACAAAGACCAAAGGTCACCACTACCAACCACCATCGAAAGTTGGCCGGAGAAGGGAGAACCACTTGTGATACACCACCCCAAAGGATCAGACCCTCATTAGAGGCAAGGGTTTGATAATTGCAATTTAAGTTTGTATATTGTCCATGTTAGAATAGTTATATAAAGATGAGATTTTTCATGTTTGGAAGATGAAAAGAAAAAGTTGTTAAATGGATTTCTGGAAACTAAAAAGATATAGGAATCAAAATCATGTTGTAGGTAGATAGTAAACCACGAAATAACCATAAATATGTTGAAGAAATGCTGAGAATCAATGTTGTGTTCTTGAAGATTTTATGTTGATAACTTTCTGGAAAAAGAGGATATAAACATGCTTTTAATTCAATCTCTTAATGATTCTAGGGTGTTTAGAGCATTATAAAGGTGTTTGTGCCTCCTACGGGGTCGTTTGGGGGCTGGTTTGGGTTTTCCCCCTTAACGGCATGTTTTTAAGTTTAAGTGTTATTTTTGCAAATTATCGTCGTATTCTCAAACCGACAGACCCAAGACTACGCGATCAGTTCCTACAAGTTATCGTGGTCCCGTGCGAGGTGTTCGTGCCTCCTACGGGGTCGTTTGGGGGCTGGTTTGGATTTTCACCCTTTAACGGCCTACTTTTAAGTTTAAGTGTTATTTTTGCAAATTATCGTCGTATTCTAAAACCGAGAGACCCGGGACTACGCGGTCAATTCCTACAAGTTACATTGGTCCCGTGTGAGGTGTTCGTACCTCTTACGTGGTCGTTTGGGGGTTGGTTCCGGTTTTCACCCGTTAACGACTTGTTTTAGAGTTTAAGGGTTATTTTTGCAAATTATCGCCGTATTCTCAAATCGAGAGACCCAGGACTACGCGGTCAGTTCCTACAAGTTACATTGGTCCCGTGCGAGGTGTTCGTGACTCCTACGGGGTCGTTTGGGGGCAGGTTTTGGTTTTCGCCCTTTAACGACTTATTTTTATGTTTAAGTGTTGATTCTTGCAAATTATCACCGTATTCTCAAACTGGGAGATTCGGGACTACGCGATCAGTTCTCAAATCGGGAGAGCCATAACTACGCGGTCCGATCCTACAAGTTACATTGGTCCCGTGCGAGGTGTTCGTGCCTCCTACGGGGTCGTTTGGGGGCTGGTTTGGGTTTTCACCCTTTATCGGCCTATTTTTAAGTCAAAGTGTGATTTCTACAAATTATCATTGTCTTCTCAAACCGGGAGACCCGAGACAACGCGGTCAGTCCCTACAAGTTACATTGATCCCGCGCGAGGTGTTCGTTCCTCCTACGGGGTCGTTTGGGGGCTGGTTTGGGTTTTCACCCTTTAAGGGCCTGTTTTTAAGTTTAAGTGTTGATTTTTGCTAATTATCATCGTATTCCCAAATCGAGAGATTCGGGACTAGGCGGTCAGTTCATACAAGTTACATTGGTGCCGTGCGATGTGTTCGTGCCTACTACGGGGTCGTTTGGGGGCTATTTTGGATTTTCACCCTTTAACGACCTGTTTTTAAGTCTAAGTATGATTTTTTTTAAATTATCATCGTATTCTCAAATTGAGAGACCCGAGACTATGGGGTCAGTTCCGACAAGTTACATTGGTCCCGTGCAAGGTGTTCGTTCCTCCTACGGGGTCGTTTGGGGGCTAGTTTTGCTTTTCACCCTTTAAGGGCCTATTTTTATGTTTAAGTGTTATTTTCGAAAATTATCATCGTATTCTCAAACCGGGAGACCCGGGACTACGCGGCCAGTTCCTACAAGTTACATTGGTCCCGTGCGAGGTGTTCGTGCCTCCTACGGGGTCGTTTGAGGGTTGGTTTGGATTTTCACCCTGAACGGCCTGTTTTTAAGTTTAAGTGTTATTTTTGCAAATTATCACCGTATTCTCAAACCGGGAGACCCGAGAATACGCGGTCAGTTCCTATAAGTTACATTGGTCCCGTGCGAGGTCTTCGTGCCTCCTACGGGGTCGTTTCGGGGCTGGTTTAGGTTTTCACACTGTAACAGTTTGTTTTTAAGTTTAAGTGTTGATTTTTACAAATTATCATAATATTCTCAAACCAAGAGACCCGAGACTACGCGATCAGTTCCTACAAGTTGCATTGGTCCTATGCGAGGTGTTCGTGCCTCCTACGAGGTCGTTTGGGGGCTGGTTTGGGTTTTCACCCTTTAACGGCCTGTTTTTAAGTCTAAGTGTGATTTGTACAAATTACCATCATATTCTCAAACTGAGAGACCCGGGACTACGCGATCAGTTCCTACAAGTTACATTTGTTCCGTGCGAGGTGTTCGTGCCTCCTATGGGGTCGCTTGGTGGCTGGTTTAGGTTTTGACCTTTTAACGGCTTATTTTTAAGTTTAAGGGTTATTTTTGCAAATTATCATCATATTCTCAAACTGGGAGACCCGGGATTACGCGGTCCGTTCCAACAAGTTACATTGTTCCCGTGCGAGGTGTTCGTGCCTCCTACGGGGTCGTTTGGGGGCTGGTTTGGGTTTTCACCCTTTGACGACTTATTTTTATGTCTAAGTGTGATTTTTGCAAGGTATCATCGTATTCTTAAACCGGGAGACCCGAGACTACGCGGTCAGTCCCTACAAGTTGCATTGATCACGTGCGAGGTGTTCGTTCCTCATACGGGGATGTTTGGGGCTTGGTTTGGGTTTTCACCCTTTAACGGCCCATTTTTAAGTTTAAGTTTTGATTTTTACAAATTATCGTCGTATTCTCAAATCGACAGATTCGGGACTACGTGGTCAGTTCCTTTAAGTTACATTGGTCCCGTGCAATGTGTTCGTGCCTCCTACGGGGTCTTTTGGGGGCTAGTTTGGATTTTTACCCTTTAATGACCTATTTTTAGGTCTAAGTATGATTTTTTCAAATTATCATCGTATTCTCAAATCGATAGACCCGGTACTATGCGATCAGTTCCTACAAGTTACATTGGTCCCGTCCGAGGTGTTTGTGCCTCCTACGGGGTCGTTTGGGGACTGGTTTGGATTTTCCCCCTTCAACGACCTATTTTTAAGTCTAAGTGTGATATTTACAAATTATCATCGTATTCTAAATCGGGAGACCCAGGACTACGCGACCAGTTCCTACAAGTTACATTGGTCCCGTGGGAGGTGTTCGTGCCTCCTTCGGGGTCGTTTGGGGGCTGGTTTGGGTTTTCACCCTTAACGACATGTTTTTAAGTTTAAGTGTTATTTTTGCAAATTATCATCGTAGTCTCAAACCGAGAGACCCTAGACAACGCGATCAGTTCCCAGAAGTTACATTGGTCCCGTGCGAGGCGTTCGTGCCCCCTGCGGGGTCGTTTGGTGGCTAGTTTGGGTTTTCACCCTTTAATGGCCTGTTTTTCAGTGTAGGTTTTATTTTTGCAAATTATCATCATATTCAAAAACCAAGAGACCCCGGACTACGCGGTCAGTTCCTACAAGTTACATTCGTCCCGTGCGAGGTGTTCGTGCCTCTTACACGGTCGTTTGGGGATTGGTTTGGATTTTCACCCTGTAACGCCCTGTTTTTAAGTTTAAGTGTTTTTTTTACAAAATATCATCGTATTCTCAAATCGAGAGACTCGAGACTACGCAGTCAGTTCCTATAAGTTACATTGGTCCGGTGAGAGGTGTTCGTGCATCCTACGGGGTCGTTTGGGGGCGGGTTTGGATTTTCACCCATTAACGGCCTATTTTTAAGTTTAAGTGTGATTTTTGCAAATTATAGTCGTATTCTCAAACCGAGAGGCCCGGGACTACGCGATCAGTACCTACAAGTTATCGTGGTCCCGTGTGAGGTGTTCGTGCCTCCTACGGGGTCGTTTGGGGGCTGGTTTGGATTTTCACCCTTTAACGACCTGCTTTTAAGTTTAAGTCTTATTTTTGCAAATTATCATCGTATTCTAAAACCGAGAGACCCAGGACTACGCGGTCAATTCGTACAAGTTACATTGGTCCCGTGTGAGGTGTTCGTACCTCTTACGTGGTCGTTTGAGGGTTGGTTTGGGTTTTCACCCTTTAACGGCTTGTTTTAAAGTTCAAGGGTTATTTTTGCATAGTATCGCCGTATTCTCAAATCGAGAGACCCAGGACTACGCGGTCAGTTCCTACAAGTTACATTGGTCCCGTGCGCGGTGTTCGTGCCTCCTACGGGGTCGTTTGGGGGCCGATTTTGGTTTTCGCCCTTTAACGACTTATTTTTATGTCAAAGTGTGATTTCTAATAATTATCATCGTCATCTCAAACCGGGAGACCCGAGACTACGCTGTCAGTCCCTATAAGTTACATTGATCCCGTGCGAGGTGTTCATTCCTCCTACGGGGTCGTTTGGGGGCTGGTTTGGGTTTTCAACCTTTAAGGGCCTGTTTTTAAGTTTAAGTGTTGATTTTTGAAAATTATCATCGTATTCCCAAATCGAGAGATTCGGGACTAGGCGGTCAGTTCCTACAAGTTACATTGGTGCCTTCGATGTGTTCGTGCCTACTACGGGGTCGTTTGGGGGCTATTTTTGATTTTCACCCTTTAACGACCTGTTTTTAAGTTTAAGTATGATTTTTTTAAATTATCGTCGTATTCTCAAACCGAGAGACCAGAGACTATGGGGTCAGTTCCTACAAGTTACATTGGTCCCGTACGAGGTGTTCGTTCCTCCTACGGGGTTGTTTGGGGGCTAGTTTTGGTTTTCACCCTTTAAGGGCCTGTTTTTATGTTGAAGTGTTATTTTTGAAAATTATCATCTTATTCTCAAACCGGGAGACCCGGGACTACGCGGTCAGTTCCTACAAGTTACATTCATCCCGTGCGAGGTGTTCGTGCCTCCTACGGGGTCGTTTGGGGGCTGGTTTTTCTTTTCACCCTTTAACGGCCTATTTTTAAGTTTAAGGATTATTTTTACAAATTATCTTCGTATTCTCAAATCGAGAGACCCAGGACTACGCGACCAGTTCCTACAAGTTACATTTGTCCCGTGTGAGGTGTTCGTGCCTCCTACGGGGTCGTTTGGGGGCTAGTTTGGGTTTTCACCCTTAACGGCATGTTTTTAAGTTTAAGTGTTATTTTTGCAAATTATCATCGTACTCTCAAGCCGAGAGACTCGAGACTACGCGATCAGTTCCTAGAAGTTACATTGGTCCCGTGTGAGGTGTTCGTTCCTCCTACGGGGTGATTTGGGGGCTGGTTTGGATTTTAACCCTTCAACGACCTATTTTTTAGTTTATGTGTGATTTTTGCAAATTATCATCCTATTCTCAAATCGAGAGACCCAGGACTACGCGATCAGTTCCTACAAGTTACAGTGGTTCCGTGTGAGGTGTTCGTGCCTCCTACGGGGTCGTTTGGTTGCGGGTTTGGATTTTCACCCTTTTATGGCCTGCTTTTAAGTTTAAGTGTTATTTTTGCAAATTATCGTCGTATTCTCAAATCGGGAGACCCTGGACTACACGGTCAGTTCCTACAAGTTACATTGGTTGCGTGCGAGGTGTTCGTACCTCAAACGGGGTCGTTTGGGGGTTGGTTTGGGTTTTCACCCTTTAACAGCCTCTTTTTAAGTTTAAGGTTTATTTTTACAAATTATCGCCCTATTCTCAAATCGGGAGACCCAGGACTACGTGGTCAGTTCCTAATAGTTACATTGGTCCGGTGTGAGGTGTTCGTGCCTCTTACATGGTCGTTTGGGGGCTGGTTTGGGTTTTCACCCATTAACGGCTTATTTTTAAGTTTAAGTGTTGATTTTTGCAAATTATCGTCGTATTCTCAAATCGTGAGATCTAGGACTACGCGATCTGTTCTTAAATCGGGAGACCCGAGACTACACGGTCAGTTCCTACAAGTTACATTGGTCCCGTACGAGGTGTTCGTGCCTCCTACAGGGTCGTTTGGGGGCTTGTTTGGGTTTTCACCCATTAACGGCCTGTTTTTAAGACTGGTTGTGATTTTTGCAAATTATTGTCGTATTCTCAAACCGGGAGACCCGAGACTACGCGGTCAATTCCTACAAGTTACATTGGTCCCGTGCGAGGTGTTCGTGCCTCCTATGGGGTCATTTGGGGGCTGGTTTGGGTTTTCACCCTTTAACGACTTATTTTTAAGTTTAAGTGTTGATTTTTGCAAATTATCGCCGTATTCTCAAATCGGGAGATCCGGGACTACGTGATCAGTTCTCAAATCGAGAGACCCAGTACTACACGGTTAGTTATTACAAGTTACATTGGTCCCGTGCGAGGTGTTCGTGCCTCCTACGGGGTCGTTTGGGGGCTTGTTTGGGTTTTCACCCTTGAACGGTCAGTTTTGAAGTCTAAGTGACGTTTCTGCAAATTATCATCGTATTCTCAAACCGGGAGACCCAAGACTACGCGGTCAGTTCTTACAAGTTACATTGATCATGAGCGAGGTGTTCGTGACTCCTACGGGGTTGTTTGGGGGCTGGTTTATGTTTTCACCCTGTAACGACTTGTTTTTAAGTATAAGTGTTGATTTTTTCAAATAATCATCATATTCTCAAATCGAGAGACCCGGGACTACGCGATCAGTTCCAACAAGTTACATTGGCCCCATGCGAGGTCTTTGTACCTCCTACGGGGTCGTTTCTGGCCTAGTTTGGGTTTTCACCCTTTAACGACCTGTTTTTAAGTTTAAGTGTTATTTTTGAAAACTATCATCGTATTCTCATACCGGGAGAACCGGGACTACGCGGTCAGTTCCTACAAGTTACATTGGTCCCGTGCGAGGTGTTCATGCCTCCTATGGGGTCATTTGGGGACTGGTTTGGGTTTTCATCCTTTAACGGCCTGTTTTGAAGTTTAAGTTTTATTTTTGCAAATTATCGTCGTATTCTTAAATAGTGAGACCCCAGATTATGCGGTCAGTTCGTACAAGTTACATTGGTCCCGTGCGAGGTGTTCGTGCCTCCTACGGGGTCATTTGGGGGCTGGTTTGGATTTTCACCCTTTAACGACCTGTTTTTAAGTGTAAGGGTTATTTTTTCAAATTATCGTCGTATTCTCAAACTGGGAGAACATGGACTACACGGTCAGTTCCTACAAGTTACATTGGTTCTGTGTGAGTTGTTCATGCCTCCTACGGGGTCGTTTGGGGGCTCGTTTGGATTTTCACCCTTTAACAGCCTATTTTTAAGTCTAAGTGTGATTTTTACAAATTATCGTCGTATTCTCAAATCAAGAGACCCGGGACTACGCGATCAGTTCCTACAAGTTACATTGGTCCCGTGCGAGGTGTTCGTGCCTCCTACAGGGTCGTTTGGGGGATGGTTTAGGTTTTCACCCTTTAACGACTTGTTTTTAAGTTTAAGGGTTATTTTTGAAAATTATCATCGTATTCTTAGAATGGGAGACCCGGGACTACGCTGTCCATTCCTACAAATTACATTGGTCCAGTGCGAGATGTTCGTGCCACCTAAGGGATCATTTGGGGGTTTGTTTGGATTTTCACCCTGAACGGCCTGTTTTTAAGTTTAAGTGTTATTTTTGCAAATTATCGTCGTATTCACAAACCGAGAGACGCGGGACTATGCGACCAGTTCCTACAAGTTACATTGGTCCCGTGCGAGGTGTTCGTGCCTCCTACGGGTCCTTTGGGGGCTAGTTTTGGTTTTCACCCTTTAACGGCTTGTTTTTAAGTTTAAGTGATATTTTTAAAAATTATTGTCATATTCTCAAACAGAGAGACTCAGGACTACGCGATCAGTTCCTACAAGTTATAATGGTCTCGTACGAGGTGTTCGTGCCTCCTACGGGGTCGTTTGGTTGTTGGTTTGGATTTTCACCCTTTAACGGCCTGCTTTTAAGTTTAAGTGTTATTTTTGCAAAATATCATCTTATTCTAAAACCGAGAGACCCGGGACTCGCGGTCAATTCGTACAAGTTACATTGGGCCCGTGTGAGGTGTTCGTGCCTCTTACGTGGTCGTTTGGGGGTTGGTTTCGGTTTTCCCCCTTTAACGGCCTATTTTTAAGTTTAAGCGTTATTTTTGCAAGTTATCTCCCTATTCTCAAATCGAGAGACCCAGGACTACGCGGTCAGTTCCTTCAAGTTACATTGGTCCCGTGTGAGGTGTTCATGCCTTTTACGGGGTCGTTTGGAGGCCGATTTGGGTTTTTGCCCTTTAACGGCTTATTTTTATGTTTAAGTGTTGAGTTTTGCAAATTATCTCAGTATTCTCAAATTGGGAGATTCGGGACTACACGATCAATCCACAAATCGGGAGACCCAGAACTACGCGGCCAGTTCCTACAAGTTACATTGGTCCCGTGAGAGGTGTTTGCGCCTCCTTCACCCTTTAACGGCTTATTTTTAAGTCCAAGTGTGATTTTTGCAAGTTATCATCGTATTCTCAAATCGGGAGACCCGAGACTACGCAGTCAGTCTCTACCAGTTACATTGATCCCGTGCGAGATGTTCGTTCCTTCTACGAGAATGTTTGGGGGCTGGTTTGGGTTTTCACCCTTTAATGGCCTATTTTTAAGTTCAAGTGTTGATTTTTGCAAATTATCATCGTAGTCTCAAATCAAGAGATTCGGGACTACGTGGTCAGTTCATATAAGTTACAATTGTCCCGCGCGATGTGTTCGTGCCTCCTACGGGGTCGTTCGGGGGTCAGTTTGGATTTTCACCCTTTAACGACATGTTTTTAAGTCTAAGTATGATTTTTTCAAAATATCGTCGTATTCTCAAACCGAGGGACCTGAGACTACAGGGTCAGTTCCTACAAGTTACATTGGTCCCGTGCGAGGTGTTCGTTCCTCCTACGGGGTCGTTTGGGGGCTAGTGTGGTTTTTCACCATTTAACTGCCTATTTTTTTTATTTAAGTGTTATTTTCGTTAATTATCATCGTGTTCTCAAATCGGGAGACCCGAGACTATGCGGTCAGTTCCTACAAGTTACATTTGTCCCGTGCGAGGTGTTAGTGCCTCCTACGGGGTCGTTTGGGGGTTGGTTTTTGTTTTCACCCTTTAACGGCCTGTTTTTAATTTTAAGGGATATTTTTACAAATTATCGTCGTATTCTGAAACCGAGAGACCCGGGACTACGCGATCAGTTCTTACAAGTTACATTGGTCCCGTGCGAGGGGTTCGTGCCTCCTACGGGGTCGTTTGGGGGCTGGTTTGGGTTTTCACCCTTTAACGACATGTTTTTAAGTTTAAGTGTTATTTTTGCAAATTATCGTCGTATTCTCAAATCGGGAGACCCGGGACTACGCGATCAACTCCTACAAGTTACAATGGTCCCGTGCGAGGTGTTCGTGCCTCCAACGGGGACGTTTGGTTGCTGGTTTGGGTTTTCACCTTTTAACGACCTGTTTTTAAGTTTAAGGGTTATTTTTTCAAATTATCATCGTATTCTTGACCAAGCATAAATTCTTCTGAATTTAGCCCATAAGTTAGTGATTTTGATATCCCGAACAAGGTAATTGAATCATTTTTATTCCATATCATTGCCATTTGACTATTCCTAACAAGTACCCCGAGTTTCGTGTATTTCTGATGGATTTTACAGGAATGTAGTGCAAGAAAAGAGAGAAAGAAACCGGAAGAAAGGAAAAGAAGAAAGGAAGAAAAGTCAAAAGGGCAAAAGCGTAAATTTATACCCAGAGTTCGAATTCGATGACTAGAGGGAAGTTGAAGATCTTGATTTCACAAGAGCATCAGAAAAAATGACACTCAAATCGGAGCTCGAGATCAAAAGTTATGGCCAGTCAAAGATGAAAGGAAAAAGTCGACATGGAAGAAAATTGGACCGATCCGGTATATTTCGGACGGATCTGAAATGTCCCAATTCCAGTAGACCCCAGATGGATGCCGAGCCGATGATAGCAGAACCGATCCGGTGGAATCTAGACCGGTCCGGTAGAATAAAAAAAGAACCAATTCGGTGGCTAAGAAACGAACCGATCCGAGGTCTATCCGGACCGGTCCGGTTGTACGAAATCCTGGCATTAATTATGAAGATTATGAGGTGCATAGATGGTAAAATCTTTTTTAGCTGTCAAATTCGTGCTACTTGGTGCTATAAAAGACCAAGCCCTACCTCATTCCAAAAAGGGGGAGTCAAATTAGAGAGAGAAATTCAGAAGTTAGGAAATTTTTAGTAGAAGCTTTCATAAACCCTAGTTTGTAAGGCTAATCAAGAAGAAGTTTTTTGAATTCAAGTTCTTTTGCTTTTCCTGTTGCTGAATACAAGTATAAAAGTTCCATTCTCTTATTTGTTCTCTATTTTATTTACCATTCTAATTTCAATTGTTTGCAAATTATTCCCAATGTTTGTTAGACCCCTAGTTTTATGTATGGGTATGAATTTGTTTTCTAGAAAAATTATGTCCAGCAAAATTCTCAAGGGATGGGGTACATGAACTCATTCAGAGGTGAATTACCCATGTAGAAAATAGAGGGTAAATTAAATGTTTACCGAATCGTGTATGGAAATTATACAAACATAACCGATCTTTTAATCTCTTTTGCCCTAGGTACTTGGGATGCTTAAGACTGCTATGCAAGTGAAATTTCCCATTCACCGCTTTGTAGGTACCTTTGATTTCATATGATGATGGTTTGATCCTTCATATATGTAATGATTAGGATCTATGAAGATTGGATTTAGTCAAAATTTCAATTCGCAATTCTAGTATTCTATACAGTAATTCGTTAAGGTTTGAGGGATTGTACCCCCCTATTTTCTCTCATTTTCAAATCTAATTTATTTACAATTCTTATTGTTTTTGTGCACACTTTATTTCATCAACAAGTGGAAATCATCATTCATCTTTTTATTTCTTTGGAGGAATCATTTTAAGGTTAAATAACTATTCCTATAAATGTGTCAATTTTTAATCCCTGTGGATACGATCCCGACTTGTTGGATTATTACTAACGCGACAGGCTTGCACTTGAGCCTTGATATAATGCATTTTTGAGACAAATTCTAAGTCGCGTCAAGTTTTTGGCACCGTTGCCGGGGATTATCAATTGGTATTATTTAGGAAAGTGATTTTAATCCTAAGGTGCTTTCCATATTCTCTAAAAAAAAAAAAATTGTTTTACATCTCATCTCTTATGTGCTTACATGCAGAATTCATCTTCCACCCAAGTTCCCAAAAATCCTATTGCCGAAGCAAATTCTAACAATTCTCACACCACTGATTCTCCTCACTTTTGCGTTCCACCTCCTTCGCCTAATAATTCAATCACAAGTCGCTCCTTGAGTCAAACACCAAGTGTTAATTCTAAATCTTTTGGTAGCAATATGTCGATGCACGGTAGTGTTGGTGTTGGTGCTGGAGAGGAAGACATACCATATCTTCCCATGAAAGATCTTTTATTTCTGGAGCGAACTGTTACCCCTGGTTGCATTTTACTCCCGTATAATGCCGGTCAGTTCCACTTTCGAAATGGTATGATCCAAATTCTTCCCACATTTCATGGGATGGATTCGAAAAAACCATATCTTTATATTAGAGAGTTCGAGGAAGCATGTGAGACGTTTGGTGATCAAGCTTGCCCACAAGATGTTATCCGGTTAAAGCTTTTCCCTTTTTCCTTAAAGGATAAAGCCAAAACTTGGTTATGGTCGCTACCCCCTAATTCGGTGTTATCATGGAGAGATATGCAAACCAAGTTTCTCTCCAAGTTCTTTCCACAACACAAAACCAATTATGTGAAAGCCCAAATATAAGCTTTTCGACAAAATGAGAATGAGGCTTTCGACAAGTGTTGGGAGAGATTTCAGGAGTTAGTTAGTGCTTGCCAACATCATGGATTCGAAAAGCATCATCTGATTTCATTTTTCCATCAAGGCCTTACTTTAGCATCTAAACAACTTGTTCATACAATGTGCTAAAGACCTTTTTGGGAGTTAGACTCGAGTGATGCTGAGGCTCATTTGAAATATGCAGCGGAGACTACTCAAGCATGGGATGTTTCGGACCCCAATAGTCAAAATAAAAATCGACAAGTGTCCAACTTTCCTGCTGCGTTCGGCATTTATCACTTGGACAAGGACACTTTGTTAGATCGGAAATTTGACCAATTGGAAAAGAATTTCAGGGACATGCTTGAAGTGCGCTTAAGAGAAGTAGCTAGACCCGAGCAAGATGGAAATGAGAAAGTGTGTGCCATTTGTGCTGCTGGTCATTCTACTAAAGGATGTCCTACCATCCCTGCATACAAGGCAATGTACACTGAACAAGTTGAGGCGATAGGAGGGTTTCACGGAAATTTTAATGCACAGCAAGGGAATGCGTACAATCAATCTTGGAGGAATCATCCTGGCTTCCACTATGGACAACCACAAGGGGGGATGGCTCCTAACCCACATGTGATTCTACCCCCCCTCAATTTCACCAAGTAGCTCCTCCGATGCATGCTCCTATACAGGTACCACCTCCTGGTCCGTATGTCGCTCCACCTAGGCGATCTATTGAAGATAATGTGAATCAATACATCTAATCTCAAAAGGAGAGCAATGCTAAATATGATCGAATGTTCACTGAAATTCATACTAGCATCTCCAGGTTGAAATCTGCAGTGAATACTCAGGAGAAGGGTAAATTCCCAGCTCAAGGCCAAAGACCTCCTCTTCAAGGACAACCCACGGTTAGCTCCACACCATCAGATTTTCCAGAACAATGTGAAGCTGTCACTACTCCCCGTAGTGGTCACGTAATTGATCTAGCTCCAACACTTCCCTAGGAATCTAAAGATAAAGAAGCTTCAGAGTCTGAAGAGAGTCCATTGCATATGGAAGATAAAGATGAGGGATTTGAACCTGAAATTGAAGTAAAACTTCCCACTGCTGCTCCATTTCCTCAACGCTTAGCACCACCCAAAAAAGGGGCTTCGCGTACAGGAGTGTTGGATGTTTTGAAGCAAGTAAAGTTGAACTTAACATTTCTCGATGCTATTCAACAAATTCAAGCATATGCCAAGGTCATCAAAGATCTTTTGACTGTCAAACAATGGCTCAAGGTGAAGAAGATTGTTTTCTTGGCACAAAATGTGAGCTCGGTCCTTCTTAATGATCTTTCACCAAAATTCAAGGATCCCGGTGCACCTACAATTTCGTGTGTCATAGGAGAGAATAGAGTGGAAAAAGCATTGCTTGACTTAGGTGCGAGTGTGAACATCCTTCCATACTCTATCTATAAGCAGCTTGATTTAGGTGATATAAAATCTACCCGAATCACTCTACAGTTAGCTGATCGAATAGTGAAAGTGCCTCGTGGGGTTGTGGAAGACGTGATAGTTCAAGTGAACACGTTCTATTTCCTTGTTGATTTCGTCATTTAGGACACTAAGCCTTCTCCCCATGCGATAAATCATGTTCCAATAATATTGGGCAGTACATTTTTAGCTACTGCTAATGCTTTGATCAATACACAGAATGGCCAAATGCAACTCACTTTTGGAAACATGACTCTCTAGACCAATATTTTCAATGTCACTAACCAAATGGGCGATGAGGATGAAATTCTTGAGGTTGATCTTATTGAAGAAGTGGTGGATGAGCACATCGAGAAGATCATTGGAGGAGATGTCCTGGAAGTTTGTTTAGTGCAAAGTGGTGAGAATAAGCATCCTTACACTGAGTTTGAGTGTGAGGTGGAGGAGTTGGAAACTTTGTTACAAGAAGAAGCGAGTTTTGAGAATTTAAGAGATGTTGACTGGATTTCTAGATTTGAAGAATTACCTCCGAGGGAGGCAACCATGATTCCCTATGAAAATAGATTTCCTAGTCTTGAGTTAAAGAAACTACCCTCTCATGTCAAATATGCTTTTCTGGGAGATAATGATACATTCCTTGTTGTTGTTTCTTCCAGTTTAAAAAAAAGAGCAAGAGGGCATGTTGTTGGATGTGCTACGGAAGCATAGAAGTGCGTTTGGTTGGACTATAACATATTTGAAAGGTATAAGTCCATTGATTTGTACCCATAAAATACATCTTGAGGATGAGGTGAAACCCTCGCGTGAGATGCAAAGGCGACTAAATCCAACTATGAAAGATGTAGTTCAAGCGGAAATCATCAAATTCCTAGATGCTGGGACTATTTATCCCATTTTTGATAGTAAATGGGTGAGCCCAATTTAGGTCGTTCCAAAAAAGTTGGGTATAACCATGGTTGAAAACGCTAAGGGAGAATTAATACCTCAACGCACCACCACCGGGTGGCGTGTTTGCATTGACTACAGAATGCTCAATGCCGAAACCAAAAAAGACCATTTTCCCTTGCTGTTCATCGATCAAGTGATTGAATGAGTGGCGTGCCATCCACACTACTGTTTCCTAGATGGGTACTCTAGTTATAATCAGATTGAAGTGGATGTACTTGATCAAGAAAAGAGGACTTTTACATGTCCGTTTGGTATGTTTGCCTACAAACGTATGCCATTTGGGCTATGTAATGCGCCAGAAACTTTTCAAAGGCGCATGCTAAGTCTCTTTAGCGACATGATAGAAAAAGGTCTTGAGGTTTTCATGGACGATTTTAGCATTTTCGGTCCATCTTTCGACCAATGTTTAGCTAATCTTGAAAAAGTTCTATTCCGGTGTGTGGAAAAAGACTTAGTCCTCAATTAGGAAAAATGCCATTTATGGTCACCGAAGGCGTAGTTTTAGGCCACATAGTCTCATCTAGGGGAATTGAAGTTGATCGAGCAAAAATTGAAGTAATAGTTGAGTTACCCCCGCCAAAATCGCTTAAAGATGTGAGGTCCTTTCTAGGCCATGCTGGATTTTATAGGAGATTTATCAAAGACTTTAGCGCCATCGCTAGGCCTTTGAGTAATCTTATCATGAAGGACACTCCATTTGAATGGAATAAAGCATGCCAAGAAGCTTTTGATAAACTTAAAAACATGCTAATTTCCGCTCCTATCATGTAAGCTCCTGACTGGTCACTCCCATTCGAGCTTATATGTGATGCAAGTGATTACACGATTGGGGCTGTTCTTGGACAAAGAAAAGACAAGAAAGCTCATGTTATTTACTATGCTAGTAGGACATTATATCGCCTTCAGCTTAACTACTCTACCACAGAGAAATAATTACTACCAGTCATTTTTACTCTCGATAAATTCCGCTCTTACATTGTTGGATCACCCATCATTTTCTTCACTGATCACTCAGCCCTGAAATATCTTTTGACCAAGAAAGATGCCAAACCATGTCTAATAAGGTGGATCCTACTCTTACAGGAGTTTAATTTCTCGATTCAAGATAAAAAAGAGTAGAAAACGTCATTGCTGACCATTTGTCACACCTCTCGTCCGACGTACCTATTGATCCCATTCCCATAGACGAGTATTTTCTGAATGAAAATCTATTTGCTACTTCTTCTCTCCCCTAGTTTGCGGATCTTGTCAATTACCTTGTCACTGGAGTTATTCCCTCCAATTAGAGTCCGCAAGAGAGAAAAAAGTTCATTACTTTGTCATGCCTGTTCTTGTACGATGATCCATACTTGTTTAAGTACTGTGCTGATCAAATCATCCGAAAATGTGTACCTGATGAAGAAATCCAAGGCGTAATAAGATTTTGTTATGCGGAATCATGTGGAGGTCATTTTTCCAAAAATAAAAATATTGCAAAAATCCTTCAAAGCGGTCTCTACTGGCCCACAATCTTCCGGGATGTGAATACTTTTTGCAAATCATGTGATAGATGCCAAAGAATGGGAGCTATTATTCACCGTGACATGATGCCATTGACCCCAATACTAGTCTTGGAGTTGTTTGATTGCTGGGGTATTGACTTCATGGGGCCCTTTCCCCCTTCTTTTGGTTTTCTATACATCCTCGTTGTTGTAGACTACGTCTCAAAATGGGTAGAGGCCATAGCTACAAGGACGAATGACAATAAGGTGGTGATAAAATTCATTCAAGAAAACATACTTTCTCGATTCGGAGTGCCTAAGGCTATAATCAGTGATAATGGTACCCATTTTTGCAATAGGCCGATGGAGAAGCTAATGCGAAAGTATGGAGTCGTCCATAAAGTTTGTACAACTTACCACCCTCAATCGAATGGCCAAGCCGAGCTTGCCAATCGAGAAATTAAAAATATCTTGGAAAAGACAGTCGAACCTAATAGGAAAGACTGGTATTTCAGATTGAATGATGCGCTCTGGGCATATAGAACTTCATACAAAAATCCCCTTGGGATGTCCCCATTTCATTTTGTATATGGCAAGCCTTGTCATCTACTGGTGGAAATTGAACACAAAGCGTATTGGGCTATCAAAAGGGTGAACTTTAACATGGAAAAAGCCGATGAAACACGTAAACTTCAGTTGAACGAGTTGGAAGAAATACACAATGATGCATATGAAAGTGCTAAAATCTCCAAAGAACGAATGAAACGAGCTCACGAGAGAATCATTCGATGGAAGGAATTTCATTCAGGACAAAAAGTACTTCTCTACAACTCGAGGTTGCACTTGTTTCCCGAAAAATTGCAGTCACGATGGTCAGGTCCATTCATTGTGAGGAAGTATTTCCCCATGGAGCCGTTGAATTAGAGGATAAAATAGGGGGAAACACATTCAAGGTCAATGGGCATCGTCTCAAGCCGTATTTGGAAGAGGTCATCAAGGAAGCCGACAAAATCTGGTTGTCGGACCCCATTTATAAAGATTGACTGAAAAAGAAAGGAGAGGTCGTCGCACCCCCGACGTGTATGGGGTGAAGGTTATGTATAATAGTCTTAGGATGTTAGGAGTCGTAAATATGTGTTCTGACCGGAGTAGGGAATTGAATACATGTATTCAGGGTGTTTCAAGTTTCGGTGAGCATTTCGGGAGTTTTGAAGTTCAATTAAAGTAAAGGAAGCATTGGAATGGAGAAAGCAGCCTAACCGTAGGAAGGAAAGAAAATCAGCGAAGTTCTAGAAATTCAGCAGACCGAATCGGTCCGGTCCTGAATAAAAATAATCGATCCTGTTCAATTGGATTGGTACGATCTGAAATAGGATCGGTCCGGTAATCTATAGTGCTCCCCTTGCTGAGGTTTAAACCTCTTCAATTCAAACCTCAGTCGTTTCCCCAATCCCTATCTCTTCCAAAAAATTTCGTCCACTCTAATTTCCCCCCATCTATTCCCCCTATTTCATCATCCCAAATAAAAATACCCACATACCCCACCCCATTTTCTTCACACCTCCATATCCTCTCTTCTGTCTCACTTTCTGTCAAATTCTTCCATACCCATAGCTGTTCCCAGAAATATACTTCCATTGAAGTCATGCCCGACGACATTGGCGAATATCGTTCGCGCCGTGAAGCAAATTAGTGTCGTCGTTTCTTCGGTCCACGAAGGAAAATCCACATCGAGCGCCAAGTGCTATGGGATCAGCTACCTAATTCTGTCACAGGCATGTTCATGTCACGAGGCTGGTGCAGATTTTTCAATGAACCATATGAGGCTGTTTGGGAGAATGAAGTGCGTCAGTTTTATGGCACGCTCGTACGCATCGCTGATTTTGAACCTCAAGCCTTTGCAGACTCGACTCCGATACCGTTCTCACTTGAAATTCTGGCCCAGAAACTCGAGTCTAAAGGTGTGGTCACTCCAGCCCAATTTGCGTATCCTAGTCCTGATCTTGTTCTGACCAAAGCTATTTGTATATCTCATATCGTATCAGGCGCGATTTGGAATACCGAGACCTTTCCTGTTGGTCGGTTATTCGACAAGGCACGCATCACTTTTCACATCGTTTGTTCCAACATTTTGCAAACTTCAAATGATTTGGCTATGCGCCCACGCCAAGCTACTATGATGTATCATTTGTTTGACCATGCAACTGTTATCAATTTAGCCCGCACGTTTTACAATGATATCATCTTTGCGGCGTACGACAAAAAGGGTAGGGCCCCTCTTCCTTATGGCCGTCTCGTTAGCTCCTTTCTTAAGGATTCCGGCATTGTTCCACCGTAAGATCTTATCAACTTTCCCAAACCTCTAGGACAAGAATCCTGCACTCGAAGTGAAAAGCAAATCCAGCAAATCCGTGCGCGGCGAGGAGGCGACTCGAGTGATGAGGAGACTGATGCGGAAGAGGACGTTGCTGATTAAGATGTTGAGATGGAAGAAGGTGAGGAGGAAGAATATGATGAAATCGCCGATCCGGATTATGTTTCGGTTGGTACAGATTTGACTGAACACGTTGTTTCTCTTGAGACGCGTTTGTACGGGTTTATGACATTCTACGAGAGGGACATGAGGCCCCCCTTCCTCCCTATTACTATAATCCCTATGAACCTACTGCTCCCAGAACTTCCCGCCCACCACCCGCCCCTTAGGCAGCCCCGATCCTCCGGTTATCTTATATTAGTTATGTTTGTTATCCTTTTCTTCCACAGTTGTGTTGTAATATACAGTTTTTGAATGGTATTTGCTTGTTTTATTTATCGCACTACTTATGTTGTCTTCTTTATCTCTCTTGTCCATTTGATTGAGGACAATGCAAATCACTAAGTTAGGGGGGATGACAAGAGCGTATTCATAAAACGTCGCATATATGTATATTAAATATATATATATATATATATATATATATATATATATATATATATTTATTTATTTTTCTTCAAAATAAATAAAAATTGGAATTTAAAAGTTTAAAAAATATCACCTTTATTCTATTTAAAATCTCAAATTGTTAACAATAAAAATGCATGAAGCCAAATTTGACCGAAGATGGAAATTGAAAGAAAATTGACGACTTAACGAATAAGTGTGGAGATTGATCAAACCCGGTGAGATTTTGAGCCTTTCAATTTTGTATGAATTTTTAAATCAATCCGAGTTTATGATTAACTTAAAGTTATTTTATGCGTTTTAATAAGTCATTGATGATCTCAATCCTTTGTTTTGATCGGTTATGGGAAATGTGTGAAATATTGTCTCAAAATTCGTGCTAAATATATCTCTAAACTTAATTAATCTCGAGATGCATATGGTAATGTGATTAGCAAGCTTTCATTTGTTACCCAAAAATATTAGCCATAAAAAGTTGTGAAAACCAAAATTATCCCTTTGATAACCCAATTGAGCCAAATAAAATTTATCTTTTTCGTTTGGTAACCCGAAAAAACCCAAATAGCCCGGAATTGTGAAAATTGAGAAAATTCATCAAGTAAGTCCAAATTGTGCAATAAAAAAGGGCAACAGAAAAACTAGAAAAAATGCTCAACAAAAAATAGTAAGAAAAAAGAAGAAAAAAAAGAAATGAAAAGAGAAAAAGAAAGAGAAAAATGAGCAAATCCCCGAAAAAGCACTAATGGGCATCATAAGGACATTTTCCAATTCCGAACAGTCCGTCTATTTCCAATTTTACCCTTTACACCTTTTAACCCGAAAAGTCCTAACCGAGTCCGAATGTCAAAATTAATTACTGCGTGGAGAGTTAAGACATGAAAAGATCATATGAGAGATTAAATGGTGTGATTAAGAGGCGATGTTCCCGTTTCCTAAAAACTGTACTCCAATGATGAGATATTTTTACCATATATTTCCTTTTTTTCAATTTTGTATGCATGAATTTGTGTCCATTATATTTACTCTTTATATCATGCATACCGAGAAAAAATAGCTACAATCTGAGTGATTCGTTTGTGAGTGTATCCGTAAGAATTTGAGTAAAAACGAATTTTCAAAAAGTAATGTAACGCTCAATCGGTGGAAATTTGAGGGAAATTTTGGCTTTGCACACTCACACTATGGGTTGAGGCATTTAAATATGAATTTATGGTGACTAGTTTTCCAAAAGTTTAAATGATACAATTTTTAAATATTTTGATAGTTATTTGAGTCAATAAAGAATTTTATGGGTATATTCACTGCAAATCCTCACGAGACAGAACTCGTCCTACTAGGGTAACCTAGGGGTTTAAAGGCTTGTTGCATATGCTCAATGCAATTGCATGCCTGCGAAAGTGGAATTTTAAAGGAATTCTCAATAATAGAACTTTGGGTAGCATCATTTACATTGCCCGGGACGTGCAAAGTCCTAAGTTAGGGGGATTTGACCAAGCATAAATTCTTCTGAATTTAGCCCATAAGTTAGTGATTTTGATATCCCGAACAAGGTAATTGAATCATTTTTATTCGATATCATTGCCATTGACTATTCCTAACAAGTACCCCTAGTTTTGTGTATTTCTGATGGATTTTACAGGAATGTAGTGCAAGAAAAGAGAGAAAGAAACCGGAAGAAAGGAAAAGAAGAAAGGAAGAAAAGTCAAAAGGGAAAAAGCATAAATTTATACCCAGAGTTCGAATTCGACGTCTAAAGGGAAGTTGAAGATCTTGATTTCACAAGAGCATCGAAAAAAACGAAACTCAAATCGGAGGTCGAGATCAAAAGTTATGGCCAGTCAAAGATGAAAGGAAAAAGTCAACATGGAAGAAAATCGGACCGATCCGGTATATTTCGGACCGATCCGAAATGTCCTAATTCCAGTAGACCCCAGATGGATACCGAACCAATGATATCAGTACCGATCCCGTGGAATCCGGATAGGTCCGGTAGAATAAAAAAAGAACCGATCCGGTGGCTAAGAAACGGATCGATCCGAGGGCTATCTGGACCGGTCCGGTTGTACGAAATCCTGGCATTAATTTTGAAGATTATAAGGTGCATAGCTTGTCAAATATTGCACAGCAAGCGATTCTAGCTGTCAAATTCATGCTACTTGGTGCTATAAAAGACCAAGCCCTACCTCATTCAAAAAAGGGGGAGTCAAATTAGAGAGAGAAATTCAGAAGTTAGGAAATTTTTAGTAGAAGCTTTCATAAACCCTAGTTTGTAAGGATAATCAAGAAGAAGTTTTCTGGATTCAAGTTTTTTCGCTTTTCCTGTTGCTGAATACAAGTATAAAAGTTCCATTCTCTTATTTGTTCTCTATTTTATTTACCATTCTAATTTCAATTGTTTTGCAAATTATTCCCAATGTTTGTTAGACCCCTAGTTTTATGTATGGGTATGAATTTGTTTTCTAGAAAAATCATGTCCAGCTAAATTCTCAAGGGCTGGGGTACATGAACTCATTACGAGGTGAATTACCCATGTAGAAAATAGAGGGTAAATTAAATATTGACCGAATCGTGTATGGAAATTGTACGAACATAGCCGATCTTTTAATCTCTGTTGCCCTAGGTACTTGGGATGTTTAAGACTGCTATGCAAGTGAAATTTCCCATTCACCGCTTTGTAGGTACCTTTGATTTCATATGATGAGGGTTAGATCCTTCATATATGTAATGCTTAGGATCTATAAAGACTGGATTAAGTCAAAATTTCAATTTGCAATTCTAGTATTATATACGGTAATTCGTTAAGGTTTGAGGGATTGTAACCCACCCTATTTTCTCTCATTCTCAAATCTAATTTCTTTACAATTCTTATTGTTTTTGTGCACACTTTATTTCATCAACAAGTGGAAATCATCATTCATCTTTTTATTTCTTTGGAGGAATCATTTTAAGGTTAAATAACTATTCCTATAAACGTGTCAATTTTTAATCCCTGTGGATATGATCCCGACTTGTTGGATTATTACTAATGCGATAGGCTTGCACTTGAGCCCAGATATAACACATTTTTGAGATAAATTCTAAGTTGCGTCAATTCTCAAGTTGGGAGACCCAGGACTACGCGGTCAGTTCCTACAAGTTACATTGGTCCCGTGCAAGGTGTTCGTGCCTCCTACGGGGTCGTTTGGGGGCTGGTTTGGATTTTCACCCTTTAACGGCCTGTTTTTTAGTCTGAGTGTGATTTTTGCAAATTATCATCGTATTCTCAAACCGAGAGACCCGAGACTACGTGGTCAATTCCTACAAGTTACATTGACCCCGTGCGAGGTGTTCGTGCCTCCTACGAGGTCGTTTGGGGGCTAGTTTAGGTTTTCACCCTTTAACGACTTATTTTTAAGTTTAAGTGATATTTTTACAAGTTATCATCGTATTCTCAAACAGGGAGACCCGGGAGTACACGGTCACTTCCTATAGGTTACATTGGTCCCGTGCGAGGTGTTAGTGCCTCCTATGGGGTCGTTTGGCGGCTGGTTTGGGTTTTCACCCTTTAACAACCTGTTTTTAAGTTTAGGGGTTATTTTTGCAAATTATCATCATATTCTAAAATCGGGAGACCCAGGATGACGCGATCAGTTCCTATAAGTTACGTTGGTCCCGTGCGAGGTCTTCGTGCCTCCTACGGGGTTGATTGGGGGCTAGTTTGGATTTCCACCCTTTAACGGCCTGTTATTAAATTTAAGAGTTTTTTTTGCAAATTATTGTCATATTCTCAAACCGGGAGAACCGGGACTACGCTGTCAGTTCCTACAACTTACAATGGTCCCGTGCGAGGTGTTTGTGCCTCCTACGGGGTTGTTTGGTGACTCGTTTGGATTTTCACCCTTTAATGACTAGTTTTTAAGCCTAAGTGTGATTTTCTTAAATTATTGTCGTAATCTCAAATCGAGAGACCCGTGACTACGCGATCAGTTCCTACAAGTTACATTGGTCCCGTGCGAGGTGTTCTTGCCTCCTACGGGGACGTTTGGGGGCTGGTTTGGGTTTTCACCCTTTAATGGCCTCTTTTTAAGTTCAAGGGTTATTTTGGCAAATTATCACCGTATTCTCAAACCGAGAGACCCGGGACTACGCGGTCTATTCCTACATGTTACGTTGGTCCCGTGCGAGGTGTTCGTGCCTCCTACGGAGTCGTTTGGGGGTTGGTTTGGATTTTCACCCTTTAACGGCCTATTTTTAAGTTTAAGTGTTATTTTTGCAAATTATCATCATATTCTCAAACCGAGAGACCCGGGACTACGCGGTCAGTTCCTATAAGTTACATTGGTCCTATGCGAGGTGTTCGTGCCTCCTACGAGGTCGTTTGGGGGCTGGTTTGGGTTTTCACCCTTTAACGGCTTATTTTTAAGTTTATGTGTTATTTTTATAAATTATCTTCGTATTCTCAAACTGGGAGTCCAGGGACTACGCGGTCAGTTCCTACAAGTTACATTGGTCCCGTGCGAGGTGTTAGTGCCTCATACGGGGTCGTTTGGGGGCTGGTTTCGGTTTTCACCCTTTAAGGACTTATTTTTAAGTTTAAGTGTTGATTTTTTCAAATTATCATCGTATTCTCAAATCGAGAGATTCGGGACTACGCGATCAGTTCCTACAAGTTACATTGGTCCCATACGAGGTGTTCCTGCCTCCTACGGGGTCGTTTGGGGGCTGGTTTAGGTTTTCACCCTTTAACGTCCTATTTTTAAGTTTAAGGGCTATTTTTGTAAAATTATCACCGTATTCTAAAATCGGGAGACCCTGGACTATGCGGTCAGTTCCTATAAGTTACATTGGTCCCGTGCGAGGTGTTCGTGCCTCTTACGGGGTCGTTTGGGGGCTGGTTTTGGTATTCACCATTTAAAGGGTTGTTTTTATGTTTGAGTGTTGATTTTTGAAAATTATCGTTGTATTCTCGAACCAAGAAATTTGGGACTACACAATCAGTTCTCAAATCGAGAGACCTAGAACTACGCGGTCAATTCCTACAAGTTACATTGGTCCCGTGCGAGGTGTGCGTGCCTCCTACGAGGTCGTTTAGGGGCTTGTTTGGGTTTTCACCTTTAACGGCATGTTTTTATGTTTATGTGTTATTTTTACAAATTATCATCATATTCTCAAACCGGGAGACCCGGGACGATGCAGTTAGTTCCTACAAGTTACATGGTACCGTGCGAGGTGTTCGTGCCTCCTACGGGGTCGTTCGGCGGCTGGTTGGGTTTTCACCCTTTAACGGCCTATTTTTAAGTTTAAGTGTTATTTTTGAAAATTACCTTCGTATTCTAAAATCGAGAGACCCGGGACTACGCGATCAATTCGTACAAGTTACATTGGTCCCGTGTGAGGTGTTCGTGCCTCTTACATGGTCGTTTGAAGATTGGTTTGGGTTTTCACCCTATAATGCCCTTTTTTAAGTTTAAGTGTTATTTTCACAAATTATCATCGTATTTTGAAATCGAGATACTCGGGACTATGCGGTCAGTTCCTACAAGTTACATTGGTCCGGTGCGAGGTGTTCGTGCCTCCTAAGGGGTCGTTTGGGGGCTAGTTTTGATTTTCACCCTTTAACGTCCTATTTTCTAGTCTAAGTGTGATTTTTGCAAATTATCATCATTATTCTCAAACAGAGAGACCCAGGACTACGCGATCAGTTCCTACAAGTTACAGTGGTCCCGTGTGAGGTGTTCGTGCCTCCTACGGGGTCGTTTGGGGGCTGGTTCGGATTTTCACCCTTTAACGACATCCTTTTAAGTTTAAGTGTTATTTTTGTAAATTATCATCATATTCTAAAATCAAGAGACCCCGGACTTAGTGGTCAATTCGTACAAGTTACAATGGTCCCGTGTGAGGTGTTCGTGCCTCTTATGTGGTCGTTTGGGGGCTGGTTTGGGTTTTCACCCTTTAACGGCCTATTTTTAAGTTTAAGGGTTATTTTTCCAAATTATCACTCTATTGTCAAATCGAGAGACCCAAGACTACGCGGTCAGTTCCTACAAGTTACATTGGTCCCGTGTGAGGTGTTCGTTGCTGCTAAGGGGTCGTTTGGGGGCCGGTTTGGGTTTTGCTCCTTTAATGGCTTATTTTTATGTTTAAATGTTGATTTTTGTAAATTATCGCCGTATTCTCAAACTGGGAGATTCGAAACTACGCGATCCGTTCTCAAACCGGCAGACCCGGGACTACACGATCAGTTCCTACAAGTTACATTAGTCTCGTGCGAGGTGTTTGTGCCACCTACGGGGTCATTTGATGGCTCATTTGAATTTTCACCCTTTAATGACCTGTTTTTTAGCCTAAGAGTGATTTTTTTAAATTATCGTCGTATTCTCAAATCGAGAGACCCAGGACTACGCAATGAGTTCCTACTAGTTACATTGGTCTAGTGCGAGGTGTTTATGCCTCCTACGGGGTCGTTTGGGGGCTGGTTTGGGTTTTCATCCTTTAACGGCCTATTTTTAAGTTTAAGTGTTATTTTTGCAAATTATCATCGTATTCTCAAACCAAGAGACCCGTGACTACGCGGTTCGTTCCTGCAAGTTACATTGGTCCCGTGCGAGGTGTTCGTGCCTCATACGGGGTCGTTTGGGGGTTGGTTTGGATTTTCACCCTTTAACGGCCTGTTTTTAAGTTTAAGTATTATTTTTGCAAATTATCATCGTATTATCAAATCAAGAGACCCGGGACTACGCGGTCAATTCCTATAAGTTACATTGGTCTTGTGCGAGGTGTTCGTGCCTCCTACGGGGTCGTTTGGGGGTTGGTTTGGGTTTTCACCCTTTAACGGCTTGTTTTTTAGTTTAAGTGTTATTTGTATAAATTATCGTCGTATTCTCAAATCGGGAGACCCGGGACTACGCGATCAGTTCCTACAAGTTACATTAGTCCCGTGCGTGGTGTTACTCCCTCCTACGGGGTCGTTTGGGGTCTGGTTTGGGTTTTCACCCTTTAATGACTTATTTTTAAGTTTAAGTGTTGATTTTTTCAAATTATCATTGTATTCTAAAATCGAGAGACCTGAGCCTACGCGATCAGTTCCTACAGGTTACATTGGTCCCGTGCGAGGTGTTGATGCCTCCTACGGGGTCGTTTGGGGGTTGGTTTGGATTTTCACCCTTCAACGACCTATTTTTAAGTCTAAGTACGATATTTGCAAATTATCATCGTATTCTCCAATCAGTAGACCCAGGACTACGCGATCAGTTCCTACAAGTTACATTGGTCCCGTGCGAGGTGTACGTGCCTCCTACGGGTTCGTTTGGGGGCTGGTTTGGATTTTCACCCTTTAACGGCCTACTTTTATGTTTAAGTGTTATTTTTGTAAATTATCATCGTATTCTAAAATCAAGACACCCGGGACTACGCGGTCAATTCGTACAAGTTACAATGGTCCCGTGTGAGGTGTTCGTACCTCTTACGTAGTCGTTTAGAGGCTAGTTTGGGTTTTCAACCTTTAACGGCCTATTTTTAAGTTTAAGGGTTATTTTTACAAATTATCGTCGTATTCTTAAATCGAGAGACCCAGGACTACGCGACCAGTTCCTACAAGTAACATTGGTCCCGTGGGAGGTGTTCGTGCCTCCTACGGGGTTGTTTGGGGGCTAGTTTGGGTTTTCACCCTTAACGGCATGTTTTTAAGTTTAAGTGTTATTTTTGCAAATTATCGTCGTACTCTCAAGCCGAGAGACTCGAGACTACGCGATCAGTTCCTCGAAGTTACATTGGTCCCGTGCGAGGTGTTCGTGCCTCCTATGGGGTCGTTTGGGGGCTGGTTTGGATTTTAACCCTTTAACGACCTGTTTTTTAGTCTATGTGTGATTTTTGCAAATTATCATCATATTCTCAAACCGAGAGACCCAGTACTACGCGATCAGTTCCTACAAGTTACAGTGGTGTCGTGTGAGGTGTTCGTGCCTCCTACGGGGTCATTTGGGGGTTGGTTTGGATATTCCTCCTTCAACGGCATGCTTTTCAGTTTAAGTTTTATTTTTGCAAATTATCGTCGTATTCTAAAATCAAGAGACCCGGGACTGCGAGGACAATTCGTGCAAGTTACCATGGTCCCGTGTGAGGTGTTCGTGCCTCTTACATGGTCGTTTGGGGGCTGGTTTGGGTTTTCACCCTTTAACGACCTATTTTTAAGTTGAAGGGTTATTTTTCCAAATTATCACCGTATTCTCAAATCGAGAGACCCAGGACTACGCGATTAGTTCCTACAAGTTACATTGGTCCTGTGCGAGGTGTTCGTGCCTCCTACGGGGTCGTTTGGGGGCTAGTTTCGGTTTTCACCCTTAACGGCATGTTTTTTAAGTTTAAGTGTTATTTTTGCAAATTATCGTCGTACTCTCAAACCGAGAGACTCGAGACTATGCGATCAGTTCCTAGAAGTTACATTGGTCCCGTGCGAGGTGTTCGTGCCTCCTACGAGTTCGTTTGGGGGCTGGTTTGAGTTTTCATCCTTTAACGACCTGTTTTTATGTTTAAGTGTTATTTTTGAAAATTATCATCATATTCTAAAACCGAGAGACCCGGGACTACGCGATCATTTCGAACAAGTTACGTTCGTCCCGTGTGAGGTGTTCGTCCCTCTTACATGGTCGCTTGGGGATTAATTTGGGTTTTCACCGTATAATGCCCTGTTTTTAAGTTTAAGTGTTATTTTTACAAATTATCATCGTATTCTCAAATAGGGAGACCCGGGACTATGCGGTCAGTTGCTACAAGTTACATTGGTCCGGTGTGAGGTGTTCAACCCTCCTACGTGGTCGTTTGGGGGCTGGTTTGGATTTTCACCCTTTAACGACCTGTTTTTTAAGTCCAAGTGTGATTTTTGTAAATTATCATCATATTTTCAAACCAAGAGACCCGGGACTACGCGATCAGTTCCTACAAGTTATAGTGGCCCCATGCGAGGTGTTCATGCCTCCTACAGGGTCGTTTGTGGGCCGATTTGGGTTTTCGCCCTTTAACGGCTTATTTTTTTGTTTAAGTGTTGATTTTTGCAAATTATCGCTGTATTCTCAAACTGGGAGATTCGGGACTACGCGATCAGTTCTCAAAAAGACAGACTCGGGACTACGCGGTCAGTTCCTACAAGTTACATTGGTCCTCTACAAGGTGTTTGTGCCTCATACGGGGTCGTTTGGGGGCTGGTTTGGATTTTACCCTTTAACGGCATATTTTTAAATTTAAGTGTTGATTTTTGTAAATTATCATCGTATTCTCAAACCGAGAGACCCGGTACTACGCGATCAGTTCCTACAAGTTACATTGTTCCGGTACGAGGTGATCGTGCCTCCTATGGGGTCGTTTGGGGGCTGGTTTGGGTTTTCACCCTTTAACGGCCTGTTTTGAAGTCTAAGTGTGATTTTTGAAAATTATTATCGTATTCTGAAACTGAGAGTCCTGGGACTATGCGATCAGTTCCTACAAGTCACATTGGACCCGTGCGAGGTGTTCATGACTCCTATGGGGACGTTTTGGGGCTGGTTTAGATTTTCACCCTTTAACGGCCTGTTTTGAAGTTTAAGTGTTATTTTTGCAAATTATTGTCATATTCTCAAACCGAGAGACTCGAGACTACGCGGTCAATCCCTACAAGTTACATTGGTTTTGTGCGAGGTGTTGGTACCTCCTACGGGGTTTTTTGAGGGCTGGTTTGGGTTTTCACCCTTTAACGTCCTATTTTTAAGTTTAAGTGTTATTTTTGCAAATTATCGTCGTATTCTCAAACCGGGAGACCCAGGACTACGCTGTTAGTTCCTACAAATTACATCGGTCCCGTGCGAGGTGTTCGTGCCTCCTACGGGGTCGTTTGGGGGCTGGTTTGGGTTTTCACCCTTTAATGGCTTGTTTTTAAGTTTAAGTGGTGATTTCTACAAATTATCATTGTAATTACAAATAGAGAGACAAGGGATTACGCGATCAGTTCCTACAAGTTACATTGGTCCCGTGCGAGGTGTTCGTGCCTCCTACGGGGTCGTTTGGGGGTTGGTTTTGGTTTTCACCCTTTAATGGCCTAATTTTATGATTAAGTGTTATTTTTGAAAATTATCATCATATTCTCACACCGGGAGACGTGGGACTACGCGATCAGTTCCTACAAGTTACATTGGTCCGGTGCAAGGTGTTCGTGCCTCCTACGGGGTCGGTTGGGGGATGGTTTGGGTTTTCACCCTTTAATCGCCTGGTTTTAAGTTTAAGGGTTATTTTTTAAAATTATTTCCATATTCTCAAATCGGGAGACCCAGGACTACGCGAACAGTTCCTACAAGTTACATTGGTTCCGTGCGAGGTGCTCGTGCCTCATACGGGGTCGTTTTGGGGCTGGTATGAATTTTCATCCTTTAACGGCCTGTTTTTAAGTCTAAGTGTGATTTTTGCAGATTATCATCGTATTCTCAAACCGAGAGACCCAGGACTACGCGATCAGTTCCTAAAAGTTACATTGGTCCCGTGTGAGGTGTTCGTGCCTCCTACAGGGTTTTTTGAGGGTTAGTTTGGGTTTTCACCCTTTAACGTCCTGTTTTTAAGTTTAAGTGTTATTTTTGCAATTTATCATCGTATTCTCAAATCGAGAGACCCAGGACTACGCGGTTAGTTCCTACAAGTTACATTGGTCCCGTGCGAGGTGTCCGTGCCTCCTACGGGGTCGTTTGGGGGCTGGTTTGGGTTTTCACCCTTTAACGGCTTGTTTTTAAGTTTAAGTGTTGATTTCTACAAATTATCATTGTAATTACAAACAAAGAGACATGGGATTACGCGATCAGTTCCTACAAGTTACATTGGTTCCGTGCGAGGTGTTCGTGCCGCCTAAGGGGTCGTTTGGGGTCTGGTTTTTGTTTTCACCCTTTAACGGCCTATTTTTACGATTAAGTGTTATTTTTGAAAATTATCATCGTATTCTCATACCAGGAGACGCGCGACTATGCAGTCAGTTCCTACAAGTTACATTGGTCCCGTGCAAGGTGTTCGTGCCTCCTACGGGGTCGTTTGGGGGCTGGTTTGGGTTTTCACCCTTTAATGGCCTATTTTTAAGTTTAAGGGTTATTTTTTAAAATTATTGCCGTATTCTCATATCGGGAGACCCAGGACTACGCGGACAGTTCCTACAAGTTACATTGGTCCCGTGCGAGGTGTTCATGCCTCATAAGGGGCTGGTTGGGATTTTCACCCTTTAGCGGCCTGAGTTTAAGTGTGATTTTTGCAAATTATCATCGTATTCTCAAATCGAGAGACCCAGGACTACGTGATCAGTTCCTATAAGTTACATTGGTCCCGTGCGAGGTGTTCGTGCCTCCTACGGGGTCGGTTGGGGGCTGGTTTGGGTTTTTACCCTTTAACGAACTGTTTTTTATGTTAAATATTGTTTTTTGGAAATTATTATCGTATTATTAAATCAAGAGACCCGGGACTACGCGATCAGTTCCTACAAGTTACATTGGTCCCGTGTGAGGTGTTCGTGCCTCCTACGAGGTCGTTTGGGGGCTGGTTTGGGTTTTCACCCTTTAACGGCCTGTTTTTGTGATTAAGTGTTATTTTTGCAAATTATCATCGTATTCTCAAACCGGGAGACGCGGGACTATGCAATAAGTTCCTACAAGTTTCATTGGTCCCGTACAAGGTGTTCGTGCCTCCTACGGGGTCGTTTGGGGGCTGGTTTGGGTTTTCACCCTTTAACGACCTATATTTAAGTTTAAGTGTTAATTTTTAAAATTATTTCCGTATTCTCAAATCGAGAGAACCGAGAGTATGCGATCAGTTCCTTCAAGTTACATTGGTACCGCGCGAGGTGTTCGTGCATCCTAAGGAGTCGTTTTGGGGTTGGTTTGGGTTTTCAGCCTTTAACGACATGTTTTTAAGTTTAAGTGTTATTTTTGAAAATTATCATCGTATTCTCAAATCGGGAAACCCGAGACTATGCAGTCAGTTCCTACATGTTACATTGGTCCCGTGCGAGGTGTTCGTGCCTCCTATGGGGTCGTTTGGGGGCTGGTTTGGGCTTTCACCCTTTCACGGCCTGTTTTTAAGTTGAAGGGTAATTTTTGTAAATTATCGTCGTATTCTAAATCCGAGAGACCCGGGACAATGCGATGAGTTCCTGCATGTTACATTGGTTCCGTGCGAGGTGTTCGTGCCTCCTATGTGGTTTTTTGAGGGCTAGTTTGGGTTTTCACCCTTTAACGGCCTATTTTTAAGTTTAAGTATTATCTATGCAAATTATCATCGTATTCTCAAACCGAGAGACCCAGGACTACCCGGTTAGTTCCTACAAGTTACATCGGTCCCGTTCGAGGTGTCCGTGCCTCCTACGGGGTCGTTTGGGGGCTGGTTTGGGTTTTCACCGTTTAACGGTTATTTTTAAGTATAAGCGGTGATTTCTACAAATTATTGTTATAATTACAAACAGAGAGACATGGGATTATGCGCTCAGTTCCTACAAGTTACATTGGTCTCGTGCGAGGTGTTCGTGCCTCCTACGGGGTCGTTTGGGGGCTGGTTTTGGTTTTCTCCCTTTAACGGCCTATTTTTACGATTAAGTGTTATTTTTGAAAATTATCATCGTATTCTCATACCGGGAGACGCGGGACTATGCAGTCAGTTCCTACAAGTTACATTGGTCCCGTGCAAGGTCATCGTGCCTCCTACGGGGTCGTTTGGGGGCTGGTTTGGGTTTTCACCCTTTAATGGCCTATTTTTAAGTTTAAGGGTTATTTTTTAAAATTATTGCCGTAATCTCAAATCGGGAGCCCCAGGACTACGCGTACAGTTCTTACAAGTTACATTGGTCCCGTGCGAGGTGTTCGTGCCTCATACGGGGTCGTTTGGGGGCTGGTTGGGATTTTCACCATTTAGCAGCCTGTTTTTAAGTCTAAGTGTGATTTTTGCGAATTATCATCGTATTCTCAAATCGAGAGACCCGGGACTACGCGATCAGTTCCTACAAGTTACATTAGTCCCGTGCGAGGTGTTCGTGCCTCCTACGGGGTCGTTTGGGGGCTGGTTTGGGTTTTTACCCTTTAACGGCCTGTTTTTATGATTAAGTGTTATTTTTGCAAATTATCATCGTATTCTCAAATCGGGAGATGCGGGACTATGCGATTAGTTCCTACAAGTTTCATTTGTCCCGTACAAGGTGTTCGTGCCTCCTACGGGGTCGTTTGGGGGCTGGTTTGGGTTTTCACCCGTTAACGGCCTGTTTTTAAGTTTAAGGGTTAATTTTTAAAATTATTACCGTATTCTCAAATCGGGAGACCCGGGAGTATGCGATAAGTTCCTTCAAGTTACATTGGTACCGCGCGAGGTGTTCGTGCGTCCTACGGAGTCGTTTTGGGGTTGGTTTGGATTTTCACCCTTTAATGATCTGTTTTTAAGTTTGAATGTTATTTTTGCAAATTATCATCGTATTCTCAAACCGGGAAACCCGGGACTATGCAGTAAGTTCCTACATGTTACATTGGTCCCGTGTGAGGTGTTCGTGCCTCCTATGGGGTCGTTTGGGGGCTGGTTTGGGTTTTCACCCTTTCACGACCTGTTTTTAAGTTTAAGGGTAATTTTTGCAAATTATCGTCGTATTCTAAAACCGAGAGACCCGGGACAATGCGGTGAGTTCCTACAAGTTACATTGGTTCCGTACGAGGTGTTCGTGCCTCCTACGGAGTAGTTTGGTGGCAGGGTTTGGTTTTCACCATTTGAAGGCTTGTTTTTATGTTTAAGTGTTGATTTTTGCAAATTATCGTCGTATTCTCAAACCAAGATATCTGGGACTACGCGATCAGTTCTCAAATAGGGAGACCCGAGACTCCGCGGTCAGTTCCTATAGTGTTACATTGGTCCCGTGCGAGCTGTTCGTGCCTCCTACGAGGTCGATTTGGGGCTGGTTTAGGTTTTTACTCTTTACCGGGCTGTTTTTAAGTCTAAGTGTGATTTTTGCAAATTATCGTCGTATTCTCAAACCGAGAGACCAGGGACTACGCGGTTAGTTCCTACAAGTTACATTGGTCCCGTGCGAGCTGTTCGTGCCTCCTACGTGGTTGTTTGGGGGCTGGTTTGGATTTCCACCCTTTAACGGCCTATTTTTAAGTTTAAGTGTTATTTTTGCAAATTATCATCGTATTCTGAAACCCAGTGACCCGGGACAACGCGGTGAGTTCCTACAAGTTACATTGGTTCAATGCGAGGTGTTCGTTCCTCCTACGGGGTTGTTTGGGGGTTGGTTTGGGTTTTCACCTTCTAGCGACCTCTTTTTAAGTCTAAGTGTGATTTTTGCAAATTATCGTCGTATTCTCAAACCGAGAGACGGGGGACTACGCGGTCAGTTCCTATAAGTTACATTGGTCCCGTGCGAGGTGTTCGTGCCTCCTATGGGGTCGTTTGGGGGATGGTTCTTATTTTCACCCTTTAAAGGCTTGTTTTTAAGTTTAATTGTTGATTTTAGGAAATTATCATCATATTCTGAAACTAAGAGATCCGGGACTACGCGATTAGTTCTTAAATCGGGAGACCCGGGACTACGTGGTCAGTTCCTATAAGTTACATTGGTCCCGTGTGAGGTGTTCATGCCTCCGACGGGGTCGTTTGGGTGCTGGTTTGGGTTTTCACACTTTAACGACCTGTTTTTAAGTCTAAGTGTGATTTTTGCAAATTATCGTCGTATTCTCTAATCGGGAGACCCGAGACTACGCGGTCAGTTCCTCCAAGTTACATTGGTCCCGTGCGAGGTGTTCGTGCCTCCTACGGGGTCGTTTGGAAGCTAGTTTGGGGTTTCACCTTTTAACCGCATGTTTTTAAGTTTAAGTGTTATTTTTTCAAATTATCATCATATTCTCAAACCGAGTGACCCGGGACTACACGGTTAATTCCTACAAGTTACATTGGTCCCGTGCGAGGTGTTCGTGCCTCCCAAGGGGTCGTTTGGGGGCTGATTTGGGTTTTCACCCTTTAATGACCTATTTTTAGGTTTAAGTGTTGATTTTTCCAAATTATCATCGTATTCTCAAACTGAGAGATCCAGGACTACGCGATCAGTTTCTACAAGTTACATTGGTCCCATGCGAGGTGTTCGCATCTCCCACGGGGTCGTTTGGGGGCTGGTTTTGATATTAACCCTTTAACGGCCTCTTTTTTAGGCTAAGTGTGATTTTTGCAAATTATTATCGTATTCTCAAAACGAGAGACCCAGGACTACGCGATGAGTTCCTACAAGTTACATTGGTCCCGTGCGAGGTGTTCGTGCCTCCTACGGGGTCGTTTGGGAGCTGGTTTGGATTTCCACCCTTTAACGGTCTGTTTTTAAGTTTATGTGTGATTTTTGAAATTATCGTCCTATTCTCAAACCGAGAGACCAGGGACTACGCAGTCAGTTCCTACAAGTTACATTGGTCCCTTGCGAGGTGTTCGTGCCTCCTAAGGGGTCGTTTGGGGGCTGATTTCGGTTTTCACCCTTTAACGACTTGTTTTTATGTTTAAGTGTTGATTTTTGCAAATTATCATCATATTCTCAAACTAAGAGATCCGGGACTACGCGATCAGTTTCTACAAGTTACATTGGTCCCGTGCGAGGTGATCGTGCCTCCTACAGGGTCGTTTGGGGGCTAGTTTGGGTTTTCGCCCTTTAACGGCCTGTTTTTATGTTTAAGTGTTATTTTTGCAAATTATCTTCGTATTCTCAAATCAGGAGACCCGGGACTACACGATTAGTTCCTACAAGTTACATTGGTCCCATGCGAGGTCTGCGTGCCTCCTACAGGGTCGTTTGGCGGCTGGTTTGGGTTTTCACTCTTTAACTTCCTATTTTTTTTGTTTATGGGTTATTTTTGCAATTTATCGCCGTATTCTGATACTTGGAGATCCAAGACTACGCAGTCAGTTCCTACAAGTTACATTGGTCCCGTGCGAGATGTTCGTGCCCCCTACGGGTTTGTTTGGTGCCTGGTTTGGATTTCCACCCTTTAATGACCTATTTTTAAGTTTAAGCGTTATTTTTGTAAATTATCATCGTATTCTCAAACCGAGTGACCCGGGACAACGCGACGAGTTCCTATAAGTTACATTGGTTCCGTGCGAGGTGTTCGTGCCTCCTATGGGGTTGTTTGGGAGTTGGTTTGGGTTTTCACCTTTTTACGACCTACTTTTAAGTCTAAGTGTGATTTTTGCAAATTATCGTCGGGTGCTCAAACCGAGAGACCGAGGACTACGTGGTCAGTTCCTACAAGTTACATTGGTCCCGTACGAGGTGTTCGTGCCTCCTACGGGGTCGTTTGGGGGATGGTTTTGATTTCCACCCTTCAACGGCCTGTTTTTGAGTTTAAGTGTTATTTTTGCAAATTATCGTCGTATTCTCAAACCGAGAGACCCAGGACTACGTTGTGAGTTCCTACAAGTTACATTGGTTCCGTGCGAAGTGTTCGTGCCTCCTACGGGGTCGTTTGGGGGTTGGTTTGGGTTTTCACCCTTTAATGATCTCTTTTGAAGTCTAAGTGTGATTTTTGCAAATTATCATCGTATTCTGAAACTGAGAGACCAGGGACTACGCGATCAGTTCTTACAAGTTACATTGGTCCCGTGCGAGGTGTTCGTTCCTCCTACGGGGTCATTTTGGTGATGGTTTAGATATTCACCCTTTAACGACTTGTTTTTAAGTTTAAGTGTTATTTTTGCTAATTATCATTGTATTTTCAAACCGAGAGATCCGAGACTACGCGATCAGTTCCTACAAGTTACGTTAGTCCCGTGCGAGGTGTTTGTGCCTCCTATGGGGTCGTTTGGGGGCTGGTTTGGGTTTTCACCCTTTAAAGGCTTGTTTTTAAGTTTAAGTGTTGATTTTTGCAAATTATCGTCGTATTCTCAAATAAAGAGATTCGGGACTCCGCGATCAGTTCTCAAATCGGGAGACCCAGGACTATGCGGTCAGTTCCTACAAGTTACATTGGACCCGTGCGAGGTGTTCGTGCCTCCTACGGAGTCGTTTGGGGGCTGGTTTGGATATTCACCCTTTAACAGCCTATTTTTAAGTATAAGCGTGATTTTTATAAATTATTGTCGTATTCTCAAACCAGGAGACCCGATACTACGCGATCAGTTCCTACAAACTACATATTTCTCGTACGAGGTGTTCGTGCCTCCTACGGGATCGTTTGGGGATTGGTTTGGGTTTTCACCCTTTAACGGCCTATTTTTCAGTTTAAGTGTTGATTTTTGCAAATTATCATCGTATTCTCAAACAGAGAGATCCAGGATTACGCGATCAATTTCTACCAATAACATTGGTCCGGTGCGAGGTGCTCGTGCCTCCTACGGGTTCGTTTGGGGGCTGGTTTGGATTTTAACCCTTTAACGGCCTATTTTTTAGTCTAAGTGTGATTTTTACAAATTATCGTCATATTCTCAAATCGAGAGACCTGAAACTACGCGGTCAGTTCCTACAAGTTACATTGGTCGCGTGCAGGGTTCGTGCCTCCTACGGGTTCGTTTGGGGGCTAGTTTAGGTTTTCACCCTTTAACGGTCTGTTTTAAAGTTTAAGTGTTATTTTTGCACATTATCGTCATATTCTCAAGTTGGGAGACTCGGGACTATGAGGCTAGTTCTTAAAAGTTACATAAGTCCCGTGCGAGGTGTTCGTGCGTCCTACGGGGTCATTTGGCTTGGGTTTGGCTTGCGTCCTACGGGGTCTCGGTTTGGGTTTTCACCCTTTAACGGCCTATTTTTAAAGTTTAAGGGTTATTTTCACAAATTATCATCGTATTCTCATATCGGGAGACCCAAGACTACGCGGTCAGTTCCAACAAGTTATATTGGTCCCGTGCGAGGTGTTCGTGCCTCCTATGGGGTCGTTTAGGGGATGGTTTGGATTTCCATCCTTTAATGGCCTGTTTTTAAATTTAAGTGTTATTTTTGCTAATTATCTTCGTATTCTCAAACCGAGAGACCCGGGACTACGTCGTCAGTTCCTACAAGTTACATTAGTTCCATGCGAGGTGTTCGTTCCTCCTACGGGGTTGTTTGGGGGTTGCTTTGGGTTTTCACCTTCTAACGACCTCTTTTTAAGTCTAAGTGTGATTTTTGCAAATTATCGTCGTATTCTCAAACCGAGAGACGGGGGACTACGCGGTCAGTTCCTACAAGTTACATTGGTCCCGTGCGAGGTGTTCGTGCCTCCTATGGGGTCGTTTGGGGGATGGTTCTTGTTTTCACCCTTTAAAGGCTTGTTTTTAAGTTTAATTGTTGATTTTAGCAAATTATCATCATATTCTGAAACTAAGAGATCCGGGACTACGCGATTAGTTCTTAAATCGGGAGACCGGGGACTACGTGGTCAGTTCCTATAAGTTACATTGGTCCCGTGTGAGGTGTTCGTGCCTCCTACGGGGTCGTTTGGGTGCTGGTTTGGGTTTTCACCCTTTAACGGCCTGTTTTTAAGTCTAAGTGTGATTTTTACAAATTATCGTCGTATTCTCAAATCGGGAGACCCGAGAGTACGCGGTCAGTTCCTCCAAGTTACATTGGTCCCGTGCGAGGTGTTCGTGCCTCCTACGGGGTCGTTTGGAAGCTAGTTTGGGGTTTCACCTTTTAACTGCATGTTTTTAAGTTTAAGTGTTATTTTTTCAAATTATCATCATATTCTCAAACCGAGTGACCCGGGACTACACGGTTAGTTCCTACAAGTTACATTGGCTCCGTGCGAGGTGTTCGTGCCTCCCAAGGGGTCGTTTGGGGGCTGATTTGGGTTTTCACCCTTTAACGACCTATTTTTAGGTTTAAGTGTTGATTTTTTCAAATTATCATCGTATTCTCAAACTGAGAGATCCAGGACTACGCGATCAGTTTCTACAAGTTACATTGGTCCCATGCGAGGTGTTCGCATCTCCCACGAGGTCGTTTGGGGGCTGGTTTTGATATTAACCCTTTAACGGCCTCTTTTTTAGGCTAAGTGTGATTTTTGCAAATTATTATCGTATTCTCAAAATGAGAAACCCGGGACTACACGATGAGTTCCTACAAGTTACATTGGTCCCGTGCGAGGTGTTCGTGCCTCCTACGGGGTCGTTTGGGAGCTGGTTTGGATTTCCGCCCTTTAACGGCCAGTTTTTAAGTTTATGTGTGATTTTTGCAAATTATCGTCCTATTCTCAAATCGAGAGACCAGGGACTACGCAGTCAGTTCCTACAAGTTACATTGGTCCCGTGCGAGGTGTTCCTGCCTCCTAAGGGGTCGTTTGGGGGCTGATTTGGGTTTTCACCCTTTAACGACTTGTTTTTACGTTTAAGTGTTGATTTTTGCAAATTATCATCGTATTCTCAAACTAAGAGATCCGGGACTACGCGATCAGTTTCTACAAGTTACATTGGTCCCGTGCGAGGTGATCGTGCCTCCTATAGGGTCGTTTGGGGGCTAGTTTGGGTTTTCGCCCTTTAACGGCCTGTTTTTAAGTTTAAGTGTTATTTTTGCAAATTATCTTCGTATTCTCAAATCAGGAGACCCGGGACTACGCGATTAGTTCCTACAAGTTACATTGGTTCCATGCGAGGTCTTCGTGCCTCCTACGGGGTCGTTTGGCGGCTGGTTTGGGTTTTCACTCTTTAACTGCCTATTTTTTTTGTTTATGGGTTATTTTTGCAATTTATCGTCGTATTCTAATACTTGGAGACCCAAGACTACGCGGTCAGTTCCTACAAGTTACATTGGTCCCGTGCGAGAAGTTCGTGCCCCCTACGGGTTTGTTTAGTGCCTGGTTTGGATTTCCACCCTTTAACGACCTATTTTTAAGTTTAAGCGTTATTTTTGTAAATTATCATCGTATTCTCAAACCGAGAGACCCGGGACAACGCGACGAGTTCCTATAAGTTACATTGGTTCCGTGCGAGGTGTTTGTGCCTCCTATGGGGTTGTTTGGGAGTTGGTTTGGGTTTTCACGTTTTTACGACCTACTTTTAAGTCTAAGTGTGATTTTTGCAAATTATCGTCGGGTGCTCAAACCGAGAGACCGAGGACTACGTGGTCAGTTCCTACAAGTTACATTGGTCCCGTGCGAGGTGTTCGTGCCTCCTACGGGGTCGTTTGAGGGATGGTTTTGATTTCCACCCTTCAAAGGCCTGTTTTTGAGTTTAAGTGTTATTTTTGCAAATTATCGTCGTATTCTGAAACTGAGAGACCCAGGACTACGCGGTGAGTTCCTACAAGTTACATTGGTTCCGTGCGAGGTGTTCGTGCCTCCTACGGGGTCGTTTGGGGGTTGGTTTGGGTTTTCACCCTTAATGATCTCTTTTGAAGTCTAAGTGTGATTTTTGCAAATTATCATCGTATTCTCAAACTGAGAGACCAGGTACTACGCGATCAGTTCTTACAAGTTACATTGGTCCCGTGCGAGGTGTTCGTTCCTCCTACGGGGTCATTTTGGTGCTGGTTTAGATTTTCACCCTTTAACGACTTGTTTTTAAGTTTAAGTGTTATTTTTGCTAATTATCATTGTATTTTCAAACCGAGAGACCCGAGACTACGCGGTCAGTTCCTACAAGTTACGTTAGTGCCGTGCGAGGTGTTCGTGCCTCCAATGGGGTCGTTTGGGGGCTGGTTTGGGTTTTCACCCTTTAAAGGCTTGTTTTTAAGTTTAAGTGTTGATTTTTGCAAATTATCGTCGTATTATCAAATAAAGAGATTCGGGACTCCGCGATCAGTTCTCAAATCGGGAGACCCAGGACTATGCGGTCAGTTCCTACAAGTTACATTGGACCCGTGCGAGGTGTTCGTGCCTCCTACGGAGTCGTTTGGGGGCTGGTTTGGATATTCACCCTTTAACGGCCTATTTTTAAGTATAAGTGTGATTTTTACAAATTATTGTCGTATTGTCAAACCGGGAGACCCGATACTACGCGATCAGTTCCTACAAATTACATATTTCCCGTGCGAGGTGTTCGTGCCTCTTACGGGATCGTTTGGGGATTGGTTTGGGTTTTCACCCTTTAACGGCCTATTTTTAAGTTTAAGTGTTGATTTTTGCAAATTATCATCGTATTCTCAAACCGAGAGATCCAGGATTAAGCGATCAGTTTCTACCAATAACATTGATCCCGTGCGAGGTGTTCGTGCCTCCTACGGGTTCGTTTGGGGGCTGGTTTGGATTTTAACCCTTTAACGGCCTATTTTTTAGTCTAAGTGTGATTTTTACAAATTATCATCATATTCTCAAATCGAGGGACCTGAAACTACGCGGTCAGTTCCTACAAGTTACATTGGTCGCGTGCAAGGTGTTCGTGCCTCCTACGGGTTCGTTTGGGGGCTAGTTTAGGTTTTCACCCTTTAACGGTCTGTTTTAAAGTTTAAGTGTTATTTTTGCACATTATCGTCATATTCTCAAATTGGGAGACTCGGGACTATGAGGCTAGTTCTTAAAAGTTACATTAGTCCCGTGCGAGGTGTTCGTGCGTCCTACGGGGTCATTTGGCTTGCGTCCTACGGGGTCTCGGTTTGGGTTTTCACCCTTTAACGGCCTATTTTTAAAGTTTAAGGGTTATTTTCACAAATTATCATCGTATTCCAATACCGGGAGACCCAAGACTACGCGGTCAGTTCCAACAAGTTATATTGGTCCCGTGCGAGGTGTTCGTGCCTCCTACGGGGTCGTTTAGGGGATGGTTTGGATTTCCATCCTTTAATGGCCTGTTTTTAAATTTAAGTGTTATTTTTGCTAATTATCGTCGTATTCTCAAACCGAGAGACCCGGGACTACGTCGTCAGTTCCTACAAGTTACATTAGTTCCGTGCGAGGTGTTCGTACCTCCTACGGGGTTGTTTGGGGGTTGGTTTGGGTTTTCACCCTTTAACGACCTGTTTTTAAGTTTAGGTGTGATTTTTGCAAATTATCGTCGTATTCTCAAGCCGAGAGACCGGGGACTAGGCGATCAGTTCCTACAAATTACATTGGTCCCGTGCGAGATTTTCTTTCCTCCTACGGGGTCGTTTTGGGGCTGGATTGAATTTTCAACCTTTAACAGCATGTTTTTAAGTTTAAGGGTTCTTTTTGCTAATTATCGTCGCATTCTCAAACCGATAGACCCGAGACTATGCGACCAATTTCTACAAGTTACATTAGTCCCGTCCGAGGTGTTCGTGCCTCCTACAGGGTCATTTGGGGGCAGGTTTTGGTTTTCACCCTTTAATGACCTATTTTTATGTTTAAGTGTTGATTTTTTCAAATTATCATCGTATTCTCAAATCGAGAGACCCGGGACTACGCGATCAGTTCCTACAAGTTACATTGGTCCGTGCAAGGTGTTCGTGCCTCCTACGGGGTCGTTTTGAGGCCGGTTTGGGTTTTCAGCCTTTAACGGCCTATTTTTAAGTTTAACTGTTATTTTTGCAAATTATCATCGTATTCTCCAACCGGGATACCCGAAACTACACATCAATTCCTACAAGTTACATTAGTCCTATGCGAGGTGTTCGTGCCTCCTACGGGGTCATTTGGGGGCTGGTTTGGGTTTTCACCCTTTAACGGCCTATTTTTAAGTTTAAGTGTTGATTTTTGCAAATTATCATCGTATTCTCAAACCGAGAGATCGATGACTACGCGATCAGTTTCTACAAGTTACATTGGTCCCGTGCGAGGTGATCGTGCCTCCTATTGGGTCGTTTGGGGGCTAGTTTGGGTTTTCGCCCTTTAACGGCCTGTTTTTAAGTTTAAGTGTTATTTTTGCAAATTATCTTCGTATTCTCAAATCAGGAGACCCGGGACTACGCGATTAGTTCCTACAAGTTACATTGGTTCCATGCGAGGTCTTCGTGCCTCCTACGGGGTCGTTTGGCGGCTGGTTTGGGTTTTCACTCTATAGCTGCCTATTTTTTTTGTTTATGGGTTATTTTTGCAATTTATCGCCGTATTCTAATACTTGGAGACCCAAGACTACGCGGTCAGTTCCTACAAGTTACATTGGTCCCGTGCGAGAAGTTCGTGCCCCCTACGGGTTTGTTTGGTGCCTGGTTTGGATTTCCACCCTTTAACGACCTATTTTTAAGTTTAAGCGTTATTTTTGTAAATTATCATCGTATTCTCAAACCGAGAGACCCGGGACAACGCGACGAGTTCCTATAAGTTACATTGGTTCCGTGCGAGGTGTTTGTGCCTCCTATGGGGTTGTTTGGGAGTTGGTTTGGGTTTTCACGTTTTTACGACCTACTTTTAAGTCTAAGTGTGATTTTTGCAAATTATCGTCGGGTGCTCAAACCGAGAGACCGAGGACTACGTGGTCAGTTCCTACAAGTTACATTGGTCCCGTGCGAGGTGTTCGTGCCTCCTACGGGGTCGTTTGGGGGATGGTTTTGATTTCCACCCTTCAAAGGCCTGTTTTTGAGTTTAAGTGTTATTTTTGCAAATTATCGTCGTATTCTGAAACCGAGAGACCCAGGACTACGCGGTGAGTTCCTACAAGTTACATTGGTTCCGTGCGAGGTGTTCGTGCCTCCTACGGGGTCGTTTGGGGGTTGGTTTGGGTTTTCACCCTTAATGATCTCTTTTGAAGTCTAAGTGTGATTTTTGCAAATTATCATCGTATTCTCAAACTGAGAGACCCTGACTACGCGATCAGTTCTTACAAGTTACATTGGTCCCATGCGAGGTGTTCGTTCCTTCTACGGGGTCATTTTGGTGCTGGTTTAGATTTTCACCCTTTAACGACTTGTTTTTAAGTTTAAGTGTTATTTTTGCTAATTATCATTGTATTTTCAAACCGAGAGACCCGAGACTACGCGGTCAGTTCCTACAAGTTACGTTAGTGCCGTGCGAGGTGTTCGTGCCACCAATGGGGTCGTTTGGGGGCTGGTTTGGGTTTTCACCCTTTAAAGGCTTGTTTTTAAGTTTAAGTGTTGATTTTTGCAAATTATCGTCGTATTATCAAATAAAGAGATTCGGGACTCCGCGATCAGTTCTCAAATCGGGAGACCCAGGACTATGCGGTCAGTTCCTACAAGTTACATTGGACCCGTGCGAGGTGTTCGTGCCTCCTACGGAGTCGTTTGGGGGCTGGTTTGGATATTCACCCTTTAACGACCTATTTTTAAGTATAAGTGTGATTTTTACAAATTATTGTCGTATTGTCAAACCGGGAGACCCGATACTACGCGATCAGTTCCTACAAATTACATATTTCCCGTGCGAGGTGTTCGTGCCTCCTACGGGATCGTTTGGGGATTGGTTTGGGTTTTCACCCTTTAACGGCCTATTTTTAAGTTTAAGTGTTGATTTTTGCAAATTATCATCGTATTCTCAAACCGAGAGATCCAGGATTAAGCGATCAGTTTCTACCAATAACATTGATCCCGTGCGAGGTGTTCGTGCCTCCTACGGGTTCGTTTGGGGGCTGGTTTGGATTTTAACCCTTTAACGGCCTATTTTTTAGTCTAAGTGTGATTTTTACAAATTATCATCATATTATCAAATCGAGGGACCTGAAACTACGCGGTCAGTTCCTACAAGTTACATTGGTCGCGTGCAAGGTGTTCGTGCCTCCTACGGGTTCGTTTGGGGGCTAGTTTAGGTTTTCACCCTTTAACGGTCTGTTTTAAAGTTTAAGTGTTATTTTTGCACATTATCGTCATATTCTCAAGTTGGGAGACTCGGGACTATGAGGCTAGTTCTTAAAAGTTACATTAGTCCCGTGCGAGGTGTTCGTGCGTCCTACGGGGTCATTTGGCTTGCGTCCTACGGGGTCTCGGTTTGGGTTTTCACCCTTTAACGGCCTATTTTTAAAGTTTAAGGGTTATTTTCACAAATTATCATCGTATTCCAATACCGGGAGACCCAAGACTACGCGGTCAGTTCCAACAAGTTATATTGGTCCCGTGCGAGGTGTTCGTGCCTCCTACGGGGTCGTTTAGGGGATGGTTTGGATTTCCATCCTTTAATGGCCTGTTTTTAAATTTAAGTGTTATTTTTGCTAATTATCGTCGTATTCTCAAACCGAGAGACCCGGGACTACGTCGTCAGTTCCTACAAGTTACATTAGTTCCGTGCGAGGTGTTCGTACCTCCTACGGGGTTGTTTGGGGGTTGGTTTGGGTTTTCACCCTTTAACGACCTGTTTTTAAGTTTAGGTGTGATTTTTACAAATTATCGTCGTATTCTCAAACCGAGAGACCGGGGACTAGGCGATCAGTTCCTACAAATTACATTGGTCCCGTGCGAGATTTTCGTTCCTCCTACGGGGTCGTTTTGGGGCTGGATTGAATTTTCAACCTTTAACAGCATGTTTTTAAGTTTAAGGGTTCTTTTTGCTAATTATCGTCGCATTCTCAAACCGATAGACCCGAGACTATGCGACCAATTTCTACAAGTTACATTAGTCCCGTCCGAGGTGTTCGTGCCTCCTACGGGGTCATTTGGGGGAAGGTTTTGGTTTTCACCCTTTAACGACCTATTTTTATGTTTAAGTGTTGATTTTTTCAAATTATCATCGTATTCTCAAATCGAGAGACCCGGGACTACGCGATCAGTTCCTACAAGTTACATTGGTCCGTGCAAGGTGTTCGTGCCTCCTACGGGGTCGTTTTGAGGCCGGTTTGGGTTTTCAGCCTTTAACGGCCTATTTTTAAGTTTAACTGTTATTTTTGCAAATTATCATCGTATTCTCCAACCGGGATACCCGAAACTACACATCAATTCCTACAAGTTACATTAGTCATATGCGAGGTGTTCGTGCCTCCTACGGGGTCATTTGGGGGCTGGTTTGGGTTTTCACCCTTTAACGGCCTATTTTTAAGTTTAAGTGTTGATTTTTGCAAATTATCATCGTATTCTCAAACCGAGAGATCGATGACTACGCGATCAGTTTCTACAAGTTACATTGGTCCCGTGCGAGGTGTTCGTGCCTCCTACGGGGTCGTTTGGGGGTCGATTTGGGTTTTCACCCTTTAACGACCCGTTTTTAAGTCTAAGTGTGATTTTAGCAAATTATCATTGTATTGTCAAACCGAGAGATCCAGGACTACGCGATCAGTTTCTACAAGTTACATTGGTCTCGTGCGAAGTGTTCGTGCCTCCTACGGGGTCGTTTGGGGGCTGGTTTTGATTTTAACCCTTTAACGACCTGTTTTTTAGTCTAATTGTAATTTTTGCAAATTATCATCATATTCTCAAACCAAGAGACCCAGGACTATGCAGTCAGTTCCTACAAGTTACATTGGTCCCGTGTGAGGTGTTCGTGCCTCCTACGGGATCGTTTGGGGGCTAGTTTGGATTTCTACCCTTTAATGGCCTGTTTCTAAGTTTAAAAGTTATATTTTCAAATTATCATTATATTCTCAAATCGAGAGACTCGGGACTACGCGGTCAATTCCTACAAGTTACATTAGTTCCGTGCGAGGTGTTCGTGCCTCCTATGGGGTCGTTTGGGTGTTGGTTTGGGTTTTCACCCTTTAAGGACCGATTTTTAAGTATACGTGTTATTTTTGCAAATTATCATCATATTCTCAAACCGAGAGACCGGGGACTACGTGTTCAGTTCCTACAAGTTACATTGATCCCGTGCGAGGTGTTCGTTCCTCCAACGGGGTCATTTTGTGGCTGGTTTGGATTTTCACCCTTTAACGGCCTATTTTTAATTTTAAGTGTTATTTTTTCTAATTATCGTCGTATTCTCAAACCGAGATACCCGAGACTATGCGGGAAATTCCTACAAGTTACATGGGTCTCGTCCGAGGTGTTCGTGCCTCCTACGCGGTCATATGGGGCTTGGTTTTGGTTTTCATCCTTTAACGGCCTGTTTTTAAGTTTAAGTGTTATTTTTCCAAATTATCGTCGTATTCTGCAACCAGGAGACCCAGAAGTATGCGGTTAGTTCCTACAAGTTACATTGGTGCCGTGCGAGGTGTTCGTGCCTCCTACGGGGTCGTTTCGGGGCTGGTTTGGGTTTTCACCCTTTAACGACCTATTTATTAGTTTAAGTCTTGAATTTTCCAAAATATCATCATATTCTCTAACCGCGAGATCCAGGACTACGCGGAACGTTTCCCACTAGTTACATTGGTCCCGTACGAGGTGTTCGTGCCTCCTACGGGGTCGTTTTGGGGCTGGTTTGGATTTTCACCCTTTAACGACCTATTTTTAAGTTTAAGTGTTATTTTTTTGAATTATGGTCGTATTCTCCAGCCAGGAGACCCGAAACTACGTTGTCAGTTCCTACAAGTTACATTGGTCTTGTGCGAGGTGTTCGTGCTTCCTATGAGATCGTTTGGGGATTGGTTTGGGTTTCATCCTTTAATGACCTATTTTTAAATTTAAGTGTTGAGTTTTGGAACTTATCATCATATTCTCAAACTGAGAGATCCAGGACTACGCGATCAGTTTCTACAATTACATTGGTCACGTGCGAGGTGTTCATGCCTCCAACGGGGTCGTTTGGGAGCTGATTTGGATTTTAACCCTTTAATGGCCTGTTTTTTAGTCTAAGTGTGATTTTTGAAAATTATTGTCGTATTCTCAAACCGAGAGACCCAGGACTACGCGGTCAGTTCCTACAAATTACATATTTCCCGTGCGAGGTGTTCGTGCCTCCTACGGGATCGTTTGGGGATTGGTTTGGGTTTTCACCCTTTAACGGCCTATTTTTAAGTTTAAGTGTTGATTTTTGCAAATTATCATCGTATTCTCAAACCGAGAGATCCAGGATTAAGCGATCAGTTTCTACCAATAACATTGATCCCGTGCGAGGTGCTCGTGCCTCCTACGGGTTCGTTTGGGGGCTGGTTTGGATTTTAACCCTTTAACGGCCTATTTTTTAGTCTAAGTGTGATTTTTACAAATTATCGTCGTATTCTCAAACCGAGAGACCCAGGACTACGCTGTGAGTTCCTACAAGTTACATTGGTTCCGTGCGAAGTGTTCGTGCCTCCTACGGGGTCGTTTGGGGGTTGGTTTGGGTTTTCACCCTTTAATGATCTCTTTTGAAGTCTAAGTGTGATTTTTGCAAATTATCATCGTATTCTGAAACTGAGAGACCAGGGACTACGCGATCAGTTCTTACAAGTTACATTGGTCCCGTGCGAGGTGTTCGTTCCTCCTACGGGGTCATTTTGGTGATGGTTTAGATTTTCACCCTTTAACGACTTGTTTTTAAGTTTAAGTGTTATTTTTGCTAATTATCATTGTATTTTCAAACCGAGAGACCCGAGACTACGCGGTCAGTTCCTACAAGTTACGTTAGTCCCGTGCGAGGTGTTTGTGCCTCCTATGGGGTCGTTTGGGGGCTGGTTTGGGTTTTCACCCTTTAAAGGCTTGTTTTTAAGTTTAAGTGTTGATTTTTGCAAATTATCGTCGTATTCTCAAATAAAGAGATTCGGGACTCCGCGATCAGTTCTCAAATCGGGAGACCCAGGACTATGCGGTCAGTTCCTACAAGTTACATTGGACCCGTGCGAGGTGTTCGTGCCTCCTACGGAGTCGTTTGGGGGCTGGTTTGGATATTCACCCTTTAACAGCCTATTTTTAAGTATAAGCGTGATTTTTATAAATTATTGTCGTATTCTCAAACCAGGAGACCCGATACTACGCGATCAGTTCCTACAAACTACATATTTCTCGTGCGAGGTGTTCGTGCCTCCTACGGGATCGTTTGGGGATTGGTTTGGGTTTTCACCCTTTAACGGCCTATTTTTAAGTTTAAGTGTTGATTTTTGCAAATTATCATCGTATTCTCAAACAGAGAGATCCAGGATTACGCGATCAATTTCTACCAATAACATTGGTCCGGTGCGAGGTGCTCGTGCCTCCTACGGGTTCGTTTGGGGGCTGGTTTGGATTTTAACCCTTTAACGGCCTATTTTTTAGTCTAAGTGTGATTTTTACAAATTATCGTCATATTCTCAAATCGAGAGACCTGAAACTACGCGGTCAGTTCCTACAAGTTACATTGGTCGCGTGCAGGGTTCATGCCTCCTACGGGTTCGTTTGGGGGCTAGTTTAGGTTTTCACCCTTTAACGGTCTGTTTTAAAGTTTAAGTGTTATTTTTGCACATTATCGTCATATTCTCAAATTGGGAGACTCGGGACTATGAGGCTAGTTCTTAAAAGTTACATTAGTCCCGTGCGAGGTGTTCGTGCGTCCTACGGGGTCATTTGGCTTGCGTCCTACGGGGTCTCGGTTTGGGTTTTCACCCTTTAACGGCCTATTTTTAAAGTTTAAGGGTTATTTCCACAAATTATCATCGTATTCTCATACCGGGAGACCCAAGACTACGCGGTCAGTTCCAACAAGTTATATTGGTCCCGTGCGAGGTGTTCGTGCCTCCTACGGGGTCGTTTAGGGGATGGTTTGGATTTCCATCCTTTAATGGCCTGTTTTTAAATTTAAGTGTTATTTTTGCTAATTATCGTCGTATTCTCAAACCGAGAGACCCGGGACTACGTCGTCAGTTCCTACAAGTTACATTAGTTCCGTGCGAGGTGTTCGTACCTCCTCCGGGGTTGTTTGGGGGTTGGTTTGGGTTTTCACCCTTTAACGACCTGTTTTTAAGTTTAGGTGTGATTTTTGCAAATTATCGTCGTATTCTCAAACCGAGAGACCGGGGACTAGGCGATCAGTTCCTACAAATTCATTGGTCCCGTGCGAGGTTTTCGTTCCTCCTACGGGGTCGTTTTGGGGCTGGATTGAATTTTCAACCTTTAACAGCATGTTTTTAAGTTTAAGGGTTCTTTTTGCTAATTATCGTCGCATTCTCAAACCGATAGACCCGAGACTATGCGACCAATTTCTACAAGTTACATTAATCCCGTTCGAGGTGTTCGTGCCTCCTACGGGGTCATTTGGGGGCAGGTTTTGGTTTTCACCCTTTAACGACCTATTTTTATGTTTAAGTGTTGATTTTTTCAAATTATCATCGTATTCTCAAATCGAGAGACCCGGGACTACGCGATCAGTTCCTACAAGTTACATTGGTCCGTGCAAGGTGTTCGTGCCTCCTACGGGGTCGTTTTGAGGCCGGTTTAGGTTTTCAGCCTTTAACGGCCTATTTTTAAGTTTAACTGTTATTTTTGCAAATTATCATCGTATTCTCCAACCGGGATACCCGAAACTACACATCAATTCCTACAAGTTACATTAGTCCTATGCGAGGTGTTCGTGCCTCCTACGGGGTCATTTGGGGGCTGGTTTGGGTTTTCACCCTTTAACGGCCTATTTTTAAGTTTAAGTGTTGATTTTTGCAAATTATCATCGTATTCTCAAACCGAGAGATCGATGACTACGCGATCAGTTTCTACAAGTTACATTGGTCCCGTGCGAGGTGTTCGTGCCTCCTACGGGGTCGTTTGGGGGTCGATTTGGGTTTTCACCCTTTAACGACCCGTTTTTAAGTCTAAGTGTGATTTTAGCAAAGTATCATTGTATTGTCAAACCGAGAGATCCAGGACTACGCGATCAGTTTCTACAAGTTACATTGGTCCCGTGCGAAGTGTTCGTGCCTCCTACGGGGTCGTTTGGGGGCTGGTTTTGATTTTAACCCTTTAACGACCTGTTTTTTAGTCTAATTGTAATTTTTGCAAATTATCATCATATTCTCAAACCAAGAGACCCAGGACTATGCAGTCAGTTCCTACAAGTTACATTGGTTCCGTGTGAGGTGTTCGTGCCTCCTACGGGATCGTTTGGGGGCTAGTTTGGATTTCTACCCTTTAATGGCCTGTTTCTAAGTTTAAAAGTTATATTTTCAAATTATCATTATATTCTCAAATCGAGAGACTCGGGACTACGCGGTCAATTCCTACAAGTTACATTAGTTCCGTGCGAGGTGTTCGTGCCTCCTATGGGGTCGTTTGGGTGTTGGTTTGGGTTTTCACCCTTTAAGGACCGATTTTTAAGTATACGTGTTATTTTTGCAAATTATCATCATATTCTCAAACCGAGAGACCGGGGACTACGTGTTCAGTTCCTACAAGTTACATTGATCCCGTGCGAGGTGTTCGTTCCTCCAACGGGGTCATTTTGTGGCTGGTTTGGATTTTCACCCTTTAACGGCCTATTTTTAATTTTAAGTGTTATTTTTTCTAATTATCGTCGTATTCTCAAACCGAGATACCCGAGACTATGCGGGCAATTCCTACAAGTTACATGGGTCCCGTCCGAGGTGTTCGTGCCTCCTACGCGGTCATATGGGGCTTGGTTTTGGTTTTCATCCTTTAACGGCCTGTTTTTAAGTTTAAGTGTTATTTTTCCAAATTATCGTCGTATTCTCCAACCAGGAGACCCCGAAGTATGCGGTCAGTTCCTACAAGTTACATTGGTCCCGTGCGAGGTGTTCGTGCCTCCTACGGGGTCGTTTCGGGGCTGGTTTGGGTTTTCACCCTTTAACGACCTATTTATTAGTTTAAGTCTTGAATTTTCCAAAATATCATCATATTCTCTAACCGCGAGATCCAGGACTACGCGGAACGTTTCCCACTAGTTACATTGGTCCCGTACGAGGTGTTCGTGCCTCCTACGGGGTCGTTTTGGGGCTGGTTTGGATTTTCACCCTTTAACGACCTATTTTTAAGTTTAAGTGTTATTTTTTTGAATTATGGTCGTATTCTCCAGCCAGGAGACCCGAAACTACGCTGTCAGTTCCTACAAGTTACATTGGTCTTGTGCGAGGTGTTCGTGCTTCCTACGAGATCGTTTGGGGGTTGGTTTGGGTTTCATCCTTTAATGACCTATTTTTAAATTTAAGTGTTGATTTTTGGAACTTATCATCGTATTCTCAAACTGAGAGATCCAGGACTACGCGATCAGTTTCTACAATTACATTGGTCACGTGCGAGGTGTTCATGCCTCCAACGGGGTCGTTTGGGAGCTGATTTGGATTTTAACCCTTTAATGGCCTGTTTTTTAGTCTAAGTGTGATTTTTGAAAATTATTGTCGTATTCTCAAACCGAGAGACCCAGGACTACGCGGTCAGTTCCTACAAGTTACATTGGTCCTTTGTGAGGTGTTCGTGCCTCCTACGGGGTCGTTTGGGGGCTAGTTTTGGTTTTCACCCTTTAGTGGCCTGTTTGTAAGTTTAAGTGTTATTTTTGCAAATTATCATCGTATTCTCAAATCGGGAGACCCGGGACTACGCGATTAGTTCCTACAAGTTACATTGGTCCCGCGTGAGGTGTTCGTGCCTCCTAGGGGGTCGTTTGGGGGCTGGTTTGGGTTTTCACCCTTTAACGACCTATTTTTAAGTTTAAGTGTTGATTTTTGCATATTATCATCGTATTCTAAAACTGAGAGATCCAGGACTACGCAATCAGTTTCTAAATGTTACATTGGTCCCGTGCGAGGCGTTCGTTCTTCCTACGGGGTCGTTTGGGGGCTGGTTTGGATTGTAACCCTTTAACGGGCTATTTTTTTTTGTCTAAGTGTGTTTTTGCAAAATATCATCGTATTCTAAAACCGAGAGACCGGGGACTATACGGTCAGTTCCTACAAGCTACATTGGTCCCGTGGGAGGTGTTCGTTTCTCCTACAGGGTCGTTTTGGGGTTGGTTTGTATTTTCACACTTTAACGGCCTATTTTTGAGTTTAAGTGTTATTTTTGCTAATTAACATCGTATTCTCAAATCGAGAGAGCTGAGACTACGCGGCCAGTTCCTACAACTTACATTGGTCCCGTACGAGGTGTTCGTGCTTGCTACGGGGTCATTTGGGGACTGGTTTTGGTTTCCACCCTTTAACGACCTATTTTTAAGTTTAAGTGTTGCTTTTTTCAAATTATCATCGTATTCTCTAATCGAGAGACCCGAGACTACGCGGTCAGTTCCTACAAGTTACGTTAGTCCCGTGCGAGGTGTTCATGCCTCCTATGGGGTCGTTTGGGGGCTGGTTTGGGTTTTCACCCTTTAAAGGCTTGTTTTTAAGTTTAAGTGTTGATTTTTGCAAATTATCGTCGTATTCTCAAATAAAGAGATTCGGGACTCCGCGATCAGTTCTCAAATCGGGAGACCCAGGACTATGCGGTCAGTTCCTACAAGTTACATTGGACCCGTGCGAGGTGTTCGTCCCTCCTACGGAGTCGTTTGGGGGCTGGTTTGGATATTCACCCTTTAACGGCCTATTTTTAAGTATAAGTGTGATTTTTGCAAATTATTGTCGTATTCTAAAAACTGGGAGACCCGATACTACGCGATCAGTTCCTACAAATTACATTTGTCCCGTGCGAGGTGTTCGTGCCTCCTACAGGATCGTTTGGGGATTGGTTTGGGTTTTCACCCTTTAATGGCCTATTTTTAAGTTTAAGTGTTGATTTTTACAAATTATCATCGTATTCTCGAACCGAGAGATCCAGGATTACGCGATCAGTTTCTACCAATAACATTGGTCCCGTGCGAGGTGTTCGTGCCTCCTACGGGTTCGTTTGGGGGTTAACCCTTTAACGGCCTATTTTTTAGTGTAAGTGTGATTTTTACAAATTATCATCATATTCTCAAATCGAGAGACCTGAAACTACGCGGTCAGTTCCTAGAAGTTACATTGGTCGCGTGCAAGGTGTACGTTCCTCCTACGGGTTCGTTTGTGGGCTAGTTTAGGCTTTCACCCTTTAACGGTCTGTTTTAAAGTTTAAGTGTTATTTTTGCACATTATCATCATATTCTCGAATTGGGAGACTCGGGACTATGAGGCTAGTTCTTAAAAGTTACATTAGTCCCGTGCGAGGTGTTCGTGCGTCCCACGGGGTCATTTGGCTTGGGTTTGGCTTGCGTCCTACGGGGTCTCGGTTTGGGTTTTCACCCTTTAATGACCTATTTTTAAAGTTTAAGGGTTATTTTCACAAATTATCATCGTATTCTCATACCGGGAGACCCAAGACTACGCGGTCAGTTCCAACAAGTTATATTGGTCCCGTGCGAGGTGTTCGTGCCTCCTACGGGGTCGTTTAGGGGATGGTTTGGATTTCCATCCTTTAATGGCCTGTTTTTAAATTTAAGTGTTATTTTTGCTAATTATCGTCGTATTCTCAAACCGAGAGACCCGGGACTACGTCGTCAGTTCCTACAAGTTACCTTAGTTCCGTGCGAGGTGTTCGTACCTCTACGGGGTTGTTTGGGGGTTGGTTTGGGTTTTCACCCTTTAACGACCTGTTTTTAAGTTTAGGTGTGATTTTTGCAAATTATCGTCGTATTCTCAAACCGAGAGATCGGGGACTAGGCGATCAGTTCCTACAAATTACATTGGTCCCGTGCGAGGTTTTCGTTCCTCCTACGGGGTCGATTTGGGGCTGGTTTGAATTTTTAACCTTTAACAGCCTGTTTTTAAGTTTAAGGGTTCTTTTTGCTAATTATAGTCGTATTCTCAAACCGATAGACCCGAGACTATGCGACCAATTTCTACAAGTTACATTAGTCCCGTCCGAGGTGTTCGTGCATCCTACGGGGTCATTTGGGGGCAGGTTTTGGTTTTCACCCTTTAACGACCTATTTTTATGTTTAAGTGCTGATTTTTTCAAATTATCATCGTATTCTCAAATCGAGAGACCCGGGACTACGCGACCAGTTCCTACAAGTTACAGTGGTCCGTGCAAGGTGTTTGTGCCTCCCACGGGGTTATTTTGAGGCCGGTTTGGGTTTTCAGCCTCTAACGGCCTATTTTTAAGTTTAAGTGATATTTTTGCAAATTATCATCGTATTCTCCAATCGGGATACCCGAAACTACACATCAATTCCTACAAGTTACATTTGTCCTGTGCGAGGTGTTCGTGCCTCCTACGGGGTCATTTGGGGGCTGGTTTGGGTTTTCACCCATTAACGGCCTATTTTTAAGTTTAAGTGTTGAGTTTTGCAAATTATCATCGTATTCTCAAATCGAGAGATCCAGGATTACGCGATCAGTTTCTACCAATAACATTGGTCCCGTGCGAGGTGTTCGTGCCTCCTACGGGTTCGTTTGGGGGATGGTTTGGATTTTAACACTTTAACGGCCTATTTTTTAGTCTAAGTGCGATTTTTACAAATCATCATCATATTCTCAAATTGAGAGACCCGAAACTACGCGGTCAGTTCCTACAAGTTACATTGGTCGCATGCGAGGTGTTCGTGCCTCCTACGAGTTCGTTTGGGGGCTAGTTTAGGTTTTCACCCTTTAACGACCTGTTTTTAAGTTCAAGTGTTATTTTTGCGCAGTATGATCATATTCTCAAATTGGGAGACTCGGGACTATGCGGCTAGTTCCTACAAGTTACATTAGTCCCGTGCGAGGTGTTCGTACGTCCTACGGGGTCGTTTGGCTTGGGTTTGGCTTGCGTCCTACGGGGTCTCGGTTTGGGTTTTCACCCTTTAACGGCCTATTTTTATAGTTTAAGGGTTATTTTCACAAATTATCATCGTATTCTCATACCGGGAGACCCAAGACTACGCGATCAGTTCCAACAAGTTATATTGGTCCCGTGCGAGGTGTTCGTTCCTCCTACGGGGTCGTTTTGGGGCTGGATTGAATTTTCAACCTTTAACAGCATGTTTTTAAGTTTAAGGGTTCTTTTTGCTAATTATCGTCGCATTCTCAAACCGATAGACCCGAGACTATGCGACCAATTTCTACAAGTTACATTAGTCCCGTCCGAGGTGTTCGTGCCTCCTACGGGGTCATTTGGGGGCAGGTTTTGGTTTTCACCCTTTAACGACCTATTTTTATGTTTAAGTGTTGATTTTTTCAAATTATCATCGTATTCTCAAATCGAGAGACCCGGGACTACGCGATCAGTTCCTACAAGTTACATTGGTCCGTGCAAGGTGTTCGTGCCTCCTACGGGGTCGTTTTGAGGCCGGTTTGGGTTTTTAGCCTTTAACGGCCTATTTTTAAGTTTAAGTGTTATTTTTGCAAATTATCATCGTATTCTCCAACCGGGATACCCGAAACTACACATCAATTCCTACATGTTACATTAGTCCTATGCGAGGTGTTCGTGCCTCCTACGGGGTCATTTGGGGGCTGGTTTGGGTTTTCACCCTTTAACGACCTATTTTTAAGTTTGAGTGTTGATTTTTGCAAATTATCATCGTATTCTCAAACCGAGAGATCGATGACTACGCGATCAGTTTCTACAAGTTACATTGGTCCCGTGCGAGGTGTTTGTGCCTCCTACGGGGTCGTTTGGGGGTCGATTTGGGTTTTCACCCTTTAACGACCCGTTTTTAAGTCTAAGTGTGATTTTAGCAAATTATCATTGTATTGTCAAACCGAGAGATCCAGGACTACGCGATCAATTTCTACAAGTTACATTGGTCCCGTGCGAAGTGTTCGTGCCTCCTACGGGGTCGTTTGGGGGCTGGTTTTGATTTTAACCCTTTAACGACCTGTTTTTTAGTCTAATTGTAATTTTTGCAAATTATCATCATATTCTCAAACCAAGAGACCTAGGACTATGCAATCAGTTCCTACAAGTTACATTGGTCCCGTGTGAGGTGTTCGTGCCTCCTACGGGATCGTTTGGGGGCTAGTTAGGATTTCTACCCTTGAATGGCCTGTTTCTAAGTTTAAAAGTAATATTTTCAAATTATCATTATATTCTCAAATCGAGAGACTCGGGACTACATTGTCAGTTCCTACAAGTTACATTGGTTCCGTGCGAGGTGTTCGTGCCTCTTATGGGGTCGTTTGGATGTTGGTTTGGGTTTTCACCCTTTAAGGACCGATTTTTAAGTATACGTGTTATTTTTGCAAATTATCATCGTATTCTCAAACCGAGAGACCGGGGACTACGTGTTCAGTTACTACAAGTTACATTGATCCCGTGCGAGCTGTTCGTTCCTCCAACGGGGTCATTTTGTGGCTGGTTTGGATTTTCACCCTTTAATGACCTATTTTTAATTTTGAGTGTTATTTTTGCTAATTATCGTCGTATTCTCAAACCGAGAGACCCGAGACTATGCGGGCAATTCCTACAAGTTACATGGGTCCCGTCCGAGGTGTTCGTGCCTCCTACGCGGTCATATGGGGCTTGGTTTTGGTTTTCATCCTTTAACGGCCTGTTTTTAAGTTTAAGTGTTATTTTTCCAAATTATTGTCGTATTCTCCAACCAGGAGACCCAGAACTACGCGGTCAGTTCCTACAAGTTACATTGGTCCCGTGCGAGGTGTTCGTGCCTCCTACGGGGTCGTTTCGGGGCTGGTTTGGGTTTTCACCCTTTAACAACATGTTTTTAAGTTTAAGTGTTATTTTTGCAAATTATCGTCGTATTCTGAAATCGGGAGACCCGGGACTACGCGATCAACTCCTACAAGTTACAATGGTCCCGTGCGAGGTGTTCGTGCCTCCAACGAGGACGTTTGGTTGCTGGTTTGGGTTTTCACCCTTTAATGACATGTTTTTAAGTTTAAGGGTTATTTTTTCAAATTATCATCATATTCTTGACCAAGCATAAATTCTTCTGAATTTAGCCCATAAGTTAGTGATTTTGATATCCCGAACAAGGTAATTCAATCATTTTTATTCCATATCATTGCCATTGACTATTCCTAACAAGTACCCCGAGTTTCGTGTATTAGTTTAAGTGTTGAATTTTTCAAAATATCATCATATTCTCTAACCGAGAGATCCAGGACTACGCGGAACGTTTCCCACTAGTTACATTGGTCCCGTACGAGGTGTTCGTGCCTCCTACGGGGTCGTTTTGGGGATGGTTTGGATTTTCACCCTTTAACGACCTATTTTTAAGTTTAAGTGTTATTTTTTTGAATTATGGTCGTATTTTCCAGCCAGGAGACCCGGAACTACGCTGTCAGTTCCTACAAGTTACACTGGTCTTGTGCGAGGTGTTCGTGCTTCCTATGAGATCATTTGGGGGTTGGTTTGGGTTTCATCCTTTAACAACCTATTTTTAAATTTAATTGTTGATTTTTGGAACTTATCATCGTATTCTCAAACTGAGAGATCCAGGACTACGCGATCAGTTTCTAGAAGTTACATTGGTCACGTGCGAGGTGTTCATGCCTCCAACGGGGTCGTTTGGGAGCTGGTTTGGATTTTAACCCTTTAATGGCCTGTTTTTTAGTCTAAGTGTGATTTTTGAAAATTATTGTTGTATTCTCAAACCGAGAGACCCAGGACTACGCGGTCAGTTCCTACAAGTTACATTGGTCCTTTGTGAGGTGTTCGTGCCTCCTACGGGGTCGTTTGGGGGCTAGTTTTGGTTTTCACCCTTTAGTGGCCTGTTTGTAAGTTTAAGTGTTATTTTTGCAAATTATCATCGTATTCTCAAATCGGGAGACCCGGGACTACGCGATTAGTTCCTACAAGTTACATTGGTCCCGCGTGAGGTGTTCGTGCCTCCTAGGGGGTCGTTTGGGGGCTGGTTTGGGTTTTCACCCTTTAACGACCTATTTTTAAGTTTAAGTGTTGATTTTCGCATATTATCATCGTATTCTAAAACTGAGAGATCCAGGACTATGCAATCAGTTTCTAAAAGTTACATTGGTCCCGTGCGAGGCGTTCGTGCTTCCTACGGGGTCGTTTGGGAGCTGGTTTGGATTGTAACCCTTTAACGGGCTATTTTTTTTGTCTAAGTGTGTTTTTAGCAAAATATCATCGTATTCTAAAACTGAGAGACCGGGGACTATACGATCAGTTACTACAAGTTACATTGGTCCCGTGGGAGGTGTTCGTTTCTCCTACAGGGTCGTTTTGGGGCTGGTTTGTATTTTCACACTTTAACGGCCCGTTTTCGAGTTTAAGTGTTATTTTTGCTAATTATCATCGTATTCTCAAATCGAGAGAGCTGAGACTATGCGGCCAGTTCCTACAACTTACATTGGTCCCGTACGAGGTGTTCGTGCTTGCTACGGGGTCATTTGGGGACTGGTTTTGGTTTCCACCCTTTAACGACCTGTTTTTAAGTTTAAGTGTTGCTTTTTTTAAGTTATCATCGTATTCTCTAATCGAGAGACCCGGGACTACGCGATCAGTTCCTACAAGTTACATTGGTCCCGTGCGAGGTGTTCGTGCCTCCTACGAGGTCATGTTGGGGCTGGTTTGGGTTTTCACCCTTTAACGGCATGTTTTTAAGTTTAAGAGTTATTTTTCCTAATTTTCGTCGTATTCTCAAACCGAGAGACCCGAGACTATGCGGCCAGTTCCTACAAGTTACATTGGTCTCGTGCGAGGTGTTCGTGCCTCCTACGGGGTCATTTGGGTGATGGTTTTGGTTTTCACCCTTTAACGGCCTGTTTTTAAGTTTAAGTGTTGATTTTGTCTAATTACTATCGTATTCTCACATCGAGAGACCTGCGACTACGCGATCAGTTCCTACAACTTACATTAGTCTCATGCAAGGTGGTCGTGCCTCCTACGTGATCGTTTTGGGGCTGGTTTGGGGTTTCACCCTTTAACGGCCTGTTTTTAAGTTTAAGTGTTATTTTTGCAAATTATCATCGTATTCTCAAATCGGGAGACCCGAGACTACGTGGTCAATTCCTACAAGTTACATTGGTCCCGTGCGAGGTGTTTGTGCTCCTACGGGGTCGTTTGGCGGCTGGTTTGGGTTTTCACCCTTTTAACAACCTATTTTTAAGTTTAAGGGTTATTTTTGCAAATTATCGTCGTATCCTCAAATCGGGAGACCCAGGACTACGCGGTCAGTTCCTACATGTTACATCGGTCCCGTGCGAGGTGTTCGTGCCTCCTACGGGGTAGTTTGGGTACTGGTTTTGGTTTTCCCCCTTTAAAGTCTTCTTTTTAAGTTTAAGTGTTGATTTTTGCAAATTATGGTCTTATTTTCAAACCAAGAGATGCGGGACTACGCGATCAATTCTTAAATCAGGAGACCCGGAACTGCGCGGTCATATCCTACAACTTACATTGGTCCCGTGCGAGGTGTTCGTGCCTCCTACAGGGTCGTTTGGGGGCTAGTTTGTGTTTTCACCCTTTAACGGCCAGTTTTTAAGTCTGAGTCAGATTTTTGCAAATTATCATCGTATTCTTAAACCGGGAGACCCGAGACTACGCGGTCAGTTACTATAACTTACATTAGTCCCGTGCGAGGTGTTCGTACGTCCTATGGGGTCGTTTGGGGGCTGTTTTGGGTTTTCACACTTTAATAGCCTATTCTTAAATTTAAGTGTTGATTTTTGCAAATTATCATGGTATTCTCAAATCGAGAGATCCAAGACTACGTGATCAGTTTCTACAAGTTACATTGGTCCCGTTCGAGGTGTTCGTGCCTCCTACAGGGTCATTTGGGGGCTACTTTGGGTTTTCACCGTTTAACATCCTGTTTTTAAGTTTATGTGCTATTTTTGCAAATTGTCGTCATATTCTCTAACCGGGAGACCCGGGACTACGCGGTTAGTTCCTACAAGTTACATTAGTCCCGTGCGAGGTGTTCATGCCTCCTACAGGGTTGTGCGACAGCTGGTTTGGGTTTTCACCCTTTAACGGCCTATTTTTTAGTTTAAGTGTTATTTTTGCAAATTATCATAATATTCTCAAACCGTGAGACCCGGGACAACGTGGTTAGTTCCTAAAAGTTACATTGGTTTTGTACGAGGTGTTCGTGCCTCCTACGGGGTCGTTTGGGGGTTGGTTTGGGTTTTCACCCTTTAATGACCTATTTTTAAATTGTGATTTTTGCAAATTATCGTCGTATTCTCAAACCGAGAGACTGGGGACAACGCGATCAGTTCCTACAAGTTACATTGGTTCCGTGCGAGGTGTTCGTTCCTCCCACGGGGTCGTTTTGGGGCTGGTTTGGATTTTAACCCTTTAACGGCCTGTTTTTAAGTTTATGTGTAATTCTTGCTAATTATGGTCATATTCTCAAACTGAGAGACCCAAGACTACACGGCCAGTTCCTACAAGTTACATTGGTCCCGTGCGAGGTGTTCGTGCCTCCTACGGGGTCATTTGGGGGCTGGTTTTGGTTTTCACCCTTTACCGACCTATTTTTTAAGTTTAAGGATTATTTTTGCAAATTATCATCGTATTCTCAAACCAGGAGACCCAGGACTATGTGGTCAGTTCCTATAAGTTACATTGGAGCCGTGCGAGGTGTTCGTGCCTCCCAAGGGGTCGTTTGGCGGTTGGTTTGGGTTTTCACCCTTTAACGGCCTATTTTTAAGTCTAAGTGTGATTTTTTCAAATTATCATCGTATTCTCAAACTGGGAGACCCCGGACTACGCGGCGAGTTCCTACAAGTTACATTGATCACGTGTGAGGTGTTTGTGCCTCCTACGGGATCGTTTGGGGGCTAATTTGGATTTCTACCCTTTAACGACCTGTTTTTAAGTTTATGTGTTATGTTTGCAAATTATCGTCGTATTCTCAAACCAAGAGACCTGGGATTACGCGATCAATTCCTACAAGTTACATTGGTCCCGTGCGAGGTGTTCGTTCCTCCTACTAGTTTGGATTTTCACGCTTTAACGGGCTATTTTTAAGTTTAAGTGGTATTTTTGCTAATTATCGTCGTATTCTCAAACCGAGAGACCCGAGACTATGCGGCCAGTTCCTACAAGTAACATTGGTCCCATGCGAGGTGTTCGTGCCTCCTACGGGGGTCATTTGATGACTGGTTTTGGTTTTCACCCTTTGACGGCCTATTTTTATGTTTAAGTGTTGATTTTTTAAAATTATCATCGTATTCTCAAACCGAGAGATCCAAGACTACACGGTCAGTTCCTAAGAGTTACATTGGTCCCGTACGAGATGTTCGTGCCTCCTACGGGGTTGTTTGGGTGCTGGTTTGGATTTTAACCCTTTAGCGGCCTATTTTTTAGTCCAAGTGTGATTTTTGCAAATTATTATCGTATTCTCAAATAGAGAGACCCAAGACTACGCGGTCAGTTCATACAAGTTACATTGGTCCCGTGCGAGTTGCTCGTGCCTCCTAAGGGGTTGTTTGGGGGCTAGTTTGGGTTTTCACCCTTTAACGGTCTGTTTTTAAGTTTAGGTGTTATTTTTGCAAATTATCGTCGTATTCTCATACCAGGAGATCCAGGACTACGCGGTTAGTTCCTACAAGTTACATTGGTCCCATGCGACGTGTTCGTGCCTCCTACGGGTTCCTTTGGAGACAAGTTTGGGTTTTCGACATTTAACGGCTTGTTTTTATGTTTAAGGGTTATTTTCGTAAATTATCATCGTATTCTCAAACTGGGAGACCCAGGACGACGCGGTGAGTTCCTACAAGTTACATTAGTCCCGTGCGAGGTGTTCATGCCTCCTACGGGGTCGTTTAGGGGCTGCTTTGGATTTTCACCCTTTAACGACTTATTTTTAAGTTTAAGTGTTTATTTTTTCAAATTATCATCGTAATCTCAAATCGAGAGACCCGGGACTACGCGATCAGTTCCAACAAGTTACATTGGTCCCGTGAGAGCTGTTCGTGCCTCCTACGGGGTCGTTTGGGGGCTGGTTTGGGTTTTCACCCTTTAACGGCCTATTTTTAAGTATAAGTGTTGATTTTTACAAATTATCATTTTATTCTCAAACCGAGAGTCCCAGGACTACGCGGTCAGTTCCTAAGAGTTACATTGGTCCCGTACGATGTGTTCGTGCCTCCTATGGGGTCTTTTGGGTGCTGGTTTGGATTTTTACCCTTTAGCGGCCTGTTTTTTAGTCCAAGTGTGATTTTTGCAAATTATCGTCATATTCTCAAACCGAGAGACCCGAGACTACGCGATCAGATCATACAAGTTACATTGGTCCCGTGCGAGGTGTTCGTGCCTCCTACGGGGTTATTTGGGGGCTAATTTGGGTTTTCACTCTTTAACGGCCTGTTTTTTAAGTTTAGGTGTTATTTTTACAAATTATTGTCGTATTCTCAAACCGGGAGACCCAGGACTACGCGGTTAGTTCCTATAATTTACATTGGTTCCATGCGAGGTGTTCGTGCCTCCTACGGGGTCGTTTGGCTACTGGTTTGGGTTTTCGCTATTTAACGGCTTATTTTTAACTCTAAGGGTTATTTTTTCAAATTATCTTCATATTCTCAAACTAGGAGAACCAGGACTACGCGATGAGTTCCTACAAGTTACATTGGTCCCGTGTGAGGTGTTCGTGCCTCCTACGGGGTCGTTTGGGGGCTGGTTTTGATTTCCACCTGTTAACGGCCTGTTTTTAATTTAAGTGTATTTTTTGCAAATTATCATCGTATGCTCAAACTGAGAGACCCGGGACTACGCGGTCTGTTCCTACAAGTTACATTCGTTCCGTGTGAGGTCCGTTTGGGGTCCAAAAGTTGGGCGTTTGACGAAAAAAGGGATTTCCACTACTTGAGTGGTTAAGTGGGGGTAAACAACTTACCCACTATCATAAATTTAAACCTAAAGTAGAATCCATGGGAGAGAGAAGAGAAAACACAAAAGAAGGGGAAAAGAGGAAGAACAAAAGGGAATCTAAAGATTCCATGGGTTTCTCCTCTACAAAAGTTAAAGGCATGAATTTTCTTGCATAATTTATGTTTCTAATTTATTTCTCATTGCATAATTTTATTCCCTTGAGAATTCTGGAAATTAAGGTTTATGATAGTTAAGATTGATTATGTTTGATTTCATGATGGAAACCCACATGTAGAGGAAAGATGAACATGCAGAGACTGTTCCCGAAAGTAGGAATCGAAGTCTTTATATTGAGGATTAGATTTCCTTAACTTTGATAATTAATTGAGAACAATTGGTAAAAAACTAATTATTGAAGTTTGATAATTAATCGAAGTCTTATTACATTCATATATTATTGAAGTTAATTGTTGCACAACTCGGGCTCTTACCCAAATATAAATGTTTTCTCCCCCAAGTGCTCCTAGACAGGGATAGTTGGATTGTGCTGTACCAATCCCAGATCTCGCTTGCTCTCCAGATTCAGATTCAGTTGCTTGTAGCATAGGTTCATATTCACCTTTAATCTTTTGTTTGGAACATTTGTAAGGGCATAAGACCGATACTCTTTTATTTTATGTCAGTTAGGATTTTATTACTCTAGTTGGATATTATTATTACTACGGTGGTTTGGATTATTGGACTATTGTGTATGTGCTTCATTTTCAAATGTAGAAGTTTTGGAAAATAACTTATTTATATTTACTTTTGTGCTAAGAATGGTATTAATTGACAAACGAGCCTTATTTTCGACGTATCGTGCCTAGCCAACCTTTACGTGAGAAAATAGGGGTTGTTACAAGGGTACCCTTGGAAAAAATTATGGACAAAATGATTTATTTTGGCATTTTTAAAAAATGGGTCAATATGTGACATTTTTCAGCAATTTAGTGAACTGCTTAAACTTTCAAATATTGACCCATATTTTTAAAATACCAAAACAAATCATTTTGGCTTGATTTTTTATGGGTAGCTTGAAATGTTTAGAACCCAAAAAATAACTAAAAAATAAATCATTTTAGGTTAGCATTGAAAAATATCAGGCCAAATGATTTATTTTGGATTTAAAAAAAATATATATATCAATATTTGAGTGTTTTTAGGTAGTTTAGTCCACTACTTAAATTGTTCCAATATTGAGACATTTTTTTTAAAATACAAAAAATAAATCATTTTACCTGATTTTTTAGGGGTACCCTGTAGTGTTTAGAACAAAGAAAAAACATGTTTTTAATAAAAAAAAACCCCGTAAGTGGTGACCGCATAGGAGGCCCATCCCTCCCCCCATATGAGTTAGGGCTCTTATAAAGGGCACCAAAAATAAGGGTAATTTATGGGATATTTTTTTTCTTTTTATTAGTTATAAACATTTCAAGGTACCCCTGAAATAATAGTCAAGCCACAATGATTTATTTTGGTATTTTAAAAAAATGGATCAATATTTGATAGTTTTTAAAGAGTTTAGTCAACTGCTTAAAGTGTCAGATATTGACCCATTTTTTTAACATACCAAAATAAATTATTTTGGCTTGATTTTTTTATGGGTACCCTGAAATGTTTAGAAACCCCCCAAAAGCAAAGTCATACATTTTCCTTTTTAAAAAAATCTCGTATGTGCGGGGTGGGTGGTGGTGGTATGTAATGGCCAAATGGGAGCCCCCTCCCCCATGACAAGTAGGCTCTCTTAAGGGAGCCCGAAATAAGGGTAATTTATTGGATTTTTTTTGTTTTAAAATTTTATTTCCTATTTTGGGTTCTAAACATTTTAGGGTACTCAAAAAAGGGGAATGTACTCTTAGGTCTCTCACAAACAAATTTTAAACACTAAAGGAATTTTGAAATTTTTTAAATACTTAGGTCCACTAATTCTCTTCTTGTAAAAGTCCACGCTAGTGGCATAACAAGTGGACCTAATTTTAAATTGTCCTAAAATGTTTAAAAGTTGTTATCAAGGGACCTAACTATAAATTGCCCAAAAAAATTCAAGCCAGAATGATTTATTTTGGTATTTTAAAAAAGGGGTTAATATTTGACACTTTTTAAGAAGTTTAGTGAACTTCTTAAAAATTGTCAAATATTGACCCATTTTTCAAGGGTACCCTGAAATGTTTAATACCCCCCAAAAAAAAAACTTTTTTTATAAAAAAAATCCCATAAATTACCCTTAGTTCAGGGTCCCTAATGAGGGTCAAACTCTTTCCCCTCTCTTGCTCTCTCTCTCTCTATCTCTCTCTCTCTCTATATATATATATATATATATATATATATTCTCCATTCTATACACACCCTATTCTTTGTTCCATATTTGAAATCCCAATGTAAAAGTGGGAGAGTAAACCAATTGATTTTGATGGGAATTGGGAGTTCCAAAGAGGACATGGAACCAGTTGGGGCTCATTGGAGTTAGCTTGACCTAGTTTGTTAGACATAAGATTTAGCTATAACTTTTCCTGGGATGTGTTCGTGACATTCCAAAGGAATCTATGCGCATTTTGAACTAGGGACGATTTCTAGAGTAGGCAAAGGAAATTGAAGATGAACATAGGCTTGGTTTGAAGCTTCAACATGGAGATTAGGTATTGTTAATGATCTTACTAGTAAAGGGAAATTTCGAGTTTGGGTTTCGAGGGGGAGTTTATAAACGATGAAAGGTTTCCTTTAGAAATTTTGGATTGGATAGGACTGGTATCATTTGACTTTTCCCTATCACAGTTCGTTTGACTTTACCCGATCACAGTTAACATGTGCAAAGTAGGGAAATAAGTTATTGTTACAACAATTAGAGTAAGACGATAAATATTTTTGCCAAACATGATTTGTTATGAGATATACCATCAAGTATGTTAGGTCATAGTAGGAGTGGATTAGTTATTAATAGCGTGAGGACGGAACGTGCGAGTTATCCTTACACTTTAGAGTAGATCTATACGTAATTCACATTCGAGGACAAAATATAAGGGGGAGGAATCTAATACCCCGTATTTTTATGTCTAATATTTAATTGAGAAAGTTTGTGAAGATTAATGATGCGTGCTTATTGCGATAAGAGATGTCACTATTTACATTTGTATGTGTTATTTTGTTCACATATGTTAGTTCATTAATTGATGTTTGGACTCGTATCAGTTGATTATTTACTAAGTTTTTAGTTAATAAATTTGACATGTTTTATAATTATATTTTGGGACGTGTGGAATGTCCGTTTTAGGCCTATCAGGTTGGTATAAGGCTTGTGCAAGGTTTTAAGTCAATTGGACGTGATTTTGGGCTTTATTTGGTAAGGCTACTTGGGGACCAAGTACAAATTCAGTAGTAGAGGATTTTAATGTGTCATTAGGGATCTGTGAAGTCATATATTACAATTTGGGAGGCACGTTGATAATAGATAGAAGAAACTTCAATAGAAAAGGAAGATTTGGGAGGATCTTAGCATTGTTTTCTCTAGAAATTAATTGATGCAAGGTATATATAATTTCATTATAGTTGCTTTTGTATTAGATTATATCTATTCATCGAAATATAAACCTAATCGGATTCTAATATGATTTTCGATGATTAAATAGCTAATTTTTTAATTAATCTAATCAAGATGTTAACTAGGTTAATTTCCCTCTCAGATTGATTTAGTTCCTCATGAACTTGAATTGAAATTATTAGAGAACTATTAGAACTTTGGTCATATTGTAAATCTTTTAAAATGTCCCTGATTTGATGATTAAATCCATGAAAACCCCAAGTCAATTAAAGAAGTTAATAAAAATAGGGTTCTTGTTATCAATTTGATGTTTCACTTTAAATTTGAATAGAAATTGGTGTAATTGTTATTAGAATTGAGTTTCAATGATATATAAAGTGGCTTTATTGTTGTGATGAGTATTGGGGATTAAATGAAGCTTTTTAAGTCATTAAGGATGTTTTAGAGAGAACAATGGTACATTGGAGAAGGTAAATCCCATAACTAGGATATTGTCAAAGACCTATAGCAGTCGATCAATGGACATTTTGTCGATCAATCAACATTCCCAATTTTGGTAAAGGTTAGACTTTTGTTCATTTGGATGGTTTATTGGGGTTTTGGATCTTAAGGCTAGGATGGATGTACAAATAGGCTTACTATAGTTTTTCAATAGAGTGAATTCTAATACTTTAAGGTTTTGGAAATTAGTGTTTGTGTTAGTGGGTTATTTTTTACATCAGTTGGTTTGAAGGGGTTAAATTTAGTATAATGCATTCGTTTGAAAATTCGAGAATTCGATGGTTTATTAATTGGGATTTTGGAAGATTAGATAATTAGGATTTTTGGCTTGGATTATTGGGTCCATTATGATGTACTAGTATGGAGTTTATCCTTTGGGGGATAATAGGATTTAGTAAAAAACCCTAGATTAGGGTAGTGAGTATACTTGATGTTTTTCATACAAGTTAGGTGTGGGTTGATAGATAAACGTGAATGCCTTAAGGGATGGGTCTAGGATTATATGAGATTGAATATTGTTATAATTCGTGTGTCTATTATCGGTTGTGTGTGAGACTATAAATCCAATTTGGAGATCCTTGGGAAGTAGGCATCGTAACATATATAATTAGATAGGGTTAAAATGTATATTACCTTTTATATATTATTGATATTATGTATAACTAGGTAGTGATCGTATATATGTGTTTATTTGATTCAACCCTTTAGAGAGGATTATATTTGGTTGTACGTTTTTTGTTCAATGCATACAATGCATGAGTGCTCGTGGTTGATGTACTATCCGGGATTTTCGTTTTGGGTACTGTACAATGTTGAATACTCTGGTACCTTGATGATTGAGATAGGCTTTAACTTGGTCATTTTACCCCATAATCTACTTCCTACATATTCGTGTCTTGAGGGGAATACTTGGTGGCTGTCATCCTATAGTCATTGTATATACGACTAACGGTTATAGTATAGTATTTGGTATAGTTGTATATGCGGGTGATGAGAAAGCATAGTAATTATCCCTTTTTGAGGGTTTGAGGTTATAGGGTGGGATTTCCTATAATTATGCCTATTAAGCATGAGTTATCTCAGGAGGCAATATGGATAGGACTTCATTATGTGAGGGTGTTAGACTATACCATTTTTGAGTACATGATAGAGGTTATACCTATGTGTGGATGTTAGATGTATTAATTGTCTTTATTCTACCACGTATGATTACGTGTTGCGGTACTAGAGATATTTGTACTGACTTACGTTCTGCACTAGTGATGTAGATGACCTACACAATATGTATACTTAAATGTTTATGACTCGGGATTGTTGTACCTTATATACTAAAGATGCATATTATTTTGTGGTGTGAGATAGTCGTGAAGGGATATACTTGAGATCTATGATTTACGATTATGAATGGTACCTTATTTGTTTGGCTAAACGTATGTAGGTTTGAGGCTACCGTATAGCATTTGATTCCTAATGAATGCGATTAACCTAATGTAACACCCCACTTAAAATAATAACGGGTGGCCAGCCCTATATTACATTAAATAAGGAATTTCAGATGGTCCAGTCTCAACATCAACTGTCGGTACAATATAATACAAGACTAACTACCCAATATCATATAGGCGAGATGTTAAAATTTAATAAAATATGCAACAGACAATAAACCAACACTACAACACTACTAGTAAAGAAAAGAAAGGTGCATGAAAGAACTAAGAGAAAAGAAATGATAGAATAAAACAAAATAAATAACTACAACAGAATGTACTACAGAAATTAGACCTGAATAAGCTGTCAGGTCACAGCCAATACAATAACTGGAATGGAATAAATATAAACATGTTTATAAATACCCCTTGGGTACAAACCCTATATACAACATGAATCCTACCTAGAATTTTTCAAGGAGGAAGCGACTACATTCTACATCCCGCAACAGTCCACACCTATCACGGCTCCCAAGAATCTAGATAGAAGGGCATCCGGCATCCATGCGGTAGGACACCTATAATAATATATATATACAGGCAGGAGAGTAAAGAAAACGGGTCAGAGCCCGAGTTGTGAAAAATATTTAGCAAGTGTGTTAATCGTGCATAATAAATATCGGTGACTTATTTCATAATTAAAGTGGAATCGCACTCTCGTGGAACCCCAACTCACCTCTCAGATAAAGGCGCGCACCTATTCGCGTCCTCAACTTTTAGTTAAATTACCCCCATTTATTAGGACAACCTAACTTATCATAGGCCTAGCCTATACCAACGAGATCTACCTTCCTATCATAACCAAATAATCCACCCCTTTTTCTAAACACAGTTAAGTACTTATTTTCAATCACATGTGCCTTATTTGGCTTAGTGGATTCCAATTTATAAAATAACCATTCATAAATTTAATAAGTTATGCAAGATGCATTTGGGTTGAAACATATGGTTTAATTTCTAAATAATAAGAATGCAAAATTATTATTGACACAACTTCTCTCCAATTTCAACGCTGCGCTGCGTTTCGTGCTTGGGGTGTCTCGCAAAGCGAAATACAAACAAGGAACCACCCCGTTACACTACTCCTTCTCGACATAGATCAAGGAGATCCATTATGCCACACATAAATATTTACAGAACTTCTCTCTAATCTCAACAATGTACTACATTTCGTGCATGGGGTGTCTTGCAAAGCGAAATCCAAACAAGGAACCACCCTGTTTCACTACTCCTTGACAATGCCGATCCTAGAGTTCCATAATGCCATGTATACAATATTATACTACTACTACAACTAACATCTCCAATAATATCCTTGGGATGATGTAACCGAAATATTCCTTAAATGCGATACATCAACCCCCATCAATCTAGTACACCATAATCATCCAAGATGTACTCCACAAAGATTTTATATCCTTTCATCTATAGGATATATAAATATAAATATAGGCATTTTATTCTCACCATATATATATATATATATAACAATCATCCATTCCCATGACCAAGTGTACATATCACATCTGATGTACAATAGACATGCACATAATACACCCGGCTATATATATAGCGCCGATAAAACTGCATCAATGCTATCATCTTCCCAGTTCCCGGCTCAGGTAGCAACTGGGGACCACCTGGTGGGGATCAACGACACCCACCTCGTGATAACTCACACAAACGACGTCCCGAGAAGCGGTCATAGCTCAAACGGGCAATGAGACGAAACATACCCACCACGTCTCATCCCAAAAATATATCTATCGTATAATAAAACACGGGACGACTATGACCTGGGGAATATCCACACCCTGCTCTATATGCCAGGATGCTCACCCTTTGCGCGGAAACTTCTGAGTGATAGCATGAGCGGGGTATGCTTAACCATATAAGTATATATACCGTTCACATGGACAATATACATACATCCATATGATTCCATCATATGATCAAATATTAAACCATCATATACGGTTTAAGTATCCATACCATGTATGTCCGCAACGTAAATATATCTATATATTTATATGCATACAGATATATATATACACATATTCATATATCCATATATCTATATATATAAACTAATTCTCGTTCATATGTATAAGATATATAAATCAGGCTATAAGTATACATAATCCTCAATATACAACCCGTCACCACAATTTCCTTTAATTTACCTCGATATGTGAATATAATTCCTCACTTGAAGCATATTCAATCATTTTTCCTATGATGAATAGTCTCTCGAAATCGTATTTATTTATATATACATAATTATTCAACCTTAGGGTTATGAACCAAAATTTTGTGTAGGAACCCATCACTACACATTTCATCCATATACGAAAGTACATAATTACCTTTAGTACTATTTAACCTTAGGCACATACATGGCTTAATAGTCTAAAACCTCAAATTATTCCAACCTCGTTTAAAGTATTGGAATCTCAATGATTATTTCCCACAATTTCGTGTAAATGAACCTAACTAGAATTTATGCTACCGCTTATTCTAGTCGATAGTACGATTCAAATCGTTCCCAATTTCACATATGGTTCAATTAATCTTATGAACCCTTACTCCTATTGAGTTATCAATTGTTCCTTAGTCTAAACATTTCTAAGGATATGAGACCCCTCATTCTCTAAGAGTTCTTAACCTCCCAGCCTCACTGAGATCCCCCACTATACCTAAGAGTGCCCATTATTAATGCACGCGCAAGTAAAAAAAAAAAAGACTATCCTTATACCATTTATAACCCTTTCACGATAATCCACCTCTTATCAAAATAAAACAATCCGCCAAATCACTTTAGTCCCATGCTCCTTTCATTACTAAAAGAGGCATTCCATCCTCCTAAATCAATTTTTCATAGGCCCGTAAGCCCTTATCAAACCTAGCCCCTATTCCCTTAATCTAATATCATAACCTTCATAATAAACCCATTAAGAAATCCACCAAGGATAAAACTCCAAAAGAAAAGGGAAAGAAAGAAATCCAAGTTTTGGGCTAAAAATAGGGGACCGGTCGACCGCGGGTCCAAAATTTTCCTACGAAGAAATGAAGTAGGCTTTTTCCGTAAGGCGCGGTCGATCGACCATAGCAGATATTCTGGCCGATTTCCCTTTCTCAACAAAACCCACGAAATTAATACCCTAAAATCTCCATTCTAACCTCCAAATATTTATCACAACATGATTCTAAGCCAAATAAATCAACCTAAAGTTGATCCGAACCATTTCTATTCCATTAGATCCATATATAAACGTTGATTTCAAGATTTAGCCCAAAAATCTAGGTTTTGACATTAATACCCGAAAATCCATTTCTTTAACCCACAATTTATGAAATGAAATACACAAATAACTATTTAGCAAGATTAAACACTTGCCTCAGATTTGTAGAGGTTGGATCGTCCTCGATGTCGCGTTTGGGCCGGAAATCTTCAAGCTTTTCTTCCTCTCTCTCTCTTCTCTTCTTCTTTCCTTATTCCTTTCTCTTTTCTCTCTATTTCTCTCTCTCTCAAATGAGAAGGCTTCATCCGTAAGCCTTTAAATCCATTAAAACAATAAACCCAATTTTAAATGTTAATACACACTTTAAATGACTCGTTATCACAAATTCGAGTCAAACTGATGTTAAAATATTTCGGAGCCGAAATAAAACTCAATTACAGTCATTTTGACTATCTCGACTCTTACGGGATCGATGGCAAACTCAAAATCATCATCCAAAATACTTTAAAATATTCTTTATTTTTGGACTTAAATTCCCAATTTTAGAATTCTCCATTCTAATTAAATTTTATTTTCCCAAAATTTAATTTATCAGTCTCCAAAAATTGTGGTTTGTTACAATCTTCCCCCCTTACAAATATTTCGCCCGCGAAATTTAAAATACACGTAGGACCTCAACATCATCTAGTCCTAACATCAACTCTTAGGATCACTATACCGATCCCTCCTGGTTCTCATGTCGAACCATATAAATTTTAAAATCACTAGCTACCCAGGGCGCCCATACACCCTGTATCCGAGTTTCCACTCGTAGAATTATAATCAGGCTCCATTAGCCTCAAATCATAATATAACCCTCGGCATTATAATCTATAACAACATACTAAATATATAAAAGTTTGAAAATTCCCAATGGTGGAACTCTTCTCAATTCCTGACGCTAGCCACCTTCATGCGGGGGAGGTCTTACAAGCGAAATCCAAACAAGGAACCCTCCTAATACACTACTGTGTAGCGAGGTCGGGAATTGAGATTAGTTGAACCAGGGTTAAAGTCTTATAAAAAGATTTTTCATATTTTAGATACTGCCCGAGGGCCTATACAACATTACTATATAATTATATTCCGCATCTTTCGACATGCCAAACAAACACCTTATGTTTAAAACACAAGGCCTCAACACATACAACACTCCTAACCACTACCTAGTTCCCAAAACTAGCACAACTAGGAGCGAAATTATCCGTTCAGCATAAATCTACTAAACTTTGAACGAATAACCTTAACAATTTACATTGCCAAAATCAATAGAGCCACTCTCTACTAGCTCATTTTAAGACGTTTTACTATTCTAAAAAAATGTCGCTTAAAGACCACACTTGCTCACTCCTCCCTAAGGCCTAATGATCCTCAAAGAATTATCTTTCTCATAAATCCTTCCTAACCATATCGAAGGACAAAACGCGATGGTGACTATCGAAAACTCCCTCTGTCCTACACAACGAAACTGAGTCTCCAAATTTTCTCCCTCTTCCCAGAAGGCAATACTCCTGATATTGGGACAACTACACCTACATCACCTCGGTAAGAATCACCAACATCAGGTTTCCTAACAAAGGTTAATGGGTTTCTCAAACTAAACCTCCCAAGGATTACACTAACCTCTCCTCAGACTTTCCTTACTAAGCCCAAGATTCGCCATTCGAGTAAATTTTCCTTTCTTACTTAACTGCCGATAAATCACCTCGAACCACTGCTAGAAATCTCCTCAATATCTACTCTAAAATCGGGGAAAACAAATACCCCCGATTAAAGCGTACCCAAAATATGCTATGGGTATTGTACTTCTAATTCTATCCTTTCCCAGACGACATAATATAGGCGACGTCTGAAACGAAACAAGAGAAACTGTTTTCAGAACGCCAATCAAGTTAATACACTTCACATAAGAAAAACAATGCAGTGAACACACCAGTCCTAATTGTAGGGCTTTTTCTCAAGAACGTTAATGGAAGAATGCAAAAAACTCGTACTGATCCTAAGGACTCTAGAACCTGATGCTAAAATACCATCTGTAACACCCTACTTAAAATAATAACGGGAATCCAGCCCTATACTACATTAAATCAGGAATTTCAGATGGTCCAGTCTCAACATCAACTATCGGTACAGTATAATATAGGACTAACTACCCGATATCATATAGGCGAGATGTTAAAATTTAATAAAATATGCAACAGACAATAAACCAACACTATAACACTACTAGTAAAGAAAAGAAAGATGCATGAAAGAACTAAGATAAAATAAATTCTAGAATAAAACAAAATAAATAACTACAACACAATGTACTACAGAAAGTAGACCCGAATAAGCTGTCGGGTCACAGCCAATACAATAACTGGAATGGAATAAATATAAACAACTATATAAATACCCCTTGGGTACAAACCCGATATACAACAAGAATCCTACCTAGAATTTTTCAAGGAGGAAGCGACTACATTCTACATCCCGCAACAGTCCGCACCTATCACGGCTCCCAAAACTCTGGATAGAATGTCATCCAGCATCCATGTGGTAGGACACCTGTAACAATATATATATACAGGCAGGAGAGAAAAGTAAACGGGTCAGAGCCCGAGTTGTGAAAAATATTTAGCAAGTGTGTTAACCGTGCATAATAAATATCGGTGCACTTATTTCATAATTAAAGTGGAATCGCACTCTCGTGGAGCCCCAACTCACCTCTCATCTAAAGGCGCGCACCTATTCCCGTCCCCTACTTTTAGTTAAATTACCTCCATTTATTAGGACAACCTAACTTATCATAGGCCTAGCCTATACCCACGAGATCTACCTTCCTATCATAACCCAAGAATCCACCCCTTTTACTAAACACAGTTAAGTATTTATTTTCAATCATATGTGCCTTATTAGGCTTAGTGGATTCCAATTTATAATTTAACCATTTATAAATTTAATAAGTTATGCAAGATGAATTTGGGTTGAAACATATGGTTTAATTTCTAATTAATAAGCATGCAAAATTATTATTAACACAACTTCTCTCCAATTTCAACGCTGCGCTGCGTTTCGTGCTTGGGGTGTCTCGCAAAGCGAAATCCAAACAAGGAACCACCCCGTTACACTACTCCTTCTCGACATAGATCCAGGAGATCCATTATGCCACACATAAATATTTATCGAACTTCTCTCTAATCTCAACAATGTACTACATTTCGTGGATGGGGTGTCTTGCAAAGCGAAATCCAAACAAGGAACCACCCCGTTGCACTACTCCTTGACAATGCCGATCCTAGAGATCCATAATGCCATGTATACAATATTATACTACTACTACAACTAACATCTCCAATAATATCCTTGGGATGATGTAACCGAAATATTCCTTAAATGCGATACATCAACCCCCATCAATCTAGTACACCATAATCATCCAAGATGTACTCCACAAAGATTTTATATCCTTTCATCTATAGGATATATTAATATATATATATAGGCATTTTGTTCTCACCATATATATATATATATAACAATCATCCATACCCATGACCAAGTGTACATATCATATATGATGTACAATAGACATGCACATAATCCACTCGGCTATATATATATCGCCGATAAAACTGCATCAATGCTATCATCTTCCCAGTTCCCGGCTCACGTAGCAACTGGGGACCACCTGGTGGGGATCAACAACACCCACCTCATGATAACTCACACAAACGACGTCCCTAGAAGCGGTCATAGCTCAAACGGGCGATGAGACGATGCATACCCACCACGTCTCATCCCAAAAATATATCTATCGTATAATAAAACACGGGACGACTATGACCTGGGGAATATCCACACCCTTCTCTATATGCCAGGATGCTCACCCTTTGCGCGGAAACTTCTCAATGATAGCATGAGCGGGGTATGCTTAACCACATAAGTATATATATCGTTCACATGGACAATATACATACATCCATATGATCCCATCATATGATCAAATATTAAACCATCATATACGGTTTAAGTATCCATACAATGTATGTCCGCAACATAAATATATTTATATATTTATATGCATACAGATATATATATACACATATTCACATATCCATATATCTATATATATAAACTAATTCTCGTTCATATGTATAAGATATATAGATCTGGCTATAAGTATACATAATCCTCAATATACAAGTCGTCACCACAATTTCCTTTAATTTACCTCGATATGTGAATACAATCCCGCACTTGAAGCATATTCAATAATTTTTCCTATGATGAATAGTCTCTCGAAATCGTATGTATTTATATATACATAATTATTCAACCTTAGGGTTATCACCCAAAATTTTGTGTAGGAACCCATCACTACACATTTCATCCATATTCGAAAGTACATAATTACCTTTATTACTATTTAACCTCAGGCACATACATGACTTAATAGTATAAAACCTCAAATTATTCCAACCTCGTTTCAAGTATTGGAATCTCAATGATTATTTCCCCAAAATTTCGTGTAAACTACCCTAACTAGAATTTATGCTACCGCTTATTCTAGTCGATAGTACGATCCAAATAGTTCCCAATTTCACCTATGGTTCAATTAATCTTATGAACCCTTACTCCTATTAAGTTATCAATTGTTCCTTAGTCTAAACATTTCTAAGGATATGATACCCCTCCTTCTCTAAGAGTTCTTAACCTCCCAGCCTCACTGAGATCCCCCACTATACCTACGAGTGCCCATTATTAATGCACGCGCAAGTAAAAAAAAAAGACTATCCTTATGCCATTTATAACCCTTTCATGATAATCCCGCTCTTATCAAAATAAAACAATCGGCCAAATCACTTTAGTCCCATGCTCCTTTCATTACTAAAAGAGGCATTCCATCCTCCTAAATCAATTTTTCATAGGCCCGTAAGCCCATATCCAACCTAGGGCCCTATTCCCTTAATCTAATATCATAACCTTCATAATAAACCCATTAAGAAAGCCCCCAAGGATAAAACTCCAAAAGAAAAGGGAAAGAAAGAAATCCAAGTTTTGGGCTAAAAATAGGGGACCGGTCGACCGCGGGTCCAAAATTTTCCTACGAAGAAATGTAGTAGGCTTTTTCTCTAAGGCGCGGTCGACCGGTTCCCAGACCGCGGTCGACCGACCATAGCAGATATTCTGGCCGATTTCCCTTTCTCAACAAAACCCACGAAATTAATACCCTAAAATCTCAATTCTAACCTCCAAATCTTTATCACAACATGATTCTAAGCCAAATAAATCAACCTAAAGTTGATCCCAACCATTTCTATTCCATTAGATCAATATATAAACGTTGATTTGAAGATTTAGACCAAAAATCTAGGTTTTGACATTAATACCCGAAAATCCATTTCTTTAACCCACAACTTATGAAATGAAATACACAAATAACTATTTAGAAAGATTAAACACTTGCCTCAGATTTGTATAGGTTGGATCATCCTCAATATCGCGTTTGGGCCAGAAATCTCCAAGCTTTTCTTCCTCTCTCTCTCTTCTCTTCTTCTTTCCTTATTCCTTTCTCTTTTCTTTCTATTTCTCTCTCTCTCAAATGAGAAGGTTTCATCCATAAGCCTTTAAATCCCTTAAAACAATAAACCCAATTTTAAATGTTAATACACACTTTAAATGACGCGTTATCACAAATTCGAGTCAAACTGATGTTAAAATATTCCAGAGCCGAAATAAAACTCAATTACAGTCATTTTGACTATCTCAACCCTTACGGAATCGATGGCACACTCAAAATCATCATCCGAAATACTTTAAAATATTCTTTATTTTTGGACTTAAATTCCAAATTTTAGAATTCTCCAATCTAATTAAATTTTATTTTCCCAAAATTTAATTTCTCAGTCTACAAAAATCGTGGGCTGCTTACAAAAATTTCGCCCGCGAAATTTAAAATACACATAGGACCTCAATATCATCTAGTCCTAACATCAACTCTTAGGATCACTATACCAATCCTTCCTGGTTCTCATGTCGAACCATATAAATTTTAAAATCACTAGCTACCCAGGGCGCCCATACCCCCTGTATCCGAGTTTCCACTCGTATAATTATAATCGGGCTCCATTAGCCTCAAATCATAATATAACCCTCGGCATTATAATCTATAACAACATAATAAATATATAAAAGTTTGAAAAATACCAATGGTGGAACTCTTCTCAATTCCTGACGCTAGCCACCTTCATGCGGGGGAGGTCTCACAAGCGAAATCCAAACAAGGAACCCTCCTAATACACTATTGTGTAGCTAGGTCGGGAATTGAGATTAGTTGAAGCAGGGTTAAAGTTTTATAAAAAGCTTTTTCATATTTTAGATACTGCCCGAGGGCCTATACAACATTACTAGATAATTATATTCCGCGTCTTTCGACACGCCAAACAAACACCTTATGCTTAAAACACAAGGCCTCAACACATACAACACTCCTAACCACTACCTAGTTCTCAAAACTAGCACAACTAGGAGTGAAATTATCCTCTCAGCATAAATCTACTAAACTCTGAACCAATAACCTTATCAATTTAGATTCCCAAAATCAATAGAGCCACTCTCTACTAGCTCATTTTAAGACGTTTTACTATTCTAAAAAAAATGTCGCATAAAGACCACACTTGCTCACTCCTCCCTAAGGCCTAATGCTCCTCAAAGAATTATCTTTCTCATAAATCCTTCCAAACCATATCGAAGGACAAAATGTGATGGTGACTACCGAAAACTCCCTCTGTCTTGCACAACGAAAATGAGTATAAAAATTTTCTCCATCTTCCCAGAAGGCAATACTCCTGATATTGGGATAACTACACCTACATCACCTCGGTAAGAATCACCAACATCAGGTTTCCTAACAAAGGTTAATGGGTTTCTCAACCTAAACCTCCCAGGGAGTACACTAACCTATCCTCAGACTTTCCTTACTAAGCCCAAGATTCGCCATTCGAGTAAATTTTCCTTTCTTACTCAACTGCCGATAAATCACCTCGAACCACTGCTAGAAATCTCCTCAATATCTACTCCAAAATCGGGGAAAACAAATACCCCCGATTAAAGCGTACCCAAAATATGCTATGGGTATTTGACTTCTAATCCTATCCTTTCCCAGACGACATAATATAGGCGACGTCTGAAACAAAACAAGAGCAACTGTTATCAGAACCCTAATCAAGTTAATACACTTCACATAAGAAAAACAATGCAGCGAACACAACAGTCCTAATTGTAGGGCTTTGTCTCAAGAACGTTAACGAAAGAATGCAAAAAACTCGTACAGATCCTAAGGACTCTAGAACCTGATGCTAAGATACCATATGTAACACCCCATTTAAAATAATAACGGGTGGCCAGCCCTATACTACATTAAATCAGAAATTTCAGATGGTCCAGTCTCAACATCAACAGTCAGTACAATATAATATAGGACTAACTACCCGGTATCATATAGGCGAGATGTTAAAATTTAATAAAATATGCAACAGACAATAATTCAACACTATAACACTACTAGTAAAGAAAAGAAAGATGCATGAAAGAACTAAGATAAAAGAAATGCTAGAATAAAACAAAATAAATAACTACAACAAAATGTACTACAGAAAGTAGACCCGAATAAGCTGTCGGGTCACAGTCAATACAATAGCTGGAATTGAATAAATATAAACAAGTATATAAATACCCCTTGGGTACAAACCCGATATACAACAAGAATCCTACCTAGAATTTTTCAAGGAGGAAGCGACTACATTCTACATCCCGCAACAGTCCGCACCTGTCACGGCTCCCAAAACTCTGGATAAAATATCATCCGGCATCCATGCAGTAGGACACCTGTAACAATATATATATACAGGCAGGAGAGAAAAGTAAACGGGTCAGAGCCCGAGGTTTGAAAAATATTTAGCAAGTGTGTTAACCGTGCATAATAAATATCGGTGCACTTATTTCATAATTAAAGTGGAATCGCACTCTCGTGGAGCCCCAACTCACCTCTCATCTAAAGGCGCGCACCTATTCGCGTCCTTAACTTTTAGTTAAATTACCCCAATTTATTAGGACAACCTAACTTATCATAGGCCTAGCCTATACCCACATAGATCTACCTTCCTATCATAACCCAAGAATCCACCCCTTTTTCTAAACACAGTTAAGTATTTATTTTCAATCATATGTGCCTTATTAGGCTTAGTGGATTCCAATTTATAATTTAACCATTTATAAATTTAATAAGTTACGCAAGATGCATTTGGGTTGAACCATATGGTTTAATTTCTAATTAATAAGCATGCAAAATTATTATTGACACAACTTCTCTCCAATTTCAACACTGCGCTGCGTTTCGTGCTTGGGGTGTCTCGCAAAGCGAAATCCAAACAAGGAACCACCGTGTTACACTACTCCTTCTCAACATAGATCCTGGAGATCCATTATGCCACACGTAAATATCGACAGAACTTCTCTCTAATCTCAACAATGTACTACATTTCGTGCATGGGGTGTCTCGCAAAGTGAAATCCAAACAAGGAACCACCCCGTTGCACTACTCCTTGACAATGCCGATCTTAGAGATCCATAATGCCATGTATACAATATTATACTATTACTACAACTAACCTCTCCAATAATATCCTTGGGGTGATGTAACCGAAATATTCCTTAAATGCGATACATCAACCCCCATCAATCTAGTACACCATAATCATCCAAGATGTACTCCACAAAGATTTTATATCCTTTCATCTATAGGATATATAAATAAATATATAGGCATTTTATTCTCACCATATATATATATATATATATAACAATCATCCATACCCATGAACAAGTGTACATATCATATCTGATGTACAATAGACATGCACATAATCCACCCGGCTATATATATATCGACGATAAAACTGCATCAATGCAATCATCTTCCCAGTTCCCGGCTCACGTAGCAACTGGGGACCACCTGGTGGGAATCAACGACACCCACCTCGTGATAACTCACACAAAGGACGTCCCGAAAAGCCGTCATAGATCAAACTGGCAATGAGACGAAACATACCCACCACGTCTCATCCCAAAAGTATATCTATCGTATAATAAAATACGGGACGACTATGACCGGGGGAATATCCACACACTGCTCTTTATGCCAGGATGCTCACCCTTTGCGCGGAAACTTCCCAATGATAGCATGAGCGGGTTATGCTTAACCACATAAGTATATATATCATTCACATGCACAATATACATACATCCATATGATCCCATCATATGATCAAATATTAAACCATCATATGATCAAATATTAAACCATCATATACTATTTAAGTATCCATACCACGTATGTCCACAACATAAATATATCTATATATTTATATGCATACAGATATATATATACACATATTCACATATCCATATATCTATATATATAAACTAATTCTCGTTCATATGTATAAGATATATAAATCCGGCTATAAGTATACATAATCCTCAATATACAAGCCGTCACCACAATTTCCTTTAATTTACCTCGATATGTGAATACAATCCCTCACTTGAAACACATTCAATGATTTTTCCTATGATGAATAGTCTCCCGAAATTGTATGTATTTATATATACATATATATTCAATCTTAGGGTTATCACCCAAAATTTTGTGTAGGAACCCATCACTACACATTTCATCCATATTCGAAAGTAGATAATTACCTTTAGTACTATTTAACCTTAGGCACATACATGACTTAATAGTCTAAAATCTCAAATTATTCCAACCTCGTTTCAAGTATTGGAATCTCAATGATTATTTCCCCACAATTTCGTGTAAACTACCCTAACTAGAATTTATGCTACCGCTTATTCTAGTCGATAGTACGATCCAAATCGTTCCCAATTTCACCTATTGTTCAATTAATCTTATGTAAGGACATTTTTCTCATGTCGAACATGTTACATTTGTGTATGTCGTACGCCGCTACATTTGGCACGTCACCTCACGATCTCACATGACGGCCTCTATCCGAATTCTGAGAATCAAGCATTCAATATCTCCATTAATGTGTCCCACATCTGCCTCAATGACTTCACGTTCCAAGATTTTAGGGACTTAATGCAAGTGGTACGCAAGGGAAGTCAAAACAGTGAAAAAAAGGCACGATAGGAGAGTTCAAGGGAATTTTCGTAATTTTACATCCATAGTTCGGAGGTCTGGTCAACTACCAAGTTGAAGAACTCGCCGCAACGAAGATACTGAAAAAAACGGCACCTCAATCCGAGCTACGGTGAAGGAGTTATGACCTTTTGAATATAGAGACAATTCCTTAAAGAATGCTGTTTTTTTTGTACGCTCGATAGAATTTTAGAGTTTTAAGAATGTGGGACTCTTCATATTTTTTCCTATAAATACCAACTTCGGGGGAGTTGTTTTGCAAGACTTTAGGAGACGAGTTTGAGAGTCCAAATACATCTAGTCTTCATATTTTTGAGTCCCAAGACTCATGTTTTGATTCACATATCCTTGCCAAACCTTTGTGAATCCTTTTGCAACCCAAGAACACAACTTTGGTTTGTTCAACCCTTGTGGAGGAGACCGTTCTTCTTCTTCATTACAGCCCTACTGGAAAGGGATAATTTCAGCCGCGACTACAGAATCCGATACCCGAGGGTAATTCTTAGTCAACTTGTATTTTCATTGTAATCCGATTGTAAGCCGTTTTCTTACAAATTATAGTGAAAATAAATGGTTTTGCCCCTGTGGGGGATTTTTCCTTAATTACATGTGTTTGAATGTTCTTGCGTATATTATCAATTTATTCAATCACATACTACTGCATGTTTAGGGTTTGTTTGTGTTAAAAGGTATTTAATATATAACTTGATCATTTGAACGCGAGCACACACGTTCTCAAATTGGTATCAGAGCAGGTTACGCTAATCTATCGCGTATTCCTTTTTCCGCAAAATTTTTCTAAGATATCAATTTTCTGAAAAAAAATTGATTTTTGAAAAAGTGCGTGTTCAAATGGAGATGTCAATTTATAAAATGCCTATTTTTGACGGGACAAATTATGCTTATTGGAAAGCCCGTATGAGGTCGGCTTTAAAAGCCATTGATGAACGTGTCTGGATTTTGGTTGAACGAGGGTGGACTCCTCCCACCGTGACTGTTGATAATGTGACCAACTTGAAACCTGACATTTCTTGGACTGATGAAGAATTTAAATGGTCATCTTTTAATTCTAAGGGTCTAAGTGCTATTTCTGGGTCTGTCACACCTGATGAGTTCAAACGCATAATGACGTGCACCACGTCAAAAGAGGCATGGGATGTTTTACAACTTACCCATGAAGGAACTAATGCTGTGAAAGAGTCTAAGTTGCAAAATTTGACAACTCAATTTGAAACAATCACCATGCATGAATCTGAATGCTTTGATGAATTTTATGCTAGACTTTCTGACATTGTGAATACTAACTTTAATCTTGGTGAACATATTCCGAATGCTAGAGTTGTTAAAAAGATTCTTCGTTCTTTGCCTAAGCGTTTTATCCCTAAAGTCACTGTGCTAAATTCTATGGGTAATTTAAATACGCTAAAATTGGAAGAACTGGTTGGAGATTTGCAAACTTATGAAATTGATATGTTCCCTAAAAATGCTAAATCTAAAGATAAGGGAATTGCACTTAAAGCCCAAGAGAGAAGAAGTGAGGGGTCTGCTAGAAAGAGGATAGAGTCATCTAGGAAGAGAGAGACTGACACGTCAGATTCTGAGTGCGATTTTGACTTAGATGATTTGGCTCTTTTCGCAAAAAATTTCAAGAGGATTCTCAAATTTAAGAAAAATGGCAATTTTAAAGATAAAAAGAAATTTGAGAAAAATAAGTTTGAAAAGAAAAAATGAAAAAGATTCCAAAAATCCTCTTCTGAAAGAAAGTGAGAGATGTTTTGCGTGCGATGGTAGGGGTCATAGAGCTTATGAGTGTGCCAATCGTCTGAATAGAGAAAAAGGGAAAGCTGTCCTTAATGCTACCCTTAGTGACGACAGTGAGGTCGAGACGGTGGATTCAGGAGATGAGTCACCGCATGAGTGTAACTTCACCGCATTCATGGCCAGCCATGTGAGCACTCCTAGCTCTCCTCACGACGATGAGGATGATGCTTCACAGGGACACCTCGACAGTGAGATCGATGTGAGTGAGGGGGAGGATGATTCAAGTGAGAGCGAGAGTGATATTCAACGCGCATACGCTGAGTTGTATTCTGAGTCTTTTAAAACTAAAAAGAGAAACAAAGCGTTAGTTCTTAAGATCACCGGTTTAGAGGAAGATTTAAGAAAAGCGAGAGAAAGAGAGTCCTCCACCTCCACCGCACTGAGAGAGAGAGAATCTGCCTGTGTCGAGAAAGAGATCTTATTTAGAGAGAGAGAGAGTGTTTTAGAGAAAGAGAGATGGGACTTGACTAAACAAGTGGCTAGTCTTACGAGTCAGCTCCATTCCTCCGTGGAGACTCGGAAGAAACTTGAAGCCCTTGTTGCCCAACTGACTCATGATCTTGAGAAAGCACGGGAAGTCAAGGTACAAATCGAGGACAGATCTGGGAAAATGGGAAAGATGCTCCTCGGCCCCGCTTTAGGTTTTGGTGATCGACAAGGAATTGGTTATGATGGTGCCTCCACATCCCAAATTTCCCCTGGACCAGTTCCTGAGTTTACTACAACCCCTTATGGTCACCGTCAAAAACCTCGTAGGAGAGTTCGACCAAGAAAAGCAAACCAAGGTCCACCTTTGACTGCACTCTTTTGTACCTATTGCAAAAGAAAAGGACACCTTAGGGAGTTTTTATATAGCATGGGTCGGACACGACGTACTACTGCTCCACCACGTCATACTGATGAGTTTTCTAGTCTGAGAGAGCGAGTTGAGTTCTTAGCTGCCACTTCTCAGAGTTTGATGGAAGAATTCAGACGGATGTCTTTGCCGTTAGTGAATGCTTCTCACATTCCAGCTAAAACCAACAACAACAAAGGCAAACAAAAGGTTACCACTGCTTGGGTACCGAAGAAAGATAAAAAGGCTTTTGTTGTTCATGTTGCACTCAAAGCACATAATACCTCACAGTGGTATTTTGACAGTGGGTGCTCCAGACATATGACAGGTGATGCCTCATTTTTTACATCTCTTGAGGATTATCAGGATGGCAGAGTCACCTTTGGAGATGGGAGCAAGTCTAGCATTGTAGGACGAGGTACTGTAGAGTTACCAGGATTTCCTAAGCTAGAAAATGTGTTGTACGTCAAAGGTTTAAAAGTGAACCTTCTCAGCATTAGCCAGCTGTGCGACACTGACTTTGCAGTATAGTTTGACCGGGACGCGTGTAATGTCTACAATCAAGCCGGTAAACTTTTGATGCAAGGGGTGAGGACTGAGGATAATTGCTATGGGACTGAGCCCACATCCTCACTTGTCTGCAATAGCGCCACGATCACTCCTATGGATTTGTGGCATCAACGTCTAGGTCACGTGAACGTTCGAGATTTGACTCGTTTAGCTAAAAAGGACCTAGTACGTGGCTTACCATCTCTTGGAAAGTCAACTTCGACCGTTTGTGGACCCTGTCAGTTGGGAAAGCAAATTCGTAGTCCTCATAGGAAGTTACATTCCATTACCACCTCTCGTGTTCTGGAGTTGATTCACATGGATCTTATGGGTCCCACTCGTACTGAGAGTCTAGGTGGTAAGAGGTACATCCTCGTGATGGTAGATGATTTCTCCAGGTACTCCATTGTAGGTTTTCTGAGAGAGAAATCCGATGCTGTAGAGTTTTTAACGACCAAGTGCCATGTCCTGCAAAATCAACACGGAGTCACTATTAATAGGATACGTAGTGACAACGGCACTGAATTTAAGGATGCAAAAGTAGATCTTTATTGTGATAGCCTTGGGATCAAACATGAGTTTTCTGCTGTGAGAACTCCTCAGCAAAATGGGATTGTTGAGAGAAAGAATAGAACGATCCAAGAGATGGATAGATCTATGCTCCTAGGTCGTAAAGTTTCTAGGAGATTTTGGGCAGAGGCAGTGTCTACTGCATGCCACATGGTGAATAGGGTTTATTTGCGTCCACACACACTACAGACACCTTATGAGTTGTGGACCAGCAAGAAGCCCAACCTGGCGTATTTCCGTGTTTTTGGGAGTAAATGCTACATCCTACGGGATAGAGAGCAATTAGGAAAGTTCGACTCCCGGAGCGACGAGGGAATATTTCTAGGATATTCATCGAATAGTAGAGCGTACCGGGTATTTAACCTGAAGAGCTCTAGGGTTATGGAATCAATAAACGTTACCGTGCAAGATGACGAACCTTCGACGGTTATTGATCCTAACCTTAAGTGTGAGGATGAGGATTGTTCTGACAGTGATTTACCTGTTCCTCTCTCACACTCTGTGGACCCTACTCCTGTGTTAGGGGACACACCTGCTTGGGTCTGCAAGAGTCATGACCCTTCCGCCATTGTTGGTGATCCCACTCTAGGGGTCAAGACTCGTGCTCAGCTAGAGAACGTTGTTAGCCATCTTTGCTACACGTCCAAAGTCGAGCCCAAGAACCATAAAGAAGCACTCAAGGATGAACACTGGATATCTGCTATGCAGGATGAGTTGCTTCAGTTTAAAAAGAATAATGTCTGGGAATTAGTCCCCCGACCTAGTGAGACTAATGTGATAGGTACCCGGTGGATTTTCAAGAACAAAATAGATGAATATGGTACCATAATCAGAAATAAGGCTAGGTTGGTCGCTCAAGGCTACACACAGATAGAGGGTGTAGACTTTGGGGAGACATTTTCTCCTGTTGCGAGGCTTGAGTCCATCCGTCTTCTGCTCGCCATCGCATGTCATCTGCGCTTCAAGGTGTATCAGATGGATGTCAAGAGTGCCTTTTTGAATGGCATTCTACAGGAGCAGGTTTATGTGGAACGACCAAAAGGGTTTGAAGACCCTCAGCACCCTGAGCATGTCTACTATCTGAGGAAAGCCTTGTATGGTTTGAAGCAAGCACCCCGTGCTTGGTATGAGAGGCTTACTTCCTATCTCTTAGCTCGTGGCTTCAAGAGAGGGGGAGTAGATATGACGTTGTTCGTCAGGAGAGATGACGGTGCTATTTTGGTTGCCCAGGTCTATGTGGACGACATAGTCTTTGGATCCACATGCTCCCAACATGCTCACCACTTTGAGGAGGAGATGAAAAGTGAGTTTGAGATGAGCATGGTTGGTGAGCTTACATTCTTCCTTGGTCTCCAGGTTCGTCAGCTAGAGGATGGGATGTTCATCTCCCAATCAAAGTATGCTAGAGACCTAGTGAAGAAATTTGGTTTAGACTCCGCTAAGCATGCACGTACACCTATGAGTACCACTACCAAGCTTAGTAAGGACACTTCAGGCAAGGACGTAGAGCAAACCTTATATCGGAGTATGATAGGTAGTCTTCTCTACTTGACTGCCAGTCGTCCCGACATCGCCTTTAGTGTTGGAGTCTGTGCGCGATATCAGGCATCCCCAAAAGAGTCACATTTACTTGCTCTAAAACGTATTATTAAATACGTGAGTGGAACTCTCTCATACGGGATTTGGTATTCCTTTGATACCGATGACCGTCTGTCCGCCTATTCGGATGCCGATTGGGCTGGGGATGTAGATGGATGTAGGAGCACTTCTGGTGGGTGTTTCTACTTTGGTTCTGCTCTTGTCTCCTGGCTGAGCAAGAAGCAAAATTCCATCTATTTGTCCACTGCGGAGGCTGAGTACATAGCCGCCGGGAGTTGTTGCACACAACTCTTGTGGATGAAGCAAATGCTGGAGGATTATGGGATATCACAGGACACCATGACCATTTCCTGTGATAACACGAGCGCGATACACATATCCCGCAATCCAGTTCAGCATTCGCGCACAAAACACATCAGGATACGTGAGCACTTTATTCGTCAGTTAGTTGAAGAGAAAGTCGTATCCCTGAGTTTTGTTCCTACCGACCGTCAGTTAGCCGATATTTTCACGAAACCTTTAGATGCCCTTAGATTTGAGAGTCTTAGGAAGTCTTTGGGGATTTGCACAGTTGACTGAGGGGTTGGTCTATGTCTAGAATATGATGCTTCTTCATGTTCATATCATATGCTTCCTATTGCTAGTCTGTTTTATATGTACCATTGCTTAGTTGTACAACTTTGTTTCATTCTTTTTGCTTTTTATATTTCTTTTGAAAAAATACAAAAATATAAAAGCACAAAAAGATTTTATTTTGATAAAATATTTGAAAAAGACCAAAAAGATTTTTGTACTTTTATGTACCTTTTATGGATGTGCATTTAAGATAGTCAAGTCACAACTTCATTCCATATATCCATGTGACTGTTTGATAGAGATTTGAGAGGCTACACCATTTCATCCACGTGCTTTACATTGATTGGAGTCTTTGAGATGTAATTAGTGATATCTTCCTACATGTTTGACTCCTATATCCTTTATTGCACACATGCACGGCTATATTTGATTATTGCACTTGTCTATCTCATGTTGGCTTGCGTGTTTTCATCTCAATCCTGTCTATACAATGTACAATATGCAATAAAACTTGACAAGCTTGGAATGCATGTAAAAACCGTTTTGGTGAGACTGTGTGTTTTTGTATAACGGGGAGGGGCTGCGAAAGGTAATCATCTATCCTTTGCGCAAAAGCCACCGTTAAAAAGGACCTAAAAAATGGAGGAATTTTAATATCCGAGGTCCAAAGAGGTTAAAAGAGCCCCAAAAAAAAAAAAAAATTTACAGGCAATAAAAAGCAATTCATGCCAAATATGGGCCACTTAGGTTTCATCATCAATTCTCCAAAGTTTGAGAATTTAGAATTCCTCTATTCAATATAATATCTGAGGGAGTTTGGTTGGAGAATATAAACGGGTTTGCACTTCCTTGAAAGTCCTGAAAAAGCATAAAATCATTTTGGACGTTATTGGTGTGAAAATCATTTTGAGCTTTGATTTGTTGATTTGATTGAGTCAATATCTTATACTGTCACTCTTTTACACCAAAGGAGGCATTTGAGTTCATTCGCTAGGAATATCCAATATTCATCGTGCACATATGTCATGTTTGTATGCATTGATTTTCCTATCGAATTTGATCACACAACTTCATTTACGCTATCATTGACTTAGTTGCTTTGTGTTCATTCATGGTGTGATTTTATCCGTGTGTCACCCCGCACTTGCTTATTTGATTTATTTCTCTCATTTGTCTATTTGGGGACATCATAAAAAGGGGGAGAATGAATTATCTTATTATGGGGGAGTTTTTTGAAATTTGAGTTTGCTCATAAATTTATATATATATATGTTTATCTCACTTAAAACTCGATATGTCACGTGGTATTTGCCTTTATCTCATGTGTGTAGGTACTACATGGATTATCATTGGATTGCACACCCTGATGAGAAAAGCGTTGAGATTCCTGAAGAATTGAAGAACAAACGATGAAGACTATTCATTTGTACCTTTTCCAGTTTTGGGTTCATGTGAGGGTATATTTGTATAGGCAATTTCATATTTGATAATTCGGATTTTTTATGTATGTACCGGCATAGACATAGGGGGAGATTTGTAAGGACATTTTTCTCATGTCCAACATGTTACATTTGTGTATGTCGTACGCCGCTACATTTGGCACGTCACCTCACGATCTCACATGACGGCCTCTATCCGAATTCCGAGAATCAAGCATTCAACATCTCCATTAATGTGTCCCACATCTGCCTCAATGACTTCACGTTCCAAGATTTTAGGGACTTAATGCAAGTGGTACGCAAGGGAAGTCAAAACAGTGAAAAAAAGGCACGATAGGGGAGTTCAAGGGCATTTTCGTAATTTTACATCCATAGTTCGGAGGTCTGGTCAACTACAAAGTTGAATATCTCACTGTAACGAAGATACTGAAAAAAATGGCACCTCAATCCGAGCTACGGTGAAGGAGTTATGACCTTTTGAAGATAGAGACAATTCCTTAAAGAATGCTGTTTTTTTTGTACGCTGGATAGAATTTTAGAGTTTTAAGAATGTGGGACTGTTCATATTTTTTCCTATAAATACCAACTTCGGGGGAGTTGTTTTACAAGACTTTAGGAGACGAATTTGAGAGTCCAAATACATCTAGTGTTCATATTTTTGAGTCCCAAGACTCATGTTTTGATTCACACATCCTTGCCAAACCTTTGTGAATCCTTTTGCAACCCAAGAACACAACTTTGGTTTGTTCAACCCTTGTGGAGGAGACCGTTCTTCTTCTTCATTGCAGCCCTACTGGAAAGGGATAATTTCAGCCGCGACTACAGAATCCGATACCCGAGGGTAATTCTTAGTCAACTTGTATTTTCATTGTAATCCGATTGTAAGCCGTTTTCTTACAAATTATAGTGAAAATAAATGGTTTTGCCCCTGTGGGGGATTTTTCCTTAACTACATGTGTTTGAATGTTCTTGCATAGATTATCAATTTATTCAATCACATACTGCTGCATGTTTAGGGTCTGTTTGTGTTAAAAGGTATTTAATATATAACTTGATCATTTGAACGCGAGCACACACGTTCTCAATCTTATGAACCCCAATTCTAGGTTTTGACATTAATACCCAAAAATCCATTTCTTTAACCCACAATTTATGAAATGAAATACAAAAATAACTATTTAGCAAGATTTAACACTTGCCTCAGAATTGTAGAGGTTGGATCGTCCTCGATGTCGCGTTTCGGCCGAAAATCTCCAAGCTTTTCTTCCTCTCTCTCTCTTCTCTTCTTCTTTCCTTATTCCTTTCTCTTTTCTTTCTATTTCTCTCTCTCTCAAATGAGAAGGCTTCATCCATAAGCCTTTAAATCCCTTGAAACAATAAACCCAATTTTAAATGTTAATACACTCTTTAAATGACTCGTTTACAAAAATTCGAGTCAAATTGATGTAAAAAATATTCCAGAGCCAAAAAAAAAAATCAATGACAGTAATTTTCACTATCTCGACCCTTCGGGATCGATGGCACACTAAAAATCATCATCCGAAATACTTTAAAATATTCTTTATTTTTGGACTTAAATTCCCAATTTTAGAATTCTCGAATCTAATTAAATTTTATTTTCCCAAAATTTAATTTCTCAGTCTCCAAATATTGTGGGTTGTTACAGTCTTCCCCCCTTACAAAAATTTCGCCGTTGAAATTTAAAATACACATAGGACCTCAATATCATCTAGTCCTAACATTAACTCTTAGGAGAACTATACCGATCCTTCCTAGTTCTCATGTCGAACCAGATATATTTTTAAATCACTAGCTACCCAGGGCGCCCATACACCCTGTATCCGAGTTTCCACTCGTAGAATTATAATCAGGCTCCATTAGCCTCAAATCATAATATAACCCTCGGCATTATAATCTATAACAACATACTAAATATATAAAAGTTTGAAAATTCCCAATGGTGGTACTCTTCTCAATTCCTGACGCTAGCCACCTTCATGCGGGGGAGGTCTCACAAGCGAAATCCAAACAAGGAACCCTCCCAATACAATACTGTGTAGCTAGGTCGGGAATTGAGATTAGTTGAACCAAGGTTAAAGTTTTATAAAAAGATTTTTTATATTTTAGATACTGACCAAGGGCCTATACAACATTACTATATAATTATATTCCGCGTCTCTCGACACGCCAAACAAACACCTTATGTTTAAAACACAAAGCCTCAACACATACAACACTCCTAACCATTACCTAGTTCTCAAAACTAGCACAACTAGGAGGGAAATTATCCGCTCAGCATAAATCTACTAAACTCTGAACCAATAGCCTTAACAATTTACATTCCCAAAATCAATAGATCCACTCTCTACTAGCTCATTTTAAGACGTTTTACTATTCTAAAAAAAATGTCGCATAAAGACCCCACTTGCTCACTCCTCCCTAAGACCTAATTCTCCTCAAAGAATTATCTTTCTCATAAAATCTTCCTAACCATATCGAAGGACAAGACGCAATGGTGACTACCCAAAACTCCCTCTGTCCTGCACAACGAAACTGAGTCTCCAAATTTTCTCCCTCTTCCCAGAAGGCAATACTCCTGATATTGGGACAACTACACCTACATCACCTCGGTAAGAATCACCAACATCAGGTTTCCTAACAAAGGTTAATGGGTTTCTCAACCTAAACCTCCCAAGGACTACACTAACCTCTCCTCAGACTTTCCTTACTAAGCCCAAGATTCGCCATTCGAGTAAATTTTCCTCAATATCTTACTCAACTGCCGATAAATCACCTCAAACCACTGCTAGAAATCTCCTCAATATCTACTCCAAAATCGGGGAAAACAAATACCCCCAATTAAAGCGTACCCAAAATATGCTATGGGTATTGTACTTCTAATCCTATCGTTTCCCAGACGACATAATTTAGGCAACGTCTGAAACGAAACAAGAGCAACTGTTATCAGAACGCCAATCAAGTGAATACACTTCAAGGAAGAAAAACAACGCAGTGAACATAATAGTTCTAATTGTAGGGCTTTATCTCAAGAACGTTAACGGAAGAATGTAAAAAACTCGTACAGATCCTAAGGTCTCTAGAACTTGATGCTCTGATACCATCTGTAACACCCTGCTTAAAATAATAACGGGTGGCCAGCCCTATACTACATTAAATCAGGAATTTCAGATGGTCCAGTCTAAACATCAACTGTCGGTAGAATATATTATAGGTCTAACTACCCGGTATCATATAGGCGAGATATTAAAATTTAATAAAATATGCAATAGACAATAAACCAACACTATAACACTACTAGTAAAGAAAAGAAAGATGCATGAAAGAACTAAGATAAAAGAAATGCTACAATAAAACAAAATAAATAACTACAACAAAATGTACTATAGAAAGTAGACCCGAATAAGCTGTCGGGTCACAGCCAATACAATAACTGGAATGGAATAAATATAAACATGTATATAAATACCCCTTGGGTACAAACCCGATATACAACATGAATCCTACCTAGAATTTTTCAAGGAGGAAGCGAGTACATTCTACATCCCGCAATAGTCCGTACCTGTCACGGCTCCCAAGACTCTGGATATAAGGTCATCCGGTATCTATGCGGTAGGACACCTATAATAATATATATATACAGGCAGGGGAGAAAAGTAAACGGGTCAGAGCCCGAGTTGTGAAAAATATTTAGCAAGTGTGTTAACCGTGCATAATAAATATCGGTGCACTTATTTCATAATTAAAGTGGAATCGTACTCTCGTGGAGCCCCAACTCACCTCTCATCTAAAGGAGCTCACTTATTCGCGTCCTCAACTTTTAGTTAAATTACCCCCATTTATTAGGACAACCTAACTTATCATAGGCCTAGCCTATACCCACAAGATCAACCTCCCTATCTTAACCCAAGAATTCACCACTTTTTCTAAACACAGTTAAGTATTTATTATCAATCATATTTGCCTTATTAGGCTTAGTGGATTACAATTTATAATTTAACCATTTATAAATTTAATAAGTTACCCGAGATGCATTTGGGTTGAAACATATGGTTTAATTTCTAATTAATAAGCATGCAAAATTATTATTGACAAAACTTCCCTCCAATTTTAAGGCTGCGCTGCGTTTCGTGCGTGGGGTGTCTCGCAAAGCAAAATCCAAACAAGGAACCACCCCGTTACACTATTCCTTGTCAACGTAGATCCTGGAGATCCATTATGCCACACAGAAATATCGACAGAAATTCTCTCTAATCTCAACAATGTACTACGTTTCGTGCATGGGGTGTCTCGCAAAGAGAAATCCAAACAAGGAACCACCCCATTACACTACTCCTTGACAATGTCGATCCTAGAGATCCATAATTCCATGTATACAATATTATACTACTACTACAACTAACATCTCCAATAATATCCATGGGATGATGTAACCGAAATATTCCTTAAATGCGATACATCAACCCCCATCAATCTAGTACACCATAATCATCCAAGATGTACTCCAAAAAGATTTTATATCCTTTCATCTATAGGATATATAAATATATATATAGGAATTTTATTCTCACCATATATATATATATAACAATCATCGATACCCATGACCAAGTGTACATATCATATCTGATGTACAATGGACTTACACAAAATCCACCCGGCTATATATATATCGCCGATAAAACTGCATCAATGCTTTCATCTTCCCAGTGCCCGGCTCACGTTGCAACTGGGGACCACCTAGTGGGGATCAACGACACCCACCTCGTGCTAACTCACACACACGACGTCCCGGGAAGCGGTCATAGCTCCAACGGGCAATGAGACGAAACATACCCACCACGTCTCATCCCAAAAATATATCTATCGTATAATAAAACACGGGATGACTATGACCTGGGGAATATCCACACCCTGCTCTATATGCCAGGATGCCCACCCTCTGCGCGAAACATCCCAATGATAGCAACAGCGGGGTATGCTTAACCACATAAGTATATATATCGTTCACGTGCACAATATACATACATCCATATGATCCCATCATATGATAAAATATTAAAACATCATATACGGTTAAGTATCCATACCATGTATGTCAACAACATAAATATATCTATATATTTATATGCATACAGATGTATATATACACATATTCACATATCAATATATCTATATATATAAACTAATTCTCGTTCATATGTATAAGATATATAAATCCGGCTATAAGTATACATAATCCTCTATATACAAGCCGTCACCACAAATTCCTTTAATTTACCTTGATATGTGAATACAATCCCTCACTTGAAACATATTCAATCATTTTTCCTATGATGAATAGTCTCCCGAAATCGTATGTATTTATATATACATATACATTCAACCTTAGTGTTATCACCCAAAATTTTGTGTAGGAACCCATCACTACACATTTCATCCATATTCGAAAGTACATAATTACCTTTAGTACTATTTAACTTTAGGCACATACATGACTTAATAGTCTAAAAACTCAAATTATTCCAACCTCGTTTCAAGTATTGGAATCTCAATGATTATTTCCCCTCAATTTCGTGTAAACAACCCTAACTAGAATTTATGCTACCGCTTATTCTAGTCGATAGTACGATCCAAATCGTTCCCAATTTCACCTATTGTTCAATTAATCTTATGAACCCCTACTCCTATTGAGTTATCAATTGTTCCTTAGTCTAAACATTTCTACGGATATAGACCCCTCATTCTCTAAGAGTTCTTAACCTCCCAGCCTCACTGAGATCCCCCACTATACCTACGAGTTCCCATTATTAATGCATGCGTAAGTAAAAACAAAAGACTATCCTTATACCATTTATTACCCTTTCACGATAATCCACCTCTTATCAAAATAAAACAATCCGCCAAATCACTTTAGTCCCATGCTCCTTTCATTACTAAAAGAGGCATTCCATCCTCCTAAATCAATTTTTCATAGGGCCGTAAGCCCCTATCCAACCTAGGGCCCTATTCCCTTAATCTAATATCATAACCCTTCATAATAAACAAATTAAGAAAGCCCCCAAGGATAAAACTCCAAAAGAAATGGGAAAGAAAGAAATCCAAGTTTTGGGCTAAAAATAGGGGACCGATCGACCGGTCTCAGACACCCGATCGACCGCGGGTCCAAATTTTGCCTACGAAGAAATGCAGTAGGATTTTTCCCTATGGCGCAATCGACCGGTTACCAGACCGCGATCGACCGGCCATACCAGATATTCTGGACGATTTACCTTTCTGAACAAAACCCACGAAATCAGTACCCTAAAATCTCCATTTTAACCTCCAAATCTTTATCACAACATGATTCTAAGCCAAATAAATCAACCTAAAGTTGATCCCAACCATTTCTATTCCATTAGATCCATATATAAACGTTGATTTCAAGATTTAACCCAAAAATCTAGGTTTTGACATTAATACCCAAAAATCCATTTCTTTAACCCATAATTTATGAAATGAAATACACAAATAACTATTTAGCAAGATTAAACACTTGCCTCAGAATTGTAGAGGTTGGATCATCCTCGATGTTGCGTTTGGGCCGAAAATCTCCAAACTTTTCTTCCTCTCTCTCTCTTCTCTTCTTCTTTCCTTATTCCTTTCTCTTTTCTTTCTATTCTCTCTCTCTCAAATGAGAAGGCTTCATCCGTAAGCCTTTAAATCCCTTAAAACAATAAACCCAATTTTAAATGTTAATACACACTTTAAATGACTCGTTTACACAAATTCGAGTCAAACTGACGTAAAAATATTCCGGAGCCGAAATAAAACTCAATGAGAGTCATTTTGACTATCTCGACCCTTACCGGATCGATGGCACACTCAAAATCATCATCCGAAATAATTTAAAATATTCTTTATTTTTGGACTAGAATTCCCAATTTTAGAATTCTCCAATCTAATTAAATTTTATTTTCCCAAAATTTAATTTCTCAGTCTCCAAAAATCGTGGGGTGTTACAATATTCCCCCCTTACAAAAAGTTCACCTACGAAATTTAAAATACACATAGGACCTCAATATAATCTAGTCCTAACATCAACTCTTAGGATCACTATACCGATCCTTCCTGGTTCTCATGTCGAACCATATAATTTTTAAAATCACTAGCTACCCAGGGCACCCATACACCCTGTATCCGAGTTTCCACTCGTAGAATTATAATCAGGCTCCATTAGCCTCAAATCATAATATAACCCTCGGCATTATAATCTATAACAACATACTAAATATATAAAAGTTTGAAAATTCCCAATGGTGGAACTCTTATCAATTCCTGACGCTAGCCACCTTCAAGCGGAGGAGGTCTCGCAAGAGAAATCCAAACAAGGAACCCTCCCAATACACTACCGTGTAGCTAGGTTGGGAATTGAGATTAGTTGAACCAGGGTTAAAGTTTTATAAAAAGATTTTTCATATTTTAGATACTGCCCGAGGGCCTATACAACAATACTATATAATTATATTCCGAGTCTTTCGACACGCCAAACAAACACCTTATGTTTAAAACACAAGGCCTCAACACATACAACACTCCTAACCACTACCTAGTTCTCAAAACTAGCACAACTAGGAGCGAAATTATCCGCTCAGCATAAATCTACTAAACTCTGAACCAATAACCTTAACAATTTACATTCCCAAAATCAATAGAGCCACTCTCTACTAGTTCATTTTAAGGCGTTTTACTATTCTAAAAAAAATGTCGCATAAAGACCACACTTGCTCACTCCTCCCTAAGGCCTAATTCTCCTCAAAGAATTATCTTTCTCATAAATCCTTCCTAACCATATCCAAGGACAAAACGCGACGGTGACTACCCAAAACTCCCTCTGTCCTGCACAACGAAACTGAGTCTCCAAATTTTCTCCCTCTTCCTAGAAGGCAATACTCCTGATATTGGGACAACTACACCTACATCACCTCGGTAAGAATCACCAACATCAGGTTTCCTAACAAAGGTTAATGGGTTTCTCAACCTAAACCTCCCAAGGACTACACTAACCTCTCCTCAGACTTTCCTTACTAAGCCCAAGATTCGCCATTTGAGTAAATTTTCCTTTCTTAAACAACTACCGATAAATCACCTCGAACCACTGCTAGAAATCTCCTCAATATCTACTCTGGAACCGGGGAAAACAAATACCCCCGATTAAAGCATACCCAAAATATGCTATGGGTATTGTACTTCTAATCCCATCCTTTCCCAGACGACATAATCTAGGCGATGTCTGAAACGAAACAAGAGCAACTGTTATCAGAACGCCAATCAAGTGAATACACTTCACAGAAGAAAAACAACGCAGTTAACACAACAGTCCTAATTGTAGGGCTTTATGTCAAGTACGTTAACGGAAGAGTGCAGAAAACTCGTACAGATCCTACAAACTCTAGAACTTGATGCTCTGATACCATCTGTAACACCCCGCTTAAAATAATAACTGGTGGCTAGCCCTATACTATATTAAATTAGGAATTTCAGATGGTCCAATCTCAACATCAACTATCGGTACAATATAATATAGTACTAACTACCCTGTATCATATAGGCGAGATGTTAAAATTTAATAAAATATGCAACAGACAATAAACCAACACTATATAACTACTAGTAAAGAAAAGAAAGATGCATGAAAGAACTAAGATAAAAGAAATGCTAGAATAAAACAAAATAAATAACTACAACAGAATGTACTATAGAAAGTAGACCCGAATAAGCGGTCGGGACACACCCAATACAATAACTGGAATGGAATAAATATAAACATGTATATAAATACCCATTGGGTACAAACCCAATATACAACATGAATCCTACCTAGAATTTTTCAAGGAGGAAGGACTAAATTCTACATCCCGCAACAGTTCGCACCTGTCACGGTACCTAAGACTCTAGATAGAATGTCATCCGGCATCCATGCGGTAGGACACCTGTAATAATATATATATACAGGCAGGAGAGAAAAGTAAACGGGTCAGATCCCGAGTTATGAAAAATATTTAGCAAGTGTGTTAACCGTGCATAATAAATATCGGTGCACATATTTCATAATTAAAGTGGAATCCCACTCTCGTGGAGCCCCAACTCACCACTCATCTAAAGGCGCGCACCTATTCGCGTCCTCAACTTTTACTTAAATTACCCTCATTTATTAGGAAAACCTAACTTATCATAGGCCTATCCTATACCCACGAGATCTACCTTCCAATCATAACCCAAGAATCCACCCCTTTTTCTAAACACAGTTAAGTATTTATTTTCAATCTTATGTGCCTTATTAGGCTTAGTGGATTCCAATTTATAATTTAGCCATTTACAAATTTAATAAGTTACGCAAGATGCATTTGGGTTGAAAATATGGTTTAATTTCTAATTAATAAGCATGCAAAATTATTATTGGCACATCTTCCCTCCAATTTCAACGTTGCGCTGTGTTTCGTGCGTGGGGTGTCTCGCAAAGCGAAATCCAAACAAGGAACCACCCCGTTACACTACTCCTTGTAAACGTAGATCCTGGAGATCCATTTTGCCACACAGAAATATCGACATAACTTCTCCCTAATCTCAACAATGTACTACGTTTCGTGCGTGGGGTGTCTCGCAAAGAGAAATCCAAATAAGGAACCACCCCGTTACACTACTCCTTGTCAATCTCGATCCTAGAGATCCATAATTCCATGTATACAATATTATACTACTACTACAACTAACATCTCCAATAATATCCTTGGGTGATGTAACCAAAATATTCCTTAAATGCGATACATCAACCCTCATCAATTTGTACACCATATTCATCCAAGATGTACACCACAAAGATTTTATATCCTTTCATCTATAGGATAGATAAATATATATATATTGGAATTTTATTCTCACCATAAATATATATATAACAATCATCCATACCCATGACCAAGTGTACATATCATATCTGATGTACAATGGACATGCACATAATCTACCCGGCTATCTATATATCACCGATAAAACTGCATCAATGCTATTATCTTCCCAGTGCCCGGCTCACGTAGCAACTGGGGACCACCTGGTGGGGATCAATGACACCCACCTCATGATAACTCACACACACGACATACTGGGAAGCGTTCATAGATCCCACTGGCAATGAGACGAAACATACCCACCACGCCTCATCCCAAAAATATATCTATCGTATAATAAAACACGGGACGACTATGACCTGGGGAATATCCACACCCTGCTCTATATGCCAGGATGCTCACCCTCTGCGCGAAAACTTCCCAATGATAGCATGAGCGGGGTATGGTTAACCACATAAGTATATATATAGTTCACATGCACAATATGCATACATCCATATGATCCCATCATATGATCAAATATTAAACCATCATATACGGTTTAAGTATCCATACCATGTATGTCCACAACATAAATATATCTATATATTTATATGCATACAGATATATATATATATACACATAATCACATATCCATATATCTATATATATAAACTAATTTTCGTTCATATGTATAAGATATATAAATTCGGCTATAGGTATACATAATCCTCAATATACAAGCCCTCACCACAATTTCCTTTAATTTACCTTGATATGTGAATACAATCCCTCACTTGAAACATATTCAATCATTTTTCCTTTGATGAATAGTCTCCCGAAATCGTATGTATTTATATATACATATATATTCAACCTTAGGGTTATCACCCAAAATTTTGTGTAGGAACCCATCACTACACATTTCATCCATATTCGAAAGTACATAATTACCTTTAGTACTATTTAACCTTAGGCACATTCATGACTTAATAGTCTGAAAACTCAAATTATTCCAACCTCGTTTCAAGTATTGGAATCTCAATTATTATTTCCCCAAAATTTCGTGTAAACTACCCTAACTAGAATTTATGCTACCGCTTATTCTAGTCGATAGTACGATCCAAATAGTTCCCAAATTCACCTATGGTTAATTTAATCTTATGAACCCTTACTCCTATTAAGTTATCAATTGTTCCTTAGTCTAAACATTTCTAAGGATATGAGACCCCTCATTCTCTAAGAGTTCCTAACCTCCCAGCCTCATTGAGATCCCCCACTATACCTAAGAGTGCCCATTATTAATGCACGCGTAAGTAAAAAAAAAAGACTATCCTTATGCTATTTATAACCCTTTCATGATAATCCCGCTCTTATCAAAATAAAACAATCGGCCAAATCACTTTAGTCCCATGCTCCATTCTTTACTAAAAGAGGCATTCCATCCTCCTAAATCAATTTTTCATAGGCCCATAAGAACTTATCCAACCTAGGGCCCTATTCCTTTAATCTAATATCATAACCCTTCATAATAAACCTATTAAGAAAGCCCCCAAGGATAAAATTCCAAAAGAAAAGGGAAAGAAAGAAATCCAAGTTTTGGGCTAAAAACAGGGGACCGGTCGACCGGTCCCAGACCCCCGGTCGACCGCAGGTCCACATTTTACCTACGAAGAAATGTAGTAGGCTTTTTCCCTAAGGCGCGGTCAACAGGTTCCCAGACCGCGGTCGACCGGCCATACCAGATATTCTGGCCGATTTCCCTTTCTCAACAAAACCCACGAAATTAATACCCTAAAATCTCCATTCTAACCTCCAAATCTTTATCACAACATGATTCTAAGCCAAATAAATCAACCTAAAGTTGATCCCAACCATTTCTATTCCATTAGATCCATATATAAACATTGATTTCAAGATTTAACCCAAAAATCTAGGTTTTCGCATTAATACCCAAAAATCCCTTTCTTTAACCCACAATTTATGAAATGAAATACAAAAATAGCTATTTAGAAAGATTAAACACTTGCCTCAAATTTGTAGATGTTGGATCGTCCTCGATGTCGCGTTTGGGCTAAAAATCTCCAAGCTTTTCTTCCTCTCTCTCTCTTATCTTCTTCTCTCGTTATTCCATTCTCTTTTCTTTCTATTTGTATCTCTCTCAAATGAGAAGGCTTCATCCGTAAGCCTTTAAATCCCTTAAAACAATAAACCCAATTTTAAATGTTAATACACACTTTAAATGACTCGTTTTCACAAATTCGAGTCAAACTGACATAAAAATATTTCGGAGCTGAAATAAAACTCAATGACAGTCATTCTGACTATCTCGACCCTTCCGGGATCGATGTCAAACTCAAAATCATCATCCAAAATACTTTAAAATATTCTTTATTTTTGGACTAAAATTCCCAATTTTAGAATTCTCCAATCTAATTAAATTTTATTTTCCCAAAATTTAATTTCTCAGTCTTCAAAAATCGTGGGGTGTTACACCTAATGATGAGAAAGTAACGATTAAAGGATTAAGAGTTAAAAACTTAATCATTTAAATCCTCATGTTATGTTAGGTTGTTGGGTTGGGAACTAACAACTTAAAATCCATTTTGAATGAGAATACGATGTCTAGGTATATTGTACTCCAAATTCAGTTATAATATTATTCTCTATAAGCTTGTTGTTTACGTTGTTGTTATAATTGTCTTTTCATAGGTCTTAGATCATTGTTCCTACCATAGAGAGAGTTGATACTTGGAGGATCACTTCTAGTTGAATTATGTCCTTCATTCCTAGGATGTAGTAGTTGAGTAGTGTTTCTCATTCACTTCATGGGTTATTTCATATTTTAGTAGGCTTATATGTTTGTACATTTTATATCGAGTCAACATTTGTAGATGTGGTATTTTTATTTTAGTTATTATTCCCGATTTAGAGTTTGTTTGAGTTAAATTTGTATTCCAGTGTTGGATTATTATGTTGACCATGATTGATATTGGAGTTGGATTTATTTTATTTCAGTATTTCAGTATATCATTTTATTACTTACTGAGTTTTTATTATTTCGCTATGACGAGATTGTTACCAAATTTTTTTTATTCCCGTGATTTTTATATTAAACTTGATAAATCTATTTATGAATTTTTCAGGGTGCCACAGTTGGTACCAGAGCATTCCAGGCTCTAGTGTTCTAGGTTCTTAAGTGTGACCGTAACTTTCACATTGTGTTCTTTTACTACTTTAGAGAATTGACGCTTAGGATTTGTACTCTTTATAATGATGATTACTTAGGAGATTTGATGTCATGGTTCCAAATGAATGGTTTGAATCGACCAAGTTTATTCGGAGCGTTCCTTGTTAGAATTTTTCTTCAAAGACGTCCCACACATTAGGTCAACTTAGGTCGGGAGTCAGGAACTTTTGGGCATGAGACCTTTAGTAAGGCTTAACACATGGTTCGAGGGGACATGCTTTTAATAACCATCTCTAACTGCATTAGAAGTAAAAATTTTAAGACCTCTTTATATGTGATCATGTGGTAGCCAGTATAAGTAGGAATTCAACTATCTTTCTCTTTATGCATCAGGAGAAATTGAGACATTCACATTGATAGCTAGAGTACGTGAAGACTTTTTGGAGTTAGAAATAACCTTACGTGAAGGGTTTTATAGGTGTTGTTAGGTAAACTTTTTTTCACCACTTTCACTCTCATGGTTGAAGTTACCTTCCTACATTAGTAGTAGAGTTATAATGATTTGAAGGATAGAGTCCATAAGACTGTGAAGATCGAGGCTGAAGTAGGCCAGATGACTAGAGATGGTGTAGTGTTGACTCGAATGGGGGGACGTCACCCGCAGAAGGAACCATGTAGGGGTAAAGACCAAAAGATGTTTACAAAGGTAGACAATATGATTTTTTATGACCAATAGGTCTTAGGTAGTGGCGACCAGTGGGGTTAGAACCAACAAGATCAGGTCAGACAAGGAAAGTTTAAGTAAAAATGACAAAAAATAAGTATAGTCAGTAGGGCCTTCAGTGAGGTCATCTTTCCGATAGTTCCTTTAGAGGAAGGTGTTGCAATCATGGTGAGTGAGTACACCTAGGTATTACATGCCTTGGTGGAAATCAACTTTTAGGGGTACCTCCGAGGGATGGTTACAAATACCTTTATGTATTACGTGCTTGAGATTAGCTTAGACATCAAGGATTTGTCATTATTTATTAGTAGTGTGTCTACTACATTTATGAGGTGTACATTTTTCTCTAAGATTTACGTATATGTGGATTTACCAGCAAGTAGGGGGCTATTTTACGCCGTGATTATAGATACGCGGTAGTTTGTTTGGTCAACATGGTTTTCAGCCTCTTTATATTTTTTTAGATCAAAGATCATTGTATTATCACTGAGCCTATGTATATAATTATGCTTGAAACTTACATTAGCTATCTAGGGTAGGATTTTTCTACGTCATTTTTAGGTCGGGATTACTTTTGGAAATTATGCTCAGGCTAGGGATAAGGGATATCATACTTGTTTTTTTATGAAGTGAGTTTCTTAGAGGGGATTACGATTACTTAGAGGTGTCATCGATAGTCAAAGGTCCTTATTGTTTTATTTTAATGGGTTTTGATTTATCACTTACGTAAGAGTTTAGTTTTTTCCTTTGAGTTGACACTAGATTTGGATGCGTCGTGAGGGTATTTTATAGTACTAACATCGACAAGGATAATAGAGGTGTTGTGGGAGAAAACACCATAATTTTTTTTATATCGATAGAGTATTCGGGGATGACGTTACCTTGGGGAAGCTCCAAATGAGGGATGGGTAACTGAGAGTATATGCGGACCATCCGAAGAATGAGAAAGTTAAGATACATTACGAGTGTTTGTTTGTATGTATCAACCACCGTTTGGACTAGTCGAGGAGAGTGTATTCTATTGATAATTTAAATTTGAGCGAGTTATCATTAGTGATGAAATTGAGAGGAGATTATCCCAAAGGGAGTTGTGTTATTCCATAAATATGATATGTCTCGTGGACCAATATGAAGAGGACACCAGGACTCCTTACTCATAGAAAGGAGGTCGGCTTAGTTTATAGACTGGCTAGCCTAGGCCATTTAGTTAGACCAGTGTCACAATCATTCAATATAGTCCATGTAGATCACATGAGATTAGTACTGCTATGTAACACCGTCCAATTATCTTTGATTCTTTGATTTAGTGGGTTAGGGACTACTAATATGAAAATCATGTTCAATTATTTTTATTCTTAGAATCCACCATCGAGTTTAGACTTCCTTCCTTTAAATTCGCTACTTTATAACTTTTGCTATGGAAACTATTGTACTCAATTTTTTGAATTATGGTACCCTATTTTTCACACATTCCAAACTTGGGAGAAAACCGAAAAAGCAGTCGATCGGTTGAGGGGATTCCACTTTCCACACTTATGGGTATGGATGAACAACGGTTAATAATACAGAGTTTGGCTAGAGCCTAAGAATATATGCATGAGAGAGCTAAGCAGTTGCCACATTGTATTTTGGCAAGACATAATAGGCCTTGAGGGAACCCAGTTACCCTAACAGGGGTCGAAAACTCTTTTAGAAGGATAGATATTCCTCCTCCAGCCCCATATAGGGATAAGAGGCAGGCGCACAATAAAAGAGTTGTGGAAAATCCTAGACATTTTGATTTGGGTTCGAGAGGTGAGGGTAACAGGTCGAAATACTCTAAATCCGAATGCATTGAGATATTTTATCCACCAGGGAAAACATCCAACATCAGAGAAGGTGGATATGACGATACACATAGTTACTCATTGTAACGCACAAGCATTTTGGAAATGCTCAGCATGGGACCTACCTTTGATCAACTGGGACCAAGATCAGCGAGGGACCACTAATACAGAGATACAATGGAGTTAGGAGAGTAAAAAGAAGAATCCAAGAGAACTAAGACAAAAAGGGTTGAATTCTCATCCATGTAAAAACCAAGTGTGCAAGGGTCAACCGAAGTCAAGTGGACTTATAAGGAAGAGAGATCAGATGAAATTCGAGGCCTAGATGAGAAGATAGTGATGGTTAAGGCTGAGTAGGAGGAGTAACCCTGAAGTGGTCTATCCAATGCCTAGGGGTTTAATTCAAGGACCATTTGCAATGGAGTTTCCTTTAAGGATCACCATTAATAACAACAATTGTGGGTTACCAAACACCAATAAAATTCCAAATGTCTATAACCACTTCTAAATACGATGGAAAGTCATATCCTATGATGCACATAGAGCAGTAGCATGTTGCGTCAGAGATTTAGTCTGTCATATATGAAATGCGTTGCAAGTCATTATCCAGTACCATCAGTGGATCATCTCAAATTTGGTATAACGAATTACTAGGAGGGAATATCTCAAACTTCCATCAACAGACAAATCTATTCATCGATAATTTTTACTTCAATACAAAGTTATTCAAGAGTGTGGGTCATTTATTAAACATTTTTTAGAAAATGAAGGAAATGACTAGGGTGTTATTCACGGGCTTTAATATCGATAATCTTGAAGTAATTGACTATAATGAGAAGATAGTTATCATGATGATCATGGGGGATATAATTCCTTGGAAGTGATATTGGCGCTGACTAAGTAACCATGAAGGACGATGGAAGATCTTTTGGCCATGGATGTAAAAATTATGAATGTTGAAGATGCGATGTTAATAAAGGATTTAGGACACGCTAGGTTCGATGATATTAAGAGATTGAAAAAGTATAAGAATAATAAGAAGTCAAACATGTCAAAGAAGTGGGATGAATATAACCCGCTTACCATAGTTTTTCACAACATCCTTGATGAGATCCGATGAAGTAATAACCTGAAATGGATAGATAAATTGAAAGATCCATCAAATTGGAGGGATAATATTAAATATTATGAACTCCATAGGATCACGACCGCAAACATAACAGTTTCCTGGACTTGAAGATCAAGATTGAAAACCTGATTAGACGAGGAAAACTGCTGATGTATGTTGATAAAGGTGGTCAATTAGATCGAAGGGATGAGAATCAACAAAGGAGATTATGTTATGTTTTACCCTCTTACCATACCTCAAATAGAATATGGAGATCTTGTTGAAGCAATCTTGAAGTCAGTTGTCATGAATCTTCTTGGACTTTAAAAAATAACCCAAGGAGGTTCTGAATACTAAAAATAAATTTTTTGTCTACACTTGCAAACTAGTTGAAACACATATGCAATGGAGACTCAAAACAAACCTATAAGTAAATTGCATAGGGTGTTTGAGATCCTAGTGGTTTAATAGGGAAACTTCCACAATATGACCGTAAGTGGTGAAGTAAGGGTTACCCAATAACACCTCCTGAATCTTTCACGTAAGGTTGTTAGTAATGTGATATGTATTTTTTTAATTTCTATTCATCTTTTCATGTGAAGAAAAACAAAGATAGTTGGATTTTCCCTCATTCTAGGCTACCATGTTGTCACCATAACAAGGTCTTGGTAACTTACTCCTAATGTTGTTATAGATGGAGAATGGAACACATTTCCCTTCAAACCATTCTCTAAACAAATACTAGAAGTCCCACTCATAATAGGTCTTACCTCCAGACCAAAACCAACACCATGCATGGGATGTATCATAATTGAAATCCAAACAAGGAACCCTCCCAATAATCTTATATCGTCATAACCAATGATACGAAACCCCCTAAGAAGTTATCATTATTAAGTGTACAAACCCTAAATGCTACAAATCTAATGGATTCAAATAATAGAATGAAGAAGAATGTCTGATGAACTAAAGAATCTAGTACACAGAACATGGAATTCTCAAAAACCATATTTGGCACCCCATAAAACCCATAATTATATTGATATATTCTTATATAAAGATCATGAGAGTCATAGAAAATTAGAAACATTATCACATAATGAAATAAATAAAATGGTATAAGTAAATACAACATAAAATAATAAAATTAAGAACAAATTTAAAACTTATATGATTCAATCCACTCACAATACACAACTCAAACTCTTTGAATGTAATATATCTCAATAACTATAATGTATCGTATAGTAATGTGTGACTGTGAAAAAAATGAAAAATAATACAATTTATTTTGAATTGAAATAAAATTAATATTGAAATATAAAGGATATATAATGCTTGACTAATAAAATCTAGGAATGATGAATTAGATAGTGATGGAGAAATTCCTCCAACGAATAGTTGAAGTCTATGACATCAATGACAGCCTAAGACCTATATAAAATAGTTCAACAACAAGGATTAAACCTTTAAACTCTACGATTCTTAAGAATATAACTACATTTAGGCTACAATAATAATAACATGTCTTCCTCTTGTATTAATTGAATTTTCAGTTATCAAACCCAAACAACCTAAATAAGCATAAGTTTCTACGTCCAACCCCAAATGAGGCCCAATGTGTTATAAGCTCATCTTTTAATTAACTTTTCTTTAGTTTAACAATATTAAGTTTATTTGTTTCATTATGTATCTCTTTCTCTTCGATAATCTTATATATTAACGACAATCAATTACTAGACATTTTTCTCATAGATTAACAATATCAAGCTATATTTCTAAAAGTATATCTTTAGTGTACTAGTCTTTAGCATTCTAAACGCATAGTTCAACATATATGTCTCTAGTATATCTTATCATATTATTCTTGAGATATAATCTCAAGTGTATACTTCTATAGTATAAAACATAATCCAATATAATGATTTCAATACATAAGATATGCAAATATCACATAATCCATAATATCTTTTTTATTCCCATTAATTCTTATGGTCTATGCTCAAGACCACAAATAAAAGTATGAAGTCCTATGTCTAATACCTTCATGAATGGCTCATGACATACTAGGCAAACTTATAGGGTATCCCAACCCTATAACCACAAAGTATGAACAAAGGGAAATCACTAAGGCTTCCCCACCAAACGTACTACCCCATAACAAAGGCTGTATGACTGGATACTCCAATTTTCCCCACTTTGGAGATATGTATGTCAGGAGTAGGATCGAGATACATATGGACTACGTAGATACCGTATCAATCACCGAGAATACAATGCACGTTCAACATCATACACATCCCATTAAATCCCTTATAGTATTTCACCCATGAGCACGTGCACACACACACACCCTGGGTATGATTGCATGTAAATAAAAAGGATAAGCATAAATAATAGTAAATTGGGTTCCGCATGAAATCTCATATTTAACAAGTTAATATGTTCGGTAACAACGATCTTCATGATATAAAAATATCCCAAACTCCTAGGGCTCCAAAGTTTTGTCATTATATCACCCTAACGTTCATAAGAATTATTTTAAAATAACCACGGCCATACTCGACAGATTACAAACAAATTATAGCCTTTTTGACTCACCCTACTCGAAACTCTAGTCATCGTCTCACCCTAATGTTCATAATAATGATTCCATAACCATTATAAATCAATCATTACTCTATTTTTTGGGTCACAACTATATTCTCACCTCGTATATGATAATTTCTATTGCTAAATATTACCTAACATAAATTTTTTTTACTTACAAAAAAATATATCTAAACCAGGTTTATATGATCAAACCTACCACCTATAAACTTAATTCAATTAAATACAACACCCCAATCAAACACCTAACCGAATGAACCTCTAATCTAAATTTACTACGTGACCCACAGGCCGAATCGATTAGGGCTCATGACAAAGCGATCCGATGGGCATATGTCATCTTCTTTTTCAACCTTTTTTTCAATTGGAGCCATGGATGAAATCCATCAATGCCTAAAGAATCTATTACTAAACGTTGTTCATTCTCCTTCATAGACAAGAACATATGAATATTGAACCCTATTTCTATAAGATTTTGTATGATTAAGAACTCATATAAAGATCAAAACTAAATAATCATTAATGAAACTATATGTTTATATTATTGACAACAATGGTCTAGTTATCCAAAGAATTATCATCAATTAACATGATTAGTTTATGGGTTTTACGAATTAAATCATTTACAATTCACATCTAATAATATCTAAGTCAAATTTTAGCAATTTGATCTCAATTGGTTAATTCTTTCGCATAAGTAATTAGTTTTCATCATGAGATTAGTCTTAACTTTGAATTAAGGGTTTATTATGATCAAAATCATATTTTTAATGGGATCTTAACAAATTCCAACACATTAATATCATTCTTAAATGAATCTAATTGTATTCTTAAACAATTTAAACATACCTCAGATTGATTGTAGGAATTGAATCCTAAAATCCATAATTTCTTAAATTCTAGTTGCTCACTCGTCTCTCACGTGCATGTTATGATAATTAAGTTAGCCTAATAGGAGGTATTGAATCGCTATTTATGAATGTCACACTCTAGTTTCCTGGGAGGTTTATCGTAATAAATACTAAATCATTATCAAAACCATCATCTATTTCAAAAGAGAAAACTGTACGGATATTCAACTCTGTTACAATCCATAGTTTCAACTGTAAAATATTACATTACTCTACGTATACATAATTCCTTGCCTGACTAACCAACATTTTCATATGATTATTCTCTAAACAAAACTATTTTTGATCTTTATATCCTCCTAGTTTGAACTGCTCATCCTTGCTAATAGGTACCTGTTACAAAACATTAGAAGAAAGGAATCAGGAGAGTTGCTTAGAAGGAACTTTTATATATATAACGAGTATATGTACATGATTTGGAGTAGTGTGTAGAACAAAGCTAAAAAACAATACGAACAAAAGAACGCAGTTTTATTGCATGTAAATTTCACAGTTTATAAAGAAAGGGTAAAGTAAATCAAACAAATAATCCTATACTAACCAGCTGTCAATGTTTCGAAAAAATAATAAGCAATACTTTCATAATATCACCAATCTGAAACCTTTGGCGATCAACCGAAAACCTTTGGGACAAAATAAGCAGTTGGTTACACTAACTAGAGTGTAATCAGTCATATGTAGATCTAAAACTACGCACTTAAACATCTGAGTCGTATGGCTAGCAATAGAAACACTCAGAGGGATAAGACAACAATCTATGACCCAAATTATAAAGTGTGACAACCCGCTCCAAATAATAACGGGTGGCCAGCCCTATACTACATAAATCAGGTATCTCAGATGGTACAGTCTCAACATCAACAACTAAACACAGTAATATAAGGCTAACTACCCGAAATCATAAAGTGCGAATTGCCAAAAATTTTAAAACTTTTATCTGACAACCACAACAAAACCAAAAATGCATACAACCGACAATATACATCTATCTATAATGTGGAAAGTGCATGCTCCAATAATGTAAGAGTACAACACATCGTACAACCAAAAATCTCAACAATAAAATACCCGAATATGCTGTCGGGCAACAGACAATACAATAATCAGATAATTAAAATATGAAAGTGTTAATCTATAACACTTGAATACTAACTCCATACAACTGAATCCTAATCTAGATATACAAAGATAGGAATCGACTAAAACCAAGTGCCGCAACAGTCCGCTACTGCCACAGCTCCACAAATCCTGCAAGGAGGAATAATAAAGGTGTCCTTGCGGGGGAACACCTGAAGAAATACAATATATATGTGCATGGGGGAGGAGAAATATAAACGGGTCAGAACCCGAGTGTGAAAAACAGTTTATAGCAAGTGTATTAAAATGCATAATAATTATAAATGCATTATTACATGATTTAGCTGGAATCGAACACTCCATAAAATTCCACTCACCTCTCATCTAAAGCGCGCACTAAGCGTATACACGTGACTCCAAAAAGGATGTTCGATTCTAATTAGGTAAGAGGATTCTAACTTAAACCCAAATAAAGTATTTAAGTGAAACCATCTAACCTAACACCCGATTCTACACTTAGTCCATTTCTAATGGTTATAATTATTAACTTTAATATAAACATTATGCTATCTTTATAATGTTCTTTTGTTGAACATATAAAGTTACAGGATCCAATCATGCTACATCATCACAATACCTCAACAATATCATGTACTAGATTTATTCTAGTGATGCCCAAATAAGGCAAGGAACCATAAATAATAATAATAATAAATGAGTTATTAGCATCAAGAACTAAGGACTAAACTCCTCCCAATTTTCAACACGGTACTGCGTTTCGTGCGTGGGACGTCTCGCCGAGGCGAAATCCAAACAAGGAACCCCCCCGTTACACTACTCCTGACCGTATCGATCCTCGGGGCTCATTATGCTCTCAATGCAAGATGCATGTAACTCAATTGATTAGTAACCAATTTTAATTAATTAATATTCCCAATTCTCAACAGTACACGGCGTTTCATGCGTGGGACGTCTCGCCGAAGCGAAATCCAAACAAGGAACCCCCCCGTTACACTACTCCTGGCACTGTCGATCGTCGGGATAGGTGATAGATATATAATATAATATAATGATGAGCATTAAGGACTAAACTTATCCCCAAATTCCAACATTACACTGCGGTTCGTGCGTGGGACGTCTCGCCGAAGCGAAATCCAAACAAGGAACCCCCCCTGATACACTAATCCTGGCAATGTAGGTCATTAAGGTCGGTTATGCCCTTGACACCCAAATACAAACACAAGTAAATAATAACCACCCAACCGAGCTATAACTCGAAGGACGCAGGCTCACATGCTATCATCATCCAGCAGCCCATAAACGTAGCAAACTGGGGTCACCTAGTGGAGTTCAACGACACCCACCTCGTGATCAACTCACGCACACACGTCCGGGAAGCGGTCATAGTTCCTAACCGGCAAGTGAGAGCGTCACATACCCCGACCTCTCACCCCCTAAATAAATAAATATATATATATATATATGTCATTTTCTGACCACAAAGGACGACTATGACCTGGGGAATATCCACACCCTGCATATTTGTCAGGATGCTCACCCTCAACGCACGAAACTTCCCAATGATAGCAAGGAGGGGGTATGCTTAACATGTATATACACCATATATAAGGTATACATACATCCCACATAATAAAGATATACCATTTTATAAGGTATACCTGAAACATCATATTCATTTTCATAATACGCACTTAGGCGTAGTTGATTTACATCATAGTTTAGTATACTCTCTCATGATACACTAATCGTTAATACTCACACATCTTCCCCACTTAGTATACACCATAATTTCGAATCGGTATTCCTCAAATTTAGTCTATATGACTCCAATAATTTCTTATAAGGGAAACTCACTAAAAGTCTCGAAAACATATTTCAAATGTCTCCTATAGAGATCCCCATTCGATAACCTCGAACAAAACGGGATGAAATTCTCCTTAGAAAAATAATCCCACAAAAGCCCTGTTTTCGAATCGATTCGGGCCAATTACGAATCGATTCGGCCCAGCGAATCGATTCGGCCAGGAAGGCGAATCGATTCGGGTCATCAGACCTGGGACTCTGTCTCAGGCCGAATCGATTCGGCTGGAGTCCGAATCGATTCGGTCACTCAGACCTGGGCACCTGCATAATTCCGAATCGATTCGGCTAGGGGGCCGAATCGATTCGGCCCTGCTGAACCTCTAAAATGGCTACTTTTTAAGTAAGCCAAAAATCCCAAAATTCATTTAAATTATAACTCGAATTTTATTTCTACGAACCCAAAGTTTTCATATCTCCTCGAGTCCTTTAAATGTGCTAACACCCTATTTGGGAATCCACTAATATTTATCTCCAAATAATTTTAACCTTAATTTCTGACTAACGATTTCGATCTTGGACAGCTTTTCGTAGAAAAATCATTAAAAATCCAAAAAAAATCAGAAAAATACTCAGTCGGCGCTCACGCGACCGTATCGAAAAGATCTACAATTTTTATTTGTTGACTAAGAGACGAATCGATTCGCATCATGGCCGAATCGATTCGAAAGTGACGCTGAATCACTATTCATCATCTTCTCCAAAATTCTAAAATTCATTTTAATCATTTTCTCTTCATTTCTCTTCAACCCAATCACATATATAACATCAATACTCATCCAAGAACACATTTAAACAAATTTCTATCATTAAATCCAAGTTCTACATAACAAATCTAAGATTATACCCAAAAGTTAGGTTTTGTTAAACTAAACCTAAAACCCAAAGATTCAATCCACAAATCATGCAATAAATGGTACACAACTATTATTTAGCAAGTTTAATCACTTGCCTCGGGTTCGTAGGGTCTGAATCCGCCTCTAGATCGCGAAATGGCCGGAGAATCCTCTACTCTCTCTCTCTTTTTCCTTCTTTCTCTTCTTCTTTCTTTCTTCTCTCTTTCTTTCTTTCTATTTCTCTTTCTCTCTTTGGAGAATAACTCTCCCATAGGCTTTTTAAGCCTAAAACCCAAGATACACATCTTTAAATGATAATACACACTTTAAATGACCCGGTAACTTTAATTCGAGTCAAACGGTCCTAATTTATTCCGGAACCTAAATAGACCCCAAGTACAGTCATTTCGACTTTCTCGACCCTTCGGGACACAATGGTACCCTCGGAATTTCCATTCGATACACTTTTTGACGACTCTAAATTTTGACCTCAATTGCCAATTTTTAATTATTCTCCAATAAAATATTATTTATTTCTCCCAAAATAAAATAATTACTGTTCCGAAAGTCTTGGGTTGTTACATAAAGCATGTTCTTCAGACTATTTATTGGGTTCATAAATATCCAATATCAGAGTAATGGTCATCGGACTATTTATTGAGTTCATACATATCCGGTAAAAGAGTTACATTCATTTAAAATTTTTGATGTTAAAATTACTGTGAAAAAAAGATTTTCCTTTATTCGATTAGTATATCGTTTGATTTATCAATAATAGTTAAACATATGTTTTTATACAAAATTGTAGTAAATTACGTAAAACTTTTTCATACGGATTACCATATGGGATATTATAACTATGATATGAATAGTGCAGAAAGCCAAGGTACACTAATATAATACTGAATTAGAATATCCTACCGCTGTTTACAAGCTTTCCGTTGATGGTCAGGGACGTACAATTTGATTATTTGTTGTATTCCAGCTCCCGCAGATATTTTGCTCCAGTGATTTAATAGAAGTGGGTAAATAGGGGTTTGGAAAAAAAGGTTTGTGGTTATGGTATTTTAACTCTTTGAATAAAAATATTCTAACTATAATATGTGTTTAGGGGTTCAATTAATCTATGGATCCCTACAAGTCATTCTAAACGACGCTCTCGAGTTTACAGCTTGAATTTCCTATTTCTCTTTATAATTAGTGATAAAAAATAAGACTTCTGATTATAAAAAGGCTAGTATTGTTAAATCACAAAATAAAGCAATATTTGTTGGATGGAAAACAAATATAATTAAGATCTGAATATGTGCTACTTAATTTGTTTTAGTGAAAAAATGTTACGTACTTAAAATATGATTTAATTGGTCTGAAGTGGTTTTACGTGTATTAGTATTCTGTTATATTCTCTTGATCTCCTCTTGTAACACACACACACACACACACACACACATATATATATATACATATATATATATATATATATATATATATATATATATATAGAGAGAGAGAGAGAGAGAGAGAGACTCCTGTGCACACTAAGTTTGCATATGTGTTGGCGCACACCTATTTTTATAAAATATTAAAAAAAAATTGAGTTGATTCTTTTATATGATATTTAAACATGTCAACGGGACCATATAAAAAAAATCAACTCAAAAAAGTTATTTTGCTATTCTAAAAAAATTGGCCAAACTATTGGAGATTTTAAGTGCTTTAAAAACTGCAAAAGTTTGACCAATTTTTTTTAAAATAGCAAAAAAAAAGGTTTTTTAAGTTGTTTTTTATATGTATTCCTTGACATGTTTAAATATCACACAAAAAAATAAGCTCAAAAATATTTTTTTTACTATTTTCAAAAAATAATGTGCAAACTTAGTGTGCACAGGAGCTTGTCTGTCTCTCTTTCACATAGAGGGAGAGGGAGTGAGAGAGTCAGGCTCCTGTGCACACTAAGTTTTCACATTATTTTTTTAAAATAGTAGAAAAATATTTTTGAGCTGATATTTTTTATATGGATTCCTTGAGATATTTAAATATCACACAAAAAATTGAACTCAAAAATATTTTTTTACTATTTAAAAAAAATATGTGCAAACTTTGTGTGCACAGGAGCCTCTCTCTCTCTCTCTTTCTCTTTATATATATATATATATATATATATATATGAGATATATTGAGTCGAGTAGAACGCACGTCTTTGCTAATCTGAATGAATCGTCGATTATACATATAAACTCTCAAATATCCCGAGTCGATGTTGGTGAAATCATATTAATTTTCTAAGCACCCAATACGTATTAAAATTAAGCCTAAACATGGACTGAAGATTTCATTTTCATAAACTTAGTTATTTTTGTAAACCTTTGTCACTTCGAATACGCACTTCAGTAAGCTTGCATAAATGCGCACCATCCGTATGTGTTATCCATGGTCTGGACAACATGTCAGATAGCTCGGGTAATTTTTTCGACTAATATAAGTGTAACACCCCGCCTAATTAAATATCGGGTGATCAGTCCTTTATAAAATTAAAAAGTAGGTGAACGGTTGGTTCATTCTCAGCATCACTGTCGCAAAATAATATTTCCAATTTGAACACCCTAAATAATTAAGCTAAGTGTCAAAACCATTTAAAACCTCATTTTTCCTATATTAAATACCAATATGAAAATCTTTTTAATATTAACAGTTTGAGAGTCACATAAATAAAAGGACAACAATAACTACACTACCATTTAAACCATCTAAATAAACTAAACCAAGTTATGAACAATAAATGAAATCATTCTGACAAGAGTTAACTCCCGAGGAGTACTAAAAGCTGGAAATATCACAAATCTCTGACAAATCCAACTGAAATAGGAAATCGGGCGACACATGCCCTAACTATGAAGTTCTAAAGTAGGAACTGATTCAACGACGAAGTCGTCTAAATCAAGGGCCTACAACTCCCACAGAAGCTACAGCACGTCCAATCCAAAGAACCTAAGCATGATGCCCCTATGGATAGGCACCTGTAATACATACGTATATATAGAAGAAAGAAAGAAATGAAAGAAAACGGGTCAGAGCCCGAGGGTAAAACAGTTTTAAAAATAGTTTAGCAAGTATTTAAAATGCTTACCGGCTAATATCACAACCATGTTAGTATGCGACACTCTCTTGAGAATCCTCATACCTCATCTAGTGTGCACCCTTAACGTACCTCTAGGACATCCTAGTGATAGTTCCTTTGCTAACTAGATTAACCACATGTATCCATTCTTTATAGCCGAAATAATTCCCACATATTAACCTTATAATACATATATTGATGTTGTAAACATATATATATATATATATATATATATATATATATATATATATATATATATATAAATATATATATATATATATATATATATATATATATATATATGTATATATATATATATATATCCAAGAAAGTGTTTTCATTCATAACTATCTTACATTTCTACTTTAGCCATATAGTATATATCATCACATGGATATATATATACTCACTATATTATATATATACTATATTTCACCCGGAGACACAGCTGCGGTGATGCATTACTCTATTATCCTGTCCCAATACATCACGTCACTGTATAGGGGACTATAGGTTCGATAAAGATTCCTCGAACCAGAAATATCAAATCACAAATAATGGAGGCTAACATAGTTCTCATACCCACGGGTCACGCACATACCTATGGTCCCATAGTCAGCGGACTTATCAACTCACCGATAAGTCTTTCATAGTCCTATGTTCTTGAGCGACAAATAAAAAATCCCATGGATTCATCCGGATATGACTGCCCTCACGCGCAAACCACCCGTCGATATCAAGTAAGATAGGTATGTCATACACAGATACATAATATATGCACAATCACAAAGTCATACATATAAATATTCATATTTTCCAAATAAGGTTCCCCCATGACCCGTAATTGTTATTATCCATTCTCAACATAAATTTTACTCAATTATTTCTCATAATGGATTCGTCTCTTTTATTGTCATTTATTATTTACTTAGTTCTTATTCTCATCTCTCGAAGTATTCTTTCTCACTAAGTATAAATTTCAGTAGGTATACCCTCACTTACCTTCAAGTCTAAATCTTTCACGAGTCTAAATCGTTTAGTAAACGTACGCACAATTCTCAAAGTATAAATAACTCCTCTTTAAACCAAAATTTCATCTCATATTAATTTCACTCAACGGAGTCTACTTAGAACCTATTGGTCATCTTCATAACACATTATACTATATCAATGATAATAAAGGGTTCCTAGGCATTTTAACTGGACTAAACAAAAAGGTGGAAAATATGTAGCTTTCCTAGACGGGTCGATCAATCGAGAAAAGGGGGTCGATCCATCGATCAAGCAGTTCTTACCCAGTTTTTTGCAATGTTCAACCTACGGGTTCAACCATTTTAACCCCTCCAAACCTTTATAATTTCATCCCAAACTCCCATCAAAGTAATCCAAGTATATAAGCAATGTACTTAAACAAGTTCTAACGTAGCAACATCAATAAATCCTCAACGAATCAATCAAAAAGCGGTTTAATCTCAAATTTCTTTATAAAACCAAATTTTGCATGAATAATCACCACCCTCTATTTTAATAAAGATTTTCTTCCGAAATATCATAATAAATGCATGGTTAATCCTCTACCTATGATCAAGATTTTAGACTACATGGATTCTCCCTACAACACATATAAATTCTCTTCCAAAACAAGTAATTCTTCAATTAAAATTTACGATTTTCATTCCTAGACTAACATGGATGGTATATTAACTTGGAAATTAAAAATATAAATACTTGCCTCGGATTCAAGGGTCTAATTTATTGATGAAAATTATATGGTTGTGTTCGTCGTCGTGCGATCTACGTTTTGGTGGTGGTGGCGGTGAAATCGGGTGAGTTCTAGGCCTTGGATTGCTTGAAAACTCTTCACCTTCTTCTCTAATCTATTCACCTTCTTCTCTAATCACTTCACCTTCTTCTCTAATGGCTTGCATAGGCTTTGTGTTTGTTAACCCCAAGAGACAACTCTAAATGGCTAATAAATACTAAGAAAATTCGTCGGTTTAATTACCCAAAAATACCAAATGTATAAAATACCCTCCCGGGGTGTCAATTAGGCCTAAAAACCCAAACTAAAGCCCTGAGTACACTTTTCTGACTATCTCGACCCTTGAGGACACTTTGGCGCACTCAAAATGACTATACGGATGACTTATAATTTATTCACTTAAATAATAATAATTTAGTCCTAACACGACACACGCGCGTCCCGAATTAAATTTCCATAATTGCCATTTTATTCACTCGTGACAATTTTAATAAAATCAATCTTTTATATTACTTTACTCATCTAGTAATATTAAACAAATTTCCAATAATTACTAACTCACATCATGCTAGTAAATATATAAAAAATAATTTCTGAATTAATATTAAATTAATACCTCAAATTAAATTTAATAAATCCCCAATTTTAAAAGCCATAAAAATACGAGGTATTACATACTTCGCCCCTAATAACGGAATTTCGTCCCGAAATTCGGAAAAATAAAGCGTAACTGGTAAGGAAAACTCCGGGTATTAATCTCACATCTCATATAATTTTCGTCGAACCACCCATACAGTACATTACCGAATACCCCCACTAACGTTATACTCCAAGACTTACCATTTAGTTTAAATTATCTTCAGTTAATCTTACCCAATCCGTACTATACCATCCTCATTGAAGAAATATGGGGACTAACGATCCTAAGTCATCAAACAACTAAATCTGGAAGTCACAACTTCTACTTTCATTAACCTCAAGAATACTTACTGTGACACAAATATGGCAAATACTACAATCAAACCATCCAGGACGCCCATACGCTCAATGTGCGTACTTTCCATCATAAGGTCTAAGGTCTAAATGAATGTGATTCCTCTGTAAGTTTACTCTTAATTAACTGACTACCAAGTTTATAATCCGTATTTCTATGATTTCCACATTCTCATTTGGCGATTTCATTTTCCTCAAATCATGCTATAACTCATAACTCTCTGATTAATATAAATATATACATATAATGGCAAAGGTTATAAAATCATATTCTAAAGGCCTAACTTACTTCGACTCCCAACGCTCTTTAGTTTCATGTGTGGGGTGTCTCGCAGAGTGAAATTCAAACAAGGAACCCCCCCGATACACTACTACCTAGAATAGTTGGTCATCGAAACTCCTCAAGTCCTTAGTCTATAGTATATAACATCCCAACATGTTTTATCTATTTATAAAAGTCTACTTATTGACTATCATATCAAAAGACAATACACTGTCTATAACGATCAATCTTGGTCTCATATACAACAACTCAATCCATGACGATAATGACATCCTACTCGGATATGTCTATAACAAGTAAATCCCCGATAAAATTAAACTGAGGTATTGATATATATAGGAAAATAATAGGCGTCCCAGTACCCATCGGTGAGTCTACATAAATAATAGTGCTAATTGCCAAGTATAGTAACCCTATGGTCCATGCAATTCTAATATCTATAAATGAATGTGGGGTCCTAATGACAATTATTATGCGCCTCATAACTCCATAGATAGAAAATGTACCCTCATTCGTGAGCGATAGTTGTTGACTACAACAATTATAACTTTGCTCCAATGAGTCAAGAAAAATTTTACCCCAAATTTTCAGTTCTAGTTAACCACACTCCACTATATGTCAAAGCCTTTGAATATATTGCCATCGTTGGCTAACACACCCAATTTCGTCATTTCTAGAACTTATACTAATGACTCTCCTTAATTTTCCATTTGACCCTCTCCCAAGCACACTACGTTAGGTGAGTCTAATTTGGCATCACCTTCGACTATAACAGCACTTGGAATTTGTAGGCTACTTCCTAACCGCCTTTATAGTCCTGGACTATCATGCCATAATAGGGGTGACCTTGACTACGGTCACGATCCTCGAACATACTTCATAACCTCCTAAGTACGACCTCCGCTATCCGCCCAATAGCCCTCATCTGTCATACTTATTGTACGAACACGTCCGAATGGAAATAAGATTCACTAATATATACGTTATAGAATGATAAGGAAATCTCACCAAAGAAATCAACAATCTTAAACATAGGACCCTATATCAAACAAAGTAATGCTGAGCTGAAAGCATAGTAAGCCGTATAGACCCTAAAGGACACTAGAACCTGATGCTCTGATACCACCTGTAACACCCTGCCTAATTAAATACTCGGTGATCAGTCCTTTATTAAATTAAAAACCGGGTGAGCGGTTGGTTCATTCTCAGCATCATTGTCGCAAAATAATATTTCTAATTTGAACACCCTAAATAATTAAGCTAAGTGTCAAAACCATTTAAAACCTCATTTTTCCTTTATTAAATACCAATATGAAAACCTTTTTAATAATAATAGTTTGAGAGTCACATAAATAAAAGGATAACAATAACTACACTACCATTTAAACCATCTAAATAAACTAAACCAAGTTATGAACTATAAATGAAATCATTCTGACAAGAGTTAACTCCCGAGGAATACTAAAAGCTGGAAATATCACAAATCTCTGACAAATCCAACTGAAATAGGAAATCGGGCGACAAATGCCCTAACTATGAAGATCTAAAGTAGGAACTGATTCAACGACGAAGTCGTCTAAATCAAGGGCCTACAACTCCCACATAAGCTATAGCACGTCCAATCCAAAAAACCTAAGCATGACGCCCCTATGGATAGGCACCTGTAATACATACGTATATATAGAAGGAAGAAAGAAAGAAATGAAAGAAAACGGGTCAGAGCCCGAGGGTAAAACAGTTTTAAAAATAGTTTAGCAAGTATTTAATATGCTTATCGGCTAATATCACAACCATGTTAGTATGCGACACTCTCTTGAGAATCCTCATCTCTCATCTAGTGTGCACCCTTAACGTACCTCTAGGACATCCTAGTGATTGTTCCTTTGCTAACTAGATTAACCACAGGTATCCATTCTTTATAGCCAAAATAATTCCCACGTATTAACCTTATAATACATATATTGATGTTGTAAACACACACACACACACACACACACACTCACACACACACACACACATATATATATATATATATATATATATATATATATATATATATATATATATATATATATATATATATATATATATATCCATTTAGATTCAACATGGATAAGTCCCTTATTAATTCAATTCATCTAAGCGTTTTCATACATAACTATCTTACATTTCTACTTTAGCCACATAGTAGTTATAATCACAAGTATATATATATATATATATATATATATATATATATATATATATATATATATATATATATATATATATACTCACTATATTATATATATACCATACTGTATCCCGAGACACAGCTGCGGTGCTGCATTACTCTGCTATCTGGTCCCAATACATCAGGTCGCTGTATAGGGGACTATAGGTTCAGTAAACATTTCTCGAACCACAAATATAAAAGCACTAATAATGGAGGCAAACAGAGTTCTCATACCCACAGATGACGCACATACCTACATTCCCATAGTCAGTGGACTTATCAACTCATCGATAAGTCTTTCATAGTCCTATGTTCTCGAGCAACAAATAAAAAATCCCATGGATTCATCAAGATATGACTGCCCTCACGTGCAAACCTCCCGTCGATTGCAAGTAATCTAGGTATGTCATACACAGATATATAATATATGCACAATCATAATGTCATACATATAAATATTCATATTTTCCAAATTAGGTTCGCCCACGACCCCTAATTGTTATTATCCATTCTGATCACAAATATTACTCAACTATTTCTCATAATGGATTCGTCTATTTTATTCTCATTCATTATTTACTTCGTTCTTACTTCTCATCTCTCGAAGTATTCTTTCTCACTAAGTATAAATTTCAGTAGGTATACCCTCAGTTAACTTCTAGTCTAAATCTTTCACGTGTCTAAATCTTTTAGTAAACGTACGCACAATTCCCAAAGTATAAATAACTCCCCGTTAACCCAAAATTTCATCTCATATTAATTTCACTCAGTGGAGTCTACTTAGACCCTATTGGTCATCTTCATAACTCACTATACTCTATCAATGATAATCAAGGGTTCCTAAGAATTTTAACTGGACTAAACAAAAAGGGGAAAAATATGCAATTTTCTAGGACGGGTCGATCGATCGAAAAAAGGGGGTCGATCGATCAATCAAGCAGTTCTTGCCCAGTTTTCTGCAATATTCAACCATGGGTTCAACCCTTTTAACCCCTCCAAACCTCTATAATTTCATACCAAACTCCCATCAAAGTAATCCAAGTGTACAAGCAATGTACATAAACAAGTTCTAACGTAACAAGACCAATAAATCCAAAACGAATCTATCAAAAAGGGGTTTAATCTCAAATCTCTTAATAAAACCAAATTTTGGATGAATAATCACCACCCTCTGTTTTAATCAAGGTTTTCTTCAAAAATATCATAATAAATTCATGGGTAATCCTCTACATGTGATCAAGATTTTAGACTACATGGGTTCTCCCTACAACACATATAACTTCTCTTCCAAAACATATAATTCTTCAATTAAAACTTATGATTTTCATTCCTAGACTAACATGGAAGGTATATTAACTTGGAAATTAGCAAGATAGATACTTGCCTCGGATTGAAGGGTCTGATTTATTGATGAAAAATATATGGTTGTGTTCATCGTCACGCGATCTACGTTTTGGTGGTGGTCGCGATGAAATCGGGTGAGTTCTAGGCCTCAGATTGCTTGAAAACTCTTCACCTTCTTCTCTAATCTCTTCACCTTCTTCTCTAATCACTTTGCCTTCTTCTCTAATGGCTGTCTTAGGCTTTGTGTTTGTTAACCCCAAGAGACAACTCTAAATGGCTAATAAATACTAAGAAAATTCATGGGTTTAATTACCCCAAAATACCAAATGTCTGAAATACCCTCCCGGGGTGTCAATTAGGCCTAAAAATGCCCCGAGACCCAAACTAAACCCCCGAGTACACTTTTCTGACTATATCGACCCTTGAGGACACTTTGGCGCACTCAAAATGACTATACGGATGACTTATAATTTATTCACTTTAATAATAATAATTTAGTCCTGACGTGACACAGGCGCGTCCCGAATTAAATTTCCATATTTCCCTTTTTTTTTACTCGTGACAATGTTAATAAAATCAATCTCTTATTACTTTACTCATCTAGTAATATTCAACAAATTTCCAATAATTAGTAACTCACATCATGCTAGTAAATATATAAAAAATAATTTCCGTATTAATATTAAATTAATACCTCAAATTAAATTTAATAAATCCCCAATTTTAAAAGCCATAAAAATATGGGGTATTACAATAAGTGTGCTGAAATTAGTCCAAACATGGTTCGAGAAAGGTGCAACTTTGTTATGACTAGTGAATGACAAACTTTGGACGACTCGCAAGCTATCCCGACGACCCCGAAATGATACCCACACTACCAGTATGTCTACTAGGATGTATGGACCTTTGTTTTGATCAATCTAACCACTTAACTGGTCACTCAATTGCCCGCTGCATCCAGGCGGACACCTTGCGACAAATCTAAAATTTGTGTTCACGTCCCACTACTGTTTATCGTCTTCCTTCCTAAAAACATTTCCCCGCCTACTGTTTGTATGAAATCATTATTTAAACTATACGTATATATAACACTATACCCACATGTATACACACACACACACAAACATACAAACACTCTAAATAATACCCACATACACATCGTTACATGAGCGCGCACACACACACACACAAGTATATATATATACATATATATATATAAGTATATGTAGGGTCAATTATTGAATAGTCCCTACTATAAATATATATTTTTAAAATGGACATATATTTTTAGTTTAACCCATTTAGTACCTCAAGCACTCAATATTTTGTTATTTTTAGAGGTCTGCGCCAGTGGCACTCCATCTCCATAATATGTGGCGAAGGACATTTTAAAGCAAAATAAAAAATCTTGGACTAAATGAGTATTAAAAAATGTTCGAGGCACTATTTGGTATAAGTCCCATATATATATATATATATAAACAACTAAAACTTACCATAGGGGAAAAACACTCATTGCTCCTATATGTATACCCACATACCCACTCCCTAGCATACCAAATCATTTATATACCTAAGAAGTTATACACACTTATAGTGTGTGTGTGTGTGTGTGTATATATACATACTTATGCACACAAGAATGAACACACAAGTTTGTTGATGGAGATGGAGGTGTCTCAAAAATGAGTTTTGGGTTCTCTATTTATAGGAAAACGATTCAGTCTAGGGGTCTGTTTAAATGGGAGGGATATGGTTGCGGAAGGTGACACTATATAGATATTTATTCAATTCTTTGTTATTTTCACTTTGGTCTCTTATAGTTTTAAAACTAATATCTAAATTTTATACCTTTTATGTTTCAATCTAAATGTTTTGACTCATAAAATTGTATTCGAGTTGGGACTAAATTCATAACTATTTTTCACAGAAAATTGGTATATAATAATTGAAAATATTTTAAGCATTTTTTAAGTTTACACGTGTAATGAAATTTTTTGGTAACAAATTATTTGGTATTTAATGGTTTAATGAGGTTTGACATAGAAATGATTATTTTTTGTTTTTAATAAGAGTTATTCCATGTAATAAGTAATTCAACTTTAAATTTTTATTCATAAAAAATATGGGTTGTTATATCCTACTCACTTTAAAATAATTTCGTCCTCGAAATTTACTATATTTTTAAAAGAGCAAAACTCTTGTGGTGGTTACTACACGTTTTAAGGGATGCCCTATTTCCAAGTGAATATATATTAACTTCGTCGTCTTCATGATGTTGTAAATTTTTTTTCATGTAAAGTGAAGGCACTGCTGAGGTCGTTACATTGCTTATTCATAAATGTTGTAACAAAATTTTCTGAAGGATGACGATGTAACCACGATTGAAAATAATCAAAATTGGGTTTTAGATAAATAATCGGCACTTTTACGAGCTTTGGATGTGTCGCGTACTGTAACAGAGGTTTTTGTACTGAGGGTTTATGTAAAGGTTTATGTAACCACTCTGAGGATTAACCTAATAAATACTAAATGTCATGCCCCGACTTAATTAACTTGAAATCATCCTTTAATTTAGAGATAAATTCCCTTGAACAATACTTTGCTTCAAATTTTCTTTTTCTTGAAAATAGAACCGAATTTTTTTTCTTTTTTTTTTCAAAAGCAGGTTTGGATGAAAACTTAACTACCTTAACATGAAATATACAAATACTAAACAACTTTACATACAAAAGTTCTTTAATTTAATATTTACCCAAAAAGGCTTGTTGTTATTCAACCCATATTAGATATCTGATACTCCCCCGTTTAAGGTCCTAACTTGGCAGTGAACTCCAAACGATAGGAATACCTGAAACATAACATTATAGGAGTGTAAGCAATAAAAGATTAGTGAATGATCATATACAACACATGCACCACACATATAACCAATTTTAATAACCGTGTTTATTTTCTAATGTTATAACCCAACATGAATTATGTAACTCTCGCAAGCCTGAACCTTCCAGTCAAATTAACTCCCAGTTAATGTGGATACCACATCCCATAATTTTGCCCAAACAATAAACCTTAAAGTTGTATTAACGGCCCGCCGCATCCCATAGGACCCACCATAGTCCTAAACATTAGATTAAGGTCCCACCTCAGTCCATAACATTAGCTAACATCATTTTACATTGTTAATCCAGAGTCGTTAACATTAGATAAAGGTCCCACCTCATTCCACAACATTAGATAATATCATTTAACATTTTTAATCATACACATATGTTTCATAACACCACATCACTCCATAAGCATCACCACACATGTATTTAACTACAAAATTCCGTATGAAAATATAAGCATATATATATTTCATAGGATATATCACTCACCTTGAATTTGGTACTAAGATTAATACCGAAACTATTTCCTTGGTATGTTAGTGTTAGCCGTTGCCCCACCTAACAACTCAATATCATTAGTATTCGAATACACAAAATCACATTAAACTAAATAACATATCCAATCCGTTGGTCAATCCGACATAACTGAAAATTAATTGAATATGATACTTCAAATTTTAATAACACTTTATTCATTAGGGTTCTAACAAAATTTTTGGAATTAAATTATGAATTCTCTAGACAAAGTTATGCCCGTTTTATCACAACCTTTTCCAAATCATTTCTCGAGACAAACAACAAGAAAACTTAAACTTTAACACAACCTCCAAGTCAAACCAGAAGGCATTATATTCTCCCTTTCAATTATATCATACTCATATATGTTCTCTAACATTTCCAATGGAATTTCTTGATTTCAACAAGTATTCAATTATTTATGCCACTTTTAACACATCTAGGTCTGAGTAGACCATCAAAGCATAACTTAACATTTTTCAAGCGTATATAACCTCCATCTAATTTATAAATAATGGGAAAATATATTAAACATGTTGAATAATATAAAATTAAATTTGCATAAGTTTTAGAGTTCATTTGCTAAGTCAAGAAAAACGTCGAACACCTGGTGTGTGCACTTACACTTTTGGGGCAAATTTTATACCTGAAATTCAAACTGTCACCCAAGATTCATTTCTAGGTATTTTTATATTAGTTTAGGATATAGTATATATATATTAGTCTATTGTAATCTCCAATTTTAATAACTCAATTCCATAAAGTATTCACAAAGATACACTAGTTTGATTAACATAATGATTACACCCTTAATTGTACGAATTCAACATGCTTCATATATACAACCTACACTTACCCACCTACATGTAACAACACATATTCTCTCATCCCCAAATATGATCTTTTATATCACATAAAACAACCTCTATCATGTAAATAATGAAATTTATAAGTTAAATCTTACCTAAGAACCTTTGGATACATAAGCTTGTTTATCTCTCGATAATCTTCCTTAATCCTTCACTAATTCATCCTAACCTCTCTTTCTTCCATGTAACTCTCAAACCCACTTTAAATTCTAATTAAAATGCAGAACAAAAAGAGATTTTTATTATCTTTAAGTCGTCCTAAGGCTCCTCCCTTTGGTCCAATCAAAACATGCCATTTGATCTACTAATAACACAAAATACAATTTAACGAATAGACATATTTTCTGTTGTTTCGTAATTTCAGCATAACTCCTTACTTGGAACTGTGTTTTACACGTCATTTTTTGTGTTATTACATTAATTCATATATATAAACCTTTCATTTTTTGTGTTTTCCCAAAATCATAAAATTAGTACACCTAATTTGGGCTCGAACAGGAAAGTAGCAATTTACCGAAAATCTCAAAACATTCACATTTGGCAACCTAACATCCACAATTTTGGACCAACACCTTGGTTTAATTTTATAATCATAATGATGTATGAAAAACATATTTTCATGATTCAATTAACCACCTAACTAATCTTATAATCTAAATAAGTTATCCCCGGTCTTAAGCTCGATAAACATCTAATGCAACCAGCATGTACATTCATCACATGGGTACGCATCCCCCAAATATGATAATTAACCTTTTTAACACCCATCACTAACTTATAACTTATAACTTATGCTTAATCATATAATTAACATTCATAATAACATTTTAGGGCCTTACAATTCTACCCCTCTTATAAAAAATTTGTCCACGAAATTTAATGCGTAATAACATACCAAACAGATGAGGATATTACACCTTCATGTTATTCTCTCTTTCCTAGGTGGCCTACTCCAAAATTTGATTTCTCCACTCTACCTTAACTAATGGAATGGTTTTATTATGTAACGCATGTTCTTTTCGATCTAAAATAGAAATTGGTTCCTCCGTGTAGGTCAAGTCATCTTTAAGATCTATCGGTTTTGAAATAAACACATGTGAAGGATCGACCACATACTTACGTAACGTTGACACATAAAACATCGTGTATACGAGGCCATTCTTGTAGAAAAGCCAATTTTTAAATAAGACTTCAACTCGTTTCAATATTTTGTAAGGACAATGTACCTAGGACTTAATTTGCCCCTTTTATCAAATCTCATAACCCTTGACCAAGGATAAACACTTAGGAATACTTGATCGCCTTCCTTAAATTTCAATTCCTTTCTTCTCTTGTCTGTATAACCTTTTTTCCTACTTTGCCCCACCTTCAAGTGATTATGAATAAGATTTATCTTCTCAGTAGTTAGTTGCATAATTCATGTCCCAAGTAGCTTTCGTTCTTTTACTTTTCTCCAACACACTGGGGTCTTGCACTTTCTCCCATACAAGGCTTCATAAGGATCCAACTCAATACTCGAATGATAACTCTCATTATAAGTAATTGTATTAATCAGAAGTGTTCATCCCAACTTCCCTTTAACTCTAATACATAAATTTGTAACATGTCTTTGAGTGTTTGGATCATTCACTCTAACTACCCATCAGTCCAAAGATGAAAAGGTGTACTAAATTTCAGGTTAGTTTCCAAAACTTTTTGTAAACTAGACTAAAAGTGGGAATTAAATCTAGAATTTTGATTAGAGATAATACAAACAGGTGAAAAATGCAATCTAATTATATCATCCTCATATATGTTGGCATATCTATTTATGGAATAAGTAGATTTAACAGGAAAAAAATTGTAAGAGTTAGTTAATCTAGCAAGGATAACCCAAATAGAATCAAACCCTCAAGACGATTTTGGTAAACATATAAAAAAATCGATAGTAACATGCTCCTATTTCCACTCAGGAATAGGTGAGGACTGTAGTAAACCACTAGGCTTCTGATGCTCGACTTCACTTATTAGCAACTAGACATCTAGCAACAAAATTTACAATGTCGTGTTTCATTCCTGGCCACCAATAACATTGTTTCAAATTTCTATAAAGTTATGTGTTTCCTGGATGCATAGCATATAACTAACAATGGGATTCCTCTAAAATTGTTCTCCTCATGTCAGGCACATTAGGTACACACAAATAGTTATCATACATAACAATGTCATCATTATGAAAAGAAAATTCATTTGCTTTACTCTTTTTCATAGTCGTTAATTTTCTCCAGTTCTGTATTTCTTTCTTGTCATTGTTGTATCCAATCTATCATCATAGTTATAACATTTAAATGTGCTCGTATTCCTCAAGATTCATTCAATATTTATTTCATCCCAATTAAAGTTAAGTCTCTCAGGAGATCAACTCGAACACAACAAATACAAAATACTCTGCCTAGTGATTTTCTGCTCAAAGTAGAATGCACGTCTCGGCTAATCCAAACGAGCAGCCAATCATACATATAGACTCTCAGATATCCCGAGGCGATGTTGGTGAAATCAGATTAATTTTTGAGCACCTGAAACGTGTTAAAATTGAGTCTAAACATAAACCAAAGATTTGATTTTCATAAACATAGTTATTTTTGTCAAATTTAGGCACTTCAAACAAGCACCTCAGTAAGCGCGCACAGTTGCAGAACACCCGTATGAGACAATATGTCGATTATCTCAGGGTTTTTTTCAACTAATTGAAGTGTGCCAAAAATTAGTCCAAACATGGTTTGACAAAGCTAACACTTTGTTTTGACAAGCAAATGCCAAATTTTGAATGACTCGAAACCTATTTTGACGACCCCAAAATTACACTCGCACTACCCATATGTATACTCTGGTGTATGGACATTTGTTATGATCAATTAAACCACCTGAATGGTCACCTAATTGCCAACCATCTAGGTGAAAACATGGTGACGAAGCTTAAATTTTCTTTCCCGTCCCACTACTGTGCATCATCTTCCTTCTTAAATACCGTTTCTCGCCCACTATTTGTGTGAGATCATTATTTAAACTCCCTATCTCTCTCTCTCTCTCTCTCTCTATATATATATATATATATATATACACTATGCCGACTAATCTGCACTTTAAGAGTGAGGACTGTACATGTGTCACTTGGTGGTGAGCCTAGAAAAAAGCGAGTGTGCCTATAATTTAGCCGATAATTTTTAGGCTCATCACCAGGTGATCACCTCGCTGCTTCATCACCCACACATTCGTACTTCGACCTCGCTGCTTCATCACCGACACGTTCGTACTTCGACGATCCACTTCCCTATTTGACTCCCTCCAATAGACCATTGTCGACAATTGGTTGGCCGAGCGTGTTCATATTGGACGTATTTGATGGCCAGCGGATAGGACGGGGGTTGAGGGACCCTAATATCGTCGAGAGTGGAATAGTCCATGGACGTGTGCTTCAAGAGATGGAGTCCAGGGTGCTCGTCAAGCATGTCATACCCGGGAAGGAAAACTCCCTATTGTGGTTGCGCGAACAATGCGGCACGACGTATATTAGTGGGTGCGTCAATTCGTATGTCGTGTGGCCTACTCACCTCATCAGTTTTATCCAAGACATGTAGTAACATTATTTTCAAGTTTGTCCATTTTAATTATATTTGGATTATATCGTCATGTATATTATTTTTACTTTGAATATTTGGATTATACTGTCATGAATATATATTTGCATTATCTTTAGTTTGTGTTGGATGTATGATGTTTGGAACAGGTACAACGTTGCTATAACAGGTACAAATATACTGCTGGGCAGTGGCAGTGGCCATACTGCCCAGCAGATTTTTTTTAAATTCTGCCCAGAATTGTCACGGTCATTGACCACGACACGACCGTGACACAAAACGCGAGTTTTGTGTCAAGGTCAATGACCGTGACACGACCGTGACAAAAAAAGTTGTCTCGCCTCGAAATGTCACGGTCATTGACCTTGACAAGGTGGATTTGTCAAGGTCAATGACCTTGACAAATGGGCAGATTTGGTGTAGTGTGACACATGTCCAATCGGCACTCGTAAAATGTCGATTGGTCTGCACAAGATAAATATTGTAGATATATATATATATATAACATTACACCCACCTATATACTCGCAAACACTATAAATAATACTCACCCACACAATGTTGCACGCACACACGGAGAGTATATATACATATAGATACTCGCTGCTACAAACACATATATGCATACATACTTCTATATGAACATACCCACAATATATATATACATATATACGTATCAATGCATGTACATACATATATATACAATGTTCGGAAAAAAAATGAAATGAAACTTATTAGAAGGAAAAAAACTCCCATTGATCGTGTATATATACCCACATACCCACTCCCTAGAATACCCAATCATCTATATACATATGAAGTTATACACACTTAAAATGTATATATATCCATATGCATAGAAGAATGAACACATGAGTTTGTTGAGGGATATGGAGGCGTGTCTCAAAAATGAGTTTTTGGTTCTCTATTTATAGGTAAATGGTTAAGGATAGGGATGAGATTAAATGGGAGGGATAAGTGTTGGAAGGTGACGTGGTATATATATTTGTTCAATTCTTGATTATTTTCCCTTTAGTCCGATAAGGTTTTAAAACTAATATTTAAATTTTATACCTCTATACAATAAGAAAAACCATTTTTATGACGTTTTTTAGTGTCATAAAATGCATTTTATGACGCTTTATTTTTTAATAAAAAGCATAATGAGTTTAAGTGTCATAATTGACACTCGTAAAAAGTGTCATATTAGATAACGGTAATATATTACTTTTTTTCAAAATGGTCATATCTGCTATAAAAAAGGTCGTAATATACTCTATAAGATGTCGTATTTGATTTGAAAAGCATCACGATAAACAGTTTTCAAAATTTTAAAAAGGTCATAAAAAATTTCATGACATGAGGGTTTAATATGAACGATCATAAAATAATCATATAATAAAAAAAATTATTAATCAATATTAATGTCATAGTTGACAAATAAATCTAAACACAAACAAAAATTCGTAGAATAATTTATTCCACTTTCAAGGGTACATTATAAATTTTATCATTTAGCCAATAAATACAACAACACTCCCACCAACATATTTTTTTTTTGTCTCATATCAAATTGAGCTAACATATAAACTGAATTAAATTTATCTATTAAAATTAAGTGTTCCTTTGAAGTACTAATCACTTTATAATTTTAGGCAACAATGTGTCGAGGTCCTCTTCCCGCTTGCGTTAATTGTCATGTTGTCTAACATCAATACACCTTTCACATTCCTCTAATTAGATGCTCCTGCATAAGTTCAAAACATCATATATAAATCTCTAATGCAATGTAAAATACAACATATGAATTCCAATTTTTCCAAAGAATTAAGTCGTGTATAATTTAAGTCGAAAAGATTTTTTATGAAACACAAACAATAGTATTTTTTTTTTTAAAATGGTCTGAAAATGACTGTCTATTCTCTTTCTGTTATGTTCATTAGTTGTTTTACTTTTTCAATCACCAATACCCAATTTTTAAATGTGTCTCTATTCGACTTGATCAATTTAGAACCCTTATTAATTTTAGAAAATTTTGGCAGAGTTTCTTTTGTTTATTCGTGAAATCCAACCTATTTTAACATTAAACTAAACTCAACAATAAAAGTCACAACTAAACCATCAATAAATCCCTTCCACCGATTCAACATATATGAGATAAAAAAAATGAAGTCCATCAACATAAAGGTTCAACAGACTCATGTCCGAGTTTAAAAAAATATAATAATAACCTCACATGGGCCGCAAAACCTAACAATAATCTTACATTTGTCCCTCGTGATTTGTGCATCCCTCTTTTTGGATCGTTATGTTCATATCTTGTGTTTACACCCTCCAACCCTAACTCTAGAGTTTTTACTTAGAAATTTGAAATTTACAACGACATTCGAATCCATGAGTCTCGTGACTACACGGGTAAATTTGTATAAGTTACTCTAATCGTGTATGCGGTGTGTTTGCCTCTTTCTGTAATGTTTGATTGTTGTTTTTCATTTTCATCCACAAAACTCAATTTTCAAGTTTTAACAGTTAAAATTTCCAAGTTTTGATCAAATCGCAAACCCGTGAGTCACATGACTACTCGGGTTGTTTCCACAACATTCTGTGATCCCGTGTGAGGTGTTTATGCCTCTTTTCATATCTTTTTGATCTTATCTTACTTTTTCATGCTCCAATATTGTTTCTAATTTAACCACAAGCATGGATCTAAGTGTGATTACCACACTATAAGATGCAAATATGACTACTAATGCACTCGACAGTTTGCTTATTGGGTCTTGATTGATACTTCTCCAAATCCAAGTTGCAAAATTTGTGTCACCGCCTCCATCAAATTTTGGAACGGTATCACCCCCAAATGTTTTCACTTCATTTTATAGATTAGTTTATCTTCTTACTACTTATTGTTAGAATAAGCGATCATATTTCCGTTACTTTTTGAATCATATGGTAAAAACTGGCGGTAGAGGTTTGAGTTCATTTTTGTCAATTCATTTTTTCATTTGTTTGTCATTGATTCAATGTTGTGATTGATGAGTTTAAGGTTCCTTCATTAGCTTAAGATGAGGTTGAGAGTCAATGCTAGTCGTTCGATATTTTACAATGTAAATGATAAATCCTATGTTGTGATATTGTTTAATGCTAATATGTGCATATACATTGTACCCATAGGATTTTTGAAATGTGCCGCCGTTTTATGTTGTTTATTAAACAATTTGGTGTAAATTAGTGGTAAAGGTGTTTAATGTATTGATCTATATATTTTTTGTCATTGATTTGGTATTTTGTTGTGATTGTTGAGTTTATAATATCTTCTTTGTCTTATTATGAGGTTATGAGTCGATGCAAACTCAAGATATAAACATTTTTCTCTATAAATCAAGAATATTAATGTGGTCTTGATGTCTTGGTATGCTTTATGTTCATATACATGTATTTATCGACTCTCTGAATGTGCCATCAATTTATGTTGTATGTTAATCACGTGATGTAAACTTGTGGTAGATAGGTCGGTGTTGAGCTATGTGATTGTGGTTTTGTTTGTGTTGTAGTTCAAGCAATCAGGTTGTGTACACTTCACTCAAAATTCCTTCATAACTAACTGGTGGGAAATCGATTCGTGGAAATCCATGTGTCGAGTCTTGGAAAGGAATTACATGTTTGGGTTCTGTTGTTTTTTCCATGTAAGTGTATTTAATAAGACTCTTATTTAAATTCCCGGTACGAATGATAATTTTAACGAATCGGCATTTAGCACAAGTGGTAGAATGGTTAGTGATCACCATAGTTCACTTAGTTTGGGTGTAGTGCCTTAGAGGCTTTGATGTGTACCTAAGATTGGTTATGGAATAATATTCAAGGTACTTGTAGTGCCTTAGTCATACGTGTTGTTTATCTTTCTTTGTTTTTGTACTAACAAGGTACTTGCTGTAATACCCTGTATTTTCATGGATTTTAATTATGAGATTAATTAAATTAAATTTCTTTTAATTATGGGATTAATTAAATTAATTTGGGATAATTAATTGGAAATTAATTAAGATTTAAATAACTAGCGAGACGAGAGTTATTATTTAAATATGATGATAATGTTGAATATTAGTGAGTGATAATGGTATTATGTGATTATTGAATTTATTAAAATTATCGTGAGTTGAAAATATAGTAGTTTCGATAATTAAGTTGGAACGCGCGTGTCAGTTGTGTCAGGACCCAATTTAATGGATTTAAAAGTATTTTATTTTTATGTCATCCGTATGATCATTTTGAGTGCGTCAATGTGTCCGGAAGGGTCGAGATAGTAAAAAAATACTAGCGAGGGGTTTAGTTTGGGTCCCAGGGCAATTTTAGGCCTAACCGGCAACGCGATAGGGTATTTTAGTCATTCCTATTTTTGATGAATAGTGACCCACAAAAATTAGGTGATATTTGTCAACCAACCTTAGGGTCACTAGGGTCATTATCTATCAAAACCAAAGAGTGGGAAACATGAATGGAGAGGAGAAGTTCCAAGGGTTTCCAAGGCAAAACAACCACCACACACCACCCCCATCACTGGATTTGAGACCAGAAAGAGAGGGAGAACAAACCAATACTACCATCAACGGATCATAACTTCTAATAAGAGGTGAGTGATTTATCTGTCAGAGATTCAAAGCATATATTTTAAATGATAGTTTAGATTTGATGATTTATCGTAAATAAGTGAATTAATTGTGAAACTGGAGAATTAAACATTGAATATGGGTAGGCTTCATATAGATAAACTTATGGGCATATACGAGTTATTAAAGCGTGATCCATGCGTAGGGAATTGTGAATTTATGTTGAGATATATGAAGATCTTGAAGCAAATAGAAGAAATAGGGTTTTTATGAAAGTAGGGTGTTTTGATCCAAGAAACTGATGATCGAAGATGATTTAATGATTCTAATACGTTAAAGATTATGCTAATATGTTAATTGGATTATTAGTGAACTTTCTTGGGAATTTGGGATGTCATAATGGAGGATTTGAGGTTTAAAATTTGAAGAACCTGTAACTGTTTAAGAGAATTCTAGGCAAATACCTGCTTGATTGATCTATCGTCCCAAGAATGTCGATCGATCGATGATCGATCCATCCACCCTTTTCTTCGATCAATCGACCTCTTCTGATTTTTGTAATTGTTTTCCCTTAAGGTTTAATGAAAATCCCAAAGTCGATAATGATTCTTAGGGTAAGTAATTTAATATTGTGGGACTTAGGTAAGGTCAGTAGGGTCTTAGTTGATGCCCAGAAAAATGGTTTACCTTATGGATTTGAATGTTATTCCTTACGGGGATCAACCGAGTGAGGTAAGGTTAGAAATCGTTCGAATTGAAACTATAATGGGAATGAATGATTAATTAAGGATAAGAACATTAATCGAGGAACTTTAAGTTACTGAGATAACATTAGAAACTAATGGAGACCTATTAACCATTTGAGATAAGTTTAAGGACACAAATTGATACGACAAGAGAGTTATCGAGCTAAATATATATTACGTATGATGTTCAGGATAAACTTGCTACATATGAGACTAACTAGATGGAATGTGTGAATACCTATTTTGAAATATGATTATTTAGGTTGTGTGAATGCCTAGTGTATGGATTTCTTATGTGTATGACATACCTACAATTGTTGCTATCACGGGAGGTTGGTTTTCAGTAAAAGGGCCATTATATCTTTGTGTGTCTTCGGGGGATTTAGATGGGAATCTTAAGGACATAGGACTGTGACTGACTTATATGTGAGTTGATAAGTTAACTGATCATGGGGGCATAGGTATGTGCATGACCCATGGGTATGTGAACTATGTCAGCCTCCAATATGTGTGATTTGTATTGAGACGGTTCCTGAGTGATTCGGAACACGTGATCCTTATGTACGTGATGTACTTGGATTTGATAGCAGAGTATACGTGCACCGCAGCTTAGCCTTTGGGTGCCATATGTGTATATATTTATTGAGGGTGATTTATATATATATATATATATATACACACACACACACACACACACACACACACATATATATATATATATATATATATACACTTGTGACTGGTTCACCATTTCTTAGTAGATGTGAATAACTAAGATATTTGAATGGGCTATGAATATGGGAATTTAAATAACACTTGCGATAAGTAATTTAATGAACGAGGATGTGAGTTATAAATATAACTTGTTTGTGTGATACGAGTAGACACCTTATATTTGAATGTGATAGCAGGGGTTAGTACGGACTAGTTAGATAATGGCATAACTAGGATGGGTTAAGGGTATACGTTAAGTGTGCACATTAGTTGAGAGGTGAGAAACTCATCTGAGAGTACGCAACTAACATGTTTATAATATGTGTTGTTTAATTGTAATTTAAACACTTGATATATTTTTAAACTTTTTTCACATCGGATTTTGACCCGTTTTCCTCCAAATCTATTTTGTTTCGTAAAAACATTTTAGGTGCCCAGCCACTGGGACGCCAAGTATAGAAGTTCCATTACATTGACATGTTGTAGCTGTTGTGGAAGTTACAGAATCTCGGTATTAGACGCCTTCACATTCTGTACTTGTAGGGCATGTCGCCCATTTCCATTTAAAGATAGGATTCTCAAACTTTTAGTTTTATTTCAGATGTAGGTTTATTTGTTCAGTCTCTTGTATCAGGATTTTATTTTACTCTGGCATTATCATTGGAGTGTTTACTCCAGACTCTTTTCATTTAATTTCGTTGGTTATTCATATGATAATTTTTATGTGATTGATGGTTGATGATTTAATTACTTGGTTAGTGTTAATTTAATTAATAAAATTTGGCATCTCTCTTTTTAAATATTAGGTGGCTAGTAATAAATAAATGTTTTCGACAGTGATGCTAAGACTGAACCAACTTGATATTATGTATTAATTTCATAAAGGAATAGCTACCTGGTGTTTAATTAGTCGGGGTGTCACAGGTGGTATCAGAGCATGAGGTTATAGTGTCCTTTAGGATTTGTGCAGCTTATTATGCTTCCAGCGTAGCTTTCTTTGATGTGGAGCCCTATGTTTAGGATTGTTGATTTCTTTGGTGAGATTTCATTCTCCTGCTATAATGTATATGATACTGAATATTACTTACATTCTGGTGTGTTCGTGTGCCGAACGATGCCGTATGTCAGGCGAGGATAGTTGGGCGAAGAACAGGAGGCAAGGCTCAGTTGAGGTGATTGGGTATGTTCAAGAAGGATGACCGTAGTTAGGGTCACCCCTATTATGGCATGGAAGACCATGACCATAAATATGGCTAAACACAACACATGACATTATAATACAGCTATAGTAGAAAGTGGAGTCAAATTAGACTCACCTAACAAGGTTGGATTGGGAGAGAGTCAGACAAAACATTAAAGAGAACCAGCAGTGGAAATTCTAGAATGAGAAAATGGCGGGTGTTAACCGACAAAGGTAAAATATTCCAAGGCTTGGGCATATGTCAGAGTATGGATAATCGGGAGTAGAAATTTAAGGGTAAAATTTTTCTTGGCTCGTAAGAGCAGAGTTACAATGGCGAGAGGCAACCACCACACTTAGAAGTGGAATGTTTTGTCAAGAGAAAGTGCATAGGTATCGTTTGACCATAAGTTCCTTCATCAGATGTAAAGGATAAATGCGAACGTTGTTCTGAGCTCACACAAGAGGGTCGAATAGAGGTCACTTTGTGAAAATAAATTTAATTAGGTAGCGCACCTTACACCGAATGAAGTAGGTGCAATGGACAAGAGCACATTAAAGGGGAAAATTATCTTATAAGAAGAATTTCTAGCACTCCTGGAGAATTCTGCGTCAATGGTCAATGCAGATGGAAAAATGTTGCATTTTTTTAGTATGGAGATCAACACTTACTTGGGTGGGGAGCTACAAGAATCAAAGAATTTAGATAGAGTAAGACTGGGGAAACGGTGTTGGTGAAGCACCATAAGTGGGAGACACATTAGGGAACCCATTTAAATTATTTGGATAGAATTTTTTTTTTCGAGTGATGGTTATTTTAGTAAGAGTTGTTGAAGACAGTAGCGTATTCCTTAGGGCCATCACAGCTAAGGGAACAACGAAGGTAGTCATCAGAGTTGAGACTACCGACGTCCGAGAAAAGAACAACCTTAACATGATTAGTGTGACCATAGATAAGTGGAGAATGTGTAGAGGTATTTTGTGGGAAGTGAAACCCGTGTGTTAAATTTTTTCTTCCGAAGCAAGTATATGGCTAAGGGTATGGTGCCTAGCAAGGGCAATAGTTATCGAAATTTTCGATTTGGTACGGACAGATGTGTTAAGTCCAGGAACCATTTGAGCAGCTAGGGCAATTGGCAAAGTAGAAGTATGAGTTATATCCTCAGATGATGATGTGTGTTATATGTGACAGGAACGAGTTACTACATTTTTATTATCGCAATATTCGCATGAAAGACGAGTTTAGTGCGTATATCGACAATGTTATTATTTATGTGAATATTTTCCCTGGTATAGTGGGGTTACCCTTAGTGTTATCTGCGGAGGATGAATGGGTGTATCGATAGTGGTATATACTTTATTGAAATTACACAATTTATTGCTGTGTTATACAAGTATGATATTATCCTAATTATGGTTTTATAATAATGATTAAACCGATAGTGTGTAGATATTACAAGTTTATTAGGGTTACTACCTTGATGTAGAATGTTTTGTTCTGGCGAGACTCCATCTGCGAGAGGGACGTGATCACGTTTATATATATATATATATATATATTATCGAGACCTCGAAAGGTATAATGATCTCGGATATTTGATCCCGGTATGTGTAGGGATTTTAATTATATGATTCAGAGTGTATTTGGTTTACGGTTCAGCGAAAAGATTTAGCTGGTTATTATAATTAACGCTCAGGACGTGGTAATAGGAAGAGTGCATTGTTATATCACCCTTTAGAGACATGGAAGTTAATACTCATAGTTGTATGTCTGGGGACAGGATTTTGAGAGCCCCGATTATATTTACATGATGTTTATGGAATGTGATTACCATCAATGTTAAGTGACAGTGTCTTTCGAAAGAATTTCCTTGTTTAAGTGTAATTATGGAAAGAGATGTAACTTTGTTGTCAAGAGATGGTTATATAGGGGTACATGTTATGGACTGAGGGCCAAACAGATTTCGATGACCGACAATGATAGGTAGTAGTGTATCGGGGGGGTCCTCATTTGGATTTCGCTTTGCGAGACATCCCACACATGAAACATAGCGTAAGGTTGGTAGTAGGGATCTTTCTGGCCATTCGTTCATTAGTTGGGTACTTCGGTCGTTATGGAAGTATGTAGTTATAACTAAAAGTTAAAGGGTAAATTACGATATAAGGACAGTACACCCAGTTATGTGGTGAGGAAGTACTAAAAATTTTGTTTTATTACAGTAGGTTGAAGGATGGAATGATTTTTAGGTGTATTTAGAATTTCAAATTTGAGGGTAATTGATAATTCCCAAGGGGTATAGCCACGTTGAGAATGCAGGGGACATAAAATTTTTGGAGTACATACGAAGCGTATATGATGTTTAAACCTGTAGACACCTTGGTTTGCTTCTGTAAGAATCGCCAAAAGAAGAAACATGAAAATAGATGGCTGAAATTTATGCTTGTGAGACAAATATTACAAAATAGTAGTGGTAGAATGGATTAAGCATTGTGAGAAAAGGATGATAATCATTATATTCATGTGCAATCTGATTAGCACATTCGAACTTGGTGGAAAGGTGTTGAGAAGCCATTTAAAAAAGGAGTATTCCTTGAGAAGACAAATATTTAACTATTATAGAGAAATTGGAGAAGAGTTCTACCAAATAGAATATTGAGAGTGACTTGCGCATAAAGAGAATGATGATGTCAATAAGGTATAAAAAGTACAGATGTGCACATCGTGGTGAAAGTGCACGGGTCAAAACTTTTTGTATACGCCGAGGGAAGAAGAGGGTTATTAAGAATCACTTAATCGGAAGAATTATAAGTGAAAGTCGGTGTTGAGTGGGGAATAGTAAGTAGTCTCCACGTGCACCTCTCACAAATAGAAAATAGTTGGAGTGAGATAATCATCCATAAAATTTTGTATTAAGCCGGCGATTCCAGTGATGGAAGAGTCAAGTTGGTAAATTTCTTTGATGGGTTGCCAACCTAAAGATAAGTAACGACTTCTTTCGAATGTGTGGAACGGGTTGTCCAAAAGGAAAGTAATTGTTGTATCCTCGAATGATTTACACTATTAGATAGTGAGCACGCCGATATGTGGTCCTACCGGTATTATTCTAAACTAGGATGAGATCCTTGAACCCCACCTTCAATATGGTGTATCAGGAAGTAGTGGGGATAAAATTTCATTTTGAGAAGGGTGCCTCACCTATAGCCCTAGGAGTAGGCGCAGGGTGATTGATGACTGGTGGAACTGTATGAAAGTAATTTTGGACTCCTTGCAATCATTTCATTTCCACAACGGGTATAGCTAGTAAGTGGAGTATAATATGGTAATGGGGAGTGGATATTACCTAATAGTAAAGTTGTGTGAAAGCACCCGTACCTATTTATAGTGGACAAGGACCTTACTGAGGTTTTGTGTTGATAAATCTTAACATTCTTCTCTGGATGTTTAGAGGTGAGCGAATTATCAGAGTTTTGGATCAGTTAGAAGTTAGAGTCCGATGACTATAATGGGATAACCACAAACCGTCTTGAGTGGCTTGTTCCTTTTGTAAAAGTCACACCGCTGGGAACGGAGATTTAAAGAACGTACAAGAGGAGTCTGATGTTTTATGGTTTCTCCCAGGATGGGAGTTTTGTGTTTAAATAAACGCGGGAGTTGATACGAATTGAGGTGGGAACTCTAAATAATACTGAGATAATATGACCAATGATGTATAAACTATTCTTATTCAAATGCCATTTAGTAAAAGCACAACGTGAGGTGCATTTTTATGGTTTAACCCTATAACCGATAAAGTGTTAAGAGTGGTCAACAAACTTGTTATGAAGCGGGGGGCTGTAATGATTGAGCCTTACTTTGAATTTTGTTTTAAGTACCGGAGGATACCTAATTTTTTCAGGTTTGCCTTACTTTTTCAAATTTCGGGAGGAAATTCCGTTATTAGGGGGGAGTATGTAATACCTCGTATTTTTATGTCTTTTAATTACGAGATTAATTAAATTAAATTGCTTTTAGTTATGGGATTAATTAAATTAATATGGGATAATTAATTAGAAATCAATTCAGATCTAAATAACTATCGAGACGAGAGTTAGTATTTAAAAATGATGATAATGTTGAATATTATTGAGTGATACTGGTAATATGTGATTATTGTATTTATTAAAATTGTCATGAGTTGAAAATACGACGGTTTCAGTAATTAATTTAGGACGCAATTTAATGGATTTAAAAGTATTTTATTTTTTGTCATCCATATGATCATCTTGAGTGCGTCAACTTGTCCGTAAGGGTCGAGATAGTTAGAAAACACTAGATGGAGGTTTAGTTTGGGTCCTGGTGCATTTTTAGGCCTAACAGGCAGCCCGTGAGAGTATTTTAGTCATTCCTATTTTAGATGAATAGTGACCCACGAAAATTAGGTGATATTTATCAGCCAACCTTAGGGCCACTAGGGCCATTATCTGTTAAAACCAAAGAGTGGGAAACATGAATGGAGAGGAGAAGTTCCAAGGGTTTCCAAGGCAAAACAACAACCACACACTACCACCATCACCGGATTTGTTATCGAAAAGAGAGGGCGAACCAACCAATACCGTCATTAACGGATAAGAACTTCTAATCAGAGGCAGATGATTTATCTTGTAAAGATTGAAAGCATATATTTTACATTATAGTTTAGATTTAATGATTTATCGTAAATAAGTGAATTAATTTGTGAAACTGCAGAATTAAACATTGAATATGGGTAGGTTTCATATAGATAAACTTATGGGCATTTAGGAGTTATGTAAGCGTGATCCATGCATAAGGATTTGTGAATTTATGTTGAGATATATAAAGATCTTGAAGGAAATAGAAGAAATACAGTTTTCATGAAAATTGGGTGTTTTGATCCAAGAAACTGATGATCCATGATGATTGAATGATTCTAATACGTTAAAGATTATGTTAATATGTTAATAGGATGATTAATGAACTTTCTTGGGAGTTTGGGATGATGTAAGGGAGATTTAGGGTGTAAAATTGGAAGAACCCGTAACTATTTGACAGAATTCTGGGCAAATACCTGCTTGATCGATCGATCGTCGCAAGAATATCGATCGATCGACCTCTTCGAAATTTTGGTAATTATTTTCTCTTAAGGTTTAATGAAAATCCTAAAGCCGATAATCATTCTTAGAGTGATTAATTTGATATTGTGCTACATAGTTATGGTCAGTAGGTCTTAGTTTATGCCTAAAAAAATGGTTTACCTTATGGAATTGAATGCTATTTATTACGAGGGTCTACCGAGTGACGTACGGTTAGAAATCGTTAGAATTGAAACTATAATGGGAATAAATGATTATGTAAGGATAATAAAAGTAACGGAGGGAGTTTAAGCTTCTCAGATAACATTAGAAACTAATAGTGTACCTAGTAACCATTTGGGATAGGTTTGAGTACTCAAATTGATACGACAAGAGAGTTATCAAAAAATATATCTATTACGTATGATGTTCAGGATAAACTTTCTATGTACGAGACTTACTAGATGGAATGTGTGAATACCTATATTGAAATATGATTACTTAGGTTGTGTGAATGCCTAGTGTATGGATTTCTTATGTGTATGGCATACCTACCATACTTGCTATCAGAGGAGGTTGGTTTTCAGTAAAAGGGCCATCTTATCTTTGTGTTCCTTCGGGGGGGATTTAGATTGGTTCCTTAAGGAGATAGGACAGTGAATGACTTATTTTCGAGTTGATAAGTCAGGTGACCATGGGAGCGTAGGTATGTGCATTACTCGTGGGGTATGTGAACTATGTCCGCCTCCAATATGTGTGATTTGTATTGAGACAGTTCCTAAGTGATTCAGAACACGTGATCCTTACGTACGTGATGTACGTGGATTTGATAGCAGAGTATGCATTCACCACAACTTAGCCTTTGGGTGCCATATATGTATATATGTATTGAGAGTGATTTATATATATATATATATATATATATATATATATATATATATATATATATATATATATATATATATATATATACTTGTGACTAGTTCACCATTGCTTAGTAGATGTGAATAACTAAGATATTTGAATGGGCTACGAATATGAGAATTTAAATAACACTTGCGATAAGTAATTTAATGAATGTGGACATGAGTTATAAATATAACTGATTTGTGTGACATGAGTAGACACCTTATATTAGAATGTGATAGAAGGGGTTAATACGGACTAGTTAGATAGTCGCTTAACTAGGATGGGTTAAGGGTATACGTTAAGTGTGCACATTAGTTGAGAGGTGAGATACTCATGTTAGAGTACGCAACTAACATGTTTATAATATGTGTTGTTTAATTCTAATTTAAAGACTTGCTATAATTTCAAAAGGTTTTAACCTCGGGCTTTGACCCATTTTCTTCCAAATCTATTTTGTTTCGTAAAAACATTTTACTTTCCCAGCCACAGTGATGCCAAGTATAGAAGTTCCATTATATTGACATGATGTAGCCGTTGTGGAAGTTACAGGATCTCGGTATTAGATGCCTTCACATTCTGAACTTGAGTCTACTCAGGGTTACTCATCTGGCAGGGCATGTCGCCCATTTCCATTTAGATATAGCATTCTCAGACTTCCAGTTTTATTTCAAATGTTGGTTTATTTATTCAGACTTTTGTATGGGGATTTTATTTTACTTTAGCATTATGATTGGAGTGTTTACTCTAGACTCAGTTTATTTAATTTCGTTGGTTGTTAATATGAGATTTTTTATGCGATTGATGATTGATGATTTAATTACTTGGTTATTGTTAATTTAATTAATAAATTTGGCATCTCTCTTCTAAAATATTATGTGGCTAGTAATAAATTAAATGTTTGTGAAGGTAATGCTAAGACTGAACCCACTTGATATTCTATATTAATTTCATATAGGAGTATCTACCTGGTGTTTAGTTAGTCGGGGTGTCATACTTTTTTGTTTATATGTGTATTTTATTTTTGTAGATGAATATTCCACCGTCGACTCGAGGCCTATGATTTGTGATGAAATGTTCAAGCCAATGTGTGACACCCCGCCTAATTAACCCGGAGTGATCAGTCCTAAATTAAATTAGAACATGTTTCTCAGTTGGTTCATTCTTAGCATCACTGTCGCCTTTTTAATTACTAAGCACCTAAGTAAGAAAATTAGACTAGTTCCAAGTTTTTTTTATCTTTCATTAACTAAAATTAAATACTCGTGCGGAAATAGGATAATATAAACAATCACAATTAACTGAAATCAACCATTCACAATTAATTAACTGACCGAATAAACCATCGGTTCAAAATCCAACAAAAGTAAAGGCAAGTAATAAATCTCAATAAGTCTGACATAAGTACTGAATAAACTGTGAGAAACATGCTCGAAAAACTGATAGGAAGTCTCTACACTAAGAATGAAAAGAATGAGGCGCCAATCAAACTCCCGCAACATCCACAAATGCTGCATCATCGGATCCCTAGAATGAGTCAAGCTTGGCATCCCTGTGGCTGGACACCTAAAAGATTTTTAAATGTTTTTATAGCAAGGGTTAGTACCCAAAACATTTGGAAAACATTTAGCAAATGATTACTTCTAGTAATAAGTAAATATGCATGCTCTCCATATTTTAGTTAGGTCCTCACTCCCTTGAGGACATCCTCACCCCTCCTCTATCATGCACTACTAACTCCTTGATTAATTTACATAGTTATTTATCTCATGACTAGATAACTGATATAATCCCATTGCGACACGCTTCTCTAACCGAGTGTACCATAATTATGATTTCTAAGTTATTAACAACATTAACTTAATTAATCATTTCCCTTGTTAAATTCATATAACTTTCACACCCGTTATATATATAATATAATTCACGCCCTGTATTAATTTACCCGTATATAATTATTTACCTCATTATATACATATAGTTATTTTACAATATTCACAAACATGATAAAATAATAATTAATACTGAACATACTCCCAAGTAATAACTCACCGGATGTAAATTCTCTAAAGTGCTATCCCACTAGGCATATTCACATAACCTAGTTACCCCAAGTCAGAATCGCTCACTAACTTGGATAATACATAAAAATTGGAGGATGTCATATTCCTTCCTTGAAAGTGAGATGCCCCTCACCCATATAATGGACCCTATGACCTGAGAATATACTCGCCCTACTCCTCAAGCTAGGGGATTCATCCACTATGCGCAACCTCCCTCCTATAGCACTAGAGTCGATATAATAGTAATATCTATCCACGGATATTAATGCACACACCATATATATATACTATCGCACATCGTATATATATATATATATATAAAATAAACTATCCCGGCTATACCATGTACTAGGTCCTTAACACAAGCCTATTCAAATTATTATGAGTTTATGGACCAACTCTAATTATTAATTAATTTGCACATTAATTAATTAAATTACATTTAGTGTCCCCCCAACAAATATATTCAGACTTACTCTCGTGGCCCGAAATAAAACAATATCCGAGTAAAAATTCCCGAATCCAAATTATTTATCTTTCACTCTCAACAAATATAATGCCTTGGTAACACTCAACCCATATACCAGGACTCGCCCACTCGATCCGTATTTAATTATTTCAAAATATTCTTTCCAAAATTTAACCGTAGTGTGACACACATAAATTTCCACCAATTCTCAATTAATTTTCCTTCATTATTGATTAGATTATATCCCTATGTTTATTTCTCATTACATAAGGTTTATGAAGGAAATCTAATTTAAATTCCCTTTATATATATAAACTTGCCGAACTGCCAAAATTTACGACCATCGATCGATCAATCCCCAACCCTCGATCGATCGATCATATAAGTCATCGTCTTCTCCAAGTTTTCTTTTTCAGACGTGGATGAAAACTCAAAACCCTAACTTATTCTGCAGTCTAAATTAAGACCTTTCTTCAACAAAATACACCAAGAACCTCATAAGGGACCCCCCATAAAGTCCACAAACACCATTTAATTTCCGTCCTCTACTATTTTCATAAATTGGGGAAAAATCCATTTTATTCGTTAACCCATCTCAACATCAAATCCGAATCTCAAATTCATTTCTAATTCATCTGGATTTATACATCTTACAAGATATATCTACAATCTCAGATTATACATCAATTTCTACAAAATATAGAAATCAAAATACTGATTTACAAAAAACCCATGTTTGTACGCTTTAAATCCCAAAAAGAATTTTGATTTCTCACATAACATAAATATGAATCGAAATGAAAATTAAATTCTACAGCAAGTTAACCACTTGCCTGATGATTCGTAGGGTCTGATTTGGAGTTGTGAATTCCCAAGGTTGAAGATGAAATCCTTTCTTTTTGGTTCTTTCCTTTGTCCCCTAATTTGCCTTTAACTGCCTCTTAGGGTTTTCTCTCCCACTAAGTATTTTCTAAACTCTAATTAGCCATCCCCCTTTTCCTTATAATGAATTAATTAGGCTAAATCCCATTTTTTGCCTAATGGGTGAAGCCCAAGTGTCCCAAATGCCCCCGTGTGGGCCCGACTATGCCAAAAAAAGTCTCGTGACCCGTTTACTACCCCCAGCTACACTTTTTTTACTATCTTTATCCATCTGGACTCAACCGTACCCTCAGAATTGTCATCCGAATTAATTTATAAAAATTCTTATCTCACGCCCAAATTAGTTTCTACCGACTCCCGGCTGAGATAAGTACATACCCCGTCATTAATACCTGAAATGGTGTCAATAAATTATTACTATACACTTAGTAATTAAATTTCCCTAAATATGAACCATTCACTCCCCGATTAATATTTAAATATATATTGCCATTTAATTCAATTAAAATTACGACACACAAGTAATTTAGAATTCTCAAATTAATTAAATAATAAATGCACAAAAAAATGGGGTTTTACATACTTCCCCCCTTACTAAGGAATTTCATCCCCAAAATTAGGTCGTACCTGTGGTGAATAGCTCTGGATATTGTTCTCGCATATCCTCCTCTCGATCCCAGGTAAACTCGTCAACGTTGTGATAACCCCAATGTACTCTAACTAGTGGAACAACCTTGGATCGTAACTTCCGCTCACAATGGTCCAGATAGCCACCGGTCTCTCCTCATATGAGATGGCAGGCTGTAAATCAATTTCCCATAGTGGAATGTGCCAGAAAGACCTCTCGTTCCTTCGATATTTCTTCAGTGATGCCACATGGAACACGTCGTGTATCCGTAGAAGATGCTCTGGCAATCCCAGTCTATATGCTACCGGTCCCACCTCTCAATAATCGGGAAAAGTCCCACTTACCTCGATGCTAACTTACCATTCTTGCCAAACCTCATCATCCCTTTCATAGGGGACACCCGGACTAATACCTGATCCACAACCTCTAACTACACATATCTTTGTTAAGCATCAGCATAAACTTTTTTGTCTATCCTAATCTATCCGAATCCACCCTCGGGTCAACTCTATCTTGGCAGACGTCTCCTAGATAATCTCTGACCCCTATAACTTATTATCTCCCACATCTAACCAACATGTAGGTGAACGATAAGGTCTCCCATACAGTGCCTCGAACGGTGCCATGCCAATCGTGAATTGGTAAGAGTTGTTATGCGCGAACTCTACCAAAGGAAGATATTTCTTCCAACCTCCCCCAAAGTCTAAAATGCACATTCTGATCATGTCTTATAGCATCTGATTGACTCTCTCAGTCTGCTCATCGGTTTGTGGGTGATAGGTTGTACTCAAATGTAACTCCGTGCCCATGGCCTCCAGAAAGCTTTGCCAAAAGTGGGCCATAAAAATGTTGTCTCTGTCGGACACAATATTTAATAACACACCATGTAGCTTAACAATATTTTCCATGAATAGCTGTGCATAATGCATCATCTCAATGTCCGTTCGAACCGACAAGAACTGGGCCACCTTGGTCAACCGATCCACAATGACCCATATGGACTCGTGACCCCTCTGCAATGCAGGTAACCCTGTAATGAAGTCCATGGAGATGTTATCCCACTTCCACACATGACTTTATAGCAGTTGTAGCATCCCTGATGGTGTCTGATGGTCAACTTTAATGAGCTGACACGTGGCACATTCTGAAACAAATTTTTCTATGTCCCATTTCATTCATGCCCTCCAATACTGCCTCCTCATATCCTGGTACATTTTATCCCCATCGGGATGTATTGCAAATCTCGAACCATGGGACTCTGTCATAACAGTGTGCCTCAACTCCTCATCCTCTGGAACATTTAACCTCCCATCAAGGCGTAAGCCGCCTTTCGAGCTGATCGATTAACCCTCTGCTCCCGCGGCTAACAACTAGCTCACCCTATCCCGGTAGATCCGATCCTCTGCCTGAGCCCTCACAACCCGCATAATAATCTCTGGTGTGATGGATAATGCTGAAATGCAGGCCCTTTCTACATTACCCTCATATCGAAGCTCTCTCCACTTCGCTTTACACACATCTGATATTTCCCCAGTCGGTCTTCGGCTCAATGCGTCTGCTACCACATTAGCCTTACCAGGATGATAATGAATATCAAACTGGTAATCTTTCACGAATTCTAGCCACCACCTCTGCCTCATTTTCAGATCCTTCTGTGTGAAGAGATACTAAAGTGACTTATGATCCATGAATAAGGTGAACTGTTCCCCCAGTAGATAGTGTCTCAATATCCGCAAGGCAAAAATGACCGCTGCTAGCTCTAGGTCATGAGTAGGGTAATTCCCCTCACAGGTCTTTATCTTTCTGGACGCATATTCTATAGCCCTTTCCTCCTGCTGAAGCACACCCCCAAGTCCCTGTAAGGATGCATCAGTGTAAACCCGATACTCTAGTCCTCCCTTTAGCAAAGCAAGTACGGGTGTAGATGTCAACTTGTCCTTTAGCTCGTCGAAATCTAATTAACAATGATCACTCCAAGTCAAAGGCAATCCTTTCTGAGTCAAATTCGTCAAAGGGCCCATAATCTTTGAGAATCCTTTAATAACCCACGTGTAATAATCGGCCAATCGTAGAAAACTGCACACCTCGATCCGTGTCTTGGGCTGTACCAACTCCCTCACCACCGACACCTTACTCGAGTCCACCATAATACCTCGGTCTGACACCACGTGGCTAAGAAACTTCACCTCCCACATCCAAAATCCACACTTCCTGAATTTGGCATAGAGCTAGTAATCACGTAGTGTCTATCGAACCATACGCAGATTCTTTGCATGTTCCTCCTCAGTGCATGAGTATATCAGGATGTCATCAATGAACACGATGAAAAACTGATCGAGATACTCCCTGAAAACCCTGTTCATGAGGTTCATGAACACTACTGGTGCATTGGTGAGCCCGAATGGCATCACTCTAAACTCGTAAGATCCATATCGCGACAGGAAAGTTGTCTTAGGAACATCGTCCTCTCGAATACGCAATTGATGATACCCTGACCTCATGTCGACCTTCGAGAAGTAAGACGCCCCTCTAAATTTGTCAAATAAATTGTCAATCCTAGGTAACGGATACTTATTTCGTATCGTCACCTTGTTTATCTCCCTATAGTCCACGCATAATCGAAGTGAACAATCCTGCTTCTTTACAAACAACCCCAGTGCACCCCACGATGATGTACTCCGCCGAATGAAACCCTAACCCAGGAGTTGCTGAATCTGATCTCTCAAACTCATGCATCTCTGAAGGGAGCATACGGTAAGGTGCTCGAGCAATAGACCTCGTCCCTGGTGCTAAATCGATTACATACTCGATTTGCCTGTTGGGTGGCAACCCTGGTATTTCCTAGAACACATCCTCAAAGTCCCTCACTACCAGGATTGAATCCAATGGGACCACCACCTCTTGTGAAGTTTCCTCCTGGATGTAATACAAGTGTGTGAGTGACCATCCCTCAAGTAGCGGCATCGCTATTAGGAACATCTCCTCTCCCGAAATGGAGAACACGGTTATCCTCTTGTAAAAATCCACAGTTGCCCCATAACCTACCAACCAATCCATACCCAGGATGACATCATACCCCTCTAAATCTAACACTAAGAGGTCTGCTGCTATACTAAGCCTCCCAATCCAAATGTCCACCCCCCGATAAATCGAGTGAATCAAAGCCCCGCTGCCTATTGATGACTCTACACGCATACGAAGAATACCTGCAGTCTCTAGTAATTCGGCCCATTTAGCAAAATTAGATTTAATGAATGAATGTGTCAAAAAGTATATTACCCTCATAACCAGGAATGAGAAACATACCCTCAACTACTGGCGGTGCCTGCTGTGCTGGAGGATTAGGAACATCCCAGATGTTATACACACACCCGTAGTGCATTTGGCACTGCTGTTGTGGGGCGGGTGGAGCTGCTACTGCTGGCCGCATCTACCCCTCTTGCCCCTATTGGGCACCCTACTGATGACGTCTTCCCCTCTGAGGGAACTCCCTCTTGAAGTTTCCTAGCTGGCCACAGACAAAACATCATTTCTGACCATTTCCCTATCATTTTACCTATTAGCCCTGATGTGGATGGTCCTGTTGGCCTCCCATATTGTTCCCTTGGCCCTGACGGCCCTGAGGAACCAACTGTTACTGATTTGGGCCCTACTGCCCTGCCTAAACCCTTGTCCTCCCGGTCGTAACCCACCAGGCCTAAATTTGTTAGCCTAATTCCCCTGTTGACTACTAGTCTGCTACTGAGTACCACTCGTGTCACCACCAGTAAGTGCCTTGCCCTGCTGGCTCGGCTCCCTTACTCTCTTGCTTCCCTTCGCATGAATGTGATGATCCTGGGAATGTCCAAGGGTAGCATTAACGACATCTGTATACATCACTAATGCCAGATTCCCAATCAAATGTTTCCTGATCGGCCAGGCTAAGCCATCCATGAACCTCGACTTTTTTTGCTCCTCATCGCTCACCTCATTTGGCACAAAGTTTGCCAAACGGATGAACTCTTCCTCATAGTCTGGCACAGACTGGTCACCCTGTACTAACTCACTAAAATTTTTCCTCATCTCAACCTCTACCGCTAGTGGGAAGTATTTACGGTCGAACCGCACCCAGAATTCAGATATCGTCATCCAATCCCGCTCGTCAACGGTGGTAACTGACTCCCACCACTATAAAACTACCCCAGACACACGAAAGGTAACAAGCATCTATTTTCGCACATCGATACACTCCAGCATGCGCAAATGGCACAGAAGATTCTTCTTCCAGTCACAAGCCTCTACTACATCGGTGCTACCCCAAAATTCGGGTGGGTGTCCCTTCTGAAAGGTCTCCCTAAATCGCTGCCAAGACGGTGGCCCCACAAGAGCCTGGGCTACAAGTGCCACTGGAGGTGGTGCCTGGGGCTGTGGAAAATGAGCTACCATAGCTTGCATCGCTATTTCGACTGCCTGGGCCACTATCACTGCCACCTGAGTAGTGGAGATCAACTCGGATGGGGGTGATGGTGGCGGTACTTATGGCTCCTGATGAGCCTCCCTGAGCTCATCCCTAGCCTCAGTCCTCTTCACTCTTTGCCTCTTCGGTGGCATCTGAAAATAGATCGAATCATATAAGTACACAATTTATACAAAAACCAATAGAGGAAACACGATATCTCAAAAGAGGAAAAATGAATCAACAGTCCTAATAATAGGGCTCTATATCAACTGAACGCTACCCTGAATTGTAGTAAGCCACACAGATCCTAAGGACACTAGAACCTGATGCTATGATACCATCTGTGACACCCCACCTAATTAACCCTGGGTTATCAGTCCTAAATTAAATTAGAACTAGTTTCTCCATTGGTTCATTCATAGCATCACTGTCGCCTTTTTAATTACAAACCACCTAAGTGAGAAAATTAGATTGGTGCCAAGTTTTTTTTTATCTTTCATTAACTAAAATTAAATACTCGTGTGGAGACAGAATAATATAAACAATCACAATTAAGTTAAATCAACCATTCACAATTAATTTATATATAAAATAATTCACGGCCTGTATTAATTTACCCGTATATAATTATTTACCTCATTATATACGTATAGTTATTTTACAACATTCAGAAACATGCTGAAATAATAATTAATACTAAACATCCTCCCGAGTAATAACTCACTGAATGTAAATTCTCTAAAGTGCTATCTCACTAGGCATATTCACATAACCTAGTTACCCAAAGTCAGAATCTCTCACTAACTTGGATAATACATAAAAATTGGAGGCGGTCATATTCATTCCGTGAAAGTGAGATGCCCCTAACCCATATAATGGATGCTATGACCTGGGAATATACACCCCCTACTCCTCAAGCTTGGGGATTCATCCACTACACGCAACCTTCCTCCTATAACAATAAAGTCGATATAATAATAATATCTAGCCACGGATATTAATTCACACACCATATATATATATATATATATATAATAAACTATCCGGACTATACCGTGTACTAAGTCCGTAACACAAGCCTATTCAACTTATTATGAGTTTATGGCCCAAATCTAATTATTAATTAATTTTCACATTAATTAATTAAATTACTTTTGGTGTCGCCCCAACCAATATATTCAGACTTAGTCTCGTGGCCCAAAATAAAACAATACCCGAGTCTAAATTCCCGGCTCCAAATTATTTAGCTTTCACTGTAAATAAGTATAACGCATTGGTATCACTCAACCCATATAATCGCACTCGCCCACTCGATCCGTATTTAATTATTTCAAAATATTCTTTCCAAAATTTAACCGTAGTGTGACACACATAAATTTCCTCAAATTCCTAATTAATTTTCCTTCATAATTAATTAGATTATATCCCAATGTTTATTTCTCATTACAAAAGGTATAGGAAGAAAATTTAATTTAAATTCCCTTTATATAAATAAACTGGTCGAACTGCCAGAATTTACCGACCATCAATCGATCGATCCCCAACACTACAGGTCATCGTCTTCTCCAAGTTGTCTGTTTCTGCCATGGATGAAAACTCAAAACCCTAACTTCTTCCACAGTTTAAATTAAGTCCTTTCTTCAACAAAATACACCAAGAACCTCATAAGGTACCCCCATAAAGTCCACAATCACCATTTAATTTCCGTTCTCTACTGTTTTCATAAATTGGGGGAAAATCCATTTTATTCGTTAACCCATCTCAACATCAAATCCATATCTCAAATTCGTTTCTAATTCGCCCGGGTTTACAAATCTTACCAGATATATCTACACCCTCAGATTATACATCAATTTCTACAAAATGTAGAAATTATAATATTGATTTACAAAACCCCCATGTTTGTACCCTTTAAATCCCAAAATGAATTTTGATTTCTCACATCACATGAATATGAATCAAAATGCAAATTAAATTCTGCAGCATGTTAACCACTTGCCTTATGATTCGTAGGGTCGAATTTCGAGTTGTGAATTCCCACGGTTGAAAATGAAATCCCTTCTTTTTGGTTCTTTTATTTGTCCCCTAATTTGCCTTTAACTGCCTCTTAGGGTTTCCTCTCCCACTAAGTATTTTCTAAACTCTTATCAGTCATCTCCCTTTTGCTTATAATTAATTAATTTTGCTAAATCCCCTTTTTTGCCTAATGGGCCAAACTCAAGTGACCCAAATGCCCCCATGTGGGCCTGGCTATGCCTAAAAATGTCCCGTCACCCGTTAACTACCCCCGGGTACACTTTTTCAACTATCTCGATCCATCCGGACTCAATCGTACACTAAGAATTGGCACCCGATTTAATTTATAAAAATCCTTATCTCACACTTTAATTAGTCAATACCGACTCACGGCTGAGATAAGTACATACCCCGTCATTAATACCCGAAATGACGTAAAAAAATTATCACTATTCACTTAGTAATTAAATTTCCCTAAATATTAATCATTCACTCCCTGATTAATATTTAAATATAAATTGCCATTATTAATTCAATTAAACTTACGACACACAAGTAATTTAGAACTACCGAATTAATTAAATATTAGACGTACAAACATACGGGGTGTTACACAATGGAGGCTTAAGGTAACTTTTTAATAGTTAAAATGATTTAACTATTGTTATTGTATTTATAATTTATTGATACTTTTTTTTTAACACGTTGGAATTTTTTTTCTACTTTTTCAGGTTTCACGAGCTGATGATATGAGGATGATGTTAAAGTTTAGGGGAAGTCACTTGATGTTTAAATAAGGCGGGAAAGATTATGACCCATGAGGTTTAAATGGGGTTGAGCAGGTACGGTTTCATGTAATATAATGGATTCAGGGCTCCTTTAAGTAAACCCGTCATGGGTCGCGGGGCAGGCAGGGCGGCATAAGAATTTTTGAAATGGGGCGGGTTAGTGATTTTAAAAACCCTCCCCAAAATCACTCTGTTTCCATCCTTACACTTGTGATTGTCTTTTCCACCAATTAAAAAATATAAATAGTCTTACAAAAATTTTCATCAAATATTTTTGTATTTACTAGAGTGAAACAAACCTAATTAATATTCTTATCCTTTGCTCATGCTTCTTTTTTTTCTTTAGTGAAGTCATACTGCAAACTAAGTCCTTCACTGTCCGTAAGGCACTTCAAACTCTCAGGGAGCTCTGCCCAAATACAAACAAAAATCATTAAAATAAAAATTAATATTATTATTAGTTTGATGTACATAAACTAGAAAAGTCTTCTTGCTTCCTAGCCGAAATTTCCCACAATAATGTAGTAACTATATGACTTCCTAATATTCTTTTGGATCAACACCATTTATTATTGATAAGAAGTGCTTTTGTTAGAACATACTAAATTACCACATAACATACATACTCCACATTTCCAACTCACCATAAATGATGTTCCATGATAATGTAGTATTTGGATATGTAGGGTCCTCAAGCCACTGTGTAAGACCTTCCTTCCCTCTACAATTTTCTTTCGAGGTTTTAGTAAAAATAATGGGTAAAATACAAGAGTGTTTAAGAACTTATTACATAACATTGGCACAATTACTTGAAAGGCCAACAACTTAATAAGAAGATAAAAACCTACCTAATTGTTTTGCAACAGAGCGACATCGATGAATGATGATTTGGAACAGAGCTACATAGTTTGCCAATTCAAGTAGTGAAGCATTGAGTCATACGTCTCCTTGGATTTGAGTTTAATAAATAAGAAATTTAGTTTTTGTTGTATAATCAAGAGTCTCTATATTTATAAATAGTCATATTAAAACAAGAGATGCGTATTACCTATATTAGAAAGGGCTTGAACAACCGATGATGTTAATGATGCAACATGAGTCTCAAAACAGGGAATATGTACCAAACAGAAAAACACAGAGGTATTAAGCATGAGAATCATTCTAGGACAATTCTAGAACAAGCCACATAGAGTAGCACAACCACAATCAAGAAATTAGAAATCGTAGTACCACCTTATTGTACGTCAATTATAATCATTTCTATGTTATTAAGGATCCATATAAAGGGTAAACAAGTCGTGCATAATTTTATTTTCAAAAGTTATGTGGGGATCAAGCCCCAACTAGGCTTTAATTTGTTCGATCCTATACTATGAGTACAACTAAAAAATGATAACTAAAAATCAACATAAAAGGACATAAATAGATATACACTCTCACTTGATGAGTATATACTTGATCGTCCTTGTTCAACACCCCACATATCTTTTCATCATGTCCTCAATGAGATGAAATCATGCAAAAGATTAGTGGAATTAGATCACACATTGCGTGAATCCTATAAAGTTACGTAATACCCTTTTTATTGATTTCAAGGTAAATAAGGTTAGTCATAACTTCTCAAATAGCATCACTTAAGGGATCATTATAGTAGCATGTACACTTCTAACAGTACAAACTGACTTAATGAAGGAACTTTAAGCAACCGCAAGGATAAATCCTATAAAATTAAGAGTGAACAAGATTGGAACAAATCTAGGATTTTATTACTCAGATATGATGAATCTTTCATCTGATTAACTCTGAAATACGATCATAATTGAAACCTCGAATTTTAGAACAATAGGAGTTTGTGTATAATGTGTGTCGATTGCACAATTATGAGTCATAAATACAACATGTGTATAATGAAACGAGAAGAATTTAAGGTATAAAATGGCTAGGAATGAAGACTCGGATGATGAGAGTGGAGGAGGGGCATATATACCTAAAAATTAACCAAACACCTTCCATATCAACAACATGTAGTTTCATATAATGGCAGAGACCCAACTATTCACTTTTCCCTGGTAGCTATCTCAAGCGAGCGAGAGATGAATAATATTAAATACGCAAAGATATATGACCCTATTATTCACTTTGTTTTGTACATATTACTTTGAATACATTATGTATATGAGTTTCCAGAACCTTCAAAATTTTCACATTGAAACAAAAAGGTACATTCCATAATGATGGAAATGTTCTCTTTCTACTTGAAGGAAGATGAAAAAAAATAACAAACCCTGTCCCTACCTCCCTAAATCGGCTCATTAGAAGAGGTGAGTGTGAATCGATGAATAAAGATAGTCAATTAAATTTTCGAGAAGCCGACCAAAAGTGAAGTAATCTAATGTGAGGTAATATACATGCCAAGTGCCAACCCAACTAACAGGAATATTCAAAGTTAACATTTTTTCCCACCCAAATCTATAAAACTATGCAATTTAAACACAAAAAAGAAAAGCGATAATTACCTCTTGCAATAAAAGATTATGAAACTCACATTTACAATCGTCTAGCCTCCTGACATATGAACTATTAACAACCCATAATAAACCATCACTTTCTTCAAAGTAGTTCCTCCATTAAGACCTTATTGTTCTTTCTCCCCCAATATCCCATATGTTAAGAGCATAACTGCCAATAAAGAATCAAGTCGCAATCAATTCCTTTATAGCTTCAAATTAACATAAATGCCTAGTCCGATTTCACTCAAGGAATTAAATTTCCACTTAAGTGAAGACAAAAACATACTAGACTATAATCTAAAATGAAGGTATCTTTAGATTAAACAATCAAGAAAAGGATCAAATAAGGAATTGACATTCAACCAATTATAAATGGTAGATTCAATGTGGGGGAATATGACATTTTCTAAAAAATGAAATCGTTAAAACCTAAAATTCACATATTTGATGAGTTGTGTATGGTGAAATTAGTCTAGTAATAAATACATACTTATTATAAGCAATGGTCTTGATGTTGAAACCTAGTGTGGGATGGATGACGTTGATGTCTTAGCCATTAATTTTGAGCGTAATTGTAGTCGTCCCAAATTTATCAACGTTTCAAACACCAACAACTAGCTTGAATGGGAAGACATGGTGCATTGCTTCGGCTATGATTTCTAAGGGAGATTTGCAAAATGTGTGGAATTGGGCTTGTGGGTGTTCTAGGAATATGCACTGCTCTACCATTAAGCCTATCCCACTTTGTTTTGAGGTAGTTAGTATAGTGTCACGTGCATGTTATGCCCTTCAACAACCATTACCACCAAAACGGAGCTACTGACATTGCATGCGACTTTGGAGGAGCAAGGGTTAAAAAAATAAGATTGCAAGTACGTATGATCCAGCCACTTTAACATCAACATAATCTTTTCTTAATTTGTTTTACCTGTCAAATTACTAACTATATTTATGTTCTGAAACACGTTATTAAGTAAATTCTGAATTTTATCTTGTTTTATGCCAAGGGATTTCCTAATTAATAAGAAATTTTATATAACTCAAAATTTAATTAATACAAAAATATCCGCATCACAAAACCTTACATAATGTAGTTAGCATAATTTACCTTAAATATTTGAATGATGTGAAATGCTTTAGATTAACCAAAATCTATGAAGTGGAATTTCTATTAAAGAATATCAATGAAATAACATGATTTAAACAAATGTACATTGATAATTCTCATTTTCGAAATTGGATAATTTTCAATTTCATCTTTAGTGTTATAAAACATTATTCTATAATCAATGAAATGAAGGAAGCATTATGAACCTGGAGAGAGGATAGTTGACGTACAATCACTCATCTAAATTGTCGTTAACAGTACTTGTCAATTCAGCATAGTAATCATTGCCCATGTAAAAGACTCTCAGCAGACGAATCCTCAAATACTGTCACACTCATATATTTCAGAGGACAATCCTTCATGGAAAAATTACACTCCTAAATCAGGATTTTTGAACAATGAAATTGAAGACGAGCAACAAGTATAGATTTATTCATGTACAACAATGATGGGTGTAGGAAATAAATGTGAAAGCATAAGAATTATGATATAATGACTTTATGGGTACTCATTAGGTGAACACTGAGTTTCAAGAGACATTTCACAGATGAAAAGTAAGCATAATGAATAATTGAAACAATATGAAAACTTAAAAAGGACAAATTATATGTATTTTTTGAATAGTACTTGTATATTATGCCATGTAGAGATGTGAAGTTGTGGGTCAGTTTCTAACAATTAAAGAATCTTTATCATCTATGTGTATCACATAATTGAGCATAAGAAGTAACGTTTCATTTGCAACACCTTGCATTATAGTTAAAAAGATTGGTTCTTTGGTCTTTGACATTATTCCATCTCTCATTTTCATAGAGCTCCACATCCAAATTATCGATCAAAGGCTTCAGATCCAAATCATATACGATCCAAGAATTCCTGTAGGAATAAATAAACCATTTTATATGAGAAAAACAACCTCACGAACCAACCACCCCACCCATGGAAGAATTACTGCTATGCTGCCACTGATGTCAACTAAATAAAAAATCCAAATAGGATTGTTGGTAATTTATTAAAGAAATATACCAGGTTTAAGCTAAAGAAGAGACTTTCCTACGAAACATCAACATATAGGTCGAGGCTTGCTGTAGAATTCATCCAAGACAGCTTTGTGAACAAAGGGCAAGTCCGAAGAAGGAAGTGCTGCGTATTTTCTGAAACAATCCTCCTCCAAAAGCTCCAACAAAGATTCCACTGTTAAAGAGTCGGCTAAAACTACATATTCATTAAATACATCATATATAATGTGAGTATTGTGACATATTGAAGGTAAGAAATAAACAATCTAATGTTTTAATAAGTATACTCGAGTAAAATATGTAATTAAGTTTGCTGATAAAATCTCTAGTGCAGTTTGTAAATAAGGGTTCATTGCTAGTAGGATCCATTCTCCTCCTCTATTGCTCAAAACCAAGACCAATTCTAATTTTTGCAAAGGAAGAGTATACACTGACATGTTAAAAAAGTGTCACATCCTTTACAAGTGAAAAGATGTGTTCAGACACACCTCTCCCTCCATTGGGAAATTCTAAATGCCCCGGTTGGTTTGGAATGTGCTATTTTTCACCTAGCTAGAAAATATGATGAGCATCATTTTGTTTCACTATTTTTATCTACAATTATATATCATAATGCGAGAATTCTGTTTAAATCAAGATAGCTGAATATATTTGAAAACATTTTATTTAAGACCTAAGTAATAAATGATTCCCCCTGAAGCGGGGCCTAGTAGTATAAAAGGCATCCAGATAGAAATCCCTTAAAGAATAATTCAAGAAATATATGTTACCAATGGAAGCTGATGAGTTAGTTTGGTGGCAAGGAGTAGAATTCCAAGATGGTTTATTGATAATTATGGAGGTATTGGATTACCTTTTACCACTGCAAGAAGTGCATGAGGAGCAATGCAATAAGATTACTACTACTTTGAAATAATGATTTTAAAAAATTACTATGTAAAGATTCACATTCTCTGCATTCAAAACTAAAAAACACATAAAAAAGGAGCAATTATTTAATCATACAAAATTGACAACGCACCTTCAAGGAACTGAAATAAAATCCCCACACGCCAACATTAGAATGTGTGCACTAGAAACTATATTTTCTAATCCTTTCAATAATGTGGAACCTAGAATGATAGAAAAAATGCAATAATATTAATTTTTAAGAGAGAGCAGGAGAGAGAGAGAGAATAAAAATAAAAATTAAAGGCAACCTATCAAGCTAAAAAGTCATGGTTTTGGGAGGAAAACCTGCCAAAGATTGACATCCTTTAAATCTTGTTGGACGTCTACATGTGTATTTGCCTAGAAGATTAAACAAACAAAAAAATAGAATGTAATAACATAGAAGTTTAGTGCATGGTTATGAAATGTTACTATAAAGTTTTAAGAGTGTTATTGTAACACCCCGCCTAAAATAATAACGGGTGGCCAGCTCTATATTACATTAAATCAGGAGTTTCAGATGGTACAGTCTCAACATCAACTGTCGGTACTATATAATATAGGACTAACTACCCGATATTATATAAGCAAGATGTTAAAATTAAATAAAATGGGCAACATACCACAAACCAACACTATAAGACTAGTCATAAAGGAAAGAAAGATGAATAAAAGAACTATGATAATTAAAATTCTAGAATAAATGAAATAAATAAGTACAACTAAATATACCACATGGAAGAAGACCCAAATAAGCTGTCGGGTCACAGCCAATACAATGACTGAAATGAAATAAGTATACACATCTATAAATATCCCTTGGGTATAAACCTGATTACATTATATCAAGAGTTTCAGATGTTACAGTCTCAACATCAACTATCGGTACTATATAATATAGGACAAACTACCCGATATTATATAAGCAAGATGTTAAAATTAAATAAAATGCGCAACATACCACAAACCAACACTATAAGACTAGTAATAAAGGAAAGAAAGATGCATAAAAGAACTATGATAATTAAATTGCTAGAATAAATGAAATAAATAAGTACAAGTAAATATACCACATGGAAGAAGACCCAAATAAGCTGTCGGGTCACAGCCAATACAATGACTGAAATGAAATAAATATACACATCTATAAATATCCCTTGGGTATAAACCTGATATACAACATGAATCCTACCTAGATTTTTAAAGAAGTAGGAAGCGACTACAAGATACATCCCACAACAGTCTGCACATGTCACGGCTCCCAAGACTCTGGATAGAAGGTCATCTGGCATCCATACGGTAGGACACCTGTAGTAATATATATATATATATATATATATATATATATATATATATATATATATATATATATATACAGGCAGAAAAAAAAAGTAAACGGGTCAGAGCCCCAGTTGTGAAAAATGTTTAGCAAGTGTGTTAACCATGCATACTAAATATCGATGCACTTATTTCATAATTAAAGTGGAATCGCACTCTCGTGAAACCGTAACTCACCTCTCATCTAACAGCGCACACCTATTCGCATCCTGAGATATTAGTTTAATTACCCCCATAATAAGGACAACCTAACTTAACATAGGCCCCGCCTATTCCCACTAGATTTGCCTTCCTATCTTAACCCAAGAATCCACCTCTTTTCTAGTCATTCTAAATTATGTTTACAAACAATTATGCCATAATAGGCATAATGGATTCCAATGTATGATTTAATTAATTATAATTCTTAATACGTTACCCATTTATATTTGGGTTGAATCATACAATTTAATTAATAAATAACACGCATACAAATTATTATTGACAAAACTTCTCTCCAGTCTCAACATTGTACTACGTTTCGTGCGTGGGGTGTCTCGCAAAGCGAAATCCAAACAAGGAACCACCCCGTTACACTACTCCTGGACAACGTCGATCCTAGAGATCCATTATGCCACACATAATTATTTGACAAAACTTTTCTCTAATCTCAACACTCCACTACGTTTCGTTCGTGGGGTGTCTCGCAAAGAGAAATCCAAAAAAGGAACCACCCCGTAACACTACTCCTTGACAATGTCGATCTTAGAGATCCATAATTCCATACATATTATATAATACTACCACTACTACTAAATTTTTAGACTACAATATGAAAACAACTAAAAATCTCCAATAATATCCTTGGGATGGTGTAACCGAAATATTCCTTAAATGTGATACATCAACCCCCGTCAATCTAGTACACCATAATCATCCAAGATGTACTCCACAAAGATACCATATCCTTTCATCTATAGGATATATAAATATATATATAGGCATTTTATTCTAACCATATATATATATATATGTCATCATCTATACCCATGACTAAGAGTACATATCATATCTGAAGTACAATGGCCATGCACATATAATATACCTGGCTATATATATCGCCGATAAAACTACATCATGCCATCATCTTCCTAGTGCCCGGCTCATGTAGCAATACTGGGGCCACCATGGTGGGACTAAACGACACCCATCTCGTGGTAAACTCACGCACACGACCTCCCGGGAAGAGGTCATAGCTCCTAACCGGTAATGAGACGAAATATACCCACCACGTCTCATCCCAAAAATATAAATCACATAATAACACACAGGATGACTATGACCTGGGGAATATCCACACCCTGTTTTTCTAGCCAGGATGCTCACCCTGTGCACGGAAACTTTCCAATGATAGCATGAGCGGGGTATGCTTAACCACATAAGTATATATATCATTCACATGCACAATATATACATCCATATGATCCAATCATATAATTAAACCATCACATAAGGTTTAGATATTCATAACATGTATATCCATAACATAAATATATCCATATTTATATTCATACAGATATATATACATATATTCACATATCCATATCTATATATATACAAAATAATTCTCGTTCATAAGTATAAGATATATATACTAAGCTATAAGTATACATAATCCTCAATATATAAGCCGTCACCACAAACTCATTTAATTTACCTCGATATGTAAATACAATTTTTCTCTTGAAGCATATTCATCCATTTTTCTATGATGAATAGTCTCCCAAAAACATATGTTTATATTCAACATTTGCGTTATCACCCAAAGTTTAGTGTAGGAAACCTTCACTACACATTTCATATATCTCCAAAAGGACATTCATGACTCCAATACTAGTTGCGACTACTGATATATATACACATAACTAATAGTATATAAACCTCAACTTAGCCCACCTTTATTTAAAGTGTTGGAAACCCAAAGATTATTTCCACACGATTATCTAATAACTATCTTGACTAGAATTTATGCTATCGATTATTCTAGTTAATAGTATGATCCAATCGTTCCTAATTCGGACTACGGTTCTTTTACTCTCATAATTCCCCTAGTCTGACACCTCTGATTTACCCCTTAAGTTTATCATTCTAAGGGTAATGCGACTACTCTCTCTCATTGGTTCCCAAATTGCGTCTTATGATACCCTATCTCTATAAGGATTCAATATAAATGTCGCCCTAGAATTTCCCAACATACCCTCGCAACCCTCTCTAAGAGTTCTTAGCCTCACATCACATCTATACTTACTTTGATCTACAATTAGGATCCTAATTCGCAATGAGGTTTCCCCACAATCTCTATATATAACTCCAAGAGCATACATGGATATATTTTTCCCAAATTGTCCGAAGAAGTCCCCATAATCACAATGTGTGAGAAACCCCTTATGTGTCTCCAAAATATATCTCTTACATCATAAGAGAAGGCCCTAAATCAATAAACCCAACCAAAAAGGGTTAGAAATAATTCTAGGAAAATTATAGCAAAACTACACTGTTTCCGAATCGATTCGGCCCCTCCGAATCGCTTCGCCCCCAGGAGCAAATCGATTTGGCCCCTCCGAATCGATTCGGTCCAACCATACTTGTAACTCTGCTACATACCGAATCAATTTTCTAGGGGCGAATCGATTCAGCCCTAAAGACTTGAGGCTTCAGCAACCTGGTGAATCGATTCGCTAGGGGCGAATCGATTCGGCCAGTTCAGAAAGCCACGAAAATGGCTAATTTTCTATAAACCCAAATTTTGCAAAATTTGATTTATACCTCTTAGAACCCTTAATCTTCAACCCCAACAAGTTTTTAAACATCAAAACTCATCCTATATCTAATATCATCAATTTACATCCCTTAAACCCAATTATAAACTTCAATTTCAAGATTTAAACCAAAAGTTAGGTTTTGATAAGTGTACCCAAAAATCCAATTCTTAAATCCACAAATTATGAAATGAAATACACAAATGACTTATTTAGCAAGATTAAACACTTGCCTGAGATTTGTAGAGGTTGGATCGTCCTCGATGTCGCGTTTGTGCCAGAATCTCCAAGCTTTTCTTCCTCTCTCCCTTCTTTTCTTCTTCTTTCTCTCTTCCTTTCTCTTTTCTTTCTCTTTCTCTCTTTCTCAAATGAAAAAGGCTTCATCCGTAAGCCTTTAAATCCCTTAAAACAATAAACCCAATTTTAAGTGTTAATACACACTTTAAATGACTCGTTTACTCCAATTCGAGTCAAACTGACTTAAAAACATTCCAGAGCCGAAATAAAACCCAATGATAGTCATTTTGACTATCTCGACCCTTCCGGGATCGATGGTTACCTCAAAATCATCATCCGGAATACTTTGAAACGTTCTCTATTTTTGGACTTAAATTCCCAAATTTTTGAATTCTCCAATTTAATTAAATTTTATTTTCACAAAAATTTAATTTCTCAGTCTCCATAGTCAATGGTTGTTACAATTATTGCAAAAGATGAGTAGTAGAATAATGACTTGGAAAAAAATACCAATAATTCCTTACCACACAAGCAAGTTGGTGCTTCCCAAGATTATGGACCCCTTGGTTACTGAACTTCGTGTCTAGAACAACGATTAGTGCAACATTGTCCTATTAAAAAATTAAAGTTAGTTGTTCCATCAAAGTTGACAAGGCAACATAAACACTCTAAGATTATGCAAAACTAAGTAAATATATTGAGCTAAGGTACCTTAACCAATCTATTCAGAACACTTATCTTCTGAGCACTTGGAACCAAAGCATCAGTTATGAATTGTGCTCCTATATTAAACCCAACCTGCACACCAGCATGTAAAGTTACATTACTAAATGAGCAAGAGTTTATTCATAGGGGCATATTTATTTCCCATGATTAAAGGCTTCAACCTTGCTAACCGATATAAATGCGTTACATTTGTAAATGTACACTTCAGTTGTGTATGGTACTTTCAACAGTACCATAATGTTTAACTTCAGCGGGAGCCAATTTTTAAAAGATTTCTAATTTATATATAGAAAGTGTTTCATTATTTAAAAAATAGAAGTTATTTAGAGAACTTATACACCTCATGAAGATAAACAATGTCTGTATGGTAACCGACTATTTCCTGAAGCAAATTCTGCCCGCGGTAAGCCCCTAAAGGGTGATAAGTCTATAATTCACTTGTAGAATAGGAATTTGATAAGATGTTATACGAGAGTACGATAAAAGTCCCTATAGATAAAACACAACAATTTAAATCTAATTGCCCCATCATATTAACTCTGCAGACTAAGATCAAGCAATGTAGATTAGGAGATAGATATGGAATCACATAGGATGTCAATTGGTGTAAAGTGAACTCAAATAATACACTTGCTCCTATTGCCACACCACTAAGAACAAGAGTCAAGTTGACTTCTGACCCTTTAATTTTCAACAACATCAATGCACAAATAAGTACGTGTATCCATTGGCCATATTGTGGATTGACAACTCTAGACATTTAATCAATTTTGAGATAATAACATTAGGAAATCCACGTGGACATGCTAGGGATAAGTTTCTATGATAGGGTATCATAGAAATTTCTATGATATCCAATAAGGTCAGGGTGATCACATTTCATTGACATTTGAGTCATTTTATGTAATAAATAAGATAAACGTAATACATAATCCCTTTTTAGAAGAGAATTGAATACAAGTTACCAATTGTAAAACAATGATACACAAGGCACATGAGAAAAGAGTAATTATATTGAATGAAAATTAGACAAAATGGGAAACAGATCAGTGGGGATGATTTCCATATGGACATTTTGATTGCTAAGAAAAATGAGAATCAATAAACTACATTATATATGTTCTAAAAGCAACAAACTATTAGATAAGAAACTCATGTATGATGTACAAACTCGTAACCGCAATGAATTCGTTTCTTTTATCAATTTGCATCATATGGCAAAAAAAATGATGACATTATTGTGGATTCAAATGCATTTTAGTTATTAAGAAGATTTCTATTTAAAAGATCATTCCAAATCAAATATGAACATAAAATCAATTTGTGTTAGTATTTGGACAATAATATTACCAAAACCATTGGTTCAAACTCATTATAGAACAAAAACTATTTAGTATGACTTATAAATTCATTACTTTCTAGTTTGGAAAATAAAATAAAGCCATAATTTTAAACATATCAAAGCCTCAATTATAATCTAACTTTTTCATGTGCATAACATATGACCCACGATATATGTTCTCCAAGAATAATAACATGACTAACCTCAAATTTGCTGAAAAAAATTAAAAGCCAAAAAAATAGTAGGAGTGACATTGTGTGTTCTCTTTTAGGCTCAAGTGCAAACCTGTCGCGTTAGTAATAATCCCGGTAATTCGGGATCGTATCCACAGGGAAATAGGACAACATAATTGTGACGACGTTGGACAGACGAAGGAATCCTAACTCTGAATCTAAAGGAAAAGGAAAAGGTGATTTGGTTTGAGGAATAACTACACTAGATGCAATTGTAAAATTGTGAAAGAGTGCAACTATTCTAAAATATTGATGAAGAATGATTTGAAACTGTAAACTATATGATGAGAAAAACATGACGGGAATACAATCCCCCGACCTTAGTGTATTGCATGTATAAAACTAATCATAAATTTAAATGATTAATTAGACCCTTAATTTAGTACTCCCAAGAATTACGTATATGAGGTTTAAGCCCTCACCATACTTAATCAGAGGACGAGTAAATCGGTATTGCGATAGTTACACTCGAATTGCATTCTAAAGCATCCCGATTACCCTGAAGCAAACGAGATCCAAAGATCTACAATTGTGATGTTTCTACGCAATACGATCATAATCAAATCATTAAATTTAGAGGATTAATTTTATACACATGCAACTATCACATCAAGTTGAGTTCCTGTATCCCGATCGTTAAAAACCTAGCCTAACATGATGAAATTAATGAAATCGATTGTTGAATTGCAGGAAACCATGATTAAACTAGGGGAGAATTGAAGAATGATGTAGAAGGAAGATTATACAGAGGAAAGTAATCAACTAACTTACCAAAGCACTAAAAAGAATCAACTAAATTTACCTGTAATCACAAAAATCTGAACAACTTCAATCCTGGAATTAAATTTGTAATCAACCTTCAAACTAGGATTTTACTCAAAAGAATGGGAAATTAGATAAATTCTCCATTATTAAAAATTGATAATAACTTTGGTTTAAATACCCTAAAAAAATTCAAGAGTTTTAGGTGAACCAGGACTCTCCAATGGAGGAAGATAGAAAAATTAAAATTCAATAGTCGGACCAGTCCGGTCCTCCCTTGGTTCGGTCTGGCTGGAATCTGGATTAATTCTTTTAATTATTTTGAGGATTGATCCGGTATGGATCGGTTCATTTGTTTTCTTTTAGCTTCGATCCGTCTTCAGTCTGGGGGTCTCTGGAAATTGGCAATTCGGATCAGTCCGGCCCGAAACGGTCCGGTCTTCCTTTGACTTTTTCTCCAAATTTTGACTGCTCATAACTTTCACACCGAGACTCCGATTGAGGTGCCGTTTCTTCCTATGCACTCATAATGGAAAGATCTTATACTTTTATTTATATGCCTCATCCGAATTCAAGGAAAAAATTACACTTTTGCCCTCTTAACTTTTCCTTCTTCTCTTTCTCGATTCTTCTGGCTTCTTTCTTTCGTTATTGACATTAAATACCTGGAAAATTAGTACAACATACCAGAAACTCGGTGTACTCATTAGAATAAGTCAGTAGCAAGATTATGAGATAAAATCAAATCGATTACACTGTTCGAGGTGCTAAAGGTAACTAAATTAAAGGTATAAATTTGGAAGAATCTATCCCTAATCAACACGTGACTTATTTTATTGAGACTACCTGATTATGATGCCATGTGATTAATTAAGCATTATCATTTTAAATTTATTAGTGATGAAATCTATTTAAAACCAAATCAACACAACATGATTATTGATAGCGCGCGAGAGGTGTGCGCGTGTTGAGTGCACAGTCTTTGTTTTCTGTCTCGGCGTGACTATACAAACAAACCTAAATTACGACTACACTTGCGGGGCATGTAGAGCGGTAGGTCGGGTATCAAAAATCCACAGGGATGATTTGTTAGAATTTATAAGATTTAATATTCCAAAATAAAAGTATAAAAGGTGATTACAAACTAAAAAGTAAAAGATGCATAAAAGGGAAATGTTAATCTAGGCAAGGTATTAAAACTAGATTATGAAAGCGCGTAAAACTATATGTTGCGTCGAATATCCCTCACCCCAGTTAATTTGTATAAAATGCATTACAAATGCTTATCGTTTCGACAATTAATTAAATCAAGGGTTGTCATGCCCCTAAATCCTCATAAAAGCCTAATAAGATTTTGGCGTCAACAAATATCCCAGAAATTACGCGCGAAAGGTCATATGCACGGGACATACATGATATGCCACGTCAAATCTCCTTGGCGTAATAACTAGGACAACGCACCCAAAATAGACCCGTAAACACCATCATTAAAGCAAAGTAACGCGTTAACCCGAGTGAGTTCCATTTAAACACAACTTAATTTAAATTACCTAGAAAAAATGTTAAAAACACAGTAAATAAAGCGAGTAAATAAATGCGGTAAATCTATATTAGAAAGAAAATAAAGAAAGAAAGTAAACCTAATTTATAAAGCATGTAAATTTCACTACAAATCAAGAAATTAAGGAAAACAAGCTATATTAGTGGAAGGGACGATGAATAGTACAAATTACAAAACCAATTGTTTGCACACCAAATGAGGAAGAAAGATGAACCCTCCAACAACCCAAACCCTAACATAGAACTCTCTAAAACCTATTCTAACTAAGTTTATCTGAAATAGAAACCAAAAAAGGGGTTGTATAGTAGGTGGGAAAGAAAATAAAGGAAAAAGAAAAGAAAAGAAAAAGATCTCAAAATATTTGCAATCACTGGTCGACCAGTCGCAGGGGCGCGGTCGAGCGATCCCTTAGGCCAAAGTGCACTATCTCCTTACCACGGAAAAATTCCAATCCGCGGTCGACCGGTCCCAGGACGCGGTCGACCGATACTCTATTTTCAAGCTGTATTTTCTCATCAAAAGGAAGAAAAGTTTCATTACAGAATTGGGCATATCTTCTTCGTCCGAACTCCAAACGACGCACCATTTGCGGCCATACGATGCTAACTCCACGACTACGCATCCGTGGAATTTCCACGTGCCGGATAAGAAATGTGAATTGACTAAAATTCCCTTGAGTAGTGTCCGACGATGAAACTTCTCCGAAATGCAACGGATACTCACTTTTAGCATTCCAACACCTAGAAAAGCACAATTAACCCATGCAAAACTTATATATATCCAAATCCAAGGTGTTCTAGTTAATGAGCATAAATATAGGCATTTAGGACCGTAAAAGCGTTAGAATGCATAAAGATAGAGGGGAGAAATATGCAATATTTGATATGAGTCACACCACCTAACTTAAACATTGCTAGTCCCTATTAATGAAACAAAGAAAACCAGACCACAAAGGGCGGTACAAGACGTATATATGCATCGAAATATAAATGCCACTTTCATAGGGATCACGATTGCATTTAGAAATATAAAGAAATGAAGACTTGGTAGTCAAAACAAGTCCAAGAGTTAAAAACATTTTAAAATCATTTTAAAATCCGTTTTAACTCCGTTTTCGAAACCGTTTGAAATTCTCGCCTTTAAAAATAATAACCAACATATTTGAGCAATAAAAATAATTTTATCAAAAACATTATTTTCCTCCATTTTCAAAAAATTAATTAAAATAGCCCAAAATTACGCAGGTTGTTACACTTCCCCACTAACAATGGAATTTCGCCCTCGTAATTCGCCGAATGCCTAACTCTCAAAATCAAGCCACTACACTAACTCCAAACATAAATCACGTCTCCCAAAAATAAATTCCTCACCTCTAATCTCGAAACCTAACACGAATATCACCTAAAATTTTCTATCTCCAAAAATTGCTAACCACGCAATGAACCCAAAATCCAAACCCCGAGGGTTGTCGTATACCTAAGCTCTGATACCATTTGTAACACCCTGCCCGCCCGGGGAGAGCGAAAGGAGCGCTAATGCGGTAAAATAAATTCAAATCCAAAAGTGACAAGGTATAGAGCATCTAAATAAACCCACAATAATTTAAATCCACTAATCTATCTCTTCAATTACAACAAGTCTCTCGAATAAATACAACATCTAACTTGAAAAATAAAATACAAATCTCCAATGCTCTATACAACAAAATAAATAATACAAATCTTTCCCAAACAATCCTCGCTAAAATCAATCTCCATAGAGCCCCAAAATCCGCGCTAACCTGCCACTAAAAGAAAATATGGGGAAGTACACAATATGACACGAATTATGCTCAACAAATACAGATTAGCAACGAATAAAATGTAAAAACACGAGTAAGAATATTCAAATCAAAATACAAATCTCAAAGAATTTATCAATATAATTTCTCAACAACACTTTAACCGGGTCACTAGGACTCACCACATCCGTATATGCTTTATCAAGCCATAGCCCGGGAAACAGGAATTTTGGCGGGTTCCCAACATCCGTGCCATATTAAAATCTCATGACAACGTGCTCAACAACAATATAATGATACCACATGAATCAAAATCATTTCAACAATTATTTTCCGGATTTCAATGAATTTATCAATTCAAATATGAGTTCAATTAATAAGAATATAAAGAGAATGACACTCACGAGATTTAAGGAGCATATTGTGTAAAACCCCATATCTCAAACCACGATGAGAAACCAATGATCACATCCTCAAGATCAACACAAAAGATCTACAAAATCTCCTCCAAGAACCTCCAACAAAAATAGCCCCAAGAACACCTCTAATCTAAGGTTGGAACACACAAATCTCAAGGGCCAAAGTATAATTAAAAAGTAAAGGAATATAAAATATATTTGCTGCCAAAATTTGTGCCAAAAGTATGTTAAAAGGCTTGCCCACAACTTCCTTGTATAATGCAAAGAAATGAAAAGTTGGATTCCAAAAGACTCCTTTAAATAAGGCAAAGAAATGAAGACTTGGAAGTCAAAACAACTCCAAGAGTTAAAAACATTTAAAAATCATTTTAAAATCCGTTTTAACTCCATTTTCGAAACCGTTTGAAATTCTCGCCTTTAAAAATAATAACCAACATATTTGAGTAATAAAAATAATTTTATCAAAAACATTATTTTCCTCCATTTTCCAAAAATTAATTAAAATAGCCCAAAATTATTCGGGTTGTTACACGTATGCAATAAACCGTTAAACACCTAGGTTATCCTAGTGGACGAGTGTCGTCTCATGAGGGTATTCAGTGATGGTACCAACAAACATCACATGGTTTCCTTAAAATATGCCTAACCCAACATGCGGCAAGCCCAATAATGGCGAAAAGAATTTCATACACATTATTAGCACATTGAACGGATTCAAACAAAAGTCCAAATCATTAACATTCTTGAATGCACCTCATAGAATTGAAACTTTAAAATGTGGGAGGGGAGCGAGCACATGCAAAGTGTGATTTGGCAAAAACTTATATAAATCGGATAAACATTAAAGCAAACATATTTTCAATCCTCATGGGCATTACACTCATCAAGTGAATTCACTCGAAACAGGGAGCTAACACACATAACATTTGGGCATAAAGAGTAAATGTAAATGGAAACTAGGTCGCGCACATGTCACAAATGAAGAACGCTATATATAAAATGAAAAATGTAATGTCAACGAAAGGATACCGCTCATTAAAAGAGGCGAAATGTATTTTCAGAAATTATCAAAACTATTTAAACCTTTGAATTACATCTACTTAAGATCAGATAGGACTTTAATAGGGTTGTAATGTAGGCTAGGCTAAGGTACAAAATGAAGGATATATATGTATGAATTCAAAGTGTTCGGAAATGAAAACTTGGAATAATGGGAAAATGCGGGCAATAATCAAAAATTGGAAAACAAGTTCCAAAAAGGCATCAAATATATCATCGGGGAGGGTACTCAAAGCTTATTGAACTATATACAACATGTACAACTTTCTCTTTCTTTTCTTTTCTTCTTTTTATCATTTTTCTTTTGCTTTTTTGCTTTCTATTTTTCACTTTTTCTTTTCTTTACTTTTCACACTCTCACATGCCTAAATTGAAACCGCAAACCAACAACATCATTCAATCCCAAGTAACATTCCAAAGAAAGGTATGGAAGGTGTATGTATTGTTTTAACTCCAATTTGGAGTTTGTTATGGGATTGGGGTTATGAAATGAAAAGATTTATTTCGGCTCAACGGGGTTAATGAGGGTAAGTATATAAGGGTGAGGTCAAGGTCAATATAGGTGATATAACAAAGAGGGACTATGATCATTTCCAAAAGTTTACGCAATTCTCGAGTCAAAATAATATATGAAAATCATGCTCAAGTAACACATTTCAAGTATGAACTCAATTAACGAATGTCCAAATGAAAGAATAGTGAGATTACCAACGAATTCAAGGTTTTCAATGGGAAAAGAATAGTGTATACACTCACAAACGACGAAAGGTAATAAGCTTATTAGTGTAAGTGCTCATGGGATAAAAGTGCATGTGCATGTGCTCATGGGATTAAAGTGCATGTGCTCATGGGATAAAAGTGTAAGTGCATGTGCTCATGGGATTTTTATAACTCGCAACAAAAGATTAGCGAGTTATAAAAATCTTAAACCAAATCAATATAGCAATAAAAGTGCATGTGCTCATGGGATTAAAGTTTAATTCATGAAGTTATTCATAATATCAATAATTGAGGACTAAAGTCTAATAAATTCTAAAACTGAGAACATGCATCATTGGGTTGTCAATTGGATCGGGCAATTATTGAAATTTATCATCGAAAATAAAGGCAAAATGCCCAAAAAAAGGAGAAAAAAGAAAGAAAATATTTTATGAAATTTTTGAATTTTCTAAGAAAAGCATACTAAGTAACTAACTTGTGAGAAAAAACATGGACTAAATAATTAAATGGATAGAATATCCCACACCCCCAAACATAAAACTTGACATTTTCCTCAATGTACATTAAGAACCAAGTCAAAGAGAGAAAAAGAGCGATATTACCCAAAATTGGAGCGATCCCCATAAGAACAAGTCCAAAGAATCTACAAAGCACATTAGTACCGAGCATAGCAAAAAGAAATAACAAAGAGTTAACTGACTACACTAGACATATTATTTAGGCCTCACACTAACTATACACTAGAAGTCTAAATAGCTCAGGGTCCACCATAAGAACGATTTAACTTTGGAGGATAATCGGTGTACCCTCACATACAAGCATGCCTTCCGAAAAATATAAACTCCATTCGAAAAATGGAAGGCATGTGTAAGGCGAAAGAAATGAACCATTGATAATTAAAAGTTTTAGATGGACGATGGGGGGTTTGGATTGAACGGGTGACAAAAAAATTTGGGGACCGAGAAAAGTCGAATAACCTCCCAATGATTTTGCAATTGGAATGGGAGGTGGCGCATACAAAGGCAAAGATGCGATCGTGGAGGGCGACTCGAGCAAGTACTCCTCATCGGCAAAAAGTTTTAAAATATTAAAGTTTGGAACCGAATCATCAGGTACTTGTGACGGTGGGATAATAGAGAATGAAAATGGGGATGAAAGAAATTCAAACACATGAGATGAATCTTCATTGCATGAAGTTTGAGTTTCGAATGAAATAATATCATTTTCAATGAAATGTTCTTCTTTGGGGACCAAAGAAGAAATCATTTCATTGCAAATAGATATTACATCATTATCATCCTCACTTTAAATATCTATTATGCAATGGGCAAAGTATAGAATGGTTTGTTCCGAAGTAGGTAAAAGTACATCATTTGGTTCAAAACATTCCTCGTCTTCAAAAGTCTCGGAAGCAAAATCGGCGTCGGACTCAAATAATAAATCCAATTCATGTTTCCACAAACAATTTTCTTCCCCATAACAATTTTCAATTTTCTCATTATCATACATACGCAAACCCTCACCAAATTTCATAAGTCGAGGTACGGATACATATGAATGGGAACTTTGAAAATTACCATCGGACTTAAACGAAAACACATTAATATAGGAATGTTGAAAACTATTGCAATTCGTTTCAAAATTCCTATTATAAGGAGGTAAAGGCCCAAAATTATTGGCATCATCATCAAAATTCCAATAACCTAAATTTTGATTGTCGTTATACTCGCCCAAAGTCATATTTCAATTTGTTATACTTTTGGATTCTAAGTATTCATCGAAAGTCATAGTTTTAAAAGAATTTTGAGAATTATAACAAGGATTACCGAAAGAATTGGAATAATACATGCTTACCCCAAAAATGGCTCAAGTGGCGAATTCCACAAAGCAAGTGCGCGTGGGAAAAATTCGAGCGATTCTAAGTGCTCAAATTTGGAAGTCCTGCAAAAATATTAGTCAATAATACAAATAGAAAGAAAATACCATGAAATACTAAATGAAATGAAGTCTAAAACAAACTAGTCCCCGACAACGGGGCCATTTTGGTAGCGCGCGAAAGGTGTGCACGTGTAAAGTGCATGATCGTTGTTTTCTGTCTTGCTGTGACTATACAAACAAACCTAAATTATGACTAGACTTGCGAGGCAAGTATAGCGGTAAGTCGGGTATCAAAAATCCACAGGGATGAGTTATTAGAATTTATAAGATTTAATATTCCAAAATAAAAGTGTAAAAGGTGATTACAAACTAAAAAGTAAAAGATGCATAAAAGGGAAATGTTAATCTAGGCAAGGTATTGAAACTAGATTATGAAAGTGCATAAAACTATAGGTTGCATCGAATATCCCTCACCCGAGTTAATTTGTATAAAATGGTTACATGGGTCGATGAGTTATTACAAATGCGTCTCGTTTTGACAGTTAATTAATCATGGGTTGTCACGCCCCTAAATCCTCACAAAAGCCTAATAAGATTTTGGCATCAACAAATATCCCAGCAATTACGCACGAAAGGTCGTATGCACGGGACATACATGATATGCCCCGTCAAATATCCTAGGCATAATAAATAGGACAACGCACCCGAAATAGACCTGTAAACACCATCACCAAAGCAAAGGAACGCGTTAACCCGAGTGAGTTCCATTCAAGCACAACCTAATTTAAATTACCTAGAAATCATATTAAAAATGCGGTAAATAAAGTGAGTGAATAAACACGGTAAATCTATAATAGAAAGAAAATAAAGAAAGCAAGTAAACCTAATTTAGAAAGATTGTAAATTATAGTACAGAGCAGGAAATTAAAGAAAACAAGCTATATTAATGGAAGGGATGATGGACAGTACAAATTACAAACCCAATTGTTGTCACACCAAATGAGGAATAAAGATGAACTCTCCAACAATCCAAAACCTAACCTACAACTCTCTAAACCCTATTCTAACTAAGTATATCTAAAATAGAAACCAAAAAATGGGTTATATAGTAAGTGGGAAAGAAAATAAAAGAAAAAGAAAAGAAAAGAAAAAGATCTCAAAATATCTACAATCACCGGTCGACCGGTCGTAGGGGCGCGATTGACCGGTCCCTTAGGCAAAAGTGCACTGCCTCCTTACCACGAAAAAATTCCAAATCGTGGTCGACCAGTCCTAGGGACGCGATCAACTGGTACTCTATTCTCACGCTGCATTTGGTCATCACATGGAATAAAAGTTTCATTACGGAATCGAGCATATCTCCTTCGTCCGAACTCCAAACGACGCACCATTAGCGGCCACACGATGCTAACTCCACGAACTACGCATCCGTGGAATTTCCATGAGTAGGATAAGAAAATTGATTTGACTACATGCCCTTGAATTAGTGTCCGGCGATGGAAGTTCTCCGAAATGTAACGGATCCTCACTTTTAGCGTTCCAATACCTACAAAAGCACAATTAACCCCTGTAAAATATGTATCTATACAAATACAAGGTTGTCTAGTTAATGAGCATAAATATAGGCATTTAGGACCGTAAAAGCGCTAGAATGCATAAAGATATGGGGGAGAAATATGTAATGTTTGATACGAATCTATTATTCAACACATTGACATGAAATTTCACATGGATCATAACATAACTAAATGAACTCCAATCGCCTCAACAACATTTATTCATATAAGCATTAAATATTTAATATCATATTTTTTAAGTTCTATTATGATCCTAAAAGCCGAAAATTAATATTTTTTACGAACAACCACAACAGTCATATAAAAAATGAAGTAAATCTCAAAAAGAATAATCGAAATTGAAAAAAAAATGAACAAACTAAGTTTATTTCATAGAAAACTAAAATCAAAATTTTTGCAATGACGTTCATATGCATGTATGTGCATCTGTGTATAAGTGTGTTTCTTCGTGCATGTGTGTGTTTGATTTGGGAAGGAGAGAGAGAGAGAGAGAAGAGTATCTGAATTGAGAGATACGACAATGGTTCATGGGAAGCAAATGTGCAAACTTTTTGATAGGGCTGATTTTGGGGGAATGTTTTGTGGGGAAATTTTTGACGAGGTGGGGGGGAAGTTGTCCTCCTTTTTTGTCTTATTGGAGCACACGGCTTGTTCAATTTTTGAGTAAAAATGTCATAATATGTATACTTAGTATACAAATTCTTAAAAATGGTTCATAATATTAATATATATAAAATGACATTTTATATTAGATATGTCACATTAATAACAATTTTAACTTTTAAATGAAATTTTTATATTAAATGTCTTTAAGTTAATTTTTCGAGTGTCATAAAAATGTTTTTTTCTTATAGTGTTAGTTTTATTCTAAATGTTTTGACACGGAAAATTGTATTCGGGTTGAGAATCAATTCATGATTTTGTTTCAAAGAAAATTAGTATATGATTATCAAAAATATTTTAAGTATATTTGATGCTTAAACGTGTAATGAATTTTTTTGGTAATAAATCATTTGGTATTTAATGGTTTAATCAGGTTTGACAATAAAAAAATGTTATTTTTGGTTTTTAATAAGAAAAATGTTATTTCGAGTAATAAGTAAATCAACTTTAAATTTCAACACATATAAAATATTGGTTGTTTGAATGAAAATAGGCTAGGGCCGAGAAATAGCCTCGATTAGAAATGTCCAAAAGATGCTCCAAATGTCCCGAAACATGGCCCAGTCCATATATTAAACCAATGAGATAAGATCCACTTGTGGTATTATTAATATGTACTTTACAAACATATGAACCTACTCTAAGCTTGACATATTCAACAAATCAATCATTTTATTACGTTAATTTAATTATCTTAATAAATAAATTTATTTGCCAATTCACGCAACTTAAGTTAATATTGATTTTTAATTAGTTTGGTTGAGAATCATTAGTATAAGAACCTATTTCACAATTGATGGGACTCAATATCGATGGAAGAATATAAACAAAGGAATCCCAATGCATAGCTCTTGACCATTCCATATCCCCCCCCCCCCCCCCCCCACCCCCAATGAGTCCGCTAACATCAATACCAATATGATCAAATCAACTTACAACTATAATACAGAATAAACCATATGTAGCCTCCTACAGTCACATTTCAGTCAACCAAATAATGTATCGAGTGTCCATTATCTAAAATCATTCAATGAACACCACATGTCATATAATAATTCATACTTATGCGATAATCAATTTCACAATTAACTAAATACTATAAAAATACGAGTTATTAAATTCCCCTCTTATCTTGCTTATTATGATTTTTAAGTCATTTCCCTATATTATGAACCTTATCGATGGCATAGAAATATAAATGACATAGGATATGAACTCATAGGATATTTGAGATATGATAAAGATAATGTATCTGCACATAAACTAAGGATAGGTAAGTACAAACCTAACATGCCTTAAGGATAGGAAACCACATGAGTAAGTAGTAATAGGGGAACTAATCCTAACATTAAAAGTGCATGTCTAAGTCCCTTTAGACTATGAATGAACAAATAGGTCTTACCTAATAAACTTAATGATGAAAGGCGTTGTGAAGAAAGTTGTCACAGGTGGCACTTGTAAAATTTACAATCATTATAGAAGTGAAGAAACAAGGTTCATAGAAAACTTTTTAAACAGGCGCCCACCTAAGGCAAAATCTTGTAATGACTGGGGATAAGCATAAAAGGAAAATTCAAAATTTTGTATTCGATTGTTAATTTCGAAAACACTTCCATTACCATTTATATTATTCGGATAATTGGAGAAAAATATGTTCAAGGAAAAAATATCTATCATATCACAAACCAAGTTCACTTTTGGCCTATAAAAGACGGTCTAGTGCATAAAAACTTAAGTAATTCAGTTTAGCATATGGAGGTAAATGATTAAATAAAATTAGAAGTACAATATGCTCAACTATAATACTTAAGGAATGATGCACACCTCAAAATAGTGAATACAGAAGAAGAAAAACCTAATCAACACATAGATTCAAACAATGGTTAATATAAGACCCCTTAGAGGGGAAAATATTCGATTACATACCATTTCCATGTCAAAACAATTAAGAGGCCACATAGGTCATAAGTAAAGTCCATGAAAATAAAGATATTAAGAAACCTTGTCCCCATGAGTGTTGACGTTAATGGGGACATTGGTAAAAATGGGATCCTCAGCATCACAAGAACCCTCAACATATATAGGTCTCTTAACCACAACTCGTACTTTGGCTTTGGCAGCATACTGAGTATCCTCATGGGCATCAAAGTCAGTTGAAATGGCCTTCCCATTGATATTATCAATATGTCAAGTTACTATCTCCTCGATAATGTGAAGGTAGTTATATCTGGTCCTCATCATAATCTCTTCATAACCTTGACATATATAGTATAATCCAAGGCCTTAGAATTTCAAGTAAGAGTAATGGCAGACACAACATCCTTGTTTACATGCTCCATAACTTTGGCAACATGCTCATTGTTTTTTTTGCTGGGAAGGTTCGACAGATTTAAGAGCAAGGTCAACTTCATCCATTTCCATATTTAAATTGGCGATCTTATTATCCTTCTCCTTCCTTAAAACTACCAGTTCGATGTTTCTCTTTACTTTCACACCTTGCTACTTGACTTTTTAATGATTTAAGGCTTTTTAATTATCATTATCCTGTAATACCCCGTACTTTTGGCTATATTTATTTTTGGGATTAATTAATTAAATGCGTATTAATTGGAAATTAATCCGGGTTAAAAATACTAACGAGATGCGAGTTGGTATTTGATTATGTGCATACATGTTTTTATATGAACATTGAATTATGAAATTTGTCGCGAGATTTACATACGGCAATTTGGGAATTTGGTTGAGACGCGTGAGACCGCCGCGTCATGGTATATTATATTAATTATAAAAGTGATTTTTATTTCTATTAACCGTATGGTCGTTTTGAGTGCTCTAACGCGTCCGGAAGGGTCGAGATAGTCAGAAAACACTAGCCGGGGGTGTAGTTTGGGTCCCGGGGTATTTTTAGGCCATACCGGCAATATAAAGGGTATTTTGGTAATTTCGTATTTTGGGAAATTAAAAGTGACGAAAATTGATTAATTACATCTGATGTGGATTTGACCCACTAAGCCACTAACCAACCCATTATAACCTAGAGGGGTACGTAGGTTATTAGAAGAGTTTTCTAAGTTTCCCAAATCAAAACCCTAGCCACCATAGCCTTTTGGAGAAGAAAGCTTGGAGAGGGAGAAATAGAGAAGGAATTCTGCAGAAATAAAGAGAGGAAATCAACACCAAATTCAGAGACAATAGAGGCAAGTGATTTAACTATATTTAAATTCAGAGAATGTTCTTTCCATGTTAGAAAATTGAAGATTTACAATTGTTCTTGAAAGATAATGAAAACCCATGTATTTTAGAACTTAGAACTCGAAAATCTTGAGGAGAATTGCATGTAGAATGATAGGTAGATGATTATTCTCATGATATATATGATTGGAAGAAATTAAAACGGATTTATATTGAGTTAATTCATGATTCAAAAAGTTAGGGTTTATGTTCTTGAATAATTGGGGAAAAAGTGTAGAGATTTGTATATTGATTGATGTTTGGGTGATTTAATCCTTTAAAACGTGTTAAGAGATGACTATAATATGTTTTGGATTGATTAGGAACCTTAACACAATCATTGGAACGAAGTTTAGAGGAGATTTGTGGAGTAAGAATTGGGAAAAATCGTAACTAAGAAATTCTGGGCCGAAACTGGTCCCTCGTTAGAAACCAACCCAGGTCGTTCGAACGAGCTCGTTCGAACGAGCTTCTAACGAGTTGACTAGTCGCTTCTAACGAAGGGCAGTTTCGTTCGATAATCTCGTTAGAATGAGATATCGTTAGAAGGTACAGTTCGTTCGAACGAACTGGATCTCGTTCGAACAGTCTCGTTCGAACGAGACTTCTAACGAGCTGACAGTCTAATCTCGTTCGAACAGCCTCGTTCGAACAAGACTTCTAACGAGCTGGCAGTTTGGGCCATTTTAGACTGTTTTGATTTTTGGAGTCCCGTAAACTTGTTCGAGGTTAGAGATAACATTCCTTTGAAGGTGTATTAGTATTCTTGGGACACTTGAGTTACAATGAGGAGTAGATTATATAAGTGTGGATCAAATCAATTAGACATTTGAGCTGAGACGTGAGTGACTATTACGAAGTGAGAATAAATTTATGGCGCATATTAATATGAACCAGGATTATATAAGTGTAGATATATTAAGTGGTACGAGAATACGATATATACTACAATTAAACTATGAGATTACTAAGATGTGTGTTTACTTAGTATTATATGAATTGTGTGTATGACATACCTACCATACTTGCTATCACAGGAGGTTTGCGTTTGCTTAGGGCCCTCTAATCCTTGTGTTGCCCGGATTTAGACTGGTTACCTTGATGAACATAGGTCATAGAAAGACTTATTGGGATATTAATAAGTCCGATGATCGTGGGACCGTAGGTATGTGCGTGACCCATGTGATGTGACTGTGTTCGCCTCCATTATTTGTGATGTTGTTATCTTTGAGCTATTCCTGAGAGATTCGGAATATGTGATCCTTATGTACGTGATGTACCGGGATGGATGGCAGAGTATGTGTTCACCGCAGCTTAGTTCTCGGGGTGCTTATATTGTATATTTAGGATGTGAATAATATACACTTAATTATGGGAACTTTCATGATTATTACTGTGAATATAATTATGGTAAGGTTTAGAGAGAACATAACGGGTAAATTGTTAGTGAATTATAATACATTGCGAATCTGAGTTTATGTAACACCTCTGTTTTAGATTGTTAACGCTAGAAATTAATATGGGAATCAAGTACTAATGGGTAGAGCTTATTACGGTTTGATTAGATGAGTATATCATAGTAGATGGGTACAGAACGTTAGGAGTGCACATGTAGTCGAGAGGTGAGAATTTCATGTGAGTGCACGTCCTAACATGTACTTTGCATTTATTGTTTTAAATGTTTTTAAAGCACTTGCAGGTTTTTAAAATGATTTCCACTTTCGGGCTCTGACCCATTTGCTTTCAAATCTATTTTATTGTAAAAACATTTTTTAGGTGCCCAGCCACAAGGACACCGTGCATAGGATACTCATTCAGGTGGCGAGCTGTAGCTGTTTGTGGAAGCTACAGGGATTTGCTTATAGACGCTTCTATCTTTTGGATTCCTGGTTCAGTCCTCTTCAGTTTTAGGGCATGTTGCCCAGTTCCATTAGAGTTACATTTCCATTTCAGATATTGGCATTGTATTAATTTATTATTCAGTATTTCATTACTTTTCAGTTATGGGATTTGTAGCGAGGAGATTTCCTCCAGACTTTAATTACTGTTTGTGATGGTTATTCTATATTATTTCGTTATGGTGAATGGTGTTATTAATCTTCATTACGCTTGTTTCATGTTAATCAGACTTTAAATTAAAATTTGGCACTTACTTTTTAAATACTAGGTGGTTAGTAATCATTAAAATGTTTTCGACAGTGATGCTATTAACTGGGCCAGCCTGGCATTTTGAATTAATTTAATAAAGGAGTAGCTACCCGGTATTTGATTAGTCGGGGTGTCACATATCCTTGGAGAGGGTATCATTATTCCTCTTAGTCCACTATTGAAGGTCAACTATAAACATCAAACCCTAGATCAAAAAGAGAAAATGAGTTAAAGCAAGGCTGGTCTTAACTTGAAAAATAATTTAAGATGAGAATAGTTGATCAATAAAGGGTACAAACCAAAATACCTTATCCACAATAAGATCGACTTCCCTCTCATCCTATGTTACCAAAGTATCTGTTCTCATAATTTGGGATACTGGTGATTAGGAAATCTCTAAACCTAAGGGAGTGAATGTAAAAAATTATTGGGGTTGGCCTGTAAGGCCTGATAGGTATCCATTGTTGATGGAAGGTTTATAGCCATCACTGGACCTCTGGGGCTTAGGTTTGTCTTGGAAGGACCAGTCTAGGTGTTACGAATTTTTAAAGGTTTTCTCCTAAACAACTATGTATCCTTCTCGATAGTCTCTCCATGTTTACCACTAGTCTTGGACACATGATCCATGACAACCATTGGTATCAAAATATCCCATTAGTCTTTTAAATAGATTTATTGGATGGTTTGGAAAAAAATAAATATCATGTTGAGGCAAGTAACATACGAATATAAAGACTCAACTGAAGTATGACTCATCGACTAACAAAGTGCTTTGAGAGTTTAGGCATTGGATATGATACGTACCTCCTCCAGCCTTGACAGAAGAGAAAGCACCATGTACGTTTTGATCCTAGTATTGATAATGTCATTTTCTTACTTGAAGTGCATAACACTAAGGACAACTGAATACAAAGTTACAAAGAACATAAAATCCATAGAAGTTATTAGTAGGGAAAATCATATAGGTTAACTTAAATTAATGTAAGAGAGAGATGTACTACTAAGATGAGAATTTACCCAGTCATAGAGGATTCTGACCGCTTATTTTTACTCCTCATCTTTCAATATTTCCCAATCCCCATTCACAAAGAAAAAAATAGTCTTCCAATGATGATTACTGGTCTCGTATATTCTCATAAGTTTATGCGTTGGGTTATAATGGCTCATATGGCAAGAGCCGAGAAAGTGGTTAGTGTAAACTACCTTATAAACAGTATGAAATATATCATCGATTATATTCTTAGCATGGACATATATCGAAGTTATGATTGAGTCGACGATGATCCACCTAGGATTATGAGCTAATTAGTCGGGGAAACACCTAATTCTAACATTGTATCAATAAAACTACGAAATGGGTGTCTGAATCATAAGTGGAAAATAACATCATACACAAAAATCTCCTAGTGATCTTTGTGTCCTAGGCTCTCTCATAAACCTCGGGCACAGTGAAAGTCATAATTCGTCTTTATCCAAAAAATGTGTTAAATCCAACAAGAACTAACTTAATTAATGGTTCTTTTATAAACATCGTCTATTGATAGATCTAACTCACCACCCTCATCGTCATTAAGGAACTTCTTAGCAACATCGTAGTTATAAGGTTTGAATCTTATGAATAAATTAATGAAGTATGTATTCTCCAACTAACCATCATACCCCCCTCCTTTATAAGGTCAACCAACTCATGAGCACTGGAGTATCTCAAAAATAAAGTAGACTTTGCATCATAATGATCGGATGATGCGAACGTAGAGAAGGAAAAAGAGGTCAAAACTGAAGAATAGGATGATTCCAAAGCTTCAACCTTAGTATCACTCCTAGAGGAGGAGTTAGCCTAATAGTAGTGTATGATTTCTAGATTAGTACACCACAGGGGTGTAATACCCCGTATTTTTATGTTATATTAATTTGGGGATTTATTAAATTTAATGTGAGTTAACTATTTAATAAAAATCCGGAAATTCATTATGTTATAATTATTAACGTGACGAGAGTTAGTAATTATGGGAAATTTGTTGAATATTACTAATGAGCAAAGTAATATGTAATATTGGTTCTACTGAATGTCACAAGTATTGAATATCACGAGTGAATAAAATGACAATTTTGGAAATTTGAGTCGGGACGCGCCCGTGTCGCGTCAGGACTAAATATTGTTAAATAAAAGTGAATATTTTATAAGTTGTTCGTATGGTCATTTTGAGTGCGTCAACACGTCCGGAAGGGTCTAGATAGTCAGAAAAGTGTACCCGAGTGTTTAGTTTGGGTCTCGGGGCGTTTTTAGGCCTAATTAGTAACCCGGGAGGGCATTTTGGTCCTTTTTAAATTTTTGGGTAATTAAACCCACGAAAATTAGAGGAGTTATATCAGATACCTAGGTTACCTTCTAGGGTTAGAAACTCTAAACACAAGTGACGGCCATAGAAGAGGAAGTAGAGAGCTCTCAAGGCAAATTGAAGGCCCAAAACTCAACGGTTTGCACCGCCGCCACCACCAACGCGTAGATCGCGAGACGGGGAACGCAACCATACCGAATTCGGCACCAACCCAGACCTCTGAAAATCCCAGGCAAGTGTTTATCTTGATTATTTCATTGGTGCATCTTTCATATTAGTTTAGGAGTAATTAAGATGAGTTTTAATGGAAGAAAACCCGATTTATGATTGGAAAATCCATGTAGTATTGGTCAAATTGATAATTCTGGAAACCCTTGCCATGTAGAGGAATTTAAACCACGAAATTATGATGTGTATAAGAAGGGAATTCTGGAAATAATTGTTAGAACCATCTTTAAGAGAATTTTAGGGTTCTTGAGATTTTATATGAAATTGGGGCTGTTAATTCATGATTAAATCACAGTAATTCACATGCTTTACGTTGAAAATAACTATTATGATGATATAAGGTTAGTAGCATCAATTCTGGGATGATTGGGATTAGAAAATATGGAAATTGTTGGTGTTTGTAGATGAAACCCGTAACTGCAGAATTTCAGTTTTCGCAGACCTGCTTGATCGATCGATCGAGCCCAGATCTTCGATCGATCGAAGGTTCGATCGATCGAGACCCAAACCTCGATCGATCGACCCCTCCTGGAAGACTCCTTTTTCCCTTTTTAAATGAGTTAAATTCAAATTGTTGTGATAATTCTTGGGCATTCTTAATAAAATGATTTGGGAGACATTGAGGACCAGTAGGGCATATGAATAAATGTTGGGATATTTAATATTCGACGAGAATGGTATTTATGGGGTATTCACTTTAGGGTTGGTAAATTTATGTATTAAAGGGTGAGGCGCGTAAGAGAGTTAAGTTGGAATATAATAATGACACCTACTGAATTGTATACTTGGGAAGATAGAGTCCGTGTGAGTTACGTAATAAGATAGAAGAATCCTTCGAATTTAGGTCAGAGACGAACCCTTATACGCGATATCAATAATGTGAAAATAAGGATAAACGTCGTAACTATGGGATTTGAGATATACCTAATATTGTTAGGGTAATATTAGTATAGTTATATGATTGTGTATGTATATGCTATCTATGTGTGAAAATCATGCCCACGCTACTTGCAATCCCTGAGGTTACCGCGCTGGGACAGACTTATCTCGATGGGACCTTTATGGGGGATATTGACTTGTACCCTAGAAGATAGTATCCTTGGTACAAGCTATCGATGTGATAGTTCAGATGGTCCTAAGAGACACAGGCATGTGCCATCCTCTTAGAGACTTGGAATCTATACTTCGCCTCAATATTGTTTGTGTATGTCTGTTAATACAATTCGAGAGTGATTCCGAATGTATTCCCCTTAATATAAGTGATATGGGGCTTTGGATAGTAGAGTATGCCTGCACCATAGTTTTATTTGAGGTGCTGTTATGATATATATATTATACGAGTAGTTAATATATATATATAAAATTATGAAATTTGGAACTACCTATTGTGAATTGATATGTAGGACATGGTTGATGACTCAAATTGTAAATACTTGTTTTGAGAGAGTATAATATGACACTGGAAAACTTTGTTGATTAAAAAGTTAAAATGAGACCTTTGGTTATTAATTGAAATATCATTTTCAAACAATTGAATCGTTAAATTTTGAATCCTGCGAATAACCTAAGATAAGTTAAACCTTTGGGAAGAGATAGGGTGTTCTATGACGAGATAATCCGTTGGGAAGGTTAGTACGATAGACGTGCACATTAGAAGAGAGGTGAGAATTTCTAAAGAGAGTGTCGAACTAATATATTGTTGCATTGGCCTGTATCAATTTAAATATTTGCTAAACGAATTTTAAATCATACACACTATCGAGCTCTGACCCGTTTCTTTTTCTCTCTCTTGTATGTATATGTATATATTACAGGTGCCCAGCCACAGGGGCGTCTTGATTAGGATCCCTTGAAAGGAACGTGCTACAGCTTAGGTGGAAGTTGCAGGCCACTTGCATAGACGACTTCGTTTACTTGATTCCACATCTATCATTCTCATTTATTGGTCATGTGTCGCCCCTTCCTTTATTGATTTGTTTTATTTGGGACAGTTGTATTTCAGTTATTTCTAGTTCTGTTACTATGGGATTTATTCAGTATGGATGTGTTACTTTAAATTTTACTTGTTGGGATTCGATTGCAAAATGATTTTAAATAATTGGATTATGTTCCAGGATTATTGTGATGTGATTCTTACTTATTGAAATGTTGTTAATAAATAAATAAATGATTTTTCTTTAAAACTAAAATTAGGAAAGTAATGTTTAAATATGGTTTTGACACTTAGCTTAATTAATTAGGGTGTTAAATTGGAAAATTTATTTTTACGACAGTGATGCTAAGAATGAACTAACTGTTCACCTTGATTTTAATTTAATAAAGGAGTGATCGTCCAGTATTTGATTAGGCGGGGTGTCACAGGTGGTATCAGTGCATCAAGTTCTAGTGTCCTTTAGGATCTGTACGGCTTATTATGCTTTCAGCATTGCTTTCTTTGATATAGAGCCCTAATACTAGGAATGTTGTGTTCATCTCTATACATTGGAAATTCGTGCTTCTGCGATTTGTTTATTTGAATGATGAACTCATCTAAATTTACTTAAATTTTCAGATGGATCATCAAGAAGAACTAGCTAAAACGGTTGAGGGAGTCAACGAGCAAGATCGACTCACACCTCAGGTACCCCCAGAGAGAATATCAACCGCCGAGTTAGCAGGAATCGTGGCACAAGCAGTTACCACTGCAGTTTTACAATACCAAGAATGCAGCATACAACTTAAAGGAGGCAAAAGACCTAGAGAGGTTAGCCAAATGCATGTGACTAAAGCTGAAAAATGTGCGAAGACCCCGAAATTGCGACAACAAACTACCCAAGACCGAGTCAGTTCTAGTCAACAACGTGGTAAAGTGAAGCAGTTTCGAAACAGGAATAAAGTCTCAAGTCAGCAAGGCCAACACCGATAACAGCAGGGTCGGAGGGGGACTAACTTCAGAGGCCGATGTTTTGTGTGTGGCGAGCATGGCCATAAACGTCAGGAATGCCCATAGGGTGTTAGGGCCCCACAGCAGCAGGGTACCCGTAATGGGCCACAGGGGCCACTTTTTCCAGTCGTTCTCCCAGCACCATCTCAGGTACCAGCCCTACCAACCTTTCCAGTAGCTCCAGTGTAGCAGGGGCAGTTACAGTACAGACATATCTATAATGTGCACCAGGGAGCAGCCCCACAGGCACCACCCACGATTTGGGGTATGTTTTCTATCCATGAGACTTTGGGTCGAATTTTGTTTGTTACTGGGACAACGCATTGTTTTATAGCTACATATTATGCGAAGCCCTTAGGGTTATTAACCATAGTAGAGAGAACTGTAACGTAGGTAGACTCACCACTGGGAAATGGTTCGCTTATCTTCTTTATATGCCGAGGAGTGGGGGTAGATATTGGTAGTTTGGTATTACCTGCAGACATGTTAGTCTTATATATGCATGAGCATGATGTTATTATCGGCGTGAATTAGCTCGCAACTTATAGAGCCATGATTGATTGCTTCGGTGGGAGCATTATTTTTGCCATTCCGGGGCAAGAGATGTTTGTAGTGGCGATGCCTCGCCCAGAGGGAGGTTCGACAGCTCATTTGTATTAATATAGAGAAGGATACCTCTAAGGAGGCTGTGATTCCGTTAGACTCGATTCCATTAGTTCGTGAGTATTCCAATGTATTTCAGGAAATACCAGGCCTACCCCCAGTCAACAGATAGACTTTATTACAGATTTATTGCCACATACGAGACCTATAGCACGCTCACAGTACCGTATGGCTCAGGCAGAGATGCGAGAGCTACGAGATCAGATAGAGCAGCTGTTAGGTCAGGGCTCCATTCGTAGGAGTACTTCACCTTGGGGCGCTCCAGTATTGTTTGTGAAGAAGAGAGATGGTTCAATGAGGTTATGTGTGGACTACCGGGAGTTGAACAAGGTCGCGATACGGAATAAGTATCCGTTGCCTCGAATCAATGATCTGTTCAACCAGCTGAGGGGAGCAACCTTCTTTTCGAAGATAGATCTGAGGTCGGGGTACCATCAACTACGTATTAGAGAGAAGGATGTTTCAAAGACTAGCTTCTTGATGAGATATGGGTCTTACGAATTCAGAGTGATGCCATTTGGTCTCACAAATGCTACAGCCGTATTCATGGACTTAATGAACCGAGTATTCAGAGAGTTCTTGGATCAGTTTGTCATTGTCTTTATAGATGACATTTTGATATATTCACACTCCGAGGAGGAGCACGTCGAGCATTTGAGGCAGGTTCTTCAGACTCTACGAGAGCATCAGTTGTATGCTAAGTACGCGAAGTGTGGATTCTGGTTGCGAGAAGTACATTTCTTGGGCGATGTTGTTTCTGAGCAGGGGATAGCAGTTGACCCGAGTAAAGTGTCAGCGGTGAGGGAATGGGGACAGCCCATGACATCGACGGAAGTGCGTAGTTTCTTAGGGTTAGATGGATACTATAGGAGATTCATTCGGGGATTCTCCAAAATAGCGGGTCCATTGACGAACCTGACTCGCAAAGGGGTACCATATGTTTGGAATAATGCTTCTCAATTGGCTTTTGACGAGCTGAAAGACAAGCTTACTTCAGCACCAGTCCTTGCTTTACCGAAGCCGGGAGTGGAGTACCTGGTTTACACCGATGCCTCTTTATGGGGACTTGGGGGAGTACTTCAGCAGGAAGAGAAGGCTATAGCTTTTGCCTCCCACAAGCTTAATCCGCATGAGAAGAATTACCCCACCCACGACCTGGAGTTAGAAGCGGTCGTTTTTACATTGAGGATATGGAGGCACTACTTATTGGGGGAGAAGTTCCGTTAGTTCATAGACCACAAATCACTGCAGCACCTATTCACTCAGCGAGAGCTGAATATGCGACACCGCAGATGGTTAGAGTTTGTGAAGGACTATCAGCTCGACATATAGTATCATTCGGGGAAGGCCAACATAGTTGCTGGTGCGTTGAGCCGTAGATCGACAGACGAGTTAGCAGTTGTCTGGAAAGTGAAGTGGAAGGAGTTGGGTAACCAGGACCCAGTAGCCCGTTCCTTCATATATGTTATGACAGTCACACCCGAGATTGTTACGAGGATAATAAAGGCACAAACCACAGACCCGTTTTGCCAGGAGCAGATTGAACGACTTTTAGCCGAGGGTGCTAAGTCCTGTTCTGCTAGTTTTGATGGGGGTTTGAGGTTTAATGGGAGGTTAGTGGTTCCAGAAGGGGCATAATTGCGTCATGCAGTGATGACCCAATCTCACGAGTCCCGATTTGCAGTGCATCCTGGAGGAGATAAGATGTACCAGGATATAAGGAGACAATACTGGTGGAGTGGGATGAAGAAGGACATTGCAGAGTTTGTGTCCAAGTGTTCTACCTACCAGCTGGTGAAGGTGGACCATCAGAAATCGTAAGGATTGCTTCAGCCATTGGAAGTACCTGCATGGAAGTGGGAGAGTATTTCCATGGATTTCATTACGGGGTTGCCTACATCACAGTGGGGCCACGACGCCATATGGGTGATTGTAGATCGTTTGACCAAGGTGGCTCATTTTCTGTCGGTGCGGACATATTACACAACGGGTCAGTATGCTTAGTTGTTCATTTCTGAGATTGTCAGATTACATGGGGTGCCCCTGAATATTGTGTCAGATAGAGATAAGATTTTCGTGTCACATTTCTGGGAAAGCTTTCAGGAGGCTATGGGTACTGAGTTGAGGCTGAGTTCAGCTTATCACCCATAGACAGATGGACAGACTGAGCGTACTAATCAGATGTTGGAGGATATGCTACGCATGTGTGTTCTTAATTTTGGGGGAGGTTGGGAGCCACACCTTCCACTGGTAGAGTTTGCTTATAATAACTCTTATCAGTTCACGATTGCCATGGCTCCATTTGAGGCTTTGTATGACAGGCCTTGTCGTTCCCCAGCTTATAATAACTCAGGAGATCTCCGCGAGGATTGAGATGTTTAGGAGTCACATTCGGGTAGCCCAGGACAGGCAGAAGAGCTACGCCGATGCGAAACGGTTCTTTCGAGAGTTTAATGTGGGGGACCAATTATTACTGCGTGTACCTCCTATGAAAGGAGTGATGAGGTTCGAAAAAAAAAAGGGAAATTGGCCTCGAGGTACGTGGGACCATTTCCCATTATCGAGAGGATTGTGCCGGTAGCATACAGATTGGGACTACCAAACATTTACATCGCATTCACGATGTATTCCACATCTCGTCGTTGAAACGGTATCTTCAGGATGATATGGCCCATACTCACATTGCGATAGATGAGATCGACTTACATCCTGACAGCTCTTACGAGGAGAGACCGGTGGCTACCCTAGACTATAGTGAGAGGAGATTGAGGTCAAAGATAGTTCCACTTGTACGAATCCACTTGGGAGCGCGAGGCCGATATACGCGAGAGATATCCAGATTTGTTCTTACCAGGTATGCCTTATTTTCTGAATTTCGGGATGAAATTCCGTTATTAGGGGGGGGGGGGGGAGTATGTAATACCCCGTATTTTTATGTTATATTAATTTGGGGATTTATTAAATTTAATGTGAGTTAACTATTTAATAAAAATCTGGAAATTCATTATGTTATAATTATTAACGTGACGAGAGTATGTAATTATGGGAAATTTTATTTATATTACTAATGAGAAAAGTAATATGTAATATTGGTTCTACTGAATGTCACGAGTATTGAATGTCATGAGTGAATAAAATGACAATTTTGGAAATTTGAGTCGGGACGCGCCCGTGTCGCATCAGGACTAAATATTGTTAAATAAAAGTGAATATTTTATAAGTTGTTCGTATGGTCATTTTGAGTGTGCCAACACGTCCGGAAGGGTCGAGATAGTCAGAAAAGTGTACCCGGGTGTTTAGTTTGGGTCTCGGGGCATTTTTAGGCCTAATTAGTAACCCGGGAGGGCATTTTGGTCATTTTACATTTTTGGGTAATTAAACCCTCCAAAATTAGAGGAGTTATATCAGATACCTAGGTTACCTTCTAGGGTTAGAAACTCTAAACACAAGTGACGGCCATAGGAGAGGAAGGAGAGAGCTCTCAAGGCAAATTCAAGGCCCAAAACTCAACGGTTTGCATCGCCGCCACCACCAACGCGTAGATCGCGAGACGGGGAACGCAACCATACCAAATTCGGCACCAAACCAGACCTCTGAAAATGCCAGGCAAGTGTTTATCTTGCTTATTTTGTTGGTGCATCTTTCATATTAGTTTAGGAGTAATTGAGATGAGTTTTAATGGAAGAAAACCCGATTTATGATAGGAAAATCCATGTAGTATTGGTCAAATTGATAATTCTGGAAACCCTTGCCATGTAGAGGAATTTAAACCATGAAATTATGATGTGTATAAGAAGGGAATTCTGGAAATAATTGTCAGAACCATGTTTAAGAGAATTTTAGGGTTCTTGATATTTTGTATGAAATTGGGGCTGTTAATTCATGATTAAATCACAGAAATTCACATGCTTTACGTTGAAAATACCTAATATGATGATATAAGGTTAGTAGCGTCAATTCAGGTACGATTGGGATTAAAAAAATGGAAATTGTTGGTGTTAGGAGATGAAACCCGTAACTGCAGAATTTCAGTTTTTGCAGACCTGCTTGATCGATCGATCGAGCCCAAAGCTTCGATCGATCGAGCCCCAAACCTCGATCGATCGACCCCTCCTGACAGACTCATTTTTCCCTTTTTAAATGAGTTAAATTCAAATTGTCGTAATAATTTTTGGGCATTCTTAATAAAATAATTTGGGAGACATTGAGGACCAGTAGGGCATATGAATAAATGTTAGGATCTTTAATATTAGACGAGAATGGTATTTATGGGGTATTTACTTTAGGGTTAGTAAATTTATGTATTAAAGGGTGAGGCGCGTAAGAGAGTTAAGTTGGAATATAATAATGACACCTACTGAATTGTATACTTGGGAAAATAGAGTCCATGTGAGTTACGTAATAAGATATAAGAATCCTTCGAATTTAGGTCAGAGACGAACCTTTATACGCGATATTAATAATGTGAAAATAAGGATAAACGTCGTAACTATGGGATTTGAGATATACCTAATATTGTTAGGGTAATATTAGTATAGTTATATGATTGTGTATGTATACGCTATCTATGTGTGAAAATCATGCCCACGCTACTTGCTATCCTTGAGGTTACCGCGCTGGGACAGTCTTATCTCGATGGGTCCTTTATGGGGGATATTGACTTGTACCCTAGAAGATAGATATCCGTAGTACAAGCTATCGATGTGATAGTTCAGACGGTCCCAAGAGATGCAGGCATGTGCCATCCTCTTAGAGACTTGGAATCTATACTTCGCCTCAATATTGTTTGTGTATGTCTGTTAATACAATTCGAGAGTGATTCTGAATGTATTCCCCTTAATATGAGTGATATGGGGCTTTGGATAGTAGATTATGCCTGCACCATAGTTTTATTTGGGGTGCTGTTATGATATATATATTATACGAGTAGTTAATATATATATGAAATTCTGAAATTTGGAACTGCCTATTGTGAATTGATATGTAGGACATGGTTGATGACTCAAATTGTAAATACTAGTTTTGAGAGAGTATAATATGACACTGGAAAACTTTGTTGATTAATAAAGCTAAAATGAGACCTTTGGTTATTAATTGAAATATCCTTCTTAGAGAATTGAATCGTTAAATTTTGAATCCTGCGAATAACCTAAGATAAGCTAAACCTTTGGGAAGAGATAGGGTGTTCTATGACGATATAATCCATTGTGAAGGTTAGTACGATAGACGTGCACATTAGAAGAGAGGTGAGAATTTCTCAAAAGAGTGTCGAACTAATATGTTGTTGCATTGGCCTGTATCAATTTAAATACTTGCTAAACGAATTTTAAATCATACACACTATCGGGCTCTGACCCGTTTCTTTTTCTATCTCTTGTATGTATATGTATATATTACAGGTGCCCAGCCACATGGGCGTCTTGCTTAGGATCCCTTGAAAGGAACGTGCTGCAGCTTAGGTGGGAGTTGCAGGCCACTTGCATAGACGACTTCGTTTACTTGATTCCACATCTATCATTCTCATTTATTGGGCATGTGTCTCCCCTTCCTTTATTGATTTGTTTGATTTGGGACAGTTGTATTTCAGTTATTTCTAGTTCGGTTACTATGGGATTTATTCAGTATGGATGTGTTACATTAAATTTTACTTGTTGGGATTCGATTGCCGAATGATTTTAATTAATTGGATTATGTTCCAGGATTATTGTGATGTGATTCTTACTTATTGAAATGTTGTTAATAAATAAATAAATGATTTTTCTTTAAAACTAAAATTAGGAAAGTAATGTTTAAATATGGTTTTGACACTTAGCTTAATTAATTAGGGTGTTAAATTGGAAAATTTATTTTTACGACAGTGATGCTAAGAATGAACCAACTGTTCACCTTGATTTTAATTTAATAAAGGAGTGATCGCCCGGTATTTAATTAGGCGGGGTGTCACAAGGGGATGTTATTTATCGCATTACCAAAAGAATCCTCATCCAAACTTACAGTATTTTTACTGAGTAAAACATCACCAGGGAAACGAGGTATGGTCATCCTAAATATAACGGATTGTTATGGAACCCCTGGTCTATAAAGATAAGAAGATACCTCGAAACTATGTACCGATAGTTAAATAACCAATAAGGGTGTTTGGATAGAAGATATCATTATATATAATTAATATATTTACCCTCATCCTCATACCTTTGGCATCAAGTCCATAACCCCTTAGGGTCAACCTAATCTTGATAGAAATCTACGAAAGAACAAATTTCATCAAAAAAAGGAATTTCAAGCATTTCAATAATACATAAGCATGTGCACAAATCAATATTACACGTGAATGGATAATTATGAATTCTACACACCTTCTTGAAGGAAAAGTGGAAGGACTTAATAGGACCATATCAATTATCATGAAACATGTGACTTGCAATGCGCTTTACACCACAAGTTCCCTATATAAACCATTCATTTAATAAATTTTACTCCAAGTTAAATCCAATTGTAAAACATACTCAAAGTATACTCAAATTCACATTAGATAGATAAAGTACCAATCGTAACTTGTAAAAAGCTCTTGAGTTACTGAAGAATGTGTTACTTGGTAGGGGATGCAGGACCAAAAGCCTAAACCACATAAATCTGATTTGTCGATATATTTTATGTTTGTATTTTTTGTGTTTTTACTATTCATTCCCTTGCCATTATAATTTTTATATCAATGCTTCATTGAGTTCATATTTTGACTTGATTATTTCCTTTTTGTGTAACATCACACTATTGGAGATTGATATTACATGCCAATTGTATTCATTGGGAGCTCCATAGAAAATGTTATTACAAAACGGAGGTACCTGACTCTTTAGGACTTTATTATATTCGTGATGAGTTACTCAAATCTTTTAGATTCCTTTTAGAGGTTTGAATTGTAGGCGACCACATACTTACTGAACTTAGTTACTTTTAAATCGATCTCAATAACTCCCAGTCAATTATGGACTGGGTGCAAACCTAGTCTAAGACAGATTCTGATCTAGGGTTCCCACCACACGTGTTTAGGAAGGAGTTCGGGAAGTTACAATCAAAGATGGACGGATGTCCCTTTATGGATCATCTAAAAGGCACTAATGGTAGTCAACCTTATGATCCTAATGACCAAAGTATTTGTTTGCAGAAATTCTTGGCACTTCGAGTAGATTATATGATGGACCACATGCCGAGGAGCAAGATTTCCATGCAACAACTAAGTGGGAAATACTAAGTAACTGATTTTTAACCACCCATATATAATGAATACAAAATGATATCAATTATTAACTTCCTAACCTTAGTAGGAGTATTATCGATGAACACGATATATGTGTCACTTATACTAGAGAACAAGTGGAACCACATTGAATTGGGATGGTCAAGCGTATGTGAACACTTTGGTAAGATCCCTGGTAAACACGAACCTAATTTCAAGAACTATGAAGAGGCACATCAAGATAAGGAATCCTAGATTTTATTAAAGGATATGAATACAGTGATGGATTTGATATATTTGAATCAAGTTTTAGAAATTATAGATGGTGAGACACAAGGCACCCCAATTTTTAAAGTCTTAACAAAAAGATAATTTTAATTTCCTTTTAAAGACATGGAGGCGAGATGGTTCAATTAAACACACACACACACACACAAAATTTTAATCTCTTTTACAAATTAAAATTAAACAAATTCAAAGTGAAATTAAATTAATTAACAAATGAATTTTTCACTTTAACACGTTAACTCAACCCAAGTCCTAGAAATTTGCCTAACGATAAATATTCAATATAGCCAAATTAGGCCAAACCAATTTTAACAAATTAAGTGATGACTTGAATTAAATTAATATTTACCCAAATTGAATTTTCACCAAATTAAACAAGTAGTGATTTAAACCAATTTTATCTTTTTACCTAAGCATGCATCGAATGTGAATTTTGCAAAAGATGAAATGAACAAATATCCACTATTCCGCGATGTACGAGGAAAAACCCACAACGGGAAAAAACCTCGTACGGCCCTAGCCTTAAGTCCACTAAGTACGTAATTTACAATTACAAGTAAGATGACTTACAAGACTCAACTAGACTCCTTCAAGCCCCGACACGTCTTTTTGTAACTACATCTACATAGCCGACAATCCCGGAACTCCACCAAAACTTGGAATCCACCAATGAGACTTTAGGAACCACCTTCAACCACACATGGTGCCTTTTACCATGTGAGAATGCCGCAGTAAAACAACGAAACTTCTTCCTTATGGGATGTATAAGTAAACCCAAATGAACTCTTCAACTCGGTAGAGTAAATATATATATATATATATATATATATATATATATATATATATATATATATATGTACATATATATATAAATATATATATATATGTATATGGAAACTTGGATTAAACAAACTATGGGTGTAAGAAAGTGTTTATCAAATAATGTTGTTGAACTACAAACACTTAAACATGAACTTTTGAACTTATGAAATTTCTCTCAAAAATGTTCTCTCTAAAAAGTGTTTAGAAAATATCAAAAGTTTATTTTTCAAACTTAGTTCCCGCACATATAACTTCTTCCAAAAGTTAGTGGGTAAAGGTGAGTGGAAAGATGGGAAAAACTGCTCAAAACTTCTAGAAAAATTTGCCACCTGAAATCTCGTTCGAACGAGATTTTCATTCGAACGAAGTCTCGTTCGAACGATACTTCTAACGCAGTTCTAGAGGTAGGCCATTGGCAAACCTCTTTCGAACAAAATTCTCGTTTGAACAACAATTTCTAACGAAAATCTAGAAAGATTAAAATTTTGATTTTACCCCGAAAATTTTATTTTAAAGTTTTAAGGAAACCTTCTGAAAATAAACCACAGTTTAAACAAAACTTACACCCAATACTAATTGTTCCAAGCTCCTATATAAATATGTAATGCATTCATACCTTACGAGTAAACGGAACAAATGTTGTTGACGTAGAAACGAGGCACAATAAACTTGACATTTGATGAACCTTTATAATCTTGGCCGCTACGTCTTTAACTAACACGTCAGAGGATTGAATGGATAAAGTTGAACACTATGCCGTGACTCAAATTTTTTTGTCCGGAATTGAGCCAAAACTACAAAGGACTGAATTGGAAATTTGTGTTTTTACAAATCTCCCCCTTTGGCTATTTCGGGACAGAAACCAAACAAAAATCCTAAAGGGCTGTCAAGCTCTACTAGACTTCAATATCCCACCCAAACATGACTCAAGACCCAAGGATTAATCTCTTTGTCGATGATGAAATTTGCCACTTAGAAGAATTTATGCACACTTAAGAAACCTATCAAACGCATAGGGAATATCAAAATATATAATGCAATTAAAATAATTACTCCCCCTATATTAATTCTCCTTTATCAACAATGATCAACCAACGGAGATAGCGCTCTCCCCTAAGTTAAATATCCTAAACTTAGTTAAGATTACAATAAGATTAGATACCATTTCTTGCCCTATCATTCTCCCCATTTTTATTCAGGAATAGACAAAGGATAAAAAAACTATTTGAAACACGATGAAGCTTAGACTGATAAGAACATGAAAGCATATGGGCAACAAAAGAATAACTAATCCATACAACAAATAAAGGATACCAGCTAAGATGCAATAAAACGAAACCCATATGATACATAAAGTATTAATCATGTGATATCAACAAAGAATGCAACAAGATAGATACCAATCATGAAGTAGAAGCATATATAGACTAAAACTCAAGGCAAAGACAAATAGAATACCTCGTATATGAGTAAATAATAAATATCATTAACACACATTCACATATACTAGGTATAAACACCACACATGACACAAAATAAAATAAGCTTTTCACACTCGTATGGGAAAAATGTGTCCTGTGGAAACGGAAGTGTAGGGGTGCGAACTAGCAACAATCAAATTTAGACCCAAGCACTTAAAACATGTTCACGGAGTTCTCAATTGATTGCAAACTTCATCACATTTGAATATAACCTCACGTGACAATATACATTGAACTCAATGAACAAACCTACACAATGCATACAAGCCTAGACTTTTGATGATTCTACAAACCAATAGAGTCATCGCATTGAGAGAACAACTAGGATAAATGGACATTGTGCAAACCATTGATATACCATCCAATATCCCTCAATAAACATATATATTTTTGAATGAATATATCAATTAAAAATAGGCTTTGGCAATTATTTTTCTTTTTAATGCCATTAATCTTTTAGGCCTTTGGACCACGTATTTCTTTTAGGTTCATTCCCAACGGTGCCTTACTCATAAAGGATGATATTTCCTTTCGGAGCCCTTCTCCGTGCACATTTATATATATTATTTTCATATCTCACAAATATCGACATTTGATGAAGCTTTATAATCTTGTTCGCTACGTCTTCAACTAACACGTTATAGACTTGAATGGAAAAGTTGAACACTATCCTACGACTCAAATGTTTTTGTCGGAAATCGAGCCCAAACTACAAAAGACTCAATTGGAAATTTTTGTCCTTACAATTGACTTGTCGAATGTAATAAAACACATCTAACGTAAGAGGATGTACAAGAAGAAAAGAGGGGTAAATAGGAAGGTGGAAGACTTCAAGGCAAGGCTTGTTGCAAAAGGTTTAACTCAAAAAGAGGGGATCGACTATAAGGATATCTTATTACTAGTATCCACGTTGAAGTCTATTCAGATTCTTTTATCCATTTCCAATCATCTCGATCTCGATATTTAACAAATGGATGTTAAAACTGCATTCTTGAATGTTAGATGGATGAGTTCATCTATATGATACAACCCCAGGGATTCATATCAAATGGACAACAAACCACGTTGTGCGAGCCCATAAGATCCATATATGTACTTAAGTAGGCATCAAGGTCTTGAAACGACTTAATAAGGCAATCCAATATTTTGGTTTTTATCAATGTTGGGATGAGAATTATGTTTATAAGATGCCGGGAGGAAACTTAATGGTATTTGTAATACTATACATGGATGACATTCTCCTAATCGAGAACAATGTCAATGTATTGTCTAGTCAACTCGATATGAAGGTTTTAGGAGAAGTCAATCACATCCTTGGAATTAATGTTTCATGTGATTAAAAAAATAGGATTTTGGGGTTTTCATAAGTGTAACACCCCGCATTTTTTTCATGCATTAAATGTTTAATTAATTTGGGAATTTAAAATTTCTTGTGAGTCGTAATTTAATTGAATTAATTAGGGAAATTTTATTTAAATATTAATCGAGGACTAAATGGTTAATATTTAGGGGAATTTATTTACTAAGCGATTAGTAATTATTTATTTAAGTCATTTTGAGTATTAATGACAGGGTATGCACTTATCCCAACCGGGGGTCGGTATAGACTAAAGGGGTGAGGGGAAATTTTTTTTTTAAAATTAATTCAGATGCCAATTCTGAGTGTACGATTAAGTCCGGATGGGCCGAGATAGTCGGAAAAATGTACCTGGGGGTTGTAAACGGGTCACGGGGCGTTTTTAGACATAGCAGGGCCCACACGGGGGCATTTGGGTCACTTGGGCTTGGCCCATTAGGCAAAAACGGGATTTAAGTAAATTAAGGAATTAGAAGGAATAAGAAAATGGCTGATAGAGTTTTTGAAAAAGGCTAAGTGGATTAAGGAACCCTAATAGTAGTTAAAGGCAATTTTGGGATCACTAGAGAGCCAACAAGAATCATATTCAACCTTGTAAATTCATCTCCGAATCAGACACTACGAAACCTAAGGCAAGTGGATTACTTGCAATAGTATTGTATCTGTTTTGAAATTCATATTCATGTGATGTGTTTGATCAAATTTCTTTTTGGGTGTTCTTGGCATAAACATGGGGTTTTAAAAATAATAATCTGATTTTACGAAATTGAATTTGGATTCTTGTAGAAATCTGATATTATAAATTGATATATATCTGGTAGGATGTTATCTGGATAATTAGAAACGGATTTGATGATGGAACTTTATTTCTAAATGGGTATTGGGTTAAAGATGGATTTTTTCCCAAATACCAAAACTATAGTTAATGGACGAATTAATAATGTTGATGGACACTCTGGAGGTCCCTAATAAGGTTTCTAACATGTATTAATGTTAAGAGGGCTTAAGGTTGCTAGTAGAGAAAACTAGGGTTTGTGAAAGTTCCTCCATGGATGAATCTGTCTTCGCGAAGAAGACGAAGACCTGCTCGATCGATCGATCGAAGGTCTGGGGTCGATCGATCGAAGGTCGGTAGATTTCGGCAATTCTTCCCAGTTATGTATATAAAAGAAAATTTATATAATAAATCCTTATGTAATTAATTATGGGGAAATTAATACATGGGTTTAAACCTAATTAATCATGAATAAAGTTAATTAGGATTTGAGGAAATTTTGGGTGACACGTCATGATTATGAATTCGAGAGTCGAGAATTTAGACTCGAGTCAGGTTATTTCGGGCTATGAGAGTAAGTCCAAATTTATGGTGGGGGTGACACCAAAGGTGACTAAATTAATTAATGTGCAAATTAATTAATAATTAGGGTCGGACCATAAACTCTTAATGAATTAAATAGGCTTGTGTTACGGATTTAGTACATGGTGTAGCCGGGACATTCTATATTTATATATATATACGGTGTGTGATAGTATATATATATATTGTGTGCATGAATATCAGATATTGAATATTACTATTATCTACTCTAGTGCTATAGGGGGAGGTTACGCGTAGTGGATGAATCCCCTAGCTTGAGGAGTAGGGCGAGTATAATCTCAGGTCATAGCTTGAGGGATGGTTATTTTAGTTAACTTTGATTTGGTATTATTTTATGTTCCGCATTAGTTTTAATAAATTTCAAGATAAAAAAATTGGCACCAGTCTATTTTTCTCACTTAGGTGGTTAGTAATTAAAAAGACGACAGTGATGCTAAGAATGGACCAACTGAGAAACCTTTTCTAACTTTATTTAGGACTGATCACCCGGGATTAATTAGGCGGGGTGTCACAGATGGTATCAGAGCATCAGGTTCTAGTGTCCTTAGGATCTGTGCGGCTTTCTACATTTCAGCGTAGCACTCGGTTGTTATAGAGTCCTATTATTAGGATTGTTGATTCATTTTCTGCTTGTGAGATAATCGTACATCTGATGTGTATATTATTGTGTAAATTATGTACTTATACAACTCAATCTATTTCAGATGCCACCAAAGAGGCAAAGAGCGGAGAGGGCCGATGCTAGGAATGAAATCAGGGAGGCTCATCAGGAGCCACAGGTACCGCTACCACCACCCCCACCCGAGTTGATTTCCACTACTCAGGTGGAAGTGATAGTGGCCCAGGCGGTCGAAACAGCAATGAGAGCTATGGCAGCTCACTTTCCACAGCCCCAGGCACCACCTCCAGTGGCACCAGCAGTTCAGGGTCCAGTGGGGCCGCCGTCTTGGCAGAGAGTTAGGGAGACCTTTCAGAAGGGTCACCCAACTGAGTTCCGTGGTAGTACATATGTGATAGAGGCTTGTGACTGGAAGAAGAACATTCAGCGCCATCTGCGCATGCTAGAGTGTACCGAGGTACAGAAGCAGATGCTTGCTACCTTTTGTCTATCAGGGGCTGCCTTACAGTGGTGGGAGTCAGTTACCACCGCCGGGGAGTGAGACTTGATGCCGATAGCAGAGTTTTGGGTGCAGTTCAACCACAAATACTTTCCACCAGCAGTAGAGACTGAGATGAGGAAGAAATTCAGTGATTTAGTTCAGGGTGACCGATCAGTGGCAGACTACGAGGAAGAGTTCACCCGTTTGGCAAACTTTGTGCCAAATGAGGTGAGCGATGAAGAGCGGAAGAAATCGAGGTTTATGGATGGTTTAGCCTGGAGGATCAGGCAACACTTGATCGGAAATCCGGCGTTAGTGACGCAGACATCGTTTATGTCTCACTTGTACACTGCCAGGACCATCGCTTCCATGCGAAGGGGAGCAAGTGAACAGGGGAGCCGACCCAACATGGCAAGGCTGTTATTAGTAGTGACACTAGTGGTGATCAGCAGCAGGCGAGTAGTCAGCAAGGGAATCAGGCTGAGAAGTTTAAGCCTGGTGGTTTCCGACAGGGAGGACAAGGGTTCAGGCAGGGGCAGCCGGGCCTGAATCAGCAGCAGCAGGTTCCTCAGGGCCGTCAGTACCAAGGGAACAACGGGGGAGGCCAGCAGGGCCAGGGCCAGCCACGCCAGGGCCAACGACAGGGGGATGGTCAAAGATGATGCTTTGTGAGTGGCCAGCCAGGACACTTCAAGAGGGATTTCCCACAGAGGGGCAGAGGTAAACAGTAGGAGGCCCAACAGGGGCAACGGGGGCAATTACCACCAGCAGCACCAGCCCCACCCGCCCGACCTCAGCAGGGGCAGATGCACTACGGACGTGTGTATAACGTCCGGGATGTTCCTAATCCCCCGGCGTAGCAAGCACCACCAGCTGTTGAGGGTATGTTTCTCATTCATGGTTATGAGGGTAGGATTATATTTGATACGGGAGCAACACATTCATTCATTAAATTAAATTTTGCTAAACGGGTCAGACTACTAGAGACCGCGGGTAGTCTTCGGATGTGTGTAGAGTCGCCAGTTGGCAGTGGGGCTACGATTCACTCAATTTTTCAGGGTGTGGACATTTTGATCGGGAGACTTAGTTTAGCAGCGGACCTACTAGTGTTAGATATGCAGGGGTATGATGTCATCTTGGTTATGGATTGGTTGGCAGGTTATCGGGCGACGGTGGATTTCTACGAAAGGACTATCGTGTTCTCCATTCCAGGGCAGGAGATGTTCTTAATAGCAATGCCACTACCCGAGGGAGGGTCACGCACACACTTGTATTACATTGAGGAAGAAACCTCACAGGAGGTGGCTATTCCGTTGGATTCAATTCCAGTGGTGAGAGACTTTGAGGATGTGTTTCAGGAGATACCAGGGTTGCCACCTAGAAAGTAGATCGAATTTGTGATCGGTTTAGCACCGGGGACGAGGCCAATTGCTCGGGCCCCATACCGTATGGCCCCTTCAGAGATGCGTGAGCTGAGGGAGCAGATTCAGCAGCTTCTGGGCCAGGGTTTCATATGACGGAGTACATCACCGTGGGGTGCACCGGTGTTAATTTTGAAAAAGCGAGATGGCTCACTACAGTTATGCGTGGACTATAGAGAGCTGAATAAGGCCACGATACGGAATAAGTATCCGTTGCCTAGGATTGGCGACCTATTTGACCAGTTGAGAGGGGCATCTTATTTCTCTAAGGTCGACTTAAGGTCAGGATATCATCAACTACGTATCCGAGAGGAAGATGTTCCGAAGACCATTTTCTTATCGTGGTATGGATCTTACGAGTTCAGGGTGATGCCATTCGGACTCACCAATGCACCAGTAGTGTTCATGGACCTCATGAACAGAGTATTTAGGGAGTTTCTCGATCAGTTTGTTATCGTGTTCATTGATGACATCCTGATCTACTCGCGTACGGAGGAGGAGCACGCAGAGCACCTACATGTAGTGTTATAGACATTACGGGATCACCAATTCTATGCCAAATTCGGTAAGTGTGGATTTTGGCTACGGGAGGTCCAGTTCCTTGGCCACGTGGTGTCAAACCGGGGTATTGCGATGGATCCAAGTAAAGTATCGGCGGTGAGGGAGTGGGGACAGCCCACGACACCGAGAGAAGTGCGCAGTTTTCTGGGGTTGGCCGGTTATTACAGACGGTTCATCAAAGGATTCTCAGAGATTGCGGGCCCTTTGACGAATCTTACCCGGAAAGGGATACCTTTCACTTGGGATGATCACTGTCAATTAGCCTTCAACGAGTTAAAGGACAAGTTGACATCTTCACTCGTGCTTGCATTGCCAAAAGGAGGATTAGAGTATCGGGTTTACACTGACGCATCCTTACCGGGACTTGGGGGTGTACTTCAGCAGGAGGAAAGGGCTATAGCTTATGGATCCAGGAAGCTAAAGCCACACGAGAAGAATTTCCCCACTCACGACCTGGAGTTAGCAGCAGTCATTTTTGCTTTGAGGATATGGAGACATTACCTCCTGGGGGAGCAGTTCACGCTATTCACGGAACACAAATCACTTCAGTATCTATTCACTCATAAGGATATGAATATAAGACAGAGGCGATGGCTAGGAATCGTGAAAGACTATCAGTTTGATATTCAGTATCATCTTGGTAAGGCTAATGTGGTGGCAGATGCATTGACTCGGAGACCAACTGGGGAAATATCCAAAGTCTGGAAAGCGAAGTGGAGAGAACTTCGATATGAGGATGATGTAGCTAGGGCTTGCATGTCAGCATTATCCATAACACCCGAGATCATTATACGGGTCGTGAGGGCTCAGGCAGAGGATCAGACCTATTGGGATAGGGTGAGCCAGTTGTTAGCTGAGGGAGCAGAGGGCTACTCAGTCAGCTCGGAGGGAGGCTTACGTCATAATGGAAGGTTGCTTGTGCCAGAGGATGCGGACTTGAGGCACGCTGTTATGACGGAGTCTCATGGGTCGAGATTTGCGGTATATCCCGGTGGGGATAAGACGTATCAAGATATGAGGAGGAAGTATTGGTGGGCAGGGATGAATCGGGACATAGCAGAGTTTGTTTCGAAATGTGCCACGTGTCAGCTTGTGAAAGTTGACCATCAGAGACCATCAGGGATGCTACAGCCACTTGAAATTCCGGTGTGGAAGTGGGAGAGCATCTCTATGGATTTCATTATAGGGTTACCGGCATCACAGAAGGGTCACGATTCCATACGGGTTATTATGGATCGGCTGACCAAAGTGGCCCACTTCCTACCAGTTCGCACAGACTTTGAGATGATGCGTTATGCACAGTTATTCATAGCGAAGATCGTTAAACTGCACGGGGTACCGATTAATATTGTGTGGGATAGGGACAAGATCTTTGTGGCCCATTTCTGACAGAGTTTTCAAGAGGCCATGGGCATGGAGTTACGTTTGAGTACAGCCTATTACCCACAGACTGACGGGCAGACCGAGAGAGTCAATCAGATGTTGGAAGATATGCTCAGAATGTGTATACTAGACTTTGGGGGAGGTTGGGAGAAATATCTTCCTCTGGTAGAGTTTGCGTATAATAACTCCTACCAATTCACGATCAGCATGGCACCATTCGAGGCATTATACGGGAGACCTTGTCGTTCACCCGCTTGTTGGTTAAAGGTGGGGGACAACAAACTATTTGGGCCGAAGATTGTTCAGGAGACATCTTACCTAGATAGAGCTGATCCGAGGGAGGATTTGGATAGCCCAGGATAGGCATGAAAGTTACACAGATGCCTCACGAAGACACATGGAGTTAGAGGTTGGGGATCAGGTATTGGTCAGGGTGTCCCCCATGAAAGGGGTGATGAGGTTTAGCAAGAAGGGTAAGCTAGCCCCGAGGTACGTTGGACCTTTCCCTATTATCGAGAGGGTGGGACCTGTAGCCTACAGGCTGGGATTGCCGGAGCATCTTCAGCGGATACACGGCGTGTTCCGTGTAGCATCGCCGAAGAAATATCGCCGGAGTGAGAGGGCCTTCTGGCACATTCCACTCGAAGAAATTGATTTACAGCCAGACATCTCATATGACGAGAGGCCGGTGGCTATCCAAGACCGTAGCGAGCGGAAATTACGATCCAAGGTTGTTCCACTAGTTAGAGTACAGTGGAGTCATCACAACATTGATGAGTCTACCTGGGAGCGAGAGGAGGATATGCGGGAGCAATATCCAGAGCTGTTTCTCACAGGTATGACCTAATTTCGGGGATGAAATTCCTTTATAAGGGGGGGAGTATGTAACACCCCGCATTTTTTTCATGCATTAAATGTTTAATTAATTCGGGAATTTAAAATTTCTTGTGAGTCATAATTTAATTGAATTAATTAGGGAAATTTTATTTAAATATTAATCGAGGAGTAAATGGTTAATATTTAGGGGAATTTATTTACTAAGCGATTAATAATTATTTATTTAAGTCATTTCGAGTATTAATGACAGTATGCACTTATCCCAACCGGGGGTCGGTATAGACTAAAGGGGTGAGGGGATAAAGATTTTTATAAATTAATTCGGATGCCGATTCTGAGTGTACAGTTGAGTCCGAATGGGCCGAGATAGTCGGAAAAATGTACCCGGGGGTTGTAAACGGGTCACGGAGCATTTTTAGACATAGCCGGGCCCACACGGGGGCATTTGGGTCACTTGGGCTTGGCCCATTAGGCAAAAAACGGGATTTAAGTAAATTAAGGAATTAGAAGGAATAAGAAAACGGCTGATAGAGTTTTAGAAAAAGGCTAAGTGGATTAAGGAACCCTAATAGTAGTTAAAAGCAATTTTGGGATCCCTAGAGAGCCAACAAGGATCATCTTCAACCTTGGAAATTCATCTCCGAATCAGACACTACGAAACCTAAGGCAAGTGGATAACTTGCAATAGTATTGAATCTGTTTTGAAATTCATATTCATGTGATGTGTTTGATCAAATTTCGTTTTGGGTGTTCTTGGCAGAAACACGGGGTTTTAAAAATAATAATCTGATTTTACGAAATTGAATGAGGATTCTTGTAGAAATCTGATATTATAAATTGATATATATCTGGTAGGATGTTATCAGGATAATTAGAAACGGATTTGATGATTGAACTTGATTTTTAAATGGGTATTGGGTTAAAGATGGATTTTTTCCCAAATACCAAAACTATAGTTAATGGACGAATTAATAATGTTAGTGGACACTCTCGAGGTCCCTAATAAGGTTTCTAACATGTATTAATGTTAAGAGGGCTTAAGGTTGCTAGTAGAGAAAACTAGGGTCTGTGAAAGTTCGTCCATGGCTGAATCTGTCTTCGCAAAGAAGACGAAGACCTGCTCGATCGATCGATCGAAGGTCTGGGGTCGATCGATCGAAGGTCGGCAGATTTCGGCAATTCTGCCCAGTTATGTATATAAAAGAAAATTTATATAATAAATCCTTATGTAATTAATTATGGGGAAATTAATACATGGGTTTAAACCTAATTAATCATGAATAAAGTTAATTAGGATTTGAGGAAATTTTGGGTGACACGTCATGATTATGAATTCGAGAGTCGAGAACTTTTACTCGAGTCAGGTTATTTCGGGCTACGAGAGTAAGTCCAAATTTATGGTGGGGGTGACACAAAAGGTGACTAAATTAATTAATGTGCAAATTAATTAATAATTAGGGTTGGACCATAAACTCTTAATGAATTAAATAGGCTTGTGTTACGGATTTAGTACATGGTGTAGCCGGGACATATTTATATATATATACGGTGTGTGATAGTATATATATATAGTGTGTGCATAAATATCAGATATTGAATATTACTATTATATACTCTAGTGCTATAGGGGGGGGGTTACGCGTAGTGGATGAATCCCCTAGCTTGAGGAGTAGGGCGAGTATAATCCTAGGTCATAGCGTCCGTTATATGGGTGAAGGGCATCTCACTTTCAGGGAAGGAATATGACCGCCTCCAAATTTGTATGTTGAACTGAGTTAGTGAGTGAATCTAACTTGGATAACTAGGATATGTGAATACACCTAGTGGGATAGCACTTGGGAAAAATTTATATTTTTCTCTGAGTATTTTTACTCGGTCGAAAGTTTGTATTAAGTATTATTTCAGTATGATTGTGAATACTGCTGTTTGACTAAATATATAATTAGGTAAATAATTATATATGGGAATAATTAATACATAGTGAACAATGTATTATAAGTATAACAGGGGTGGGTGTTATATGAAATTTAAAAAGGGTAAGGATTAAATTAAGTTGGTGTTTATAATAACTTAAAAATCATGATTTAAGGCATACTCGGTTAGAGTAGGTAAATTGCAAGGGTTAACATAAATATTGGGTCAAGAGTGTAGGACCTAGAAAATTAAATGGAAGCGTTCATAGTGCACATTAGAGGAGGGTTAAGGAAGTCCTCAAGAGAGTGCGACACTGACTAAAATATGAAGAGCATGCATATTTATTTATTACTGCAAGTTAATCATTTGTTAAATGTTTTCAAATGTTTTTGGGTACTAACCCTAACTATATAAATTTTTTAAAACCTTTTAAGTGTCCAACCACAAGGGCGCCAAGCTTGACTCTATTCCAGGTATCCTTGCTGCAACAAATGTGGATGTTGCTGGGTTTTTATAGACGCCTCCTTCTTTTATTCGTGTAGAAACTCTCTAGTAGTTATCTGAGCATGTCGCTCATAGTTCATTTATCAGTATTAGACTTGTTAAGATTTTCTTCTTATCTTTACTTGTATTGGTTATTTGGACCGATGGTTTATTCGGTTAATCATTTTAATTGTGGATGGTTATTTTAGTTAACTGTGATTTGGTATTATTTTATGTTCCGGATTAGTTTTAATAAATTTCAAGATATAAAAATTGGCACCAGTCTATTTTTCTCACTTAGGTGGTTAGTAATTAAAAAGACGACAGTGATGCTAAGAATGGACCAACTGAGAAACCTTTTCTAACTTGATTTAGGACTGATCACCAGGGATTAATTAGGCGGGGTGTCACAATAAGACACTTATATTGATGATGTCCTCATAAGGTTTAACATGACATATTGCAAGAAATGATTTCTCTGTTTCATGCACGAGATTTATTAATCTAAGTCCCAATGTCCTGAGACACATGTTTAGATGGACAGGATAAGGAATATACCGTATGCTTTGGTGGTGGGAAATCTCTTGTATGTTATGTTATGTGCAAGACCACGTATCTTCTTTTTCATTCGCTTAGTTAGAAGATTGTGTTGTTAAGCACATCCCCAAGTACCTCGAAATGACTAGAGATTATGTCTTCGTTTACTCAATGCATAGTCTACTACCTATTTGGTACATAAACTCATATTTTTAGTTAGTTAAGGATGTTAGGATATCAACCTCATGATATGTGTTTACCTTAGTAGGTGAAGCCATAATTTGTAGGAGTATTAAGAAGTCATATATTTCTCATTCAATCATGGAAAACGAGTATGTTTTCATTGTGATAGAAGAAAAAGAGGTTATTTGACTCTAGAACTTCCCAATAGACTTGGGTGTGGTTATTTTAGCGCATTTAGCTATTGCAATTTGTTGTGAAAATAGATGGTAGTTGCAAATTCAGAAGAACCAATGAGTCATAAGCGGTAAAATCACATTGAGCACAATTAGCACCTGGTTCAGGAGATTATTCAAAGATACGACATCATAGTGACCAAGGTTTAATCTCTAGACAATCGGGAGGATCCTTTTATGAAAATGTTACCAGTTAATAATTTGTAGAGTCATGCAAAGGTAATGGGATCTATATGCATAGGTACATGTCTTTATGACTAAGTGTGAGATTGCTAGGATTTTATTCTTAAAAACATGCATGACATTTAATTTTTCGAAAAGGTTCGCCTGTTCAATTTCAAATAAGAATCAAGGTTACAATAATTCTTTATATTTATGATTAAATATATTTGTTGGATGTCGATCAGTTGGACTTAGTAGGAATTCTAATGAGTTTGGTTCAACTTGATCACACAACATTAGAATTTTGATTCTAGTTTTATAAAATAAGTTGACACCCTAGATGGGGTGTGATATGCTATCGGTTGAAGTTGTGTGTGCAATACTCGTAGTTTATCTTAAACTACGGAAACCAATATGATGGTTAGAGAACTTGTATGATAATTCAAAAGAGAATTGTGAATGATACATTCATGAATGAATTGAACATGAACATGAACACTCATGTTATTTAAGTCTAAGGGATTTCTTGACTATAATTACATAATCTTACACCATTTGCAAAGGGTAATTGACTCTTAATCTCGAGGGTTATGAGGATTGCACTCCTTTAACAATAGTTTCTTTGATTTCTATGGGTGCGATTCAGTTATATATCGAATTAATAGATCCCCACAAGTTGGGAAATGGCTATGTGAGTAGGTCTAAGATCATAAAACAAGGGAATCCATGTTCAAGAAAGATATTAGATTATGATATCCCCTTGATGGACTTATAAGATTTGTTTCTACCAGTAAACCTGATTAATGGATTATTTTATAATCTAGGGGAGTAGAAAGATAAAAAATTATGAGAATCAAGGAATTAATTAGGCGTGGATTAAAGTAAACTAGAGGAAACATTATTTCACCAAGAAGGTATCATAAACTTAATGTGGAGAATCATATTATGTACCTAATCAAATTTACAAATAATACCTCATTATTCGAAGTGAATTTGAGATAATTCAATTGAGATGTACTCATAATTATTTAGTGGAATTAATTATGATTAAATAAATATAGAAAATACTACGAGAATGTAAATTGGAATTTCCAATTCTTTATTTGGGAAAATTTTTAATTATTCATCTTGGGATGCTACTATAGTCTATATTCCTAAGTAGCAATGTGCAAAGTCTCTGGAAACACAATTTAGATCAAGTCCATGACTTATACTGAGATATATTAGTGTAAGTTAGGGTTTTAGGTTGTATAATCACTATTAAGGGTTAGAGAGTGGGGAGAAAAAAAACCATTCACATCTTTGTGAAGAGTCTTAGAGAACTTCCTTATCTCACTCAAAACCAATGGTTTTCATCTGGAAAGATTCACACACACTTTCCAAGCTTTAGGAGGATCATCTATTGAAATATCTGAGCATTTCATTGAACATAAACAAGTTTCTGGAGGACCAAAAGTAGACAACCCTATTAATCTTCATCAATACATTTTCTCCATATTCAGATTCCAACCATATCCACAAAGGGATTATATTAATAAGCCTAGGTTTAATGTTTTAAACCTAGTTTTTTTTTTACTTTTCATAGCATTATTAATCAACATTTTTGGATGAATTTTTTTTGCATATATCGATCCCCAATAATTGGACTCTGAGCCCTCATATTATATTGATCATAATCTAAAAGGGTCCATGTTGTTGACATTGATAAACCCTACTTTCCATGTTATATTTATATTAGTCTTTATGTTGTTTCATACTAAATACCTATTTTATACCTAAGCATATATCTACGTTTTAAATAATTATCAAACTAAGGTCCTTTAGCATGTTCTAAAATAAACTAAAAGTAATTAAAAAATGTACATTATGATAATCAGTACCTATATATGGAAGCATAAATATCAAATGGGGTTCCTAATGCCTTCCCCACTTGTAATATGGTTCTCAAATCTCTCTGGATCATCTAGAGAACTCAACCTTCCTTAGGTAAAGCCTCAAAGGGTTAACCATAACCATTTTGTTTATTTTTATATAAAATAAACTAGTGACTTTGAACAACCAATAATCCCTCACACGAAGAATTAGGCTTAGGCCTAAATAGGTGCGTGCAACAAAATGGGATATGGTGTCGAACAACTTTCAAGGGACAATCATAACATAAACCCAACCCCAGGGGGAGCGAGGACCGATCGACAAGCACTCTCACTTCCTTGTAAGGAAAACATTATAAACCTTCTTGCGGATTGATGCGGCATACATCCCTTGTGCACACATGCACCACATCCCCATATCCCTCAAGTCTGTTAAGGGGCCCATAACACCACACTTACACTAATATATATTGGAGTTAGGTATCATTTTAAGCTACAGTGTCCTTATTGAAGGTTAGAGCGCGGGGAGAGAAAAAAGTATTCACATTTATTTTAATCGGCTTAAAGAGAGACGTCCATATCTTTTTCAAAACAAAAAGTTTTGATCTCAAAAGGTCCCACACACATACCTAGCTTTGCGAGGATCGTATACTACAATAAACAAGTGTTTCAATGAATATAAGAAAGCTTTTAGAGGACCAAAAGAATACGTTTAATCTCCGTGAATACGTTTTATCCATACTACGGATCTCAACCGAATCAACAAAGCTATTGTTTTATCAATCCTAGCTTTAATCATTAAAACCTCATTTTTATTTTTGTTTTCTCTTTTGAACTTTCCGTAGGATTATTACTCAAAATTTTTGGGCTAATTTTTTTCTTTTGCGGATATGGATCCTCAATATGGGGATTGAAATCACTCACATTCAAATTCTAAGAACCATAACATAATCTTTTTAGGAATACCAGATACAATGATTAATTCTCTTCGTTAAAGAGGAAAAAAAATCTTATGCGAGGAATTTATCACATCAAATTCTTATTACACCGATGGATATCAAGAGGTTTATGTTAAAACCCCGCGTCCACTTAATATTTTGGAACTCATGGTGTTTTTTAAAATAATATTTATTAAACTCAAACACTTGAATTAAATCACTAGTTCCTTTACAATTACTTATAAAATTAAATTATCCGATGTCTTTATCTTAAATTTAAAAAAATAAGAATATTTTCAACTAAAATAAATCTTGAGGTCATTATTTAATTTATAACTTTAATAAATTACCTTATTAAATTCAATGTTTAGAAAAAGAAAAAATAAACTTGGTTTTATTGAAAAATTGTGATCTAGGCCAGGATGATAATTAAATCCATATTGTCCATAAATTGTGAGACCCTAATTAATTTGCATAGAAAATTATTCATCTTTACCAAAAAGATAATAGATATATAATCAAACATAAACACATGAAATTATGTATCAAATAGGAAACAAAGTTTCATTCAATCATGGCCAAGAATTCTTCCTTGAGTCGAGTCCTTTTAGGTTAATAACCTCCATTAAAAAGAGTCCATCACAAACTATAATCATGGGGAGAAAGTCCAAATACAAAAAATAAAAGTGAACCTTTTAGTCCTGACCCGCAGTCATGGCTAAGAGTGATGAAATCATTGATATGTTCATTCCTTTCCATCATCTTGGTTTTTATGGTTTTTGCTATGCTATCAAAACCATGTAGTTTTTACCTTCCAATAGAATTGAAACCCCCATTAAAGGACCTTCAATTTTTATCACATTGCTTCCAAATTCCATGGGACTTTCACCCTGATGAAACCCAATACAAATGTAGGATTACATAAAATAGAAAATATTGCATCCCATCATAAACTACCCCATATAAATTTATTAATTCTATAATTAAAATAACATAATTATTAAATCCTAATGGAATCGATGATGAAATTTAATTATGGATAAAGCAACTTAGGATTGTACCATCCTCAACTACTTGGTTAGCCCTGATGTCGTCTTCAGCTACAATTGTTACTTCATAAACTTCTTGAGTTTGAGAAACTCCTCCATGTTTGTAATATCCTAGCTCAGTGAACATCATTAAGTTGTATAGAGTTTCAAAGGTAATATGTTCGGCCATACATATTTGTAACACCCCGCCTAAAATAATAACGGGTGGCCAGCCCTATACTCTATTTAATCAAGAGTTTCAGATGGTCCAGTCTCATCATCAACTGCCGGTGTTATATAATATAGGACTAACTACTCGATATCATATAAGAGAGATGCTAAAATAATTTAAAACATACAACATAGCACGACACAACACTATAACACTACGAATAAAGGAAAGAAAGATGCAGGAAAGAACGATGATAAACGAAATGCTATAATAAAATGATATAAATAACTACAACAGAATGTGATACAAAAAGTAGACCCGAATAAGCTGTCGGGTCACAGAAAATACAATAACTGAAATGGAATAACTATAAATATGTATATAAATATCCCTTGGGTACAAACCCGGTATACAACATGAATCCTACCTAGAATTTTAAAGAAGTAGGAAGCGGCTACAAAATACATCCCGCAACAGTCCGCACCTGTCACGGCTCCCAAGACTCTGGATAGAAGGTCATCCGGCATCCATGCGGTAGGACACTTGTAATAGTATATATATAAATAATGGCAGGAGGGAAAAGTAAACGGGTTAGAGCCCGAGTTGTGAAAATATTTAGCAAGTGTGTTAACCGTGCATAATAAATATCGGTGCACATATTTCATAATTAAAGTGGAATCGCACTCTCGTGGAATCCCAACTCACCTCTCATCTAACGGCGCGCACCTATTCGCGTCCTCAAATTTTAGTTAAATTACCCCCATATATTAGGACAACCTAACTTATCATAGGCCTAGCCTATACCCATGAGAATTTTCCTTCCTATCTTAACCCAAGAATCCACTCCTTTCTAAACCCATTTATATTTGTTTATAAACATGTATGCCGTGTTAGGCTTAATGGATTCCGGTTTATAATTTATTCAATTATCATTCTTAATACGTTACCCATTTATATTTGGGTTGAAACTTATGATTTAATTCCTAATTTAATAAGCATGCAAAATTATTATTGACACAACTTCCCTCCAATTTCAACGCTGCGCTGCGTTTCGTGCGTGGGGTGTCTCGCAAAGAGAAATCCAAATAAGGAACCACCCCGTTACACTACTCCATTTCAACGTCGATCCTGGAGATCCATTATGCCACACATAAATATCGACAGAACTTCTCTCTATTCTCAACAATGTGCTATGTTTCGTGCGTGGGCTGTCTCACAAAGCGAAATCCAAACAAGGAACCGCCCCGTTACACTACTCCTTGACAATGTCGATCATAGAGATCCATAATGCCGTACATACCATAATTGGTAGAACTTTTCTCCAATCTCAACACTGCACTGCGTTTCATGCGTGAGGTGTCTCGCAAAGCGAAATATAAACAAGGAACCTCCCCGTTACACTACTCCTTGACAATGTCGATCCTAGAGATCCATAATGCCATACATACCATATAATTCTACTACTAATACTACTACTAAATCTCCAATAATATCATTGGGATGAAGTAACCGAAATATTCCTTAAATGCGATACATCAACCCCCCCCCCCCCCCCCCATCAATCTAGTACATCATAATCATCCAAGATGTACTCCACAAAGTTTCCATATCCTTTCATCTATAGGATATATAAATATTTATATATAGGCATTTCATTCTAACCATATATATATACACACCATCATCAAATCCCAAGACCATGTATACATACCATATATGATGTACAAAGGCCAAGCACAAATAAATACCCGGCTATATATAGTGCCGATAAACTGCATCGATGCTATCATCTTCCCAGTGCCCGGCTCACGTAGCAATATTGGGGCCACCATGGTGGGACTAAAGGAGACCCATCTCGTGGTAACTCACACACACGACGTCCTGGGAAGCGGTCATAGCTCCTAACCGGCAATGAGACAAAACATACCCACCACGTCTCATCCCAAAAATAAATATATATAGCATATAATAACACACGGGACGACTATGACCTGGGGAATATCCACACCCTGGTTTTCTAGCTAGGATGCTCACCCTCTACGCGCGCAACTTCCCAATGATAGCATGAGCGGGGTATGCTTAACCAAATAAGTATATATATCATTCACATGCACAATATATATAAACGCGGCTATAAGTATACATAGTCCTCAATATACAAGTCGTCACCATAATTTCCTTTTAAATTTACTTCGATATCTGAATACAATCCCTCACTTGAAACATATTCAATCATTTTTCCTATGATGAATAGTCTCCCAAAACCATATGTATATATCTATACATATATATTCAACATTAGGGTTATCACCCAAGAGTTTGTGTAGGAATCCATCACTACACATTTCACCTCTAAATGTGAAAGTACATAATTTCCTTTAGTACTATTTAACCATAGGCACACACATGACTTAATAGTCTAAAACCTCAATTTATTCCAACCTCGTTTCAAGTATTGGAATCCCACCTAAGGTTTAATAGTTCTAATGAACTCTAAATCTTATTACGTTCAAAATTTATTCCTTAAGTCTATACTCCTCAAGGATGTACAACATCTTCTCTCGTTAGTCCTCAATCATATATAAACTCACTTAGGACCTCGAGTGAGAACTACCGTCCTCACTGAGATCCCCCACTATACCTAAGGGTATCCATTTTGATACACGTATAGGCAAAAGAGACTATCCCTATTCCATTTATAAGCATTTCATGATAATTCACCTCTATCATGATAAAAACAATCCGCCAATCACTAAAGTCCCATGTTCCTTTCATTACTAAAAGAGGTATCCCATCCTCCTAAATCAATTTAACATAGGCCCGCAAACCCTTATTCGACCTAGGTCCCTATTCCCTAGATCTAATATCGTAACCCTTTATATTGAGCCCATTAAGAAAGCCCCTAAGAATAAAACTCCAAAAGAAAAAGGGGTAAAAGAACTCCAAACTTTGGGCTAAAAACAGGGGACCGGTCGACCGGTCCCAGACCCCCGATCGACTGCGGGTCCAAATTTTGCCTTCGAAGAAAAACAGTAGGCTTTTCCCTTAAGGCGCGGTCGATCGGTCCCCAGACCGCGGTCGACCGGCCATACCAGTTATCTTGGCCGATTTTCCCATTTTCAGCAAAACCCATGAATTTAAACCCTAAAATTTCCATTCTAACCTCCAAATCTCTATCACAACATGATTTTTAAGCCAATAAATCAACCTAAAGTTGTTCCCAACCATTTCTACTCCATTAAACCCATTTTTAAGCATTGATTTCAAGATTTAACCCAAAAATCTAGGTTTTGATGTTTATAACCAAAAACCATTTCTTTAACCCACAAATTATGAAATAAAATACACAAATAACTTATTTAGCAAGATTAAACACTTGCCTCAGATTTGTAGAGGTTGGATCGTCCTCGATGTCGTGATTTTGGGCCGGAATCTCCAAGCTTTCTTCCTCTCTCTCTTCCTTTCTTCTTCTTTCCTCTTCTTTCTCCCTCTAGGGCTTTTTCTCTCTTTCTCTCAAATGAGAAATGGCTTCATCCGTAAGCCTCATAAACCTTTAAAACAAAATCCCAATTTTAAATGTTAATACACACTTTAAATGACTCGTTTACTCCAATTCGAGTCAAAATAACTTAAAAACATTCCAGAGCCGAAATAAGACCCAATGATAGTCATTTTTACTATTTTGACCCTTACGGGATCGATGGTACCCTCAAAATCATCATCCGGAATACTTTAAAATCTTCTCTATTTCTTGGACCTCATTTCCCAAATTTTAAAATTCTCCAATTTAATTAAATTTTATTTTCCCAAAAATTTAATTTCTCAGTCTCAAAAGTCTTGGGGTGTTACAATCTTCCCCACTTACAAAAATTTCGTCCGCGAAATTTAAGATATACTTAGGACCTCAAACTTATCTTGTCCTTACATCAACCCTCATAATCACTATACCGATCCTTTCTAGTTCTCAAGTCGAACTATATAGCTTTTAAAGGAAACGAAGTACCCAGGGCACCCATACACCCTGTACCCGAGCTTCCACTCGTAAAACTATAATCAGGCTCCATTAGCCTCAAATCATAATATAACCCTCAGCAATATGCTCTATAACAACATACTAAATAAATAGAAGTTTGAAAATTTCCCAATGGTTGAACTCTCCTCAATTCCTGACGCTAGCCACCTTCGTGCAAGGGAGGTCTCGCAAAAGAAATCCAAACAAGGAACCCTCCCAATACACTACAGTGTAGCTAGGTCGGGAATTGAGATTAGTTGAACCAGGGCTAAAGTTTTATAAAAATATTTTCATATTTTAGATACTGCCCGAGGGCCTATACAACAATACGATATAATTTATATTCCTCGTCTTTCAACACGCCAAACAAACACCTTATGTTTAGGACACAAGGCCTCAACAAATACAACACTCTAACCAATACCTAGTTCTCAAAACTAGCACAACTATGAGCTAAATTCTCCGCTCACATTAAAGCTACCAAACTTGAACCTCTCAAGTATAAAAATTCTTCTACTTCAACTCAACACCTTTCCATGAAATAAATTCTTCCCTCATTGGAACACCACAATTACACGCCCTAACCCATCCATAAGACGAATAACCACTACTCAACAAACCTTAACATTTAGCATCTCCGGAATTCAATATTATAACTCTCGACGTTCCCGATATCGCACAAAGCATGACTTAAACCCAAAGAAAGGTATTCTACCTTATACTTCCATAACCCCATGGTTTTACTTTATCCTTGAATCTCTATTTAAAGTCCTCTACTCCTTACAGGACCATCGTTCTTCCTAAACCTATTTCTCCACAAGAGAAACATCCTCCTCAAAATCCTTCCTAACCATTTTGAAGGGCAGTACTATTGCGACTACCGAAAACTCCCTCAGTCCCACTCAACGAAACTGAGTCTCCAAATTTCTTACTCTTCGCAATACTCCTGATATTAGGACAACTACACCTTCCTCACCTTGGAAGAGTCACCAACACCAGGTTTCCTAACGAAGGTTAACGGGTTTCCCAACCAAAACCTCCCAAGGACTACACTAATCTCTCCTCAAACTTACTTTAGTAAGTCCAAGGTTCGCCATTTGAGTAAATTTTTCCTTTCTTACGCAACTGCCGATAAATCACCTCGAACCACTGCTAAAAATCTCCTCAATATCTCTAATCATATCCTTTCCTTAGATGACAAAATCTAGGCGACGTCTCAAATGAAACAAGAGCAACTATTATCAGAACGCCAATCAAGTGAATATACTTCACAGAAGAAAACAACGCAGTGAACACAACAGTACTAATTGTAGGGCTTTATGTCAAGAACGTTAACGAAAGAATGCAGAAAACTCGCACAGATCCAAACGACTCTAGAACCTGATGCTCTGATACCATTTGTAACACCCCGCCTAAAATAATAACGGGTGGCCATCCCTATACTATATTTAATCAGGAGTTTCAGATGGTCTAGTCTCAACATCAACTGTCGGTGCTATATAATATAGGACTAACTACCCGATATCATATAAGCGAGATGTTAAAATAATTTAAAACATACAACATAGCACGACACAACACTATAACACTACGAATAAAGGAAAGAAAGATGCAGGAAAGAACTATGATAAACGAAATGCTATAATAAAATGATATAAATAACTAAAATGTAATACCCCGTATTTTTCTGTGATATTTATTTTTGGGAATAATTGAATTAAATGAGAATTAATTGGGAATTAATCCGGATAAAATACTAGCGAGATGTGAGTTGGTATTTGACTATATTGAGTATATATGATGTTATATGAATATTGAATTATGAAATTTGTCGTGAGATTGATATACGGCAATTTGGACATTTTATTGGGACGCGTGTGACAGTCGCGTCAGGATATAATTATTTTAATTATAAAAGTGAATTTAAATTCTATTAACCGTATGGTCGTTTTGAGTGTGCCAACGCGTCCGGAAGGGTTGAGAGAGTCAGAAAACACTAACCGGGGGTTTAGTTTGGGTCCCGGGGTATTTTTAGGCCATACCGGCAACATAAAGGGTATTTTGGTAATTTTGTATTTTTGGAAATTAAAAGTGAGGAAAATTAGTAAATTATATCTGATGTGGATTTGACCCACTAATCCACTATCCAACCCATGTTAACCCAATAGGGTAAGTAGGTTATTAGAATTAGGTTTATAATTTCTTTCCCAAAAACAAACCCTAGCCACCATAGCCATTGGAGAAGAAAGCTTGGAGAGAGAGAGATAGAAGGGAATCCTGCAGAAAGAGAGAGGGAACTTCTTCAAATCGTCATCAAAATCAGAGATTGAATCAAGGCAAGTGGTTTAATTTCAATTGATTCAATGCTATGTTTTCCATGTTTAGGAATTTTCGAAATTGATCTTGGAAGATGATATAGACCCATGAATTGGAAGTTAAAAGCTATGAATTATGTTAGGGATTGCATGTAGTAACATTCTGGAATAATTATGTGTTCAAAACAGAACCATTGATGATCTACAAATGAAGTTTAGAAGAAGTTTGTTAATGTTCTTGAAAGAAATAGAAATCTGGAATTTTTGATGAAGTTTTTATCTAAACAAAGCCCTTGAATGATGAATTATTAGTTTTAGAACGTGAATACTGGTGTAGGATGATAGTATGATGATATTATAACCTTGTCTTAGAGTTTCATGCTTGTAAATGGTGTTTTCGGACGAATTGAAAACTGCAAAACGAAGCAGTCCGTAGCCATACCTGATACGTTCGATCGATCGATGTTCATTAGTCGATCGATCGACCACCATCGATCGATCGAAGGAAAAGGTCGATCGATCGACCTTCCCAGAATGAGTAAAGGTTTCCCTAATTTAATTTTTAATGGTGGTAACCCTCGGAAAATATTATTGGAGTCCTAATGAATACCCTTAACCTTAAGGAAGACCAGTAGGCATGATTATGATATTGGACCTTAATTAGAATTCAATTTGAGGAATTATTCTAAATTATTGAAATTCGATAAGTGAGATAATATTTGGGTTAATAGTGTAAATTTGTATAATTTGATGAAATGAGGTTTGGGGCAGAAGTAAAGACCTTAGGAATAAAGATGTTATATGTGGGAATAATAGGAACTTAATAATCTATTTTAGATAGGTTTTAAGTATAAGAAACTACGACGTGAGACGTGTCGACAGTTTAACTTTTATATTATCGGGAGACTTGAAATATATGAATTTGGAATAATGGTATAAAGATGTAGAGTATACCTTTATTAATATCGAGATATCTAAGATGTGTGAATGCTTAGTATATAATTTTATGTGTATGACATACCTACCATACTTCCTATCACGGGAGGTTTACGTTCGCTTAGGGCCTTCTTATCCTTGTGTTGCCCGGATTTAGATTGGTTACCTTGATGAACATAGGTCAGAGAAGGACTTATTGGGATGTTAATAAGTTTGCTGATCGTGGGAGCGTAGGTATGTGCGTGACCCATGTGATGTGACTGTGTTCGCCTCCATTATTTGTGTTGTTGTTATCTGAACGATTCCTGAGACATTCGAAATGCGTAATCCTTATGTACGTGATGTACCAGGATGGATAGCAGAGTATGTGTGCACCGCAGCTTAGCCTTTCGGTGCTTGTATTGTATATTTATGATGTGAATAATATACGGTTAAATGAAAAAGAATTTGCTATGTTAAATTGTGAGTATAGTTATAGTCACGTTATGAAAAGATAAGAAGGGGACTGATATCAATAGATGGTTTTGTTAATAATTGGGAATCTGAGAATTAAAGTAGAACTTTCTATTTAATTGTTAAGGTTGAAATTAAAAATGTGAACCGGGTAGAAGTGTTAGAAACTATTTTGACTAGTTAGTTATGAGATATCACATGAATGGGTACAGGAACGTTAGGAGTGCACAGTTAGACGAGAGGTGAGTATTCCATGTGAGAGCACGTCCTAACATGTACTTTGCATTATTGTTTTAACAGTTATTAAAGCACTCGCTGTTTTCAAAATACTCTCCACTTTCGGGCTCTGACCCGTTTACTTTCAAATTTATTTTTTTTGTAAAACCCATTTTAGGTGCCCAGCCACAAGGACACCATGCTTAGGATTCTCATTCAGGTGACGAGCTATAGATGTTTGTGGAAGTTACAGGACATTGATTATAGACGCTTCATCTATTTTGACTCTATACTCCGCATTTATCAGTTGTAGGGCATGTTGCCCATTTCTTTTAGAGGCATTTCATTTACTCAGTTATTCAGTCTTCGGGCATGTAATTAATTCAGGATTCGGACTTGTTTTACTATCTTCAGTTGTGGGATTGTTGTGAGGAGTTTTCCTCCGGACTTATTATTATTGTTGGTTATTTCATCACTTCGTTATGGTGAATGGATTTATCTTGTTCTTCCATTATTCTTTTATTGCATGTTAATCAGACTTAACTTAAAATTTGGCAACTTACTTTTTAAATACTAGGTGGTTAGTAATCATTAAAATGTTTTCAACAGTGATGCTCTTAACTGGACCAACTTGGCATTTTGTATTAATTTAATAAAAGAGTAGCTACCCGGTATTTAATTAGTCGGGGTGTCACAGGTGGTATCAGAGCATCAGGTTCTAGTGTCCTTTAGGATCTGAACGGCTTATTATGTTTCCGCTGAGCTTTCGTTGGTATAGAGCCCTATATTTTAGGACTCTTGTATTCTCTTGTTTATGCTACGTTCTTCAGCTATTTTGAGTTTATAACTACAAACATATAAACTTCATTCTTATTTCAGATGCCTCCACGACGTGCACAACGAGTTCCCAGGGATCCAACACCAGAGCCCCAGCCCGCTCCAGTTCAGGGCATGATGAACTCCGCTGAGGTTGTAGCCATTGTTGCCCAAGCGGTAAATGCCGCAATTGTCGTAGTTCAGCAGGCACCACCTCATGCGCCGGTTATCGCGCCAGTACAGGCAAATGCATTTACGTCTGCTTGGGAACGTGTACGTGACGCTTTTCAGAAAGCGCATCCGCCAGAGTTTGCAGGTAGCTCAGATGTGGTAGTCTCTAGCCAGTGGAGGAAGGATATGCAGAAGCACTTGAGGATGTATGAGTGCACGGATGTTCAGAAGCAGGTGCTAGCTACTTTCAAGCTAGTTGGATCTGCACTGCAGTGGTGGGAGTGTATTACCACCATGGAGGAGAGGGATACTCTCACTATTCAGGACTTTTGGGTGCGGTTTGACCGAAAGTACTTTTCGTCCGCTGTTCATATGGAAATGAGGAGGAAATTGATGAGTCTGAAGAAGGAGGGTAAGACCGTGGCCGAGTATGAGGCCGAGTTCACGAATCTGTTGAATATCGTTCCGGATGAGATACCGACCGAAAAGAAGAAGATTGAGAAATTCACTAACGGGTTGACATGGAGGATCCGTCAGCATCTATTAAGGAACCTTTCGTTGGCCACTTATTCTGATGTGGTTAACGCTGCTCTGTTACATTGACAGGATCACCGTTTTCACATGACTGAGAGCAAGTGATCAGGAGAGTCCAGCCATCAGGGCAGGACCGGGGGAAATGGTTCCAGTGGGGCACAATCTGTTCAGGGGCAGAGGTAGGGTGATCAGGGCTCCCAGCAGGGGGATCACAAGAGATTCAGGACAGGAAATTTCAGGCACGGACAGGGAGGTTTCCGGCAGGGCCATCAGGGTCCGAACGACCATCAGCACCAACAGGGTCAGCAGGGTCAGAATAATGGTCAACAGCAGTTTCAGCAGGGCCAGTGGAGGAACGGCAATGGCCACCAGGTCCGGGGGCAACAGGGACAGAGAGGGGGGAACTTCCCGGGGAAGTGCTTCGTTTGTGGTAAGACTGGCCATAAACGCCAGGACTGTCCTGATAGGGGTAGGGCCCCACAGCAGCAGCAGGGTGCTCGACATGAGCCACAGAGGCCACTTTTTCCACCAGCCCTCCCAGCTCCAGCCTAGGTGCCAGCTCTTCCAGCCATTCCTGCAGTTCCTGTGCAGCAGGGATAGTTACAGTATGGACGTGTCTATAACATCCACCAGGAAGCAGCTCTGCAGGCACCACCCGCTATTGAGGGTATGTTTCCTATACATGGTACTATGGGTCGGGTTTTATTTGATACGGGGGAAACACATTGCTTTATAGATGCACATTTTACAAAAGCCTTAGGGTTGTTAGCTACGGCAGAGAGCACAATGACGCGTGTAGACTCACCATTGGGGAGTGGGTCACTTATTTTCTTTATATGCCGGGGAGTGGGGGTAGAGATTGGTAGTCTGGTATTACCTGCAGATATGTTAGTATTAGATATGCATGTTCACGATGTGATTATCGGTATGGATTGGCTCGCTGATTATAGAGCCATGATTGATTGCTTCGGTGGGAGTATTGTTTTTGCCATTCCGGGGCAAGAGATGTTTGTAGTGGCGATGCCTCGTCCAGAGGGAGGCTCGACCGCTCATTTGTATTACCTAGAGGAGGATACCTCTAAGGAGGTTGTGATTCCTTTAGATTCGATCCCTGTTGTCAGAGAGTATTCTGATGTGTTTCAGGAGATACCAGGCCTACCCCCCAGTCGAGAGATAGACTTTGTTATAGACTTATTACCAAATACGAGACCTATAGCACGTGCACCATACCGTATGGCTCCGGCAGAGATGCGAGAGCTACGAGATCAGATTGAGCAGTTGTTAGGTCAGGGGTTTATACGGAGGAGTACTTCGCCGTGGGGTGCTCCTGTGTTGTTCGTGAAGAAGAGAGATGGTTCACTGAGATTGTGTGTGGACTACCGAAAGTTGAACAAAGTAACGATACGGAATAAGTATCCGTTTCCTCGAATCGATGACTTATTCGACCAGTTGAGAGAAGCTTCTTTCTTCTCGAAGATTGATTTGAGATCGGGATACCATCAGTTGCGTATCAGGGAGGAGGACGTCTCGAAGACTGCGTTCTTATCGAGATATGGTTCTTATGAGTTTCGAGTTATGCCTTTTGGTTTGACCAATGCTCCAACCGTGTTTATGGACTTGATGAATAGGGTGTTCAGAGATTTCCTAGATCAGTTTGTCATTGTCTTCATTGATGATATTCTGGTTTACTCCCAGACAGAGGAGGAGCACGCCGAGCACTTGAGGCAAGTTTTGCAGACACTGTGCCAGAATGAGTTGTATGCAAAATATGAGAAGTGCGAGTTTTGGCTGAAGGAGGTTTAGTTTTTAAGGCATATTATTTCCGACCGGGGAATATCGGTTGATCCGGGGAAGGTATCCGCGGTGAGGGAGTGGGGACAGCCCATGACACCGACGGAGATCCATAGTTTCTTGGGCCTAGCAGGATACTACAGGAGGTTCATTTGAGGATTCTCGATGATAGCGGGCCCTTTGACACATCTGACTCGTAAAGGTGTGATGTACATTTGGAGTGATGCTTGTCAGTTGGCATTCGATGAGTTAAAGGATAAGCTGACCTCAGCACCTGTGTTAGCATTGCCGAGATCGGGAGTTGAGTATCTAGTTTACACCGATGCGTCCTTACAAGGACTTGGAGGTGTATTGCAGCAAGAAAGTCAGGCCATAGCTTATGCTTCCCGTAAGCTTAAGCCTCACGAGAAGAATTACTCCACCCATGACTTGGAGTTAGCGGCGGTGGTATTTGCCCTTTGGATTTGGAGACATTATCTTTTGGGGGAAAAGTTTTGATTACTCACGGACCACAAGTCCCTACAGTACCTATTCACGCAGAAGGAGTTGAATATGCGGCAGAGAAGGTGGCTTGAGTTTGTGAAGGATTATCAGTTTGATATCCAATATCACCAGGGGAAGGCTAATGTGGTAGCAAACGCGTTGAGCCGTAGACCAGTAGGGGAGGTGGCTGATGTGTGGAAGGCCAAATGGAAGGAGTTGGGACACCAGGATGCAGTGGCCTGATCATTCATGTATGTGATGACTGTTACACCACAGATTGTCACGAAGGTAGTGAGGGAACAGGCAAATGACTCGTTCTGTCAGGAGCAGATAGTTCGATTGTTGGCAGAGGGAGCCGAATCCTATACCGTTAGCTTAGACGGGGGATTACACTTCAATGGGAGATTGGTAGTTCCGGAAGGGGAGGAATTGCGGCACGAGGTGATGGCAGAATCACACTGCTCACGGTTCACGGTACATCCCGGTGGGGACAAAATTTACCAATACATGAGACGTCAGTATTGGTGGAGCGGAATGAAGAGAGATATTGCCGAGTTTGTTTCTAAATGCGCCACTTGTCAGCTAGTAAAAGTGGATCATCAGAGACCAGCAGGACTACTACAGCCGTCAGATGTCCCGATGTGGATGTGGGAGAGCGTCTCTATGGACTTTATCACGGGGTTGCCTACGTCACAGAGAGGTCACGACTCCATTTGGGTAATTGTGGACAGGTTGACCAAAGTCGCTCATTTTTTACCCGTGAGGACAGACTACTCTGCGGGACAGTATGCCCAGCTCTTTATTTCTGAGATAGTGAGACTTCACGGTGTTGCCCTAAATATCGTGTCTAACCGAGACAAGATATTTGTTTCATAGTTTTGGGAGAGTTTTCAGGAGGCCATGGGCACGGAATTGCTGTTGAGTACAGCATATCACCCGCAGACCGATGGGCAAACTGAGCGTACAAATCAGATGTTGGAGGACATGCTACGGATGAGCATCATTGATTTTGGGGGTGGATGGGAGCAGTATCTTCCACTGGTGGAGTTTGCTTACAACAACTCCTACCAGTTCACTATTGGCATGGCTCCATTTGAGGCGTTGTACGGTAGACCTTGTCGTTCCCCGTCATGTTGGTTGGAGGTGGGGGACAACAAACTACTTGGGCCGGAAGTGATTCAGGATACTTCGGCGAGGATAGAATTGATTCGGAGTCGCATTCGGGTAGCTCAGGATCGGTAGAAGAGCTATGCTGATGCGAAGAGGTTCTTCAGGGAGTTCCAAGTGGGGGACCAGGTTTTACTCAGAGTATCTCCTATGAAAGGGATTATGCGTTTCGGGAAGAAAGGGAAGTTGGCCCCGAGATATGTGGGACCATTTCCTATTATTGAGCGGATTGGACCGGTTGCGTATAGGCTTGGGTTACCGGAGCATTTGCATTGGATTCACGATGTGTTTCATATTTCCTCGCTAAGGAAATACCTTAGAGATAATTTGGCTCATTCTCACATTGTTGTGGAGGACATCGATCTCCAGCCAGATAGCTCCTATGAGGAGGGGCCGATTGCTATTCTAGACCGAAGTGAGCGGAAACTGCGGTCAAAGATAGTTCCGTTAGTGCGTGTTCAGTGGCGACATCATAATGTCGAGGAGTCCACATGGGAGCACGAGGATGAGATGCGCGAACGTTATCCAGAGTTATTCTTACCAGGTACTTTCTAGTTCCGAATTTCGGGACGAAATTCAGTTATTAGGGGGGAAGTATGTAATACCCCGTATTTTTCTGTGATATTTATTTTTGGGATTAATTGAATTAAATGAGAATTAATTGGGAATTAATCCGGATAAAATACTAGCGAGATGTGAGTTGGTATTTGACTATATTGAGTATATATGATGTTATATGAATATTGAATTATGAAATTTGTCGTGAGATTGATATACGGCAATTTGGACATTTTATTGGGACGCGTGTGACAGTCGCATCAGGATATAATTATTTTAATTATAAAAGTGAATTTAAATTCTTATAACCATATGGTCGTTTTGAGTGCCCCAACGCGTCCGGTACGGTCGAGATAGTCAGAAAACACTAGCCGGGGGTTTAGTTTGGGTCCCGGAGTATTTTTAGGCCATACCGGCAACATAAAGGGTATTTTGGTAATTTTGTATTTTTGGAAATTAAAAGTGACGAAAATTAGTAAATTATATCTGATGTGGATTTGACCCACTAATCCACTAACCAACCCATGTTAACCCAATAGGCTACGTAGGTTATTGGAATTAGGTTTCTAATTTCTTTCCCAAAAACAAACCCTAGCCACCATAGCCATTGGAGAAGAAAGCTTGGAGAGAGAGAGATAGAAGGGAATCCTGCAGAAAGAGAGAGGGAACTTCTTCAAATCGTCATCAAAAACAGAGATTGAATCATGGAAAGTGGTTTAATTTCAATTGATTCAATGCTATGTTTTCCATGTTTAGGAATTTTTGAAATTGATCTTGGAAGATGATATAGACCCATGAATTGGAAGTTAAAAGCTATGAATTATGTTAAGGATTGCATGTAGTAACATTCTGGATGAATTATGTGTTCAAAACAGAACCATTGATGATCTAAAAATGGATTTTAGAAGAAGTTTGTTAATGTTCTTGAAAGAAATAGAAATCTGGAATTTTTGATGAAGTTTTGATCTAAACAAAGCCCTTGAATGATGAATTATTGGTTTTAGAACGTTAATACTGTTGTAGGATGATAGTATGATGATATTATAACCTTGTCTTAGAGTTTCATGCTTGTAAATGGTGTTTTCGGACGAATTGAAAACTGCAAAACGAAGCAGTCCGTAGCCATACCTGATACGTTTGATCGATCGATGTTCATTAGTCGATCGATCGACCACCATCGATCGATCGAAGGAAAAGGTCGATCGATCGACCTTCCCAGAATGAGTAAAGTTTTCCCTAATTTAATTTTTAATGGTGGTAACCCTCGGAAAATATTATTGGAGACCTTATGAATACCCTTAACCGTAAGGAAGACCAGTAGGCCTGATTATGATATTGGACCTTAATTAGAATTCAATTTGAGGAATTATTCTAAATTATTGAAATTCGATAAGTGAGATAATATTTGGGTTAATAGTGTAAATTTGTATAATTTGATGAAATGAGGTTTGGGGCAGAAGTAAAGACCTTAGGAGTAAAGATGTTATATGTGGGAATAATAGGAACTTAATAATCTATTTTAGATAGGTTTTAAGTATAAGAAACTACGACGTGAGATGTGTCGACAGTTTAACTTTTATATTATCGGGAGACTTGAAATATATGAATTTGGAATAATGGTATAAAGATGTAGAGTATACCTTTATTAATATCGAGATATCTAAGATGTGTGAATGCTTAGTATATAATTTTATGTGTATGACATACCTACCTTACTTGCTATCACGGGAGGTTTACGTTTGCTTAGGGCCTTCTTATCCTAGTGTTGCCCGGATTTAGATTGGTTACCTTGATGAACATAGGTCAGAGAAGGACTTATTGGGATGTTGATAATTTTGCTGATCGTGGGAGCGTAGGTATGTGCGTGACCCATGTGATGTGACTGTGTTCGCCTCCATTATTTGTGATGTTGTTATCTGAACGATTCCTGAGACATTCGGAATGCGTAATCCTTATGTACGTGATGTACCGGGATGGATAGCAGAGTATGTCTGCACCGCATCTTAGCCTTTGGGTGCTTGTATTGTATATTTATGATGTGAATAATATACGGTTAAATGAAAAAGAATTTGCTATGTTAAATTGTGAGTATAGTTATAGTCACGTTATGAAAAGATAAAAAGGGGACTGATATCAATAGATGGTTTTGTTAATAATTGGGAATCCGATAATTAAAGTAGAACTTTCTATTTAATTGTTAAGGTTGAAATTAAAAATGTGAACCGGGTAGAAGTGTTAGAAACTCTTTTGACTAGTTAGTTATGAGATATCACATGAATGGGTACAGGAACGTTAGGAGTGCACAGTTAGACGAGAGGTGAGTATTCCATGTGAGAGCACGTCCTAACATGTACTTTGCATTATTGTTTTAATTGTTATTAAAGCACTTGCTGTTTTCAAAATACTCTCCACTTTCGGGCTCTGACCCGTTTACTTTCAAATCTATTTTTTTTGTAAAAACCATTTTAGGTGCCCAGCCACAAGGACACCATGCTTAGGATTCTCATTCAGGTGACGAACTGTAGCTGTTTGTGGAAGTTAGAGGACATTGATTATAGACGCTTCATCTATTTTGACTCTATACTCCGCATTTATCAGTTGTAGGGCATGTCGCCCATTTCTTTTAGAGGCTTTTCATTTACTCAGTTATTCAGTCTTTGGGCATGTAATTAATTCAGGATTCGGACTTGTTTTACTATCTTCAGTTGTGGGATTGTTGTGAGGAGTTTTCCTCCGGACTTATTATTATTGTTGGTTATTTCATTACTTCGTTATGGTGAATGGATTTATCTTGTTCTTCCATTATTCTTTTATTGCATGTTAATCAGACTTAACTTAAAATTTGGCAACTTACTTTTTAAATACTAGGTGGTTAGTAATCATTAAAATGTTTTCGACAGTGATGCTATTAACTGGACCAACATGGCATTTTGTATTAATTTAATGAAGGAGTTGCTACCCGGTATTTAATTAGTCGGGGTGTCACATACAACTGAATGTGATACAAAAAGTAGATCCGAATAAGCTGTCGGGTCACAGAAAATACAATAACTGAAATGGAATAACTATAAACATGTATATAAATATCCCTTGGGTACAAACCGGATATACAACATTAATCCTACCTAGAATTTTAAAGAAGTAGGAAGCGGCTACAAAATACATCCCGCAACAGTCCGCACCTGTCACGGCTCCCAAGACTCTGGATAGAAGGTCATCCGGCATCCATGCGATAGGACACCTGTAATAGTATATATATATAGAGAGAGGCAGGAGAGAAAAGTAAACGGGTCAGAGCCCGAGTTGTGAAAATATTTAGCAAGTGTGTTAACCGTGCATAATAAATATCTGTGCACATATTTCATAATTAAAGTGGAATCGCACTCTCGTGGAATCCCAACTCACCTCTCATCTAACGGCGCGCACCTATTCGCGTCCTCAAATTTTAGTTAAATTACCCCCATATATTAGGACAACCTAACTTATCATAGGCCTAGCCTATACCCACGAGAATTTTCCTTCCTATCTTAACCCAAGAATCCACTCCTTTCTAAACCCATTTATATTTGTTTATAAACATGTATGCCGTGTTAGGCTTAATGGATTCCGGTTTATAATTTATTCAATTATCATTCTTAATATGTTACCCATTTATATTTGGGTTGAAACTTATGATTTAATTTCTAATTTAATAAGCATGCAAAATTATTATTGACACAACTTCCCTCCAATTTCAACGCTGCGCTGCGTTTCTTGCGTGGGTGTCTCGCAAAGCGAAATCCAAACAAGGAACCACCCTGTTACACTACTCTTTGTCAACGTCGATCCTGGAGATCCATTATGCCACACATAAATATCGACAAAACTTCTCTCTATTCTCAACAATGTGCTACGTTTCGTGCGTGGGGTGTCTCGCAAAGCGAAATCCAAACAAGGAACCGCCCCGTTACACTACTCCTTGACAATGTCGATCATAGAGATCGATAATGCCGTACATACCATAATTGGCAGAACTTTTCTCCAATCTCAACACTGCACTGCATTTCATGCGTGGGGTGTCTCGCAAAGCAAAATCCAAACAAGGAACCTCCCCGTTACACTACTCCTTGACAATGTCGATCCTAGAGATCCATAATGCCATACATACCATATAATTCTACTACTACTACTACTAAATCTCCAAAAATATCATTGGGATGATGTAACCGAAATATTCCTTAAATGCGATACATCACCCCCCCCCCCCCCCCCCATCAATCTAGTACATCATAATCATCCAAGATGTACTCCACAAAGTTTCCATATCCTTTCATCTATAGGATATATAAATATATATATAGGCATTTCATTCTAACCATATATATATACACACCATCATCCAATCCCATGACCATGTATACATACCATATATGATGTACAAAGGCCATGCACAAATAAATACCCGGCTATATATAGCGCCGATAAACTGCATCGATGCTATCATCTTCCCAGTGCCCGGCTCACGTAGCAATATTGGGGCCACCATGGTGGGACTAAACGACAACCATCTCGTGGTAACTCACACACACGACATCCTGGGAAGCGGTCATAGCTCCTAACCGGCAATGAGACGAAACATACCCACCACGTATCATCCCAAAAATAAATATATATATCATATAATAACACGCGGGACGACTATGACCTGGGAAAATTTCCACACCCTGCTTTTCTAGACAGGATGCTCACCCTCTACGCGCGCAACTTCCCAATGATAGCATGAGCGGGGTATGCTTAACCAAATAAGTATATATATCATTCACATTCATAATATATATACATCCATATGATCCAATCATATAATTAAATATTAAACCATCACATAAGGTTTAAATATCCATACCATGTATGTCCACAACAAAAATATATCCATATATTCATATTCATACGTAGATATATGTACATATATTCACACATCGCTACATCATTCTATATACGAACTAATTCCCGTTCATATGTATAAGATATATAAACTCGGCTATAAGTATACATAGTCCTCAATATACAAGCCGTCACCACAATTTCCTTTTAAATTTACCTCGATATCTGAATACAATCCCTCACTTGAAACATATTCAATCATTTTTCCTATCATGAATAGTCTCCCAAAACCATTATATCTATACATATATATTCAACATTAGGGTTATCACCCAAGAGTTTGTGTAGGAATCCATCACTACACATTTCACCTCTAAATGTGAAAGTACATAATTTCCTTTAGTACTATTTAACCATAGGCACACACATGACTTAATAGTCTAAAACCTCAATTTATTCCAACCTCGTTTCAAGTATTGGAATCCCACCTAAGGTTTAATAGTTCTAATGAACTCTAAATCTTAGTACGTTCATAATTTATTCCTTAAGTCTATACTCCTCAAGGATGTACAACATCTTCTCTCGTCAGTCCTCAATCATATATAAACTCACTTAGGACCTCGAGTGAGAACTCCCGTCCTCACTGAGATCCCCCACTATACCTAAGGGTATCCATTTTAATACACGTATAGGAAAAATAGACTATCCCTATTCCATTTATAAGCATGTCATGATAATTCACCTCTATCATGATAAAAACAATCCGCCAATCACTCAAGTCCCATGTTCCTTTCATTACTAAAAGAGGCATCCCGTCCTCCTAAATCAATTTAACATAGGCCCGCAAGCCCCTATTCGACCTACGGCCCTATTCCCTAGATCTAATATCGTAACCCTTCATATTGATCCCATTAAGAAATCCCCTAAGAATAAAACTCCAAAAGAAAAAGGGGTAAAAGAACTCCAAACATTGGCCTAAAAACAGGGGACCGGTCGATCGGTCCCAGACCCCCGGTCGACCACGGGTGCAAATTTTGCCTACGAAGAAATGCTGTAGGCTTTTCCCTTAAGGCGCGGTCTATCGGCCCCCAGACCGCGGTCGACCGGCCATACCAGTTATCTTGGCCGATTTTCCCATTTTTTGCAAAACCCACGAATTTAAACCCTAAAATTTCAATTCTAACCTCCAAATCTCTATCACAACATGATTTTTAAGCCAATAAATCAACCTAAAGTTGATCCTAACCATTTCTACTCCATTAAACCAATTTTTAAGCATTGATTTCAAGATTTAACCCAAAAATCTAGGTTTTGATGTTTATAACCAAAAACCATTTCTTTAACCCACAAATTATGAAATAAAATGTACAAATAACTTATTTAGCAAGATTAAACACTTGCCTCAGATTTGTAGAGGTTGGATCGTCCTCGATGTCGCGGTTTTGGGCCGAAATCTCCAAGCTTTCTTCCTCTCTCTCTTCCTTTCTTCTTCTTTCCTCTTTTTTCTCCCTCTAGGGCTTTTTCTCTCTTTCTCTCAAATGATAAATGGCTTCATCCGTAAGCCTCATAAACCTTTAAAACAAAATCCCAATTTTAAATGTTAATACACACTTTAAATGACTCGTTTACTCCAATTCGAGTCAAAATAACTTAAAAACATTCCGGAGCCGAAATAAGACCCAATGACATTCATTTTGACTATTTCGACCCTTCCGGGATCGGTGGTACCCTCAAAATCATCATCCGGAATACTTTAAAATATTCTCTATTTCTTGAACCTCATTTCCCAAATTTTAAAATTCTCCAATTTAATTAAATTTTATTTTCCCAAAAATTTAATTTTGCAGTCTCAAAAGTCTTGGGGTGTTACAATATTCTCTCCACCAAACATTTGAATGCATGGGTCACTTAGGAGCCTTGTTTACGGAAAAAGGATCAGACAAAACTTTTAGCACAAAGTCAATCAAATGAAATTAAAAAGAAGATAGATGAATGATATATACTAATGTGGTTAAACCCACACCATTCATGAGGAATACAATAAGATCCATTCCTCTAATTTGGGTCAGATTCATAATTTTTTCAAGAACAAAAACTTATTCTTCCAACTGTGATTTCTCATTTGGGCTTATTCAACTTTCTTCAAGTGTCATTTTTAGGAGTGAAGTAGTAATGTCTAGGGGCCTTAGAATTGCCTTCAATTACATAGACAAAGATTAAGATATTCATCGTGATATCAAGTCTAGTGTGGATATTCTAATACACCATCGACCCTAAAATGGTCAAAAGGGCATTTGGGGTAGTTGGGTTGGAGCCACCCCTTAACCTCTTAAGAGTGGCCATATAATGGAGTGGAGAGCTAGACGAACTATGACCTATAAATACCAAAGTGAGAAACAAATTTCATCAGCATGATGCCAATCATAAACCATTTCATCAAAATTAGGAAATATTAATGTGATTATAATATGGAAAACATATGAATCTCACAACTAGTATAGCTCGTCTTCACTAAGCCTTAGCATTTGTTGCATCATATGAACTTACATAGGTGATCTCATCTTCGTCAAGGATGATGATAGGTAATGTGGAAGGCTGGGAGGATGCTTTAGACATGGACTCCTCAATCGAGGTCCCAAATTTGATTATAGTCATTATGCAGTCAATGTCTATGAAGTTTCATCCACCAAATTGACGGTTTGTATTATCAGAGCTGGTAGATCTTAAAAACTCTGATCAACTGCATTATAGACATGGGGTTCATGAGCTGACTCAATAGAAGATGGAACTTCAGAGTAAACATAGGTTAAGATGGACTGTCCTAGTGATGAACATTTAGAAGAGGAGTTAGGAACCTTCCTTAAGAACACTGAGAAAAACTCTATCCAACTCCCTAATATGTGCTAACACTATGTCAACCCAAGAATATTCACTCATAAATAATTGGTGTTAGTAGAGATTATAAATCTTAGGTTTTTTATTTTATTTCAAGGAAGAGAATTATGATGAGAAAATCCCATAACACTTAGAAACACTAAATATAGCAAACCCTTGGCCAACCAGCCCAATGTCCACCTAAAATATGTAATTTTTCATCCCAACGTCAATCAACAATAAAACCAACAACAATAGACAACAACAAAAAAGAATCATAACAAATGGAGAAAATTGCAGAAGAACCAAAAAAGAACTTCATAATTGGGTAAAGGCGTACCTAAAAACCACAAATGAAGGAATTAGATTTTTAAATCGCTCAGAACAGACGACAGATGACTGAAAAAGAGCACACGCCACACAATGGAAGTTTTTAGGCAAAGGAATGTCCATAAATGGTAGAGCATGGAAAAAGGATTAAATGAGAAATAAAGGAGTTCGATTAAGGGAAGTTATCTCTCACTAGGGTTGCGTGCAAAAGGTATGAATGTGAAAAAGTTCAAATGACCTGAAAATGGGTTTTTAAACATTATAGGTGGTAAGTATTGCATTTTTGAAAACATGAGTGATATTTTGCCTTGGGAAGACAACTCACGCTTTGGAACAACACAAACACTGGCCCAGATGCATGTTCATTAAGTGTGCATACCACCAAATACAGTGATCGACTTGTGGAAGACTCAATCCTACTCACAACTTTTTGAAAAGTTCATAAGTAAATATGCTCGACCACAGACCACATAGTTAATAAGATCCTTATAATATGACCAAAACATGTCCCGATGACATCTAACAGTTAAAACTTCACTCACTCAATTTTTCTAGCATCTACCCGGAAGTTAAAAGCTTCAGATAATCACTTAAAAAATGCAATTATGAGCAAATTCTTGGGGTTATTGTTATACCATAATTATGGGATGACACATAAACCAATTAGAAGGGGACAACTGAACTCAAACCTACATAAATGTGATCGTCTACAGCTAGTAATCGGGTCGGCCTTAACAACCTGATTGGACCCACTAGTCTTGACATGTCATTTAACCCCGATGGTTGATAGTCAACTAACACATTTACTTGACTTCCTTACAACAAGCATGTACTATGTGATCAAATGACGTCAACAATACATACATCTGGTGGGAAATATGCAAATATTTCCCCCATGTGACAAAAACTAACTTTTTGGATCATTCCCTTACCTCACGTGTCAGCCATGTACTTGCCTAACCTATAAAGGAAAGCCACGTGGAACTTTATTTTCTCTCTCATCTAAAATCATATAAATAGAATATGCCACCCGAATTTGGGGGGATCCGAGATATTTTCATTACTATTGTGTTATATGACACTAATAGAACTTGAGAGATTCCTTATTGTACATGTTAATGGGTTTTCCCAAGTAAATCAATACAAACAAACACCGTACCTGTAAAAAGTATGCACCACTTTGGAACCAACCACAAAAATCCGGTTCTTATTCTCTTTCTATCATCTATCTATTGTTTTCTCCAGTTTAGTAGTCAGTAATTAAGATCCCTTACCTATTATCCTCTTATAATTAGTATATTCAATCAAAGATAATCATTACACTAGTTTTATGCAATAACATATGGATAAGGGAACTTAGGATCCATTCACATAAAAAATATGTGACCATTATGGAGGAGGTATTGAAATTATTCATAACTATGTTAGCATAAAACATATACATCTATGTACATATTTTTAATGGAGCATAGGATTTTAGTGGTGTAAAACATGAACCATTCTGAATCATGATTAATCTATAATTGGGGATCTAATACCAAATAAAGGGAATTGACATTGAGAGTGCATACCAAAATGGAGGACCACTAAAAATTTGTTTTGCACACCTAAAATACCATGTTAAAAAATTTACCCAAATTTTAATCAACCAGCTTCAAGTTTTATCTTATTTAAGCATGTGGATGACAAAAGATACGAAAGAGGTAAAAAGGATCAGACCAACAGATGTATGAGGATAAAAACCCACTAATGGGAAAAACCTCAGGCCAATGTGATAATCTCACTAAACACGGTAAAGACTTACATAGGGGCCTAATAAATTACACTTTTATCCATAGTAACTCATAGCTTCACACTATTTCTTCCAAATTGTAGCAAGCTAGAGACTCCTATTCGTCGATGGACAGTCTGAATATCTAAATGTTATGACACACGTCGACAATGTTGTACAAGCCTTTGACTTCAAACATTGGAGACCACACGTGATATTAAACCCAAATGAGAACCCCAAAATTCACAATACTTCTTGTTGGGGTAAAGAGACAAACTACGCAGAAAGTTTATTTTATGAAAATAAGTTCTTGTTCAAAACCTTCATATTTTTTTACATTAATCTCTAAAAAGAAAGGTTATTAAATGCAAAGTAGAGAAAGTGAAAAAGATGGACTAGGTTTTGAAAATGTGTTCATTCTTTTTCACAATTGTTTTTTTTTCCCTTAGAAAGAAAGAAATAAAAAAAATACACACTAAAACATTATCTTGGTATGTTGATCTTGAAAGATATCAGAGTCATTTTAAAATGAAGAGCATTAAAAGTTTAAAAAAGGAATACTGCACAAATGGGTTTCCCAAATACCAAGACAAGCCAATGGACATATGTCTTACATAAAGCATGCGTAAGAGAATGGTTTAGGGGATATATAGTCAAATAATATACCACAAAGGTTCTTTGCACACAATATATAGAAGATATCCAAAGATCTTTATGACAGATTTACGAATCTATATGCCTTGCTGGAGGTGTTGCTACTGTGAGGAAGGACGTCGCTGGAGTAAACCTGATGCAACTCATGTCGCACATATATCTAGAGATTTCTGAAGAGACCTTCAAAGGACTTGCAGGCCAACGTAGGAAGTACCATTACAACTAATGTGTCACTGCAATGATTCTTCATCGATAAGTTGCTCACTCTAACTTCTAGAGATTTTTTCCAAAGGAACTTCTCCCTTTCCTCTCAAGTGACAAAAATTATCGATCGAACTAGAAACTTTTGACTCTAGTTTCGCTATATTTTACTTATTTTTTATTTTTTAAAACATTTTTTTTACAATCAAGATCTATGTAGAAAAACCTTGAGATTTACACACACATAAAACTTTTACCAAGATGTTTCAAAAATGGTTTGATAAGAACACATGACATGTGTGAGGGAATTCCAATTACCTTTCATCAAATAATATGATATATGTTGTAATGAGGATGATCGAGAATTGGGTTCAAGATCTTGAATGCTGATGAATCATTACAGTGAGGTAAGTAAGGGACCCAAAGTATTTTGTAACCTATGAGGGCCCAAATTAGTATATGAATACTCTTTCGGTCTCCCCTTTGTCTATTTCGTTGTCAAAACACAACGACTAAAGATTTCAATTAGTATAAATAAATCCATATCCTCTACGACAAAAGGACCGGCCAAAGGCAAAACTAGATAGAAATTACAAATGCTTAGAATCCAAAAAGTAGAAGATACTTATTCAAAGCACCTGGAGCAAGATTGCTAGAAACACTTTAGAAAACTTTATCAAAATATCAATGTTTGAAGAAATACACAATACTCAAAGGATAGTCACAATATATATATATATATATATATATATATATATACACACACACAGACACACACACACACATATATGAGTTATATATTGTCTAGCATATGAAACAACATTCAACTCTCCTAAATAGGAAAACTCCCCCTTTGTATAAAGAACTTTCCCCCCTTTATTCAAGGAAATAGAAAAAGAAATGTAATAAAGAAAATAGAATCAATAAAAGAATAAGGAGAACATGATGTTGATAAAATAAAGTTAAGGCAGTATACTCAGATTTTGCTATTTATAATTTTAAAATATCCAATACACAGTGAACAAAAACTCCAAAACCTTTTTTTTATAAGGAAAATATAGATTAAAGTTTCCTAATTCACAAATGTTGTGGGATATATGACTAGTTCTCATAATGAAGGAAAGATTATCTTAAAAGCTAATACCATTATGAGGTTTATTAGCCAAGAACATAATATCATATCTCACATGAAAAACAAAAATACAGAACACCATTGAAAGAGTAAAACAAAGCTCGCGTTCAATTAAGACTAATAATTTAAGAACATATCACTCAAATCTTCAATAGTACTAAAAAATTTCGACATATTTTGAAATATTTTCAACTAAAACTTTTTTCTTCCTCAATAAGCGATTTGGTTAAACCCTTTCATTTCATGTACTTAATGTTACTAAAGTTTAGATGGATATTTATCTTTAAAAAATTGTTTTGTTCAAAATGTTTTTTCATGTGGCGACTATCACTCATTAATTACTAAGATGGGATATTATTTCCAATTTTTCAAGGTAGCATCATCCAATCAAGTTGTATCCCTACCCAAATCATCTCTCAAGATTTTAACATATAGTGTCTAACTTTTCAACTCCTTAAAATCATGATAAAAACTCACATATACACATTAGAGGATAATGGAATCACTCTCACAAATATTCGTAGTTTTAAACCATTTGTCAAAGAAGTATAACTTTGTCATTCGTCATAAGGTTGTATCAAGACAATGTGTAGTGTGGTGCATAATGAAATAAGATATGATTATGTGTTCCGAATATGAAATTTCTCAAAGTTGATAATACTTTAAATAGAGACTTTTCTTATGATCCACGTAATCACTTTTACCCAAATAAAAGAAAAATGTATACAAAACTAACCATTTGATGTACGAAGATATGTTACAGAAAATAGCATCTAAGGAGCATATAAATGATTGTATTTAAAAATTTGTCTATGGAAAAGAATACAACCAACTCTTATAAAATAGGACAACATGGCATAGGATAGATAACACTAGAAAGCAAATAATTGCAAATCCTAAACATGTTATCAAATAATTCAATGAACGATGAAAATGCCTACGATGACCCAAGAAACTGAAATCTAGTCCAATTAAGATGTTTAGTTAAAATATCTGTTGGTTAGAGATCGGTAGAAACATAACTCACAGACGCAACCTTTCTTTAACAAAATTTATGATAAAATGATGTTGAATATTTATATGCATTGTTCTTGAACAATATATATACAACACAAGTATTGCCACAATATATAACCATGAAATATTGAGGAATACGAAATCTTCGAACATTTGTTTCATCCAAAGGACTTGAGCACAATAACTTCCATCGTAATATACTTTGCTTCGATCGTGGAAAGTGAAACACAATTTTGTTTCTTGGCGTACGAAGAGATTAACGAGCTCCCAAGATAAAATAATCCACCCAACGTACTCCATATCCCATCAACATCTCCTGCACAAATGACATCCAAAAAAGACGATAAGGATGTATGGTATTCACAAGATACCAAAAACCAATTCATATTATCACATAAACATACTTGATAATGCATTTAATGAATTTCAACTGCTACTCCTCAAGACAAGATTGGTAGCAAGCACAAACTCCTATAATAGAGGATATCCTGGGACCACTAGCTTATGGTATAACAAACTACCTATCATGCAATAATAAAGAGTCTCGTTGACATTATTTCCATTAACATCCTTTCCAAGATTAAAAAATCCACCTGTGGGGGTATGTTTAGGCTTTGAAGAGTCGAGGTAAAATTTCTTCATGAGGTCCTTTGCATATTTGAATTCCAAAATAAAAATTGCATTATCCTTTTTCCTCACTTGGAGACCAAGAAAGAAGTTAAATTCAACAACTATGGTCATCTTAAATTATTTTTTCATTGTTGAAGAAAAATCTTGAGCATGGTCTTCATTTTGGAGACAAAAAATATCATTAACGAATACCTGGGCAACCACAATGTCTTTTCCACAAGATCTAAAAAATATGTTATTGTCCACATTTCCTCTTTTGAATCATTTCCCCATAAGATATGAGGTAACTCTTTCCTACCATGCTCTAGGTTATGGTCTTAGGCTCTATAAAGACTTTTTGAGATGATACACTTGTGCTGAGAATTTGGGATCCTCAAATACCTATGGTTGGGTATATCCAATAAGAAAGGATCTATTTACATCCATTTGATAGAGCTTGAAGTCTAAGTCACTTATTATGGCTGAGAGTAAATAAATAGACTCTAGTAAAGAAATCGACTCAAACCTACAAACGGGGGGGAAAACTCATCAAAATATACACCTTCAACGTGTGTCAAGCCTTGAGCCACTAGAGTTTCTTCCTCAAAATGGCACCATCTTCATCACACTTGTTTTTGAAGACCCACTTAGTATCGATAACATGAACATCCTTATGAAAGGGGTTAAGAGTCCAAAAATATTGTTTAGTAAATTGATCTAATTGATCTTGCATAACATTGATCCAATATTCATATAACAAGTCATCATTTACATTCTTAGGTTCCATTGTGGAAACACAACAAGGAAAGTTAACATGCTTTTGGAGTTCAGATCTTTATTCTAACAAGAGGACTACCAATGATCTTGGAAGCATCATGGTCTTTCCTAACCCAAGTAGGTGCATCTCCTAGATTCATAACCACACTAAGTGGTGGGGAAACCTCTTCACACCCATTCATTTCATGTTCTTCTTCCTCCTCCTCTTCTTCTTCTTCTTCTTCTTCCTCTTCTTGTTACTATTGGTGTTCTTATTGTCGTTGGAAAACAAAAGGCATGTCTTGACATCATTCTCTTTAAAGTAAAAGGAATCATGATCATATATGATTAATGATTTCCATAATTTTTTAAGAGACATAATTAAAAATATGATAGGCATGACTATTAGTGAAATAGCCAAGAAAACTGCCTATCTCGCTCCGAGAGTCGAGCTTTGTTAGATATTGTTTATCCTTAAGTATTTAGTACTAGATTCAAAATACTCTAAAGTGTTTAAGTGTGGGTTTCTTTGATTTCCAAATTTCATAAGTGGTTTGGTTGGTACCGTACCCCATATTAACACGTTTAGCCGTGTGAAAATATTCTACCCAACTCACATTGTAAAACTTTTAACCTTTCATGAAAATATTTATTCTCCATTTCAATCAAAAGGAGACTCGAACTAAGAGATGCACGTTGAACTTCAATATTGATCACAAGGGACCATTCTATTTTTAGATAAGAATTTTCCTTTTCACTTTTTTTCTATTTAATTGAAATTTTCAATAATCTTTTTTAATTGTGGCATTTTCAGTAAATAGTTTATCTTAAGGTTAATATCTTGTTCATCTAAAAAACACACTAGAGTACCCAGAAAAAGACAAACTATTAATCTTAGAAGAGGATTAATCATTAATGGATGAAGGTTGACACGACTCTATATCATTTCATGAACCACCATCTAAAGATCTAAAATTATCGGTAGGTTGAAAGATGTATTAAAAAATAATGAAAGTGCTCTACATTTTTAATCCTTAACAAAAGAAGACTAAACCTTAATTGCAGTTGAGAGTGCGTATTGTGTACCGAAATGGATTCCCATGAAAAAATTATTTTGGAAACCTAAAATATCATGTTGAAAAATTTATCCAAATTTTAATAATCCAATTTAAAGTTTTATCTTGTTTAAGCATGTTGATGACAACATATACAAAAGAGGTATATAGTATCACAACAACAGATGCAAGAGGACAAAAACCCACAAATGGGAAAAACCTTGATCCAATGAAACAATCTCACTAAAATGGGTCAAGACTTACAAAGGAGAGTAACGAGTTGTACTCATATGTGTTCTAAGTCACACCTTCACAATTTTTCCACCAAATTGTGGCAAGTCGAAGACTACTATTCGTCAATCGAAAATATCAACATCTCGATCTTGTGATACGCATCAATAATGTTTCCAGCATATTGTCTTCAAACATTATAGATCACCCGTGATATGAAATCGAAAAGGGAAACTAAACATTCATAAAACTTCTTGTTGGTAGAAAGACCCAAAGTGTATAGAATGTTTGTTTTATGAATGTGTTTTTGTTAAAAATATCCGTCTTCTTTTATATTAATCCACCTCTAAAAGGAGAGGTTATTAACATAAAAGAAAAGAAGGTGAGAAAAATGAACTAGGTTTTGAAAATGGGTTAAATTTTTTTCATAAATGTGTTCTTATCTCCTTATAATGAAAGAAGAAAATTATACACAATAAAAGACTCTTTTTGTGTGTTGCTCTTGAAAGATATGCAAGTTATTTTGAAAAGAACAGCATTGAAAGTATGAATAAGGAAAACAACACATATTGGTTTCCCAAATACAAGGATAATCCAAGGACATATATCTTACACATCGAAGGTGTGAGAGAAAGGTTTGAGGAAGAGTTATTCCAATCAACTGCCGAAAAGGTGTTATTCACACAAATATATAAAAGATCTCCATGGATCTTCATGGATGATTCATGGATCTATATGCATCTCTAGAGGTGTCGTTGCAGTGAGGATGGACATCAGTGGAGTGAACCTTTCATGGTGCAAGTCATGCATTTATCGATAGATTTTTTATGATACCTTTAAAGGAGTTGGTAGTAAGGGAGGGAAGTATCACTGCATCGAAGTTGTCCTTGCGACAATGCTTCAACGTTAAGCATCTCATGCTAACTTTTAGATATTTTTACCAAACTAACATCCGAGTTTTCGCCCCAGAGATGAAAATTATTGTTGTAGCCAAATTGATTAGTTTCACTCAATTTTGCTTGTTTTTAATTTTCTCAAACATTTGTTATACACGTAAGATCAAGGTAGCAAAACTTCAATATTTAAAAACACAAATTTATTTTACCAAGATGTTTTAAAAATGGTTTTATAAGAACACGTGACATGTGTGATGGAATTGTCCAATTTACCTTTCATGTAATAGTTTGAGATATGTGGTAATGAGGATGATAAAGAGTCCTCTTCAAGATCTTGAATGTTAATGAAGGTTTCAAAAGAGTTAAATAAGGGACCCGAAGTGTCTTAGAAAATTGGAATATAACAACTACATATGAGGGAACAAATGAGTATATGAATACTCTTACGGACATAATAAAAATCCTTGTTATTCTAAGAACATTGATTTATTGTGATTCCGAAAGTAAACAAAAATAATGAATTTTGGGTTCAAATCAGGATACCTTGTATGTAATCTGAATGAGGATAACATTTGATGAATTGGATGATGGCGATTCTTTTCTTTCTCATCAAAATCCTTACTATAATGCGTCAAATGTCTTGAATATTCTAGTATATGATCCTTCGAAAGTAAGCGTTGTCCGTTGGCATTTTCGGAGATGGAAACTTAGTGATTTGTGAGCGAAATCACTTTCTCGCTCTTCACCCATTAATAAACAAATTTGATAAGTGTTTTTTTCTTCCTATATAACCCTAGGTAATGTCTTATCCAACTTAAACCCATCACATGACCTATATAAATAGGTATATGAAGTGGGTTTGGCCAAATTAGAGTTTTCAAAGATTTTGAGCCTGGTACATGGGTAATGGACTATATTAGGGACCCAACACTTATTATTAAATTGGTTTCTAAATAGATATATAAAAACCCCAAATTACTTCTCGTAATATATCTTCTTTACTATTTAGTAAGAAATAATTAAACTAGATAATTATAATTGTATCTAATTTGGTTATCTCAGAATTACATGAATATTGAGGTCTTTTTTCCTAAGTGAGATAATGCATCATATGAGCCTAAAATAACCTCTGGGTGAAATTTAATTCATTATTACTTGATTTTCACCAACATCTTATGTATTCTATGATCACAAACTTAACTTCTTTGATATTTTAGATTGCAAATTTCATCGGTCCACTTTAATGTTAGAATCGAAATTTATAAGTTTGTCAAGGGTATAATAATAAAAAATATTTATGAAAGGCGAATTCCTCATATATATGATACCATAGATGTACACAAAATGATTGTGTAACTTTTGGATATTTAGAAAAAATAGTTTAAGTCTCATCCGCAACATTCAAAGCAATAATTATATATACACTCCAATCCTCACTCTAATAACCTAAATTTGAATTAATCAATTAAATGATTTATAATTTGTTAATTGTTCCTGAGAAGATAAATATGTGGGTAAATTTCAATTAAAGAAATTTGATTAAACGGATAAAACTAAATTTATAAAAAAAATTGATAATTCTTTGTGAATTATTTCGTTAAAATATCAATTTTAATAGTTGAATTACATTGTGGGAATTAAGTTATAACCCTAGGGTCGAGGGAGTCTTTTCCCAAGTATCGTGGGATAGGTTAAGGATTAAGGAAGACTGAATTTCATTTATAATAGTGTGTAATTTTTTTTAGGTATAAGTGGGTTCAATTTAGAATAGAGATTAAAAGATTAGCTTGCAAAAGGGAAGGAGAACCCACGACCGCAACTTAAGACCCCATGACCAGAGTTGGCTTTTGCACTACTACGACCCAGAAAAGGGCGAGGCTTGTCACATCCCTCCTCCGAGGAGGTTTGGCTTAAGGGATATATATATATATATATATATATATATGTGTGTGTGTGTGTGTGCAGAATCATGATCTCCAACATACCTCAATCTACATACCAATGAACATACCAATTTTTTAGAATAGTAAAAAATTGAGTTTTTTTAACCAAACTTGGTATATGTTATCTACATAGTAAGGAGACTATCTAAAAAAAATAATCAAAAAATTCAATCTGAAAATGGGTGATATGATGGTAAAAAATTTGAATAGCCATAAATGCTCATATATACCCACTTTTCATTTCTCCGACTTATGAGTTGAATTTTTTGATAAGTATTTTTTTGTTGATCTCCTCATCATGGAGATTTTGTACACAAAATTTTATCAAAAATACATTGTTTTATTTTTAAAAAAATACATATGTTGTTGGGAGGTATGTGGGAGAGATTAACTCTTTGTGCGTGTGTATGAGAATTAGTTTGTTTTATATTTCAAGTAGAATTTTAATAGGAGCTAGAAGAAGATCTTGTAGATTTCAAAGAGAAGAATAAGAATTTCAAATAAAAAATTGAGAATTTAATGAAAGGGAATAATACTCCAGTTTTCTCCTTTAGTCCGTAAATGATTAAGATATTCCCTAAATCTAATTGCTAGTTAATTTAAAATAAAATATAGATTTAAATAAGTAAAGATGAATCTAATAATCCCCATGTTGTTCATGGTTTATGTTGAATATCTGAAACCTTTTGAAGACAAGAATGCCTAGAAAATGATTTTGTGAATTAAGTTGTATAATTTCTTAAAAACATGAAAAGGTTCATATGATAATTCGATAAATATTGATATACGGGTGTATTTAATTTTAATAAATGAAATGTGAATCATGTATAATATTATCCCCACAAAAATTTGATATGAATGGTTGGGTTTCTCTTGGAAAACTTCTCATGGTTGGGAAATTCATATGAATCCCATTGAAATACGATAAAATATAAAATATAAAATTATATTCAAAAGCTTTAAATTGGATTACTACGCATATAAATTGAAAACCCAAAATGTTATAAATAAAAGAAGAGGTTATTTGAGGTTATATGCTATTATGTAGAGATTATGGTTCTAAACATATGTGACAGGAGTTGGGAATGTTATGCAGTTTAATTTCATTCATTGGAGAGATTATGATGTAAATTATTTGTGGTTATCATAAGGAGTTATTTGTGGGTATTTTCCATAGTTGAATGCTTGAAGTAATGTGTTGTTCTGTAGGAGGAAATTATGGTTGGTTATATTGTTTTGCATATTATTTATGGATTTGACCTTAGTGACTACAATCGACGGGACTTAGGTTATTGAATCATATATTGGAAGTTGGACCTTGTGTGTTAGATAACGAATGTTACGATGATATATGTATGATGTTTATGGTGCCATTTTATTCACTAGATAATTATTAGTGTAGGTTATTTATATTTCTTACTATATGTTTTAAAATCACAACTCAAAGATGTTTTCTTACGATAATTATTCTAGGTAGTAATGATAGCTGGGGGTTATATTAGTTCATTTAGAGTTATAATATATGTAATGTAAATATGTAAGCTTGTATTAAAAGATATGATGTATCAAAGATACTTGTCATAGCATAAGGAGTTGATTTGGTATTTTAATTTGGTACTAATGATTTATAAGGGTTAGAAGGTAGGTAATGACTTTTTTGACAAATCATGGAGTGAGCTAATAGTTACATGTGATTAATATATAATGGATGGTATAGTATAGAGGTAAGGTATATATAAAATTAGGTTTACTGTTTGTTCCTACTTAATCTAGACAATAGTATATTGGGGGATGGAGGTGTGTGTTCCTTACTTGGATTTCATTTATGAGACGTCCCATTCATAAAGTATAGAGAAGCTTAGGATTTGAGAGTTTACGAGGTATAATAAAGAGTAATGGTTCTTAAGTAAATTAATAGTTAATACATAATTAATATAGATTCTTAACATCCATCTAACCTACACTGACATGTATCGGGTGGTTCCTTGTTTGGATATGATATATGAGACGTCCCACACATGGAGTTTATAGAAGGCTAGGGCATAACGAGTTTAGGATATGTAAATTACTTTTTAAAGTTATCTTGGGTGTCTTTGATATTGAGGGGTATAATGTTGATTGGGTATGAAAAACTCGTATGTGCAGGGCCTATGCCGGCGAAAAACTTTGATGGTTAATAATGGAATCAAATAGCTATTAGTAGGGGTTTAGTGTTGACTGGATATAGATGTATTGTATGTGTAGGTCCTATAATTTCTACCGATTGTACACTTTATTTCTCCTTCGTTTACGTGGAGGTTATTTATTTATTTAAATAATGGAGGCGGGTAGGGGACATTTTAGTTATTCTTTTTTATAATATATAGGCAAGAGAGGGAGATGCTGATTATACCAATTTGATGTTGTTTACCGACATATATTAGGGAGGAGAGTGAGGGAGATGTTAATTATATTAATCTTTGCCTATTCTCGATGAACATTATGGAGGTGGGCAAGGTAGATGTCGATTATATGTATTTGACTCGTAGTTATTTGGGGTAGATCTTAGTTATTACTTACGATGATTCCATCATGGGTGTTGGGTATACTAGTCATATCTTCATTATCGAAAATAAATGTGGTGCATACCAAAGAATATTTGGGGTCATTAAATAGGCGAATTAATAAGAATAAAGTGACATAAATGATATTAAATATCGTATGATTATTCTGATCATTAAAAAAAAGGGTCGGTTGATTGAGTTACAAATGAAGTACAGCATATTATAATTAAATGAGAGTGAACATATCAATGTAACCTAGTATAAGAATGGAATGCGGATAACAAACTTTTAACAATAATTATAAATTAGACGTTTCATGAATCGGTGGTTGATAAAACTCATATAGTAAATATATGGTGTTAATACTGGACAATGCACATATAATGGTAAGTAATCCGACATTATGTGATAAGTAGTTACATCTTATTAAAATTTTGATAGCTCTTACATTATTGATATATTAATAAATCATGATATACCCCTAAGTAATTCTAGTATTGCATTTTATCTCATGCACCCTTTTATAAGATTTCAGGTTTTAAATGGTATAATTTATTTATAAAAGACTATTGTAGTTTTAATTTAATTTAGTACTTTTAGTTGGTTAATGTTACACTATTTAAGAAATATAACTAGTGTTCTTGTTGTCAGACCTTACTCATTCCATTGAATAATCTCTCAGGATAGGTTCTTATTATAGGAGCAATTATACGTTGGAATAACAAGGTGATGATTTGGAGATTTACTTTTATTCTCGAGTGTAGTTTTCTTACCATTGTATTTTACATGGGACAAGTATTGGATTTCTGAGTCGCTTGTGACTCTATCATTGTATTTGGGAATTTTGCAAGGAGATTATTTTAGTACGATCGAGTTATTGGAAACAAATGTTGTATTCATATATTTTTAATGGAATTTATTCACATAGTTATATCTTGTGTATTCTTTTGATTGAAAGAAGTTTTAAATCGTCTTATATTTCTGTCACATGCTAAGAATGATACTGAAAAATTTTAGCACCTTGCATATTTTTGTATTCGTTCTTCACCAACTCTAATATTAAAACATATGAGGTGTTAGAGTTTGTCTCGGACCATTTTCCTAGGTCTCGTGGGTTATAGGTCTATGCTTATTTTTTAAAGTTACATTATCTTATACATCTTGTTGATTTGTACGCCTTTTAGGATACGATTTTGATATGTGTTTTGTTCATCTTGATTAAAATGGAGAACATTAGGATGAGAAGAGCGAGTAGATCCTTGACGGCAATTGTGACGGTGATTTTTGTAGGTGACGCTGTAACACCCCGTACTTTTAGTGAGAATTAAATTACATAAGTGGGAGCAATGGATTAAGGAAAATTCTGTGAGCATAAATTTTGGGATTTATGAGCATTTTATTATTACCAGTGCATGTTAAAGTTACTTTTGAGACTGAGTAAATAAGTCGGATCATTTGAATTACATGTCGTAGTTGAGTAAAGCGACAACGGGTAATATTTTAATTGGAAAACCCGTATTAAGAAGTGGGTTTAATTTGTATATTGTAGTTAACTGACTCGGATGGAGATTTTTGAGTGCGTAGTTGGTTTCATAATGATCGAGATAGTCAGAATCCAGTATCCGGGGGTAGTATTAAGGTTCTGGCAATTTTTGGGCTAATAGGGACTCGTAATTGAGTAAACGAGTCATTTTTGGGTTTATAAGGGATAAACCCTTATTATCCCCTATAAAAGACACGAGAGAGGGAGAAAGAAGAAAACAAAATAGGGAAAAAGAGTGAGAAAAGAATAAAGGAGAGAAAGGAGAGAAGAAAAGGGAGATTCCGGCCAAACTCCGCAGGATTCGACTTGGGGTCGTCGAATTTTATCCTCCAAGCAAGTGTTTACTTGCTTTATTTAATTTAGTGTGTATATCTCATATCATAATTGGTAACTTATGTGATTTTGGGTTAGAAGCCTCAAAGTAAATTTGGGAAAATTTGAGTATGAGGTTAAAAATAGATGAATTGTAAACATTAGAGGATTTCTAGGTTTAAAATCATGTTAATGGAGTGTAAACTTGAATTGAAATGGGAGAAATGTCAAAACTAGGGTTTTTATCGCTTTATGGTTTAAACCTAAGAGAAATGGTTTAATACCCCAAATTTATTGAGGTGTTAGTTGTAAACTAGTGTTAAGATGATCATAGGATTGTTGGTTGAGAGTAGAAACCAAAAAAATGGAGGTTGGGTTGTTGTTTGGGTATTTTAGAGATTGAAAAATTTCCCAGACAGTGCCCCTCGAACAGGCTGAATCGATTCGGGTCTAGGCCAAACTGATTCGCCTGAGGGGATCTGTAGTGTTACCTTGGGCCGAATCTATTTTCCTTTGAGGACCTGCTTGCCGTGTACTTTCTGAATCAATTTTGATTGGGGGCCGAATCGATTAAAAATAAGGCCGAATCAATTCGCTTAGGCTAGTTTTGTTAGTCTTCTTCCTCAAGAGTATTGGGAGTCAAATTTCAATTTGGGATTTTATATGGGGGCTCATAGTTATGATATTGGGACTCCTAAATGGCAGTTTTTTAGGGTAATTAAACCTTGAGATGAAGGAGAGAACTTTGGTTTTGTATAGGGTATAATCTGGGGAACGGACCAAGTGAATGTGCGAGACGAACAACATTTGAGAGAGAGGTCTTCGCTAAGAATGTAGAGATATTTAAGCGGCTAGTGCGTGTATGATTTGAATGCATCTGAGTGAATCATTGGCTATGATTTTTAGGAATTAGGGTATTCGGGGTTATTTGGCTATCGCTTCTTGTGATTGACAATTATAGCCGTATATGCATCTAATTGAAAAGTATTATAGGACTCGTATATACTACAGGATTACAGTATATATAATATAATACAAATACATATATATATATGTATGTGATTGTTGTATTTGTATCTTAGAGGCTGGTTCCATAGGCTTTCCTTTGGTGTAGGGTTGGAACAACTAGATTATATTTCTCCAAGTACGATCCAGAGAGGTTGCGCGATGTGGTTGAATCCCCTGGCTTAAGGGGTTATGAGGGTATATATCCCCAGGTTATTTCGTCCCACGTTCGGGTGCGATTTGTGTATCCCACTTGCAGAGGGAAAATGATTATCTCCACCGTTGTGTATTTATACCATGACCATGAGTAAGTCTGGATTGGTACCGTGGTACAGTGTGTAAACCCGGATTTGGATAGGCACTATGAGATTGCATTCTCGAGTTATCGCTCGGTGGGATGGTTATTATACTGTGATATGTATAATTATATGTTTGTATATGAAGGTGAATGATCATTTATAGTAAACACATATAAGAATGGAAAGTATGATAAATTTTTATTTTTTTTCCGATAGTTATGTATATACGGATTTATACGAATATGATTCTAGGGTTATAATGAGACATATATTAAATATATATGAGTTATATATATATATATGCGTAGGGTGCTGAGGTCCTAATGGATTTCGACGAACAACATTGCAAAGTAGTAGTGTATCGGGGAGGGGGGGTTCCTTGTTTGATTTTTCTTCACGAGACACCCCACGCACTAATTTAATGCAGTGTTGGGAATGGGGAGAAGTTAAGCCCTTAGTACTCGGGATAATTAGGATTTTTGAAGATCGAATGAGGGGTATCTAGACGGATTAGTTAGGGAAGTCAACTGACTAGATTATTTAATAGGTACGCATTAGTTGGGCACTATTAGAAGAGGGGTGAGGGGTATCTCATGGGAGTGAGATACCAATTTAAATATGAGGTAAAGCATATTTTAAATAATGTAGCATATATGCACTTGCAAAATATTTTCACAACTCGGGCTCTGACCCGTTTATCTATTTTCCTTCTTTTTCAATATATATGTATTTATATAGGTGTCCAGACAGAGGGACGCCTAGATGATGATTCCTTCGAGTCAAATGATTGCTGAAGCAATTGTGGATGCATGAAGGTTTCGTGTAGACGCTTACATCCTTGAGATCTAGATATGAAACAACGTAAAATCATTCGGGCTAATAGTCCAACTGCATTTTTTTATTCTTTTGCGGCTTTTTAGTGCGGAATTTGATTTGATTGTTCTAAGTTAAACCAAGTGTTCGGTTATTTTATTTCATTTCAGTTTCATATTTATAAACTATGTCGATGTTTTAATTGTATGGTTTTTTTAAAAATATTAGTTAAATAAAAATTTTGACGCCTGCCTAATAGGTTATTAGTAATTAAAATGGTTTTCGACAATGATGCTAAGAATTAACCATATGAGACTCCTATTTTAATTTGGTACATGATTGATCGCGCGGTATTTTATTAGGCGGGGTTAAACATATGGTATTAGAGCATCAGGTTCTTGTGTCCTTAGGAATCTGTGCAGACGTATTACGCTTTCACCATTGCTCTCAATTTGATATAGGGCCTTAGGATTAAGATTGTTGATTCCTCTCACGAGATTTTGTTCTCTGCCCTTATATAAGGTTATTATAAATCTTTTGCGTCCTCGTTTGAGATTCTTGTGCTGATCGATGACGAGCGACCTCTGGAGGTCCATTTCATAGGCAGCAGGACCTGGGGCTTTATTGGAGATACAAGTTGAAGTTATGGACGAGGACCGCGGTAGAGGTCACCCCTTTTGTGGCATTATCAAGGATTATTGCAACGACTACTAAAGTATAGTAGATATAATCATCCAACTACCGCTGTAGTAGAGAGTGGTGCTAAACTTAAATTACCCCGTGAAGTTAAGTTGGGGAAAAAGTTTGAAAGGGTCTTTGATAAGGACCATATGTTGAAGTTAAGTCATGTGAAGTAAGTATAGCGTTACACTGTGGAAGTAGAAGCCTCCGAAGCTTTGTCTAAGAGCAGGGTATGGAAATACCCTTACGTGAAAATTTGAGGAAAAATTTTCACCCCTGGGAGAAATATTAAAATGGTGGGAACTGTAGTCACCATATTTAAGGGAGCGGGATGCTTTGCTCGTAGAGGGATCTTACAGACGATTTTAACCGCAAATTCCTTTGGTTTATCATAAATGAAGAGAATGTGGTTCCTGGACTATTCACATAAGGATCGGTCAGAGGCTTACAGTGAATAAAGAGTGATATGGATAAGTGAACCTTCTATGGAAGTAAGACAGGTACAGTGAAGAGCGAGTCCTTTAGTGAAATGATAGTCTCACTAGTAAGGGTTGTTAACACTTATGGATATGTTGTGTTCGTGGAACCCCTTTGGTGGACATCCACCTGAGAAATTCTTTAAAATAGGGCTTTTGAGGCCGATGATGGAGTTCCTTTTGACAAAAAAGTTGAGGGGACTATTAAGGAGATTGTTAAAATCGAGGTTGTAGAGTCCAAGATAATGATAACCTTAACTTGGGAAAGATAGCCAGAGATGGGAAAGGTTGCAATGCGGAGTGTACAACCACATGATTTGATCTTTTCTAGTAAGACATAAAGAATAAGAATAGGGTGCCGAGGGGGGCATCGATTAAAGTAGTTTTTAGGTTCAGTCAGGACAAATGTTTTATGTAAGGGAACCAATCAGAGAAACTGGGGATACTAGAGAAGTTATTGTTATGAGTTTCACCTCAGATTGAAGAGGTATATTTGGTGTGGCTAAATAGAGATACGGTATTTTACTAACCCTAGATTCGTGTGTGTAATTCGAGCTTTGTAGCGATATCGCTAACATTAGATAGTGTATGTCTATATGTTTTTCCGCGGTAGTGGGGTTCTACTTTCAAATTTTATCTGGTTTGTACAACTCATTTTGTATGTGTTATACGACTATGGTATTATTTTGCGTATTATATGTTCCTCATTGATCGGAGCGATAGCAAACTAATGATTACAATACTATCATGTCCACGGTTCCAAGGTGGAATAGGTTTTTGTTGCGATATCTCATCTGGATACAAATTGAGCTCGCCTTTATTTATATGTTTAAGTTGAACTTCAGTGAGTAGATGTTTCATTATTATGATTTGAGTGTGTGGCGATCTTATAGATGTGATTTAAGGTCTTTGATAAGGACCATATTTTGAAGTTAAGTCGTGTGAAGTAAGTGTAGCATTACACTGTGGAAGTAGAAGCCTCCGAAGTTTTGGCTTAGAGCAGGGTATGGAAATACCCTTATGTGAAAATTTGACGAAAATATTTCACTCGTGGGAGAAATATTAAAATGGTGGGAACGGTAGTCACCATATTTAAGGGAGAAGGATGCTTTGCTCGTAGAGGGATCTTACAGAAGGTTTTAACCGCAAGTCCCTTTGGTTTATCAGAAATGAAGAGAATGTGGTTTCTGGACTATTCACATAAGGATCGGTCAGAGGCTGACAGTGAATAAAGAGTGATATGGATAAGTGAACCTTGTATGGAAGTAAGGCATGTATAGTGAAGAGCGAGTCCTTTAGTGAAATGATAGTCTCACTAGTAAGTGTTGTTAACACCTATGGAGATGTTGTGTGCGTGGAACCCCTTTGGTGGACATCCACCCGAACAATTCTTTAAAAAAGGGCTTTTGAGGCAGATGATGGAGTTCCTTTTGATAAATAAGTTGAGGGAACTATTATGGAGATTGTCAAGATCGAGGCTGTAGAGTCCAAGATACTGATAACCTTAATTGGCCAAGATAGCCAGTGATGGGAAAGGTTGCAATGCGGAGTGTACAACCACATGATTTGATCTTTTCTAGTAAGACATAAAGAATAAGAATAGGGTACCGAGGGGGGCATCGATTAAAGTAGTTTTTAGGTTCAGTCAGGACAAGTGTGATATGTAAGGGAACCAATCGGAGCAGCTGGAGAGACTGGAGAAGTTATTGTTATGAGTTTCACCTCAGGTGGAAGAGGTATATTTGGTGTGACTAAATAGAGATACGGTATTTTGCTAACCCTAGATTTGTGTGTGTAATTCGAGCTTTGTAGCGGTATCGCTAACATTAGATAGTGTATGTCTATATATTTTTCCGCGGTAGTGGGGTTCTACTTTGAAATTTTATCTGGTTTGTACTACTCGTTTTGTATGTGTTATACGATTATGGTATTATTTTGAGTATTATATGTTCCTCGTTGATCGGAGCGATAGCAGACTAATGATTACAAGACTATCATGTCCACGGTTCCAAGGTGGAATAGATTTTTGTTACGATATCTCATCTGGATACAAATTGAGCTCACCTTTATTTATATGTTTAAGTTGAACTTCAGTGAGTAGATGTTTCATTATTATGATTTGAGTGTGTGGCGATCTTATAGATGTGATTTAAGGTCTTTGATAAGGACCATATGTTGAAGTTAAGTCGTGTGAAGTAAGTGTAGCATTACACTGTGGAAGTAGAAGCCTCCGAAGCTTTGGCTTAGAGCAGGGTATGGAAATACCCTTATGTGAAAATTTGACGAAAAATTTTCACTCGTGGGAGAAATATTAAAATGGGGGGGACGGTAGTCACCATATTTAAGGGAGCAGGATGCTTTTCTAGTAGAGGGATCTTACATACGGTTTTAACCGCAAGTTCCTTTGGTTTATCAGAAATGAAGAGAATGTGGTTTCTGTACTATTCACATAAGGATCGGTCAGAGGCTGACAGTGAATAAAGAGTGATATGGATAACTGAACCTTGTATGGAAGTAAGGCAGGTACAATGAAGAGCGAGTCCTTTAGTGAAATGATAGTCTCACTAGTAAGTGTTGTTAACACTTATGGAGATGTTGTGTTCGTGGAACCCCTTTGGTGGACATCCACCTGAGAAATTCTTTAAAATAGGGCTTTTGAGGCCGATGATGGAGTTCCTTTTGACAAAAAAGTTGAGGGGACAATTAAGGAGATTGTTAAGATCGAGGTTGTAGAGTCCAAGATAATGATAACCTTAACTTGGGCAAGATAGCCAGAGATGGGAAAGGTTGCAATGCGGAGTGTACAACCACATGATTTGATCTTTTCTAGTAAGACATAAAGAATAAGAATAGGGTGCCGAGGGGGGCATCGATTAAAGTAGTTTTTAGGTTCAGTCAGGACAAATGTGTTATGTAAGGGAACCAATCAGAGCAACTGGGGAGACTGGAGAAGTTATTGCTATGAGTTTCACCTCATATGGAAGAGGTATATTTGGTGTGGCTAAATAGAGATACGGTATTTTACTAACCCTAGATTTGTGTGTGTAATTCGAGCTTTGTAGCGTGTGACACCCCGCCTAATTAAATACCGGGCGATCACTCCTTTATTAAATTAAATCAAGGTAAACAATTGGTTCATTCTCAGCATCACTGTCGATAAAAATAATTTTCCAATTTAACACCCTAAATAATAAAGCTAAGTGTCAAAACATTTTTCATACAAACTTCCAAATTTTAATTAAAGAAAAGATTTATTTATTCTAAACAGCATTTCCACAATATAGAATCACACCACGATGAACTAAAATAAAACCATACATTCGCCAATCGAATGTCAACATAATAAAACTAAAAACCATAAGCCATCCTGAATGAATCCCATAAAACAATACTGGAATAACTGAAATATAAAAATCCCAACAATAAATGAAATGATGAAAAGGGGGACACGTGCCCGATAAGGAGAGTAATAGGACTGGAGTCAATAACAGAAGCCGTCTACTCAAGTGACCTGCAACTCCCACCTAAGCTGCAGCTCGTTCTTCTTAAAGGACCCTAAGCAAGACGCCCCTGTGGCCGGGCACCTGAAAATATACATATATATACACAAGAGAGAGAGAGAAAGAAACGGGTCAGGGCCCGAAAGTGTGTTTGATTTTAAAATATGTTAAGCAAGTATTTAAATTGATACAGGCCAATGCAATAACATATTAGTGCGTCTCTCTCTTGAGAAATACTCACCTCTCTTCTAATGTGCACACCTAACGCACTAACCTTCCCAACGGTTTGTTTTAACATCTAACATACTAGTCTTTCCAAAACTTTAACTTAACTTAGATTACCCGCAAGATTTACAATATGACTTTATTTTAAAAGAATGTTCCAAACAGTAACCAAGGTCCTCCATTTTAACTTTATAAAAACCCTAAAGTTTTATCGTGACATATTATAATTTTTCAAAACAACTATTTCATAATAAGAGTCCACCACTAGGTTCTACTTATCAAATTTCAGTAGATAGTTTCAGATGACATAATCTCATATATATATATATATATATATATATATATATATATATATATATATATATATATTATCTACTCGTATAATATATAGATAACATCACCCCGAATAAAACTATGGTGCGTGCATACTTCCACTATCCAAAGCCCCATATCACTCACATAAAGGGGAATACATTCGGAATCACTCTCGAATTGTATTAACATAAATACACAACCAAAATTGAGGCGAAGCATAGATTCCAAGTCTCTAAGAGGGTAGCACATACCGGCGTCTCTTAGGACCGTCTGAACTATCGCATCGATAGCCTGTACCGAGGACATCTATCTTCTAGGGTACAAGTCAATATCCCCCATAAAGGTCCCATCGAGATAAGACTTGTCCCAGCGCGGAAACCTCAGGGATAGCAAGTAGCATGGGTATGATTTTCACAAGCATATAATATATGTACACACAATCATATAATTATACCTAATCCATAATAATATAGGTTCTTCCCATCACCCATAATTATACCGGTTATCCTTAATTTCACAATTATAGAATTACGTATAAGGTTTTATTCCTAACCTTAACTCGAAGGGTTTTCTCACTTCTTACCTAATACTCATGGGTTATATCCTCACAAATCTGAAATTCAGTAAATGACCTTATTTGATTCTAGCGTAACTCTCTTACGCACCTCACCCTTAAGTTTCATAAATTTACCAACCTAAAGTAAATATCCCATAATTTCCATTCTCGTTGAAGAATAAAGGTCCTATCATGTATCCCTATACCCTACTGGTCCTCAATATCTCCCAAATCATTTTATTTAGAAAGCCCAAGGGTTATTCCATGATAAATTAATTTAACTAAATAAACAAGAGAAATAGGAGTCTGCCAGGAGGGGTCGATCGATCGAAGCTTGGGGCTCGATCGATCGAATCCTTCGATCGATCGAAGCTCTATGCTCGATCGATCGATCAAGCAGGTCTGGGCAAAAATTCTGCAGAAATTACAGTAACGGGATTGATTAAGTTTCTTCATCAAAACTCATATTTTCCAACACTAATCGACCCAAAAAGTCTACTGCTAACATCCTAACATAATTCCAGATATCTTTAACGATCAGCATGCGTATATACATCATTAAACATGGTTAAACAACCTAAAATTCCATCTAATCATCAAGAACCCTAAAGTTTCTTAACTTTTGTTCTAATCAGTTTTCTTCAGAATTTCCTTCTAACAAATCATCATAATTTCGTGGGTTAATCATCTACTTCACATAAATATTTCCAGAATATGGTTATAATGATTTCTACATGAAAATCCCTATCAAAGTTGCGGTTTTCTTCCATTGATTATACTCCTAATCATTCCTACACTAACATGAATATTGCACCAACGAAAATACGCAAGTTAAACACTTGCCTGGGATTTCAGAGGTCTGGTTTTCTGCTGATATTGGTGTGGTTGCGTTCTCCTCCTCGCGATCTACGCGTTGGTGGTGACGGCGGTGCAATCGGTGGTGTTTTGGGCCTTGAATCACCTTGAGAGCTCTCTCCTCTCTTCTCCAATGGCCGTTCTAGGGTTCTGAATGTTCTAACCCTAAAAGGCTGACTTAAATGGTTGCTAAGGATGGCTGAAATTCGTGGGTTTAATTACCCTATTTTGTAAAATGACCAAAATGCCCTCTCGGGTCACTAATTAGGCCTAAAAATATCCCGGGACCCAAACTAAACCCCCGGGTACACTTTTCTGACTATCTCGACCCTTCCGGACGCATTGGCGCACTCGAAACGACCATACGGAGAACTTATAAAATATTCACTTTTTAATTAACATAATTAGTCCCGACGTGACACGGGCACGTCCCGACTTAAATTTCCGAAATAGTCATTTAATTAACCAATATAATATATTACTATGCTCATTAGTAATATTCAACAAGTTTCCCATAATTACTAACTCTATTCACGTTAATAATTATAACATAATTAATTTCCGGATTTTTATTAAATAAATCCCCAAATTAAATATAGCATAAAAATACGGGGTATTACATACTTCCCCCCTAATAACAGAATTTCGTCCCGAAATTCGAAAAATAAGGCATACCTGGTAAAAAAAAGTCTGGATATCTCTCGCGCATATCTGCCTCACGCTCCCAAGTGGATTCCTCCACATTATGGTGTTCCCACTGTACCCGCACAAGTGGAACTATCTTCGACCTCAATCTCCTCTCACTGTAGTCTAGAATAGCCACTAGTCTCTCCTCGTAAGAGCTATCCGACTGTAAGTCGATCTCATCTATCGCAATGTGAGTATGGGCCATATCATCCCGAAGATATCGTCTCAACGACGAGATGTGGAATACATCATGGATACGATGTAAATGTTCTGGCAATCCCAACCTGTATGCTACCGACCAAATCCTCTCGATGATGGGAAATGGTCCTACGTACCTCGGAGCCAATTTCCCTTTCTTCCCGAACCTCATTACTCCTTTCATAGGAGATACACGCAACAACACTTGATCTCCCATATTAAACTCCCGGAAGAACCGTTTCGCATCGGCGTAGCTCTTCTGCCTGTCTTGGGCTACCCGAATACAACTCCTGATAATTTCGATCCTCGCGGAGGTCTCCTAAATCACTTCTGGTCCTAGTAACTTGTTGTCCCCCACCTCTAGCCAACAAGTTGGGGAACGACAAGGCCTGCCGTACAAAGCCTCAAATGGATCCATGCCAATCGTAAACTGATAGGAGTTATTATAAGCAAACTCTACCAGTGGAAGGTGTGGCTCCCAACCTCCTCCGAAATCGAGAATACACATGCGTAGCATATCTTCCAACATCTGATTAGTACGCTCTGTCTGACCATCTGTCTGTGGGTGGTAAGCTGAACTCAGTCTCAACTCTGTACCCATAGCCTCCTGAAAGCTTTCCCAGAAACGTGACACAAAAATCTTGTCTCTATCTGACACAATATTCAGGGGCACCCCATGTAATCTGACAATCTCAGCGATGAACAACTGGGCATACTGACCCGTGGTATAATCTATCCTTACTAGCAGAAAATGAGCCACCTTGGTCAAACGGTCTACAATCACCCATATAGAATCGTGGCCTCGCTGTGATGTAGGCAACCCTGTAATGAAATCCATGGAAATACTTTCCCACTTCCACGCGGGTACTTCCAATGGCTGAAGTAATCCCGACGGTTTCTGATGGTCCACCTTCACCAGCTGGCAAGTAGAACATTTGGACACAAATTCAACGATGTTCATCCCACTCCACCAGTACTGACGTCTCATGTCCTGGTACATCTTATCGCCTCCCGGATGTACTGCAAATCGGGACCCATGAGAATGAGTCATCACATCATGACGTAGCTCTGCTCCTTCTGGGACCACTAATCTCCCATTAAACCGCAACCCTCCATCCGAACTAACAGAATAGGACTCAGCACCCTCGGCTAGAAGTCGTACAATCTGCTCCTGACAAAACGGGTCGGTGGTCTGTGCCTGTATCACCCTCGTAACAATCTCGGGTGTGACTGTCATCACGGATAGGAAAGAACGTGCTACTGCATCCTGGTGACCCAACTCCTTCCATTTTGCTTTCCAGATGTCCGCTACATCGTCAACCGGTCTACGGCTCAATGCATCAGCAACTACGTTGGCTTTCCCCGGATGATACTATATATCGAACTGGTAATCTTTCGCAAACTCTAACCATCTGCGCTGACGCATATTCAACTCTCGTTGAGTGAACAGGTACTGCAGTGACTTATGGTCTGTGAACAAACGGAATTTCTCGCCCAATAAATAGTGCCTCCAAATTCTCAATGCAAAGACGACCGCAGCTAACTCCAGGTTGTGGGTGGGGTAATTCTTCTCATGCGGCTTAAGCTTGCGGGAAGCAAAAGCTATAGCCTTCTCTTCCTGCTGAAGTACTCCCCCAAGTCCTCGTAAGGACGCATCTGTGTAAACCAGGTACTCTACATCCGGCTTCGGTAAAGCAAGGACTGGTGCCGAAGTAAGCTTATCCTTCAGCTCGTCGAAAGCCAACTGACAAGTGTCATCCCAAACATATGGTACCCCCTTGCGAGTCAGATTCGTCAATGGACCCGCTATTTTGGAGAATCCCCGAATGAACCTCCTGTAGTATCCGGCTAACCCCAAGAAACTACGCACTTCCGTCGGTGTCGTGGGCTATCCCCACTCCCTCACCGCTGACACTTTGCTCGGGTCAACTGCTATCCCCTGCTCAGAAACAACATGGCCCAAGAATTGTACCTCTCGCAACCAGAATCCACACTTCTCCTACTTAGCATAAAACTGATGCTCTCGTAATGTCTGAAGAACCTGCCTCAAGTGTTCGGCATGCTCCTCCTCGGAGTGTGAATATATCAAGATATCATCTATGAAGACGATGACGAACTGATCCAAGAATTCCCTGAAAACTCGGTTCATCAAGTCCATGAAAACGGCTGGGGCAGTTGTGAGTCCGAACGGCATCACTCTGAATTCATAGGACCCATACCTCGATAAGAAGGCAGTCTTTGAAACATCCTGCTCTCTAATCCTTAACTGATGGTACCCCGACCTCAGATCTATCTTCGAAAAGAAAGTCGCTCCCCTCAACTGGTCGAATAGATCATCGATTCGAGGCAACGGATATTTATTCCGTATCGTGACCTTGTTCAACTCCCGGTAGTCCACGCACAATCTCAGTGAACCATCTCTCTTCTTTACAAATAAGACTGGAGCGCCCCAAGGTGAGGTACTCCTACGAATGAAGCCCTGACCTAATAGCTACTCAATCTGATCTCGTAGCTCTCGCATCTCTGTCGGAGCCATACGGTACGGTGCGCGTGCTATAGGTTTCGTATCCGGCAATAAATCTATAACGAAGTCTATCTCACGACTGGGCGGTAAGCCTGGTATCTCCTGAAACACATCGGAATACTCCCTAATGACTGGGATAGAATCCAAAGGAATCACAACCTCCTTAGAGGTATCCTCCTCAATGTAATACAAATGAGTGGTCGAACCTCCCTCTGGCGAGGCATCGCTACTACAAACATCTCTTGCCCCGGAATGGCAAAAACAATGCTCCCACTGAAGCAATCAATCATGGCTCTATAAGATGCGAGCCAATCCATACCAATAATCACGTCATGCTCGTGCATGTCTAAGACTAGCATGTCTGCAGGCAATACCAAGCTACCAATCTCTACCCCTACTCCCCGGCATATAAAGAATATAAGTGACCCACTCCCCAGTGGTGAGTCGACACACGTCACTGTGCTCTCTGCTGTGGCTAACAATCCTAAGGACTTCGCAAAATGCGTAGCTATAAAACAGTGCGTTGCCCCCGTATCAAACAAAACTTTACCCATAGTACCATGGATAGGAAACATACCCTCAATCGCGGGTGGTACCTGTGGAGCTGCTGCCTGGTGGACGTTATAGACACGTCCATACTGCAATTGCCCCTGCTGCACTGGAGCTGCTGGAATGGCTGGTAGGGCTGGCACCTGGGCTGGAGCTGGAAGGGCAGGTGGGAAGAGTGGTCTCTGCGGCTCATTACGGGCTCCCTGCTGCTGTGGGGCCCTATCGCCCTCTGGGCAATCCTGGCGCCTATGGCCATGTTTGCCGCACCCAAAGCATCTGCCTTTGAAATTACCGCCCCTCTGACCCTGCTGTCCACGGCCCTGCTGGCCGTTACCTCCATGCCACTGGCCCTGTTGGAACTGATGTGCACGCTGTTGGCCTTGCTGGCCCTGCTGCTGTCCCTGCGGTCGGTGTTGGCCCTGCTGGCCCTGCTGATTAGGCTGACCCTGATGGCCCTGCCTGAATCCTCCGAATCCCTGCCTAGAATCACCTGAACGGAATCGCTTAGCAGGGTCCCCCTGATGGGAACTCTGCTCGTGCTGACGAGTCTGTCCATGGGCTGGTGCCCCACCGGCACTGTTACCCCCGGTCCTGCCCTACTGGCTGGACTCTCCTGCTCTCTTGCTTCCCGAAGATGGAAGCGGTGATCTTGGCAATGTAGTAACACTGCAATGAGTACGTCAGTGAAAGTACTTAGGGATAGATTTCCAATAAGGTGCTGACGGATCCTCCAAGCTAACCCGTCGACGAATAGCAAAATTTTCTTGCCCTCAATGGGTGCCTCATATGGCACAATAGTGAGAAGTCTCGTGAACTCCTCCTCATACTCGGCTACAGTAAGGTTCTCCTGCTTCAGGTTCAGTAATCTCCGCCTCATCTCAGTCTGCACTGCGGGTGGAAAATACTTGCGGTCGAACCGCTCCCAGAACAACTGAATAGGGATCATGTCCCTCTCCTCCAAGGTAGTAGTGGACTCCCACCACTGTAATGCGGCTCCCACCACTGTAATGCGGCTCCCACCAGCTTAAAAGAAGCCAATAACTGCTTTTGTACCTCGGTGCACTCATACATGCGAAGATGCCGCTGGATGTCTTTCTTCCATTGGCTAACCGTGACAATGTCGGAGCTACCAGAGAACTCAGGGGGATGTGTTTTCTGAAAAGCATCCTGAACCCTCTCCCATGCAGATGGAACCTGTGTTGGTACTGGCGCCATTGCCTGGACCTGGGGTGGAGCCTGCTGAATCACCGCTATCGCGACATTCACCGCCTGAGCAACGATGGCGGCTACTTCATTCGCATTCATTGTGCCTGGTGCCGGAGCTGCTGGCTGCTCGGCTTGGGCACGCCTATCTTTCGGAGCACGTCTCAGAGGCATCTGAAACGTGAATAAGTTTATTAGTCTACAGTTATCAACAAATCTCGAATAGCTGAAGACTTAAGCGTGAAAGCAAGAATACAACAGTCCTAACAATAGGGCTCTATAGCAATAACGTTAAGCTGAAAGCGAAATAAGCCGTACAGATCCTATGGACACTAGAACCTGATGCTCTGATACCACCTTTGACACCCCGCCTAATTAAATACCGGGCGATCACTCCTTTATTAAATTAAATCAAGGTAAACAGTTGGTTCATTCTCAGCATCACTGTCGATAAAAATAATTTTCCAATTTAACACCCTAAATAATAAAGCTAAGTGTCAAAACATTTTTCATACAAACTTCCAAATTTTAATTAAAGAAAAGATTTATTTATTATAAACAACATTTCTACAATTTAGAATCACACCACGATGAACTAAAATAAAACCATACATTCGCCAATCGAATGTCAACATAATAAAACTAAAAACCATAAGCCATCCTGAATGAATCCCATAAAACAATACTGGAATAACTGAAATATAAAAATCCCAACAATAAATGAAATGATGAAAAGGGCGACACGTGCCCCATAAAGGAGAGTAATAGGAGTGGAGTCAATAACAAAAGCCGTCTACTCAAGTGACCTGCAACTCCCACCTAAGCTGCAGCTCGTTCTTCTCAAAGGACCCTAAGCAAGACGCCCCTGTGGCTGGGCACCTGAAAATATACATATATATACACAAGAGAGAGAGAGAAAGAAACGGGTCAGGGCCCGAAAGTGTGTTTGATTTTAAAATACGTCAAGCAAGTATTTAAATTGATACAGGCCAATGCAATAACATATTAGTGCGTCTCTCTCTTGAGAAATACTCACCTCTCTTATAATGTGCACACCTAACGCACTAATCTTCCCAACGGTTTGTTTTAACATCTAACATACTAGTCTTTCCAAAACTTTAACTTAACTTAGATTACCCGCAAGATTTATAATATGACTTTATTTTAAAAGAATGTTCCAAACATTAACCAAGGTCCTCCATTTTAACTTTATAAAAACCCTAAAGTTTTATCGTGACATATTATACTTTTTCAAAACAAGTATTTAATAATAAGAGTCCACCACTAGGTTTTACTTATCAAATTTCAGTAGATAGTTTCAGATGACATAATCTCATATATGTATATATATATTATCTACTCGTATAATATATATATAACAGCACCCCGAATAAAACTATGGTGCGTGCATACTTCCACTATCCAAAGCCCCATATCACTCACATAAAGGGGAATACATTCGGAATCACTCTCGAATTGTATTAACATAAATACACAACCAAAATTGAGGCGAAGCATAGATTCCAAGTCTCTAAGAGGGTAGCACATACCGGCGTCTCTTAGGACCGTCTGAACTATCGCATCGATAGCCTGTACCGAGGACATCTATCTTCTAGGGTACAAGTCAATATCCCCCATAAAGGTCCCATCGAGATAAGACTTGTCCCAGCGCGGAAACCTCAGGGATAGCAAGTAGCATGGGTATGATTTTCACAAGCATATAATATATGTACACACAATCATATAATTATACCTAATCCATAATAATATAGGTTCTTCCCATCACCCGTAATTATACCGTTTATCCTTAATTTCACAATTATAGAATTACGTATAAGGTTTTATTCCTAACCTTAACTCGAAGGGTTTTCTCACTTCTTACCTAATACTCATGGGTTATATCCTCACAAATCTGAAATTCAGTAAATGACCTTATTTGATTCTAACGTAACTCTCTTACGCACCTCACCCTTAAGTTTCATAAATCTACCAACCTAAAGTAAATATCCCATAATTTCCATTCTCGTTGAAGATTAAAGGTCCTATCATGTATCCCTATACCCTACTGGTCTTCAATATCTCCCAAATCATTTTATTTAGAAAGCCCAAGGGTTATTCCACGATAAATTAATTTAACTAAATAAACAAGAGAAATAGGAGTCTGCCAGGAGGGGTCGATCGATCGAAGCTTGGGGCTCGATCGATCGAATCCTTCGATCAATCGAAGCTCTATGCTCGATCTATCGATCAAGCAGGTCTGGGCAAAAAATCTGCAGAAATTGCAGTGACGGGATTGATTAAGTTTCTTCATCAAAACTCATATTTTCCAACACTAATCGACCCAAAAAGTCTACTGCTAACATCCTAACATAATTCCAGATATCTTTAACGATCAGCATGCGTATATACATCATTAAACATGGTTAAACAACCTAAAATTCCATCTAATGATCAAGAACCCTAAAGTTTCTTAACTTTTGTTCTAATCAGTTTTCTCCAGAATTTCCTTCTAACAAATCATCATAATTTCGTGGGTTAATCATCTACTTCACATAAATATTTCCAGAATATGGTTATAATGATTTCTACATGCAAATCCCTATCAAAGTTGGGGTTTTCTTCCATTGATTATACTCCTAATCATTCCTACACTAACATGAATATTGCACCAATGAAAATACGCAAGTTAAACACTTGCCTGGGATTTTAGAGGTCTGGTTTTCTGCTGATATTGGTGTGGTTGCGTTCTCCTCCTCGCGATCTACGCGTTGGTGGTGACGGCGGTGCAATCGGTGGTGTTTTGGGCCTTGAATCACCTTGAGAGCTCTCTCCTCTCTTCTCCAATGGCTGTTCTAGGGTTCTGAATGTTCTAACCCTAAAAGGCTGACTTAAATGGCTGCTAAGGATGGCTGAAATTCGTGGGTTTAATTACCCTATTTTGTAAAATGACCAAAATGCCCTCACGGGTCACTAATTAGGCCTAAAAATATCCCGGGACCCAAACTAAACCCCCGGGTACACTTTTCTGACTATCTCGACCCTTCCGGACGCGTTGGCGCACTCGAAACGACCATACGGAGAACTTATAAAATATTCACTTTTTAATTAACATAATTAGTCCCGACGTGACACGGGCACGTCCCGACTTAAATTTCCGAAATAGTCATTTAATTCACCAATATAATATATTACTATGCTCATTAGTAATATTCAACAAGTTTCCCATAATTACTAACTCTATTCACGTTAATAATTATAACATAATTAATTTCCGGATTTTTATTAAATAAATCCCCAAATTAAATATAGCATAAAAATACGGGGTATTACATAGCGATATCGCTAACATTAGATATTGTATGTCTATATGTTTTTCCGCGGTAGTGGGGTTCTACTTTGAAATTTTATCTGGTTTGTACAACTCATTTTGTAAGTGTTATACGATTATGGTATTATTTTGCGTATTTTATGTTCCTCATTGATCGGAGCGATAGCAAACTAATGATTACAAGACTATCATCTCCACGGTTCCAAGGTGGAATAGGTTTTTGTTGCGATATCTCATCTGGATACAAATTGAGCTCGCCTTTATTTATATGTTTAAGTTGACCTTCAGTGAGTAGATGTTTCATTATTATGATTTGAGTGTGTGGCGATCTTATAGATGTGATTTAAGGCCTTTGATAAGGACCATATTTTGAAGTTAAATCGTGTGAAGTAAGTGTAGCATTACACTGTGGAAGTAGAAGCCTCCGAAGTTTTGGCTTAGAGCAGGGTATGGAAATACCCTTATGTGAAAATTTGAGGAAAATTTTTCACTCGTGGGAGAAATATTAAAATGGTGGGAACGGTAGTCACCATATTTAAGGGAGAAGGATGCTTTGCTCGTAGAGGGATCTTATAGACGGTTTTAACCGCAAGTCCCTTTGGTTTATCAGAAATGAAGAGAATGTGGTTTCTGGACTATTCACATAAGGATCGGTCAGAGGCTGACAGTGAATAAAGAGTGATATGGATAAGTGAACCTTGTATGGAAGTAAGGCAGGTACAGTGAAGAGCGAGTCCTTTAGTGAAATGATAGTCTCACTAGTAAGTGTTGTTAACACTTATGGAGATGTTGTGTGTGTGGAACCCCTTTGGTGGACATCCACCCGAACAATTCTTTAAAAAAGGGCTTTTGAGGCCGATAATGGAGTTACTTTTGATAAAAAAGTTGAGGGGACTATTATGGAGATTGTCAAGATCGAGGTTGTAGAGTCCAAGATACTGATAACCTTAACTTGGCCAAGATGGCCAGTGATGGGAAAGGTTGCAATGCGGAGTGTACAACCACATGATTTGATCTTTTCTAGTAAGACATAAAGAATAAGAATAGGGTGCCGAGGGGGGCTTCGATTAAAGTAGTTTATAGGTTCAGTTAGGACAAGTGTGATATGTAAGGGAACCAATCGGAGCAACTGGAGAGTCTGGAGAAGTTATTGTTATGAGTTTCACCTCGGGTGGAAGAGGTATATTTGGTGTGACTAAATAGAGATACGGTATTTTGCTAACCCTAGATTTGTGTGTGTAATTCGAGCTTTGTAGCGGTATCGCTAACATTAGATAGTGTATGTCTATATATTTTTCCGCGGTAGTGGGGTTCTACTTTGAAATTTTATCTGGTTTGTACTACTCGTTTTGTATGTGTTATACGATTATGGTATTGTTTTGAGTATTATATGTTCCTCGTTGATCGGAGCGATAGCAGACTAATGATTACAAGACTATCATGTCCACGGTTCCAAGGTGGAATAGATTTTTGTTGCGATATCTCATCTGGATACAAATTGAGCTCAACTTTATTTATATGTTTAAGTTGAACTTCAGTGAGTAGATGTTTCATTATTATGATTTGAGTGTGTGGCGATCTTATAGATGTGATTTAAGGTCTTTGATAAGGACCATATGTTGAAGTTAAGTCGTGTGAAGTAAGTGTAGCATTACACTGTGGAAGTAGAAGCCTCCGAAGCTTTGGCTTAGAGAAGGGTATGGAAATACCCTTATGTGAAAATTTGACGAAAATTTTTCACTCGTGGGAGAAATATTAAAATGGGGGGGACGGTAGTCACCATATTTAAGGGAGCATGATGCTTTTCTAGTAGAGGGATCTTACATACGGTTTTAACCGTAAGTTCCTTGGGTTTATAAGAAATGAAGAGAATGTGGTTTCTGGACTATTCACATAAGGATCGGTCAGAGGCTGACAGTGAATAAAGAGTGATATGGATAAGTGAACCTTGTATGGAAGTAAGGCAGGTACAGTGAATAGCGAGTCCTTTAGTGAGATGATAGTCTCACTAGTAAGTGTTGTTAACACTTATGGAGATGTTGTGTTCGTGGAACCCCTTTGGTGGACATCCACCTGAGCAATTCTTTAAAATAGGGCTTTTGAGGCCGATGATGGAGTTCCTTTTGATAAAAAAGTTGAGGGGACTATTAAGGAGATTGTTAAAATCGAGGCTGTAGAGTCCAAGATAATGATAACCTTAACTTGGGCAAGATAGCCAGAGATGGAAAAGGTTGCAATGCGGAGTGTACAACCACATGATTTGATCTTTTCTAGTAAGACATAAAGAATACGAATAGGGTGCCGAGGGGGGCATCGATTAAAGTAGTTTTTAGGTTCAGTCAGGACAAATGTGTTATGTAAGGGAACCAATCAGAGCAACTGGGGAGACTGGAGAAGTTATTGCTATGAGTTTCACCTCAGATGGAAGAGGTATATTTGGTGTGGCTAAATAGAGATACGGTATTTTAATAACCCTAGATTCGTGTGTGTAATTCGAGCTTTGTAGCGATATCGCTAACATTAGATATTGTATGTCTATATGTTTTTCCGCGGTAGTGGGGTTATACTTTGAAATTTTATCTGCTTTGTACAACTCATTTTGTATGTGTTATACGATTATGGTATTATTTTGCGTATTATATGTTCCTCATTGATCGGAGCGATAGCAAACTAATGATTACAAGACTATCATGTCCATGGTTCCAAGGTGGAATAGGTTTTTGTTGCGATATCTCATCTGGATACAAATTGAGCTCGCCTTTATTTATATGTTTAAGTTGAACTTCAGTGAGTAGATGTTTCATTATTATGATTTGAGTGTGTGGCGATCTTATAGATGTGATTTAAGGTCTTTAATAAGGACCATATTTTGAAGTTAAGTCGTGTGAAGTAAGTGTAGCATTACACTATGGAAGTAGAAGCCTCTGAAGCTTTGGCTTAGAGCAGGGTATGGAAATACCCTTATGTGAAAATTTGAGGAAAATTTTTCACTCGTGGGAGAAATATTAAAATGGTGGGAACGGTAGTCACCATATTTAAGGGAGCAGGATGCTTTGCTCATAGAGGGATCTTACAGACGGTTTTAACCGCAGTTCCTTTGGTTTATCAGAAATGAAGAGAATGTGATTTCTGGACTATTCACATAAGGATCGGTCAGAGGCTGATAGTGAATAAAGAGTGATATGGATAAGTGAACCTTGTATGGATGTAAGGCAGGTAGAGTGAAGAGCGAATCCTTTAGTGAAATGATAGTCTCACTAGTAAGTGTTGTTAACACATATGGAGATGTTGTGTGCGTGGAACCCTTTTGGTGGACATCCACTCGAGCAATTCTTTAAAAAAGGGCTTTTAAGGCCGATGATGGAGTTCCTTTTGACAAAGAAGTTGAGCGGACTATTAAGGAGATTGTCAAGATCGAGGCTGTAGTGTCCAAGATACTGATAACCTTAACTTGGCCAAGATAGCCAGTGATGGGAAAGGTTGCAATACGGAGTGTACAACCCCATGATTTGATCTTTTCTAGTAAGACATAAAGAATAAGAATAGGGTGCCGAGGGGGGCATAGATTAAAGTTGTTTTTAGGTTCAGTCAGCACAAGTGTGATATGTAAGGGAACCAATCGGAGCAGCTGGAAAGACTGGAGAAGTTATTGGTATGAGTTTCACCTCAGGTGGAAGAGGTATATTTGGTGTGACTAAATAGAGATACGGTATTTTGCTAACCCTCGATTTGTGTGTGTAATTCGATCTTTGTAGCGGTATTGCTAACAGTAGATAGTGTATGTCTATATATTTTTTCGCGGTAGTGGGGTTCTACTTTGAAATTTTATCTGGTTTGTAATACTCGTTTTGTATGTGTTATACGATTATGGTATTATTTTGAGTATTATATGTTCCTTGTTGATCGGAGCGATAACAGACTAATGATTACAAGACTATCATGTCCACGGTTCCAAGGTGGAATAGATTTTTGTTGCGATATCTCATCTGGATACAAATTGAGCTCACCTTTATTTATATGTTTAAGTTGAACTTCAGTGAGTAGATGTTTCAATATTATGATTTGAGTGTGTGGCGATCTTATAGATGTGATTTAAGGTCTTTGATAAGGACCATATGTTGAAGTTAAGTCGTTTGAAGTAAGTGTAGCATTACACTGTGGAAGTAGAAGCCTCCGAAGCTTTGGCTTAGAGCAGGGTATGGAAACACCCTTATGTGAAAATTTGAAGAAAATTTTTCACTCGTGGGAGAAATATTCAAATGGGGGGAACGGTAGTCACCATATTTAAGGGAGCTGGATGCTTTTCTAGTAGAAGGATCTTACACACGGTTTTAACCGCAAGTTCCTTTGGTTTATCAGAAATGAAGAGAATGTGGTTTATGGACTATTCACATAAGGATCGGTCAGAGGCTGACAGTGAATAAAGAGTGATATGGACAAGTGAACCTTGTATGGAAGTAAGGCAGGTACAGTGAAGAGCGAGTCCTTTAGTGAAATGATAGTCTCACTAGTAAGTGTTGTTAACACTTATGGAGATGTTGTGTTCGTGGAACCCCTTTGGTGGACATCCACCCGAGCAATTCTTTGAAATAGGGCTTTTGAGGCCGATGATGTAGTTCCTTTTGACAAAGAAGTTGAGGGGACTATTAAGGAGATTGTCAAGATCGAGGCTGTAGAGTCCAAGATACTGATAACCTTAACTTGGCCAAGATAGCCAGAGATGGGAAAGGTTGCAATGCTGAGTGTACAACCACATGATTTGATCTTTTCTAGTAAGACATAAAGAATAAGAATAGGGGGCCGAGGGGGGCATCGATTAAAGTTGTTTTTAGGTTCAGTCAGCACAAGTGTGATATGTAAGGGAACCAATCGGAGCAGCTGGGGAGACTGGAGAAGTTATTATTATGAGTTTCACCTCAAGTGGAAGAGGTATATTTGGTGTGACTAAATAGAGATACGGTATTTTGCTAACCCTAGATTCATGTGTGTAATTCTAGCTTTGTAGCGGTATCGCTAACATTAGATAGTGTATGTCTTTATGTTTTTCCGCGGCAGTGGGGTTCTACTTTGAAATTTTATCTGGTTTGTACTACTCGTTTTGTATGTGTTATACGATTATGGTATTATTTTGTGTATTATATGTTCCTCGTTGATCGGAGCGATAGCAGACTAATGATTTCAAGACTATCGGGTCCACGATTCCAAGGTGGAATAGGTTTTTGTTGTGATATCTCATCTGGATATAAATTGAGCTCGGCTTTATTTATATGTTTAAGTGGAACTTCAGTGAGTAGATGTTTCATTATTATGATTTGAGTGTGTGGCGATCTTATTGATGTGATTTAAGGTATGCATGACTTATTGTTAAGCTATAAGTTTAAGTTTGTTATTATTTGTGCAAGGACTTAGTGTTAGTACGAGCGCTTGGTGGTGTGGCTCCTAGAAAGAATTAGGAGTTCAGACCACCTTTTGTTGAAAAAAGGGATAGGGTAATCCCGGTTACATATTTTAAGCTAACGGACCTCCACGACCGACAAGGTTAAGTAGTAGTGTATTAGAGGGGTTCCTTATTTGGATTTCTCTTGCGAGATGCTCCACGCATGAACCTTAACTACGTTGAGGAGAGATGTTATGGGATGGGAGTATATTGGTTTTGATGATAAGTTACATAGTGTGGAGAAAACACTCTAGAGTGAGAGCCGTGTAATGATTGAAAGTTTATGGGGATGGAAGTGCTTTGGAAAAGCACTAAAATGGTTCTATCACCATAAGTAAGTGGGTGAGGCAAGGTAAATGAAATTTATTTAAGTCTTGTAGCTAGGCCTTGATGAGAAGGCTAATTCAGAGATAGTTTATTTTGGGTGTGATGGTCATAACATGTATGAAGAGAGTAGGAGCCCCGATTCGTTAGATTTTCCATTTCGCCAAGGTGGAAGGATAGAGTGGTAGAAGAGTGTTAGTAGGTTAGTGAGGTAGGACATTGGGCATCCCGCTAATGTGCCTATGTCCATTATATCTCGATGACTAATGATATAAGGAAGTAGTGTAATGGGATGGTTCCTTGTATCGATTTCTCTTTGCGAGCCATCCCACACATGAAACCGAGAAAATGTCTGAAGTAAAGAGAGGCCTTGGGAACTAGGGATATAGTTAGGATAGTACTCATTTTACGTAGGAAGGAAAACACAACGAACGTATGGTTATTAGGAAGTAAAGCCAGTAGGACTAGTGGCCCCGATATAAGGAGATTGTTGTGAGTTCACCTCGAGAAGATTGGCGGGTTAACTATATGCGGGATTGGATTCCCAGGTATAGGAAGAATTGAATTTTATGAGTTAAGAAAACCCATGTGTGAGTATTAAGCCGAGGAAAGGAGTCCCATTATTTAGAGAAAGTATTACGTGTCGAACGTTCACAATGGTCACGCATTATGGCACGGGTCATAAAGGTGTATGGGCACCTTGGTAAGTTGGTTTTATATATCGTCTCAACTAGAAGGGGGCGTAGTATATAGGGATGAAGTATATGATGTGGGGTAGTTATACGTGTGATTGAAGTTCGTTGGATGGAACATCGTAGGAGGTACACGAAAACCCTAGGGTGTAGGTGCAATGAGAGTTAGTACGCTTAAGATATACAAGCACATGACGGGAGTAGTGGAACGCTAAGGTAATGTCCTTTTTGGGAAGGAGTTAAATTTCTAGACGTATATGAGTGGACATCTAGAGTAGAGGGTCTTCGATGGGATCAATAAGTTAGAGCGACGGTTATAAGCTCGTTTTCCTCATATATGGATATAGAAACATTAGGTGCGATGTGACATGATAGTAAACCTTACGACGAGGTAGAATTGTAGTACATGGGATTTAAATAAATTTGTAGTTAAGCTCGTACGTTAGAGAATACGCTTTGAGATAGGTAGAATATGGTAGGGGACCATTGTGTTAGCACATTTTCACTTGGGTGTACCAGGACGTAACATAAGTAGCGATCCTAGGTTGGTTCTGGTTTTATCCGAATTTCTTGGACGAAATTCCGTTGTAAAGGGGGGAGTATGTAACACCCCATACTTTTAGGGATAATTAAATTACATAAGTGGGTATAATTTGGAGATTAAGGAAAATTGTGTGATTAGATAGTTAGGGATTCATGAGCATTTGATTATTACCGGTGCATGTTACAGTCACTTTTGAGACTAAGTAAATAAGTCGTATCATTTTAATTACACATCGCAGTTGAGTATAGCAACAAAGGATAATATTTTAATTAGAAAGCCCATATTGAGAAGTGTTGGGTTTAATTAGTATATTGTAGTTAAGTGACTCAGATGGAGATTTTGAGTGCGCGATTGGTTGCAAAATGGCCGAGATAGTCAGAATAGAGTATCCGGGAGTAGTATTAAGGTTTCGGGAATTTTTGGGGTAATAGGGACTCGTAATTGAGTAAACGAGTCATTTTTGGGTTTATAAGGGATATACCCTTATTCTCCCCTATAAAAGACACGAGAGAGGGAGAAAGAAGAAAAGAAAAGAGGGAAAAGGACATAAGAGACGAATGGAGCGAATGGAGATAAAAGAGAGAATAAAAGGGAGATTCAGGTCAAACTCCACAGGATTCAACTCGAGGCGTCGGATTTTATCCTACAGGCAAGTGTTTACTTGCTTTATTTAATTTAGTGTGTATATATCTTATCATAATTGGTAAATTGTGTGATTTTGGGTTAGAACCCTTATAGTAAATTTTGGAAAATCTAAGTATGAGTTTACAAATTGATGTACTATAAACTTTAGAGGATTTCCAAGGTTAAAACCATGTTAATGGAGTGTAAAATTGAATTGAAATGGGAGAAATGTCAAAACTCGGGTTTTTATGGCATTAAGGTTTAAACCTAAGAGAAATGGCTTAATATCCCAAATATATTAAGGTGTTAGTTATAAAATAGTGTTAGGATGATCATAGGATTGTTCGTTGAGAGTAGAAACCACAAAAATGGAGGTAGGGTTGTCGTTTGGGTATTTTCGAGATTGAAAAATCGCCCAAACAATGCCCCTCGAACAGGCAGAATCAATTCGGGTCTAGGCCGAACCGATTCGCCTAAGGGGATCTGTAGGGTTGCCTTGGGCCGAATCGATTCAAATTTATACCAAATCGATTCTCCTTTGAGGACCTGCTTGCAGTGTACTTTGAGAATCGATTGGGATTGGGGGGCGAATCGATTCGCCAGCGCGAATCAATTCGCAATAAGGGAGAATCGATTCGCTTGGACCAGTTTTGTTAGTCTTCTTCCTTTAATAGTATGGGGATTCAAATTTCAATTTGGGATTTTATATGGGGATCATTGTTATGATATTGGAACTCCTAAATGGTGGTTTTTAAGGGTAATTAAACCTTGAGATGAATGAGAGAACTTTGGATTTGTTTAGGGTATAATCGGGGGAATAGACCTAGTGAATGTTCGAGATGAACAACATTTGAGAGAGGGGTCTTCGGTAAGAATGTAGGTATATTTATGCGTCTAGTATATATATGAGTTGAATGCATCTAGGTGAATCCTAAACTGTGATTATTAAGAATTTGGTATTCAGGGTTCTTTGACTATCGCTTGTTATGATTGACAATTATAACCGTATATGTACAGAATTGAAAAGTATTATAGGACTCGTATATAATATATGATTACAGTATATATAATGTCATACAAATACATATATATTTTTGTGTGATTGTTGTATTTGTATCTTAGAGGCTGGTTCCACGGGCTTTCCTTTGGTGTAGGGTAGGAATAGCTAGATTATATTTATCTAGTGCGATCGAGGGAGGTTGCACGATGTGGGTGTATCCCCTGGCTTGAGGATCGGGGAGAGTATAACCCCAGGTCATCTCTTCCCGCGTTCGAGTGCGATGTGTGTATTTCACTTGCAGAGGGAAAATGACCGCCTCCAGCGTTGTGTATTTTTTCCACTACCATGAGTAAGTATGGCTTGGTACCGTGGTACAGTGAGTAAACCCAGAGTTGGATGGGCACTATAAGACTGTATCTTCGAATTATAGCTCGGTGGAATGGTTATTATACTGTGATATGTATAATTATATACTTGTTGTGTATAGTATATTGTTTGTATATGAAGGTGAATGCTCATTTATAGTAAACACATATAAGAATTGAAAGTATGATAAAATATTATTCCTTTTGCGGTAGTTAAGTATATCCGGATTTATACGAATATGATTCTAGGGTTATAATGAGACCTATATTTTATATATATGAGCTTTATATATATGCGTAGGGTGTTAAGGGCCTAATGGAACTCGACGAACAAAATTTCCAAGTAGTAGTGTATCCGGGGGGGGGGGGGGGGGGGGTTCCTTGTTTTGATTTTTCTTCGCGAGACACCCCACGCACGAATTTAGTGCAGTGTTGGGAATGGAGAGAAGTTTAGTCCTTAGTACTCGGAACAATTAGGATTTTCGGACATCGGGTGAGGGGTATCTAGACGGATTAGTCAGGAAAGGTAACTGACTAGGTTCTTTGATAGGTACGCGTTAGTTGTGCACTATTAGAAGAGGGGTGAGGGGTATTTCTTGGGAGTGCGATAATAATTTAAATATGAGGTAAAGAATATTTTAAATAATACAACATTTATTCACTTGCAAAATATTTTCACAACTCGGGCTCTGACCCGTTTATCGATTTTCCCTCTTTTGCTATATATATGTATTTATATAGGTGTCCATACACAGGGACGCCTGGATGATGATTCCTTCGAGTCAGACGTTTCCTGCAGCAGCTGTGGATGCATGCAAGTTTCTTGTTGACGCTTCCATCCTTGATATCTAGGTAGGAGGTACTGTAAAATCATTCGGGCTAATAGTCCAACTGTATTTATTTATTCTTTTTAGTGCGACTTTTGATCTGATTGTTTTAAGTTAAACTGAGTGTTCGATTATTTTATTTCATTTCGGATTCATATTTATAAGTTGTGTGGATGTTTTAATTGTATGGTTTGTTTAAAAAGATTAGTTAAATAAAATTTTTGACACCAACCTAGTAGGTTGTTACTAATTAAAATGGTTTTCGACAGTGATGCTAAGAATGAACCATATGAGATTCCCGTTTTAATTTGGTACAAGATTGATCGCCTGATATTTTATTAGGTAGGGTGTCACATCAGATGTTTACTAGGCAAGGGAAATGTTTCACAAGGGTAATCAGCCCACGCTCTTAGGAGTATTAAACCTAATTGTGGATTATCGACGTATGAGAGACATAGAAAGAAACCATAGGATGGTTGGTGTGACAACCCGCTCACCAAAAATATGGGGTGGACAGCGCTATACTTCAATATAACAGGAATCATGGATGATATCATTCTCAGCACCACAATAAGTATACGGGATAACCACCCTATATTTAGGAAAAACGGGTTGCCAAAATTTTTTGTTTTAAGGTTGAGGAAAGAATTTAAACAACCCAATTTGAAAAGAAAGTGGAAACCCATAAGAAATTTTTTATTACATACCCAACAAATATACGATAACGGGACCGAATATGCTGTCGGACAACAGTCTCATACAACCATATTACAACAAGCTCTTAAGTTACATAATAAATTACAATAAGCAATTAAAAACTATTGGGCCACCCACCCGAGTAAATGACCCGGTCATAACTAGAGTACAAAAAAGACAGCATCTATAACAACGTATCCCATAATATCCGCAAAATGTCATGGCTCCCCGAAAACACCTGAATAGGAAAATCAGTACGGGCATCCTTGCGACGGAGCACTTGAGCAAATACAAGATTCATGCACAACAAGAAGTATGAACGGGTCAGGGTCCGGTTTTATATGATCACCAGATGAATAAAGAGTATGACAGTTATGAACAGTTAATCATGAATGATAAAGATGATAGTCTAACAGCTTAATCTCAAAGCACAAACTAAAACAGTTTAAAAAATTATACATTTAATTTTAGTTATGCAAGAGGATATAATTAAATATCTTTAATTAAAAGCCTCCATCATTTTACAATGTTTCATTTCATTTTCTTTTCCTTATCAGGAATATAATTACTATCATATGCTCTTTGTGGCATTTCATTCCTTATCAGGAATATAATAACTATCATATGCTCTGTGGCATTCCATTCCTTATCAGGAATACAATAACTATCATATGCTCTTCGTGGCATTTATCATACATCAAGTCCCACTTGATTAAGAATTGTTATATTCATACACATATTAATATTTTAAGACCGTCCCTCCGAGTTTCCCCACTGTACGCGCCCGTAAATGACTATCATCTTCCAGGGCCTATCAACAAGACAACCTGGGCACCTAACGCAATGTCGATAAGTGGCCATATACCTACGAGTGAGTCATAACCACACCCGGAATTACCACACTAGGGAAAAATACACATATATCAACCAATCATATGGCCTAGGACTATAGTCTCCCTACGTTCATTAGTCAGGGGACATTACCTCACGCGCGAACTTCCCTTATTATAGCATTTAGAGTGTTGTGTGTAAGTAAATTACCATTTACCATATTGATGATTAAGTAAATCATAATCTACCATAATCATTACCATTTTACATATACATGTTTCATTTTGTCCGAAACCATAAACATTTAAATTTTAATGAATACATCGTATTTTTATCCGGAGCCACACATAATTTCTATCATCATTACGACCTCAATGATTAAATAATTTATCGATTCATTCTCCAAACATTTTAGGGTGTTATCACAACCCACCATGATTATCATACCTCAATTGACCCTCTAAAGTCTCCCAAAGTGACGTTAAACCTCCTAGTCCCATAATGGTTAACTAAAAGAAGAATGCATTTAATCCATTTGTAATGTAGGGTAGTTAACTCACTATCGATCCTACCTTTCTACGGTGGAATAAGATACCTGCGTGCCTCGGCACAAATTGCTTTACTTCCTGAATCACGTTACACCCCTCCTTGGGGATACCTACACCAACACTAAGTCGCTTAACCCCAACACTACCCAACTTCTCTTCGCATTGGCGTAGACCTTCAAATAATGTGGCTCAATGAGCTCAATCATTAAAGAAACGTTCCGGGACCACTCCAAGTCCAAGGAATATATTGTCCATTGGTTCCATCCAATGAGTATGTGAATTACTCAACCGGCTACACCAGGCCACTCACAGTGCCATACATTAGAGAAAATAGTCTGAACTATTGTAAGGAAATTTTGATCCATACAAGCTACTACTCTCCTCCATCCATTTAGCCTAAGGCTCACATTCGAGGTATTCCCTTCGGCATTAGGTTAACTTCCCCTATTCATCCTTCCACTTTAGGGTGGTAAGTTATATCCCATTTACATACGGTTCCCATTACTTCCTGGAATCTTTACCAAACTTTTGACACGAATATCTAATCTTGATCCACCACTATTTTGATAGCACTTCATACGATTTTACCCCTCCTCCATAAAGAGAGGGGCGTACTCCTCTACATATAGTCCACCCATAATGGTCGGAAAAGCAACAATTTGGTCAAACGATCCACACTTACTAATGTAGGATCATGATCATTACGGTACCGACAATTAGACGAAGATGTCCATGAATATACCCTTCTTCATTCCACCACTACTCTCTTCATACGAGTAGGTGAAATGGTCAGTCCCGGACATGAATGTTCTTACTACAAAGTCCTCTTAGTTAGGCTCGTTCTACTTGGCTTTCCATACCTCCACTAATTCTCCGAAGGGTTTCTATTCGACGCAACTACTACCCCAATCGCATTCCCTTAGAGAAAGGGAATATCCAATTGATTGTCCTTTACGAACTCCAAACACCAACTTTGCTCCTCCCACCACATAATGCAACAACTTGTTGCTCGTGAAAAATACCAAAATTTCCTGCCCACGAAATGGTGCCTATGTTTCATTTAGGCGAGTACTACCGTTACGAACTTTAAATCGAGAGTAAGCTCATCCTTTTAACTCCCAGAAAGTTAGGTTATCGATGTAACTCTCTATCTAAGAGAGGCCTTATCTCCTTTGGCCTAACATTCTGAATCCCTCGAGATCCTATACTTCTCGTTTCTAGGGACCTAATCCCTCTTAGAGTTAACCCACAACCTATTCGTGGTTAACTCCCAACAGCCTTCCTAAATCAACTTCACGTGCCCTAAAGGCCTTACGTCCTATAATCCTAATGTCGATATCTATCCTAGTCGAGTTGTATACGTATAATACTAAGTATATACCTAGTACCCAATACCTTTCTCAACTTCTGACCTTCGCTCAGTTTCATGCGTAGGACGTCTCGCCAAAACAAAATCCAAACAAGGAACCCTCCTGTTACACTACTACCTCGCATCGTGGGTCATCAAGATATAATTCCAAGACACATGATCAGGACCGGTAAAATTCTAACTCGTAAGATTCTACTTCTATGTCTTACAATTTCAAATAATTGAAGATTTCAACTAATCGGACGTTTACTTTCTGTAAAGTCTCACAAGTATTTATCCCACTATATAAAAATGTCATTCTCATCAAGGCATAACCATAAGTCTCAATTCAACTTCCATATCTCAGTCTCCCTCACATCGATATGAGGAGAGAACTACCTACAGTGCCTCTATCTCGCACTTAACTTAACCATTCAATCACTCAATCACGTGATACTCAGATAAACCTTCCAACCCAGATTCTAACAACAAAATAAAATAAAATAAAATAAGAAAGTGGAGCATCTCCCCACTCCCAACGTCGTTAGGGTCACGCGTGGAGCATCTCACAAAAGCGAAATCCAACAAGGAAAACCTCCCAGGCATTACTACTTAACTTTGTTGGTCATGGAGATAAGGCACAACAAATAAAAAGAAAGAAAACAAACAATAAAACAATCAAACAAGATAACAAAACTAGTAATGAAGATCTCCTACCTACCTCAAACCACCTCTATAAAGTCTCAACCTGTATCCAGGAGAGATATTATAGCGTAACTAGTCCCCCTCTGAAACTAGAAGTAGGATAGACTCACAGTTTACTCGCTTGCCATTACCCCAATCAAACCAAAATATATTTACTCGTATAATACACATAATACAAGTAGCACATACCACACATATACGTTCAAAATATCATCACTCGCTTCATAACGAGTGAAGAAAAAATATAAAACTTCCCTACCATGGAAGTCGTTTAGATACACTTCCTATAATAGCCTCGATACTACCACAAGCTCAATATTCACACTCGAATATAGGGTAAATACAATACTACACCATTTTATCGTAAGGAATACACCACCCACTACTAAGGTGGAATTCCTGCCAACATTCTCGCCAATCTTCCTGGCCACTACTAATGGTTCCCGGGCACAATATTCGAGTCTTATTCGAACGAAATTACTTCCATTAACACCCCAACTAGGCACCCTATCCTTTCCCTTGTTCTCACTCCACAAAATCAAAATGCGTGGATCTACATTCCACATCATAATCGTTGCTCCGACCCTAGCTGCCAAACAATTACCCGCGTAGTCTTTTAACTTCCTCAACAAAAGAGAACATGCTACCGGCCTCCCCCACCTTAGTTCAATGAATTCTCCCCGTACGGATATCCACCAATGGGGTTTCATGAACACTGTTCCTTCAGAAGTGTTAACGACACTTATTCAGGAGCCTATCATTCCACTGAAGGGCGCTTTCTTCCTTATACCTACCTTATTTTGGTGTACGGTCTACCTAACCGTATAACTCCTTATTCACTGTCGGCCTCCGACCGAACCTCGTGTGAACATTTGAGAATCTACCTTTTTATCAGTCCAGTTATCCTAAAGAAACTCGCTGTTTAAAATGTCCACCGGGTTACTCCATGGGTAAAACTTCCTGCACCCACAAATATGGTGACTACATTCCACCATTCCAACCCTACTCCTACGGGTGAAAGATTTTCCTCCATTCTTTTCATCTGGTCATTTCTATACCCCTCTCTAGGCCAAAGCTTCTGGACCTTATTCTTCCATCGAATGAGGAGACATCTCCTCCATCTTACTTCATCATGTGGCCCTTATCATGGACTCTCCTCAACTTCAATTTAACATCGCTTGGAATCCCAAGCATAGTACCACTATCTAATTCTAGTGGTACTTGGAAAACTATATCTACTGTAATTAGTAGTTGCAGTAGAAAGATAAGAAAATTCTACAAAAGGGAGCGACCTCCAAAGCGGTCCTCATCCCCAATCACAACTTACAGTTCTTAGTAATCCCATCTCGTGGCGCCTTCACAACGGCCTCCTCATCATCCCTTCCTCAAACGACTTGAGAATCTCACATGAACATGTAAAAGATTCCCGGAGTTCTCATATCATGGCAGGAGAATGAAATCTCACAAGAGATATCAACGATCTTAATCCTAAGGCTCTATGTCAAGTCAAAAGTAACGCTGAAAGCATAATATGCCCACACAGATTCCTAAGGACTCAAGAACCTAATGCTCTGATACCATCTGTGACAACCCACTCACGAAAAATATGGGGTGCCCCACCCTATTCTTCAATATAACATGAATCATGGATGGAATCATTCTCAGAACCACAATAACACAATAAGTATACGGGACAACCACCCTATATTTAAGAAAAATGGGTTGCCAAAAATTTTTGTTTTAAAGCAAAGGAAAGAATTTAAACACCCCAATTTGAAAAGAAAGTGGAAACCCAAAAGAAATTTTTTATTACATACCAAACAAATATACAATAAGGGGACCGAATACGCTGTCGGACAATAGTCTCATACAACCATATTACAACAAGTTCTTTAAGTTACATAATACATTACAATAAGCAATTACAAACGATTGGGCCACCCGCCCGAGTAAATGACCCAATCATAACTAGAGTACAAAAATGATAGCGTCTATAAAAACATATCCCGTAATATCCGCAAAATATCACAGCTCGCCGAAAACACCTGAATAGGAAAATCAGTACGGGCGTCCTTACGGCAGAGCACCTGAGCAAATATAGGATTCATGCACAACAAGAAATATGAATGGGTCAGGGCCCGATTTAATATGATCACAAGATGAATAAAGAGTATGAAAATTATGAACAGTTAATCATGAATGATAAAGATGAGAATCTAATAGCTTAATCTCAAAGCATAAACCAAAACATTTTAAATAATTATACATTTAATTTTAGTTATGCAAGAGGATATAATTAAATATCTTTAATTAAAATCCTCCATCATATTATAATGTTTCATTTCATTTTCTTTTCCTTATCAGGAATATAATTATTATCATATGCTCTTTGTGGCATTCCATTCCTTATCAGGAATATAATAACTATCATATGCTCTTTGTGGCATTCCATTCCTTATCAGGAATATAATAACTATCATATGCTCTTTTGTGGCATTTATCATACATCAAGTCCCACTTGATTAAGAATTGTTATATTCATATACATATAACGATTCTAAGACCGTCCCTCTGAGTTGCCCCACTGAACGCGCCCCTAACTGACTATCATCTTCCAGGGCCTATGAACAAGACAACCTGAGCACCTAACGCAATTTCGGGAAGTGGCCATATACCTGCGAGTGAGTCATAACCACACTCGGAATTACCTCACTAGCGCAAAATACACATATATCAACCAGTCATATGGCCGAGGACTATAGTCTCGCTGCATTCATTAGTCAAGGGACATCACCTCACGCGCGAACCTCCCTTATGATAGCATTTAGAGAGGTGTGTGTAAGTAAATTATCATTTACCATATTCATGATTAAGTAAATCATCATCTACCATAATCATTACCATTTTACATATATATGTTTCATTTCGTTTGAAACCATAACCATTTAAATTTCAGTGAATACATCATATTTTTATCCGGAGCCACATATAATTTATATCATCATTACGACCTCAATGACTGAATAATTTCTCGATTCATGCTCCAAACATTTTAGGGTGTTATCATAACCCACCACGATTATCATGCCTCAATTGACCCTCTAATGTCTCCCAAAGTGACCTTAAAACTCCTAGTCCCATAACGGTTAACTAAAAGAAGAATGCCTAACATCAATTTGTACACCTCCGGAATGAGCCCCATTTAATCCATTTCTAATGTAGGGTAGTTAACTCACTCAACTAGGCCTCTAGGACTCTAAGTTTACTTCGTACAAGAAGGTTCCTATGTCCTAAGCCTAAAGAAAAAGGGGTAAAAATTGAGTTAGAAAAACAACTAAAAACAACATGATTTTGAATTGATTCGCCCAAGGGCCGAATTTATTCACCCCAGGCTGCGAATCGATTCGCCCAAAAGCGAATCAATCGGATGACAAATCCAACTTTCTTCATTTGGCCAAATCGATTCAGCCATAACCCGAATCGATTCAGGTTTGCAGACTTGTAGGCTGACACCTTAGTGAATCGATTCACCCTAGGGCCAAATCGATTCACCCCTGCGATTTTGCCAAGAAGGGGCTACGGGTTAGGAACCCTAGTTTTTAACCAAAACTCAAATCTCTTCCAGTTTTACACACATCCAACAACATTAATCTACCCCAAATCATCCTACATCATTATCAACTACTATTATCCACAATATCATCAACATAAGCCAAGATTAGGGCTTAAACACCATAAAATCCATATTTATCCTATAATTTCTAATACACAACTATCACATAATTTACTCATCTTAAACCATATGTTAGAAAGTAGAAAACTAGACTTGGGGTTCAAATCTCTGATTTTCTTGTAGTAGCAATAATCACCAATCTTTAATCTTCAATTTCTTCTCTTATCTCCACAAGTTCTCTTCTCACTCTATCTCTCTAGGTTTGGTAACACACAAATGAGAAATGAAATAAGGTGCAAGACTTAAAATCGTGCCTCTCTCCTTAATTCCCATCATAATTTGTTAATACCATATTAAAATGACTCACGACTACACATTTAAGTTAAAACCAGTCAAAAGTGCCCGAAACCCAAAAATGCAATATGGCGACTATCTCGCACATTCCGGGACTAACTACGCCCTCTAATTTGGCATCCGTCAATTTCATAAATTATGTCAAGTTCTGGTTTAATTTAAACCATAAGTGTCATTCAAAGCATATGACACTATAAAATGCAACATGATGATTTTTACTTACACATACAGTAAATATGCAACAATCTAGTAAATATTAACTTTCAACTCATTCAATTAATATTTATTCCATTCCCAACATTTTATATAATTACTTCATGCAGTAAATTGATATAAAATAAGTCTCTTAAAAGCGAGGGTTGTTACAGTTAGATGCACGGAAGTGCACGAACAAATGTTAGGTACTTTTAAGCTAACTAATCATGTTTTGTAATTATAAGAGAGTGTGACCATAATCAAGAGGAGGTACCATTTGAATTATGGGAGGTTTGTGGCAAAGTTAAATGATAAATATCTTACATGTTCCATTAGACTTGATAATAAGAGAGTGTTCATGTCTTTGGAATGAGGTCCACGTAGATTTATCATGTATGAACAAGTTTTTATGAATCTATCCACATTTGTCCAAAAAAAGTGAACACCCACGGAAAATAAGAATATTTGTTTCATTAATGGATTGAATTGGTCGATTAGGAAAGTTTTATGAGGGTACCCATTTTTCACCACTTATACTTTTTGTTTGAAAAATACCTTTGATTGACACTTAAAATGTGAAAAAAAAAATTCATCCCTAAAGATCCTTGATTATTCATGCATTGAAATTCTTAAAATTAAACCTCGGGTTTCATAGAGAATCAGGTTTTGATTCATATGAGGAGATAAAGGTCGAAAAAATTGAAATTATTTCTTCCCTCCAAGTTCCACAAAAACCTTATGAGCAAACTCTGAATGCCTGAAATCTTCTGGTATATGATCCACCCAAAGTAACACTTGTGCTTGGAAACTCTTGAAGATGACACCATGATGCAATATGAGAGAATTGATCTTCTCTCTTATCACACTTTCAATGAAATATGAATAGTCTTTTCCTCTCCCTATATAACCTTTCACAGTAGATTATTCACCTAAAATCCTTGCTTAGAGAAATATATATACGTATATTCCAACTACTTTAGTCAAAATGGTCTTCTAAAGAGTTTTGGTCCTACTACTTGGGTATTAGACTATACTAAGGATCCAAGAAAAATAATTAACTCACTTCCAAATAAATAATCAAAGAAACTAATTACAATTACCGTAATTATTTTCCTTATTTATGTAATTGCGATTAACTCCATTAAACAATCATGACTGCACAACAATGTAGTTATCTGTAAATCACTCGAAATAAAGAGGTTTTATTTGCAAAGTTGATTATGGAACATAATATGACTCTCCATGTTATGTGTCCTATTACCTCTTGGTCAAATCAGTTTTCCTCTATTAAATTTTAAACATCTAATCAATTCCTTGATTCGCAAACTTGACTTATTTGCTACTCCACGAGGATTATAAAATAATTCAGCGGTCATGTTTGACTAGTGGAGATAAAACATATAAGTCTATCAAGGGGTATCATAATCCAAGGAATCCTCATACATGAATTCCTCCAAAATATGATAATAGATCAACTTACACAACATTCAACAAATGTGTGGGGATCATTTGACCAAATATAAAATGAGATCATACCCATCTCAATCAAAATAAAATTTGTGCAATAAATCTAATCTTAATAATTATTTGGATTATTAATCTATGCACCTGTTACATATGTTGTGAGATTACCTAAGATTAATCAAGATATCCTTAGACTCAAATCTCACGGGTGGCCTTATTCAATATACTCCCATGATGTACAAATCAAAATTATTTATTGAACTATTGTATTGGTTTTAAAACCATCTTACATGTTCCTGTAATTTGAGATAAACAACAAGGATTGCATCGCAACGGTTTTGATAGGATGTCAACTTCATGTATAGGTTATGAACGGTTCAATAGTACCGGGTTGTATTATTGATCCCCTATGATAAAGGCAAACCCAACTGAATGAAAATACCTATTAAGTACAATTGACATAAATTTATAGCAAATAATACATTTAAAATAAGAAATATAACACATTCTCACTATGAAGATTCTTATTTAAAAATAAACTAACCCACCTTTACTGAAAAGTAAACAACATACATGGTTTAAAAATAAAACCCTTATAATCTTCCATTTAGTCTTAAATCCATGTATCCAACTCCTAACCCATCTTCACATAAGTTTATCTCATATTAATAGAAGGATTTACTTGGTCTTATTAGATAAAACCTTGGTAATAATCATATCACCCCCTTTGTTTTATTTCTAGATCTAGTGAAACCTACTCTTAATATCCTTAACCCTTTTATGGGTTAATGGTTCTCTTAAACCTGAAATTATAACCCTATATACATTGCAAAGTGAAATATCAAATTTCACTTGAAGGAATCTTACCCAAAGTTCTTAGGAAGTAACAAAGACGTATTGCCTACTTAGCTACCTACGAAGTGGCAAACAATTCTACCTCCCTTATGGACTTAGTAATCTAAGATTGTTTCACACTCCTCTAACTTACAGCTCGACCTCCTTTATTAAACAAATATTCATAGGTAGAAAACTTGGAATACTTATGCGACTCAAAACCTAGTCTTTCTGCCTAAAATATAAAAGACTATTACACTGAAATCTCTTAAACATGATAGGGGGTAAATTTTTTTGGCCTTCGCACACAATATATGACATTCATGAATTTTAGTGTTTGGCCACCTTCGAAGCATTAGGCATATTCATCTTTCCTTCCATTAAGTCAAGTTTCCTAAGACGTTAAATCCTTAACAGAGCAATTCCATACTTGAAAAGAAAATATATTCATGGAATCCTTATTCTAACCTCATGAATAAGATATTGATATAATTGACTTAGTCATAAGGATGTGCTTAGCTTATTGTAAGTTATATATATCAAAATACTCGGACAAGCACGCTATTATCTGAGATAATACTCCCACCTAGTTCCCGATTAGGAAAATATTATCCATAAATTTTACTTAGAAATACCACCACATTTTCATCATGATTCTATACTAAAAAGTATTATGTGGGCCTTGATAAAAATAAAAAAATTCATTACTATATGAAATTTGTTGATCCAAGACCATGATGTTATATTAAATCCATAAATGGATGTTAGAATCTTACATCAATTTAATTATCGACTTTTTACAATATACATATAAAGATGATCCTTTAAGAAGTCAGTCTCGATGCTAAAATAATCTTGACATACTTTAGCAAGGCTAATAGTAAAATGGCTTTCTCATAGTGAAGCCCTATCATTTTAGTAAACCCTTTTGAAAGACATGGCCTGAAGGTTTGAACCTTACCATCCATCTATCTTATTACTTCTTTTAGGTATACTTAGGCGTAGTGGTTTCAAAAAATCAAAAGGCTTACTAGCCTCAAAATTTGATTTGAATACATCGAATCATTTTTGGTATCCATAGTCTTAAGTCAAAGAGAAAGTCCTTATCTTGGAATTCCTCATTATAGTTCTCGAAATCTTGTTCCTATTTTCCAAGGATCATATCAAAATCATCAACTACAATACTAATAGTTTAGGATCTCTCCTGATGCTCTCCCTGGATGACATTACACGATTTCTCCTTCTATTATGTAGAATCCCAATAAGAATGTTACGGTCCTGAATAACTAAACATGGCCCTTATCATATCTCAAACACACATATACAAATAAATAATTTTGATAACTATAAAAATCAATACTTTTAATAAAGAAAACAATATTAACCTAAGAACAAATATTACTTCCCCCAAAGCAGTGAATGGGGACAAAATCATGAAAAACTATAAAAGCATGTAGAGCACATGAAATTTGACAGGAATTTGCATATTAAGGAGATATAGTAAATCGCATGGAAATGATATTACATATATGATAAGATATGAGATTATAAGACAATAATAAAATATGTCCAAAAGATAAATGAAAACTAGATATATTAACAAATATCCAAATATAATGAAACTAAATGCATGAAAAACATAGGCTATATAGGGATATCACTCTTATAAAACAAATTAATATAAAATTTCCCATAAAATATTAGACCATATATCTAAGAAACAAGTTATAATATTTTTAGGAAAGTATATATGTCATCAATAGCAACAACATTACTACACCATAAAAATGCTATAAAAATATTAGAAATAAGATGCAAACATTAAGGACATTTTTATTTTTCATTTTTGTTTCATATTTATTTAGGATTTACAAAGAATTTAGGTCTAAATATATTTCAGTCTAGAGTTCTGATTGAAAGCATGGTAATGAATAGATGCAATATGAATTTTCTTTATCAGACTAGATATCTTATTTTTTTAGGGGTGGTAGAGGTAAAATAATTTTTTGACTTTCTTTACGTCATATTTGAGTCAATGAATTAATAGGTAAGCCTTTTTTGGATATGTTCACAAAATAAATTTTGGATCGATTTGAAAATCTCTTATGAAGTTATTCTTGTGCAAAAAAACCTTGTATAAAGAAGCTTTCTCACAAGGAATTGTTTTGAATCATAAAGTTTCGTAAGAGAACATATATATGCAAGAAAGGGCTGGCACAATAAGTTTTCATCATAGAGACCCTCGTACGAAATAATTTCTTATATGAGGAGCTCGTACTAAGTTCTGCATTTGTCCAAGGGAACCTTCATTCGTACGACAATAATTTACCTAAAAATCATTTTTATGAACCCTAATTTCTATAGAAACATATAAATGAGGAAGATAATTTTTTAAGAGGCACGAATGTGTATTAACCCTACTTTTGAGAGATTTATTTTATATTAATTTACTGGGTGAAGTAATTATATAAAATAATGAACGATGGAGTAAATATCAATTAAGTGAGTTAATAAAGAATATGTACTAGATTGTTGCATATCTGTTACGTGTATGTAAATATCATCATGTTATGTTTTATAGTGTCAGGTGCTTTAAACGACATTTATGGTATAAATGAAGCCAAAACTTGAAATGATTTAAATATCTTTGGATGCTAATTTAGAGGGCGTAGTTAGTCCCGAAATATGCGAGATATTCAAAATAACTACCATATTGTATTTTTGGGTTTCGGGCACTTTTGACTGATTATGACTTAGATGTGTACTTACGAGTCATTTTAATGAGGTATTAACAATTTAAGATTGGAATTAAGGATAGAGGCACGATTAATTCTTTCACCTCATTTTATTTTCTTAAGTGTGTATTTACTAAACCTAGAGAGAGAGAGAAGAAGAGAAATTGGTGAAAAAGAAGAGAAAGGAGAAGAATTGAAGATTTGGAGTTTGATCTTGCTTCTACCATAAAGGAATCCAAGATTTATGCATAAGGTAAGTTTCTTACTTGCTAATATATGATCTAGGGTGAATAAATTGTATTGATGGTTGTGTATTTGAAATGATTTAACAATTTTGGGGTTTTAAGGGAATTTTAGTGTTTGACCCCTTTGAAATTGATGTAGATGGTTATTGTGTGGATCCAATTAGTTATGATGCATTTATGATGGTTTAGGGTGGAATTAATTATGTTGGTTTCAGAGAAAAGAGGTTGCAAGAAATTGGAGTATTAAAACTCCATAGACGAAATTCGGATTTCTGGGCTAGGCGAATCGATTCGCTAAAGGGGTAGGCTACAGGTCTGAGTAAACCGAATTGATTCGGCCTATCTAAATCAATTTGGTAGTATGAAGAAGGTCAGTTCCTCTTGACCGAATCGATTCAGCCTATCCGAATCGATTAGCATTCAAGACCAAATCGATTCGGCCAAGGCGAATCGATTCGGAATTCCAACTATTTTAAGCTATTTTTCTAACTCAATTTTTACCCTTTTGTTTTAGGCTTAGGACTTAGTAACCTGCTCTTATGAAGTAAACTTAGTGTCCTATAGTCTTATATTAGTTAGGTAGCTACAAAATTTAGACAGGGAATAGATGGGGCTTATTTCGGGGATTACAAAATCGACCATAAGGTATTATTTTCCTTTAGAAAGTTAGTTTGAGATTAGGAGTTGTAAGATTTTATCTTGGGGGACTTTAGAAACTCGATTGAGGCATACTAGACTTTGTGGCTTATAGAAATATCAGGATTTCTTGAAAGACTACATTGGGAATTTATTATACGTGAAGCTGATAATGTTGACCTTAAACGGTTATGGTCTTGGATATAACGTAATATATATATATTAAAATGGGAATAACACTGTAAATTATAATTTACATAAACACGGCTTTCTAAATGCTATCATAAGGTAAGTACGCGCATGAGGTGAAGTCCCTTGGCTAATGAATGCAAGGTGAATATAGTCCTCGACCATAGGATCAGTTATTATATATTGTGTATTTATTGTTTGAAGTGAGGTAATTCCGGGTGTGGTTATGACTCACTGGCAAAGGTATATGGCCACTTCCCGACGTTGCGTTGTAGGATGCCCAGGTTGTCTTGTGTGATAGGCCCCAGAAGATGACAGTTATTTAGGGGCGCGTCCAGTGGGAAAACTCGGAAGGACGATCTTAGAATCGTTATGTATGGTTTAATATAACTATTCTTATTCAAGTGGGAATTGATTTATGATAAAGTCTCTAAGAACTAAATGTCTTAGAATACGTTTCCTAATGATATATGCAGTGTGCATTGTAACGGTGTATAAAGGATGGTGATTCTTAGTTAAAAAAATTTATTCATATCCTCTTGTGTAATTGAATTAAAATTTATGGTCATTCTAATTGCTTTAGTTTATGCTCTAAGATTCAGTAGATAGATTCTTATCATTTTTAATTACAATTAAATGTTCATAATTGTCATACTCGTTATTCATCTGGTGATTATATAAAATCGGGCCCTGACCCGTTCATTTCTTATTGTGCATTAATCTTATATTAGCTCATGTGCTCTGCCGTAAGGATGCCCGTATTGACTTCCCCATCCCTGTGTCTTGGAGTTGCAACACCTTGCGGATGTTGAGAGATATTTTGCTATAGAAGCCTTCAATTTTGTATTCTAGTTATGATCGAGTTACTTATTCGGGCGTGTGGCCCATGATTTTGTATTTGTCCACTGTAATGTATTATGTAACTTAATGTAATTGTTGAATATAAGTTATAAGGGACTATTAACCGACATCTTATTCGATTATTGTGTTATATATGTATTGTTCAGTTTAATTATTGTAGATTTTATCCACCTTCTTTTTAAATTTGGGTTGTTTAAATGCTTTTATTCAAATTTACAAACAATATTTTGGCAATCCATTTTCTAAAATTATGGGTGGTTATCTCGTATGCTTATTATATTTTTGGTGATTCTAAGAATGGACCATCTATGATTCCGGCTAATATTGGAGTATCGGGATGGCCACCTATTTTTTTCATAAGAGGGTTGTCAAATATGGTTTCACATCATCAGGTTCTAGGGTCTTTAGGGTCTATGCGAACTTCTCAGGTTCTACTGTAGCGTTCTTTGATATAGAGCTTAATGTTAGGACTGTTTTGTTGCCTATGTTTGCGATCTTCTGCAAAATAGATTGTTCTAAATAGTATTCTAATTCTATTGTTTCTTTGTCTCAGATGCCGCCTAAGAGAGGTCGCCCAGCTAAAAGAAACAGAGTTGTAGATGATGAGGTAGGTCCTCCTCCGCCGCAGTTAAGAACAATAAATGCAGCTGGAGTGGCAAATATTATGGCCCAAGCAGTCAATGCTGCGATGACTGCAGTAGTTTAGCAATTGTCACAAGCCCAACATCCATGCGCTCAGGAGGTACAAGCTCCTGCAGGACCTTCTCCGTGGGAGAGAGTTAGAGAATCCTTTTTAAAGGGCCATCCCCCAGAATTTCAAGGAGGTTCTGACGTCATAGTATCTAATCAGTGGAAAAAGGATATGCAGCGCCATCTTCGCATGGTGGAGTGTAGTGAGGAAAGGAAACAAATCCTTGCTACTTTTAAATTAGTTGGAGTAGCATTACATTGGTGGGAGTCGATGACTACGCCAGAGAAGAGAGATACTATGACTATCAATGATTTTTAGGTTTTGTTTCATCGAAAGTATTTTCCTCCCGCAGTTTAATGGGAGATGAGAAGAAAAATTCAAGATGTAGTGCAAGGTGAACGTTCAGTTGTGGAGTATGAGGAGGAATTCACTCGGTTAGCTAGTTTTGTGCTGAATGAGGTAACTCCCGAGGTGAGGAGGATATCCAAATTTATTGGACGTTTACACTAGAGGATACGGCAAAATTTGTTGGGCAATCCATCTTTATAGACTTTTGGGGATATGATGAACGCGGCGTTACTCCATTGTCGAGAACATCGGTTGTATGTTCAAAGTAGTAATAAGGTTTCTGTTTGGGGGCAAGCTGGTTAACACGAAGGCAATGGGGTGGGAGGAGGAGCACTACCCTCGTCCCAATCTTCGAGAAATAAACAAAAAGAAAGGGACACCCAGCAAGGGGAATTGTCTAAATGGTAGCATTTTGGTGGAATTAATGTTGGTGGCAATAATATTAGGCACGATCAGAGTGCCCAGCAACAAGTAGGTTGGGGGGCATAGAGGCCATCCAGACCAAGGCTTTGGGCAGTTTAGAAATAACCGGTGATGAAATCAAGAGAATATGACAGGTCAATGCTTTTAATGTGGAGAGTGGGTCATTACAAGAAGGCATGTCCGCAGTTGATTGGGGGACATCTTCCTAGGATTCCATAGCATCCATAGGCCCAGTTACCACCACAAGTACCTAACCCAGTTGTCCCTCCACAACAGGGACAACTACAGTATGGGCGTGTTTACCGTATAACGGATGCTATGCTTCCTTCTGCCCTACCAGTGCCACCAGCTATTGAGGGTAAGTTTCCCATTCATGGGAACATGGGTCGTGTATTATTTGATACGGGTGCGACACACTCATTTATTTATAGAAGCTTTACCCGGTCTACGGAGTTAATTAAATCTGCAGAAAGTACTTTCACTAGTGCTTAATCTTCTATGGGTGATGGTTCACTCATTTTCTTTGTTTGTAAACTAGTAGAAATAAACCTTGGTAATTTGTGTTTTGAAGCCGATTTACTCGTCCTTGATATGGTCGGGTATGATATAATTCTCGGTATGGATTGGCTAGTAAAGTATCATGCGATAGTTAATTGCAATGGGAAAAGTATAGTTTTTTCCATTCCGGGGCAGGAGATGTTTTTAGTGGCTATGCCTCGTTTGGAGGGAGGTTCTAGCACTTACTTGTATTATATCGCGGAGGAGACTTCTCGGGATGTAGTCCTTTCCTTAGATTCAATTCCAGTTGTTAGAGATTTTGGAGATGTTTTTCGAGAAATACCGGGTTTGCCTCCAAGTAGCGAAATTGAGTTTGAAATTGATTTAGCATCGAGAACGCGACCGATTCCTAGAGCCCCACACCGTATGGCTCCTGTTGAGATAAGGGAGTTAAGAGAACATATTCAGAAATTATTAGAACAAGGATTTATTAGGTGAACTACGTCGCCGTGGGGTGCTCCGGTGTTATTTGCGAAGAAAAGAGACGGTTCTCTCCAGTTGTGTGTTGACTACAGGGAGTTGAATAAAGTCACCATCCGGAATAAATACCCATTTCCTCTAATTATTGATTTGTTTGATCAACTTAGGTATACTTCTCTAAAATAGATTTGAGGATGGGGTATCACCAGTTATGGATATGAGAGCAGGTTTTGTCTAAAACTGCTTTTTTAACTACATATGGGTCCTACGAATTTCTAGTTTTCCCTTTCGGACTAACCGATGCCCCCACCGTGTTTATGGACCTTATGAATAGAGTTTTTCGAGACTTCCTAGACCAGTTTGTTATCATGTTCATTGATGACATCCTAGTGTAATCTCAAACAGAAGCCGATCATGCTACTCATTTACGGTTGGTCATGCGGATATTGAGGGATCATTAGGTGTATGCCAAACTTGAGAAGTGCGGTTTTTGGTTGTAGGAAGTACAGTTTCTGGGTCACATTGTTATAGCCCAGGGTATTTCTGTAGACCCAAGTAAAGTTGTTGTGGTGAGGGCATGGGTTCAGCCCACGACACCTACCCAGATCCGTTATTTTCTGGGTTTGGAAGGCTATTACCGCAGATTTATCAAGGGTTTTTCCAAAAAATTTAGCCCTTTGATAAAATTAACCCACAAAGGGGTGAGGTTTATTTGGGATGACTCGTGTCACTTAGCTTTTGATGAGCTGAAAGATAAGTTGACCTCTGCTCCAATCCTTGCATTACCAAGGCCAGGATGGGAACATTGGGTCTTTACCGACACATCTTTGCAAGGGTTGGGAGGTGTAATACAACAAGAGCAGTGGGATATCTCTTATGCTTCTCGCAAGCTAAAGCCCCATGAAAAGAATTATCCAGTGCACAATTTGGAACTTGATGCAGTAGTTTTTTCCTTGAAGATTTGGAGGCATTATCCCCTAGGGGAGAAATTTAGTCTTTTCACGGACCACAAATCATTGCAATATTTGTTTTCATAAAAAGATTTAAATATGTGACAACGCCGGTGGTTAGAGTTTGTGAAAGACTACCAATTTGATATTCACTATCATCCGGGTAAAGCGAATGTGGTCGCCGATGCGTTGAGTCGGAAACCGAGGGGGAATTAGCCAGGGTATGGAAGGCTAAATTGAAGGAACTTAGCCAACAGGATGAGGTTGCAAGGGTGTTTATGTCAATGTTGACTATCACGCCTACGATAGTGATAAGAGTTATTGAAGCCCAAAGAAGGGACAAAAGTTATCAGGACCGTATACGCCAATTGTTGACCGAGGGAGCAAAATGTTACTCTATAAGTTATGAGGGTGGGGTACGTTTCCATGGGAGACTCATTGTCCTGGACGAAGGGGATTTAAAATGGGTCATGATGATAGAATCTCATGGATCTAAGTTTACATTACATCCTAGTGGGGACAAAAATGTACCTAGACATGTGCCGTCAGTATTGGTGGCCAGGCATGAAACGGGACATTTCTGAATTTGTTTCCCAATGTACCACTTGTCAACAGGTGAAAGTAGATCATCAAAGACCAACGGGTTTGTTCAAACCATTGGAAATACCAGTATGGAAGTGGGAAAGTATCTCGATGGACTTTATCACAGGATTACCAACATCGCAGAGCGGTCATGATTCCATTTGGGTTATTGTTGATCATTTAACTAAGTAGTCACACTTCCTACCCGTACGTACAGATTACAATGTTGCTCTTTATGCTTGGCTATTTATTACGGAGGTTGTTAGACTTCACAGGATGCCCATAAATATAGTCGCCGATCGAGACAAAATTTTTGTTTCCTATTTTTGGCGATGTTTCCAAGAAGCTATGGGAACAAAATTTGAAGTTGAGTACTTCTTATCACCCTCAAACAGATGGGAAGACAGAAAGAGTCAACCAAATGATGGAGGACATGCTCTGAATGACTATGCTTGATTTCAAAGGTGGTTGGGAACAATATCTTCCTTTGGTCGAATTTTCTTATAATAATTCCTACAAATTCACTATCGGGATGGCACCCTATGAAGCACTTTATGGAAGTCCATGTAGATCACCTACTTGTTGGTTGGAAGTAGGGGATAATAAATTCCTTGGACCTAAAATAATCCAAGACACTTCTTCAAAGATTGAACTCATTCAAAATTGCATCCGAATAACTCAAGATCGTCAAAAGAGTTATGCCGATGCGAATAGAAGGCATGTTGAGTTGGAGGTTAGAGATCAGGTGTTGGTGCGTGTATCTCCGATGAAAGGTATAAAGCGATTTGGGAAGAAAGTAAAGCTTGTGCCATGCTACGTAGGCCCTTTTCCCATTATTGCTAAGGTAGGCCCAGTAGCGTACCAACTTGCTTTACCGGAACACTTACAACAATTTCATAATGTGTTTCATGTTTCCTCCTTGAAAAAGTATAAGTGGTGTGAAGGAGCTCACTGGCACATTCCTTTGGATGATATCGAATTGCAACCCGATATTTCATACGAGGAACAACCAGTTGCAATCTTAGAGCACGGGGAGCCAAGAATTAGATCTCGAGTGGTGCCCTTGGTTCGGGTTCAATGGTGTTATCACAACGTCGAGGAATAGATGTGGGAGCGTGAGGACGATATGCGGGAAAAGTATCCACATCTCTTTTTGCAAGGTACGCCTGAATTTTGAGTGCAAAATTCCCTCATAAGACGGGGAGTATGTAATAACCCCTACTTTTGAGAGATTTATTTTATATTAATTTACTGGGTGAAGTAATTATATAAAATAATGAACGATGGAGTAAATATCAATTAAGTGAGTTAATAAAGAATATTTACCAGATTGTTGCATATTTCATGTTACGTGTATGTAAATATCATCATGTTATGTTTTATAGTGTCGGGTGCTTTAAACGACATTTATGGTTTAAATGAAGCCGGAACTTGAAATAATTTAAATATTTTCGGATGTTAATTTAGATGGCGTAGTTAGTCCCGAAATATGCGAGATAGTCAAAATAAGTGTCATATGGAGTTTTTAGGTTCCGAGCACTTTTGACTGGTTATGACTTAGATGTGTAGTTACGAGTCATTTTAATGAGGTATTAACAATTTAAGATGGGAATTAAGGATAGAGGCACGTTTAAGTCTTTCACCTCATTTTATTTTCTTAAGTGTGCATTTACTAAATCTAGAGAGAAAGAGAGAAGAATAGAAATTGGGGAAAAAGACGAGAAAGGAGAAGAATTGAAGATTTGGAGTTCAATATTGCTTCTATCATAAAGGAATCCAAGATTTCTTCTTAAGGCAAGTTTCTTACTTGCTAATATATGATCTAGGGTGAATAAATGGTATTGATGGTTGTGTATTTGAAATGATTTAACAATTTTGGGGTTTTAAGGGAATTTTAGTGTTTGTCCACTTTGAAATTGATGTAGATTGTTATTTTGTGGATAAAATTAGTTATGAAGCATTTATGATGGTTTTGGGTTGAATTAATGATGTTGGCTTCAGAGAAAAGAGGTTGGGAGAAATTGGAGTATTAAAACTCCATAGCTGAAATTGGGATTTCTGGGCTAGGTGAATCGATTCGCCCCTCGCGAATCGATTCGCTAAAGGGGCAGGCTACAGGTCTGAGTAGACCGAATTGATTCGGCCTATCCGAATCGATTAGGTAGTATGCATAAGGTCAGGTCCTCTTGGCCGAATCGATTTTATCTATCCGAATCGATTGGCTTTCAAGACCGAATCGATTCATCCAGGGCGAATCGATTCAGAATTCCTACTGTTTTGAGTATTTTTTCTAACTCAATTTTTACCTTTTTCTTTTAGGCTTAGGAATTAGGAACCTTCTCTTATGAAGTAAACATAGTGTCCTAAAGTCTTATATTAGTTAGGTAGCTACAAAATTTAGATAGGGAATAGATGGGGCTTATTCCAGGGATTACAAAATCAACCTTATGGTATTATTTTCCTTTAGCAAGTTAGTTTGAGATTAGGAGTTGTAAGATTTTATCTCGGGGGACTCTAGAAACTCGATTGAGGTATACTAGACTTTGTGTCTTATTGTGACAACCTGCCAACTAAAATAATAGGTAGCCAACCCAATACTCTAATAATCACAGGAGTCATAGATGGTCCATTCTCAGCATCACTGTCAATTAAAATAATAGTACGAGATAACCACCAATCATTTTAGAAAACGAATTATCAATAAAAGAAAATTTTCTAAATAAAAGAAAACACTTAGACAATACGATTTGCGAAAATGGTGGATTTCAAAAATCAATAATGAAGAACGAAAATTTCATAAATAATCACCGAATAAGCTGTCGGTGCACAGACTAATACACATAGTTGCACCGAGTATTACATTTCAATATTTACGATATAGTAAATGAGTGCAACGCTTGGGCAAACACGCCTGAATAAATAAACTGAACTTAACTAAAGTACATTGGAAAGAAGCGTCTAATACCAATAAGCTACAACATCCGCAATATGCTGTAGCTCCATGACAACCAGAATGGAAATGTAAATACTGGTGTCCATGCTGTAGAGCACCTGTAACGGCAATAATATGTGCAGAAACAACGAAATATAGATACGGGTCAGGGCCCGGTTTGATATGATTCCCATGTGAATAAAATGCATGGCAGTTAAGTGCATAATTCTCTCACAGTTAACAATAATATTTCTCACCTCTCAGTCTAGAAGCAAGCCAGCGCAATATAAATGATGCTCAGGTTAAATAAAGAACAGAAGGCTAACTTCTCTCCAGTCTCAACACTATGCCCTTATTCGTGCGTGGGGTGTCTCGCAAATCGAAATCCAAACAAGGAACCCCCCTGATACACTACTACTAGGCAAGGTTGATCGTCGAGATACATTAGACCCTGTCCTAACTAATTTAAGTACTAAAGGCAAATTTCTCCCCAGTCACAACACTATGCCCTTATTCGTGCGTGGGGTGTCTCGCAAAGCGAAATCCAAACAAGGAACCCCCCCCCCCCCCGATACACTACTACTAGGCAAGGTTGATCGTCAAGATACATTAGACCCTTAGCAAAATATTATGTATATATATATATATATATATATATATATATATATATATGTGTGAGAGAGGTCTCATCTACAACTACTAAAGGATACACAATTATATCCATTCACCATCAAAACATAATTCCCATTTATTCTTTAGGAATATATATAAATGGTGTGACAACCCGCTCACCAAAATAAGGGGTGGCCAGCCCAATACTCCAATATAACGGAATCATGGATGGAATCATTCTCAGCATCATAATAAAAATATAGAGTATCCAGGATAACCACCCAATATTTCAGAAAACGGGTTGCCAAAAATTTTGATTTGAAAGTAAATAAATGAAGACAAACAACCCAATTCCTGAAAGATAAGGGAAACCCCAAGACATATATAAATAATACAACAAGAATACAATAAAAGACCGAATATGTAACCGGTCACTAAACTGATACCCCAATAATACACAAGTTCAATAAGTTACTTATTACATTTATTAGACATTTACAAAAGCTTGGGCCTCTCGCCCGAATAACAGACTTGATCTTAACTAGAATAAAAATGAAAACGTCTATACCAAATGTATCCGTAATACCCGCAATGCATCACGGCTCGTCGAAAACATCGGAATAGGAATTCAAATCAGGCATCCTTGCGGCGGAGTACCTGAGCAGAGACAAGATGGATATGCAACAAGAAATGTAACCAGGTCAGGGCCCGGTTCTATATGATTACCAGATGAATAAAGAGTATGAAAGTTATGTATGATGAATCGTGAAGAAAGAGAAATAAGGAGCAACCTATACAATTTAAAACATAAGCTAAGCAGGAACAAAAATAAGAAGCATTAAACTAAAAACTTCATCAAATGTGCCAATTATTTCATATATCTTTTCCTTAGCAGGAAGTATATATATATAATCACAATCTTTTGCTCTTTAAGGCAATTTTATCTCAATTTTACCTTTTGTAAAAATCCTTTCCTTATCAGGAAAATAATCATTTTCAAATGCTCTTTGTGGCATTTATATGTGCTCTTTGTGGCACTCCATCATGCTCTTTACGGCATATCAAATACATCAAGTCCCACTTGATTATGAACTGTTATATTTATATACATATAACGAATTCTAAGACCGCCCGTCCGGGTTTCCCCACTGTGCGCGCCCCTAAATGACCATCATTTTCCAGGGCCTATCATTAGACAACCTGGGCACCTATATCGCAAGACGTCGGGAAGCGGCCATGAGCCTGCGGGGTAGTCAAGACCACACCCGGAATCTCCTACCCATCGCAGAAAAATATACAACAATAAGCGCTCCCATGGCCTAGGACTATATCCACCCTGCATTCATTAGCCAGGGGGCTTCACCTCACGTGCGGACTTCCCTTATGATGTCATTTAGAGAGGTGTGTTTAAGCCATTTTATTTATCATTTCAAAATCAAGTAAATCATTATTTACCGGTTTCATGATTAAGTAAATTATCATTTACTAATATCAATACCCTTTCCATTTCATTTCCATTCCACGTATATGTTTCATTTTATTCAAAACCATTACTATTTACTTCTAGTAACAGATAGAACTTATTATCCGGAGCCATACAATAAATTATATCATTGCTAAGCAAATTCTTAGTTAACTCCAAACATTTTAGGGTATTAATTTAGAACCCCAATATTATCATACCTCGAAGGAATAATAAACTCTCAATTTATTCTCCCAACATACTTTTATGGTGATAATGTAAACCACCAAGGTTAACATAACTCAATTGAGCTTCTAGAATCTCCCAACATTCTTTTGGGGTGATAATATAAACCATCAAAACTAGTATAGCTTAATTAAGCTTCTAAGGTCTCCCAAACATAACACTACCTCTCCTAGTTTTATAATAATTAACTAGAAGAAGAGAATGCCCTATCATCAATAGGCATAACCCCGGAAAAGCCCCCCCATAACCCATTCCTAATGTAGGGTAGACAACTAACTCATCCCACACTCTAGGACTCTAAGTTTACTTCATTCAAGAAGGTTCCTAATCCCTATAATTAAAGAAAAGAAATGAAATTGAGTTATAAAATTAACTCAAAAACAGCAGGAAAACGAATCGATTCGCCCAAAAAGCGAATCGGTTCGGACCACTAAACCAACCTTCTGCAATTGGCCGAATCGATTCGGCCTTAACCCGAATCGATTCGGGTTAAGCAGACCTGGAAGCTACCCCTTACCGAATCGATTCGCCCAAGGGCCGAATCGATTCGGTCCTGCGATTTGCCAAAAATGGCTACGAAGGGTTATGAACCCTAAATCATCTAAACCCCAAATCTCTTCCATCTTAAACACAACCAACAATATTTATCTACCCAAAGTGTATCCTACACGATTTAAAACCATTTTAGTCCACAATTTCATCATCAAAACTAAGATTAGGGCTTAATTCCCATGAATTCCATTTTCAAACCATAAGTATAAATACACAACTATCATACAATTTATGCATCTTAAATCACATATTAGCAAGTAGAAAACTTGCCTTAGGGTTGATATCTCAAATTTATTTGGAGAAGAAGCAATCCCAAATCCTCCATCTTCAATCTCTCTCTCATTTCTCCATTTCTCTTCTTCTTTCTTTCTCTCCTTTCTCTCTATGTTTTAAGACATAAATGAGGAAATGAAAATAAGGGGCAAGACCAAAAATCGTGGCTCAACATAATTCTTCCAACTTAAGTGGTTAAAACCACATTAAAATGACTCGCAAATACGCATATAAGCTAAAACTAGGTAAAAGTGCCCGAAACCCAAAAATACAATATGGCACTTATTTTGACTGTCTCGCACCTTCCGAGACTCACTACACCCTCTAAACTGGCATCCGGAAGTTTTATAAATTATTTCGAGTTCCAAAATCATCTAAACAAAAAGGCCATTTAAAATACATGACACTACAGACATGCAACCTGATGTTATTTACTTTCACATACAGTAAATATGCATCAATCTAGTAAATATTAACTTTCAATTCATTAAATTAATATTTACTCCAGTCCCCACATTTTATATAATTACCTTATGCGGTAAAATTAGTATAAAATGAGCCTCCCAGAATCGAGGGTTGTTACAAATGGTACAAAATTTTATCAAATGTTTACCAATCAATTTCATCGTATACACTTTCATTTCATAGTCACATTCCTTATCAGGAAATATAATCACAGTTTTTATGCTCTTTGTGGAATTTCATCTCAAATATACACTTTGTAAAAATATCTTCCTTATCAGGAATATAATCATCATCATATGCTATTTGTGGCATTTTCATTGTGTTGTTTATGTCACTTCATCATGCTCTTTATGGCATTTCAATTGTGCTCTTTATGGCACTCATATACATCAAGTCCAACTTGATTTAGAATAGTTATAATTACATATATATATAACAATTCTAAGACCACCCATCCGGGTTTCCCCACTGTGCGTGCCCCTAAATGGCTATCATCTTCCAGGGCCTATTATTTAGACAACCTGGGATCCTACCAAACATCAGGAAGCGACCATGTGCCTGCGGGATAGACAAGACCACACCCAGAATCTCCTACCCATCACAGAAAATATACAATCACAAGCGCTCACATGGCCTAAGGACTATATCCACCCTGCGTTAATTTGTCAGGGGGCATCACCACAACGCGCGAACTTCCCTTAAGATAGCGATTTAGAGACGGTGTGTATCCATACCTTTTAACATTTATAAAAGTCATCTTCCTTTTCTTTTGAAAACATCCATTTTTATATTCTCAAAATCATTTGTACTAATTTATTAGTACAACATTTAAAAATATACATTTCTTATTCTTAGAGTCATATTTCATTAATGACTTAAGACCCGAAGTGCCATTAACCTCAACTAGTCCCCAAGACTTCAATATAATATCATAAACCATTTAAAATGAATCTCCCTCAAGGAGTGTCTCCCAAATGTCTCAACATTGATATTTTATCTTCAATTTATCTTTCGGTTAATCTCCTATTGCATTCGGATATCAACCTACGCAACTAGCCCTCGGGGTAAGCCCAAACATCCCATTAAATCCTAGGGCATTAGTCTACCCAAAACTACACTCTAGGACTCCCCATTAATCCCCAAAGAAAGGTCCCTAAGCCTTGGACCTAAAAGAAAAGGGCTAAAAATCAAACAAGGAAAAATCTCACAAAAACAGGGGTACCGAATGGATTCGCCTCTTGGGCTGATTCGCTAAATAGCCGAATCGATTCGGTGAGCAAAAATTAACTTTCTGCAATTCCCAAATCGATTCAGTTTTAACTCGAATTGATTCGGTCTGCCAGACCTGTATCCCTCTCCTTATCCGAATCGATTCGTCCCTAGGGCCAAATAGATTCGGTCCTGAAATCTTGCCCAGTTTGGGCTACGGGCTTAAGAACCCTAAAATTCCTAAAACTTCAAATCTTTGATTTTATCCAATATGAACAACATCTAATTCTCTCAAATCATTTCTACACCATTAATGACTTATAGTTTATCCTCAAATCAAATTAAAACTAAGATTTAAGGGTTTAATCACCAAAATCAATAAATACCCATTTAGGGTTTAAATTTCCAAAACTTAACTACACATGCATATTATCACATTAAATCACATCTATCAATGAAGAAACTTGCCTCGAGGATCGTAGTCTCTGATCTACCTCCGGTAGCAACGGGAATCCGCCCCAAATCTCCATTTTCTCTTTTTTTTTCCCATTTTCTCCCAACTTTCTCTTCTCTCTCTCTCTTTTTTGGCTTCTAACACAAAGGAAGAAAGAAAAAGGGGTGGGGGAACTTAAACGGGTCTTAAAACACAAGTGCCCTCTTTCAATTGATAACACACCATTAAAATTACTCGTATACACTTAATTGAGTCATAACGCGTTAAAAGTGCCCGAAACTCCAAAATACAACTTGGCACTTATTTCGACTATCTCGACCATTCTAAAAATCACAGGACTCCCTATTTTGGCCTTCGGGAAAGTGTGAACAAATTTTATGTTCCCATTTTATTTTATTTCATTAATTATACCACAATTTAAATATGAGCCATAACCGTCGTTTTACATATAACGACGCAACATATCACAATATCATGCCATTTACCTTCTCATGCGGTAAATAGTCAAAACATAGTAAATATTATCCCTTAATATCACGGGAAACAATATTTACTCCAACTTCCCCTATTTTATAGAATTTTCCCATCGGGCAAAATAATATAAAATAACCGCTCAAAAGCCTGGGTTGTTACATACTCCCCCTCTTAGAAGGGAATTTTGCCCTCAAAACTTAGGCATATAGTATAACCATATTAAGGTATACTATACTGAACTATCGTTCTATCATTCATAGAAAACCCCTTGGTAAAAATGGCGTCCCTATTGGGCTCGAACTGAGGTCATCATTATTTGATCTTAGTCTATCTTATTCTTGCTCTAACATAGCACCTAGTCGTTCCTATAGAACTATCGATCCTACCTTTCTACTACGGAAGGAGATACTTATTTATCCCAACACTCTACTTACAAAAATGATCCGAACAATTGTACGGAGGTTTCGATTACTACACTACTACTCCCATCTTTCATCATCCCACCACTAATCACTTCATACTAGTGGGTGAATTGGTCAATCATAGACATAAATGCTCTTTCTAGAGCATCCCCTCGGAGAAGTTCGTCCTACATGGAATCCCATGCCTTCCTTATTCTCTCCGACGGTTCCCTACTCGGAGCATCTAACCCATCGCATTTCTTTAGCGAAAGGGGATATTTAATCGATAGTCCCTCACGAGCTCCAACATCTTGCTCGCGAAAAGACCAAATTCCTACCCAGGAAGGAGTGCCTCTATTCCTTAAGGCAAATATTACCGCTACGAACTCTATAGCAAGCGAGGGATAGTAGTTCTCATAGGATTCAAGTCTGTGAGACGCACAAACAAAGGGGTTTATGAGCTAAAATTAATACTTCCCGTCCCCGGGCAATGGCTCATCTGTTAAATCCACTCTCGAATTTAATAACACGAGTGCAGGTGAAATTGTCAACACATACTTCTACTCTTCAAAAGATAGGTTACCAACATAACGCTATATCTAAGAAAGGCCCCTCCTTAAATGGCCTAACATTCCTAATCACTCAAGCTCCTAAACTTCCTCGTTCTAGAGACTAAATCCCACTTAGATTTAACCCACAACCTATGGTGGTCAACTCCACACCGCCTCCCTAAAACCATGCTACATGCCCTAAGGGCCCTACCTTCTAAAAACCCTAAGGTCAATCTATCTATCCTAATCAAGTCGTATAAATATATCATCCTAATTAGATTCCTAGTGTCCAAGACCTTTCCCAACTCCTGACATTAGCTCGATTTCATGCGTGGGACGTCTCGCCGAGGCAAAATCTATATAAGGAACCCTCCCATTACACTACTACCTCGCACCGTCGGTCGTCTAGAAGTAACGGTCGAAGACACATGATCGGGATCACTAAAATCCTAACTCTAAGTCTTACCACTACATTAGAAAAATAAAAAATTTAGCTGATCGAGTGCTTACTTTCTGTAAGGCACTACAGATACTTTATCCCAATATACATGCACACATCTTTTATAGATGGCCTTCTCATTAAGGCATAAACACAAGTCTCTATTCGACTTTCATATCTTAGTCTTCCCCACATATATCAGAGGAAAAACTATCATAGTGCTCATATATCGCACATCAACTTAACCCTTCAATCACTCATTTACGTGATTCTTGGCTAAACCTTTCTACCCCAGCATCTCAACAAACAGAACAGTAAAGTAAGAAAAGAAAAGAATATGCGCATCTCTCCACTCCCAATGTCATTAAGGTTCATGCGTGGAGCGTCTCGCAAAGCGAAATCCAAACAAGGAACCCCTCCACACAATCCCCTTAACTAGTTGGTTGTGGAGATCATGAAACATCATACACAAGAAAAACAAACAAAGCAAGCAAGTAATTAAAAACAAATAAAGTAAGACAAATAAAATAAAATAAAAATGAAAACTAACTTACACACCGTAAACCATCTCTATAAAGTCTCAATCCTATATCTAGGTGAGATATTATAGAACAACTAGCTCTTCTCTAGAACTAAAAATAGGATAGCCTAGCAATTTATTCGCTTGCTATCGCCCCAACCAATCCGAGAACATCTCTACTCGTATATTACATATAATACAAGTATCACATACCACACATATAATCACTCGTCCCATAACGAGTGAAAGAAAATATATAACTTTCCCATCATGGAAGCCATGTAGATATACTACCAGAAGCTCAATATACACACTTGAATCTAAGGTAAATACAATACCATTCTATCTTATCCTAAGGAACACTCCACCCTCCTCTATGTTGGAAATTCCCGCCAACATATTTGCCAATCTTTGGCCATTCTAATGGTCTTCAGACACATCATTCTAGTCGCACCCAATCCAACTACTTCCATCTCTAGCTACCCTATCGATCACTCGCGTGGTTCCCTGAACTTCTTTAGTAAAGAAAACATCCTACCGGCCTCCTCTACCTTAGTTCAATGAGCCTCCCCCGGGTGGATGTCCACCGCTGGGGCCTCACGAACACTACTTCTCCAAAAGTGTTAGCAACACTTACTTGTGAGCCTATCATTTCCATTGAGAGGCTCTCTCACTTCCTTGTGCCAACCTTATTTTAGTGCACAGTTTCCTTGACCGTAACACCCTGTGGGCCTCTGACCTAACCTCGCATGAATACTTGAGAATCTGCTTTCTCGTCATTCCTGACATCCCAGAGAAACTCGCTGTTACAAGTATCTAATGGGTTTCTCTATGGGCAAAACCTCTCGTTCCACCAAAATGAGGCTACTACCGTATCCGCCACTTAAATCTCGCTCCAATAGGTGAAAGATTTTCCTCCAATCTTCGTACCTGGGCACTTCTATGCCCCATTCTAGGCCAGACTCTCGGGCCTCATATTCTCACCAAATGAGATTTCACTTCTCTGATCCGTCCGAACTTCAACATGTGGTCCTCATCAAGGACTTCTCAATCTTTAGATTAACACTGCTCGAAATCCCAAGCTTAGTACCACTCTCTACTGACAGTGGCACATGGAAAATTAACTCTACTGTACTTAGCAGTCACGGTAGCAATACGAGAAAATGCTACAAAAAGGGGTGACCTCTAAAGCGGCCTACATCCCTGACTACAGCTTACAAATCTTAGAAATCCTGTCTCGCGATGTCTTCATGACAACCTCCCTTAATGCCTATCATCTGACGACTTACTAGTCTCACACGATAGCGTAAAAGATTTTCAGGGTTCTCATAACATAACAGAAGAACGAGACCTCAAAAAAGAAAATCAACGATCTTAATCTTAAGGCTCTATGTCAAATTAGAAGTAACGTTGAAAAAGAAATACATCCGCATAGATTCCTAAGGCTCTAGAACCTAATGCTCTGATACCATCTATGACAACCCACCAACTAAAATAATAGGTGTCTAGCCCAATACTCTAATAATCACAGGAGTCATAGATGGTCCATTCTTAGCATCACTGTTGATTAAAATAATAGTACGAGATAACCAACAATCATTTTAGAAAATGGATTGTCAATAATAGAAAATTTTATAAATAAAAGAAAACACTTAGACAATCCCTTTTGTAAAAACGGTGGATATCAAAAATCGATAATGAAGAACGACAATTTCATAAATAATCACCGAATAATCTGTCGGTGCACAGACTAATACAAATAGTTACACCGAGTATTACATTTCAATATTTACGATATAGTAAATGAGTGCATCGCTTGGGCAAACACGCCCAAATAAATAAACTTAACTTAACTAAAAGTACAATGGAAAGAAGGGTATAATACCAATAACCTACAACATCCGCAATATGCTGTAGCTCCATGACAACCGGAATGGAAATGTAAATACAGGTGTCCATGCGGTAGAACACCTGTAACGGCAATAATATGTGCAGAAACAACGAAATATAGATACGGGCCATGGCCCGGTTTGATGTGATTCCCATGTGAATAAAATGCATAACAGATAAGTGCGTAATTCTCTCGCAGTTAACAATAATATTTCTCATCTCTCAGTCTAGAAGCAACCTAGCGCAATATAAATGATGCTCAGGTTAAATAAAGAACAGAAGGCTAACTTCTCCCCAGTCTCAACACTATGCCCTTATTCGTGCGTGGGGTGTCTCGCAAAGCGAAATCCAAACAAGGAACCCCCCCGATACACTACTACTAGGCAAGGTTGATCGTCGAGATACATTAGACCCTGTCCTAATTAATTTAAGTACTAAAGGCAAATTTCTCCCCAGTCACAACAATATGCCCTTATTCGTGCGTGGGGTGTCTCGCAAAGCAAAATCCAAACAAGGAACCCCCTCGATACACTACTACTAGGCAAGGTTTATCGTCGAGATACATTAAACCCTTAGCACAATATTATGTATCTATATTATATGAGAGGGGGGTGTTTTACTGTTCCAAAAAATTAACGGTTGGGATTGAATTTTTTGGGGCGATCTAAGGGTTCCACATTGTGCCATGTATGATTATAGCTATTATGATGTGGCAAATGAAAGAAAAAACCCTTCACCCTCGACACTGAACCCATCTTCCTTTCATTCCTCCCTCAAAGCCTTTACCCTCAATGAACAAACCCTCCCCCAAAAAACCCTACCCGTCGTCACTCATCCCTCCAAACCCTACCCCTCTCTCCTTCTCACTCATCCCTCCAGCCGCCGTCCCTCCTCCTCTCATCTTCACGCTTCCCTATCACCAAGCTCATGCCATCCCTCCTCCTCTCTCCCTTCCCCCACCCCACACAAATCGCGCACACACACACACTCTGATTTCAACACACAATCGCACACAATTGCACACACACACACACAAACAATCACGGTTGATTCGGCTGATGTTCCTTCGAAAACCCCCCTCAGGTATACACACACGTACACACTTTGGGGGTTTGGTTTTTCGCACACACAATCGTGCACACACATACACAATCGTGAATGATGGTTCCCCTCAGCTATACACACACTTGGGGTTTTGGGGTTTTTTGAAATTTCGTTTTGGGTATTTTTGAACTTTTGATTTTTAACCCCAGATTTAATGAGATCCACATCTCCCCGCAACTACAATTCGTTTTCAGATGTGATTTTTTACCCTAAATTCATTTTTTTTGTTTGTCAGGTATACCCAGAAGGTGAAATTGTTTATATATAATTTGTGTTGTATTTTTAAGTTTCGAAATTGATTACTTATGTTTCCAAGGTGGAATTCTAAGGTTTGTCAATTAATTATTGTTGATTTGTTTGTGTGTTTTCATTTGTTAGTCTCTTTTTCTTTCAGGTACTAACTTGGTGCCTCTCTATTTTGTTATAGGTTTGGATTATTGGTCTGAAGATATTCATGGTATGACCTATAAATTTTTATTTCAATTTTAGCATTGTTTGTGAGTGTTTATTGTTTACTTTTAATAAATTTGTCTTTGAGAGCTTCTACGAAAGAAAAAACAAATTGAACAATCCAAATAGTTAGTATATAAATGTAGTGTGTATTACTTTTAATATGTTTTCTATGTTCCAATTTAAATAGTGTTTATTATTTTGGTTCATTTCAATTTTTTTTTTGTTTTGGTAAATGTCAAAGCACTATTTAGTATATAAAAGTAGTGTGTATTACTTTTAATAAATATGTTTTCTATGTTCCAATTTAATTAGTGTGTATTATTTTTGTTCAATTGTAAATAACCAAAAAATGCAATTTTTATTTCAATTTTAGCATTGTTTGTGAGTGTTTATTGTTTACTATTAATAAATTTGGCTTTGAGAGCTTCTATGAAAGAAAAAACAAATCGAACTAGCCTAATAGTTAGTATATAAAAGTAGTGTGTATTACCATATTTGGAACAAGAATTTCCCCATCTCTTTAAGTTGGAACAAGAATTTCCCCATCCCTTTAATATGAGACGGGGGTGTTTTACTGTTCCAAAAAATCAATGGTTGGGGACGAATTTTTTGGGTGATCTAATGGTTTGGGATTGTGCAATGTCACTATTTATGCGTTGTGACATGGCAAATGAAGAGAAAAACCCTTTTAACCCCAAATCCTTCCCCTACTCCCTCTTCCTTCCCTCCCCTCTTCCTCTCCACGCCGCCCATCCTCCACTCCACCGCACCACTATAGGTAATCTCCCCCTCTCTCAATTTCTTAATCTCTATCGCATCTTCATTTTATTGTTCTTTCGATTTAGTTTACAATGTATTAATCTATTCTTCTATATTTATATTTTGAGGTTTTTATTTTCAAATTATTGCCTTTTTATTTGTGGATCTTAGATATGATCTCTCCCTCTTTTTTCTTCGTCTTAATTTTGGTGCTCGAATCTAACATGTATGCTCCCTCATTTCATCTAACTCTCATATTCGAGGTCACAGTAATAGCTATTTACATTTTTCATATATAAGACTAATATACTCCACACTCTATTTTTATTTAAGAAATATATTTGTTCTTTCATTTGAAATTTATGATTGTGATTTGCGATAACATAATGATACCTTGTAAACTTGGCATGCATTTTGTTGATATGTCTGTCCGTTTATACATATATCTTTGCATTATTGATAAAATTTGTATTTTGTCCCTATAAATCCCATGAGCGCTACAATTCACTCATGTTGGTTAAACATTGATAACTAATGAGTGATTCTATAGCTTTAATATTGATAATTGTATTGCCAGACTTCAATATTGTTGTAAATAAATGGTTCAAAATGATTCTATTGAAATTGTGTAAGTTTTATTTCTTAAATCAATGCGAGTTAGAAGACGAATGATTGTTAGGATTGTTTTTTATTAAAACTATACAGACCTATGCTCCAATGCTGCTATATGCAGCTCTATAAAGACCTATGTTCCTATGTTGTTTCATGCTATATGCTGTTGTATGATGTATGCTGATATATGTTGCTATATATATAGACATATGCTGCTCGATTGATGACGGATATCTGTTATGGTTGTGACTGAGGTGGAAAATTAATGGTGAAACATTAGTAGCTTAATAGTATCAGATATTACTCTACCTAATTGGAGATATTCTTTCTTACAGCATAAGCTTTATAGGCTGCGAATCCAATCACATCAGCATTTGTTGGAGCGATGAAACAACCTAATCTTTACATGTTAGGGGTGCTCGCATTTGATTTGTAGCAGGGATTCAACAGAGCACAAGTTTTGTGTATGCTTTCATTTTGTTCCTTTAAGGAGAATGAATAATCACATGTATCCCACTCCCATATTTTCTCAAACTACCCCTACAATATCTCTCCCACTCCTCCACTCTCTTTCACTATCAGTTTGTTCCTTTAAGGAGAATGTATGATCGAAAAAATATCGAGGGGAGAGATAAAAACAGAAAATCAGTATCTTTTAAAAAGAGTTTTTTGTAAGTTTGTCATTTTTAGCAACATCTGATGTGTTTGCTTATAATTAATGTTTTTCTTGCGTTTTTGTATCGAGATATTGCATTCATGAATTCTGGCACGGTGAAGGAACATAAATTGGTTTTTAAGTAGAAGGTTATTGAATTCTTGGTAAGTCCCTTTGTTTTAGATTTCTTTAATTAAATTACTCAGTTCATTACATAATATCTATGAATTTTTCCCATTCTTTTCATTTCAACATAGGATTTGTTTTGGATTTCTTATTTTTCATTCTGAACTTCCATTGTTTGTTTTTTTCTTTTGTGTCAGGGATATATGATTATGTTTCAGTGCAAGGCACGTCTGATCCTCATCAGCGACCACCATATCTCTTCCCTTTGCACATCATATGGGGTAATGTTATATGTCTGTTTACTCAGCACATCATATGTTTGAATAAATGTCTGCAAAAATATTTTTTTAATAGATGACTTTGGTATAACAAATTAGTTAGTTTGGTATACTTTGGTACTTGATTTTCTCTTTGGCAGTGGAAAATATACATTCTATATGCATATGCATAATATTACTTATTTGCCTCACCTATTATGCATATGTATATATCCATATACATATATCCATACATATATGCATACAGTATGCATATATGCATATGTATATATGCACTGCATATATACATCTTCATACAGTATGCATATTCATATATGCATCTGAATATATATGCATATGCATATATGCATACATGCACATTAAACATATGTGCATACAGTATGTGGGGTTACATATATGCATACACCGACTCTTCTCTTTTTTAGAATTAATATTAAGGTGGGGTTTTCTTTTTACTTTTGATATAAAAAATTTGTTTTGTAGACTTTATCTCATTTGGTCGTGCTTTGTTTTGTAGATAAAGAAGTGTATGCTTATGGAGATGTTTCATAAAAGATTTTGGCATGGTGTATTTGATTGGAATGAAATAGTAGGACCTCCGAGGACGAGGGTGAAAGAAAAAATTTGGGGTTTTCTTTTGGCATGGTGTATTTTTTTTTTTTTTTTTGCATGGTGGGGTTTTCTTTGGGCATGGTGTATTTTTTTTATATATTGTTGGATTTGCCCTTATCCCTTGGAGAAGGGTGGATAGGCTAATAAACAAAGGAGACTCTGCCCAATTTTTGAAAAATTTTGACACTTTATTTTTTTTAAACAAAGAAATGTTCTCGCTAAATAGTATTTGTTTTCTTTTCTTTTCATTTTGTCATATTTTTTATGATAGAGATCAAGTCTTATTTCCCTAAGATTGTCAACTCAGTATAAAAAATAATAAGTATATATAAAGCTTGGGCCTAAAGTTGAGAAAATAGGTAGTTGAGGCCTAAAGTTCTAACGGTTACCAAAGTAGTCATGGTATTAAGTAAAAATAGTCCAGAAATTTGTTATAAAAAGTTAATTATGCTCACAAAGAAACTATTTGGAAATGTATATTGCAAAAAATGTTAACCCATAATGATCCCATACTTATTTGCTCATAATTTCCCCTCTAACAGTTTTTTTTACATCTATTTTTCTCTTATGTGATTTTTTTTATCTTTTTTAGTCAATGTGTTTTGTGTCGGGGTGTTTTATGACTCACTCATTTAAGTACAATGTGTTTCATATTGCTGATTCAGTCATTGTTATACAAGATATACAAAGTATCGGGACAACTATACATGTTCTCACAACTCTACCACGAACTCGAGACAGCTATAGATATTCTCACAGATCTATCAGGACATATCTATCGGGACCGTTGTACATCTTCTCACAATGCTACCACAAATTCGAATATGATTTAATTGTTATTTTCTGCTTTTAATTTGGATTCAGATTCATTCAAATTACTTTTGGCACTTTAGTTCTTATTTCCACTCTTAGTCTTTCAGGTGTTGTAATGACACTACTCTCATCTGGATGTCATAAACCTGATACGTATGGTGCCTCAGTTCAACATAGAAGTTGATCATGTTTATTTTGTAAGTTTTGTTAATTACTATCTTTTGAGAAAATATTTTATCGTTATATTCTCCCGCATTAATTGTAACTTACATTTAATGCATAGAACTTGATCATGTTGCAGCCTTGAAAAGCATGGTTCGAGGGAGACGAGGAAGATGAGAAGAGCGGGTGAGGTTACGAATTGAAAGCAAGCGGATCAAGGTTTACATATTGCCTACTTGAATTGGTTTTCATTTATTTTTCATTTTTACATTTTGTATTCGTGATATGATGTTATCAAATTGTTTTTGATCCATTTCACACTATCTATATTTAAGGTTTCATGATGATTTCGGGGTTGCTTGGGAACATTGAAATTCAGTGACTAAAGTATGTTTAATTAAACATACATGAGTTTCAAGATGACACACACAGAGATCACACTCACACACAAATGTGTTTTTTGAAATAGGTTTTTAAGTTGGGTGCTTATTTAAAATTTTCTTAGTAATTCGGATTGATGTGTATCTCCCCCCCCCCCCCCCCCCCCTCCCCCACCCCACATACTATATAGCTAACGTACAATGTTTTTGGGAACAAACTAATGGTTTTTTTTTCATTTCAGGTTTTAATCCAAGACCAATCAAACACTGATTTAATTTTTATGCTACGGGACTTTATTGGGCTACTATGGGGCTTTTATTGGGTTGCTACGAGACTTTTATTGGGCTGCTACGGGACTTATATGGGGCTGCTACGGAGCTTCTACGGGGCTAATACAGGGTTGCTATGGTAATATCTACTACAAGGATGCTATGGGGCTACCACAGAGCTGCTATGGGGCTTCCATTGATATGTATTTATTTTTTTAAGATGTTTGTTTCATTGAAGCTTTTGTCAGGTGAATTTGTTGTTTTTTTAATATTATTGGATTTGTTGTTATCCCTTGAGAAGGGTGGATAGTTCAATAAACAAAGGAGATTTTGCCCAATTTTTTTAAAACTTTGACACTTGGTTTTTTTGAGACACATTAAGAATTCATTTGATGAATATTTTATATTATATATTATATATGAATTTGTTTGATTTTAGATTATTTGAATGTTGTTGTACTATTTGTTATTTGTTAAGCAGTGTGAGTAGTTTATAAACAAAGTAGATTATGGTCAATTGTTATAAATTACTCTTTTTTTGCCGTTTTGCAATTATGCACTTCGAAAATTTTAACTATTTTGTAATTACGTGCTTTCGAAATTTTTGTCGTACTTTCAGGCTTTCGCATAATGGATAGTCCCGTAAACAATAAAGATTATGGTCAATTTTTTAAAAATTACACTTTGTTTTGTTGGGTAACGAAATTTTTGTTGTTTTGCATTTACGAACTTTGAAATTTTTTTATCGTTTTGCGATTACGTACTTTGAAAATTTACGTCGTGCCTTCAGGCACGGGCATTTCGCTTGTATATATATATGTGAGAGGTCTCATCTACAACTACTCAATGATATATAATTATATCCATTCACCATCAAAACATAATTCCCATTTATTCTTTAGGAATATATATAAATGGTACAACATTTTATCAAATGTTTACCAATCAATTTCATCGTATACACTTTCATTTCATAGTCACATTCCTTATCAGGAAATATAATCATAATTTTTATGCTCTTTGTGGCATTTCATCTTAATTTTACACTTTGTAAAAATATCTTCCTTATCAGGAATATAATCATCATCATATGCTCTTTGTGGCATTTTCATTATGCTCTTTATGGCACTTCATCATGCTCTTTATGGAATTTCAATTGTGCTCTTTATGGCACTTATATACATCAAGTCCAACTTAATTTAGAATAGTTATAATTACATATATATATATAACAATTCTAAGACCGCCCGTTCGGGTTTCCCCACTGTGCGCGCCCCTAAATGGCTATAATCTTCCAGGGCCTGTTATTTAGACAACCTGGGATCCTACCAAACATCGGGAAGCGGCCATGTGCCTACGGGATAGTCAAGACCACACCCGAAATCTCCTACCCATAAAAAAAAATATACAATCACAAGTGCTCACATGTCCTAGGGACTATATACACCCTGCGTTAATTGGTCAGGGGGCATCACCACAACGCGCGAACTTCCCTTAAGATAGCGATTTAGAGACGGTGTGCATCCTTACCTTTTAACATTTATAAAATTCATCTTCCTTTTCATTTGAAAACATCCATTTTTATATTCTCAAAATCATTTGTACTTATTTATTACTACAACATTTAATAATATACATTTCTTATTATTAGAGTTATATTTCATTAATGACTTAAGACACGAAGTGCCATTAACCTCAACTAGTCCCCAAGACTTCAATATAATATCATAAACCATTTAAAATGAATCTCCCTCAAGGAGTGTCTCCCAAATGTCTCAACATTGATATTTTATCTTCAATTTATCTTTCGGTTAATCTCCTATTTCATTCTTGATATCAACCTACGCAACCAGCCCTTGGGGTAAGCCCAAACATCCCATTAAATCCTAGGGCATTAGTCTACCCAAAACCACCCACTAGGACTCCCCATTAATCCCCAAATAAAGGTCCCTAAGCATTGGACCTAAAAGAAAAGGGCTAAAAATCAAACTAGGAAAAACTGCCGAATCGATTCGCTAAACAGCCGAATCGATTCGGTGAGCAAAAACTGACTTTCTCCAATTGCCGAATCGATTCGGTTTTAACCCGAATCGATTCGGTCTGCCAGACCTGTATCCCTCTCCTTATCCGAATCGATTCGCCCCTAGGGCCGAATCGATTCGGTCCAGAAATCTTGCCCAGTTTGGGCTATGGGTTTAAGAACCCTAAAATTCCCAAAACTTCAAATCTTTGATTTTATCCAACATAAACAACATCTAATTCTCCCAAATCATTTCTACAACATTAATAACTAATAGTTTATCCTCAAATCAAATTAAAACTAAGATTTAAGGGTTTAATCACCAAAATCAATAAATACCCATTTAGGATTTAAATCTCCAAAACTTAACTACCCATGCATATTATCACATTAAATCACATCTAGCAAGTAAGAAACTTGCCTCGAGGTTTTTAGTCTCTGATCCACGTCCGGTAGCAACGGGAATCCGGCCCAAATCTCCATTTTCTCTTTTTTTTCTCCCATTTTCTCTCAACTCTCTCTTCTCTCTCTCTCTCCTTTGGCTTCTAACACAAATGATGAAAGAAAAAGGGGTGGGGGAACTTAAACGAGTCTCAAAACACAAATGCCCTCTTTTAATTGCTAACACACCATTAAAATGACTCGTATACACTTAATTGAGTCATAACGCGTTAAAAGTGCCTGAAACTCCAAAATACAACTTGGTACTTATTTCAACTATCTCGACCATTCTAAAAACAACCGCACCCCCTATTTTGGCCTTGGGAAAGTGTGAACAAATTTTATGTTCCCATTTTATTTTATTTCATTAATTATACCTCAATTTAAATTGAGCCATAACCGTCGTTTTACATATAACGACGCAACATATCACAATATCATGCAATTTACCTTCTCATACGATAAATAGGCAAAACATAGTAAATATTATCCCTTAATATCATGGGAAAAAACATTTACTCCAACTTCCCCTATTTTATAGAATTTACCCATCGGGCAAAATAATATAAAATAGCCGCTCAAAAGCCTGTGTTGTTACACTTTTAGAAATGTTCGGATTTCTTGAAAGACTACATTAGGAATTTAATATACGTGAAGTTGATTAGGGTGACCTTAAATGGTTATGGTCTTGGATATAACGTAATTTATATATTAAAATGGGAATAAAATTGTAAGTGATAATTTACATAAACACACCTCTCTAAATGCTATCATAAGGGAAGTACGCGCATGAGGTGAAGTCCCCTGACTAGTGAATGCTGGGTGCATATAGTCCTCGGCCATAGGACCGGTTATTATGTATTGTGTATTTATTGCTCGAAATGAGGTAATTCCGAGTGTGGTTATGACTCACTGTCGAATGTATATGGCCACTTCACGACGTTGCGTTGTAGGATGCCCAGGTTGTCTTGTCCGATAGTTCTTGGAAGATGATAGCTATTTAGGGGCGCGTCAAGTGGGGAAACTCGAACGGACGATCTTAGAATCGTTATATATGGTTTGATATAACTATTCTTATTCAAGTGGGACTTGATTCATGATAAAGTGTTGTAAGAACTAAACGACTTAGAATACGTTTCCTAATGATATATGCAGGGTGCATGGTAATGGTGTATAAAGGATGGTGATTCTTAGTTAATAATATTTATTCATATCCTCTTGTGTAATTGAATTGAAATTTATGGTCATTCTAATTGCTTTAGTTTATGCTCTAAGATTCAGTAGTCAGATTCTTATCATTTTCAATGGCGATTAACTGTTCATAACTGTCATACTCTTTAGTCATATGGTGATTATATAAAATCGGGCCCTGGCCCGTTGATATTTCTTGTTGTGCATGAATCTTATATTTGCTCAGGTGCTCAGCTACAAGGATGCTCGTATTGACTACCCCATCCCTGTGTCTTGGAGCTGCAACACCTTGAGGTTATTACGGGATATTTTGCTATAGACGCCTTCATTTTTGTATTCTAGTTATGATCAAGTTACTTATTCAGGCGTGTGGCCCAAGCTTTTGTATTTGCCTACTGTAATGTATTGTGTAACTTAATGTAATTATTGAATATAAGTTATAAGAGACTGTTAACCGACATCTTATTCGGTTATTGTGTCATATATGTACTGTTCAGTTTAATTCTTGTAGATTTTATCCACCTTCTTTTCAAATTTGGGTTGTTTAAATGCTTTTACTTTAATTTACAAACAATATTTTGACAGTCTTTTTTCTAAAATTATGGGTGGTTATCTCGAATGCTTATTATATTTTTGGTGATGCTAAGAATGGACCATCTATGATTCCTGTTAATATTGGAGTATCGAGCTGGCCACCTCTTATTTTGATCAGCGGGTTGTCATAAAATGTTTTCTCAAAACCCTTTTAATATTTTTTAATGTTTTCATGTGGGTTAGTTTATGAGAAATTGTTTCACAAATCCCTTTCAGCTTTCGTTTAAAAGACCTAACATCAGAATTTATGCTGATTGATTGCATACATGCTTGAGAACAATAGGTTGCCGATACCCTAAAAGTGTGAAAGGTGATATTGTGGAGACTAAAGGAATTATAGTATAAGAAAAGGTGCCATATCATAAATATCTGGGATATTTTGGGATTATATTGCAACTTATGTAAGTACAGTTTAGTCTTGTGCAATTCACAAAACACTATTATTTAGTACTATTGGACTTAGATGGTTAAGGAATAATAATGGATTCCCCCAATGTTTTCCACCTTAAATGTCCATGTAAATATATGTTCATGATTTTAATTTCCTTCATTGATTTATTTTCATACAAACTTGTAAATTGGACCAAAATAATTTTATTGGGGAAAAGTTAAAATTTATAATGAAGTGAACCACTATTTAATGTAACGAACTAATATTCAACAGAGCAGACCATCATTCACTTTGACGAAAATCTAATGACCATTTTTAGGCACTTTTTCGTCTCAAACTTTGTGTAAATCACATTATCAGTTATATATTTTGTATAGATTTGATCTTAACTTATTTGTACGTGCAAGAAACCTCCTCGCTTTGTATCCACGTGTTCATTTTATATATTTTTGGGTGCATTTGGTGGTGTTCTTATCTAAATAAATTAGAGGTTTCTTTTATGAAAGCTGGAGTTTTTGAGAGAGAGAAAACATATACTTAAAATTACTATTGACTACAGTTTTTCTCCAAGCTTCTGCGAGCGTTGCTGATATATATATATATATATATATATATATATATTTGATATTATTTTTATTTAGATTCATTTTACACTTGAACAAACATTTGCGAAATTTGTTCTTTAGTGATTTTAAATATTTCAAATATCTAAAAAATACTTGATTTTATTTTGATTAGCCAAACACTTTTAAAACTTCCACCAACCTTTAGGAATCTCATCTTCTTGGGTGTATAAATAAATTTTGTTGTTTATCATAGTTCTATTCCATTAAAATACAAAAAAAATATTCAAACGTTAAGTATCTATATGGAAAATAGTGGAAATACGACATTATCAATGAGGTTGACACATCTCACCTGATGAGTTGTTTGACAGAGATTTGTGCATGGTATTTTGACAACAAGGTGGAAACCATTCGTTCTTAAGGTTTTGCCATATTGATTATGGGATATGCTCAAGTTCGTAAGTTATTTCTCCATTCTTATAATACTTTAACTTTATAGTGCAATGTGTCGGTCTATCGCGAGGTTTTTTCTATTTTGGGTTTTTTCCTTGTATAAATCCTAGTCCCGGGTGCAAGATTTACCTTTTTTTATTTTTATTCCCTTATATTCTTCTAGGACCACTATGATGGCTTGCTCGAATCTCACTATAGGCATGATGAGCACAGTTAAACCAGTCCAGGTTTTTTGAATGATAGTCATCATATGCATGAATGAGCTCATGAATAACTACTTGGTTGACATAATCTTGAATGTTCATGTGATTACTGCATACCATTATCCCTACACCTCATACATATTCACTGCTAATTTCTTATCCCAATCAACGTCGTGATGAAATTACTCTCAATACTACATCTAGATTTCTCCAAATGTTCTTTCAAAAATTTCACCGTGGGAGTTGTGAGGCTTCTCTGAATCATTTCTTCGTAGTCCTCCATGGTTATGCCGCTCTTAGATTCGGAATTCAATGTCATTTTTGCTCAATCGACACAACTGGAGGTGTCTGGCATATCACCTAACCTAAGGCAAAAATGTCATAAATAAGGCTTATGTTATTTGCATTATTATGTAAGACAATGGGAGCATATAATCAATGTGATAAATAAAAAAAATGTTATCAATATGCCAACAAATAAACAAATAAAAGGAGAATGAAAAAAGAAATCTCAATCCATAAAGGTTGTTATGTAGCATTCATAAAAAAAGTACACAGAGTAGTATTGGCAGAGCATCCATAAAAAAGTTGTATTTAAATATAAATTCATTACAGTACACATTGTCATTTATACACTACATATATATTAGCAAACAAAATATAGATTAAATTTAACATTATTGTACTTGTAATGCTAAAAAAACTTTCATTTAAAGATAAGACAACACCTCAAAGTCATCCTGTTCAAATTCAAATTGCCAAAAAAAATCAAAATAAAAAAAGATATGAAAGTAAATGAGAATTATAATATGGCAATGGTAATGGGGAAGAGTGAAAATAGAGTGGTCCTAAATATAATTTCAAATAATATACTTCATATTATAGTTAAATTCCTTTAATCATAAAGTTCATTAACTATCCAACTTAAGCATGTATTTATAACCCCAAGTACATTGTTTTTTACAAATATAGCTTCAGAGTATGGAACCTAAAAGTGTTTGGCATTAACTTTTCAAACGATGCATAAGAACTATCGTCATTGACCTTAAATTTGGTCTAACTCAATACAATCTAAAAGTTAAGCACGATCTAATTCACTTCTCCAGATCCTTTATAATGTATGGCCTATTGCTTTTTTTCGAAGTTCGAATTATTGTATTATTTTCCATTAAAGATGATTTATAGCTTTTTATGTTAATGTACAACTCCATTTGCGGACGCAACAATCCTCACAAAAATATCCTACCTTCCATTGTAGCCATTAGACTATTAACTGCAATTTGAAAATTGTCAAATAATGTAACTAATCTATCCTAACACGCAAAGAGTTCAGATATAAAAACTATGAGAAACGCAACACGGTATATAAAATTAAAACATAGACTTCTTATTCTCATGAAGAGCCAAAGCTCTTTCATCTCATGTTGAAATGAAAAGACATTTTAATCTCATTGTGAACCTAATTAGAGATAACCCACTACGTCAAAAATATGGAGACTACTCTCAGAATTATTTAACGGGCCAAATGTAAAAAACAAGCAATATTAGGCTTGAAGCTTAGAACTTAAACTATGATGAAAATAAAATGAAAAAAATAACTGACCCATGTAAAGAAGTGGATTATTTGATGTCAATCGTATGGTCACTGGTGAGATGTTGGATAAATTCCAATATTTAATGATGTTTTAATTTTAGTTGTTAATATTTTATTATATTATTGGTGTTTTATTTTAAACATAGTTTGGGTTTTATTTCAGAAGGTAGAAACATGAGCAAATGGGTATGAAAGATATGGGAGTGCTCAAAATCTCATATTGTCCCACATTGGAAGAATACTACAAAAAGTAGTTGTATATCAACTAAAGGACAACTAATATTCGTAGTTGACAAGTCAACTAAGAGGCTATGATCCTACGCATCACGGTGGTGCGCGTAAACGCGACACGCCTAAGCACGTAAGCGCCACACACGGTGCGCGAAAGGGTGATTGGGTGACTTAAGGAGCATTGCGCGCTTTGATGCGCACATGGCACTTCGCACGTGTGCATCATCGCTTGGAACGTGGGAGCCTAAAGTTTTGACGAGGTAAGACAGATCAACTGTTGTGATTAAACGATCCGATCAAAGGGTTTAAAATCCAAAATGACTTGATCTGAACCATTAGATGAACTCGTAGCGTTTCGTGTAGGGGATGTCCATTCTCTTACGATGGGACGCCCAATCTGATCCGTTAGATCGAAGTTGTTCCAAACAGGCATGATCCAATGACTACTAAGTTACTACATGAAGAGCTGTGACTGTTGAAGAACAGTCACAACAATGGCTATAAAAAGAGTTCCAGACCTCTATTTTGGACACCGAAAATTACAAATTTCTCCTCTCTCTGTCCTCTATATTTTGGCATTATCAAGTTACAAATTCAGAGTGTTCTAGGTTTGATCAAACAGTACATAGTTTTAGTCAAACAACTGTCCGTACACTCCATTATATCCTGAAGGCAAATTCTATAAAACCCATAGTGTACTCGCGGTTCTGTCTCAACCGGATTGGGAGAAATTTTGCCTAAAAGAAAGCTTTTCAAGAACGTGCCTTGCAGAAATTAATTAATATATTTCATTCTTTCCATAAAAAAACTCCAACAGTTTTAGGCAAAATTATTCTTATTACTCCACTCAAATGGAAGGACCTGTGGCACAATCTATCCATGTCATGACTTAAGACTTAATCTGACTCGACCGTTTTGATGGCGGAAATTTCACCCATTGGTAATAAAAAGTTATGTTCATCCTCACATCACTAAAACTTGCATACATTCTAGATGATAAACTTGAACAAATTCCCGAGCCCAAACCCGAAAACACCGAAGAAATAAAGAAAAATGTGTGAAGAGGAAAGAACACGAATTTATGTGTTGAGGACACATCATCAATGCTTTGTCTCAAACTATTTATAGCGCTCATCGAATGATTCCGACGACAAAGGAATTATGGAAGGCTTTGGAGACAAAGTATAAAAATGAGGAAGCAAGCAACCGTAAGTTTCTAATTTCAAACTATATCAATTTTAGAATGAGTAATTATAAATCTGTAATTACACAAGCACATAAACTCCACTAAATTTTTGGTGACCTTAAAGTCGCTGGTATTAATCTTCAAGATGAATTTCAAGTAGGGGTGATTGTTTCAAAACTTCCATCCTTTTGGAATGGCTTTAAGAAGAAAATTAATCATGATGAAAAGACTTATACTGTGGAATCCTTTCTCCGTCACCTTCGTGTTGAAGATGATACTCGTATCCGAGAAAAGAAGGATGAACAAGGTGAGGGTCATTCAAAAGCCAATATGGTTGAGGACCAAAAATCCAAGATTACCATAGACTCAAAATTTAAAGCAAAGAATGATTCAAAAGTAAAGAACCAAGGTGCAAATAAGAAAAAGAACGGAAAAAATTTCTTCTGTTACAAATCGGGCCGTTATTCTAGAGAATGTCGTCTTAAAAAGAAGGCATTTATGGAAAAACAAGGGTCGAAGGAAATCAACAATGTTGAAGATCTTATTTCTACTGTATGCGAAGAAAATTCTATTGATAATGAAAGTGGCTGGTGGCTGGATACCGGTGCAACGGTCCACATATGCAAAGACTACTCTTCATTCAAAACATATCAAGAATTTGATGGAAAAGAAGTGAAGATGGAAAATGATCTTCGCACCAATGTAGTTGGAAATGGCACAGTGGAATTGAAGCTAACTTCTAGAAAGACACTTACTCTAATTGATGTACTTCATGTACCTGATATGTGTAAAAATCTTGTGTCTGGGGACCTTCTCAATAAGAGAGGTTTCAAACTAGTGTATGAGTCTGATATATTTGTCTTGTTTAAGAATGGCCAATTTATTGGCAAAGGGTACTTTTGTAACTACATGATCAAAATTAATGTAATCAATGATTTTAGTTTTGCTTATATGGTTGAGTCTATTTCTTTATGGCATAGTAGATTAGGTCATGTGAATTATAAAAGTATAAAAAATATGACTAAACTCGACTTAATCTCGGATTGTAAATTTGATAACCTTCCTAAATGTGAAATTTGTGCTCAATCGAAGATAACTAGAAAGTCGTTCAAATCTGTTGAGAGGACATCCGAAATGCTTGATCTTATTTATAGTGATGTATGTGATATGAAGAGTGGTGGAAATAAATATTTCTTAACTTTCATTGATGATTACTCTAAGTATGCATATACATATTTACTTAAAAGTAAAGATGAAGTTTTCGAGAAATTTCTAATTTTTAAAGCAGAAGTTGAAACTCGACAAAATCAGAATATTAAAGTCCTACGATCCGATAGGGGTGGTGAATATTACCCGAGCGAGTTTATGCAATTTTGTAATACTCATGGGATAATCCATCAAGTTACGGCGCTATATACACCACAAAAAAATGGAACAGTTGAAAGGAAAAATAGGAATTTAGTTGAAATGATAAATTCAGTTTTAATCAGTTCTGGTTTACCTTTGTCGATGTGGGGAAAAGAAGTTTTATCCGCATGTTATATCTTAAATAGAGTTTCATTGAAAAATAAGGATATTATACCATACGAACTATGGTTTAATCGTAAGCCTAATGTTAGATGTCTTAAAGTTGGGGGATGTCTTGCTTATGTAAGAAAAACCGAACCTAAAAGACCTAAACTAGGAAATAGGACTTATAAATGTGTTTTTATTGGATACTCTATTAATAGTACGCCTTATAGATTTTTAAACCTTGTAACTCAAGAAATCATTGAGTCGGTAGATGTGCAATTCTTTGAACATCTAACAAAGTTTAGTACTTTGAATCAAGGTTTAGAAAATAATAATCCGACTGTTGATTCCTCAACTTTAGAAGAAAATTCACAATCAATATCTTCTTCGGATACAACGAATGTCGTCGAACAGCGAAGGAGTAAAAGATAAAGAACTGAAAAAACATTTGGGCCTGACTTTGTTATTTATTTAGTTGAAGGGGATTCAAATGAGACTAAGAATAAAAATATATTTATTCTTAATGTAGAAGATGAACCGACCAAATTTCATGAAGCAATAACATTTAGGGATGTTGTCTTTTGGAAAGAAGCAATAAATGATGAAATGAACTCAATTTTGTCAAATCAAACTTGGGTTATTTTCGATCTTCCCCCCGGGGCTAAACCTATTGGGTGCAAATGGATATTTAAAAGAAAATTAAATCCGGATGGTTCTAGAAATAAATTTTTAAGGCAAGACTAGTTGCTAAAGGCTATAAGCAAAAACATGGTATTGATTACTTTGATATATATGCTCTTGTTGCTCGAACCACTTCCATTAGGATATTGATATCTCTTGCTTCTATTCGTAATTTAGTTATTCATCAAATGGATGTTAAAACTACATTTTTAAATGGTGATTTAGAAGTAGAGATTTACATGGAACAACCCGAAGGGTTTGTTTTGCCTGGCCAAGAAAATAAAGTGTGTAAATTGGTTAAATCTCATTATGGCTTAAACAAGCTCCTATGCAATGGCATGAGAAGTTTAATAATATTGTTATATCCCATGGATATAAAGTTAATGATGCCGAAAAATGTATATATAGTAAATTTGAAAATGGTGTTCGTGTTATTATTTTCTTATATGTGGATGACATGTTAATATTTGGGTCCAATGTCAAATATGTTGAAGAAACCAAAAGGTTTCTATCATCAAAATTTGATATGAAAGATCTTGGAGAAGCTAATGTGATTTTAGGAATAAAAATTGTGAGAAAGGATAATTCTTTAGCGTTATCTCAATCTCATTATGTAGAAAAAGTTCTTAAAAGATATAATCATTTTGAACTTAAGCTAGCTGCTACACCAGTGGATCCTAGCATCAAATTAATGAAAAATATTGGGAGTACTATGGATCAACTTAAATATGCTAGTATTATTGGGAGTCTAATGTATGCCATGAATTTCACTAGACTAGACATTGCTTATGCAGTGAGTGTATTGTGTAGATTTACAAGTAATCCAGGAGAAGAGCACTGGAATAATTTCTAGGGTGCTTAGATACCTGAAGAGGACTTTGGATTATGGCTTAAATTATGTAGGATATCCATCTGTTTTAGAAGGATATAGTGATTCAAGTTGGAATAATCTTGAATCAAAATCCAAGTCAACTACTAATTGGATTTTTACACTAGGAGGAGCAAATATCTCTTGGGGATCCAAGAAACAAACATGTGTATCAGATTCAATAATGCAATCTGAATTTATAGCCCTAGAAGATGCATGTAATGAAGCACAATGGCTGAGAAATGTGTTGTATGATATTCTTGTTAGGAAAAAGCCATCACCTTCTATTATGATAAGTTGTGATAAACAAGCCATAATTTCTAAAGTTTCAAACAAAACTTACAACGAAAAATCTAGACACATTAGTGTAAGGCATCAAATTATAAGAAAATTACTCAATGAAGGAGTAATTACAGTCGACTATATTAAAATGAAATAGAATTTGGCAGATCCTCTGACTAAAGGTCATGTTGGGGAGATGATATATATCACCTCAAAAGGAATGGGACTATGGTCTATTAAATAACACATCTATATTTAATAGGAACCCAACTCATATCTTGAAAATATAGTAGAGTTCAATGCGGTACAAACAAGTTAAATTATAGTTATGGAACACTAGGAATTTTATAAAAAAAGCTCCATTCCTATGTGCCTAATGTTGGTTTTCTGCATGTTAGAGGATGAAGGTTGCTTCTTAATAAATCATATAAGTGTGACTCGCAGAATCACTAAAGTTGATTTACCTATACGAGTGTCGAAAGTGAGTTCGCTTTCTATGGAATCAAGACCGATCCTCAAGTGCTCAGGAAATCAGGATTAGCACAAGGCCATAAAAGTGCATTCTAGAAGAACACTCATAAACTCATAAATCGGTATGTGTGATTGTTCCAGATAGTCTTAAAATGTCCTTGGTTCGAGATACGTTCACCACAACACCTTGATGAAGCTTTGAATTTTTTAGACTATATTAAAGTTCAAGTCCGAAAGACACTTCTCATTTATGTACTAGATTTTAGCTATAATGCCAAAAGTTATTTATTGTCTTTTTTCTTTGCTCTTGTGTATATATTGAAATTTGTGGGGGGATGTTGGATAAATTCCATTATTTATTGATGTTTTAATTTTAGTTGTTAATTTTTTATTATATTACTGGTGTTTTATTTTAAGCATAGTTTGGGTTTTATTTTAGAAGGTAGAAATATGAGGAAATGGGTGTGAAAGATATGGGAGTGCTCAAAATCCCATATTATCCCACATTAGAAGAATGCTACAAAAAGTAGTGGTATACCAACTAAAGGACAACTAATATTCTTAGTTGACAAGTCAAATAAGTGGCTATGATCCTACGCATCGCGGTGGTGCTTAAACAACACCAATCGTGACACGCGTAAGTGCATAAGCGCGACACGCGATGCGCAAAAGGGCGATTGGGCGACTTAGGGCGCATTGCGTGCTTTGACGCGCACAAGGTCCTTCGCACGTGCGCATCGTCTCTTGGAGCGTGGGAACCTAAAGTTTTGACGAGGTAAAACAGATCAACGGTTGTGATAAAATGATCCAATGAAAGGGTTTGAAATCCAAAACGAATTAATCTGAACCGTTAGATGAACTCGTAGCATTTCGTGTAGGGGATGTCCATTCGCTTATGATGGGATGCCCAATCTGAACCGTTAGATTGAAGTTGTTCCAAACAGGCACGATCCAACGACTACTGAGTCACTATATGAAGAGCTGTGATTGTTGAAGAACAGTCATAGAAATGGCTACAAAATGAGTTTCAGGCCTCCGTTTTGAACACCGAAAATTTTTAATTTCTCCTCTCTCCGTCCTCTATATTTTGGCATTATCGTATTACAAATTTGGAGTGATCTAGGTTTGATCAAATGGTACATAGTTTGAATCAAACAACTATTCATACACTCCATTGTATCCTGAAGGTAGATTCTATAAAACACATAGTGTACTCGCGGTTCTGTTTCAACCGGATTGGGAGAAATTTTGCCTAAAATAAAGCATTCCAAGAACGTGTCTTATAGAAATTAATTAATATATTTTGTTCTTTCCATAACAAAACACCAACATGAGAATGGGCAACCATATAAAGCAAAGCACCTAGTTCTACAAAAGTGTTTTTTTATCATTAATATGGGAAAAGAAAATAAACTAAGACCTCCTAATTATTTACAAATATAAAAACTTCTAAATTTAAAAGAGTCCCTTTATAAACAAAGATAAAGGTGGAAGAAGATGAAGTAGAAAAACCAAAAATGTGGGCTGAATCAAAAAATACCATAGGATGAAATAAAGATACCTGCATAAACTACAAAACATCAGTGAGACTACTTAAATCAATACATGTAAAAAATATTATGCTTATAAATCAATACATACACTTGTTGTCATTCCACGATTTATTCTGTAACAAACAAACATGAAAAAAACAAAAATAAAAATTATATATCCCTTAAATTTTCTTCTCCATGATTTTTCGCTATGCATTTCGTAATATATCATTCTCTTTATTTCCTCACCAATTCCATATGTGTAGGCATCAACATCTTATAGTGGATCAAATCCCATATAAATACAAAAATCGACTACTTTCATCTTGTTTAAATTATTGCCCTTGTGGATTTGTTGGTTCCAAGCCTCTAAAGTGTGGCAAGCGATCACTTGTCCCTCCTCTGCCATTCTAAAACAAGATGGTTAATTGCCACATAAGAAATAAAATTCCTCGACTTCTCCAGTGCTATCAAATATTTTATATTTCCTAATGAGAAGAGAAAGGGATGGAAATTTGAGATGTCAGAAGAGGTTAGGAAGTTTGATCGAGATTGAAGAGAAATTGTAGTGGCAGGTGATAAAAACGTGGAGGAGTAATTATATTTGGTTGGGATGAAAATAGTCCACATGGATAGACTCATTGAAAAGGAGATATAAATTTCTTGTATAACATTTTATAGCAGTATATAGATTAGTATGAAACCCACGCGATGCGCGAGCATTTTATAAAAAAATCTACTTAAAATTTATTTAAAATTGTTTAAATAATATAAACAGATAGTAATTGATAAAATTTGTAAACACGCACACACATACATCTATATAATAACTTACAATGGTGTTTTCACTATTCATAATATGGGAAGACACTTCACGGTTCAGATCGAAGCCAACAAGGCAACGATCCAAGGGTTAAGATTAAACGACATTTTTTCCATTTTTTTCCTTTTCGTATTTCATTTCCCCTTCTTTTCCATCACTCTTCATCATCTAAAAAAATTCAAAAATATGGGTAAAAGAGTAAATTACTTATCATTTAGCTTTAACAATTCACTTTAATTCAAAATTGGGGGCATTTTGGTAACACTCCTCCAAACCTCTCTCATCTCTCTCTACCTCACGACAACCAAACCACAAATCCCACCGGTTCCAAACACACACAACCTCTCTCATCTCTCTCTCTCATTTTGTAGCTCTCACAGCGCTCCATCTACACGCGAATCTGGGTTTAGATTTCTGTATGTTAGGTTCATTTTTTTCTATTTGGGTTTGAGATTTTGAGGTTATTTGGTTTGTATTTTTGGTCTATTTATTTAGGGTTTTCAGATTTGATAACGCGGTGAAGATGATTGAAGATTTAAACTCAGGTATTCCCCCTCTATCTACATACGCACGTACAGAGCCTCCATCCACCACTTCAAGTAGTGGTGAATTATCTTGGATTAGCACTCCATCCACCACTTCAAGATTCATATATTCCTATGAACTGATATGATTCATTAAAATGAGTAACTTTGAAAATGTTTCCATGAACTGATATAATATGATTCATTGTTCATGTGAACTGATATGCTTACTAGGTTTTTATTTTCAAGAAATCTTGGAATGCTAGCTAGAATAGTGCATGAACTCCCCAAATCTATTATTGCACATCTGGTATTGTGATTGAATCTACATTCACTATTTAAGGTCTTAATCTCCATTTTGTCATTTTGGTTCATCATATTTTGTTCTTTCCTTATATCTCAGTGTTTGCAACATGCGTGCCATTTGTTTGATAAAATGCATCACACTTTTCTTAAGAAGCCTTGGGTTATTCAGCTTAAGTTTGAACTGGTATGGTCGTCGGCGAAAATTAAATGTTTGTTATTTTTTTTGGTTTAACTTTGCATTTAATTGTATGCCAACTTTGCATTTAATTTGTAAGCTAATTACTATATGAACTACTAGTAAAGTGTGTTGCAGATTCACAATATTGATCGTTAGCTAAGGCTTGCGATTAGCTATGATATGGGGAACTTTTACACTTCAACTTGGCAATAAAATTTGAATCTAGATGAAATGGATGAGGTATAGTAGCTTGATTATTTTCTCCTTTTGTTTTTATCAAATTATGTGCTTATTTGTTTATATGTCTTTTATTACAAAAATGATTCCAATGTCGTTCCATATTTTCAAAACAGAGTTTAGATATGCATTGACACTTGCTGTAATGAATTTCATTTACTTTTTTTCTACGCATTATGTTTAAATCTTTATTGTAAATTTATAAACTCAATCAAAAGCTTTACAATTTTCATTACAAATAGTAAAGAGGGAATAACATGAAATGTGGAGTAGAGTTCGCAGGCAATAATAACAAGTAAATGTTATGCTTCAAGATATAAAATCTTGAAGTTTGGTAATAGATCAATAAATGTACTCGAATGCTAAGGATATATAATGGAAATCTTAAAGTTTTTGAACTGGAAGAATTTTTTTTTATTCTTTACAATACTTGCAACAATACTGTAACACCCCGCCTAATTAAATACCGGGTGGCCAGTCCCATACCAAATTAAAACAGAATATACAGTTGGCTCATTCTCAGCATCACTGTCGAAAATATTTACAACTCACCCAATACCCAATTAAGCTGGTGTTAAAAACTTTCCAAATTTTAATTCAACAAAATTCATTTCTAGTTTAAGAATAACACAACACATTTTATTCTACAACATTGATAACCCAATAAATAACACAAAAGAATTTAAATGCAATTGGAATAAACATTCCCAAATAATATTAATCCATTACAGTAACCCCATCAATAACAACTGTATTAAAAAGACCCGAATACAATAGTATTTGACCTCGATAGAAAAGATAACTGAAATCCTTTGGGCGACAAGCCCTAACTAAGAATACTGTGAATCAAATGAAGATAGGCGTCTAAGCAAAACTCCATAAATCCATAGCCTGTCAAAATCCGGTAAGGTTGGCGTCCCTGTTACTGGACACCGGATATAGAGAGACAATAGAAGAGAAAATATGCAAGGAAACGGGTCAGAGCCCGAATGTGTAGAGGATTTTTAAAAAAGCAAGTATTTAACAAGTGCAATAAAGCATTTATTATGTACATGTTAGATCCAACTCTCACTTGTTATTCTCACCTCTCAACTAGAGTGCACACTTAATGTTTCCTATTAACCTCCTACTTAATGGTTCCTCTTTTCCAGTCTCCATATTATAATTCCATTCCCATATCAGAATCCCCGTATGTCCCATACCATACGTCACATTATTATAATTCATTTACATTTCTCCTTTATATGATTAGTTTCTCATTAACATGAATCTTTACTCATTAATATGAACCGTTTCTCATTAACATGAGTTATGCTTTTCAATCCTAAGCATAAACATTCATTAACTTAATTCCATTATCTTTCTCTATTCACCGTAATCTACAATTATCACCGTAGATAGATTTAACCACAATATATCCATTCAATCATTTAATCCATTATATATATATTCATATATAATACGGCACCTCGAGTCACAGCTGCGGTGCAATGCATTACTCTGTTATCATGTCACATCATCGCAGGTCACCGAATAGGGGACTAAAGGTTCGGTAAGATTCCACGAACCACAAACAACAACAAACAAATTGGAGGCGAACATAGTTCTCGTATCCATGGGTCACGCACATGCCTACGTACCCACAGTCAGGGGACTTATCAACTCCCCGATAAGTCTTTCATAGACCTATGTTCTCGAGCGACAAATCAAAGATCCCATGGATTCATCAGGATATGATTGCCCTCACGCGCAAACGTCCCACCGATACCAAGTAAGCTGGGTATGTCATACACATAAATCATCAATTAATCCAATAGGTATTATCATACCTATAATATGATATCAATAAGGTAATATCACTACCCTAAGATAATTTCCTATACGTAGCATCATATCTCTTTTAAATTCCACGTATTAAAATATCATATCTTTACTTCATAATTTAATTATCCTCGCATCCTATAACATCTCTCCACTCCCGACGTCGTTAAGGTTCATGCGCGGAGCGTCTCGCAAAGCGAAATCCAAACAAGGAACCCCTCCAATACACTACTACATAACTTTGTCGATCGAGTAGGTCCGAAAACTTCAACTATGCAATCGGGATAATTTCATACCCTCTTTCAACCAAATGTGTTCTGGACTCCCATCTCTATCCAGGATCCATACCACTACGCTCTGGTACTACACTCAGTCCTTGCGAAATTAATAATGAGTTTAAACTCAGTCCTTGATGTTCAAATTGTAACCCTAAGGCTACACTCACTCAATACCCAAGATTCAAATAGGTTTTTCCTCAACGTATATTCAGTAAGAAGTCACTAAAATCCTACTGGTCCATAAAATTATTTCTCCCGAGTTACTACGAGTTTAGTTCTCCTTTTAATTAAGGTTAAAACCGATAGTTTCGAATCTCTTATAAACACATCTTCTTTCACTTAGTATTAAACCCTCTTGTAAACTTTAGGATACCCAGGTGTTATATTCAATCACCCCTACTGGTCCTATCTTTAATTCTCATACATCTCCATTTGGAATTTAACAAATGAATCTAGCAACCGAAATTCCATTCAATATAAATTTCATCATTTTAATCTCTTGAATCCAAATCAAATTAATTCAAATCTTATCAAGGGTTTACTGATGTTTTCTATGTCCCATAATATCCAAATAATAATCACCAAAGATCCACAAAAGGTTTGGGATAAGAATCAACATTTAAAAAGAAACAACTTTACATGTTCTGGGGAGGTCGATCGATCGAAGGCAGGGGTCGATCGATCGATCCCTCAGGTCGAAGCTTGATTTTCTGCATTTTCTGCAACTACGGGTGTTGATGTAAAAAACTAGATCGCTCTAATTATTCAATCACAGATAAATAAATAAGACAAAGATTTTTAAAGTGGTTCGGCTAGGAATAAAGCCTACGTCCACTGTTATGTTATTGCTAAGTGTTTGCAGAATCCTTGATTACAAGTTCTCTCAAGAAATTCCGGTCCCCTTGAATGAGGGAAATACAAGGTATTTATAGCCTTTAGGCTGTACATGAATGGGCTGGTACATTAAATGATATACATGTGAAAGGGTAATACATTTAATGCAGCGTGTGCGTCAAGATTATAAACATTCAATGAATAGTTGAACTGTTGATTGTCTGGTAATTAATGCTACGACCGAGATGTAGCTCGGACCACCTTAGTTGCTCGTTGATCAAGAGTTCCTCGGAGCGCTGGAGTACCTCGGGGTACTAGAGTTCCTCAGGGTATCCTCGTTGCTCGGAGAGAACATGAATGGGGCGAGGAACTGGACTTCCTCGTTGCTATTGTGCCACGTAGACTGACACGTGCCTTCGTATTATTCGTCCACATCAGCATATTAATTTTGGTATCAACAGAAGCCCCCAATGTTTCATATTTCGAACTTTGAGGAGTATGGAACATTCTTTCTCAGTATATGGCAATATTAAATGACCTTCCTGGGTTTTAGGAGCATTGTATTCAAATTTCCTTCTCATTTCACAGTTTCCGCCTTTTTTGAATTTTCATAAGCGCTTCGATCTTCGTGCCATTTTTGTCCTTTTAGCCGTCGGAAGTTCAGTAGTTTCTTTTTGGTAATCATTTCTTTCGCAGCTTCCCAATGCAAAGTATTAAAACTTCTTTGGTAACCATACCGTCCTCTACGTTTTCCAATTTTCTGCATTCAAGCTTTCTATTCTCTCCTTCTCTCTTGTGCGTTCGTCTTTTCCTTCGTTAGTTGTCAGCAGACCTTCTTCTTTTCTGTAAGATTTTCTTCCTTCTTCCTTTGTTCATTATGGTTTACATTATTGAATCTCTTGAGAAGTTCCGCTCTGACTTTTCCATCCAATCTTGGGTAATTCTGGAGGAGCTTTCAGAACCTCAAAATTATTTTCGTTTGGCTGAGGGACATTGGTTCCCCAGTCTTTTTATTGTTGAATGTGGGTTTTCCTTTCCACCAAACCCATTATGTCTCGAGTTTTGTCAATATTTTGATCTTGTTCCTGCAAAAATAGCCCAAAATTCATGGAGAATAATTAATGGGGTATATAAATTAAATATAACTCATGGGACTCGTATAGGGATCCCTGAAATCATGTACTGCTATAGATGGGCTGTTTTAGATAATATTTATTATTTAAAAACTAGGTTTTTAAATAGGGCTCTTGTAGTTAACCTCCCCGATGCAAATAGAGATTATTTTGAGCATGGGGTGGTTATCAAAAATTGGCAATATGCCCCTCTGGTGGGAGATGGAGTGTACAATGGTCCCAGATGCCCCCTATATGGCAACGGGATATGTTTATTTTTCATTTTATCTCATTTCTGAATTTATGAATTCATTATGTTTGACAAAATGTATAACTGATATTTTGCTATGTGTTTGTTTGCAGTTGAAAGTAAAAGAAAAACTCCAAAAGAGTCAGAAGTGAATATCAAGCATTTGAAACTTATCTGGAGTTTGCATAAGACAGTTACAGACGAGCATATCAGGTCTGCATCATATTTGCTGCAGTATAAGAGCTACACGACCTCTTATACTGCTCGTCCTGTTGAGCCTGCATCAACTCCAGAGGATTCTTCTTCAGATTCTCATCTTCCTTTAAGTCAGAGAATGGGCAAGAAGAGAGCTCCTCCTGCTCTATTTGATGATTCTTCCTCTGCTGCTGAGGCTAAGAAAAGCAGAACTGATGTCCCAGAAGGGACTAGGAAGGTAGATATTGAGCCTTCAAAAGCTGCCGAGAAGCCCCCAGTGGCTCCGAGCAAGAAGAAAGCTCCTATGGAAGTAATTACAATCTCTCCGACCAAGACTTCTTCCTTGGTTGATGCTGCTGACCCTCCTTTGAGGAGATTGAGGAAATCATCCTCAGTTAATCTGGCTGGAACTGCCTCTTCTCAACCCGCTGGGGGTAGTGGTGTTTCAAACATCATTCTTCCGAGTTCTTCAATGAGCTCAGTTATACCCGAGGTTCTCGGGATTGATGAAAAAATTCCTAGGGATACACTGACATCCCTAGCTGCTCGTCATCTTTCTTCAGTAAATTTCTCATACCTATGGTCTTTCTTTCTTTCTCTAAATTCTTGTATTTGTGTTGACTTTATTGTTTTTCTTATCTTTCAGCTGGTGAACTGCTTCAATACCATCGTGAAGAAAGATCAAGTTATTAAAGCTTCCAGTTCCTCGTCAGATGTTGACGATACTTTGTTGGGTTTATCCCAATCTGTGAAGGAATCTCGCCAATAGTACGTCGAGGAGAAAACTGTTTGGGAGAAAAAGCTGGCTGTGGCTGAGGCTGAGAAGATGAAGATGGCTGAAACCTCCAAGAATTTGGAGGAGAAGGTGAAAGGCTTAGAGGTCAAGCAGCAAAAATGCGACGACCAGCTGAAGAAGGCAGAGGAAGAGTTATCTACCCTGCGAGACATCAAAGTCCAAAAAGAACAATTGGATGAAAAACTCTCCTCGGAGAAGTTGAAAAGAAAGGCCGCTATTTAAAAATCCTTCAGCGCTGGCTGGGATAAAGGCTGGGATAAGGGGATTGCTGCAATGACATCCCAAGTCCAATATGGGAAGTTGAAATACTTCTATGATGGCTGGGTAGCTGCTCTGCAGGAATTGAAGGTCAAGGATGATTCTAACCTATTCCAACGACACCTCCCTGGTCCTCCTCCACCAATTGTGGAAGAAGAAGAGGATGAGCCTGTCTCTGATGAATCTTCTGTGGCTATAGGTGATCCAGTCTCTGCCTCTCAACCTTCTGTCACTGAGGACATCTCTTCCATGCCTCCTCCTCCCGAGAAGACTCCTGCCGATCAAGCCATTGTTACCACCGAGCAACCGAGCTCCTCGTCCCAGCCTCCCGAGAAAGTCTTGGGAGACAAGGAAAAGGTGTGAAGTTGTTCGGCATCATTTCTTTCTTTCATTACTTGTAATCGAACAATGTAATCCTTTTGTGATCTAATAAAATACTTCTTTGCTCATCTCTGTTGTTGATGATTCTTTGTTGATTGTTGCCTTTTTCTCGTCTTTAGTTTGTTGCTAGAATGGAAATGATATCTTCACATGATACCGAGCTGATGCAACAATGTCACCAATACTATAAGGCTGGTCATACAGACCTTAGTTCCTCTGAAATTGCTGACATCCTTGGTCATGATGCTTCGGAACAGGCGATTGAGGCTTATCGGTACTTGAAAGATCTACTCGACCGAGCTGTGGCCAACAATGTCGCTTACTATGACTTGATTGAAGAGCTTCATTGTTCTTTAGAGGTACTTCAAGGTCAGCATAATGAATCAATGGCTTCATTACACAAGGAATATGAAAATAGATATCAACAACTTTCTTCTGATACAGGTCATAAAAAGATCATTGCTGGATATGATATTAGGGAAAGAACCCTAAAAGGTGAAGTTGAAGCCTGCAGGCAGATTGCCGAGATCCTGGAACAAGAAAATAATAATTTGCAGAAAAAGTTGGCTCAATTTGAATCTGCAGCATCATCCTCCTCTGCCCTAGTACCAGTTACTGATGAAGGTTTCTCGTTCTTAGAAGTTGAAAATGCCAAACTAAGGCAAGAGTTGGATAACTTAAGAAAATCCGTTATTCCTGTGAATGCTCGGGGACGAGGAAGGGGTTCTCGGGGACGAGGAAGAATTGTCGAGGAGCAAAGTTCTCCAGTTGCTTCTCGGAGCCGATCAAGAGTTCTTAGTCGCGATGTTGAAGAAGCTCGCACTCAGTCTACTTTGGAAACTCAAGCATTCCAATTGAATGTTAAGGATCGTGCTCTGTCTGAACTGTCCAAGATAAATCTATCCTTGGAGGATCAACTCACTGCAACTAAGTCTGCTTTACATTCCAAGGATCTTTTTGCCAAAAACCTTCATGAACAATTGGATAGATTACTCTTCCAATTCCATAAACAGCCCAGGGAATTTTGGATGGCAGGATATAATGAAGCCTTTGTTCATTTAGATGCTCGTATTGAACACGCCAATAACGAAGGTTATAAGCAGGGATGGTTGAATGCCTTGGGAGTATTAAAATTGGAGCAAGGGCATTTTTTATGGGATTATCATGCTCCAGGGGTACTAGACTTGCCTTTGCCACCTTTCAAATTGGACATGGAATGGATCCCAGCTCGTTCCATTCCTCGGAGTTTAATTTCAAAATATCTTGGTGATTATAGTCTTCATTCTCAAACTGAATTATCTCGCCCTGAGCATCTCTTGGATACACCTTCAATAATGAACGTCAGAATGCTGAGGGACTTGAATTTTATTAACTCTCCTCTTTGCCTAGAAGAACCTGTTTCAAAAGCTCAAGGAAAGAAACCAATAGAATAGGCTTTTCAATGTAATAGTTAGTACATACATGTAACTTGTAATTTATTGAATTTTTAATGAAAGACTTCATTTTCTGTTTGCCAATTAATATAGCTATTTTTCTGTTTGCAAATTGTATGGTTCATCGACCAACTTAGTAATCAAACTTACAAGTATCATTAATATTTCTCGATCACTTCATAATAAAGTAATGAGTATAAGATGTTTAAAATGTTTCCAACCAACCAAGGTTGTTAAATAATGCTCATCGACCAATTACGGTTAGTGAGAGTTTATCCTCGACTAACCATACTTGGTAGATTTTTGTTTTTTTTAAAATGTGCCCGACCAACCAAAGTCAATAAATTCTCCTCGTCGACCAACTACAATTAGTGGGTTTTTATCCCCGACCAACCATACTTGGTTTAATAGGAATATTTTGCTCTTCAAAGAACTTTTTGTAATAATCTTACCTCCCGACCAACATAAGTTGTAATGTGAGAGTATATTTTTATCTTACCAACCGTAATTGATCATGCTGGTGTACACCTCTTAACCAAAGGAGTAGTAGTGATTCTTTCGGACTATATGTCCACTAGATATCTTACCAACTGTAGTTGGTCACACTAGTGTCGTCTCCTAACCAAAGGAGAGTATTTTTATGTCCACTAGATATCTTACCAACCGTAGTTGGTCACACTAGTGTCGTCTCCTAACCAAAGGAGAATTTTTATGTCCACTAGATATCTTACTAACCGTAGTTGGTCACACTAGTGTCGTCTCCTAACCAAAGGAGTATATTTATGTCCACTAGATATCTTACCAACCGTAGTTGGTCACACTAGTGTCGTCTCCTAACCAAAGGAGTATTTTTTTTGGTTCTCGCCCTTTTATCAACCGGAGTTGATCGTGGGTCTGAACTATAGTCTTCTTCTTGTTATCAAGCAGCGTAGTGTACAACACTAGTATTCCCCGAAAAACTTTCAATAGAAAGAAATTGGTGAAACATCCTCGTTTTATTCATAATGAAGGAAATGCTTTACATTTTACATTACTGATAATACTTGCGCAGGTGTTCAGCATTCCATGCATTCTTAAATTCCTCTCCTTCTAGAGTCGCTATTCTGTAAGTTCCTGGTCGAACAACTTCCACAACTCGATAAGGTCCATGCCAGTTTGCTTCGAGTTTATTGTGCTTCTGAATGACCTTTTTCAGCACATAATCTCCCTCCTTTAGATCGCATTTCTTCACCCTTTTGTTGTAGAACATAGCTGTTCGTTGTTGATAAGCAGCATTTCTGATGGATGCCTCTTCTCTAACCTCCTTGAGCATGTCCAAATCCAGTCTTCTCATTAAATCGCTGATTGGGGAATTAAAATTCAGCACTCTATGTGTTGGGAGACCCAACTCGGCAGGTATTACAGCCTCACTTCCAAATGCTAACATGTATGGTGATTCTCCAGTTGCTGCTCGGGGAGTTGTTCGGTAAGCCCACAATACTGATTGCAGCTCATTAATCCAATTTGCTTTAGCCTCACTTAGCCTTTTCTTCAAACCATTTAGCATCGTTCTGTTTGTTACCTTAGTTTGCCCATTGCTTTGAGGATGTCCTGGTGCTGAATGGGTCTTCAGTATGTTTGATTGTTGACAATAGGTAGCAAACTCCTCATTGTCAAATTGTGTTCCATGATCTGTGATGAAGGCATAAGGGAGACCATATCGACAGATGATATTCTTCCAAACAAACTGGTATACCTTCTCGTACGTCATATCGATAAGAGGCTCAGCTTCCACCCACTTAGTAAAATAGTCCACTGCAACGACAAGGTACTTGAATCTTCCTCGGGTGGTCGGCAGTGGCCCAACCAAATCAATTCCCCACATGGAAAATGGCCAAGGGGAAGTTATTGGTGTCAGCAATGCTTGTGGAGTTCGTCAGATGGAGGAAAATCGTTGGCACTTGTCGCATTTCTTAGCATAGGCTATACAATCAGCCCTCATCGTTGGCCAGTAGTATCCTTGAGTCATTACCCTCTGCAAAAGTGTTCGACCTGCTACATGAGCTCCACAAAACCCTTCATGGATCTCTTCAATCAACGCCTTCACCTCGGAGGGATGTACACATCTCTGCAAACCTGCCATAACTCCTCGTCTATACAAAATACCATTAGTTAGCACATACCGAGCAGCTTTATACTTCAATTTCTTGGCAGCGAGCTTGTCTTTCGGCAATCCTCCCTCTTCAATATATACCCTGATGGGATCCATCCAAGATGGTCCTAAATCAAGGGCAATAACATTCATCGTCAAGTCTTCATCTATGCTCCGACTTTCCAGTACTTCAATCGGTATTGTTCTTCGTAGCTCGGTGCGCGTAGCTGATGCTAATCGGGCCAATGCGTCTGCTCTAGCATTCTCCATCCTCGGTATTCTCACCAATTGAACGGAATCAAACTCTGTCAGTAACTCCATCACCTTTGCATGGTACTTCACCATTAATTCTCCTTTAACTGCATATATTCCCATTATTTGATTCACAGTTAACTGAGAATCACTGAATACAATTACTTGCCATGCTTCCATAATTTTTGCCAAATGAAAACCTGCTATCATGGCCTCATACTCAGCCTCATTATTAGAAGCTTTGAATTGAAATCTCAAGGCATACTCCATGTCAATATCATCTGGGGTGTTTAAAACAATCCCTGCTCCACAACCAGCTGTGCAAGATGACCCATCCACATACAATCGCCATGTAAGTAACTCGTCTTCAAATTTCTTATCTGACAGAGTTCCTCGGTAGAATATCTGCTGTTTTCTTTCATCATTCCCTGGTATTTTTCGTTCCTCGTCGACCATCTCTTTTCGTTCTTCATCCAACCGGAGTTGGTCCGAGTTTGAAATTGATGATCCTTCTACTTCCATAAGCCCTTCTACCAACCGGAGTTGGTCTGGATTTATGTTTGTTGATCCTGTAGCATCCACAGGTTGGTCAACGAGTAGCTTTTGTTCCTCGGGGGCATCAGGATATGTAAAATCTGCTATAAAATCTTCTACAGCCTGCCCTTTCAATGATGATCTGGGTTCATACACAATATCATATTCGCCGAGTTCTACTGCCCAGTACATCAGTCTTCCTGACTTTTCTGGCTTGTGAAGGGCTTGTCTCAATGGCATATCGGTATAAACGATGATGGTATGGGCCTGGAAATACGGCCTCATTCTTCTACTTGCTTCAATTAATGCCAATGCCAATTTCTCCAGCCTTGGGTACCTGATTTCTGCACCTCGGAAAGCCTTACTCGTGTAATAGATTGGTTTCTGGACTCCATTCTCCAATCTGATCAACGCTGAACTAACTGCATTCTCTGATACTGCTAGATACAAATATAACTTCTCTCCTGTTATTGGCCTGGACAACAGTGGAGGTGCTCCCAAGTATTTCTTCAAGTCTTGAAAGGCTTTTTCACAATCCTCATTCCACTCAAAGGTTTTTTGAAGTGTTTTGAAGAATGGTATGCATTTATCAGTTGCTCGGGATACAAATCTGTTGAGCGCTGCAACTCATCCTGTAAGACTCTGTACTTCTTTCTTCGTCGTCGGGGATCGCAGCCCTAGAAGAGCTTTGATCTTATCTGGATTTGCCTCAATACCTCGCTGATTGACGATGTATCCGAGGAACATTCCTTCTCGTACTCCAAAGGTGCACTTCGTCGAATTAAGTTTCATTTGGTATTTATCCAGTTGATCAAAAGTTTGACTCAAGTCAACCAAATGATCAGCAGCTTTCTTGCTTTTCGTCAGCATGTCGTCGACATAGACTTCCATATTGTAGCTGATTTGTTCGGTAAAAACCTTGTTCATCAGCCGTTGGTATGTTGCTCCTGCATTTTTCAAACCAAAAGGCATAACATTATAACAATAAGTTCCCCTAGGGGTAATAAAAGAAGTACTTTCCCTGTCTTCAGGTTTCATTTTGATCTGGTTGTAGCCAGAGTAAGCATCCATGAAGCTAAGTAACTCGTGTCCCAAGGTAGCATCCACTAGTTGATCAATTCTGGGCAATGGAAAGTGATCCTTGGGGCATGCCTTATTGAGATCATTAAAATCAACACACATTCTCCATTTATTATTCTTCTTTTTTACCATCACTACATTTGCCAACCAGTCTGGATATTTCACATCTTCAATGAATTGGGCTTTCTGGAGCTTTTCGACCTCCTCTTGTATGGCTTGATTCTTCTCGGGACTGAACACTCTTCTTCTCTGCTTTACAGGTTTGATCTCCTTATTCACATTGAGCTCGTGACATAAGAAATTGGGATCTATTCCAGGCATGTCTTCATGACTCCACGCGAAAGTTTTCTTCCTGTTTCTAAAGAAAGTTATCAATTCCTGTTTTATTGAAACATCCAACGATGAACCTATCTGGGTTACTCGCTCAGGGTACTCGTCGTCCAGAATAACATTCTCTGTAGATTCCACTGCCTGTCCTTTTACAAGTTGGGTTTCATCTCTAGGATCAAGGGTTTCAATCTCTGTGTCTTCTTCCACCTGGTAGGTAGTACTCTTTTTCCTTGACTCCTCAAGCTCTTCTTGCTCGGCAGACGAATAATAACATTCTCGAGATACTTTTTGATCACCTTTCACATCTCCTACTCCAAAGTTTGTTGGGAATTTTAAGCACTGATGTACTGTAGATGGAACTGCTTCGAATTTCTTCAAACCAACTCTTCCCATGATGATGTTGTAGGCTGATTGCACATTCTTATCCATCACGAAGAAACGTATTCTTTCTGTTCGACAAGCAGGCCAGGTTCCAATGAATATATCCAACTTGATCGTCCCAAGTGAGAATACTTTCTCGCCAGCAAAACCTAGAAGGTGTCTATGATAAGGCTCCAATTGAGATAATTTCAAATTCAAGCTATCAAAGCATGAATAGTACATGATGTCTGCTGAACTACCATTGTCTACTAACACCCTTAAAATCACCACCTCCTTCATTCTCATCTTGATCACCAAAGGATCGTCATGAGGGTAAAGAACACCTGCCAAGTCATTTTTTGAAAAACCAATAACTAGCTTCTCTTTGTTTACCTTCCTCGGACGATCATCCTCGGCCAGATTTATTCGCTGAATATATGAACAAGCTTGAGCCTCTCCAAGATAAGCTTTTCTTTCGACAGTAAGGTCTCCTCCTCCTGCATCTCCTCCTGTAATAACATTACAATCAAATGACCCAAAACGTATGGAAAATACCTCTCGTTCAGGCTGCCTTGGCTTCTTGGGAAGATCAGGGTCATCACCTGGATCATCTTCGTAGTTTCTCTTCTTTTTCTCCTCTATCCGACGAGGAGATCTAGACCTCCAACTTCTCATTATTGAAACGAGTTATGTAATCTCTAGTACTTTCACCAGACTTTTGTCTAACACTTAACAAGTGTGCTACTCTTTTTACTGGCTTTGCTCCAAAACAGAAATTACCAATAAAAAGCTCGTCTAACTGAAAGAAAGTTGAAATCTTACCCCGAGGAAGGTTGTTGTACCATATCTGGGTAGGTCCGGTAAGAGTTCCTGAGAATGCTCTACATCTCATCTCGTCAGGGACAACATAGATGTCGGCTGCAGCTTGATATTGCTCTATGTGAAGAACAGGATCAGTCTTTCCATCATATTTGGGAGTCACTACAGGTGCTTTGAACTTTGATGGTGTAGGAAAATCCACAATGGCTTGCACAAAAGGTGTTCCTCGAACAAAAGTTCGTTGTAGGGGATTCTTTGCTTTAGCCATTTCTCCCAATTTATCCTCCAACCGTTGGAGAGATCCTTTCCACGCTTCATTTCCTTCCTCGGGCCTATTGGTTCGAGCAATTGATCGTTCTGAAGTAGCTTCCTGAGATTTATCTCGACGAGTAGCTGGTCGTGATTGTGCTGATCCTTCTCTCAAACCTGATGGTGGCCGCAAACTTCTCGATGGAGCTCTAGGTGGACTCATATTCCTCCTTGGTCCTAATCGACTGAAAGGAGACACCCTGCTTAATCTTTCTAAAGCGCTAGTTCTCTCCGGAGAGAGAGTGATACGTTGATCTGTATCCGTGGCCTGTATTGATGAAGTTCGCCCAGGTTGATAAGAAGAATCATTAGATTCGTCATTACGATATGACACAGTACGTCTGGATCGTGAATGAGTTTGCCTCTGACCACTTTGCTGTCCTGATCGTGCAGGTGCAGCACCACCATTTAGGGTTTGTAGGAGTTTCCTCATTGTGTCTTGCATAGCAGTTTGCCCTTGAGCCAGATTCCTCATGATTTCGGCCAGATCTGGAGGTGCAGAGGGATTTGGAGGATTTCCAGTATTTCCAGCATTTCTATTACTGGATTCTGGATTATCCGCCATTGATGATAAATGATTTTTTATGAAAAACGATAATAACAGTCGTTTCCCACAGACGGCGCCAATCTGTTGATGTAAAAAACTAGATCGCTCTAATTATTCAATCACAGATAAATAAATAAGACAAAGATTTTTAAAGTGGTTCGGCTAGGAATAAAGCCTACGTCCACTGTTATGTTATTGCTGAGTGTTTGCAGAATCCTTGATTACAAGTTCTCTCAAGAAATTCCGGTCCCCTTGAATGAGGGAAATACAAGGTATTTATAGCCTTTAGGCTGTACATGAATGGGCTGGTACATTAAATGATATAAATGTGAAAGGGTAATACATTTAATGCAGCGTGTGCATCAAGATTATAAACATTCAATGAATAGTTGAACTGTTGATTGTCTGGTAATTAATGCTACGACCGAGATGCAGCTCGGACCACCTTAGTTGCTCGTTGATCAAGAGTTCCTCGGAGCGCTGGAGTACCTCGGGGTACTAGAGTTCCTCGGGGTATCCTCGTTGCTCGGAGAGAACATTAATGGGGCGAGGAACTGGACTTCCTCGTTGCTATTGTGCCACGTAGACTGACACGTGCCTTCGTATTATTCGTCCACATCAGCATATTAATTTTGGTATCAACAACGGGTTTAGCAACTTATGATCATTTAAACCTTCATCTAATCATCTCAAATGACTTATAATCTTTACTACATGATATATCAACATATATGAACGATTTCCAATACTCTAAACATCCTAGAATCATCAAGGGGTTGGATTAAAAAGCATGTTTATCTCCTTATTTCCAGAAATTTATCAACATATCATCTTCAAGAACACATCAATGGTTTTCATAATTTCTTCAACAGATTCATGACTATTTCGTGGATTATTATCAACCTAAAACATGAGTTTAATTCCTATATCATTTCATTTTCCAGAAATCCATTTAATACTCCATTATTTCTTCCAAACATGAATAATCTTCTCTTTTCATACTATTCTAACATGGACAATATACAAACTTAAATTGCCATTATCAAACACTTGCCTTTACTGAAGGTATGATCCTTTGGTGTAGTATATCTCAGTTGGTTGTCCCTTCTCCGGTCAAACTCCGGTGGTGGTTGGTGGTGGTGAACCTTAGTTCTTGTTCTTCTCCTTCCCATGTAGACTTTTCCCTTCCCAAGCACTCTTTCTCACTCTCTCTAGGAAGATGACTTCTCTATTTTGTGTAGAGGAGATGAATAACCCACATACACTTAATCTACCAATACTTATAATAGGCCAAAATCCAAAATCACTATTCATCCCCCCAAGAAAAATGACCAAAATGCCCTTTCGGGTTGTCTATTCATTTCCAAATGACCCGAGACTCAAAATTAACATCCAAATAGACTTTTCTGACTATTTCGAACCTTCCGGACGCAACGACGCAGTCCAAATGACTATAAGGTCGATAGAAAATAAATTTTCTTTTTAATTTAATAAACTAGTCCCGACACGTCCCATACCGCGTCTGACTAAAAATATAAATTACCGAATTTATATCATACAGTCATATCAATGACATCACATTCATATACTACCTAAATATCTTTAAGTAATATTCAGAATCATCCATTATAATATCCATCGTCCGGATAAAACCCGAATGAATTAATTAATAAGAAAATCCAATTAATCCATTAATTTAAAATATATCCCATTTTAAAAGTCATTTAAAATTACGGGGTATTACATACTTCCCCCCTTACAACAGAATTTCGTCCCAAAATTCAGGAATATAAATCATACCGATAAGGTCAACTCCGAGTATAAATCTCCCATCGCAAGAAATCCAAGATGTACCGCCCATACAGTACATTAACAAAATCCCTATCGATGTTATACGCCAAGCCTCACCATATAGTTTCACCTAAATCAAATTTAGACTTTACCTAATCTTCCCTATACCGTCCTCGTGACAAAGTTTGGGAAAAATGATCCTCTCGTAGTGAACAAATAAATCCTGAAGTCTCAATTACTTACCTTTTTCACAATTATGAAAAATACTACAATCCAATCATCCAGGGCGCCCATACACCCTCTCATACCGCTTTCAATATTAAAAGTTTCGCAATGGTTATAAACTCGTTTCCCAAAGACCTAACTCATTTCGACTCCCAACGGTTATTAGTTTCATGCGTGGGGTGTCTCGCAAGCGAAATCCAAACAAGGAACCACCCCGATACACTACTTCCTAAAGTAGTCGGTCATCGAAACTCCTAAGGTCCTTAGTCAATAGTGTATAAAAATTTGGTTTATATAAAAAAAATCAGGTTTATTCATTTAAACAAAAATTTGGTCTTTTTTTTTCTTCGATTTCAAATAGAGTCTACGCATCTACTCTCTTATAGAAGACAAGATGCAGACATATGCTCTCATATACCACAAGTCAATGCATGCCGATAGTCACATCACTCTCGGACATCCCCAAGGTAAGTAATCCCATAAAAATCAAACCCACGTGATAATAAGTAATATATAGGTGTTCCACACCCCCTCAGTGAGTCTACGTAAATAACGATGCCATAGGCTAAGTTTAACAACCCTTTTGCCCACACAATATCAATCACTAAAAAAATCAATACACCTCATACTTCCTTAGATAGGAAACATACCCTCATTTGCGGGTGACGGTTGTTGAATCCCAATATTACAACTTTGCTCCGATGAGTCAAGAAAATTTTACACCAAATTTTCAATTCTAGTTAACCACACTCCACTATATACCTAAGCCTTTCAATATATTGCCTTCGTTAGGGAACATACGCATTTCAAGAACCTCTACTGATGACTCTCCTCAATTTTTCCATAATAGGGGTGACCTCGACTACGGTCATCATACTCGAACATACTTCATAACCACCTAAGTACGATCTTCGCTATCCGTCCAATGGCCCTCATTGGCCATACGTACATAATGAAAGATTTCCCAATAAATGTTGGAGAATTTTATAGTTCAACCCATCAGTGAACATTAGGACTCTCCTCTCCTCAGTAGGTACTTCGGCTGGTACCAAATTCATTAATCGCATAAACTCTTCCTCATATTCCGCCACAGTTTTCTCTCCCTGTTTCAAATCAAGTAGCTTCCCCCTCATCTCTGTCTGGATGGCAGAAGCAAAAAACATCCCATCAAGCCGTATCCAAAAGTCTTGGATAGTCATTATGTCCCTCTCCTCCATAGTGGTCGTAGCTTCCCACCATTGCAAAGTTGCCCCTACTAGCCTGAATGTGGCTAGTATTTGATGTTGAACCTCAGTGCATTCAATCATTTTCAAGTGCCGTTGGATATCTTTCTTCCATTGGCTAGCAGTCACAACATCTGATCCTCCCTGAAACTTAGGTGGGTGCGCTTTCTGAAAGGCATCCCTCGCTTGTTCCCATGCAGTAGGAAACACTTACCCTTGCGCGGGTGGCACAACCGGTGCCGGTGCGGGAGCCTGCTGAACAGCAGCTACAGAAGCATTGACTGTCTGAGCGACAATTGTAGCAACTTCGGCCGCAGTCATCGTACCCTTGTAGGCGTAAATAGAAAAGCAATAATCCTACTCATAGGGCTCTACATCAAAGAACGCTAAGCTGAAAACACAGTAAGCCGTACAGATCCTAAAGGACACTAGAACCTGATGCTCTCATACCACCTATAACACCCCGCCTAATTAAATACCGGGTGGCAAGTCACATACCAAATTAAAATAGAATATACAGTTGGCTCATTCTTAGCATCACTGTCGAAAACATTTACAACTCACCCAATACCCAATTAAGCTGATGTTAAAAACTTTCCAAATTTTAATTCAACAAAATCCATTTCTAGTGTAAGAATAACACAACACATTTTATTCTACAACATTGATAACTCAATAAATAACACAAAAGAATTTAAATGCAATTGGAATAAACATTCCCAAATAATATTAATCCATTACAGTAACCAATAACAACTATATCAAAAAGACCCCAATACAATAGTATTTGACCTCAATAGATAAGATAACTGAAATCCTTTGGGCGACAAGCCCTAACCAAGAATACTGTGAATCAAATGAAGATAGGCGTCTAAGCAAAACTCCATAAATCCATAGCCTGTCAAAATACGCTAAGGTTGGCGTCCCTGTTAGTGGACACCAGATATAGAGAGACAATAGAAGAGAAAATATGCAAGGAAACGGGCAGAGCCCGAATGTGTAGACGATTTTTAAAACAGCAAGTATTTAACAAGTGCAATAAAGCTTTTATTATGTACATGTTAGATCCAACTCTCACTTGTTATTCTCACCTCTCAACTAGAGTGCACACTTAACGTTTCCTATTAACCTCCTAGTTAATGGCTCCTCTTTTCTAGTCTCCATATTATAATTCCATTCTCATATCATAATCCACGTATGTCCCATACCATACATCATATTATTATAATTCATTTACATTTCTCCTTTATATGATTAGTTTCCAATTAACATGAATCATTACTCATTAAAATGAACCGTTTCTCATTAACATGAGTTATGCTTTTCAATCCTAAGCATAAATATTCATTAACTTAATTCCACTATCTTTCTCTATTCACCGTAATCTACAATTATCACCGTAGATAGATTTAACCACAATATATCCATTCAATCATTTAATCCATTATATATATATATATATATTCATACATAATACGGCACCCCGAGTCACAACTGCGGTGCAATGCATTAATCTGCTATCATGTCCCATCATCGCAGTTCGCCGAATAGGGGACTAAAGGTTCGGTAAGATTCCACGAACCACAAACAACAACAAACAAATTGGAGGCGAACATAGTTCTCGTATCCATGGGTCACGCACATACCTACGTACCCACAGTCAGCGGACTTATCAACTCCCCGATAAGTCTTTCATGGACCTATGTTCTCGAGCGACAAATCAAAGATCCCATGGATTCATCAGGATATGATTGCCCTCACGCGCAAACCTCCCACCGATAGCAAGTAAGCTAGGTATGTCATACACATAAATCATCAATTAATCCAATAGGTATTATCATACCTATAATATAATATCAATAACGTAATATCACTACCCTAAGATAATTTCCTATACGTAGCATCATATCTCTTTTAAATTCCACGTATTAAAATATCATATCTTTACTTCATAATTTAATTATCCTCGCATCCTATAACATCTCTCCACTCCCGACGTCGTTAAGGTTCATGCGCGGAGCGTCTCGCAAAGCGAAATCCAAACAAGGAACCCCTCCAATACACTACTACTTAACTTTGTCGATCGAGGAGGTCCGAAAACTTCAACTATGCGATGGGGATAACCTCATACCCTCTTTCAACCAAATGTGTTCTAGACTCCCATCTCTATCCAGGAGCCATACCACTACGCTCTGGTACTACACTCAGTCCTTGCGAAATTAATAATGAGTTTAAACTCAGTCCTTGATGTTCAAATTGTAACCCTAAGGCTACACTCACTCAATACCCAAGATTGAAATAGGTTTTTCCTCAACGTATATTCAGTAAGAAGTCACTAATATCCTACTGGTCCATAACATTACTTCTCCCGAGTTACTACGAGTTTAGTTCTCCTTTTAATTAAGGTTAAAACCGATAGTTTCGAATCTCTTATAAACACATCTTCTTTCACTTAGGATTAAACCCTCTTGTAAACTTTAGGATACCCAGGTGTTATATTCAATCACCCTTGCTAGTCCTATCTTTAATTCTCATACATCTCCATTTAGAATTTAACAAATGAATCTAGCAACCGAAATTCCATTCAATATAATTTTCATCATTTTAATCTCTTGAATCCAAATCAAATTAATTCAAATCTTATCAAGGGTATACTGATATTTTCTATGTCCCATAATATCCAAATAATAATCACCAAAGATCCACAAAAGGTTTGGGATAAGAATCAACATTTAAAAAGAAACAACTTTACATGTTCTGGGGAGGTCGACCGATCGAAGGCAGGGGTCGATCGATCGATCCCTCAGGTCCAAGCCTGATTTTCTCCATTTTCTGCAACTACGGGTTTAGCAACTTATGATCATTTAAACCATCATCTAATCATCTCAAATGACTTATAATATTTACTACATTATATATCAACATATATGAACGATTTCCAATACTCTAAACATCCTAGAATCATCAAGGGGTTGGATTAAAAAGCATGTTTATCTCCTTATTTCCAGAAATTTATCAACATATCATCTTCAAGAACATATCAATGGTTTTCATAATTTCTTCAACAGATTCATGACTATTTCGTGGATTATTATCAACCTAAAACATGAGTTTAATTCCTATATCATTTCAGTTTCCAGAAATCCATTTAATACTCCATTATTTCTTCCAAACATGAATAATCTTCTATTTTCATACTATTCTAACATGGACAATATACAAACTTAAATTTCCATTATCAAACACTTGCCTTTACTGAAGGTATGATCCTTTGGTGTAGTATATCTCAGTTGGTTGTCCCTTCTCCGGTCAAACTCTGGTGGTGGTTGGTGGTGGTGAACCTTAGTTCTTGTTCTTCTCCTTCCCAAGTAGACTTTTCGCTTCCCAAGCACTCTTTCTCACTCTCTCTAGGAAGATGACTTCTATATTTTGTGTAGAGGAGATGAATAACCCACATACACTTAATCTAGCAATACTTATAATAGGCCAAAATCCGAAATCACTATTCATCCCCCTAGAAAAATGACCAAAATGCCCTTTCGGGTTGTCTATTCATTTTCAACTGACCCGAGACTCAAAATTAACATCCAAATAGATTTTCTGACTATTTCGAACCTTCCGGACGCAACGACACAGTCGAAATGACTGTATGGTCGATAGAAAATAAATTTTCTTTTTAATTTAATAAACTAGTCCCGACACGTCCCATACCGCGTCTGACTAAAAATATAAATTATCGAATTTATATCATACAGTCATATCAATGACATCACATTCATATATTACCTAAATATCTTTAAGTAATATTCAGAATCATCCATTATAATATCCACCATCCGGATAAAACCCGAATGAATTAATTAATGAGAAAATCCAATTAATCCATTAATTTAAAATATATACCATTTTAAAAGTCATTTAAAATTACGGGGTATTACAAATACCTTATAGCTTATACCACCTTATAAGTTTTTTTCATTCTCTACCTATGAACTGATATTGAACTATTATTAAATGAGTTCATAGAATATAAGGTATTTAACTATTATGTTGAGAATGAAATGTTATATAGAGAATGAATTGTCAATGAATTGTTATGTAGGTAATGAATTGTTCATAGTTCAAACTTAGAATAAGAACTGTTATTGAAGTACCAAATTTTTAGTCCACCACTGTTATGAACTGCTATACTTGCGAGAATTTGAATTGTGCAATTCATACTTGGAATATGAACTATTATACCAAATATAAGGGTTTGTGTACTATTATACCAAATTTCCAATCCACCACTGTCATACTTATAATATAAATGAGCATACCTTATACCTTAATAGCTATATGTTTTTTACCTTGTAGCATATGAATTCAGCATACATCTTATGGTTTTTCCCCGCTTGAACTAAATTTAACTGTATCTTTTGCATACTTAGTGTATTAACTACATTTTGATCAGTTAGTTGGATTGTGTTTTTGCTTTAAGGTTGCTAGGTTTTGTGCGTGCATTTTTTATCAAAAACATTTCAATAGTTCTCACCCTATTTGGTAATTGAACAGGTGAAAAAGTATATTGGAACTTGAACCATCACAATGCTCGCTCACAGCCTTTAAGACCCTTCTCTCGAACGATAAGGATTCACACCACTTCTTCCATATCGATGAGGTCACGTAACCTTTCTCTTTACTCACCATTCTCTTTTTTCTTTAATATATTTTGGTAGGATTTGGATGAAATATCACGAATCCATCCAAATAGCGTTGATGATACACGAAAGAAACTTGCAAGATGCTATTTGGCTTTACTCCATGGGTTTGGGGTTCTTAAATTACAGGTTTAAACTATCTCAGAAGCATTGTTGAACTCATAAATTATTGGTAATATCTTATGAAGTTTGGGATAACATATTTAGTGTTTCTGGTATTGCTTACTCAAATACCCAATATAAATCCATTGTTATCACTGCCATCATTGAGACTCCATTTCAAGCTAAATTCTACTTTCTAGGAGGTGGAAAAAGAAGGCAGAAAACTTAAGCAGCCAGTTTTGCTGCTATGAGGGGAAAATTCCAGTAAACATATAATGGTTCCAAAACAGAGATAGATTATCCAAATGTGGCAAATGAGATCCTATTACTGAAGGAGTCTCAAAAACAAAATAAAGGTAAATGAAAACTTTTTAAGATTTTGCATGGACAATGCCATAATCTTCAATGTCTCTTTTGTTTATGGCAAGTTCCATTATGGAGATGATATTAACATGAGGGAGTTCAAGTTGTATAATTGCAGAAAGTGAAGCCATACAACCACTGATAAACTGGGTCACATCAGTTATAAACGGAATAGTTGAAAAACCCTTAAGGTATTTTTAATTTGAGACCGAGGTATGAATGAACCTGAACAGTTGAAAACCCCCAATTCTTTTAATAAACCACCATAATAAGATCCTATCAACCTTCTACTAAACTTCCACAATTCTTCTGGATACTACGGTCTTTCATGTTCCAGAATTTTACTAATTCTTAGTTGTCCTAATTTGTTTACATATATATTGCTTTGTATGATGAGTAGAGGGATACTATGTTAGATGATACTCTTTTACATTGTATCATATCACATCATATCACGATTCAAACTCACATGAAAGTTTAAATCAGGTATGCTTCCTGTCTTTATTAAATTTTTTTACAAGAAGTTTTTGTTGATTTGTTACGAGTTACTTATTTGAGTTGAAATGATTGAGAAAACTTCCATTGTTATGATTTACGAGTTACGAGTTACTTACAGTACAATATTTACTTCCATTGTTGGACTGAACAAAAACAACTTTGGCATGCTGAGTTTCTGGATCATCACCTCATATATTCCCATAACGTGTTTGATTTTTTACCATTAACACTGACATTTTCTTATTATTGGAATGTCCTGTTTTGTTAATTTTCAATCATTGGTACCCAAATGATTCTCACCTGTTCATTAAGTCCTCACTATAATCAAAGTCAATTTGTTTGTTTTAAAGGCTTTAAAATATTTATGCTTTTGGAATTTGTTACACTCTATCTTTTGGAATGTTTTGTTGAAGTCTAATTATGACTAAAATAGTGGAAAAGTAGTAGGGCATTCGTTATACTCCAGCTTTTGGAATTTTTTCACTGTTATATTTTTTTAACTATGATGTGAGTTTAAATTGACATGGTAAGAGGGAAATATTTTTCAATGACGTATTGTAATTTTTTTAAATTGACATAGTAAGAGGGAAATATTTTTTGAATTTCGTACCAATTAGTATTGCGATTTGCTCCCATGGTATTTTATATATTACCTATTAAACAAGTTGTCTGTGCACACCGAATTATATTTTTTATGCAGATTTTGTATATTATATGTTAAACAAGTTGTTCGTCCACTAGGGGTAATTACATGAAGTTTGTCCAGTGCCTATATCACTATTGGAATGGATTACATTTTCACATTTTTTGACAATCGGGATTTTCTCTCGAGTCTTTTTCTTGTTGTAGGTTCCCTACATTCTAATTTATTTGTTGTAGGTTCACTACATTCTAACAAACATGCTGATTTTCTTTTGTTTGGGCATGTTATAGTGATGGAGGAGAGAGTAATGAAGATACAAATCCTCTGCCTCCACCTCTTTAACTGACATGCATTCCCATGCCACTGCCCTTTCCTCTTTGCCTCGAGGTGTCTTTTATTATTTTTTTATATCTAGATTACTTGAGTGTATTTTTGTGTGTGTTTGGACTGTGTATTTTTCTTCTAATTAGTTATATTTTACAGGTATAAATCTTCATTTTCTCTCGCACAAATAATTTGATTTGGATTTCTCTGTGTTTGAGTGGTATCAATTTTTTTTGTATGGGTTCTAATCTATAATAATTTTTTTCTCACTGTCTTTTTAGTTCATTGGTTTGGTGATGTGTAGTTTTAGAATTTGAGTAATGCATAAGATGCATAAAGCCAAATTACATCCCCACTTTTCAATCAAATACATACTGGGGGGGGGGTGATGTGGCAGTAGATCAACTGAGCAGTCAACTTCGCTTTGCTCCTGACAATGGCAACAAATCTCAGCCCCAAGTCTAAGATCTCCTTTCTCAAAACCTTCCTAGGCAGCGCTTTTGCCCATACCTGATTTTCATTTTCATATGTCATGGAGTAGTTGATGTGGCATCAATGAGTATGATAACTTGGAAGAGGACTTTCAGTATCGTTCGTCATGGATTATTCAATTTTGCACATAAAACACCGTTATTAGCGATTTTAACTTCAATCCTGCAGATTATCATGACTCTAGTTCTGTATCATTTTTCAAGGAAGAGGTAAACCTATGACTTTATCATTTATATTTTCATACGAAGTTGCTAACGACAAATTTTATGTTTTCATACACATTTATTTTATGTTTCAATGCATTTATGTTTTTTTGTTTTCATACATAGGGTATGTCATACAGATTTTATGTTTTTTTGCTTTATGTTTCAATATTTATATTTTTGGTTTCTTTAAATGAATTTGGTTTTCAAGGGCCATACTTTTTTTACGACAATCTGGATTGTTTGGTTCTGATACCTTCACCCTATTCATACATTTTTTCAATATATTTTTATTTGTCGGATTTGATTTTGAATGTCTAAGTTTTTGCAGGATATTGCCTTATTAAGTGTTTTCTTCCTCATGATTTCTTTCCAGAATTTGGGGTTGAATTTTAATTTTTTTTCACAATCATGTGAAAAGAAGATCTGATCGAGAATGAAACACGTGTAAAATCGGCCAAGTAGCATGAAATTGCTTTATATTATAGTAAAAATAATTAAAATAAGCATATGTGTGTGTGCGTGTACACATGTGCATGCATTGTGTGCGTATTCTGGCTATAGTTGAAACTTTTGATGTTTTTTATTATTATGGAGATTTGAATCCCCTGTTTTGGTGACATTATATTGCAGAGTTTTGTTAGTTTGTGGGATATGATTTGCAGGTACTAATTTGGTCTTATTTTGTAGGTAGTAATTAGCCATATCAATGGTATACAAATCCTTCTCTATCTTAGGTCACTTACAAGTGTGGATGTCAGCCCCTATTGGGTTTCAAACATTCTGCTTCAAGGAGTTGTTATTTTCTACATGTCTACAAGACAGTTATAAGATCGTGGACACATGAATAGTAAGAGTTATGATCTTTGAATGGAGGCACCTAGATAAATAGTGAGGGGCCGAATAGTCTGCGACTTTATTTTGCGAGAATGAAAATAAATATTGAAACTCAGTCACAGTTCACGGATTGATTCCAATTTATCATCACATGGAGACTGTGATATATGCCAAGCCAATAACCTCCTTGCTCCTGGAACACCATTAATTTATGGTAAGCCCTCCACTTGCAGTATTGAAAGCGTAGGTACGAGTTAAGTTCATGACCAATTACAAGAATAGTTTGATCGATCAAGAGAAATGATGAAATTGCTCAATAAAGACCAAACGTCACCCACGCTATTACAGAAAAGGTACGAGTTAAGTTCTTAGGAAAGTTGAATTATAGATTACAATTATATTCCCGTCCATGATGTATGGCATGCTTTGTTTCTCATTGTTCTATGCTTCATATGTGGATGTCTTTTAGGTAAATGATTTGGGAACACTGTTAAATAGAAGTAAAGTTTTTGAGAAAGGCATTTTAATTTATTTTTCTTGTCGTTATTCTTAAGGCATCAGTAAAAGCGATTCAATGCCAAAACAATTTAACAAAAAAAAGATTTCGACCGAAATAAATACAACATGTCATGCCACTAAATGTTATTTTTTATCAATACTGAACACCAAATCATTTGAGATTAATTTTTAATGATAAAGTCAGAGGCCAAGATAGAAATATATCGCATTCTTTTGATGGTCAGGGAACCTGTAACACCATTACACAATCTGTACTTCTTCTTCATAAATCTGGACCAAAGATTGTTTGAAAATTTAAAATGACACATAATCTTGATACTACTAGGTTTAGTCATAGTGGGCATGTCTCAATAGTTAACGCCACCTTCAAGTAAAGGCGAACAAAGTGTAAGCCATTCCATCCCGTGATATCTTATATCTTCTACATTTTGACCATTTCGAAAAAAATTAAAAAAAATCTATGTTTTTATGCATTTACACGTATGTTCTTCTATGACCTATGCTTTGGCAAGCATATCTTATGAAGTTATTTGAAAATAGACATGTTACATAGGTTTTTTAAATTTTAGTCCACTCAAGTTGAAAATAGATCAGGGTATACATTGGGATATATTTTGCAAAGGCCAAGCTTCAGTCCACTAAAGTTGATTCGGGGATATATTTTGCATTTGATTTTGTTTGGTTTGATATGCTTTCTTTATCACTTTGGCACCGTGCGACGACTATAATTTAGGTTCTCAAATAATGAAAGTAAGATGGTTTGGATGGTTTCTTTTAGATTAGATTGTTTCTTTATTTACCAGGTTAGATGTTTTCTTTGATCATATCATTGTGGGCCTTAGCGAGAGCTTCGTATGATTAAGTTCGAAAGGTACGATTGATGAAACCTTATTGCCCCATGCGATAATCTTTTAGAAGGTCTACATTTTGACCCGTTCTGTATATACCTTATTTTTTATATTAGTTATACGATATTTCCCCCCCCCCCCCCCCAAAAAAAAAAAAAATTAAAAATAAAAAATAAATAAATAAATTATAAGGTCCAAGGTTCATGTGTCAAAACCTATGATAATAGTTTGAAATTTAATTTGTTGAAATTATATTAGTCAATATTTAATTGCTTTGATCCATGCATTTAGATCAAAGTAAGGAACAATGTTTCGTAATTCTATCTCTGCTTTGAAATGTGTAATTATGCAGTACGAAGCCAGAGCTACACAGTATGCAATATGCAATATGCCAGAGTTACACAGAGGATTATACAGTATGCAATACATAGTATGCGCAGTTATGTAGTATGAAGCTAGAGCTATAATTAATATGATTCTTATGACAAGAAGGTATGAGGCCATCACTTCAATTATTCATAGGATTCTTATGACATTTGTGATATTTGCTTCATTTCGTAGGTACGATGCATACTATGTTTGTGATTTTTTTTAGTTTGGGGTTCCTATACAACGGATTTAAATATGTTTTGATTTCAAATCTATAAGAATCATATGAAGTCTAGATACTTTTCTTATTATGATGAATCATCAAAATAACTAGAAGTATATTATCAGTCCTACAGATTATAATTTTAATCGAATTTTGACTGAACGGATTTCGTGCAACACTACTAACTGAAAATGACTTTAGCTAGGGAGGGGATGGCGGGTTCGCGGCCGAGTGTGATGATAGGTTCCATAACGACACAGAGAAAGTGGTGGCGCTTTCCACTAGGTGGTACAATGACGGGAGAAAGTGCGGGCATGTCATACGATGTGGATCTATCGTCCTTTTATTTGATTTTCCTTCATTATTCAAGTAGTGGACTATTTAAAGATCTATTTTTCAAAACATTCAATTGTATTCATTGCAGGCACCATTAGGCTCGGTACGTATGGGGTGAAAGGGTCCAAGCAAGCCCAAGTTAGTCTCCATATCAGGGCAGGATAAACAATTGCATGATGAACCATTCGAGAACTAGAGCATCTATCCAGAACTACAAATTTTCCAAGCAGGTCTATATTTAGGCCTTGTGGCGTGTTTTTATTTGAATTGTAGGAGATAACTTTTTTATGGTGCTTGAGTGTTTATATAAGGTTAGTAACTCATGTATGCAATATTATATGGATTAAGTTGAACGAGTGTGTATGTAATTGCAAAAATTTTAGTATTAGAGTTCAAAGAATCACCATGTTCATTGTAAGTGTTTGAATAAATGACCTTTTGAATATTAAAAAGAAACGCTGCCCAATTTTCCTTTAGCATCATGTATACAGTATTAAAAAGACGTGTTATACAACTTTCCTTAGTATCATGTTGTCCACCTTTCAGTATTATGTTTTAATTCCCATTTTTTGCCTCGCATGTGTTTTAAAACGTACCATGTCGGATTGGGACATGTGAAGAGCCACCTTCTGGAATTAGAGACCTAAGCCGGGATGATAATAACCTCTATTGGTGTTATTAATCTTCTTTTGTTGTAACCAATTGTATATATGTATAAAAAAAAATATTTATATGACTTTTTGTATAGTTGTTGTTAGAGTTTTTTTCAAACAAAACAAAGGGAACTTTGTCCATTTTTTAAAAATTTGTTTACACAATTTAATATTTTATGGCTTCGATATTATTTATACGAGGTCCAGGATAGATTATTAATATTGTTGTTTTCCTTAAGCATGGTGTATAGTTCTATAAATAGAGGTGGTTTTGTCCAAAATTTCAAAAATATTTACACATTTATGTTGTAAAAAAAGCTTTTTTCCTTAAATTATTTAATCATTCAATGCTTTGGAATTTTTTGACTCCTATTTATTTTCTAGATATATCAATGTGTAACACTAATTTAAAATTATGTTTTTATAAATCGTTATGCTTTCCTCATTAGTCACTGATACTTAAAATAATTATAAAATTGATAGTCGGGGAAATTAGTAATTGTTGCTCCAAAATTACATTAATTGAATAAAAATTGTAGTTAACTGTCGTATTTACCCGTGGTCACAAAGTATGGTTGTTAGGAGAGATTGAATAATGCATCATATTAGTCGTGGTTCACATCAGTATCGTTGGCACTGTTAAAATTAGCGACGTACGATTTCCATGTACACATCAATGTCGTTGGGACGGTTCTTATCAACGACGTACACTTTTGAAAATTAGCGTCGTGCCTTCAGGCATGGGCATACCCTCGTGTGTATATATATATAATATTATATATGTGCGTGTGTGTGTATATATATATGTTTGTGTGTGTGTACGCATACATACGTATAACAATGTGAGAGAGGTAGAACCCAAAGAGCAAAAAATAAACGAAAAATCCAAAGAGCAAAAAATATTCTTTTTCCTAAGATTCTTGAGAAGAATTAAAGTTAAATACATACTCTTTTTAAATATGAAATGTAATAAAGCTCCAAATTCATATAGGTCTTCTCCTTGCCTCTCAAATTACATTATTAATTTTTACCTAATCTTTTTCCTACAGCTGCAACTTTCCTCTCTATTTTTTTTAAAGGGAAAACAAAAAGTAAAGAAAAGGTGACAGATGAGTATTTATTCCAATTACATTATGTATTACAACTTCTTATTTGCATGAGAAGAGGGTTACTAATAAATAACTGGGATAGTACTTTTAGATATGGTAGAAATTGTAAAATGAGGTGCCATGTTTGTTACAAGGCAGCACAATGAAGGTACGGACAAATGAAATCATCTCTGGACCCAAAACCATCATGATAGCCTTCATATATCCAGTACAGTTCATATTCAGGTCAATCAACTCAACTATATAGGGCACCAAGTTCTTTCATGTCCTCCAAGAAGGCCCTATATGAATCATCAATACTCTGTGGTTTTGATTTCTTAAGCGGTTCTGGTTTTACAACAGTAGGAGCTGGTAATGGTCTGCAATTTAGGATGATGAGAGGAATGACTTTGGCTTTTATATTGGGAGTTTTCAACTGGTCAAATATGGCCACTATTTTGTGGTGATGTAAATGGATTTTATATTGTGAGGATATATATATATTTGCGCGGACCAGTCTTCATTTTAAGAGTGCGGACCGGACATGTGTCACTTGGCAGTGAGCCCTGAAATTATTGACTAAATTATAGGGACACTATCTCTCTTTTCTGTGCTCAACGTCAGGTGACACATGTCCGGTCCGCACTCTTAAAATGCGAATTGGTTCATACAAGATTAGTACTGTGTGTGTATATATATATATATATATATATATATATATTTGCTCTTAGGTGGGCTTCCCATAGAAGAGCAAATATGGGACTCAATCTTAACTCTATGATTGGTGATATGTCCATGAATCAAGGAAAAGGAGAGACAGAAAGGATGGTTGAAAGTGTATTTAAAACTCTAAAAATCTTTCCTGCCCATGAATATAGGTCATCCCTAAAATATAGCCACAAGATTGTAGCAGATTTGGGTAGAGTCCGGATCTTACTCCAATACGAAAATACCATATAGGGGCAATATATATATATATATATGTAGAGATACAAATTTGTAGAGAAAGGTGAGTAAGGTGGAAAGAGCGACGTCTCAAATTTGAGCCACTCGATTTCAAATGTCAAAGAAGAGAAAAGTCACCCATAAACAAATGCTTTGAAGAAAAAAGGTTTCTATATATTTATCAAGGTTCTAAAAAACGCGGGGCATGATCGAGGTGTGGAGGTCAAGCCATAAGCCTTAGTAGGCAGGCCTTAGGCGTAAAAAGGCGTGAAAAGGTGTTTAGGAAATTTTAATACATTTTTATATTTTTTAACCATAATAAGGGTATTAAAATACTAAAATTGTACATATCATAAAAATATGTGCAAATATTTGCAAATTAAAATGCTATTTCATAATTTTGAATGAGATAATGGTCCAATTTGTAAAAAAATCTTTTAAAAGGCGATATCGTTTCACTAAAGCATTGAAGTTTTTAGAAAAAAGTGCGCCTTACGGGTTTTACCAAAAATAAGGCGTAAAAATTTTAAGAGGGGACGTTTCTCCCAGGCCTCAAGCCTAGGCGGATTTTTTAGAACAAGGATATTTGGAGGAGATATAAGGAGACGTGGGTGTTCAGGTTGTTTAACATTATTCGAGGGTTATGTTTTACTACAATAATTTATTTATTTTTAATATGAAGGGTCATGCGAATGGATCCGATGTGTATTTTACCACACTGAGTTGTACAAAATGTGTAACGAGTCTCCTGGTGCAGCCAAGGTGGGCTGGTGACACCAAACTTCTTTCTGAAGTTTTGAGTTGATGAATAATATACAAAATAACATGTTGAAGATGTTTTGGGTCAGGTGTAGTTTTAGCTTCTGTGAAGAAGCTAAAGGTTCAACTTGCTACTTCCCATCTTGCCAAACAAACTTTTTATCACTATTTGAAACTCTCTTGGGTAGTTATTAGACAGTAATGATGTCAATATGTAGCATTACTCTTATTCTAAATGTGCAAATATACAAGTGTACAAACTTTTGAGTTATCAACATATTGCGACTACAAACTCCCTATCTCTCTTAACATAAGATTAAAACTCCCTAACCATATCTACATATGCTTAGCTAGAGACGATAGGAACATGATCTTAACCCGAACCGAGACCAATTTTAGAAGCTTTGTATTGGGAATATCGGCCGTGGTGATGGACTTATAAAAATAACCTCCATGAAAAAGTACCAAGTGGAAATTGAAAATTTGGTACATCTCGTAGTAAGTGATAAACTGTGTATTTATATTGAATAGAAACTGTGGAGTCAATAGGAGCAGCCTTGGACTATATTTCAATTTAAATCAGGAGCTATGGGTGTGTCCGAGATCATTGGAGATATGCTGCTGGAATGCAAATGATTATTTGACTAGGTTGATATGCCCCCCGCAAGTTGATGGTGGTCGAGAGTGAATCGTCAACTTGTCTCGAATAATGGAGAACCGAGTGGATGAGAGTCCTTTGGTGAATATGTCCGCGAGTTGATCATCCGTGGAGATAAATTGGACTTGGAGAGCTTTCTTGGCAACTTGGTCGCGAACAAAGTGAAAATCAGTCTCAACATGTTTAGTGCCAGCAAGAAATATAGGATTGAGGGAAAAGTAGGTGGCACCAATGTGTAACAACCCGTACTTTTTGGAGACAATTAAATTCCAGAATTAAGTATAAATTGGGATTTGGAAAATTTCTCGAAATAGTGATTTTTGGGATTTTAGAGGATTTGATGATTGTCGATGGGTGAAATATTTGCTGTTGGGGTTAAGAAAATATGTCGAGGTATTTTAATTATATGTCGCCGTTGAGTAAAGCGACACGAGGTAAGATTTTAAATAGAAAATCCGTATTAAGTTATATTGGGTTAAAGTAGTGATTTGTGGTCAAGTACCTCGGATGGAAATTTTGACTGCGACGTTAGTCTCGAAATGGCCGAGATAGTCGAAAAAGAGTGTCTGATTGTCGAAATTGAGCTTCGGGGAATTTTAGAGTTAAAAGGGCTCATAATTGAGTAAACGAGTTGTTTTGGGGTTTTAAGGGGTATAAACCCTTTTTCTTTCTATATAAAGAGGTAGAGAGGGAGAGAATAGAAAGGGAAGAAAGAAAAGAGAGAAGAGAGAGAGGAAGGAAGAAAAAGAGGAGAAAAAGAAGATTTTGGGCCAAACTCCGTCGGACTAGACTCGAGATCATCGAATTATATCCACGAGGCAAGTGTTTACTTGCTTTTTTTACTTTTGAGCATAAATCTCATATCATAGTTTTGTATAAACAAACCCTAAAGATTTTGGGTTGGGTTTTCGTGGATAAAATAGGTTTTCGAGAGATAAAACGAATAAACCCCAATAATATTTCAATTCTAGGAACTTTGGATTTAATCGAAATTAATAGTTGGTTTTGGGTTCTAGGATGTTTATAACCCGTGTGATATGTGTATATGTTGTTGGTTGAGGTTGGAGGAGGTTAGGAGAAGAAACAAAAAGCTTGGAGGTATGTTAATGGCCGAAACCTTCTCGGAGAAGATGATTAATAGTGACCTGCGTCTTAACCGAATCGATTCGGTCAGGGCGAATCGATTCGGCTCTTGGTTAAAAAATAAAAATTGTATATCTTTTCGATACGGTCGTGTGGGTGCCAACCGCGTATTTTTCTTATTTTTTTTTATTTATAGTGATTTTTCTACGGAAAGCTGTCCGAGATCGAAATAGTTAGTCATAAATTAATGTTAGAATTAATTAGAGATAAATAATCGTGGTTCTCAAATAGAGTGTTAGGACCTCTAAAGGACTTCAGGAGATATAAAAACTTTGGGTTTGTAGGAATAAATCCCAGTTATAACTTAAATGGTGATTGGATTCAGTTTTGGGTCTTTGGGTTATATGTAAAACCCTAGGCAAATTTGGGATTTTTGGACAAGCCGAATCGATTCGGTAAGAGACATTTTGAAAGTAGAACCATTTATAATCGATTCGGACAATCCGAATCCATTCGGTACCCTGCGAATCGATTTGGACATGCCGAATCGATTTGGTACTGTCAAACTTTTGAGGTTTTCTCCTTTTAAGGTTTAGGGAGATTTAAACTATGGTTTTGAAGATTATTATCGGGGATCCTAATTATGATATCGGGACTCCCAAATGATGGTTTTGAGGGTTAGTAAACCTTTATATGAAAGATAAGTCCTTGGATTGGTGTAAGGCATAATCTGGGGAACGAAAATAATTAACGTTCGGGACGAACAAAATTTGAGAGAGAGAGTTCGGCTACCATCGAGCCAAGGTATTTATGTAATTGAATGTATGTGAGGTAATACTTTGAATTTAGTATCATGCGTATATGAAGGCATGATTATCATTCTTGGAGAGAATCTTTGGGATAAATGGTTATCCCTAGATGTGAATGGAAAATATGGCCATTTATATATATTCTTGGAGGAATATATAATATATATATATGTACTATGTGATTAAAGTATATATATGATATGACGTTAATGACATTTGAAAATGTTAAAATAAATGTTTTCAAAAGGGAAAAGAAATGATTTTCCTAATTAATAATTTATGGATACACACCTCTCTAAATCGCTATCATAAGGGAAGTTACGCGCGTGGGGTGAAGGCCCCTGCTTAGTGAATGTAGGGTGGATTTATCCCTAGGCCATATGAGAATTTATTGTATGTTTTCTGCGCTGGTGAGGTAATTTTGGGTGTGGTTATGACTCTCCCGCAGGCATATGGCCGCGTCCCGACGTTTCAGTAGGATCCCAGTTTGTCTTGATGATAGGCCCTGGAAGATGATAGCCATTTAGGGGCGCGCACAATGGGGAAACCCGGACGGGCGGTCTTAGAACGCGTTATATGATATGATATATAACTATTTTCAATAATGTGGGACATTATTGGTATTAAAGCAATTTATGTTAATAAATTGGCTTTAATTACGTTTCCCTGATGGAAGAAGGGAAATGGGATAAAGGATTTGGCTTCGGATACATTTCCTGGATGGAAGAAGGGAAATGGAAGCATATGAGATGAAAAAGCATTTTTATGATAATAAAATTGGCTTTTAAATACATTTCCTTGATGGAATAAGGGAAATGGCATGTTATAAAATGGAAAAGCATTTTTATGATCATAAAATAGGCTTTTAAAAAGTTATATGATATGTTAAAGCAATTCATGATAATGAATTGGCTTTTCAATACATTACCTGGATGGAAGAAGGGAAATGGAAAGTTTTGAGATAAAGAGAAAATAAAAATGAAATATGTTATAAATGAATTCTCATTCCGAGAGATATATCCGGACGTGCAACATGATTAATTTATAAAACTTGAGTACGTGTATATAAATTCAGTACCGAGGGTTTAATGTATCTCGACGATTGACCTTGCCGCATAGTAGTGTATCAGGGGGGTTCCTTGTTTGGATTTTTCTCTGCGAGACACCCCACGCACGAACATATCTTAGTGTTGAGACTGGGGAGAAGTTTAACCTTTAGTGCTCTAATATTGGTATTTATTATATGGTATGTATATATATATATGTTATGTGCTTAGGGTCTAATGAATCTCGATGATCGACCTTGCCACGTAGTAGTGTATCAGGGGGGGGGGGTTCCTTGTTTGGATTTCGCTCTGCGAGACACCCCATGCACGAACATGGCATAGCGTTGAGACTGGGGATAAGTTTATCCCTTAGTACTTGGACTAACTAGGATGATTAGAAGATGGGTGACGATTTAGTTAGTCGGTGTGGTCTGACTAGGATGTTTAAAGGGATGCGCTAGGAGTGCATTGTTAGAAGAGAGGTGAGGGGTATCTCATGGGAGTGCGATACTAAATTTAAATATGAGATCAAACCTTTTTCTAAAAATAAGGTATTTATGCACTTGCTAAATATTTTCAAACTCAGGCTCTGGCCCATTTATCTACTTTTTCCTCTCTTGCTATATATATATATATATATATATATATATATATAGGTGTCAAGACATAGGGATGCCTGGATGGCACTTCCTTCGAGTCAAACGTCATTTGCAGCAGCTGTGTATGCGTGCAGGTTCTGGATAGACGTTTTTATCCTTGTAATCTAGATAGGAGGTACTGTATAAATATTCGGGCCACTGGCCCAATTGCATTTAATTATTCTTTTAGTGCGGCATTCGATATGGTTGTATATTTTGACCGAGTGATCTGTTATTTTATTTCATTTCATTTTTATTTACGCATACTGTGTAGATGTTTTATTTGTAGTCATTTAAAAAGAGTGGTTAAGTAAAAAAATTTGACGCCAGCCTAATAGGTTATTAGTAATTAAATGGATTTTTCGACAGTGATGCTAAGAATGATCCATATGAGACTCCTCTTTTAATTTGATATTGGAGTGATCGCCCGGTATTTTATTAGGCGGGGTGTCACATATGGTATCAGAGCATCAGGTTCTAGTGTCCTTAGGAATCTGTGCGGACGTACTACGCTTTCAGCGTTGCTCTCGATTTGTTATAGAGCCTCAGGATTAGGATTGTTGATTTTCTTATGAGATCTCGTTCTCCTGCCATAGTATACGATTATGAAAATCTTTTGCGTGCTCGGTTGAAATTCGTGTGCGGGGCTTGGATGGCAGTAGGAGGCACGGCTTAAATGGAGTAGTGGGGAAGGTGGACCGTAGTAGAGGTCACTTCCTTTGTGGTGTTGGCTAAGGAGTGTTGCAACGACTACTAAATTATAGTAGTTATGAGTATCGTATTACCGCCCTAGTAGAGTGTGGTGCTAAAGTTCAATTTTCAGTGAAGTAAGGATTATAAAGGGGTCTTTGATAAAGATCGGCCAGAGGCCGAAAGTGGATAAAGGCGAAGTTGTTGTCATGAGTTTTACCTCAATGAAGGAGGTATATTTGGTGTGACGTGATAAAGTCACGGTATTCGCTATCCCTAGACTCGTGTGTGTAATTTGAGCTTTGTGGCGGTATTGATAAGATTATGTAATGTATGCCTATGTGTTTTCCGCGGTAGCGGAGATTTACTTTCCTTCATTCTCTATATAAAAGCGGGTGTTGATATTTTGAATATATATGTTTGGTTTATGATAATCGTCTTATATGTTTATACGAGTATGGTAATATGGTGAGTATATAATGTTATTGTTTGATCGAAGCGATAGCAGGCTAATGATGGCAAAACTATCGTGTCCGCAGTTCCCGGGTGGAACAGGTTATTGTTGCGATATCTCACCTGGATACATGTTGAGTTCACCTTTATTATTATGGTTAGATGGAACTTCGATGAGTAGATGCTTCATTATATGATTTGAGAGCGCGACGACCTTATAGATATGATTTAAGGCCCTCGGGACTTATTTGTTGAGCTTTAAGATTAAGCTCATTAATTATTGCGTAAGGACTCAATATTAGTACGAGCGCTTAGTGGTGTGACTCTTAGTTAGAGATACGAGTTCAGAACACCTTTTCTTGGAAAGAAGGGGATAAGGTTTTCCCAGTTGCATGTTTGAAATAACGGACCTCCATGACCGACGAAGTTAAGTAGTAGTGTGTGGAGGGGTTCCTTATTTGGATTTCGCTTTGCGAGATGCTCCACACATGAACCTTAACGACGTCGGGAGTGGAGATATGTTTTAGGATCCAAGGATGTTGGTTTTATGGAAAATTCTTATAGTATGGATGAAACACTATAGACTATGAGCCATGTGATGATGATATACTTATGGAAATATTGTGCTATGGAAAAGCACTAAAGTGAGCCTCGCCGCAAGTAGGTGGGTGAGGCAAGGTGAAAGAAATTGATTCGAGGATTATGTCTAAGCCTTAATGAAAAGGCAAACTTTGATGAAATATGTTTTGGGTATGATGTACGTAGTGCTTTTATAGAGAGTTGGCACTTCGATTAGTTGGATTTCCTTTCCATATAGGTGGAAGAATAGAATAGCAGATATGCACTAATAGGTTAGTGAGGTAGGATTTAAGACATCCCGTTGGTGTTCCTTTGGCCGTTATATCTCGACGATCGACAATGCGAGGGAGTAGTGTAACAGGAGGGTTCCTTGTTTGGATTTCACTTTTGTGAGACGTCCCACGCATGAAATCAAGAAAATGTCGGAAGTTGAGAGAGGCCTTGGGCACTAGGGATATACTTAGGAGTACACTCATTTTGTGTAGGTAGGCTAACGCATAGACCATAGCATTGTTAGGATGTAAGTTTAGTAGAGTTAGTGGCGCCGAGGTTAGAAGAATGGAATTTTGCGAGTTGGGAGGATCCATATGGGAGTATTGCATCGAGGAAAGGAGACCCTTGTTTAGAGAGAGTGTTACGGGTCGAACGTTTACAATGGTTGTGAAGATGTGCACGGGTTAAAAAGGTGTATGGTCACCTTTGTAGTTGGTTTTATGTACTGCCTGAAATAGAAAAGGCTTAGTGTATAAAGTTGAAGTTTATGCCCAGAGGCACTATAAATGATGGGTACAATGTGACGTTATTAGAGTCACTTTACAACGTGGTAGCCACATAATGTATGGTTGGGAACCATTGGGTTAGTATCGTTCCCTTTTGAGGTATTAGAGTCTGGAGCGATCCTAGGATTGGTAGTGTAGGCTGTATCTGAATTTCGAGGACGAAATTCCATTGTAAGGGGAGAAGTATGTAACAACCCGTCCTTTTTGGAGACAATTAAATTCCATAATTAAGTATAAATTGGGATTTGGGAAATTTCTCAGAATAGTGATTTTTGGAATTTTAGAGGATTTGATTATTGTCGATGGGTGAAATATTTGATTTTGGGGTTAAGAAAATATGTCGAGGTATTTTAATTATATGTCGTTGTTGAGTAAAGCGACACGAGGTAAGATTTTAATTGGAAAACCCGTATTAAGTTATATTGGATAAAATAGTGATTTGCGGTCAAGTACCTCAGATGGGAATTTTGAGCGCCTCGTGAGCTTCGAAATGGCCGAGATAGTCGAAATAGAGTGTCCGATTGTAGAAATTGAGTTTTGGGGAATTTTAGAGTTAAAAGGGCTCGTAATTGAGTAAACGAGTCATTTTTGGGTTTTAAGGGGTATAAACCATTATTCTTTCTATATAAAGAGGGAGAGAGGGAGAGAACAGAAAGAGAAGAAAGAAAATAGAGAAGAGAGAGAGTAAGGAAGAAAAAGAGGAGAAAAAGAAGATTTCGAGACAAACTCCGTCGGACTCGACTCGGGATCGTCGAATTATATCCACGAGGCAAGTGTTTACTTTCTTTATTTACTTTTGAGCATGAATCTCATATCGTAGTTTGGTATAAACAAACCCTAAAGATTTTGGGTTGGGTTTTCGTGGATAAAATGGGTTTTCGGGAGATAAAACGAATAAACCCCAATAATATTTCAATTCGAGGAACTTAGGATTTAATCAAAATTAATTGTTGGTTTCGGGTTCTAGGATGTTTATAACCGTTGTGATATCTGTATATGTTGTTGGTTGAGGTTGGAGGAGGTTAGGAGAAGAAACAAAAAGCTTGGAGGCATGTTAATGGCCGAAACCGTCTCGGAGAAGACGATGAATAGTGACCCTGTCTTAACCGAATCAATTCGGTCACGGAGAATCGATTCGGCTTTGGTCAAAAAAATGAAAATTGTAGATCTTTTCGATACGTTCGCGTGGGCCCCGACCGCGTATTTGTCTAATTTTTTTGGGTTTATAGTGAATTTTCTACGGAAAGTTGTCCGAGATCGAAATAGTTAGTCAGAAATTAAGGTTAGAATGAATTGGAGATACGTATTCGGGGTTCTCAAATAGAGTGTTAGGACCTATAAAGGACTTGAGGAGATATGAAAACTTTGGGCTTGTAAGAATAAATCCTATTTATAACTTAAATGGTGATTGGATTAAATTTTGGGTCTTTCGGTTATATATAAAACCCTAAGCAAATTTGGGATTTTCGGACAAGACGAATGGATTCGGACAAGCCGAATCGATTCGGTAAGAGACAGTTTGAAAGTAGAACCATTTCAAATCGATTCGGACAGGTCGTATCGATTCGGTACCCTGCGAATCGATTCAGACAGGCCAAATTGATTCGGTACTGGCAGACTTTTGAGGTTTTCTCCTTTTAAGGTTTAGGGAGATTTAAACTATGGTTACGGAGATTATTATCGGGGATCCTAGTTATGATATCGGGACTCCTAAATGATGGTTTTCAGGATTAGTAAACCTTTAGATGAAAGAGAAGGCCTCGGATTGGTGTAGGGCATAATCCAGGGAATGAACATAGTTAACGTTCGGGACGAACAAAATTTGAGAGAGAGTTCGGCTACCATCGAGCCTAGGTATTTATGTAATTGAATGTATGTGAGGGAATACTTTGGATTTAGTATCATGCGTATATGAAGGCATGATTATGATTCTTGGAGAGAATCTTTGGAATTATTGGTCATCGCTAGATGTGATTGGCAAATACGGCCATTTATATATATTCTAAGAGGAATAATATATATATATATATATATGTGTGTGTGTGTGTGTGTGTGTGTAATATGTGATTAAAGTATATATATGATATGATGTAAATAACTTTTGAAAATGTATAAATAAATGTTTTCAAAAGGGAAAATAAATTATTTTCATAATTAATAATTTATGGATACACACCTATCTAAATCGCTATCATAAGGGAAGTTGCGCGTGTGTGGTGAAGCCCCCTAGCTAGTGAATGCAGCGTGGGTATATCCCTGGACCATATGAGCGTTTATTGTATGTTTTCTGCGCTGGTGAGGTAATTCTGGGTGTGGTTATGACTCTCCCGCAGGCATATGGACACTTCCCGACGTTTCGGTAGAATCCCAGGTTGTCTTGATGATAGGCCCTGGAAGATGATAGCCATTTAGGGGCGCGTACTGTGGGTAAACTCGGACGGGCGATCTTAAAACGCGTTATATGATATGATATGATATATAACTATTTTCAATAATGTGGGACATTATTGGTATTAAAGCAATTTATGATAATAAATTGGCTTTAATTACATTTCCCGGATGGAAGAAGGGAATGGGATAAACGATTTGGCTTCGGATACATTTCCCGAATGGAAGAAGGGAAATGGAAGCATATGAGATGAAAAAGCATTTTTATGATAATAAAATTGGCTTTTAAATACATTTTCGGGATGGAAGAAGGGAAATGGGATGTTTTAAATGGAAAAAAAAATTATGATAATAAAACTGGCTTTTAAAAAGTTATATGATATGTTAAACCAATTCATGATAATGAATTAGCTTTTCAATACATTTCCTGGATGGAAGAAGGGAAATGGAATGTTTTGAGATAAAAAGAAAATGAAAATGAAATATGTTATAAATGAATTCTCATTCCAGGAGATATATCCGGACGTGCAACATGATCAATATATAAAACTTGAGTATGTATATATAAATTCAGTACCGAGGGTTTAGTGGATCCCGACAATTGACCTTGCTGCGTAGTAGTGTATCGGGGGGGTTCCTTGTTTGGATTTCTCTCTACGAGACACCCCATGCATGAACATGGCTTAGTGTTGGAACTGGGGAGAAGTTTAACCCTTAGTGCTCTAATATTGGTATTTATTATATGGTATGTATATATATATGTTATGTGCTGAGAGTCTAATGGATCTCGATGATCGACCTTGCCGCGTAGTAGTGTATCGGGGGGGTCCTTGTCTGGATTTCGCTCTGCGAGACACCCCACGCATGAACATGGCATAGCGTTGAGACTGGGGAGAAGTTTAGCCCTTAGTACTTGGACTAACTAGGATGGTTAGAAGATGGGTGATGGTTTAGTTATTCGGTATGGTCTGACTAGGATGTTTAGAGGGATGCTCTAGGAGTGCACTGTTAGAAGAGACGTGAGGGATATCTCATGGGAGTGCGATATAAAATTAAAATTTGAGATAAAACTTTTTGCTAAAAATAAGGCATTTATGCACTCGCTAAATATTTTCAAACTTGGGCTCTGACCCGTTTTTCTACTTTTTCCTCTCTTGCTATATATATATATATATATTATATAGGTGTCCAGACACAGGGACGCATGGATGGCACTTCCTTCGAGTCAGACATTGGCTGCAGTAGGTGTGGATGCGTGCAGGTTCTCGATAGACGCTTCTATCCTTGTAATCTAGATAAGAGGGACTGTATAAATATTCAGGCCATTGGCCCAATTGCATTTAATTATTCTTTTAGTGCGGCATTCGATATGGTTGTATATTTTGACCAAGTGTTCGGTTATTTTATTTCATTTCAGCTTTATTGACGCATACTGTGTAGATGTTTTATTTGTAGTCATTTTAAAAGAGTGGTTAAGTAAAAAAAATGACGCGAGCCTAATAGGATATTAGTAATTAAATGGATTTTTCGACAGTGATGCTAAGAATAATCCATATGAGACTCATGTTTTAATTTGATATAGGAGTGATCGCCCGGTATTTTATTAGGCAGGGTGTCACACAATGTTGTCACACCAAAGAATAGGTGGGTTGGGAGAAGGGAGACCGAGTTCACCTAATAAGGATTTGAGCCAAATTAATTCTGCAGAAACATCGTCAAGAGATTTGTATGCTGCCTCAGGCGATGCGCGGGAAACTGTCTTGTGTTTCTTTGATTGCCATGAGATAAGATTTAAGCCCTGAAAAATTGCATACCCCCTGTGGATTTTTGATCACCAATACAACCAGCCCAATCAGAATCTGTAAAATCTTGTACGTCAAGAGTGGGAGTTTTAGTGAGGTGACGGACATAAGAGGAGGAGTGCTTGAGATAGTGAAGAGTTCGTTTAACAAGGGACCAATGGGTATCGGTTGGAGAGTGCATGAATTGGCAAGCTTTATTGATGGCAAATGAAATATCGCCATTGGTGAGAGTAAGGAATTGGAGTGCACCGACAGCTTGTTGATAAGGAGTGGGGTCATCTAGGGGTTTACCATTGGTGATTTAAAGTGTGAGATTGGTGGGAAATGGTGCGGTGAGAGGTTTGGAGTGAGATATGCCATGATGTTGAAGAAAATTAGGAATGTAACGTTATTGAGAGAGTAATACAATATCGGAGGTGGGGACTATTTCAATGTCGAGAAAGTAGTGGAGGAGACCAAAATTTTGGAGAAAAATTCACGGCTCAAGATAGAAATGAGGGATTGAATTAAGGAACGAGAATTACCCCTAATGAGGATATCATCCACATAAAGAGATAAAGGATAGTAGTCCCGAAATGATAGATAAAAGGAGAGGTGTCGGTTTTGGAACCAACAAAGTTCTGAGAGGTTAGAAATTGAGTAAGACGGTGAAACCAGACACGTGGTGCCTATTTAAGAGTATAGAGAGAACGATGAAGTTGGCATACATGAGTGGGTTTGGTAGGATCTTTGAAATCGGGAGGTTGTTGCGTTAACACAATCTCATTGAGGAAACCATGAACAAATGAATTACTAACATCAAGTTGAGACACTGGCCTACAATTAGAGACGACAATGGAAAGAATAGTACGAATGGTGGTGGCCTTGACAACGGGACTGAATGTTTCATTGAAGTCAAGACAATACTCTTGATGAAAGCCTTTGTCAACCAAACGAGGTTTGTATCATTCGATTGTGTCATCAGCTTTGCCTTTAATTTAATAAAACCATTTGAATCCAGTGATATTCATAGGGGGAGAGGATGGAACAGGCGACCATGTGTGTTTTGAATAAGTACATTGATTTCAGTACGCATAGTCGTGCGCCATTGAGGGTCTTTATTGGCTATGGTAAAAGAGATTGGTCTAGGAGATTAAAGAGAGACATTTAGAGTAGTGGGTGGGAGTGTGGGGGATGCATAGGGATGAGACGAAATGTCATAGAAAAAGAGTGTGTTTTGACAATAAGAGGACCAAGGTTTACTACGAAGGAAAGACTAGACAGGTTAGAGTACGTTTGACGTAGTGGCATAATGTTGGAAGGTGGAGCGTGGTGTGTAGAAGGTCGAAGTTGTGGTGTAGTAGCAAGGATAACAGATAGTGGGAGGTGTTCTGTAGTAGGTACATGACGATACAGTAGGTATCACAGTAGGCAATGGAGTAGGAGGGTCGTGACCTGCTGAATGTAATAGCAGTGGCGCGGACAGACCTGCTGCTAGTCGATACGACATAGGAGAACTGCATAATGATGCAGTGGAAGGAGCACATGTGTTGAGGGAGGAGGGAAAGTGAGAGTGAGGTGGGTTGGGGGTGATTGAGAAAGAGCCCCATGGTGAATAAACTAGTAGATGAGATGCTGAGACTATTAGAGCAAAGGGAAAACTATTTTTGTCGAAATGAACATGTCATGCATTGTAAATGCGACCTATAGTAAGGTGAAATGACGATAACCAGAATGATCAAGAGTATAACCAAGGAAGACACACGGTTGGGAACGAAAGTCAAGTTTGTGAACATGGGTGAAGGTAGGGAAAACAAAGACACCTAAAAAAAATTTAAAATTTATAGTCATGGGTAATGGAAAAAAGACGTTGAAATGGAGATAGATTAGAAAGAGTACATGTTGGTAGGCAATTTATGAGAAAAGTGGCGGTTTCAAAAGCAAAGTGCCAATATTTTTGGTGAATGTATGCATAAGCCATTAAGGCAAGTCCAGCTTCGACAATATGACGGTGTCGTCGTTCAACAAAGCCCACTTAATCGTGGGTATGTGGATAAGAGTAACTATCTTGGATGCCTCAATTTTGAAAAATGTGTCTAATTTACAAAACTCACCCGCCCAATATGTTTGGATATTTTTTATTTACGTATTAAATTGTCGTTCAATGAATTTTTGAAAATTAATAAAAGTATCAGGCACATCAAATTTATTCCTCATAGGAAAGAACCAAATAAAATTCGAATAACGATGAATAAAAATTACAAAATATTTATGACCATTCCATGACATGACAGGGGATGGGCCCCAAACATCACAAAAGACTAACTCCAAAATCGAATTAGATGACTTCACATGCATTGGCAAAGACAACTTAGAAGATTTTCCCATTTGACAAGTGACACGTAGTTTTTGTTAATGGGATGAAGTAAATGGTAATTGATGACGATACGAGATTTGATGAAGAACTTGATGATGTGGATGATCGAGACAATGATGCCAGTTTTTAGTGGGTGCTTTGACTGCAGGGAAGACCTGCAGAGATGACGATGGATTGGATAGAGTGTAGAGACCATTGCTAGTGGTGCCGTAGAGAATAGATGTCTTCGTATGATGATCCGTCACAACACAAAAATTAGGGTGAAATTCAAAAAATGCATCATTATCACGAGTGAATTTCGGGATAGAAATAAGTGACTTAAAAATAGAAAGTACATATAAGATATTGTTGAGATCAAGAGAAGATTTAAGTGATGGACGAGAATAGTGGACAATATGAGAACTTGGTAAACCCTTATCATTATCAATATGAAGAGAGTCGCCTCAATTGTATTCGGTGGGATTAGTGAGGTTAAAAAAATGAGGAGTTACATGATGAGATGCCCTGGTATCGGGAAGCCAACTTGTGATGGAAGAGGTAGGCATTGGAAGAAAGCCAGGTTGATGAGAGGGTGTGTAGGTAAAATGAGCAGTGGGATAATTTTGTCTAGGAGTAAAACGGATACGGATTGTTGAGGCAGTGTAGTTTGGTGCGGAACATAGTTGACAGCGAGGACGATAGTCATGGGAATTAGGAGGGTGGCGAAAGGAAGAAAAATGACCACGATTGCGGCCACGCCCTTGGTAGGGGAGGCCACGAGTGGATGGATGGTTAGAGGTTTTGTGGTATGGATGTGAGTGTGATTGGTGGGAAGAGTTTGGTGTGTTATGAGTTATGAGGTGAGCAGTGGGAGTAGTTGTGGTTAAGGGTAGTGAATTAAGGGAGAGAGACGAAAGTTTATCATCATGAATAAATTCATGGCTTAAAAGAAGAGCATGTAATTCAGAAAATGTTACTGGTTTGGAGCGGGTAGTGAGAGACGTGATAAGGTCTTTGAATTCCGATCTCAGTCCTTTGAAGATATGAATATTAAATAATATCGGGGAAAGTTGGTGTCCAACTGCGTTGAGTTCATCGGTTATGGCTTTAGCTTTGTGAAGGAATGTGGATGCCGAGTCATCTCCTTGATTGAGTCGGTGTAGATGCAAGTGGAGATTGAGTATGCCGGTGTCGGAGGGAGAGGCAAGTGCGTCTGCTAATGTTTCTAGATTTGATGGGAGGTTTGAAGGCCTACAACTAGTGGTATTATTTCAAGCGAAAGTGAGCAAATGAGCATACTCATTATTAATTTATCTTGATGTGTGCATGTAACAGCTGATGATGTATCCGTGGGACATGGATAGGTTCCATCGACATATTGAAAAAGGTTTTGATTATATAGAAATGGTTCCATTTGAGTTTTCCAGTGTAGGTAATTTTTACTGTCTAATTTGAGAGAGACAATATGGTTAGCGAATTTGAAATTGATATAGGTGGCGATGAAGAGACATCACTGGAAGAGTTGGGAGATAAATTAGATCTGGCATTTGCCATATTTTGTATTGGGCATATCGGTCATGGTGATGGACTTATAAAAATAACCTCCATGAAAAATTAACATGTGGAAATTGAAAATTTGGTACATCTCGTAGTAAGTGATAAACTGTGTATTTATATTGAATATAAATAGTGAGGAGTTATACTGCTTTTAATAAGAGCAACACGTTCTAGTTTGGTAAGCTAACAACTGATATGAGTTTTCTATTTTGTGTATTCTACGAATGAACCCATGTGGGTATATATAAGTATACAAGAGAAACTCTCTTTAAAAGCACATGTGGAGCTAGTCAATAGCAGCAGCCTTGGATTGTATTGGAATTTAAATCAGGAGTTGTTGGTGTGTCCGAGATCGTTGGAGATATGCCGTTATAATGCAAATGATTATTTGACTTGGTTGATAGTAAGGACAAAAAAGTTATCGTATGCTAAAGCCTTGTCGTGTTAGGGTAGTCTTGAATTTTTTTCCATAAAGAAATTATTAACAAAAGAGTAATGCTACACACACCAACTCTTAGTACAAATTCAGTACCGAATGTGCTTTAAATGTCTTGTACCTTAGTATGAAAAGAAACTACCTAAATTACTAAGAACCTAAAAGTGTATAAAATGGCAGTAACAACAATCATCAATCCAAAATCCAACACAATAAATACAATAACCAAAACGGAAAAGCCCAATGTTTCAGATAACCCAACAATGTAAAAAAATGAGAAAATATGGGATACTTGTTAGAAAATGGAAAATACCTTTGATATTTTAAATTTTGGGATTTTTTTGTTTTTTAATTAAATCACACACACATAGTCAGGCTCTCCAACATACCTCCTAGCAACATACCTCCTAGCAACATACCTATGAACATACCCTTTTTTTAAAATAGTAAAAAAAATAATTTTAAGATGAGATTTTTTATATGGGGTCATGATATTTCAGTGTTCCCCTACAAAAAAAATCAACTGGAAATAATATTTTTTCTTATTTTTAAAATATAGGTAAAAAAACTAAGAGTTTTGACCCTTTAAAATTGTCAGTTTTTTACCTATTTTTTAAAAATAGCAAAACATATTATTTTGAGTTGAATATTTTTACAGGCGTATATTGAAATCTCATGAATTCATATAAAAAATATCAAGTCAAAATTATTTTTTTACTATTTTAAAAAAATAGATATGTTCATAAGTATGTTAAGTGATGTATGTTGGAGAGCCTGACTCTCTCTCTCTCTCTCTCTCTCTCTCTCTTTATATATATATATATATATATATATATACACACACTAGAGAAATGCTCGTGCTTGAAGGCACAACAAAATTTTTTGAAGTACATAATCGTAAAAAAGCAAAAATTTCCAAAGTATGCAATTGCAAAGTGGAAATAATTTTGTTCCCTAATAAAATAAAGTCGAATTTAAAAAAAATGACCATAATTTCCTTTGTTTATAGGACTATCCACCCTGCTTAACTAATAACAAATAATTAAGCAATATTTAAATAGTCCAAATTCATCAAAAAAATTCACATATAGCATGAAATATACAATATTCATCAACCGAATGCACATTGTGTCTCGAATAAACAAAGTGTCAATTTAAAAAAAATGGGTCTTCTTTATTTATTGGACTATCCACCCTGCTTAAAGGATAACAAACAATCCAACATTATTCAAATAGCCTAAATACAAATACTTCAACAATTATTCATCTAATAAATACTTCAATGCAGATTACACAAACCTATAGTGTATTTATACACGACTATGCATACTACACAAGATCAAAGTGTAGTTTTTTGAGTCCAACAATTTGAAATACAACCCATCCACACAGTATCTCCATCTGAGCCGCCTACCTATTTTTTGTTCAACCCACAACCTGAATCCCCCTCCCACTCGAGTTTTACCTACAAAGCAAAAAAAAATTACCGATAAGAATATATAACTACAAATAAAAAATAACTAAAACAATCATCAATATAATTTACCCCTGTTTTAGAAAACATCTCGTACATTATTGTTTAATAGTACGGACATATATATCAAGTGCTCCTATTAATGAGGCTTGGCATCTATATATATTGATTTTTAATTTTTAAAATCGACACCGATTGAGAAAAGATGGATGAGGAATAGTTCACCCCCTTTACTACCTCGAGCCTCAGGTTGAAAACTATAAACATAAAAATGTAATTGTTATTGAAATAACACTGCTAAAAAATAGCACGACAGTTTAAAAATTATATACAGGACTGCAAATAATCTAATTAAAATTCGTCCACTACATCTCGTAGATGGCAAAAAATTATCAAGTTGGATCTGGCTTTCGTTGTTGATAAATCAACACAACAGTAGCAATCTAGGAGTTAGTATGACTTCACTTTCAGAACATCAAATATTGACACAAATTATGAGGTAATGAAATCAACTCATCATGATTGGAGGAATTTGATACCAAAGCGGCACAAATAGTAGTATCGATATGTCGAATCACGACAGCGATACCTGAAATGAAAACCCCAAATATAAAAAAACGTAGTAAATTAGTGTTAATATTAAATAACGTAGTATTTCTAACAATAAAGATAACACAAAATCTTATTACATATATTAGGATTATCAAAAAATTGAAATCGACTTAGCTTGACTTGGCAAATTTGATACCAAAGCGGCCCAATTAGTAGTATCGCTATGCAGAATCATGGCTGCTTTCGGTTCTCGCAGCTTATGTCGTTCGCTTCTCCCTGCAGAATCATGGATGCTTTCCGTTCGCTACATAATCAAGTGGAAAAATATCTCAAATCAGTTCGATGCTAGCTGCTTATGTCATTCGTTGCTCATTGTTCGAGGTTGAGTTGCTCGCTGCTTTTAATTTACCTAAATCAAGTCATATTTAACATTAAATTAATGATTATTTTGTCAAAGAAACCGCCATCAAATAATTCCCAAAATGTCCTATGTGACTAAGGATCAGAACCAGATACATCAAATACATTTTGAGAATCTATGATATTATATAACTTATAAAATGATAGAACCGAACATCAGCAGTAGCATAGTGTATAACATAACAGAACATCAAATAAAACTGAACATATATAAACTGACATAAAATATTATGAGAACAAACCAAATACATTTTTAAGGTTTGCTACTAACATCTGTCCAAACAGGGCAAATATATAAACTTAGATAAGGTTTGCTTCTAACATCTGCCAGGCTTTGTCCAAACATGGCTAACATATGTCGAAACATCTGTAAACTAATATTGCTTTGACTCTTTTGACCTTCGCCCAATTTCGTGCATGAAACTACTAAAAGTCAACGATGTCGACACCATTGACATCCTCTGTATTAATATATGGCCCTATATCAAGGAGAAAACAACGATGGTGATTGACTCCACAAATTAATGAGTTATAGTCAAATTAATGAGTTGCATTCGAAATAATACAGATCGAACAAATATAAAAAACAATTAATAATAGAACAAAATACATTTGAATATATGCATATATGCTACTGTATGCATATATGCATATCGCTGCTGCATGTATGCATATATGCTGATGTATCATTGAACAACATGTTTGTTTTCATGTGATGTTGATCATGTTTAAAACGCCAAGGGCTCATACGGATATATTAGCCTTTGGGTTCAAACATATGATGCCTATACGGGATAAATTTTCAATTTAAAAAGTCATGAAAATAGTTCTCTTACTCCCCAAATACGCCAACAGTAACATGGTAGAATACTTCTTCAATTGTAATATCTAGGCTCGAATACATAAAATTTGTCCAAGTTACCTTATATTGGCTTCATCTTCAATACCAAACCACATGTAATGTAATGGATTAATGAGTTGATTACAATCCAAATATAAATGGACAGACGTATCAACAAAATGCGTGCCAAGTTTTCAAGGTATCACTATGTTATCGCAAATCGCAATCATAAATTTCAAATGAAAGAACAAATATATTTCTTAAATAAAAATAGAGTGTGGAGAATATTAGTCTTATATATGACAAAAGTAAATAGAAACATTATAGAAGTTGATACTTTTTATATGATACCTATTACTGTGACCCAATAACACACATTAATTATACTACATGACTACTGACAAAACATTTATATGTATTTAAGTGGTCCGGAGCTTCAACATGCATCAAATGACTAAAAGAAGAACAATACATATCAAACAAAATGACACAACATCCCAAATTAAAGGGCCAACCATAAATTTAAACATGTTATGCCTGAACATTTAGCTCAAAGATTCAATTAATCACACAAATGACACAACATCCAAAATTACTCAAATTAATCAATTAGCCTTTGGGTTCAAATATAAGATGCCTATACATGATAAATTTTTAATTTAAAATGTTTAGAAAATAGTTCTCTTAGTCCCCAAATACGCCAACAATAACGTGATAGAAGACTTCTTCAATTGTAACATCTAGGCTCGAATACACAAAATTTGTCCAGGTTATCTTATATTTGCTTCACTTTCAAATCCAAACCTCATGTAATGTAACGGATTAATCAGTTGATTACAATCCAAATATAAATGGACAGACGTATCAACAAAATGCGTGCCAAGTTTTCAAGGTATCACTCTGTTATCATAAATCGCAATCATAAATTTCAAATGAATGAACAAATATATTTCTTAAATAAAAATAGAGTGTGGAGAATATTAGTCTTGTATATGACAAAAGTAAATAGATACATTATTGAAGTTGATACTTTTTATATGATACCTAATACTGTGACCCAATAACACACATTAATTATACAACATGACCACTGACAAAACATTTATATGTATTTAAATGGTCCGGAGCTTCAACCTGAATCAAATGACTAAAAGAAGAACAATACATATCAAACAAAATGACACAACGTCCAAAATTAAAGGGCCAAACATAAATTTAAGCATGTTATGCCTGAACATTTAGCTCAAAGATTCAATTAATCACACAAATGACACAACATCCAAAATTACTCAAATTAATCAATTAGCCTTTGGGTTCAAATATAAGATTCCTATACGTGATAAATATTTAATTTAAAATGTTTAGAAAATAGTTATTTTAGTTCCCAAATACGCCAACAATAACATGGTAGAAGACTTCTTCAATTGTAATATCTAGGCTCGAATACACAAAATTTGTCCAAGTTATCTTATATTTGATTCACTTTCAAATCCAAACCTCATGTAATGTAATGGATTAATGAGTTGATTACAATCCAAATATAAATGGACAGACCTATCAACAAAATGTGTACCAAGTTTTCAAGGTATCACTATGTTATCGCAAATCGAAATCATAAATTTCAAATGAATGAACAAATATGTTTCTTAAAAAAAATAGAGTGTGGAGAATATTAGTCTTATATATGACAAAAGTAAATAGATACATTATAGAAGTTGACACTTTTTATATGATACCTATTACTGTGAACAAATAACACACATTAATTATACTACATGACCACTGACAAAACATTTATACGTATTTAAATGGTCCGGAGATTCAACCTGAATCAAATGACTCAAATAAGAACAATACATATCAAACAAAATGACACAACGTCCAAAATTAAAGGGCCAACCGTAAATTTAAACATGTTATGCCTAAACATTTAGCTCAAAGATTCAATTAATCACACAAATGACACAACATCCAAAATTACTCAAATTAATCAATTAGCCTTTGGGTTCAAATATAAGATGCCTATACGTGATAAATTTTTAATTTAAAATGTTTAGAAAATAGTTCTCTTAGTCCTCAAATACGCCAACAATAACATGGTAGAAGACTTCTTCAATTGTAATATCTGGGCTCGAATACACAAAAATTGTCCAAGTTATCTTACATTTGCTTCACTTTCAAATCCAAACCTCAGGTAATGTAATGGATTAATGAGTTGATTACAATCCAAATATAAATGGACAGACGTATCAACAAAATGCGTGCCATGTTTTCGAGTTATCACTATGTCATCACAAATCGCAATCATAAATTTCAAATGAAAGAACAAATATATTTCTTAACTAAAAATAGAGTGTGGAGAATATTAGTCTTATATATGACAAAAGTAAATAGATACATTATAGAAGTTGATACTTTTTATATGATACATGTTACTGTGACCCAATAACACACATTAATTACACTACATGACCACTGACAAAACATTTATATGTATTTAAATGGTTCGGAGCTTCAACCTGAATCAAATGACTAGAAGAAGAACAATACATATCAAACAAAATGACACAACATCCAAAATTAAAGGGCCAACTATAAATTTAAACAAGTTATGCCTGAACATTTAGCTCAAAGATTCAATTAATCACACAAATGACACAACATCAAAAATTACTCAAATTAATCAATTAGCCTTTCAGTTCAAATATAAGATGCCTATACGTAATAAATTTTTAATTTAAAATGTTTAGAAAATAGTTATCTTAGTCCCCAAATACGCCAACAATAACATGGTAGAAGACTTCTTTAATTGTAATATCTAGGCTCGAATACACAAAATTTGTCCAGGTTATCTTATATTTGCATCACTTTCAAATCGAAACCTCATGTAATGAAATGAATTAATGAGTTGATTACAATCCAAATTCAAATGGACAAATGTATCAACAAAATGCGTGCCAAGTTTTCAAGGTATCACTATGTTATCGCAAATCGTTAGTCATAAATTTCAAATGTATGAACAAATATATTTCTTATATAAAAATAGAGTGTGGAGAATATTAGTCTTATATATGACAAAAGTAAATAGATACATTATTGAGGTTGATACTTTTTATATGATACCTATTACTGTGACCCAATAACACACATGAATTATACTACATGACCACTGACAAAACATTTATATGTATTTAAATGGTCCGGAGCTTCAACCTGAATCAAATGACTAAAAGAAGAACAATACATATCAAAAAAAATGACACAACGTCCAAAATTAAAGGGCCAACCATGAATTTAAACATGTTATGCCTGAACATTTAGCTCAAAGATTCAATTAATAACACAAATGACACAACATCCAAAATTACTCAAATTCATCAATTAGCCTTTGGGTTCAAATATAACATGCATATACGTGATAAGTTTTTAATTTAAAATGTTTAGAAAATAGTTCTCTTAGTCCCCAAATACGCCAACAATAACATGGGAGAAGACTTCTTCAATTGTAATATCTAGGCTCGAATACACAAAATTTGTCCAAGTTATCTCATATTTTCTTCATCTTCAAATCCAAACCTCATGTAATGTAATGGAATAATGAGTTGATTACAATCCGAATATAAATGGACAGACGTATCAACAAAATGCGTGCCATGTTTTCGAGTTATCACTATGTCATCACAAATCGCAATCATAAATTTCAAATGAAAGAACAAATATATTTCTTAACTAAAAATAGAGTGTGGAGAATATTAGCCTTATATATGACAAAAGTAAATAGATACATTATAGAAGTTGATACTTTTTATATGATACCTATTACTGTGAACCAATAACACACATTAATTATACTACATGTCTACTGACAAAACATTTATATGTATTTAAATGGTCCGGAGCTTCAACCTGAATCAAATGACTAAAAGAAGAACAATACATATCAAACAAAATGACACAACGTCCAAAATTAAAGGGCGAACCATAAATTTAAACATGTTATGCCTGAACATTTAGCTCAAAGATTCAATTAGTCACACAAATGACACAACATCCAAAATTACTCAAATTAATCAATTAGCCTTTGGGTTCAAATATAAGATGCCTATACGTGATAAATTTTTAATTTAAAATGTTTAGAAAATAGTTCTCTTAGTCCCCAAATACGCCAACAATAACATGGTAGAAGACTTCTTCAATTGTAATATCTAGGCTCGAATACACAAAATTTGTCCAGGTTATCTATATTTGCTTCACTTTCAAATCCAAACCTCATGTAATGTAATGGAATAATGAGATGATTACAATCCGAATATAAATGGACAGACGTATCAACAAAATGCGTGCCAAGTTTTCAAGGTATCACTATGTTATCACAAATCACAATCATAAATTTCAAATGAAAGAACAAATATATTTCTTAAATAAAAATAGAGTGTGGAGAATATTAGTCTTATATATGACAAAAGTAAATAGGTACATTATATAAGTTGATACTTTTTATATGATACCTATTACTGTGACCCATCCAACACACATTAATTATACTACATGACTACTGACAAAACATTTATATGTATTTCAATGGTTCGGAGCTTCAATCCCGCAACCTACACACGTAGTGACTAAATATATAAACAAAGTTGAGTTGCCTTATGACAATGAAATACCATGAGTTATTTGCTATGAGACTTAGAATAAATACCACAAAAGGGTAAGTTATATTGACCTCTCCTCTAGTCATGCATCCCATCTTTTTTCAATATCAGACGCATCCAATCTTATTTCATATATTTTAATAGGAAATATAATTACCTAAAAGTGAATCGTTTAACAAAGCTTATCGTAGAACCTGTAAAACTGAAAATGAAAGTAATTCGGCATGACTGTCAAACACGTGGTAAAGGACTATCAAACACACATAATAAAGGGCTGTCAAACACGTAGTAAAGGACTATCAAACACACAAAATAAAGTATTAATAAAGGACTATTAAACACACGTAAGAAGTATGTGCGATACTTTACTAAATATCATTGAAAAAAACTCAAAATACGAAAAATATTAACTTACCTAGTTGCATACTGGTCCAAAAAAAGAGTAGCTCGCACCTACAACAATCAGTAAAGGACACACATATATTTAGATCTGAGCAAAAGAATAACCCTTAAATCAATACGTTAAGAAATAGACGAAAGGTTCTTAGAAGACACCTTATAACATTGAAATTTCTCTATGTTAGACTCGATGTTTAAATGTGATTAAAAAAAACAGGGGGGGGCACAAAACAGGAAAGAGAAGAAATGGTTAGATCTGCTTAAATGTGATTAAAAAAAAGTGGGGGTTTAGAATACCTTTTTTGTTTCTTCTTGTCCGCAGGGGCAAATCATGAAATCACTTTTCTAAAAGCCGATAAATAAAACAAAGCATAAACCTATAAACCTATAAGCATAAATCCGAGATTTTCTGAATCCGAGATTTTCTAAATCAGAAATTTTTAAACATATAATATAATCGAATAAATCTCAAAAATCCGAGATTTTCAAGATGTGTATGTGCTTTTTACATTCAATTGTATATCTCATAAACCCCATATTTTAGTAAACCCTAGGCCTAAAAACTCCAAAATAATGTAAACAAATTGTATATTTTCAATTGTATAACTCATAAAACCACATCTATTTTCTTGTGAAAGTTGTGGATCATGTTCATTCTTCTAAAAATAGTAGATCTGCAAAATAAAAATTTGATCTGTAAAAATCAAGCTCCCAGATCTCCATGTACGTGTGTGCGATTGAGCTTCGAGATCTCTGTGTATGTGTGTGCGTGAGAGACTACCTTAAGTTGGCAGAGTTGACGGTGAAGAGAGGCGGTTGAGGGGGGCAGAGGCGGAGCTCCTAAATTTATGTGTGCGTCTGTGCGTTTGTGCATCTGTGCAAGGGTGAGAGAGAGACTACCTTAAGATGGCATGGGTGACGATGTAGGGCGGCAGTGTAGGGCGTCGATTGAGGGGGAGGAGGCGGGTAGGGTTTGTGTTGTTGGGAGGGGTTTGTCCTGAAAGGGTAGAGAGAAACAATGAGTGAGAGGGGAGTGAATGAGAGGAGCCGGGATGTGTGTTGAGGTTTATGGGTTTTTCTCCTCATTTTCCATGTCGCAATCCTACATGGCATGTCATAATCCTACATGGCACAATCTAAAACCATTAGATTGTAGTTGATGGATCAATTTCAACCGTCGATATTTTGGAACAGTAAAACACCCCCCTCTTATATATATATATATATATATATATATATAGAGAGAGAGAGAGACTAGGTATGTAAAAGAGAAGTGCAACTCTTATGCAAACTAGTCCGCATTTTAATAATACAAACTAGTCTGCATTTTAATAATACGGACTGAACATGGGTCACCTAGCGGTGAGCGCAGAGAAAAGATAGAGTGTGCCTATAATTTAGTCGATAATTTTTAGGCTCACTGTCGGGTGACACATATTCGGTCCGAACTCTTAAATGAGGACTAGTCCATACAAGAACATTATTATGTTAAAAGGGATCAAAGTTAGTCTCTTTATAAATAAAACTAAAACAACCAGATAATTATAGTTTTGTATAAATATAAGTAAAATATGTAAAATGGGAAATGGATATAAATAGAGCTCATCGTGTCAAAACTAGAGAATCAAAATCCCAGAGAATATGTGAAATGTAAATTAGGAAAAGTAAAATATTTAAAACGGGAATATAGATGCAAAAAATAGACTCCTAGCGTGTCAAAAACTCCAAAAGAGAAATCATTTTGAATGAGAGTTGGAAAATATGTGAGAATGGATATTAATAGATGAAAAAAAGATGAGGAAAGGTTTTTCGTAGGGCTTAGGACTATAATGACATTCTGTGAAAGTGATGGGGGTCATAACCCTAGAGCTTCTACAAACGATCTTTCTTCCGTACGAGGGACACCTAAAATGAAAAAATAAAAAATTCTAGAAATAAATTAAACAGAAAAATCAATCTAGTAAAAGATAATACACGAAGATAAATGAAAAAAACAAAAGAAAATAAATGAAAATGCTTAAACAAAAGTGGTACATTATGAAAGAGAACAATGAATCAAAAATCCCAAGCGTCTAACCTAACATGGAATTGCAATGGCCGTAAGAACTCATTAAAATAGTGAAACCCATGAAAACTATACAAAAATGCCAAAACCAACTTAGAGATCAAACAATGGGATGAGCCAATCATACTGAGACTAGGTGAGTTTATTCGCGTGCACGCCAATATTACCCTAATGTTAACTGCAAGGTTAACAATTTCAATAAGGCAAAAATATATACACATACTAGGTAAGAGAGTGGAAACCCATTTATATTCAACATATATATCTCCCTGAAACTGTGTTGTTTTATTATATTTTTTCATGACTCTATAAACTGAAATATATATACTATTTTTCATTAACAAAAAATTAATTTTATTGCCAATGGTAGATATCAACCTTCGTTTTGGTAGCTCTTATCATTGTGTCATTCATAATATTTTCAACAATCCTTAATGCGAATCATTCTTTCAAGCACGCCTGAAAAATCTATTGAAGAAAATCTGATATTACTGCGTGCAAGTGCCTAAAAAAGTAAACACGTGAAATCAAAATCAATGATAAACCTTTTAACAACTCTTATATATTTCTGTAAGACGTGGACTACAACACTGCTGACATAGTATGTTCCTTGGAAAACATCAAATCAAATAATTAGGTGAAGTATACTATAAGGTCATACCATGATACCATCCTCAAAAAATAAAAAATCTAGAAAACATAAATAGATTACATGATGTCGTTATGACATCCTCTTTCATCGAGAACACAAATAACCACAGATAAAAAAAAAAGATATTTTGGGGTTTTATTAGAATTTTAAAAAATAAAATATTTTTATGCATTTTCAAAAATATATAAAACACTAAATGAAAAGATAAAAAGTATGATACACTTTAGGAATGAAACTATTAAAATGAATGGACTAATCCAAACCAATACATATTGATAATGACTTGTGCATAATGGTGAGACAAATGAGTGCCCGGACCTTGATCCATCACATGATCGAACGTAATCTTCCTCCTAAATACTTTGTTTTTCTTCTTCACGTAGGATGCAGAGGAGAAGAGGTCATCCTTTTTAACTCTCACTACAAGAAAACTAATTTTTTCTAGCATTTTTCCCCGGTATTGTTTAAAAATGCTGACAATTTTCTTTTTACCAGCATTTATTTATATGTCTTGAAAATTAACATCATTTATATTGATGTGCTGCATAAATATAGCATTTTTTAATCAAATCTGAAATAAATATAGTATTTTTGAGGCATTTCATAACTAATGCCAATAAAAGTAGAAATAAAAAGTGCCTCATCCTCCAATTTATGGCGGGTGTTTATTTTTCCTTAAAAAAAATCACGTTTGCTTATTCTAAGGTGGAACCTCAATCTATCTCTCCCATCATGTCTCTTTTCTCCTAAAGAACCTTCTCAATCCTAATCCTTCTGAAACCTCCCTCCCCCTCGATTAGTTTGACCTAATAATCTTCAATTCTAAATCCTTAGTGCATCACTTTCTTGGACCTGTTTGTGTCCGTGTTCATGTTGTATTTTGATCTTTACAAGTGAACCTATCTCTACAAGTGATGTTGGATTCTGAACTTTGAAGACTTTCTTGGATCTGTTCGTGTTCATGTTAGGTAAGTTGCATTTTTTTTGGTGTATTTTTTTGCATACTAGTTCTTCGATTGCGATTTGGACATCGGACAAGTGGCCCAAAGTACCGATTGTACTCATTTTGATGTATGTGAAACCAAAAATTAAGATCAGGCCATAAAATCTTGGGATGTTCTTGTGGCTAAAGTTCAAATCGCAATGGTTTATTAATGTACAAATTGCAAAGTGAATCTTTGCATGTCTAATGAGTAGTGATTTCTTTTGTATCCACACTGAATTAATAATAAAATCTATTGCTATGTTTTTTTTTATTGTTTCTTGAGTTTGGGTTCAAAACCTTATGCATTCATCTTTGGCATTTCCAACACTTTAAATATATTTCTCTCCTTTCCACTATGAATTTAATTATTTTGATGCTTTTTTTATGATTATTCATGTGTTTTGGATTTAAATTACATGCTTTTCAACGTGTTTGGAAAAGTTATATGTTTATATATGTATAGATGAACGACTACTATATGTCCTACAGTAGTGGTAATCAATTGGACGGGAAAATGGAATGAATTTGCAGATTAAAATGGTTTCAACTTTATATTTGTGTATTTGCACATACACCACTGCGTATGTGGGTGTGTTTATTGGTCATTGATTTGTTGTGAATCCTTTTATTTTTTATGGTTGAAGTAGAGATTCGAGGGTTTAAGATGAAGTGCCAGATGAAAAAGACAGTAAGACAACCATTCCAAATTCCAGGTTTGATCTTATCTTCTTGATCCTATATTTTTTTGGTCTTGTTGGTTAACATCTAATTGCTTATTAATGGATATTTGAAGATATGTTTATGTATGACTTCAGTTTTATACTTTGATGAGTGTCACTAGATCAATATAGATAAACAAATGGCACACATGAAGCGTTTATACTAAAAAAAATAATGCATACACAATGACACTCAGTATAGTTTGATAATATGATTTATTTGGGGGGAAATCTGGTACTTGCATGGGTTTTCATTATGTTAAAATGGTGCTTTGTTTTTGGATATAATTCCCTTTGGAATTAATAGGAAGGTGAGTATTGTAATTGGTTTTATGGGTTATATTATTTTTAATTGTGTTGTAATTTGCCATTTTGGACAGCGAAATTCCAAATTTCAGAATTTGTATTCTTTTCAATGTTTGATTATTAGGAATATATAGAGAGAAGGGTGATGGCGGGGTTGATTTGGACATTGTTATTGGTATAATTCTTGGTTGGTAAAGTCACAATGGCCACAAAATTGAATGTCTTCTTTTCACAAATGAAACAATAGGTTGGTTGAAATCTATATGTTTTACCTTAAGAGCTTCATATTAGATCTTGTTAGGGAACTAGTTTCTTGTTTTGGATGATTTCCCTCTTATGACCTTGGCATTCCCTCCGTTGTTGGTTCCCTCCCACTGATCTCCGTCCTATTGAATTGAGCTTCTATCAATGATAGTTTTTATGCTAGAGATAGTTTTTTTTCTTAAGTATGGGAGTGGATGTTTTTGCAAGGGTTGTGATGCTGTGATGTTTTGTCAAAAATCTTATTTTGCAGTAGTGTTTGGTTTTCACTCCTGCAAGGTCGAAACTCCCTATAGTAGAACTCAACACTATGTATCAATAGAATAATTAAAGGCCATGTCATTCAATTACTAATTACGATATTATAGAATTTGATCAATGTTTAAAATATTTGGACTTTTCTTCTTATAAACTTCTTCACAAAGCTTAATGAAACTTCAGATTGTCACTAGATTCATACACTCCTCTCTAGCTAAGTCAGCGTTTTTTTTCAATCAAACATAAATTAATCCAAATGTGTTGCTCCCATCAGAGAATGTGATACAATAATAAAGCATTAGAAACTTGTCACAAACAACCTGTTATAATCAATTTAATACAAGTTTCATAACAAATGCAGTATTTGTTCATACTAAAAGGAAACTTAAAAGTAGCACTATAAAGTCACCACTAAGCCCGTTTGCTTGAGATATTCTTAATATGATTCATGAGAATCACTTGTCAATCCTTCAAAAACTAGTTGACAAGAAAGAGAATATCTTTCGCATTTTATTCTTTTAAAGGTTTCCAAGGCTCGCCTCTTGCTTACTGATTTGGTCGCAGTTATCGTACTATTATGCCCCTCTTCATGGTTTGATCATTCTTCTTCATGTCAACTACCGTGAACAACTTATTCAGTGTCCCTCCAATCAACCCAACTTTCACATTCTTTTTCTACATTATTGTAGAGTAGAACCGCTTGAGAAACGGGGTGTTAACTTTTGCTTTTGAATTTTTCGTTATAACTGAGCCTACTAAATTTTGCCCCATCTCACCATTTTCAACATTAGTACCCTCATCAATGGCACAATCAGCACATGCAGGAGACAAAAATGACATGGTTTCTTGTATTTCTTCACATTTCTCTTGAACCAATGGTTTGAAATCTTCATTTATTGAAACATGCTCTTCTGAAGCAGCATATGAGAACACACTACATGGTTGACTTACTTGAGTCTGTGCCATATAGGAGTTTCAACTAGTTTGGATATCGAGACAAAAGAGGATTAGATTTTTTCAAGTTACTCTATCTCAAAAACGATCCAAGGAATCCCAGTCCAAGTACTATAATGCGACACAAAGAGGTAAGTACAACTCTTGAGCCATAATTAGGACACATACACTGGATATACATGTTTATTACGTGTGTATATTTTTTATGGTGGTACTATTGCTTCAAATATTTTTTTTTGAAAAACAAATTAATTTGAATATTTTTTTAATCATTTGAAATGATTTTTCATTTAATTGAAATATGATTTTAAAAATATATTTGAGGTTAACATAAGAATAATTTTTTATGATAAAAATTTGATTGGTTCAATTTTTAATTGGTTAATATTTTTTTGAGTCAAAAATTTAATTTTTCCAAGACTTTAAAAAACACTGGTGTGTTATATTTTAATAAGGCTATTCGTGTTTGTTTAGTGTCTTGGTGGTTAGACTTATTTGTGACCCTAGATTGAGTGGTTATCTATGAACCATATTAGTGCTGCCTCAATCCTAGTGAATACCTTGTAGCCAATTCAAATTAGTTCTTACACTTTCTTTCCACACCATTGGTTCTTGTAGATTTGATCTAGACCCTTTATTTGTAACAATCCTTTTACCCCTCAGATATAACATCTCTTAGATTTGTTATCTGACTAGGAGATAAAAGAGAAGAGGGTTAGAGAAAGAGGGTGTCAGCGGTTTTAACAAATAAGAGAGAGAGCATATTTCATTTTCATATCATCTCCTCCATTGCTTGAGATAAAAATTGAGAGTGACACTAGAGAAGAAAGGCAAGCGACGCCGGAAAGAAGACGCTGCTGACGGAACTAGGCTAAACCGTGAACCGCCGTCAGACCGTCGTAAAAAAGAATGAGTGAGAGAAGAATTATCATCGGATCTTTGTAATCGGAGATGCTGGAACTTTTCTAAACCGAGATCACCGGAGTGCAAAAACAGAGATCGTCGTCGCCGAAAATCGAGATCAAGATGTAACACCCCGTATTTTTCAGGATAAATAATTTAGCTAATTTGAAGAATTATAATTTAAACTAAATTGATGATTTGGAGAAACTATTTACATTGGATTAGATAGGGATGAATCTGAGCTATGGATTTAGGAGTATTTATAATGAATGACACTCGATAATATATGTAAAAAATATATGAACGTATTCGAATGAGAATTTTGGATGAGGTTAGCATACAGGCTGGTATCTTAAGGTGGAATTGAATTGATAGAAATTAAACGGAACCTAATACTTAGAGTCTTATGGGATGAGTATTAAGGACTATTAAATTAAATAAGGGTGTTAAACTTATTGACCAAATTTGGTGAAATGAATTCTAAAAGGTTAAAATACGAGCCAATAAAGGGAATCCGAGCATTTTGGTTGAGTGATACTACTTGAAAAAAAATTAATTGAGGTGATAGTAATTAAATTAAGGGTCGGGGTTTTGACTCTCATATTTCTCAAGCTAGTGCTACGGGAGTTAGGCACAGATTAGCCGGTTTAATTTATTATAAAGATATATAATAAATATTCGAATAGTGAATTTAACATGAGGTGTTAACCTTAATAGTGGATTTTTTTTAAACAAATTCTAAAGGGTGAAGATACCGACCATATGAGTGAGAGAAAATATTGTAGTTTGGTGACACAAATTTAATAAATTAATTAATGTGAAATTGATTAGATTAATCGGTGTAATTTGAAATGTAATGAATTCGGGGGATGATCGAACCTATGACTTAGATCAATAGGATATGAGTGAATTACCTACTGCTATATTTTAAAGGAAAATTGGCACACTTCGAGTAGTGAGGGATATTGGGGAATATACGATGAGACGTATAATTGAAATTAAATAATACATAAGATCTTTGGGATATATATATGCTATGTATGGAATATATGATATAGGTTGTGTGTATACCTATACTGATTTGTATGATTTATTATGTGTATGACATACCTACCATACTTGCTATCACGAGAGGTTGATTTTCTAACAAGGGCCGTCTTATCTTTGTGTGCCTTCGGGGGGATTTAGATTGGTTCCTTAAGGACATACGAATGTGAATGACTTATTTGTGAGTTGATAAGTCAGCTGACCATGGGAGCGTAGGTATGTGCGTGACCCATGGGTATGTGAACTGTGTTCGTCTCCAATATGTGTGATTTGTATTGATACGGTTCTAGAGTGATTCATAATCCGTAGTCCTTTATATAGTGCGTGATGTACTGGGACTTCATAGCAGAGTATGCATGCACTGTAGGTCCCAGCCTTGGGGTGACGTATTGTATATATATTATAAGTGTGATAAATATATATATACTTGTGATTTATTCTACTACGTGTGTTTGGTAGATGATGTACCAGGACATGATAACATAGTATACACGTACCACAACTCAGCTTAGGAGTTCCATATTAGTACATATATAATAGTCTGATATATGTATACTTGAAATTTTATTCTACTAGGTGAGTTTAGTAGAAGAGATAGATAGTGAAATTAAAAATAACTATATTATGGGGAGAAATAAACATATACTAAGAAATTTATAATGGGCTAAAAGATATGGAAATTCGATAACGTATTGTATCGGCAATACGGAAAGGCAAAACGAATTATTTTGTAGAAGGAGACTTAATATGGCTAGTTAGGTGGGGTAGCTTAACTAGGAAAGGTAGAAGGCGAGCGTTAAGTGTGCACATTAGATGAGGGGTGAGCTATATCTCAAGATATTTCGACACTAGCTTAAATATGAAAAGTGTGCATGCATATTTAATTATTGCAATTTACCTGCTTGCTAAATATTTTCAAAACATTTTACTTGGGCTCCGACCCGTGTCAAAAATCTTTTCAAAAACATTTTAGCTATTCAGCCACAGGGATGTCCAGTTTGAGGATTCTATCCAGGGATGCGTAGCTGCAGCTCATGTGGAAGTTGCAGGACTTTGTTATAGACACTTCGTTCATTTACTCCTAGTGTTGAAACTTTTCTTCAGTACTCAATTGGGCATGTCGCCCTCAGATTTTGTATTTAGTTTACTTATTGGATTTTATATATCGAGGTTAATTCTTCAGGGACTATTGTATTTTATTGTTGAACCAATAGGTAATTAGGCTATCTTTATTTATGATTATTCATTTATGTTGGATTCCATTATCAGTTGTGTGGATGGTTTAAATAGGCATTGATTTCGTCATGTTGTTAATTAATGTAAGATAAAATTTGGCACCGGTCTAATTAAATTACTAGGTCGTTAGTAACCTTAAAAAGTTTTCTATAGTAATGCTAAGAATGATCCATATGAGACCAACGTGTTATTTTGATCACGGGATGGCCACCCGATATTTTAATAGGTGAGGTGTCACAGATGGTATCAGAGCATCAGGTTCTAGAGTCCTTAGGATATGTGTGGCTTATTATGTTTCAGCATAGCGTTCTTTGATATAAAGCCTTATTACAGGCTTATTGTATTCCTTAATGTATATGACTAACGTTCTCCTGCGATTAAGTATAGCTGAGGTGATTTATATACGAGTTCAGTTGAACTTCATACACCGAACCATTTTGGGACGACCAACGAAGGCCATTAGAAGGATGGCAGGAGGAGAGACTTAATAGAAGCCATGAAATATGTTGAGAATGGTAACTGCGATAGGAGTCAGCATAGTAATAGGAGGAGAAGATCCAAAGATAATTGTGTAGGGTGGAGTGCAATTGTGTAACAACCCGCCTAATGGGATACCGGGCGATCACTCCTATATCAAATTATAACAGGAGTTACATATGGATCATTCTTAGCATCACTGTTAAAAATCTATTTAATTACTAATATCCTATTAGGCGAGCGTTAAAATTTTAACTTAACTACTCTTTTTAACGATTAAAATAAAACATCCACAATTAAATGCGTAAATGAACTGAAATGAAAATGAAATAATTTAAAATAACCGAACACTTGGTCCAAATTATACAACCATATCGAATATCGTGCGAATAATAAATAAAATCAGTTGGACCATTGGCCCGAATGTTTGTACAATATCTCCTATCTAGAGTGCAAGGAAAGAAGCGTCTACCGATAACCCGCAAGCATCCACAGCTGCTGCAGCAGACGTCTGAATCGAAAGAATTTTCATCCAGGCGTCCCTGTGTCTGGACACCTATATATATATAATATATAGAAAGAAAGGAGAGTAGATAAACGGGTCAGAGCCCGAATTTTGAAAATATTTTGCAAGTGCATAAATGCTTTATTTTTAGAAAAATAGTTTTATCTCATATTTAAATTGGTATCGTACTATCATGAGATACCCCTCACCTCTCATCTAATAGTGCACACCTAACGCACCCTAACAACATACCCTAGTCAAGCTATCCCTGCCTAACTAGTCTAATTTACCCATCTACTATCTACCCCGGATAGTCCAAGTGCTAAGGGCCAAACTTCCCTCCATTCTCAACACTGCACTAAGTTCGTGCGTGGGGTGTCTCGCAAAGCGAAATCCAAACAAGGAACCTCCCCCCGATACACTACTACTTGGCAGGGTTAATGGTAGAGATCCATTGGGCCCGTAGCACACACAAATATATAAATACATATATATATATATACATCAACAATATACGTCCGGATAATATCTCCCGGACTGAGGTTTACCAATTCAATTATATCTTTATAATACACATCCGGATCTACCTCCCGGACTGAGGTGTATTCGATACACAAAGTATTTATCAATACTTATACTTTTCATTTCCAAAACTTCCATTTCCCTTCTCATATCCAGGAAATGTATTTAAAGCCAATTCATTAGCATGAATTGCTTTACCAAAACATAAATCTTTTTAAAAGCCAAGTTTATTAACATAATAATGCTTTTCCTTTTTCAATTATCCCATTTCCCTTTTTATACTCAGGAAATGTAATTAAAAGCCATTTTTATTATCATAAAAATGCTTTTACCATATCATATGCTTCCACATCCCTTCTTCCATCCAGGAGTGTTACCGAAGCTAAACATATAACCCATTTCCCTTCCTATATCCAGGAAATGTAATTAAAGACAATCCATTATCATGAATTGCTCTAATATAAACGCGTTCTAAGACCGCCCGTCCGGATTTCTCCACTGTGAGCGCCCCTAAATGGCTATCATCTTCCAGGCCCTATCATCAAGATAACCTGGGATCCTACATCGCAAGACGTCGGGAAGCGGCCATGTGCCTACGGGATAGTCAAGACCACACCCGGAATCTCCTAACCAGCGCAGAAAAATATATCAACAAACGCTCACATGGCCTATAGGACTATATCCACCCTGCATTCATTAGCCAGGGGGCTTCACCATACGAACGCAACTTCCCTTATGATAGCGATTTAGAGAGGTGTGTAATCCATATTTTATTAATTATGAAAAACATTTCTCTTTCCATTTTGAAAATATTCATTTTTATATTTTCAAAATCATTTCCATCATAACATATATATATATAACTAAATCACACAGTATATACATATCCTATATATTCTTCCTAGAATACATATAAATGGACATAGTGGCCTATAGCATCTAGCGATGACCAAAAATCCCAAAGATTCTCTCGAGGAATCATAATCATGCTTTCATATTAGCATGATACTAAACCCAAAGTATTCCCAAGCATTCATTAAATCCATACCCCAGATCGTACACTAAATTAATCGGAGGTTCCTTATTTCATCCCGGGGTTTATTCACCCTCAATACCATTATCTAGGAGTCCTAATGTGATATCTAGAATCCTCGATATAATCTCCAAAACCATAGTTTAAATCTCCCTAAACTTTAAAATGAGAAAACCTAAAAAAAATTTCCAGGACCGAATCGATTCGGCCTGCCCGAATCGATTCGCTGGCCACCGAATCGATTCGCCCTGTCCGAATCGATTCGAAATGGTTCTACTTTCAAACTATCTCTTACCGAATAGATTCGGACTGTCCGAAAATCCCAAATATGCTTAGGGTTTTATATATAACCCAAAACCCAAAGTTTTCCTCTCTCATCAAGTCCTTTAGAGGACCTAACACTCTATATGAGAACCCCTAATATTTATCTCTAAATAATTCTAGTCTTAATTTCTGACTAACTATTTTGATCTCGGACAGCTTTCCGTAAAAAAATCACTATAAATCCAAAAAAAATCAGAAAAATACCCAGTCGGCGCCCACGCGACCGCGTCGAAGAGATCTCCAAATTTCATTTTTTGACTAAGAGCCGAATCGATTCGCATCAGGCCGAATCGATTCGGTTAACACGCAGGCCACTATTCTTCATCTTCAAAAAATTTGCAAACCTCCATTATTCTCCATTTTTGTTGTTTCTAAGCTCATCCAACAACTCAATAAACATCTAATCTAGGTTTTACAACCAACACAACAATTAATTTGGGGTATTAACCCATATCTCTTGGATTTGAACCCTAAATCCCTAAAACCTAGTTTTTTGGTATTTCTCCCATTTCAATTCCATTTTATACTCCATTAACATGATTTTAATACTAGAAATCATTAAAAGTTTACATTTCATCAATTTGTAAACTCATATCCAACTTTTACCAATTTTATTTTAAGGGTTCTAACCCTAAAATCATGTTTATACCAAATGTGATATGAGATAATTGCACAAAATGAAATAAAGCAAGTAAACACTTGCCTCGTGGATAAAATCCGACGTCCTCGAGCCGAATCCCGCGTAGCCTGGCCGGAATCTCCCCCTTTTTCCTCTTTTCTTCCCTCTCTCTCTCTTCCCTCTCTTCTTTCTCTTTTCTCTTATCTTTTCTCCCTCTCTTCCTCCTTTTATAAGGAGAAAAGGGTTTAACCCCCTTAAAACCCAAAAACGACTCGTTTACCCAATTACAAGCCTATTTAACTCCAAAATTACCCGGAACTCAATTTCGACAATCGGACACTCTTTTCCGACTATCTCGGACATTCCGAGACTCATGGTGCAGTCGAAATTTCCATCCGACGTACTTGACCGCAAATCACTATTCTAACCCAAAATAATTAAATGCGGGTTTTCAACATCAAATCTTACATCTTTTGTCGCTATACTCCACGGCGACATATAAATAAAATATTTCGACCTATATGGTCCCAAAATAATTTATAACACCCTTCGAAAATTATTAAATCCTCGAAAATCCCAAAAATTACTATTTCGATAAATTCTCCAAATTCCAAATTATACTGAATTATGGAATTTAATTGTCTCCAAAAGGGCGGGTTGTTACATACTCCCCCCCTTACAACAAAATTTCGTCCTCAAAATTCGGATACAACCTACACCATCTAACTAGGATAACTACAAATCCTAAAACCGCAAGGGAAAGATACTAACCTAAATGTTCCCATCCAAGTACTACGCGGCTACCGCGATCATAAAGTGACTCTAATACGTCACTTAATACCCATCCTCTAAAATGCCTCTAGGCATGGATTTCCAACCTTACATACTACGCCCATCCTATTTCGGGCGGTACATAAAACTATCTTACCAAGGTGCCCATACACCTTTCCAACTTGTGCACATCTACACGTCCGTAGTCAACGTCTGACACGTAACACTCTCTCCCAATAAGGGTCTCCTTTCCTCGGTGTAATACTCATCTATGGGTCCTCCCGACCCAAAAAAATTCAATCCTCCTAACCTCGGCGCCACTAACTCTATCGAACCTACCTCCTTCAGATGCTATGATCTATGCGTTACCCTACCTAAGCGAGACGAGTATCCTAAATATATCCCTAGTGTCCAAGGCCTCTCTCAACTCCCGACATTTGCTTGGTTTCGTGCGTGGGACGTCTTGCCAAAGCAAAATCCAAACAAGGAACCCTCCCGTTACACTACTCCCTCACGTTGTCGGTCATGGAGATATAACGACCTAAGGCACACCAGCGGGACGTCCTAAATCCTATCGTGTTAATCCTACAAACTCATTTCTACTATCTTATCCTTCCGCCCATACAAAAGGAAACCTAACTAATCAAAGTGCCTACTCTTTGTAGGAACATTATTAACATCACATCGATCACAGATTTCCTCCAAATTTTCCTTCTTATTAAGGCCTGGCTATAATCCTCAAATCAAATTATCTAAGTCCTACTCCACCCAACTACTTGTGGCGAGAGGACCACTTTAGTGCTTTTCCATAGAACAATATTTCCATAAGCGTACCATCATCACAGGGCTCATAGTCTATAGTGGTTCATCTACACTATAAGACTAACCCACATTCTTGCATCCCATAGCAGCTCTCCATGCCCGGCGCCATTAAGAGTCATGTGTGGAGTGTCTCGCAAAGCGAAATCCAAACAAGGAACCCCTCCACACATTAACACTTGACTTCGTTGGTCACGGAGTCCCGTTATTTCAAACATGTAATCGGGACAATCCTATCCCTTATCAACAAAAGGTTGTCTGAACTAATATCTCTAACTAAGAGTCACACCACCCAACGCTCGCACTATTTCTAAGTCCTTAAGCAAACTAGTAATGAGCTAAATCTTACAGCTCAACAACGATCTTGTGGGCCTTAAATTATATCTATAAGGTTGCCACACATACCAACCAAAATAAGGAAGCCTCTACTCATCGAGGTTCCATCAATCCATAATAACAAAGGTGTACTCAACCTGTATCCAGGTGAGACACCGCAACCACAATATGTTCCCTCCAGGAACTCTGGACACGACAGACTTGCCATCATTAGCCTGCTATCGCTCCGATATACCATACACCTCATACTTATATATACAACATATAATCACCCGCCTCTATGGCGAGTGAAGGAAAACAAAATTCCGCTATCGCGGAAAACACATAGGCCTACATTATTATGTTATCGAGACCGAATAAAAAGCTCAAATTACACACACGAGTCTAGGGCTATCGAACACCACAACTTCATCTAGCCACACCTCTTACTAGAATTTCTTAACTCTAGGCCCCATCCGGGCGCCCTAACCTTGTCTTTTATTCCTACCGAAAAAGACTAATCGTGTGGCTACGCACTCCACATCATTATTTTCACCACTGGCCTTCCTGACCATGATTAAGTGGTCAACACCATCTGACTCTATAGACTCGCTCCTTACAATCACCTTACAAATCCTCTTAACTCCTTCGTTAAAAGGAAATTCCACCACCGGTTCCAACAATCCTTCCTCCTTAAATCTTGCCATGTGGATGTCTCCTCAGGGGCACCTGAACACACCCACATTCCCCGTAAGTGTTAACAACACTTCTCTAGTGAGCCTATCCTTCCTGGAAAGGACTCATTAATCATTGTACCTTCCTCACCTCGGTACAAAGTTCACTTCTCCATAATGTTCTTTATTCACTGTCGGTCTCTGGCCGACCCTTATGTGAATAATTACGAAACATAATTCTTCTCCTTCCTGCTAAATCATGGGGACTCACGGTTAAAACTATCCGTAAGATCCCTTTGGAACCCTTATCTCCACGGGGTAATTCAACTTGAGTACCACTTTCTACCACAGTAGTACTTGGTTGCTCATAACTACTATACTTTAGTAGCCATTGCAACAATACTTAGCAATTTACCACAAGGAGAGTGGACTCCACTAAGGTCCTCGTCCCCATCTTCTACCAGCTTCCCCAACTAAGCCTTGCCAACTGATGTCCTCCCCGAGGCCCTCCTTGGTCGTCCTTCTTCGATCGGCACACACGATCCTAGAACGAGCACGCAAAGGATTACTAAGATCTTCTAACATGGCAGGAGAACGAAATCTCACAAGAGAAATCAACAATCCTATTCCTGGGGCTCTATATCAAATCGAGAGCAACGCTGAAAGCGTAATACGTCCGCACAGATTCCTAAGGACACTAGAACCTGATGCTCTGATACCATCTGTAACAACCCGCCTAATGGGATACCGGGCGATCACTCCTATATCAAATTATAACAGGAGTTACATATGGATCATTCTTAGCATCACTGTCAAAAATCCATTTAATTACTAATATCCTATTAGGCGAGCGTTAAAATTTTAACTTAACTACTCTTTTTAACGATTAAAATAAAACATCCACAATTAAATGCGTAAATGAATTGAAATGAAAATGAAATAATTTAAAATAACCGAACACTCGGTCCAAATTATACAACCATATCGAATATCGTGCGAATAATAAATAAAATCAGTTGGACAATTGGCCCGAATGTTTGTACAATATCTCCTATCTAGAGTGCAAGGAAAGAAGCGTCTACCGATAACCCGCAAGCATCCACAGCTGCTACAGCAGACGTCTGACTCGAAAGAATTTTCATCCAGGCGTCCCTGTGTCTGGACACCTATATATATATAATATATAGAAAGAAAGGAGAGTAGATAAACGGGTCAGAGCCCGAATTTTGAAAATATTTTGCAAGTGCATAAATTCTTTATTTTTAGAAAAATAGTTTTATCTCATATTTAAATTGGTATCGTACTCCCATGAGATACCCCTCACCTCTCCTCTAATAGTGCACACCTAACGCACACTACCAACATACCCTAGTCAAGCTATCCCTGCCTAACTAGTCTAATTTACCCATCTACTATCTACCCCGGATAGTCCAAGTGCTAAGGGCCAAACTTCCCTCCATTATCAACACTGCACTAAGTTCGTGCGTGGGGTGTCTCGCAAAGCGAAATCCAAACAAGGAACCTCCCCCCGATACACTACTACTTGGCAGGGTTAATGGTAGAGATCCATTGGGCCCGTAGCACACACAAATGTATAAATACATATATATATATACATCAACAATAAACGTCCGGATAATATCTCCCGGACTGAGGTTTACCAATTCAATTATATCTTTATAATACACATCCGGATCTACCTCCCGGACTGAGGTGTATTCGATACACAAAGTATTTATCAATACTTATACTTTTCATTTCCAAAACTTCCATTTCCCTTCTCATATCCAGGAAATGTATTTAAAGCCAATTCATTAGCATGAATTGCTTTACCAAAACATAAATCTTTTTAAAAGCCAAGTTTATTAACATAATAATGCTTTTCCTTTTTCAATTATCCCATTTCCCTTTTTATACTCAGGAAATGTAATTAAAAGCCATTTTTATTATCATAAAAATGCTTTTACCATATCATATGCTTCCACATCCCTTCTTCCATCCAGGAGTGTTACCAAAGCTAAACATATAACCCATTTCCATTCCTATATCCAGGAAATGTAATTAAAGCCAATCCATTATCATGAATTGCTCTAATATAAACGCGTTCTAAGACCGCCCGTCCGGATTTCTCCACTGTGCGCGCCCCTAAATGGCTATCATCTTCGAGGGCCTATCATCAAGACAACCTGGGATCCTACATCGCAAGACGTCGGGAAGCGGCCATGTGCCTGCAGGATAGTTAAGACCACACCCGGAATCTCCTAACCAGCGCAGAAAAATATATCAACAAACGCTCACATGGCCTATAGGACTATATCCACCCTACATTCATTAGCCAGGGGGCTTCACCATACGAATGCAACTTCCCTTATGATAGCGATTTAGAGAGGTGTGTAATCCATATTTTATTAATTATGAAAAACATTTCTCTTTCCATTTTGAAAATATTCATTTTTATATTTTCAAAATCATTTCCATCATAACATATATATATATATATACCTAAATCACACAGTATATACATATCCTATATATTCTTCCTAGAATACATATAAATGGACATAATGGCCTATATCATCTAGCGATGACCAAAAATCCCAAAGATTCTCTCGAGGAATCATAATCATGCTTTCATATTAGCATGATACTAAACCCAAAGTATTCCCAAGCATTCATTAAATCCATACCCCAGATCGTACACTAAATTAATCCGAGGTTCCTTATTTCATCCCGGGGTTTATTCACCCTCAATACCATTATCTAGGAGTCCTAATGTGATATCTAGAATCCTCGATATAATCTCCAAAACCATTGTTTAAATCTCCCTAAACTTTAAAAGGAGAAAACCTAAAAAAATTTGCCAGGACCGAATCGATTCGGCCTGCCCGAATCGATTCGCTGGCCACCGAATCGATTCGCTGGCCACCGAATCGATTCCCCTGTCCGAATCGATTCGAAATGGTTCTACTTTCAAACTGTCTCTTACCGAATCGATTCGGCTTGTCCGAAAATCCCAAATATGCTTAGGGTTTTATATATAACCCAAAACCCAAAGTTTTCCTCTCTCATCAAGTCCTTTAGAGGTCCTAACACTCTATATGAGAACCCCTAATATTTATCTCTAAATAATTCTAGTCTTAATTTCTGACTAACTATTTTGATCTCGGACAGCTTTCCGTAGAAAAATCACTATAAATCCAAAAAAAAATCAGAAAAATACGCAGTCGGCGCCCACGCGACCGCGTCGAAGAGATCTGCAAATTTCATTTTTTGACCAAGAGCCGAATCGATTCGCATCAGGCCGAATCGATTCGGTTAACACGCAGGCCACTATTCATCATCTTCAAAAAATTTCCAAACCTCCATTATTCTCCATTTTTGTTGTTTCTAAGCTCATCCAACAACTCAATAAACATCTAATCTAGGTTTTACAACCAACACAACAATTAATTTGGGGTATTAACCCATATCTCTTGGATTTGAACCCTAAATCCCTAAAACCTAGTTTTTTGGTATTTCTCCCATTTCAATTCCATTTTATACTCCATTAACATGATTTTAATACTAGAAATCATTAAGACTTTACATTTCATCAATTTGTAAACTCATATCCAACTTTTACCAATTTTATTTTAAGGGTTCTAACCCTAAAATCATGTTTATACCAAATGTGATATGAGATAATTGCACAAAATGAAATAAAGCAAGTAAACACTTGCCTCGTGGATAAAATCCGACGTCCTCGAGCCGAATCCCGCGGAGGCTGGCCGGAATCTCCCCCTTTTTCCTCTTTTCTTCCCTCTCTCTCTCTTCCCTCTCTTCTTTCTCTTTTCTCTTCTCTTTTCTCCCTCTCTTCCTCCTTTTTTAAGGAGAAAAGGGTTTAACCCCCTTAAAACCCAAAAACGACTCGTTTACCCAATTACGAGCCTGTTTAACTCCAAAATTACCCGGAACTCAATTTCGACAATCGGACACTCTTTTCTGACTATCTCGGACATTCCGAGACTCATGGCGCAGTCGAAATTTCCATCCGACGTACTTGACCACAAATCACTATTCTAACCCAAAATAATTAAATGTGGGTTTTCAACATCAAATCTTACATCTTTTGTCGCTATACTCCACGGCGACATATAAATAAAATATTTTGACCTATATGGTCCCAAAATAATTTATAACACCCTTCGAAAATTATTAAATCCTCGAAAATCCCAAAAATTACTATTTCGAGAAATTCTCCAAATTCCAAATTATACTTAATTATGGAATTTAATTGTCTCCAAAAGGGCGGGTTGTTACAAATGGAACCTAGGATTAAATTTCGAGCATAAAATTTTAACTCATAGGAATGACGTTGAAGTAGTTGGAGTCGGTCACCACAACCATGGACGGATATCATGAATAACAAGGAATTTGGGGGTCCGGTTTGACCGCAAATCCTATCATAAACTGTTTAAATAAGAGAGGCAAAGGAGATTTAAAGACTTTTTTTAAAGGGGTCGTACAATAGTCGGTCATGAAGGAAAGTTGACGTGTTTAGCGAACTTCACACCAGAGGAGGTGGATACGGAGAATCGAGAAGGTTTGTAAGTTAATGATAAATGCATGTATAGACTATAAAAGCATGGATGGGGAAGTCCAAATGGAACGATTGATATCGTTATTGTCATTATATGTAAAGAGTAAGAATATATATATGGATATTATCCAGAGTGAGTTGGGGGACAAGAACGGGATGCCTAGTAGGGGCAAAATTTATATGGAGTTTTTAGTTCGGTTGGAATAAGGGTGTTATGTCCAGGAACCATTTGAACTATAGGTGCTATTGACAATCAAAAGCTTGAGTTTTATCCCGGGGTGATTGGGATCTATTTTGTGTGACACGAGCGAGTCACAGTAGTTTATTTGCATTAGATTCGCATGTGAAACATGTTTAGTAAAGGTATCATTAATATCACTATAGTGTGTGTTTATTCACCGTTGAGTTAACGAAACTCTCTCTTGAGTTCCCTCTGCAGGGGAGCGGGTGGGGACACTGAGAGGAGATATATTTTATGAGGTTAGCTGGTGTGAGAGGTGATATTCGAGGTGTGGTTTATTCTGGGTACGGACTGTTAAACGATGGTGAGCGGTTACAATAAGCCTATCATGTTCGATGTTCCGGGGTAGGATGTGTATTTTTATGACGTCGCACTTAAAAGAGGGTCCAGCTCACTATGATAGTTTTATAAATTAGACTTGAGAGAGTACATATGTCTAGTCATATTGGAACCTGGTGTATAGGGACTTTTTGTCACACCCCAAACCCAATATCCATACTAATCATTTCTTATTAGAATAATTATATCATAATCTTGAGCCGATTGGAAATATAATTCATTTATCAACATTTTCCTACATAATGTGCACAATGAACATAATATTATTCTTATTCCATAACGAAATCAATATCAGAGTCGTAATTAAGCAGGCATACAATAATGTGATTAACTATGATCAATTCAATCCATCCTAACTCAATATATACAATATGTGAGTCTATCAAAACCTCAGTGTGACAATGACAAAACCCCCATGTCTAATCCCCAGCTCTTTCTAATGGTGTAACTCTCAAATCACTGATCATATGACACCCTGGCTGGCAGCTTACAACCCTGAAAATGTCAAAATAAAAACCATAATCATTAAGCTTAGTGAGGTACTCCTTCCCTGCAATGAGTTAACAGTTTTATATCAAATCTACGGATATTAATCCAACCAATCCTGCCATACAATGAATTAACACTTATATATATCAAATCTGTGGATATTAATCCAACCAATCTTGCCATATAATGAATTAACAATTATATATCAAATCTATGAATATTAATCCAACCAATCCTTCCATATAATGAATTAACAGTTATATATCAAATCTATGGATATTAATCCAACCAATCCTGCCATATAATGAATTAACAGTTATATATCAAATCTGTGGATCATAATCCAATCAATCCTGCCCGTTGGCTATAACAAATCCTGGACCATAAGGCCCAAATAATTCTGCCCATTGGCAATGATAATTCTGCCCATCGGCAATAGTATATCTGCCCATTGGCAATAGTAATTCTGCCCATTGGTAATGATAAGTCTGCCCATTGGCAATAACAAATCCTAGAACATAAGTTCTAACAAATCAGTGGATCTTTGTCCAATTCAATTCCTGGATCATACGACCCAAAAAAATCCCGTATATTTTAACATCCAAACAAATCCTGAATGCCGAAGTATTCAAATAAATCCGCTCTTAAAGCTATATTTATATTTATATATGAAACAAATCATAAGCACACTCACCTTGGTAATTTAATAGGCTTTCCTTTTCCTTTGTTCGGAACATGTTCAACTTGTTATTATTCCCTTCCTATCATTCTTACAATATTAGTATCATCATAAGAATATCAACAATCCAAGGAATATCTCAAACATAACTCAATTCATAAGTATCATATGATTCTATTCAAATCATTTAGCACAACTGAAGTTCCATCCAAATTCATGTTAATATATTTGACATATTCAAGCAATAGACAAAACATACATTCATTTCTTATCAGTAATTCAATCCTTATCATATTAGGATTCAAATACAAAAGGCGGTACATAATTTCAAGTCTCCTAGGGCAAGATAGGCCCATTTCTTTACCACATAGCAAGTCTGCCCTATAGGCTCTTTTATCGTTCATTCAACTTCCATGAATTTTCATAATTTTTCTACATCATAAATTTCTATAATATTTCACCCAACATTAGTAAAAATATTGAACAATATAAAATTAAAGTTTCATAATTTTTAAGGTTCATTTGCTATGTCAAGCAAAACATTGAACATATGGCGGGCATACTTTCACCCTTAGGGCAGATTTCATACCCTAACTTCAAACTCTCACCAAAGACTCATTTCTTGGTATTTTCACATGATTTTCGGATATGTCACACATATATGAGTCCATGTTAATCTCCAATTCTAATCAATCAATTTCAGTAATCATACAAAAAGATATGGAAGTTTGAATAAACAAGGTTAGTAAACAAAGTAATTTAAGGGTTTACACATTCAACTTTGTTTAAACTTGCATATATCCATACATATGCACCCAAGCATGAAAGTTAAATATACAATCAAGGATTTATATCATATAAATAATAAATAAAAGAAAAATAACAAGATTCATGGGTGGAATTACCTTAGAGTCTTTTACGTATTTTTTTATAAATTTTTCTTCAATTCCTCCTCACACTTTCTTCCTAAACATCAAAACTCTCTTTCCTTAGGTTAAAACTCTTCCATGGATGAAATATGCATAAGGATGAGCTTAATTCAAGACTTATAAGTCGGCACAAGGTCACCCCCCTTGGTCCAATCAAAATATAACATGTGGCATTATATAAAACAAAATATCATTTAAGGCTAAATGACTACTTTACCCCATGTTCGTAAAAAGAGAATATCTTCCTACTTGGATATTCGTTGGATGAACCATTTGTTGTGTTACAAACCTAACTCATATATGTAAAAATATCTAGTTGTCACCTCAAGTCAATTGTTATCTCATAAAGGTCAAAACTAGTCTTAAACGTGAACATTCCCGTCGAAAACTTCAAAATTTCACATTTGTAACTAATTCAATATTTCATGCTTTATAATGGTAGGATTAGACTAAATATAATAACATAAAATTATATATACTAATGACATATTATCCATATCACATAATCTAATCATGATTTAAACATAATATATCATAATTATATTCGGGTTGTCACAATTCTCCCCATGTTAGGAAATTTCGTCCCCGAAATTGACATACCTTGGTTGTCTGAATCAAACAAATACGGATAACGTATCTTCATGCTATCCTCACTCACCCATGTAGATTATTCCATGGAATTCCTTCTCCTCACAACTTTCACAAGTGGGATCACTTTTGATCTCAATATTTGTTCTTTCCTATCGACAATTGCAAGTGGTTCCTCCATATAACTCAAGTCTTCCTTCAACTCAATAGGTTGTTCCACCAACACATGTGAAGGATCCGCTACATACTTTCTTAACATAGAAACATGGAAAACATCATGTAATTGAGCTAACTCCTATGGTAACTCTAGCTTGTAGGCAACTATCCCGACTTTCTCAAGAATTTCAAAAGGTCCAATGTAGCGTGGACTTAATTTACCTTTCTTTCCAAATCTCATAACTCCTTTCCATGGCGATATTAGAAGAAACATGTAATCCCCTTTTTGAAATTCTAAATCTTTCTGTCGCTTATCCGCATAACTTTTTTGTTTGCTTTGATTCGTTCTCATTCTATCTTGAATAATCTTCACTTTTTCAATCGTGGCTTCAATCAACTCTGGACCCTCTACGTTCCTTTCACCAACTTCACCCCAGCATATGGGTGTACGACACCGTCTACCATACAACACTTCATATGGTGCCATACTAATAGTAGATTAAAAACTATTGTTATATGCAAATTCTATCAAAGACAAATATTTATCCCAATTTCCTTTAAAATCAAGCACATAAGCTCTAAGCATATCCTCCAAAATCTGTATTGTCCTTTTAGACTGCCCATCTGTCTGAGGATGAAAAGCCATACTAAACTTCAAGTTAGTACCCATAGCATACTGCAAGCTATCCTAAAATCTGGATGTAAAATTAGGGCCCCTATCTGAAATAATAGATACCATAGCTCCATGTAATCGAATAATCTCATTAACATACAATCTAGCATACCTATCAACTGTATACATAGTCTTGATTACTAGAAAATGAGATGACTTGGTCAACCTGTCTACCATTACCCAAATCGAATCTGACCCCGTCTAGGATCGAGGAAGCCCAACTACGAAATCCATCATTATATGATCTCATTTCCATTCCGGTATTGGCAATGGCTTAAGCAAACCCGTAGGTTTCTGATGATCCACTTTCATTTGCTGACATATAAGGCATCTAGCAAAAAAATCATCTATATCTTTCTTCATATTATTCCACTAATAATTCTCTTTTAAATCTCTATACATTTTAGTGCTACCAGGATGCATAGTATAAATGAAATTATGAGCCTCATCTAAAATTTCCTCTTTCAATCCACCCACATTAGGCACACATAACCGCTTCTTATACAATAAAGTGCCATCATTCACAATACAAAAATCTTCAGACTTACCATCTCGGACATCTTGTCATTTCTTCTCAAGAAAAGGATCTTGACTTTGCAAATCACGAATACGGGTGGCTAACAAATACCTCACGCTTACATGAGCAAAGAACCTATCCCCATTTGCTAGCTTCAATTCTACTCCCATAAATCTCAACTCCATAATGTGAGCAACTCTAGCACATCGAGTACAAGATAACCTGACCTAAGACTTTCTACTCAAAGCATCTGCAACTACGTTTACCTTCCCTGGATGCTAGTGAATTATACAATCATAATACTTGATTAACTCCATCCACCACCTCTGCCTCAAATTAAATTCCTACTGAGTAAATAAATACTTAAGGCTTTGGTGGCCAGTAATTATTTCGCATACCTCACCATATAAATAATGACACCATAATTTCAAAGCAAACACAATAGCAGCAAGTTCCAAATCATGTGTAGGATAATTACGTTCATGTGTACGTAATTGCTTATAAGCATAAGCAATAACCTTACCATACTGCATAAAAACACAACCCAACCCCTGATGTGAAGCATCGGTATAAATAATAAAACCATATCCACCACATGGAATAGCAATAACAGGTGCAGTTACCAACCTCTTTTCAATTATTTAAAACTGTTTTCACAATGAAAATATCATTCAAACTTCACATCCTTTCGGGTTAATTTAGTCATTGGCAAGGCAGTCGAAGAAAATTCCTATATAAACCTTTGATAATATCCAGCCAAACCCAAAAAACTCCACACCTCAGTCACATTATTGGGCCTCTCCGGTTTTATAATAGTTTTCATCTTTTTAGGATCAAGACATATACCATCTCCAGAAATAACATGGCCTAAAAATGCAACTTGTGATAGCTAGAATTCACATTTGCTAAACTTAGCATACAACTGTTTATCTTTCAACACATCCAAAATATTTCTAAGATGCTTTTCATGTTCAACCATATCACGTGAGTAGATTAGAATATCATCAATAAAAAATATCACAAATGAATCAACAAAAGGATGCAATACCGATTCATAAGATCCATAAATATAGCTGGAGCATTAGTCACTCCAAAAGGCATCACAAGAAATTCAAAATGACCATACCGAGTGCAAAAATCAGTTTTAGAAATATCACTCTCTTTCACCTCCAACTGATGATAACCTGATCATAAGTCTATCTTTGAAAACACTTTAGCACCCTATAACAGATAAAAAAATCATCTATACGAGGTCAAGGATATTTGTTCTTAATTGTAGCTTTATTCAGTTGCCTATAATCAATACACAAAAGCATAGTAGCATTTTTCTTTTTCACAAATAAAACTGGTGCACCCCACAGAGATGCACTAGGTTGTATAAACCCCCTATCAAGTAAATCCTGCAACTGAATCTTAAGTTCTTTCAACTCAACCTGTGCCATTCTATACGGTTCCATAGAAATCGGGTATGTCCCTGGTGCTAATTCAATACTAAATTCAACTTCTCTTTCTGGAGGTAACCCAGGCAACTCACTAGGAAATACTTCTGGAAAATCCCGTATAATAGGAACATCAACTAATTGTAATGACCCCTTCTTAGTGTCAAGAACATACGCAATAAAACCCTCACCACCCTTACTCAATAATTTCCTCGTCCGAATTGAAGAAATGATGCAACTAGGAACAATTTTCCTTTCTCCCACAAATTTAAATTCAGGCTCACCAAGAATATTAAAATAACTTCTTTAAAGCAACAATCCATAGATGCATGATATTTAGATAACCAATCCATTATCAAAATTATATCAAAATCAGAAATATCCAATGGAAGTATATTTATAATTGTATCTCTAACCCACACAGTCAAAACATAATCATCTACAACCATATCCTTTATAGGTATATAAATACCCAACCCCACATCTAAATGAGTACATGGTCTATTCAGATATATAGAAAATGCATATGACACAAAAGAATGAGTGGGACCGAGATCAATCAAAACATAAGCACTTCTATTAGTAATAGAAAGTGTACCTGTCACCACATCTGAAGTAACCTGAGCTTCTTTCATCGTAAAGACTCGTCCACCTGGCCTGGAACCAGTAGCTTGTCACATGCCCCAGGTTTCATCTATAATAATCGAGTTATAACAACCAGCACAAACAGTTTATAATACCAAACTATTGGTTATTACATAAATAATTCATAAATATCAAATCAAATCAATAACTTCCATCTAACCGTCATGCACGTCCAGAATTAATAACCTAGACGCTCTGATACCACTAATTGTCACACCCCAAACCCAATATCCATACTAATCATTTCTTATTAGAATAATTAGATCATAATCTTGAGCCCATTGGAAATAAAATTCATTTATCAATATTTTCCTACATAATGTGCACAATGAACATAATATTATTCTTATTCCATACTGAAATCAATATCAGAGTCGTAATTAAGTAGGCATACAATAATGTGGCTAACTATGATCAATTCAATCCATGCTAACTCAATATATACAATATGTGAGTCTATCAAAACCTCAGTGTGACAATGACCAAACCCCCATGTCTAATCCCCAGCTCTTTCTAACGGTGCAACTCTCAAATCACTGATCATATGACATCCTACCTGGCAGCTTACAACCCTGAAAATGTCAAAATAAAACCATAAGCATTAAGCTTAGTGAAGTACTCCTTCCCTGAAATGAGATAACATTTCCATATCAAATTTGTGGATATTAATCCAACCAATCCTGCCATACAATGAATTAACAGTTATATATATCAAATCTGTGGATATTAATCCAACCAATCTTTCCATATAATGAATTAACAATTATATATCAAATCTATGGATATTAATCCAACAAATACCGCCATATAATGAATTAACAATTATATATCAAATCTGTGGATATTAATCCAACCAATCCTGCCATATAATTAATTAACAGTTATATATCAAATCTGTGGATATTAATCCAATCAATCCTACTGGCAATAACAAATCCTGGACCATAAGGCCCAAATAATTCTGCCCATTGGCAATGATAATTCTGCCCATTGGCAATAGTATATCTGCCCATTGGCAATAGTAATTCTGCCCATTGGCAATGATAAGTCTACCAATTGGCAATGGTAATTCTGCCCATTTGCAATAATAAGTTTGTCCATTGGCAATAGTAATTCTGCCCATTGGCAATAATAAGTTTGCCCATTGGCAATAACAAATCCTTGAACATAACTTCTAACAAATCATTGGATCTTTGTACAAATCAAATCCTGGATCATACCACCCAAAAAAATCCTGGATATTTTAATATCCAAACAAATCCTGAATGCCGAAGTATTCAAACAAATCTTCTCTTAGATCTATATTCATATTTATATATGAAACAAATCACAAGTACACTCACCTTGGTAATTTAATAGGTTTTCCTTTTCCTTTGTTCGACACTTGTTCAACTTGTTATTATTCCCTTCCTATCATTCTTACAATATTAGTATCATCATAACAATATCAACAATCCAAGGAATATCTCAAACATAACTCAATTCATAAGTATCATAGGATTCTATTCAAAGCATTTAGCACAAGTGAAGTTCCATCAAAATTCATGTTAATATAATTGACATATTCAAATCATAGACAAAACATACATTCATTTCTTATCAGTAATTCAATCCTTATCATATTAAGATTCCAATACAAAAGACGGTACATAATTTCAAGTCTCATAGAGCAAGATAGGCCCATTTCTTTACCACATAGCAAATCTGCCCTATAGGCTCTTTTACCGTTCATTTAACTTCCATGAATTTTCAAAAAAAATCTACATCATACATTTCTATGATATTTCACCCAACATTAGCAAACATATTGAACAATAAAAAATTAAATTTTCATAAGTTTTAAGGTTCATTTGCTATGTCAAGCAAAATACCGAACATATATCGGGAATACTTTCACCCTTGGGGCAGATTTCATACCCTAACTTCAAACTCTCACAAAAGACTCATTTCTTGGTATTTTCACATGATTTTCGGATATGTCACACACTATGAGTCCATGTTAATCTAATCAATTTCAGTAATCATACAAAAAGATATGGAAGTTTGAATAAACAAGGTTACTAAACAAAGTAATTTAAGGGTTTACACATTCAACTTTGTTTAAACTTGCATATATTCATACATATGCACCCAAGCATGAAAGTTAAATAAAAAATCACGGATTTCTATCATATAAATTATAAATACAAGAAAAATAACAAGATTCATGGGTTAAATTACCTTAGGGTCTTTTACGTAATTTTCTATGAATTTTTCTTCAATTGCTCCTCACACTTTCTTCCTAAACTTCAAAACTCTCTTTCCTTAGGTTAAAACTCTTCCATGAATGAAATATGCAGAAGGAAGAGCTTAATTCAAGGGTTATAAGTCGGCATAAGGTCACCCCCCCTTGGTCCAATCAAAATATAACATGTGGCATTATATAAAACAAAATATCATTTAAGGCTAAATGACTACTTTACCCCATGTTCATAAAAAGACAATATCTTCCTACTTGGATGTCCGTTCGATGAAACGTTTATTGTTTTACAAACCTGACTCATATATATATAAATATCTATTTTTCACCTCAAGTCAATTGTTATGTCATAAAGGTAAAAACTATTCTTAAACATGAGCATTCCTACCGAAAACATCAAAATTTCACATTTGTAACTAATTCAGTATTTCATGCTTTATAACGGTAGAATTAGACTAAATATAATGACTTAACATTATATATACTAATAACATATTATCCATTTCACATAAGCTAATCATGATTTAAACATAATTTATCATAATTATATTCGGGTTGTCACACTTTTACTAATGTGATTCAGGGTATATCGAGTTTACCGTTGAGTGGAGAGATTTAACTCATTGTGTAAGTGCTGAGAACTTAGTGATAGTGAGAGCATAGTATCGTGTGACGCCTTGAGAGATATGGGCATAGATGGTTTGGTTTATGTGTTGGGAGACAAAATTTATTATTTCTTGGCTATGTGCTTGGGATGCACGGATTTCGATGACCGATAATGCTAGGCAATAGTGCATTGGGGAAAGCTCTTTTGAACTTCATTAAAGGAGGTTACACACATGGATCGTAATAAATGTTGGGAATAGCGAGATGTTGTTGGATGCTAGTGCATCAGTTTTAAATGTTCTATTATTAAACGAGTAGAGGAAACACTTTAAGCTGAAAGGAAATACGATATATGGCCAGTGGAGCCAGGTAGTGCTACGAAGGATGCACTCTGGAAATTTTTTCACCATAAGTTATTGGGTGGGACAAGGTCGAGAAGGATTTAAGTTGCAAATTGGGTTAGTCGAGAATACCCATAATTTATCGCCACGTCGAGAGTGAAGAGCTGAGCTTGATATAAATATGTTACGTGCATAACGTTAATCGTAATTATACTGAAATGTTTAGTCTATAGTATATAGTGTGGTGAGACTTTGTGTTCGCTGTTATACGATATGATTTACTTGTACTAGTACTACCAGAAAGAGGGTCTAGTCTATATATTCGTGTATATATGTTATCGTGTGTTGCATAATAGACTTATGAGGAAGTGTTTGTATTATTACATTTGATCCCGGTAAGTAGGGATTGTGACACCCCGCCTAATTAAACCTTGGGTGATCAAGCCTTATTTTAATTTAAACAGGTTTCTTAAATGGTTCATTCTTAGCATCACTGTCGAACGCCTTTTAATTTACTAACCACCTAAATGAAATTAAACGGGTGCCAAATTTTATCCTTCTTAAACAAAACATTCACCATACAACCACATAACAAATTCTAGATATAAATAAGCAGTTTGAAAAAAATATCTGAAAGCAGGTAAAGTCTTGCCGAAACCACGGTCCAAAAAGACAACTACAAATCCATAACTAGAATAAACTGTAATAGTAAAGGTAGAACAACATGTCCCAACTAAGAATCATAAAACTGAGATCCTGCACTAGAACTGAAAAAGAGGAAGCGTCTAAACAATCCCTGCAACATCCACACTTGCTGCAGCTCCCAAATCTCTGAAATGAAATCATGCTCGGTGTCCCTGTGGCTGGGCACCTAAAAGGTTTTTTAAATTTTACATAGCAAGAGTTAGTACTCAAAACATTTGAAAATATTTTGCAAGCAGTTATCACAATTAAGTTATTGATTACACATATTAAGGTTTCGCACACTCTCTTGAACTTCCTCACCTCTCTCACATAGTACGTAACTATTGAGAATACTTAGTCTACCTAGTTATACTACCCATAACTATAGTTAACTCAATTACTGTTCGTTGTCCTTATTCTTGTAATAATTTCATCACGCTATAAATTATTACTAAGACATTTACATTTCATTTCATTGTCTACCATTCTAAATTAGTAGATTATGCACATAGAATACATTTTATCACACAACAATGTATTTAATATTAGTTACCACTAACATATCCTTTTATTACACATAAAGGACTCTTGGTTCGGAATAATTCATCGACCCCAAGTGAAAGTTGGTTCGGAATGATCCATCGACCCCAACTATTTAAAAATATAAATATATACACATATTCTGGTTCGGGACTCTTTCATCGCGACACCAGTTAAAAGTTTGGTTCGGCATTTTTTCATCGACCCAAAATATATAATAATTTTATGTTAGTTCGGAATGTCACATCGACCCTAACATAATTAATTTAGGTAATATTCTCTTAACCCAAACTTTTATATAATTTAGTAGGTACACACCCGACCTATCAAATCATACCCGTACGTAATATATTTTACTTATATTCACCGTACTTATTAATTACAATCTATTTCACTATTGTATTTATTCGAGTATTCACGCAACTCTAAGGGCCCTAGTTACCCCTCACTTAATTCAGTGGTTAAGTTAATTTTAACCTACTGGTATTTTCTTTCCGGAATTAAGTCTCACTCTTTCCGTAATTAAATTTTAATAATCTCAACATATGGCTAAATCGATCGTTCTTTCGTCATTCCATTTCTCCAACATTTCCACTCAATCATTTGTGGAGAAAACTAATGGTACACCTACTGGAAATTACAAAGTCCCCTCATAGGAAAAATATCATTTCTAAGGTTCCCATTAAGCAACGGTAATTAAAGAAATTTATTCATAAAAATTCTCTAAATTTCAGCCAGGGTCGATCGATCGAAGGAATATGGTCGATCGATCGACATTCAAGGGTCGATCGATCGATCAAGCAGTAACAGACCCAGTTCATCTTCTTCCTACGGGTTTCACCATTTTTACTTCTCTATCTTTCATGATAAGCCATCATATTCACAACCAACAATTTCTAATCATTCCTACATGTTCTGGGATGATTACTAACGATTTAAAAATCATTATAAATCTTGGCCAAATTAACTGAAAATCTCTCTAATATTCAAGAACCCTAAAAATGCATTCTTTATATCTTTCATCCAAATTCCAGATTTTCTTACGAATTTATCATCAAGTTTTCTATGATATAAACATACTTGGTAATCCAAAAACGTCCTACATGCAAATCCTTATCAATCATGTATCATAATCAATTATTTGTTCCCAAGAATATCATAAAAATCATGTTCTTCCTAAAGCTTAATCATGGGTATTATAACTCAATTATTTTGTAAATAACCACTTGCCTTATGATTTGTAGGGTCTGATTTCGTGGTTGTTGATGATGGTTGATGATATTGATACTTCAATCCTCCTTCCCAATAATCTTTGTGGTGAAATCTCCTTAAATGATCCCTCCTTCCTTCTTTTGCCTTAGGAATTTGCCTCTCTCTCTCTTCTCTAATGGCTATGGTGTATATCTTTTTGTCTAAACCTAGCCACCACTCTTATAATCTGATCTAGGGTTTCAAAATTCGTAGGTCTTCTTTCCCATAATTGTAAAGAGACCAAAATGCCCCCAAATGGTCCCGGTTTAGCCCGAAAATGACCCGGCACTCAACTAGTACCCCCAGGTACACTATTTTAACTAATTCGACCCTTTCGGAATCAACCGTGGACTCTCAATTATCATTTGAGTCTCTTAAATATTTTTCTACTCTCATCCTTAATTTTTGTCCTACGCGCGACACTTGGTCGAGATAATTCCGGTACTCTATATAGTCCCTAGACCGTACATATCAACATTGAAAATTTACTACTCACATTTAGTAAATTTAATTGTCATATTCATCTTTATTAACATAATATCTTATTAAATTACTCTACTCACGTAATTTAAATAAAACGTATTTAATCACATTAAATTACTCTACTCACGTAATTTAAATAAAGTGTATTTAATCCCATTAAATTACTCTACTCACGTAATTTAAAATTAAGAAAAATTATGGGGTATTACAGGGATGTTTACTGATGAGATTCAGATTGGATATGTTTAGTAACGAGCAAGGATATATAACTTGTGATTGACTCGCGCTAAGATACTAGCGATAGTAAGGGGCGCTAAATTGTACGATGTCTTTGGTAACATCAAATGGTCGAGTATATTTTTATGTCAGGAGACGGGATTTGTGGGTACGTGCTATGGACTGAGTGACAAACGAATCTCATCGACCGACAATTCTAGGTAGTAGTGTATTGGGGGGGGTCCTTGTTTGGATTTCACTTTGCGAGACATCCCACGCATGAAATTTGGCGCAACGTTGGAAGTGGGGATATATTTGGTCACTAACACATAGTTTGGTACCTTGGCTATTATGCATTCAGGTAGTTATAACTGTAAATTAAAAGTTGTATTACAATTTAAGACTAGTGGAGTCGTGTAACCTTTATGCAATTATGCACGGTTATACGGTGTATGGGTGCCCTGGACAATTAAAATAATTTTAATAAAATTCTTGAATAGAGGGGGTAGAAATATGTGTAGTGATCTTAGAGACATGTGAGTAAGGAAGTATTCGAGGCTAGGAGTACGACACTCATCTAAATTTTGAGGAAGAAATTCCTTTGTAAGGGGGAAGTATGTAACACCCCGTATTTTTTAGGATAAATAATTTAACTAATTTGGAGAATTAAAATTTAAACTGAATTGATGATTTGGAGAAACTACTTAAATTGGAGAATTTATTTAGCTTGGAAGATTCAATTTATTTCGAGTATTGAGATTTAAATTAATTTGGGCTATTTCTTTTAAGAATACATGTGTCGTAATTTGAGATTTTAGTTACGCAACTCGAATGATGATTCTGAGTATACTGTTGAGTCCAGAAGGGTTGAGATAGTCAAAATAGAGTACCTGGGGGTAGTAATTAGGTCTCGGGGCATTTTTAAGCATAATCGGACCGACACGGGAGTGATTGGGCCATTTTAATAAAGCCCACAAGCCTAAAAACGGGATTGGCATAATAAAATCAAAATGTGAGAGGGTATAGCAGCCATAATTCATTTAAAAAAAAAACTAGTTGCAGAGGAGAAAAGAGGGATCAAGTGGGAGAGCTTTTGGAAGTTAAGCCAAGAGGAGATTTATGTGTTCTTAGTCAAAATCTCCATCTACATCAAAGCATGAGACTCTACAAAATTTCCAGGCAAGTAGTTAGACATTCTTTCATTTAAATTGCGGTATTGTGATTCATAGCATGGTGGGTGTAAACCATATTCATTTTGGGATGAGTTATTATAGCAGAATTCATTTTTGGAGGGTATCACATGTTAAGTATGGGTTTTGGGTATTTAAGCATTTAAGGTGAGATTGGTGTTTAATTAATGGGAGAATACAATCACATGATGTTAGAATATGATTTATAATCGAAAACCCAGTAGGAATTGTTGTTAATTTTGAATTATTGAATCAAATTGAATTTGTGATTTAAGAAATTTTGAGAAAAACCCAATTCAAGAACCCTAGAAGTTCTAATGAGAATAAGTGATGATTGATTATATATATTAATATTAGAACCTGTCTATAGATGCAATAATCATGGGGTTCATGTTTGGGTTAAATCCATGGAGGTTTGAGGGTTATAATGGAGAAAAACGAGTTAGAGAAGAAGATGATTCGTAGTCCGTCGGAACGGTCCAATTTTGAGGCAGAATCGATCTGATTTACCTGTTTGTCAAAACGTGAAACTTTTTTATCTTTTCGTTACAGTCGCGTGGGCACTGACCTTGAATTTTTATGATTGGTTTGGAATTATTAATAATTTTTCTACGAAAGAGTGTCTGAAACCGAAATCCTATGTGAGAAATAAAATCTGGATTTTTAAGGATGTCCGTAGATGAGTGAAGGACTTTGAAAAAAAATATAAAGGAACATAATTTTATCCTTGGATTAGATAGGGATGAATTCGGGGTATGGATTTAGGACTATTTATAATGAACGACACTCGATAATATATGTAAAAAATATACGAACGTATTCGAATGAGAATTTTGAATGAGTTTAGCATACGGGCTGGTATCTTAAGGTGGAATTTAATTGATAGAAATTAAATGGAACCTAATACTTAGAGTCTTATGGGATTAGTATTAAGGACTATTAAATTTAATAAGGGTATTAAACTTATTAATCGAATTTGGTTAAATGAATTCTAAAAGGTTAAAATACGAGTTAATAAGGGAGTCCGAGCATTTTGGTTGAGTGATACTACTTGAAAAAAAATTAATTGAGGTGATAGTAATTAAATTAAGGGTCGGGGTTTTGACTCTAATATTTCTCGGGCTAGTACTACGAGTGTTAGGCACAGTTTAGCCGATTTAATTTATTACAGAGATATATAGTAAATATTTGAATAGTGAATTTAACGAGAGGTGTTAACCTTAATAATGAAATTTTGTTAAACAAATTCTAAAGGGTGAAGATAGAGACCATATGCGTGAGACAAAGCATTGTAGTATGGTGAAATTACATTAATAAATTAATTAATGTGAAATTGATTAGATTAATCGGTGTAATTTGAAATGTAATGAATTCGGGGGATGATCGAACCTATGTCTTAGATAATTAAGATATGATTGAATTACATACTGCAATATTTTAGAGGAAAATTGGCACACATCGAGTAGTGAGGGATACTAGGGAATATACGATGAGACGTATAATTGAAATGAAATAATACGTAAGATCTTTGGGATATATATATGCTATGTATGGAATATATGATATAGGTTGTGTGTATACATATACTGATTTGTATGATTTATTATGTGTATGACATACCTACCATACTTGCTATCACGGGAGGTTGATTTTCGAAAAAGGGACATCTTATCTTTGCATGCCTTCGGGGGGATTTAAATTGGTACCTTAAGGACATAGGACTGTGAATGACTTATTTGTGAGTTGATAAGTCAGCTGACCATGGGAGTGTAGTTATGGGCGTGACCCATGGGTATGTGAACTGTGTTCGTCTCCAATATGTGTGATTTGTATTGATACGGTTCCAGAGTGATTCAAAATCCGTAGACCTTTATATAGTGCGTGCTGTACCGGGACTTGATAGCAGAGTATGCATGCACTGCAGGTCCCAACCTAGGGGTGTTGTATTGTATATATATAATTAACGTGATAAATATATATACTTGTGATTTATTCTACTACGTGTCTTTGGTAGATGATGTACCAGGTTATGATAACATAGTATACACGTACCACAACTCAGCTTAGGGGTACCGTATTAGTATATATATAATAGTGTGATATATGTATACTTGCGATTTTATTCTACTGGGTGAGTTTAGTTAAAGAGAAAGACAGTGAGATTAAAAATAACTATATTTTGGGGAGAAATAAACATATACTGAGAAATTTATAATGGGCTCAAAGACACGAAAATTCGATAACGTATTGTATCGGCAATACGGGTAGGCATAACGAATTATTTGTAGAAGGAGATTCGATATGGCTAGTTAGGTGGGGTACCTTAACTAGGAAAGGTAGAAGGCGAGCGTTAAGTGTGCACATTAGATGAGCGGTGAGTTATTTCTCAAGAGAGTGCGACACTAGCGTAAATATGAAAAGTGTGCTTGCATATTTAACTATTGCAATTTAACGGCTTGCTAAATATTTTCAAAACATTTTATTTGGGCTCTGACCCGTGTCAAAAATATTTTCCCAAACATTTTAGGTGTCTAACCACAGGGACGCCCTGTGTGAGTATTATATCCCAGGATGTGCAGCTGCAGATCATGTGGAAGTTGCAGGGCTTTGTTATAGACGCTTCGTTCATTTGCCCCTAGTGTAGGAACTTTTCTTCAGTACTCATTTGGGCATGTCGCCCTCAGATTTTGTATTTATTTTATTTATTGTACTTTATGTATCCAAGTTAATTCTTCAAGGAATATTGTATTTTATTGTTGAACCGATAGTTAATTCGACTATCTTTATTTATGATTATTCATTTGTGTTGGATTCCATTATCTGTTGTGTGGATGGTTTAAATGGGCATTTATTTATTCATGTTGTTAATTAATGTAAGATAAAATTTGGCACCGATCTAATTAAGTTACTAGGTGGTTAGTAACCTTAAAAAGTTTTCGACATTGATGCTAAGAATGAGCCATGTGAGACCAACGTATTATTTTGATCATGGGCTGGCCACCCGGCATTTTAATAGGTGGGGTGTCACACGAGAGAGAGAGCTCCCTGGAAATTGAGATCACCGGAACTTACTTCACTGGGAAAACTGAGATAGAACGAAAAACTAAGAGGGGGAGAGAAACCCGTATAAACCCATATAAACCACATCTTCTATTGTTTGTCCAAAACAGTTAACCCATTTTCTTTGAGTCTTAATGTGTTCAGAGTTTATTTGAGTTGGGTGTTTGATGAATTATTGGAGCTGGGATATTGCTGATTGGATTTAATTTGAAGACCGCTTCAAATAAAATATTTTTCTAAGAACCATTTAATTCACACTAATATTTTTTAGGGTTATAAATTTGTTTTGTTGGATCTTTATTAAATTTATTGTTATTAAATCCAAGATTATTGTTTCAAATAAATTTGAAACATAAGACTTATTGTTGTGGCTTATATTCGGATTTGAGAAGGCAGTTTTGGTTTCAAAAAATTAATTTCACAAATTGGTGAAATAAATTTGGACATAAATAATTTTGAAACAAAAATTGATTTGAATTTTTTTTATTCCGTATCTGAAATTTGTTGAAGTCTTGTAATCAAAGAATATTTGAGATGATTTGCATTGCATATAGAAGTTGCTTGTAAATTCATAGGGTATTGCGTGTATTATTGATTGAGAGGGTTAGAAGCATTATTGCATTTAGCCAATTCACAAACACTATCACTCTCACACGAACACTTAGAGGTTGTGATTCTCGATGAGATATTTTGTTTGTTGGAGCTGCTATAATCAAACAGGACAAGGAAAAAGCAAGGAAGCTACGGTAAGGAAGACTACCTCAAGTCAGAAGCCTTTGACAGTGGAGTAACTCATGTAGGTAACGTTCTGAACTTAGATTTAGGTCTTGTGGTTGCATGCTTAGTGTTGTAACTTGTGCCATGTGATTTTAGTGGATTTTGTTTTGCTCCGTAGAGGGGGTCGTGGATGTCTCCCTTATTTTAGGGTTTTACCACGTTAAAAATCACGTGTCTAATTTACTTGAATCTTCTTAATTACTTTGGTGAACAATATTGTACTCGAGACTTAAATTGAACGTTTTTAGTATTAAAAACTTAAGGTAATCGAACTAACAAATCTAGAGATCATATTCAGAAAAGAATTTTAAAACATCTAGTGTTTATTTTGAAAGTGTTTTGCTCAACGAGATTATTTTGGAGTTTGCTCAACTTATAACTTTTGTTATTAATCTTGTAAACAATGTTTATTCAAGTGGCATCAGAGCGGGTTTATCAAAAGATATTTTGATCCTGAAACTCCAGAAATTGTTTTTGAAATTTATTTCTGAATATGGATGAAAGATTTGAGAAGTTAGGTAACCTTTCCCAACCACCACTCTTCGATGGGAAAAAAACGTTTCCTATTGGAAAGTACGAATGGTTTCTTTCACTCAAGGAACTCTTGCTGATTATGTTTGGGATATGATTGAAAATGGTTATGAACACCCAAATAAGTCTTTGTCTGATATTGATCGCACAAGGGTTAAGAAACTTCTTAGAGAATTTACTATTGTAGAGAAAAAGAAGTCTCTCGACAATAATAAGGGCAAGAATGCTTTCTTTATTTCCATTAACGAGCATGAGTTTAAAAGAGTATCTACTTGTTCTACTTCTAAGGAGGCTTGGCACACTCTAGTCACCACACATAAGGGTGATGAATGAGTTAAGGCCAGAAAAATACAAATGCTTGTCCAACTGTACAATACACTGATTATGGATGACAATGAATCTTTTGATGATTTCTACATTAGGTTAACCGACATTTTCTCAAAATTACATGCAATTGGTATAACCTATACTAGAAAAGAAATTGTTCAAAAGATTCTTATGTCATTACCTGCTAAGTTTGACAACAGTAGACCTAAGATAGACATGAAAGATGTCAATTGTTATGGATGTGGAAAAATGGGACATATTGTTAATAAATGCCCAAATAAGCCTACCAGCAATACTAGGGATAATTTGTGTAAGACATGGGACGACTCTAGCGATTCTGATGAAGATAAAACTGAGTCAACCAATAATTATGAGTCTTATATGTCATTCTATGCTAGGATCATATACCATGACTATGATGAATGTGTGTCTACTCATGATTCTATTATTCCAATTGTCGCATATGTTGTGTAA